>CM076908.1:12726083-13979363 GCA_039519145.1 Kokia cookei
CCCATCCCAAAACCCTGCCCTCTTCAACTCATCAGCTAAACCATACCCAACTTTCGGTGTCAGAACCCCCCTAGCCGCATTTTTGTACTTTTCCATTTTCATCGAGTACTCACCCACCAATTTCACCCTTCTACCCCCTAGCATATTCTAGTTGATTCAACCTCTTCGGATGCTCACGCTCATGAATTTGCATATAATGATTAACAAGTTTCTCGTTATTGTAAAATCTTCTCCCACAAACTTGACAAACATATGGATCAATTGACTTGTTCATGCCTTTATTTTTCAACTGATTCAACAATTTCCTCTCTCTTCTCTGCTCCCGAACAACTTTCGTTACGTAGCTAAATGAAGGTTGATTAGCATAGGCCACCACGGACCTTACAACCCTAAATGAAGAAGTTGTTTTCAACTTAACAACGGCTTCAAATGGAGGGAACGCATTTGAGGGCTTGTTATCTAAATCCCAAAACACTGCAACACTGTTTTCTTACTTTTTTTTCACTCATCTCTTTTGCAACCTCCATGATGTTTCCACCTATTCCTCAACATCTGTGGTCCGAAGTCTAATTTCTTGCAAACAAGGAAGAATAGGATAGATATAGGATGAGTGTATACTCAATTTCATTTCATGGCTTCAATGATAAGGCTAAGCAAGAAAAGACTATCCCAAGTTGGTTTTTTGTTGAAGTTTTGCTCCCATGAGGTGATGGATGGTCAGTATTGTGTTGCACATGCATCATTGCGGCGACACCAACAACAGTTGATGTTTTCCTCGAGGTTTGACCATTGTTGTCTCCCTACACAAACTCAAATTACCCATTAGACTCTCAATGGTATAATTTTATCAATTTGGGTCTCAAAAGGATAAGACAATAAGAAAATTTATCATTAACACTAAAAATCAACAAAAAAAACACTGAAAAGACTCGCAAATTTTTTGAGAACAAGCTCAGCAAGTATCCAAAAGAGACTAATTTGACATATCAAATTACGACATATTAATTGTACCTACGATGTAAGCTTGAATTCATCGAGCTGTACGTGTAAGCTCAAATTTAGTGAGCAATTAGCGAGTAGTACCCTCGAAAGGTGTGTGCCTTAAATAATTTTCTAAGTGTATATTCTTCTATTGACTTAGTGAATAGTACTCTCAAAAAGGTGTTTGCTTAAATAATTTGTTAAGTGCCTTAAGAGGGTAGAATCGATTCTTCTATTGACTCGGGAAGCAATACCCTCGAAAGGTGTGTGCTCAAATAATTCGCTAAGTGCCTTAAGAAGTTAGGATGGATTCTCTTATTGACTTAGCGAGCAATACCCTCAACAAGTGTGTGTTCAAATTTATTAGCTAAGTGCCATAAGAGGCTAGAAGCAATTCTTCTATTGTGTTAGTGGGCTTAAAAGGTGGTGTCAAGTATGAAAAGGCTAGAAGGCCTTGAAAATGTCAATTTTTTTAACAATATATGATTATACCTTTTGTTTATACATTATCTCAGAAGGTGTAAAATTATTCGCTTGTTGACTAGGGAGGTGTTTATGGCGCAACATTTATCCTTATTTATCGGCAAGGTACACACGGTGCGACATTTATCCTTGCATGACTCGAAAAAAATATCAATAATTTTTACAATAATATAGTTTTACCTCTCATTGGAGTATGCCTAAAAAGGGTAGAAGATGCTCACTCATTTATCAATGAGATACACATGACGTAATATTTAACTGTTAAGATATTATTATGCGATATTATCTTTTAACAATTTAATTTCTAACAGGATATTATAAGATATTATTATGTGATATTATATTTTAACAATTTAATTCCTAATTTGATATTATAAGATATTATGATGGGATATTATTTCTTAACAATTTGATTCCTAATAAAATATTAGAGGATATTATTATGATATATTATCTCTTAGCAATTTAATTTCTACGTAACTATTATTGTATAGATATATATACCTTTGAGATCTATCAATAAAATTAAATAGATTACCCTATTCTTGTCATGGCATTTGAGCAAGATTTTTGAATTTTTTTCTTCTAACATTCTAAATGGCTCGCTACGACGAGTCTTCTCCTCCTCCACCATAACCAACTTCCACTCAGTTGAATGGTAAGTCTAAAAATAATTGGATTATTGATACGGGGAATTCAAATCTTGTTACAAATGGTCTTATCTGTTTGACGAATGTGAGAGATGTTGTAGCATGTTCCATAGGACCCATTGATGGCCAAACCATGGTGACTACTTGAGAAGAAATGGTTAAATTGACAAACAAAATTCACTTAAAACACGTTCTTTATATTCTTGAATTAAATAGTTGAATGATGACATGAATTGTTTTGTCCAATTTTCTACTAACATATGTGTTATTCAATAGCTTCGTCTGAGCAAAAGACCAAAATTTATTACAGGAACACAGGTCTAAAAATATAATGAGCAATTATAAATGGCAAGGAGTTGCCAAATTTTAAACCAAAGTGGTGTATCTATAGCCACCTCTCATTGAATAGCTAAGAATATGTTAGATAAAACACATTGCGAACATGTATAAATATAAATATTTATATTAAATATAACATTTCAACAAAATAATATAAACAAATATTTATATTTATATAAAAACAACATATTTAAACAAATCACATTAAATAAATATTTATATTTATTTAAAACATCAGATTTGAAAAACAAATTAATTATACAAGATCTGAAAACCAGAAATCAAATAAAGAGGATCGAATTTTACGAGATATTGAGACCTGCTTTCATAGTTTCCTTAAGACAGATTCAACCACTCCTACGATACTTGAAGAAATGTTGGCCGTTTGTCTCCAAGGATACAACAACACACTGATCTCGACAATAGCACCTCTGCAGTGATCAACGAACAAACTTTGGTTTCTTCTATCACTGGAACATTGGAAAATTTTAAGAGAAATAATTTTTCAAGTGTGAAAAACAAAAAAAATCTTTATGTGACTAAAAATTTCTGTAGTATTATTTAGATTTTTATAGGCATTCAAATGTGGGTTTTTACTAAGATAGTATAAAAAAATAATTTATTTACCAAAATAATATCCACACCTTATTAATTATCAAAATTATATGTTTTGTGAGGTGGAGGATATTCAAGTAGCGGCACCATGGAAAAATCTGACACATTTTTTTAAATTTTTTACTTATATTTATATATTATAAATAATAATAATAATAAAATATTGGTGGTGTCATGTTAAGTGACGGCACCAAGGGGAATATATATAAAATACAGATCAAAAAATTAAATACGAGAATGGGATACAATACCTGACACATGGGTGGTGCCATGTTAAATGATGGCACCAAAGGTGCCATTCTAGGTGGCGGCACCAAGGGTTTTTAAATTTTTTTATTTTTATTTTCCCATTTATATATTAAAAAAAATTTTAAAAAAATAAAATAATAGTGGTGCCAACTTAAGTGGCAGCACCCAATGCCTATAAAAGGGGGATTAGGGTTTTGGAATGTTTAAATTTGTGGAAAAAATTAAAGAAAAACGAGAAAAATAATAGAAGAGAAAAGGAGAAGAAGTGGAAAATTAATTTATACAATTAAGTTTAGGCAATTAATGTTTAGTTTGATATTTATTTGTTATAAATTCATTTCAAGTAGGGTATATTTTTAAATTGTTATTTTATTGAAATTTTATTTATTTTTTAATAGATTTATTGAAGATGAGTAATCAATTTTTTGTATGCATTTATTTCGATGGAGTAATTTTGAGAACATCAGTTGGCTGTATATTTGAGTGTCGGTAACAAATAGGAATAAGATTTCGTCAAAATGTCTCAGTTGATGATATGAAAGCAAGTATTAGTGTAAAAAATTTTAGACGTTGTGGGAGAAGGATCTAGAAACTTTTCTACAAGTTTCCAGTTTCGATAGATCCCATCAAATTCACTGAGATGGAACTTGTAAACGATGAAGCCATGGAGACAATGATCGCTCTTTATTGCTCGAATCAAAGTGACTCAAATGCACCAGTTCAATTGTTTGATGAGTTAGTTGATATGGAATCAGTAGAAAATGAAGATCCAACTCCAATAGAAAATGAAGATCCAACTCCGTGTATGGTGATTCCAGTATCATACATTGAAAAGCAATCAATAGTATGCGGGATAGACATCGATCTTAATGCTGCTGCACACGAGAGTGATGCGGATGAAGATGCTGGATATGATAGTAGTATTCCTTCTAATCATGAGGTCGATATTGATAGTGATTCAGATGTGGATGAGATCCCGGATGATATCAACGATGAAGAGGCGAATGACGATGGAAATTATAACGCGTCTCCAGTCGAAAATCCAGTTAGACATATTTTGATGCACAATAATCCTGCTGGGGCACACATGTCGCTTATAGACCCTGATGTGACACATGCAGCCGAGTTCGCGGAGTACCCTGATATACTACCTGCTCACAGATTGGTCGAAGTAGTAGATCCTGAAAAGTTATTTGTGGACCAAAAATTTGAATCCAATGAAATGTGTTGACTAACTACAAAGTCGCGGTGTCTAAACCAACATTGTATATTGGAGAGTGCTAGAAGTCGACGAAAGGTTGTAAGTGGCGGGTACAAGTTGCATTTATCCAGAAATCGCAGATGTAAGAGATAAGAAAATTTGATGGGTCTTACACATACATTTCAACACGTATGTCAAAAGATCACCGGAAACTCGATTCCAGAACTATTTGCACACATGTCATGCCAATGGTGAAGGACTTGCTGACCATCAAAGTTTCCACACTAATTGTCGAGATGAAAGTACAATTTCAGTATCAGGTTTCATATCAAAAAGCATGGATAGCGAAACAGATGACAATGGAACAGTTGTTCGGTGATTGGGATGCGTCATATAATGAGCTGTAGGGGGTGGATAGCCGCAATGCGACAGTATGTGCTGGGGATTGCCATTGAGTTGGTGACATGACCTTATTATGGCTCGGATAACAACCTACAATAGGGAAGAAGAATTTTTCAATGTATGTTTAGTACGTTTGATCCTTGCGTTCGAGCTTTTTCTTACTACAAGCCATTTATTAAGGTAGATGGGACTTGACTATACGAGAAATATATGCAAATTCTACTTACTACGATGGCTCAAGACGAGAACCAAAACGTGCTTCAAATAGCATTTGCTATTGTGGACAAGGAAGATATGGATTCATGAGAATTTTTCTTGACGAACGTGCAGAGGTATGTTGTGCATAACGATATATTTACATCATCTCCGATAGAGGGAAGGAAATAATTACCGCGATTAGGCATACGAGTATACCATGGAGATCAATTTATTGCAGCCGACACATTGCGGCTAACTTATACCGAGAATATAAAGAATGCAGACTGGAAGAGACAACTTATAAAAATGGGTAAAAAAATTTAGTTTTCATTTTATATTTTTAATGTTTTAATTCGAGACTGTAACTTATCTTTTCTTAATACATACACAGCATACGAGCTAAAGTCACACCGATTCCGGCAAAAAATGACCAAACTTGAGCGTGACATGGAAGGTCAAACAAGCAAGCTTTTGCGAGAGTGGTTGGGTACCATGAAGCCATGACAACGGTCTTAAAGTTTAGATGACGGGTTTCGATATGGTCAAATGACGACCAACCTAGAAGAATCGATTAATGGCATGTTCAAGAGAATACGACATCTTTCGATTTCATCCGTGTTCTCGGCTACGTTCTACAGGCTGGCTACCTTGATGCCAGTAATGGGGACGCGACAAATCGATCAGATAAACGTCGAACACGTGTTTGTCGAAGCTGACAAGAATGCAATGGATGCAAACCGTCAAAGAGAAAGGACAATGAACGTTGAAATATATTCATGACAGTTTCAGCGATTTCAAGTTATAGATACCATTGGGCGTCAACCTGGTATCCCACCTAGGTCATATGGGGTTGATCTCTAGAACAGACACTGCGATTGCAGAAGGTTCGATACACTTCATTATCCCTCTGCGCATGTCTTTGCAACTTGTGTTAAACTCTCGCTCAATGTTGCATAGTTCATCGACCTTGTTTATACTCTCGAGCGCACGTTACGTATTTGAGAAAATGAGTTCCCCGTCCTGCCTGACTTGTCCACATGGGAGGTACCTCCGACGACTTTCGAGCTTATCCCGAACAAAGGTTTGCGAAGGAATCCGAAAGGTCGTCCGCATGTCACCAGAATCTGCAACGAAATGAACATTATGGAGAAAACAAACGGCGACAAGCTTTATGAACTGTGTAGGCTAGCTGGGCATACTCGACTTAATTGCCCCCAACGACCCTACCATATTGGTCAGTCATTCAGATCGGGTAGGAATTAATTTATTTGTACTCGAAACCCTAAATATTTATATTAAATTTTATTTCGAACATATAATTTTAAATATTTTTATTTTACAATAATTAAACATAAATATTTTATCTTTGCTATTATTATACTTTAATAATTGAAAGTGGTAGTGTTGCAATTATACACTTTCTTACTAATATTAATGAGATAAGAAAATTTAGTTTTTTTAAGGTTATTTTAGAGTTTTACCCTCTCTTGTAATAAATAAAAATTAAGTCTATCTCATAAAATTAACATTTTTTTTAAATTGTTACAAAACAATTTAAAAAATCATTATTTTTAATTTAATACAACCAATTTATATTACTATGTTTATTTCAATTTAATTTGTTAATTATTAGGTAATTTGATTGAAAGTGGATCGGTTTTAAACCTTAAACCCTAAACCATATGTGAAATTTAAGTCGGTATATAAATATGAAATTTAAATAAATGATCAAATGAGTTAAAATATATGTAAAATTAAAGTAAAAAGTCATAAATAAAACTCATCAATAGTCAAATATACACAATTAAACACTAATAAATACAACCCTAATATCCATGATTAGATAGTGTGGTCCTCGAGGTATATCTTCACGGTGGTCGACATGCACGGCGAGGTTGCTCGTCAGGATCAACGTCATCATTAGCAGTCATTTGCCTGGAGGAGTAGAGTATTGCGGTGATAATAATGGGCCGGAAGGAGCATAGTACTATTGTGGCTCGACAAACTGAGGTTGATATCCATTGCTTGATAAGCCAGGGATATGTGACGATCCCCAAAGTCTGGATGATAAGAATCATCTTCATACGATGCCTCTTCCTCTTGCTCTGGCTTTGGGGCAGGAGGCGGATGTTAGGGGTGATCAAGTCGAGTCATGTGTGAGGGGATTATCATCGATTGTCCACCAAGTAAATATGGTTTCCCCACCTAAATGTATCACTGCAAGTACTGTACTAATGACTGCAAATTGGGAGTATACTCCATCGGAGGTACCCGCGTTATTTGGTTGTTCCACACATGAATATATTGTCCATACACTTACCCCCAATAACAATATTCTTTCCCCCTCTTATTTATCCCATGGATAGACCCTAATTGCATTGACGGTGACGAGATAGGCTATTTACAACCAAACTGCCAGAGTACTCAATCCCCGACATACCACTCCACTATTTGGAAATTGATAATCAGTGCATTAATGCATCATTGGTTTGAGTGGAGGAAAGCCGAAGAGGGAATAACAGCGACGATTTCTGACAATAAATATTAACAAGAGTCAAGTAATATAACATGTCACGATATAAACAAGAGTCAAGTAATATAATTTAATAACATGTCACGATATTAACACGGGTCAAGTAATATAATTTAATAACATGTCAATGAATAACATACCCATTCCCCGACATGTTGCTTGAGCATCAAACTATATATGGGAATAGTATATTGCCTTCCGATTCTCGAATTTGTTTTCTATCTAAGAAAAAAAAAAAAACTTGTTAGAATAATATAATTACAAAAAATAGGTCACATAATTGCAATATTGGGTCTAGGGTAATCACCTATTAACGAGTGGAAAAACATATGCTTGGTGCCTAATGGATGCTAGGAATGACATCCGATAAAGTGCCCAATACTACAATATTATTAGGCAACCACCTATATCTTTGCAAGAAGGCTTTGTGGTGCGACAAAGTTCTTGATACAACATCGCAAGCATTGCAGATCTCCAACTATATGAACGGATACTTTGGAGATCAATCAGTAGAGGCAAGTACATCATGTGGACCTTATTGTTGTTCGCATCCAGCATGAGTACACCCTCTATGATTTGCAAAATATAGGCTCGAACGACTCACACAACCTCCATTTCGGTTTCATTTTCGAGCAAATGTACAAAATTAGCCTTCAGCCATGTACAAGTCAACAACGTAAGATTTTCATCACTAGGTGAGCGACTTAGTAAGTTGTTGCAAATCCTTGACGGCTCTAAAATCGTACTAATACCGGTGACCGCATTACCATTGATTAGGAGCCCGAGTTGCAGTGCAACATCTTCCAACGTGATGGTGCACCCCTTACACAGTAGATGAAATGTGTGGGTCTCCGGGCGCCAATGCTCCACCAATGCGAATATTAAATCATATCGCAAGTCAAACTTTTGGATCAATACCGCTGATCCAAATCCGACCGTTTGCAAGTGTGGAAGCAGATGTTTATAAGGACGATATTTGAGGCCGTGCGCATGACCCCTCAATGCATGATACTTGCAACTGCCCTGTTAATTTACCGAAATAGTTAGTATAACCTAATTTAATTTCGTAAACAAATAATAATTTTGTAAATGACATAAGGAACAAATAATAATTTTATTATATCGAGATTGCCTTAGTGTGTTTTTTCATTCACCGATCTTGTTATGTGAGGATGCTCTTTGTTAATTAAAGAATCCATTCTGCAACTTAAAAAAATTAATTCAACTAGTTCAGTACATAAATAAAATTTTCGGTAAAAAATTAATAAAAACCTAAAAAATCATATTATTAAAATTTTTAGGGTTTTTTTACCAATATAATACAAAAATAATAATTATATACCAAATTGATATTTCCACCACATTTTCGTAATTAATGGGGTGGGGATACCATTTTGGTACATAAATATTTATTTTCTACCATTTTGATAAATAACTCATTTTAGTAATTAATTTTTAAATTAATTAATATTACTTACTTATTATTAACAAAATAAAATTACTTACTAACTACTAACAAAATAAAACTTACTAACAAAATTAAATTAAATTAAATTAAATAAAAATAACCAAACTTACATTTCTTCCTCTCCTCTTAATTTACTCTAATAAATAAAAAAAATTAAATATCAAATCAAATAAAAATTAAATTAAACAAAACAAATAACTTAAAATAATAATTACTAAACAAAATATAACTTTAAATTAACAATAAAACATTTACATTTACCTTTTTTTTTAGTTTTTTTTCTCCTTTAATCAACCTACTAAACAAATAAAATTATAATAACAAATCAATCACATTAAACATTAAAATTTAAAACTAAATAATTACTACTACTAGCAAATTAAATAATTTTAAAAATAAATTTAACAATAAACACACAAAATAAAATAAAATAACCTTTTTCTCCTTTCTTTCTTCCCTTCTTTTCTCTTCTCTCCCGTTGGTCCCCCACCCTCTTTTATAACCAAAAAACAAAGCCCTAAAATCAAAATTCCCCTAACCCCCAACAAATTTGCCTCTCAAACCCCCCCACACACACGGGCCACTAAGGGCTTGACACGTGTCTCGATTTCCCTTTGGTGCTGCCACATGAAATGTATCCTTTAGTGCTGCCATTTGATATTCTTCCACCTAATGTCAGGTATTTTTCAAGTACTTTGTCAGTGTATTTTATCGTGTATTTTGTCGTATTTTATTTCCCTTGGTGCCTTCATTTAACATGGCACCACCAATATTTTATTATTTTTTATAATATATAAATATAATTTAAAAAATGTCAGATTTTTTTCATGGTGCCATCACTTAATATCCTTCACCCCACAAAACATACCATTTTGGTAATTAATGGGGGTGAGAATATTATTTTGGTAAATAAATTATTATTTTTGTATTATTTTAGTAAAAACCCTTCAAATGTGTAGGAATTTAAGAAATATTCCGTTAATAAGGATATAAATATGATTTTAAATCTTTAAATCAATTTGATTAGAATCAAATCAAATCGAAAATCAATTTAATTAAAATAAAATCATATTGAGATATGTTCTCCTTTTAAAACAGATTTTATATAATATCTGTGAAGGAAAAAATAAATTATGTATTTGAGCTAAAATAATTACAAACCCTTTTTAGGCCCAATTTATCCAAATATTTTGTCACCTACCTACGTCATGTAAATGCACCCAACCACAATGAGTTTGAATTGACACTCTTATATGTGATGTAAAGCTTTAAACTTAATCATTTAATAATTTGTTTGTGGGTTTTCATATATAAACACATCCCACACTTGATATCTAATCAATGTGGGATCTAAACTTTTCTTTTCCTCAATTTATTCACAAGTGACTTATCTTGAGTAACAATTTCTCATTCATCACTCATCTATTTTTAGCATATGATATATCGTTGTAAATATCTCATGGAGTAGAATATAAAACCATAAATTTATGATTCAACCTTTCACCTTTACCTATCGAGAATATATCTCAAAATTACCAAAAAAAATATCATTTTTCCAACCGAATATATTATATATAACTACTCCTTATATTTACATATTCACACCCCAGTTTGAAATTAGCTAATGGTGAGGGGTATTAACCCCCTTTTTTAATGATATAATAATAGAATACACATACACCGCCAAACACATAAATATATATTTTTACTACTCACTCACTCTAAAACGTATTAATATATAGATGCTGAGGGATTAGCAGGGAGTCAATTGTCAAATAAAAATATGTGGACCAAGGGATGGTGTATAGCCCCTGTTTTTTATAATAATATAAATAATGCATATACACCACTTGAGGGGTTTACAACCCCAAATGTCGTAGCTATTAGTAAAAAAAAAAATTTGAAGAGGAGACGACTTTTTCGGAAATTAGAAAATACGATGAGCATTTGAAATAGAAGATAAAGATAGGTAGGGAGCTCATTGAGATCATTAAATTGGTTATTTAAATGTTATATTTTACCAACTTAGTTCACCAAATGAATTGAGTAGAATCACAATTATTTGTTTAAAAGAGGAATTATATTATTGATTGAATAGGCAGTTAATGAGAATTACACTTAAATATGCAAAATCGAGATTGCACCTTGAGAGTTAAGAGGTTGGATTTAAAATTTTATTTGGATAAAGCTTTTGATCTTTATAGTGATATCTTTGAAAACCAGAACGGGTGGTTTAACTTGGGTTTTCAATGCTGCCATGGAAGAAGGAACAATCATACATAGGAAGGGAGGCTTTGGGGCATGAATTACCTCTCCTGTATGCAGCTTAAGCACTTCAACTCAAGCAAAAGTTAAGTCTTTTTTTTTTCACTAGTAAGCATAATAGAGAAACACCGAGTTATTAGCGTTGCATTAGGTGGTCCTGAAAGACTTGCAACTAACTGAAAGCAAAGGCAATAACATTTGCATCGTATGTCGAAGAATTATAAACCAAGTTATATTTTGCTTTGTTTTACGCAACTGATTTGGTCTTCCGCACGAGTTCAAGAAAAAGAAGGGAAACTAAATTTGGCACCGCCAAGTACGGTCCGCGCTACAGCAGCCTTGGACATGTATTTTAGTCGACATAAAGTTGTTTGTACACGAACTCGATTCGTCGCAACCTTAAATTCACGTTTGACAGAGGATATATACCGCACCACGCCAACAATATATTCACAACTTTAAACACGTTCCACCTTTCTCATTCAAAAAAATTAATTATTTATGGAAATAACTCAAACCAAAATTTATGTATGAAAATAAACGTTTACCACGGTATCCATCGGTGTCACCTGACATACCGACAACACTCATTAAAAAAATATATTTTTTCTCTCTCTGAATACTCATATTTTTAATGAATATTTTGAAAAATAAAGATTAATGTTATCTGACACAACGGTGGCACCTAAAAAATTATTATGTTTTAAAAAGTTGATGATTGGATCATCATTGAGGGATGATGTCGTCAGTAGGGGCGAAGCTAGAAATTGTTTTTAGGAAAGGTGAAATTAAATTTTAATTTTAATAGCCTATATTTTTATAATTTTAAAGGATTAAATCAAATTTTTATAATTTTAGGAAGTCAAAGTGTAATTTTACTTTTTTAATTTAAAATTTTAAAAATTTCTAAAAATTCTAAATAACAATTTTCCATTCCTCTGCCAGCCACCTAAATTTGCCTCTGGCCGCCAGTGTGTTAGACGATACAAACCAACAGTATAGAGAATGAATTATTTTCATACATAAGTTTTAATTTGAATACTTTTGTAAACAAATAATTATTTTGGGTAAGATGGATAAAAAAAAACGTAAATTCACGTTTCGTTTGAACAATACTAATATAACCCCACGCCTATACCTCAATACATACAAACTTCGGTGAAATTGAAATCATACGTCATACCGTTATTAGTTAACACCACAATTTCATTAATGATGAGTAACGGTTTTAATTTAAAAAACCTAATTAATTTTACTCTTAAACTTAAGAACTAAAAGAAGAAGAAAGGATTAAGCATGCAAGAATGTAATACAAGTTGACATAGCCACTATTAAAAATCAACAACAAATGGGTCTAATTTCACTTTAGTTCGAAAAATTTACTAGTTGTTGAGGCATTTTAGTCACTGACATATTCGACATATCTCTAGAGAAGAAAATTAGAATGCAGTTAAATTGATCAAATCAGCTCACCATAATACTTATGATTTATGTTTATATGGAAATTTCACGCTAAGAAAGTTAGTTAATTCTTGTAATTTGATTTAGTTTTATTTCTTTTTACGGAAAAAACCGACAACAATTCACGGTGTTTGCCCCGCTTTGGATTTAATTTTTATACCTTCCACCTTAATCTTGGTTTGAGTCTAATTTTATTTAAATTTAAATACTCCAATTTTACTCCAAGAAAAATTCTTTATCTTTTATCTCACTCATCCAAAATATTAAATAAATTTGTATACATTCTTACAAGATCCAATAAAACTATTATAAAAACTAAAGATATCTAACTAAAATATATAAAAATTAGTTAAATTTTAATAAGATATTGTAAAAGGGGAGGGATTACACACATCTATAATTTTTTATACGATTCATATTTTTAATAATTCAACCGCTGAATTTATAAAGATATTTATATTTGTTATGCATGTAATTTTTTGAATCGATCAAATATCTCATCAATCTAAATATTACCTATATTAATAAATATTTGACCGTTGAAGGCTTTTTTTTTTTGTTACTTTAAATAAATAGTTAGTAATTTTTAATTTATGTTAAATTTATCGTGCATAATCTACATGAATAGAGCAATAAATTTAACGATTGAATTGTCAGAATATTATTCATACAAAAAATATTCAACGGTTAAATCGTTAAAAAATTAATCATATAAAAAATTAAAAAATATATAAAACCACATTAGTTTATAGCGATATAGGTGAATCATCTCTATTATAAAAAATATATATATTTAAAAAATATATTTTGATAAAATAAAAAAAAAAGAATTCGAGACCAAAACTTGACCCAAACTCAAAAAATATAATTTAAAAAAAATTATTTTGACTCTTACCCGACTCACACCAAAATATTAAATATTTTTTATATTATATTAATTTTTATAATTTTAAAGAAATACATATTATAAAATCTCATAAAAATTAAGAATATCTTATTAAATATATAAATTAGTTAAAATGTAATAAATCTTATAAAAGATTAAAAGTTTTAATTAAAATATATAATTTAAAAAAATTGTATTTTGCTAAATTTTCAAGAAAGAACAATGTGGTTTTGATCAAAACTCAACCTTTATTCGAACTCAATAATTATAATTTTAGTTGATTTAGTTTTAGTTTGATTAGTATAGTTTTTGTTATCAATACAAAAGAATTTTGGTTCAAGTACGTTGAAGCGCATTATCCTCCTATTTATGGACTGAAAAAAATTATGAAAAAATAATCATTTCAAAATTGAAACTTAATTCAAATGCTTTAAAAAAATCACACTTACTGTTAATAAAAGAATTCCCCAATTGAGTATGTTTTACCCTTATATTTTAGTGAACTAAAGTTATTATTATTTTATATGAAATATATATAATTTTGATTTTTATAATATTTTAATAAATATATAGTATATATATGAATCAATACTATTTTTAATTACCATTTTTCATAATTTTATTTATTATTTAAAAATATATTTCCTTAACTATTTATTTTACAAATACAAAAATTTTAATTCTTTTTTTCTTTTTTTTAATTACAAGACGAGAGTAAAGCCTTAACAACAACGTAATTAACATGACTAGAACTCAAATCACACCTGAAACAATAAACACATTAACTATTAAGTCAACACACGAGATTTTTAATTTATTAATATTTTTTTATTTTCATTTCACAATCACACTTACATTTAATTCCAAACACTTACAGTAAAATTAATTTCCTTGCACATGCAAAAGTCAACCCTCTTGACTACCTTTACCCCAGTTTTGGGTCAATTTGCTCTCATGCCTAGCTAATGGCTCACTCTCACAGTTACCCCTAATTTTTAATAGGCTAAAATATTTTAAAAATTACTTAAACTATTTTAATTTCTTTTATAAAAAAAATAATTTATGTATCTACCATGTTTAAATACTTTTTTATTTTATAAATAAATGTTTTAAGTGGAAGAAGACGTAACACGTTAGACACGTGATTTTATTATTAGTTAAGTTCATTATTAAATTTAAAGGCCATCTTTCGCATTATTATTAATCATTTGTTTTCTTAATTAAATTATTCAAAGAATCTGATTTTGCAGGCGGTTTGGTGGCATAAGAAACTCACATAACCATTCACATGTAACATAAACAAAATTTTAGAAATGAATTGTAACTAAAAACAAAATAGAAATGAAAGGAATTTTGTGTGTTGGTTTGATGATCAATAATATTCATTGTTTTAAGTGTAGTTTGAGTCGGATCGTGCCAATCACGTTGTTGTTAGAGTTTCTCCTTCCCTTTATAATTCATCAAAAAATAGAGATGAGACGAGTTAAATTTATTTAAAGAAAGTGAAAGGTTAATAATATAGTAGTAACCTGTTTAATGTTTTACTTTGTTAAACCATCTTTGGAATCTTATTATTTATTTTATTTCATTGGTATTGAGTATATCAAGAAAAGCATGCTTAATTTTTTTTGTATTTATTTTATTATGATCATATTTTTCATGTCATGATGATATTTTTGTATAATAGAGAGTGAAAGGAAGAACATTAGAAGAGATCCATATAGAAAGACGGATTATCGATAATATAATATTCCTTCCTAATCCTGTACGATGGGAATGCACAAAAATTAAACAAAACGAAAGGAAAATTATGTTTATGAAATGAAATTTGGTCAAAATTCAGGTGCTTCTCCCAATTTCCTAAGTAATCTATACGGCTGCTGACGGAATCACGTTTGAATTTTTGCTTATAAGCCCCACAGCGTATTCCGTTATTCAGCACACCCTCCTTTTTCTTCTCCTTTTTTCCCTATATAAATCGGTATCCTCATTCTAAAATTCCAGGTCCAGATTTACTAGATTTTCGCTATGAAAGCTACTTATTCATCATCATCCTCTTCTTCTTCTTCGGCTTTACAAGGAACAGGAGGGTTCAAGCTGATATCACAGGGACAACAGCCTTTTCATGGATCGCTTCATTCGGTACGTAAGCCATTAGCAAAGCCCTGGAAAAAGCCGATTGCACCCTTTCCACCAACACCACCTAAAGTTTACCGGGTTGACCCCGTAAACTTCCGGGACTTGGTTCAAAAGCTCACCGGTGCACCTCCTTTCATGTCCCAATCCCATCAAACGCCGTTGTCGTCGTCTCAGCTTCAGCTCCCCCGTCAGCGTCTTCAAAGAATGGCACCTTCTCCTCTTAAAATCGCAGCATCGTCGGTGTCGGAGACACAAGTTTCTGCACCATTGGGTGTCTCTTCGGGATTGGATCATACTAAATCCCAAAACCAGCAAGTTTCTGATAATGCATCGAATTCATCATTTGGGTTGAACTTGTCACCATCTTCTTATAACTGGTGTAATATCTCTATTCTCAGTCCCGGAACCTTGTCCAGCTTGGACCTAAGCATTGTTCCATAAATAAGTAAGATTAAAACTACATTCTTTTGTTTGTAGAAGTTAATTATTACATATGTAAGGCTAGAATAATTAATGATGTTGAGCAACTCTCCATCTGTTGATGATCATTACAATGTACGCTAATAACAGCCATAACTGCAGTCATTAAATAATAAGCTTATCTCACTTAATTAATGTTAAAATTTGCCTAGTCTCCCAAGAGCAGTGATCACCTTTTGAACTTTTTTTTCTCTTTCCTTCTTTGATTCTTCTTTAAATTCTTTTGGTTTTTGTAGTTGGTTTGAAAGACGGGTACTAAAGAACCTCATGTGTTGGTTAAATAATTCAGGAAGTTCATTGTCTCAAGTATGATTTGAATTCGAGTTACGTTAGTTGCATTACTGTTAAGGTTTTATCCTTCCCTTGTAATTCACAAAAAAAAAAAACGGTGATAAGCATATGCTTATGCATATTAAGAGAGACCTTGTAATCAGACAAGAGGGAAATTTGGTAGACATACATTTTTCAATATGATATAAATTGGAGTTCTACCTTATTTACATTATATGGATTTTATTCATATTTATTTTGATTTAAATCTCGTGATATGTAATTGATAAAATTAAATGTCGACAATGAAAAAATATCGCAAAGAAAACGGGGAAAAAAACACACACAGATTCTACGTGGTAACTAAATCCCACGTTTTATTCTTATGGAGTGATTCCATCTTTCTTGCACGGCAATCATCCACTTTTTTGAGTCTTTACAACTAACTGCCTCGGAATAAGTAGATGACTCTTGATTTGCATCAATATCTTCAGCCACGTTTAAAGCATAAGCTACTAGATCAGCCTCAGCATACCTCTTCGGAGGTTTAATTTCTCTTCTAAGTTTATTTTTGGCAATAGAATATTATGGTGATAAAGTGACTCTATTTTAAACTTCTGTACTAACTTGAGAATTTGACTCTGTTGTATATACTGGATCAATCTGAAACTCCACCTGCTTTTGTTATTCTTTACTAGAAGAGTCTTTAAGAGATAAGTTAGGTAACATAACAGTTTCATCAAAAACAACATCTCTGCTAATCACACCTTTTCTATTTTCAAGACACCATAACTTATACCCTTTTACACCAGCTTTAAAACCAAGAAAAACACATTTAATGGATCTTGGTTCCAATTTTTCATTATCAACATGAGCATAAGCAGGACACTTGAAAATTATATCAGAATAATCAATAGGCTTACCAGACCATATCTCTTGTGGAGTCTTTTTCTCAATGGCAATAGATGGAGATCGATTGATCAAAAAACATGCAGTAGAGGCTGCTTCAGCCCAAAACGACTTCGGTAAATTAACATTCGATAGCATACATCGAACATTCTCCATGATCGTTCTGTTCATTCGTTCTGCAACGCCATTTTGCTGTGGAGTATGACGAACTGTCAAATGTCTCATGATTCCTTCTGATTTGCACAATTCATTAAACTCATCAGAACAGAACTCCAAGCTATTATCCGTGCGGAGGTGTTTTATCTGTTTTCCTGTATGTTTTTCAACCATAGTTTTCCAAGACTTGAATGTGGAAAACACATCGCTTTTCTGCTTCAAAAAGAATGTTCATACTTTTCTGGAAAAATCATCAACAAGAGTTAGCATATAATTAGCTCCACCTCTCGAAGGCACTCTAGATGGTCCCCAAAGATCAAAATGAATATAATCCAATGTTCCTTTCGTGTTATGGATTCCTCTGATGAATCGAACTCTCTTTTGCTTCCCAAAAACACAATGCTCACAAAACTTCAGTTTGCTAATGCCTTGCCCATCAAGAAGTCCTCTTTTACTCAATTCTTCCATGCCGTTTTCACTAATATGCCCT
The DNA here is from genome assembly GCA_039519145.1 of Kokia cookei. Classification (NCBI taxonomy): domain Eukaryota; kingdom Viridiplantae; phylum Streptophyta; class Magnoliopsida; order Malvales; family Malvaceae; genus Kokia; species Kokia cookei. The sequence goes on from CM076908.1 coordinate 12,744,259, forward strand.
AGACGCATATGCCAAAGTGTAGTAATACATTATTTGACAAGGAAGAGGAAGTGACTGTAACATCACCAGTAATAGTTGAACCTTGCAAAACATATAATTTGGCAATCTTTCTCTGCCCTTTCATCACAACGAGGGAACCCTTGCTAATCTTTAGAACCCCACTTTCAGCTGTGTACCTGTGTCCTTTTGAATCAAGAGTACTCAACGAAATCAATTTTCTTTTCAATTCTGGTACATGTCACACGACACTAAGAGTTCTAACTACCCCATCAAACATCTTTATTTTGATTGTGACAACACTTGCGATTTTACATGAAGTATTATTTCCTATCAAAACAACACCTTCAGACACAACTTCATATGTTGTAAACCAATCCCGATTGGGACTCATATAGAAGGTGCAACCAGAATCGAGGATCCACTTCTCGCTTACTTTAAAATTGTCGACAAAAGCAAATAGGAGTTCACCATCACTGTTGTCTTCTACTACATCAACTTCACCGGATTGTTCTGGTTGTTTTTCCTTTTGATTCTCTGCCTCCCTTTTGATCTTATTTTGTAACTTGTAACACTCTTTCTTAATGTGCCCTTTCTTCTTGCAGAAGTTACAAGTGTAACAGCCCGATTTTCAGTGGTGTCAGAAACAGTGGATTTGGGACCACAATTCCGACGAGTCGAGCCATAAAATTTTTCATTTTAAATATTTTTGGTGATATATGCATCGTATGAATTATGATTCGAAAATATCATTGATTAGATAGTTAATTGAATAGAAAGAATTAAATTATAAAAAGGATAAAAGTATAATTGTTAAATTAGAAAGACTTAATAAGTAAATTAACCAAAGAAGTATTAGTTAGTGGAATGGCATGAGTATTAGGTGAATATAGAATGATTAATAAGGTTAACAAAATGGTTAAATAAAGTTAATTATAAAAGTCATAAAATTACAAGTTTGCCATTAGTATATATATGAAATTAAATTAAGAAAATGAAAGAAAAACCATCATAATTTCTCACCTTCTTCTTCTTCATTCGGCCAAGAGGAGAAAGTTAGGGTTTTTACACTTTCAAGCTTTAAGCTTTGATTTGGACTACGACCGAGCCACCGATCGTGGAAAAGGAAAATTAGCGGAATAGTCTCTAAAATCCATTCACAACTGCAACACAGTTCGATTCACTTTTGCTGTTCGGAGGTCGGATCATCTTGAAGCATCACATTATCCCGGAGTTGTTCGGTAGACTTTTACATCACTTAGTTAATGTGGCATGTATTAGGATGATGTTACCTTTTCTTTATACAATGAGTTTGTGAAAAACCTTGTTATGTTTGATGAAATGTTAGATGTAGTTCTAAGTACCTTATATTGATATAAATCTTGTATTTGTGTTGTCTTGAATGCATAGATAAAAGTTGTGCTTATATGGAAACAATGAACTTGTGTTTGGTACAATTCTAGAGATTTAGCTTACTTGTTTCGGTAGAACCCATGTGTGTTTCGGTAAAAGTGCAGGGTAGGAGAGAGGTTGTATACTGACTTGAGTTATATCGGTAGTTGTATGTATGGAAGTATCGGTAGTTTGCATGCTTATATCGGTAGAAGATACAAGATGAAAATTTAGCTCTCTGGAATTTTTAGTATCGGTAGATGCATGACATGTATCGGTAAAAATTATATTTGTATCGGTAGAACTAATATAGGTACCGATAGAAATTTGCACTGCTTAAAATTATTTATTGAATTGACTACTACCGATACTTGACCATCAGGTACTGATAGAAGTCCCCTAAAATGTTGGAAATTCCATTTTTCCCTTGACAAAATAATGTTATGTTTAGAAATTATTTTTGAATTGAATAAAGATGTGAACAGTCGTATATGTGTAAAAGATGAACAATATAAAATGAATAGACGACACCGGAATCCTAACTAGTGATGATACTCGGGATTGGAGTGTTACAACAAGTTTTACCTCTATTTGAAGATCTCGATCTACCTTTAGATTTACTGCGGGGATTTCGTTCCTGTGTCCTCCCACGATTATCATCACTGTTTCGATCTTGTCTTCCACGAACAATGAGACCCTCTCCTTGAGAGTCAGATCCAGCTACAAGATGCTTCATCTTGTCATACGAGGCTAAGGAAGCATAAACTTCATCAACTGTAAGAGATTCACGGCTATACAAAATTGTATCTCTGAAAGTTGAATATGACAGTGGTAACGAACAAAGAAGAATTAACCCTAAATCCTCTTTATCATACTGAATCTCCATGGCCTCCAAATCCAAGACAATTTCTTTAAAGACATTCAAGTGTTCGTGCACAGACGGACCTTCTTCCAAACGATGAGAATACAGATGCTGCTTCATATACAATTTACTGGTTAGGGTTTTCGACATACATAACTACTGCAATTTTGTCCATAATGCAGCAGCAGTCTTCTCCTTTAACACAATGCAACTGTAATTGTGTCAAAGCCTTCCGATCTTTACATTTATTCTCTTCATCTGTCAAATTCGAAGGTATTTTATCTAACCCTAACAGTGCATCCTCCAAATCCATCTGCGTAAGAACTACTTGCATCTTTACCTGCCACAACGCAAATCTAGTGTTGGGATCCAATAGCGGAATATCAAACTTCAATGTCGCCATTATCATGATTAAGACTAGTAACCCGAAAAACTCTGATACCAATTTAATAAAATTAAATGTCAACAATGAAGAAATATCGCAAAGAAAACGGGGAAAACACACACATATTTTACGTGGAAATCCTTTCGGGGAAAAAATCACGAGCAGAGGAGAAGAATATTCACTAATGTCAAAAATTGAATGATTACAAGAGGAGATGACTATGCCTATTTATAGGTTGAAAAAATTTATTCCAATCAACAACTAATAGAAGTAACGTAGTAAGGTTGAAACACCTTATTCTAATTAAAATAAAATAGATGACCTATTCTAATTAAAATAAAATAAAAGAAGTCTAATTTATTTGGACTGTACTAATTTATTTGGACTGTACTTTTTATTTTATTTTACCACTGAATTTTATTTTAACAAAAATTCTAGTCACCCAATTATAACAGTAATTTTATGTAGAATTATTTTGATTTTTAATTATAATTATAATTATAATGATTTTTTAATTGATTTGAATGTTGTATAATTTTATAGCTGTTTATATTTATGATTGTATTTATATTTGTTCTAAAAAATTATTTTGATTATGTTTACATATTTTTACCATTGTTAGGTAAAGTTTATTAAAAAAATTATCATGGGTAAGGGTTAAGAGGTTGTTCAAGTTTAAATATGTAATCTGAGGTAAATCATTTATCATCACTAGTTGATAGTATATACTAAATTTTAGAACTTAAAATTAAAGGTTTAAACTTTTTTTAAATTAAAAATTTATTAATTCATTTTATGAATGGAACCATACAATTCAGGAAAAAAAAAATATTCGTTGTAGGCGATGAAAGATAAATTTCATCAATACAATAAATATTTCAACATCAGTATTAATAGAACATTATGACGTTGACAATTGATTATGTCACAACTCAAGCACAATACATTTGGATTGCAAGCACTTAATACAATAAGGAAATCAACTCTGGATGGTCTCAAATGAAAGATAAAATTCGACAAAAAAACCGAACATTTATCAAATTAGAGAAAGCAATGACAAAACCAATCACTTGCAAAAACAAAACTCGAAAACATAAGCTAACACAACAGCTGAGTGATATCTTATTTCTTTGAGTGATTTTGAAAGAGATTCATAGATAAGTTTCAGCTACAAATTTTAAAGGGAGAAACGTGTTTGCTCATTTATCTAGTGAATTAATAATAGCCCATGACTTTTTACCATTTACAAGGTTTCGTAATTTTTCCCATTGACTTTTCTTCGGCCTATGGCGTTCTTTCACATTCACAAGATTTTGCTTTTCATTTTTATTACATTTTAAAATGTCATGTTTTTAGGATGAGGCTTCTATTTGTGTTTTAATTATTGTACGCATTTGAATCAATATTATATCAATCTCTCTTTTATTGGTTGAAATATTATGTTTAAATGATAAAATTTAGATTCTATTTTTATATTCACCCATACATATTATATTAATACGTATACATAGATTTCACCCGTACTACTTGAAATACACATAAATTTTACTCATATTTCTTGAATTATAATATATCAGTGGATAAAAAGAGTATTTTTTTAATACAATGTATAGAAATATCTATACCCTTTTTAAATCCATAAATAATAAGATAAAATATATTTAAATACAATCGAATCCACATCTTTTTGCATTAACACAATATTAATATCAATTAAACTAAAACTCAATCATTAAATTACTCTTTAAGGTAAGATAAATAGTCTCATTAAATTAAATACTGATTGTCAGAGAATACAACAATTGAATGAAACTAAAAGGTGAAAATATTTTCCTAAAATTAAGCATGTAATCACTTTTGTCAAAATTAAGCATGGAATTGAATGAGTAAATATATTTATTCACAAATTTTTTTTTCTAATTTATGAATTTTTACAATGTTAATGAATTCTTCTTAAAACATATTTAAATCATTTTTTATTACCAAAAATCATTTGTATAAATTTTTTTTTTTATAAAAGTAAACATTATTTGTGAATTAAAAACATATGATAAAGCACTTTTATTTAAAAATATTAAAATTTATTTTTAAAATAAACGTTTTTAATTTGACAAGCTTTTAAATTTTTTATTTTGAAAACATTTTTTAATTATTATAAAAATTTAAAATTTTTAAACATTAAATTATTGTTTTCTCTATAAAGATATTAATTTTTCTTAACATAAATTGTGACAAATATTTTAACTATATAGGGTAAAGATAGAAGATATAAAATATTGACATCATGAGTCTTTTTCTAGAATTCTAAATTTTTTATTGTTTTGATGAATATCAGTACTTAATTCAAGTTTATTTTAAATATTAAAATTTTTGTTCTTAGTTTATATTGAAAATAATATAAATTATCAAATTTTAAACATTAAAAAATATTATTTTTTACTCTCTTAATCATAATATTATTAAAGCGTTACAAATTTTATAAAAATATATATATAAATTATTCAAATCGGTACGTTGCGAAGAAAAATAAACTGGTATATTTTCTAAAATAGAAAGAAACCTATTGCCATCTTTTTCGGCGATCAATCGAACATTAATTCCAATTTCCAAAGTTAATTTATCAATTTCAAGTAAAACTTTTAAAGTTTTAAATCAGTCAGAAATTGATTGACTTTTATTTTTTTGGTTAACTATAAAAATAATTAATTTTGTTTGTTTCAGGTTACATTTTAGTTATTTATGTTTGAAATGTTACGTTTTAATCACTTATGTTATTGTTTTATTACGAAGTGATCACTCTACCGTTAATTTCGTTATCTCCCTAACGGTAATCCTACGTGGCAGTTCAACTAGATTTTAAGTGCCAACTTGGATTTCCAAATGAGATGAGAATAGATTTTTAATTAAATAAATTTAATTAATTAAATTTTTTAAACCTAAACCTTAGCTTAAAAAACTCTAAACTCATTTTCACGCATCTCTCTTCTTCATCTTCATCTTCTTCCCTTTTGATTCCAACGTTTTTAGTTACAAATTTATCTCAAAACTTGAATCTTTGAAACCCATTAACCCAAATAAACTTATGTTTTCAAGTTGATAAATTTTAAAATTTCTCCAATAGAGCTACTTGACCCTTTTAAATTCTTTTAATAATTATTTTGACTACTTTGCTTCATTAGGAGTCGACTCATGGATTCAATTATTGAATCTTGAAATCCCGCTCAAAAAAATGGTAACTAAATTGCAACTTGAAAATATAAGTTTCTTTGGGTTAATGGATTTAAAAAATTCAAGCTTTGGGATAGATTTATAACTAAAGACGTTGGAATCAAAAGGGAATAAGATGAAGATGAAGATGAAGAAGAGAGGCATGAGGAAATGGGTTTTGGATTTTTTAGTTAAGGTTTAGGGTTTAAAATTTTTAATTAATTAAATTTATTTAATTAAAGATCTATTATAATCTCATTTGGAAATCCAAGTTAGCACATAAAATTTAGTTGGACTGCCAAGCAGGATTACCGTTAGGGAGATAAAAGAACTTAACGGCAGAGTGATCACTTCGTAATAAAATAATAACATAAGTGACTAAAACGTAATATTTTATACATAAGTAATTAAAATGTAACTTGAGGCAAACAAAAGTGACTATTTTTATAATATACCTTTATTTTTTTGTGATAAAAAGAAAAAAAAAAGTTACATCAAATTAATGTGACTTATACTTTTTTTAAATTTTAATTATTGTGATTTAAAAGCCATTTCTCTTGAATTATTTAATTATTTAATTTTATAAAAAATATTTTAATTCTCTATTTAATTATTTTTAAGCAGTCAGTCATTAGAAACTTAAATAATGTATTAGATTAGAAATTTGTAGTTGAGATTGATGAAATCAACATCGGAAACTGAAGTTGATGGCTGACAAATTGGGAGATCCGTTTATAGTGAGTATTTTAAAAAGATGTATTACATTAGAAATTTTTATTAGCAAACCCAAATATTAAAATGAATATAGGAGCTGTGGTTGGTAGATAACGTGGGAGATTTAACATTTATATTTTGACCACATTATTAAATAAAAGCTGTTTAGTATTTTATTGTGTCTTTTATTTAAGGAAAATTAATTATTTATAAAACATGATTATTATTTATCGAAGTAATATTTTAGGTAAGCTCTATGCATATAAATATGTATGTGGTCTTAAACTTAATATTTGTTCGTCGGTTCACTTATTTGACTTCGCACTTTTATATGCGAACACCCAAAAACATACGATCTCGACTTACTAACCTTCTCAATGAACTATTAACATATCTACCTTATAAGATCCAAGTTCGGGTTGTGAGTCGATAGTTTAAAGTTGTATCCAAATTTCGGATCAATAATTGGGAAATATCATAATAAAGCACTTTTTTTCCCTTGTGTATTTAAAGGAGAATTCCTAATAAATTGTAAATGGGTGTGTACTGTATATTGTGGTGTGTGGATGGAGATTATTAAAATTTAAGACATGTTTGATTCATTGTAATGGAATAAAACTGTAATGAAATAAAGTTGTAATTAAATAGAACTGTAATTAATAATTCAATTGTTTGGTTGAACGAAATGGAATAAAGTTGTAATAACATTTTTATGTTTGATTGAATGAAATATTATAATAGCATAAGAAAAAAAGTTTAAATGATCGAAGTATCCTTAGCATAATTTTTTTTAGGTAGATGATTATAGTTATTGTTATTAAATTTTAATAAGATTATAATTAAATATAATTTAATAAAAATAATAAATAATTAAATCATAATTTAACCTAATTATTAATACAATTTTAAAAAACAATATATAATTTAATAACATTCTTAATATAATTATTATTAAAATATGAATTAATAAAAATCATAATATATAATACTAAAAAATAATATATAACTACTTTATTATTGTTAAATTGTAATGTATATTTAATATGCTAGAATTTCATTAGCGAAACAAATAATTTAATTATCTTTTAAACTAAAGGCAAAAAATTAAAACTAATAAATAACTTGAAAATTATATTTTACATCCATACATCACCAACACAACCATAATTTTTAATGGTCAGAAAAAAATCTTCTCACCCATTCTAATATCACTAAATAAGGTAGACTGGAAAAAAATGAGCATTTGCGTTGGTGGTCAGGAATTTTGCTCAACTCACGATAGCTCTAATCCTTAATTAATCTTTCTACTTCGCATAAGATCGAATATAATTTTTTAGCAGTTTCTTGAATCACTTTATCGAAGTCAATGCTCCTACTTAATTCAAAGCCAACAGTCCGTATGTTTTCCCTCAATAACATGGTAGCATCAATAATTGAAGTAGAAATTAGTTCACTTCCATCAGAAATATTTTTTTTCTTCTTTGAAAATGTGAAACCATCTTGGTTTGGCTTCAACAATTGCGATTGTGTAGTCGAGACATCCATCTCATCCAAGGAAACATCATCTTCGCTTCCACTGTAATTGTTTCCTTCTTCAAGATTATTTGCAGTAGCTACATCCTCAGCGTCAATTTTTTCAACAATATCTGCAACTGTTTGAGCATCTTTCCTAATGGCTCGATCTTTTGTATATATGTAAGTAAGCTGGTCATAATAAGGAAAACTAAGATGTTTGAATTGACCAGTTGTTTTATGACTCTATAAAAAAAAGGAATCCACATTAGATATAAGTTCAGTCAAAATAAGATAATAATGACAGGAAACAATTCTTACACTTATGTATGAGTTCCACACAACATCTTTAGCAATAACCATCAGCTTATGCTCATCCCGACCACAGTTACTATTGGCTTTTCCACTGAGCATGTCGTAAACGATTGCCCAATCCCTTTCCAATATTTTAATCCTCGATTCAAGATTAGATTTAGCCTTCAACATAGCATGAGGTAAAACTTTTTCTAATATTCTTTCCAGCTCGTTTAAATAACCGACCTTGAATCTTGTATCTAAGTTATAAGTTCCAACATTGTACAAGTTGACCATACAAGAAACCAACGCAACGTCTTCTTCTAGAACCTATTTCCTTTTGGTTCCTTGAAAACTTTGGGAAGAAATACTTGATTGTGAAAAGCCTGATATAATTATCTTAAAAAAACACAAATTAAAATTAGTTTCGATCTTATGAATCAGAAGGTTGGCACTTTATAAAATTATAAAACATGACAAATCAAAAGAAAATAAATTAAAGTTGTAATTCAACAAGTTCAGTACAATACATAAAGAAAATTCAAAGAACACCAAAGTTTCGTAAACTAGATACATGAAATAACATAAACAAATTAACATTATATTATGTTTTAATAAATCTAACTAATTTTTAGATGATTGCCATTCATAGAACATTTGATTGGTTAGTTTCATCCTCCAAGTAACTCATGTATCCGATGAATATTTACGATATTCGGTTCATCGTCATCTATCACATTACTAGGTAATCCTTCTCCCAACTCTGCTTCAATAGCATCAAGACTCGTATAGGTTCGAATAAAATTATAGAGCAAACAACATGTAATAATGATTCTATTATGCACCCTCACAAGATAGAATGATGGACTCAAAAGTATTCCCCATCTAAGTTTTAATAACCCAAAGCATTTTTCAATAACATTGCACACTGAAGCATGTTTCATATTGAAAAATTCTTCTGGAGTACTTGGTTGGTAACTTTGACGCCATTCATTCAATTGATATTTTTGTCCTCTAAAAGGCACAAGAAATCCCTCACAGTTTGTGTAACTAGCATCAATTAGATAATAACAACCTATACAAAAGAAAAATAAAAATTATTTATAATGGTTAACTTTCCCAAAACAATTTGATCTAAAAAAATTAATTCAAATTCCTCCAATTCTGCAATTTACCATGAGGAACTTTTAATCCATGTCTCCTATTAATGACATCTCGAAGAATTTGTCCATCAGCAACAGAACCTTCCCAACTAGGAAGAACAAAAACAAAATGCATATCAGGTGTACAAACACCTAACATATTTGTTGCTATGTCACCTTTTCGTGTTCAATATCTAGATTTATCAACGGTTGGAACTCTAATCTTGATGTGGGTTCCATCTAAATCATCTAAACAATTCTACATCACATGTATAAAACTTCGGGTTAGGTTACTATATTTAAATCTAAATCAACTAAATTATGTATGAGTTATATATGGAACTCATTTCAATACCTTGAACCATTTCCACCTTGGGTGAGTAAAATTAGCTGTAATTGACTCTGCCTTTTTAAATAGCACATCTTGTAAGCGTATGACAACATTTAAAACATTGTGAAATGATCTGCTAACGGTTTCCCTAGACCTATTAAAGTGATGCTTGATAACTCGATTTTTAAACGTGATGAGAAATGATATGTAAAAACATTGCCACTTTCTCATCAACAAGCATGTTCCTTGACGACTTCAATCCTCCTAAAGTTTGTAACATCTCACATAGTTTTAAAAAAGTAATTTTATTTATCCTAACTTGTTCAATATAGGTCTCGTCACTAGCATATACAAGTCTTTTTACATAATCTCATTTTGCATAAAAATCTAAAATATATGATCTAATCATTGCTCTATAAGTATGTAGGCTATGGACGGAACCCAATGTAACTAAGAACCAACTCGCAACTATACACATTTACAACCATACTGTCAATGCAAGACCAATTCTTTTACGCCTCTCACTTTGTACTATTAAAGGCAGACGAGCCATTATTGCAAGATATTAAAGTGTTACATATCTTCAAATCATAGTAAGAGGGTCACATTTCTTCAATACTAATCTCAATACCAGTAAAACAAAATCAAATTACAACTATCTTTGCAAGTAAAAAACTTGAGATTCACTTCTTTATCAAATTTCATTTAACAAAATCGGCTTTTTGTTTAGAAAAGAATAATGTTTCAAAAAAAATTATAATTATTTTATAAGAAAAATTAATGATGAACATCTAAATAATTGTAGTTAAAGTTATTGCTTCTAGAATTTACATTAAGCAAGAACTATATGAATCAGTTGGTATCTGAAAGTACAGAATAAGTAACAAGCTTCATCAACAAAGACATGGAATATACAAGACATATTTGCCTGTGAACAACAGAGCTTTGTACTACAAGCTAGGAGAATAAAAGCACATGATAAAACATTTATATATAACATCAATTCCATTGCAGCAAAACAAACTCTGGTTTAAATTATGACAGCCCAAAATCATTGTCAAAGCGAAAGAGAAATTTAAAAACCTATACTTCTAATTAAGATAGCCCAAAATCATTGTCAAAGTGAAATTTCCAATTATGACAGTCCAAAAATCTTGCACAAGGATAAATTGAAACCATGTACCCAGGCAAACTAAACCTGCAGTTGAAGAGAAAAGCCAGGCGAGCGAGGGGAACGCAAGTATTTACTTGAAAAAAAATTAAATGCATCAAATAAAAATGAAAAATAATTTGAAGAAAAGAAAAGAACTACAGAGGTTAGGAGCAATGCTATACTCGAACGGGGAAAGTGGTCTGTTTGTAGGAGCAGCGCTATACTCGAACAATAAAGAGCAAGAAAAGCTTTTACTAATTTTTTACCATTTTTTTACCAATAAAGAGCAAGAAAATAGTCTTTTACCAATTTTTTACCCGAGAAAGCGAGGGAAAGATCAAGAAAATCTAGGGCTTCTTCTTTGGACAGAAAAGAAGGGTAAAGAGAATTGTAGTGATAATTGATGGACTTTTTACAACAATAGAAAGAAAAGCAAAATTTTATAACAATAAAGAGAAAGAAACTACATAATAAGCAAGTAAATTAAACAAAGAGAAAAGACATACACAAACCTTCAAAGTTGAATGATAATTACAGCCTCCAAAATAGGAGAAGAAGCTCGTTACAGAAAAAGGTTGATGGGTTTGAGAAAGAAATCGAGACTGGAATTGTATGGTCGATAGATTTGAGATTTGCTAGTTAGGGAAGAAGCTTGTGAAAATTGAGGGCATAGATGAATTTTTCTATTTGTCAAAGATATTGAATTGGGATTCTGAAGGGGGACTAAGGAATGACTATTCAGTCACTTCCTGTAATAGATCCTAAATCAATTCAGGCTCGTAATACCATTACGACCAACCAAACTATTGCTTAGTAGTGGACCCGCCGAATTAAATTGGAATCTATTCCTAAACCCCCAACCAAACATGTTAGTTTGAAAAGAAAAGGTGTGCTTTAGGGCTGTGGACACAATAGTTGGGCTAAAAAGATAAGTATTTTGACCATTTCAGTCATTTTCTTTAGGACATTTTGGGGGCGTTTTAACCATTTCAGTCATTTTCATTAGGACATTTTGAGGAATTCAGTGTTTAGGAATTTGTTATGGGTGATGATTGGGTTCATCATTTCCATTGCTTTAATGTTTTTTTTTTTTTTTTTATTGTAAGCAGATCTGAAAATATCTGTCATTGTTGTTTTTATAAAAATTAATTAGATTCTCGTGCTTCACAACTGTAGCTATTAGAGGTGAGCATTCGATCGAATCGAGTAAAAAAATTTTGAGTTAATCGAATTTGCGAGTCTTATTTTATCATCTTAATTCAATTTGAATTTTTTAAATTGATTTGATTAAAATGAAATTCGAGTTGAGTCAAATCGAATCGAATCAAATCGAGTAGAATTTTTCGAGTAAATTTAAAAAAATTAAATATATCAAATAAAAATATTGTTAAAGTACAACCAATTTCATGTTCGAGCACATAAATTTGAAACCACATATATTTGAAAAATTTTAAAAGCAAAATAAAAATAAAAAAAAATATTTGAGTATGATTGTAACAACCCGTTTTTAATGGTTTCAGGACCACAACTCCTATTAGTTGGGTCGTAAATAATATTTATTTAATATTTATGACGTTATTATCATCGTATTAAATTTTAGTTAGGAAAAATTATCAATTGGAAAGTTAATTAAGTGAAAAGGATTAAATTGTAAAGAATACAAAAGTTGGATTCTATTAGCTAAAGTTATTAAATAGCTTAGGGAAGCTAATAAGGAGGATCAATATGGTTAATAAACCATATGAATTAATAGTGGACAATTATGGGTAAGCTTAAGAGAGATTTTAAGTTAAAATAAAAGTTGTAAAATAGTAATTGAAGAAGTAAGTGATTTTAATCAAAATTAAGGAATTAAAATTCATTTTTATTCTTCATCTTCTTATTTTATAAGCCAACGAAACCCTAAGAAACCATAGGAGATATTGGGAAACTTTGAGCACTTGATTGAATGAGTAAATTTCGCCAGTTTTTAATAATTTTTATGTTTTGGAGTCTATATTAGTTTAATCTAACTAACTCAAGGACTAATTTGTCTATCTGTCAAGTGTTATAAATTGTGCCATTGTTGAATGTACTTGTTCTTGAAAGTTTAAGGTGGATTTGTATGCTTGATGGTTGGGTTTGATGTTTTTGTAAATTGATTTTTGATGAAATTAGGTTTTAAGGACTAAAATGTTAAAATGATGAAATTGTGTGTATTTAGTGTGAAATAGTTGAATTGTAGGGACTTTTTGAGGGCCATGGATATTCGGCTAGTATGTGATTTGGAAAAGAATGGTTATTTTGCATGTTTAAGGTCTAAGGATGAAATTGAATAAAAAAGAAAGTATAGGGGTAATTTTGTAAATTTCTTAAAAAGGACATAAATGCAAGAAATGATTGAAATTTAATGATTTAATATGGAAATTTAATGATTTTTTGATCTAGATCATGAGTGGGCTGCAGGTCGTGAAAAAGGAAAAATTACAGATTAGTCTCTGAAGTTTAGTCATAACTGCAATCTCATCCGGTAAGTTCGTGCGATCATAATTTTATTTAATAATACTAATCTCTATTGTTTTTTTATATTCTTGACACGGGAAACGTGATGGAAGACAATCAAGATATTTTGTCTGGCTCGTAAGTGCGGTATTCTATCTGGCTCGTAAGAGCGATATTATGTCTAGCTCATAAGAGCGATATTTTTTCTAGCTCGTAAGTGTGATATTTTATCTAGCTTGTAAGAGTGGTATTCTATTTGGCTCGTAAGAGCAATACTTTATCTGGGCTCGTAAGAGCGATACTCTATTTGGGCTCGTAAGAGCTAAACTCTATTTGGGCTTGTTTGAGCTAAATTTCTAGAAGACTCGAAGAGAACAACTTGATGCAAATGTCACGGGATGAAGATGTTGTTTAATTACTCTTTCTGTAACCAAATATACTATTCTATAAGGTAACTATTCTACGAACTTACTAAGCTCTGTAAGCTTATTTGTGTATCTGTTCTTGTTTTGTAGATTCATTTTACTATGGAAGATCGGATCCCCAAAGAAGAATCACACTATCCCAGAAGCTTCTTTGGTAGTAGTTACATCACTCGATTTTATGGCATGTACTAGTATGTTGTTACCTTTGTAATGTTTGATTTTGGGATTGATTGGTATTTTGCTAATGGCTTAAATGTATGATGAACTTAAGTTGCAAGCACTATAGGAAAATAGGTTTTTAGTGGCCTTTTTTTGGGCCTATAAGCGCTGCAAAAAATGCCGCTAAAGAAAATGGTCTTTAGCGGCACTTTCCCACAAACACCGCTAAAGAACATGGTCTTTAGCGTTTTCCTCACAAACGTCGCTAAAGAACACGGTCTTTAGCAGCGCTCTTTAGTGGTGCTTTCCTATAAATGCCGCTAAAGAACACGGTCTTTAGCGGCACTTTTCACACAAACGCCGTTAAAAAACACGGTCTTTAGCGGCGTTTTCCCCACAAACACCGCTAAAGAACATGATATTTAATCGGCACTTTCCCACAAACGCCGCTAAAGAACACGGTCTTTAGCGTTGCTTTTCCCACAAATGTCGCTAAAAAACACGATCTTTAGCGACGCTTTCCCACAAACACCGCTAAATTACCTGATTTTAACAACTTATTTTAATTCACATAGAACCTGAATTTCAACATTTTTTTCCGCTAAATTCAAATCAAAATGTAAATGATAAACGAAAGAAATATGCATATGATTTAAATTAATAAATAAATGAAAAATATATTCAAAAGTAGTATTGTGTATTTTATTTTCACAATAAGAAAAAACAAAAGTCTAAGATGGCGGATTTTGCTGAAACATTTTCATCATATTTTTGAAGCTTTAGCTGCAGTTCGTCATACTTTCTTGTTGCCTCTGCTTCCCTAGCTTGCCTCGTTACTGCCTCTGCTTCCCTCGCTGCTGCCTCCACTTTAAGTTGTAACTGGAGTTCATCATATTTTCTTTGGACCTCTACTTCTCTCACTGTAGCCTCCTCTTTAAGTTGAGCAATTTGCTCAACTGTGCTCACTTGCATCTGAGCCAATTGATCTCTTAACCTCTGAACTTCAGCTTGGTCCTGACTCCTTGAAGGAATGTATCTCTGCGAGCTGGATCCAAAATATTGGGATGGGCTAACAAAAGATCCTTAAAATCGAACCCGACCATACCTTTCAGGACCCAAAACTTCAGTAATAACTCTGTTATCAATGTCCTCTAGATTAACCGAACTATCACTTGAAGTCATCGCTTCATACTCGACCTTCTTATTCTTTAATTTATCCTAACAAGTCAATCAAGAAGTTAGAAACGAAATATATAATCAAACAAATGCAACATAACTTGGCATTATTTGCATTACAAACGATGAATTAAACCATTATAATTAAACATGATAAAAATTTAAAATAATTTAAATTTTATTAAGTAAATATACCATAATTTCTGCAGCTTCAGAAGTCATAGGAGATCCATCTTTCTTTCTATGTGTAATGCAAAAGGCTGAAGTCGTCCAATTTTTTGACCTAACGATTGTTCCTAAATTATAGTAGGAAAAATATTAATTAGTAGAAAGTAATTAATATTTGACACAATTAGTAAATTCAAAATACCTTATCAACAGCTACACAAGCAAAACTTCTCGATCCAGCTGTGTGCGTGAATTTTTCTTTTTGCGTACTTGTAGTTCCAACACGCTCACGATCCTACATTAATTATTATTACATATATAATAAATACTAGAAACCGAAATAATTATAAGAGTTTAGTAGTACATAATACCTCTCCTTTCTTTGAGCTCCAAAATCTAACTTGTTCTTCCCATTGGTACCTCAGCATTCCCGGCGGAACATTTCGCAATTTATCTTCAAGGCTCATATTATTCTTAAAATAATCTTTCTTTATAGTACTCTTATGGTCTCTCCATTTCTTTCCTAATGATTTCTTCACATAGTCGTCCGAAACCTCTAAAATAAATTTTTCCTACAAATAACACAAGTTTAAAAAGTAAATATAAATTAAAATTAAATCAAAGTATTATAAATTACATTCACTTTATTACCTTAATATTATCAAGAGCTTGATTTTTGTTACTATCAGGCATATGATGCCATGACTCGTAGTTGATTAGCAACAGACTGTCATTTCGTGCTACAATGCCCAAGTATCATCCCAAAAGTCAAGCTTCTGATCCAACAGGCTGACCATGACTATTTGTAGATACTTTGACACACTCCTTAGGATTTAGACTATATAAATCCTTCAATAGGGTACGTCCTCGTGTTCTGCTCCCCTCATAATATTCAGCTAAAAAAATTGTATATGATAATATTACAATTTGAAACAAAAATAAAAAAAATAAAAGTTAACACGCATGAAAATTAAACTTAACATTACCTTGATTTTCTACAGTTTTTGGAACATTCGAAGATCCAATAGCAGTCTGTTGATCACTATTTGTTTTTTCTGAATTCGGAGGATTTTGGATAATACTTAGATCTCAGAATTTTCTTCTAGGCATATTATTTGCAATACACATAAAATAGTTGAAATATTAGTAACTAATTACAACAATAATAGTAATGGATATATTTATCAAGATCCAGATTTAAATTATAATATTACATATTATTAAAAAACGTAAAATCTTACTACATTATGATTCGTAAATATCTTCATTCACGTCCTGGCGAACCCATTGAAATTGTGTACTAGTACTAGGGATAGTTTTATTTAAGTTTTGTTCTGGAAAAGACAAAGTTTCTGATCTTTCATCCATGTCATCTCTACTCCCATTGCCCATGTCAAACAAGTCTCTAGGAGTGTTACGTAGTACAACGTAGCAACCCTCATCAGTTGGATCTCTCAAGTAAAAAACTTGTTTGACTTGAGAAGAAAATACATACGGCTTGTCCATTAATTGTTGCTCAGTGTGAATTAATCGAGAGAAGTTCACCATTGTAAAACCAAATTGATTTTTTTTTAATTTCACGAGCAATATTAACATCAGCCCAATCGCATCGAAATAAAACAACCTTCCATTTTTCATAGTAATCCAACTCAATAAAGTCCGTAAGAAGTCCGTAATACTCCATAATTTAAATTAAAATGATTTTGAATAATTTATTTAAATTTAATTCTAAAAGTACATAAAATTATATAATGGTTACTATTTTAATTTTTAAAATAATGTAGCGAGCTATTTATTTGGATGAATTGAATGAAATTAGACTTGAATTGGAACTTAAAATTTTTTAAAATTGAACCGAAACACTATTTAAAGATAGTACTTAAAATAATAATATATATTTGATTTAAGACCCAAAAAAAAACAATAGATCTACAAATAGCAGAAACAGAAAAAGCAATGGAAGAACTTACCTGAATTAATGAAGTGCAATAAACAACCGCAGACAACTGGACTGGTAGAAAAGAAAAGCAACAATTGAAATCCAAAAAAGAGAACAATCTACAAAAGAAAAGTAGAAACAGAAAAATCAAACTTTTCAAGTCTTGTTAACAATGACATAAATTAGCATGTTTTATTCACTAAATTTGATGGAAAATAAGACATGAATACTAAACCAGATGATCATAACAAAAAAAATGTACCGACAGAGAAGTCAAAGTTTGATCTTATGATAAAAAAATACATAAATTTTAGGATTTTTAACTTTTACACATTTAGTAGTGGGAATAGCATTAGTGTAAACACATGATCCAATCTTACAAAATTATAGCAGAGTACGATTAATTGATTCCTTACTAAGTTATGCAAGTCAATCATAAGGATTTTTCACAGGATTCACTTAGTTTAACTATACAAAAGCAAAAAAGAATACAGGGATTGGGCATACCAAAACAATCATAAGGAAAGTACAATCACAAAAAATCTGTCTAGGCCTTAACACCATCTAATTAGAAAAAGGACCCAGTTAATCTTCTGGCCTAACCACTAACCACTGTTTTCTCATGTCGATCATTAATGCACAATAATAGAATTACTGTCATTTGTATCATTGTCCTATTTCAGCTAAACTGCATAGTTGTAGATCTCCCAATATGGAAACTAAAAGATTAAGCTTTACCCCACTTTGAACTACCATTCTAACAAGTATAAAATGTACCAATATGTTGATTATCAGTTAACTGTACAAGCATAGTCATTCCTGTTCTAAGTACCACCGCATCTGTTGATTATAAGCTAAACAACCTAACCTTGTCGTTACCCACCTAAGACAAGCAGCTACAGTCACGAAAAGCTTTTTTGTAGTCACAATTTTAAGAACCATTCCTTTTGTCCTTCTCTCTTATCAAAGAACAAGAAGGGAACAAAATGCTTTAAGTTTGAATAAAAGGAAATTGCATTTAACATCAGTTT
The DNA here is from genome assembly GCA_039519145.1 of Kokia cookei. Classification (NCBI taxonomy): domain Eukaryota; kingdom Viridiplantae; phylum Streptophyta; class Magnoliopsida; order Malvales; family Malvaceae; genus Kokia; species Kokia cookei. Next base: position 12,762,627 of record CM076908.1, read on the forward strand.
CATTAAGACCTTTTCAAGAAACCAACAAAAAATAACAATTTATTCAGGTTTTGCATGTAGAAATTTGAAAAAAAAAAGAAATCCATCATAAACCAAATTGACGAGCGGGAACTTGCCTGAGAAAGAGAGGGAACGAGCGGGATGACGCAATGGTGATGGGCGCCGATGACAGAGGAAGTGGGAGATGGAGTGGCCGTCGAAGTGGAGACGACTATCGACGGGCAACACTTAGGGATTCTGATTTTAGGAATTTTGATCGATTTGAGAATAGGTTTCTACAGCAATTAGGGATTTTGTTTTTAGGAGTGGAGACGACTATCTTTTTACTTTGTTTTACTTCTCCCCTCTTTTTTATTTAATTGAATAAATTATTAAAAATTAAAAATTAATTTCATTCTATTTAAAAACAATATATTTAGCCATATTTAAAATGGAAATATTAATTAATATGTAAACATATTGATTAAGAAAATAATATCTATATATAAAAATATATTAAACAGTGTCATTAATTTAATAATATGTGATATATTATCTCCCCATAAATTACGTATACTATTGATAAATAATATTATAATACTTCATTATTAAATAAAACAAAAAAATAGTATAAGATTTTTAAATAAATATTAATATTTTTATTGAAATATAAATTAAATAAAATAGCTGCGTTTGTAGGAAAACGCTGCTATTACTTTTGTGGGAAAACGCCACTATTACTTAACCTTTAGCGACGTTTTCACCATAAATGCCGCTAAAGGTCAGAGCATTAGCGGCGCTATCCATAAACGCTGCTAATGCTCTAACCTTTTAGCAGCGTTTATGATAAAGCGCCGTTAATGCTCTGACTTTTAGCGGCGCCTATGAGAAAAACGCCGTTAATGCTCTAACCTTTAGCGACATTTACGGGGAAGCGCCGCTAAAGGTCAGAGCATTAGCGGCGTTTTTCCGTAAGCGCCGCGAATGTTTTACCTTTAGCGGAGTTTATTGAAAAAATGTCACTAATGCTTTTTCCCATATTTTAATTTTTTTAATTTATTTTCAAATTTTTTATATATCCAAATTTGATATAATCCTTTTATATATATTTGCATTTTTAAAATAATGTTTGAATTTTTTTACAAGATTATCGTATTATTTTTCATAATAAATTTCAAATGTACGAAATAGTACAAAACTTTGTAACATTTTTAACCTAAAAATTCAAATATTCACTTTAACAATATCAAAAACAATATTTTTATATTAAAAAGATTAAAACCATAGTTTTAAAAAAAAATTGACATATTTGATTTGTGGATCATATTTGGATAGAACCTCATGGCATCAAAGGCATTTTGCACAGTTTATCTCAAGGTGGATTAGATAAAGATAATATTTAGTAGGGTTACTAGTAGAATTTTAGATTCTTGATTTAGTAATTAAGATGCAATTTTCATTATCTTAGTTATTTAAAAAATATTTGGTACATTAATGTTAATTGAATTTGTAGATCCCATAAATAGGATCGGGGAAATGACAAATATTTATAAAAGAAATGAAAACTCATGACAAATTTTTAAGTACGAGAAATAAATTCTTATAGATTAAAGTAAAGAGATTAACTTTTAAATGTTCATAAAGTAGAATAATGAAATTCATAATTAGACTTATTGAAACTTTGTTTTTTCTCCGGCAAGCAGAAGGCAAATAAAATTTAAATTATAAATTTTTGAGAGATAAAAAATTAATTTTATTATTATAGTAATTTATACTTTTATAAATATTTAAAGGATATAAAAAGCCAAAATTTCATATCAGGTACAGCAATTGTGGCCCTCCATTCTGCTTGTTTGGTAGCCAAATTCAATATGATCAAAGGAAGGATTTCTTTCATTTATGGGTGAAGAAAATTTGTTAGACAAAAATGAATTTCAAAGTTATATATGTACTTATTAATTTAAGTTGAACTCCATGTGGTTTGCACTTGGAGTTCCTATCCTTCTATGAGATCCACATCTAGAAAATGCATGTTAACCATAGCGTAAGATACGTATTGGCATGCATGGGACTTACCTACGACTAATATCATATAAATACACAATTTAACATTTTTTAAAAGGACATACATTCTAAAAGACTCAAAAAAAAATATTTTTAATTATATTAATAAATGTTAATTCAAGCCTTTGAATCAAGTTAAAAGACACCCTAAATAAAAAATTAAAAAAAAAAACTTATAGTCTTAATTGAGTTTACTCCACACTATAAATTTTCCTTCCAAATAGGACGTAGCATATTGTAGTTTGTTCATAAGTAGCTTTCGGTAATGAAAACGAAATCCAATTCTATGAAATGAAAGAGATGGAATAGATCATTTGAATTAAAACAAAACCAGTATAAAAAAATTATTAGTTAATTTAATTTAATTTAAGATATAAAAAATTTAAATAAATTAGCTAGCTTATGTACCAATTTGAAAAACTGTTAAAGTTTTTGAAAGTTGTCATTGTTGATTTCTTGAAAAAATTGATGTTAAATTGATAGATTTTAAGATTAGATGTGAAAAAGGACTAGATTGCAAATTTTAATTATTAGTTTTGTTCACAAGAACTATATTGAATAAAATGTAAAATTGACTATAGGAATAAGAAATAGGAGGTCCCTAATGAGTAATAGAGAAATCGGATTTCAATTTGGAGCTCTAAATCGGAAGTTATGCTTGTCTCAGTCTTAGGGACTATGTTGAATAAATTACCAATTATGTATGACTTTGAAATTGAATGTATTTTGATATAGAATTTGATACTTTGTTATTATTGAACTATTATTCGTAGCTGAAGATGACACAAGATCATCGAGAGAGAAAGGAAAGGCGAGAGCCGACGACAAGTGACCCGAGCTTTCGATTTATATTTCTATGATCTGGTTCAATTAAATTATTATTTAATCATGTTAAATTGCATAATTTAGTCATGAGGTAGGTATGTAATGCTTGTATGAGTTAAATTGAGATGATTGATATGATATATCGAGATAGAAAGCCAAATTGAATAGATAGAAAGTTAATTTAATTTAATTTAATTTAATATATATGAAATTTAAATAAAATATCGGCGTTTATGAGAAAGCGCCGCTAATGCTTTGACCTTTAGCAGTGTTTATGAGAAAGCGTCGCTAATGCTCTGACCTTTAGCAGCGTTTGTGGGAAATCGCCGCTAATGCTCTGACCTTTAGTAGCGTTTGAGGGAAAGCACCGCTAATACTCTGACCTTTAACTGCATTTGAGGGAAAGCGTCGCTAATGCTCTGACCTTTAGCGGTGTTTTAGGGAAAGCGCCGCTAATGCTCTGACCTTTAGCGGCGTTTATGAGAATGCGCCATTAATGCTCTGATCTTTAGCGGGGTTTATGAGAAAGCGTCACTAATGCTCTGACCTTTAGCAACATTTTCCCATAAGCGCCGCTAATGCTCTGACTTTTAGTCGCGTTTGTGATAAGGTGTCGTTAAAGGTCAGAGCATTAGCAGCTAATAACCTGTTTTGCTACGGTGAAGTATGCTTAGTGTTATAAGTTGTTTTATGTGTTTAGAAATGAAATGACATGTAAATTCAGGTATACTCAAGTTGTTTGTTTACTTCTTATCCATGAGAAATGGCATGTTTTGAGTTGGAAATCAATAAAACTATAAAGCTTGTTATTGGTTGTGCATGATAGGTTATTTACATGATTTTTGCTTGTTTAAATTGCATTTTCGAAGGTACACACGGCCTAGCTCACAGGCGCATGCCCTGTGGAAAATAGGTGCAGGGGATACACAGGCTGGCACACGACCGTGTGGCCCTATTTCGAGTTGACACAAGGTTTAGCCTACAGTTTGACACACGAGCGTGTGGGGTAATTTCGCATGTCCACACGACTTGTCACACAATCTGTGACACGGTCATGTATGGGTATTCCGAGCATGCACACAGCCTGAGGCACGGTCGTATGACCCCTATTCTGATGAAATTTGAAGTTTCGTGCAATGTTTTGGTTAATTTTCAATTAAGTCCTTGTATGAGATGAATGTTGAATCAAAAGGATGTATTCGCAAGTGTTGAAAAGCTTGATATTGATTAAGATATAATTTTGAAATCGTTTAGAGTTATGTATATAGTGGCTTGGGACCCTAATCGGTGACGGTGATGGGTTTAGGTCTCAAAATTATTATTTTAGAATATTTTTAAAATTTTAAGTTTTTTTTTATATATTTTTATAATTTTTTTAAAAATATAAATTTTGAAATTTTTATAAATATTTTTTATTTTAAAATTTATTATGATTTTTTTTTTGTAATTTTTGTTGAGAATGAGACGAATTTGCTTATTTTCAAAGTTGATAGGGACTAAAATGGTATTTACACCAATTTATTATTCAAATTATTCGAATTGTGAAATTCAACTTGACTCGAACTCTAACTCGAAACGAGTTGACTCGAACTCGAAACGAGTTGACTCGAATAATTCGAATAACTCGAATAACTTGAAATTCGAAATTCTTTTCTATTTTTTCGAATCATATCGAGTTTTTCTCACCCCTAATAGCTACGGTAAGTCCAATTATCAACGTAAAATGAAATATTAAGAGTGATACAAAGCGGAATTTATTAAATTTTATTTATCGAAGTTGTTAATTTTCAAGTTTAAAATAGCAATCATCTTGTAACGATTTTTTGGATGGGATTCAAGTATTTCTGGATTGAGATGTCTTCATAACTTTAAAATATTTATCTTTTAGCTTTGAAATGTACCTTAAATCACTCGATTTTTTGAGTTCGGGAGCTCAAGCCATGACCATTTTAGTGAAGATTATGCAAGTAGAATTTCTAGATGGGATTATTACGAAAATTACAAGTTTCAGACTTTTAATTCTAGTTTAAATCATATTGAGTTTGATTTTTAGGCTTAATTTTTATTATATATGAGTCCAATGTTGCATTTATTAGGTCTTATTATTTCATTAGTTATTTATTCCGAATTTTGGATATTTTTTAAGTATTTTAAGTTATTTAGGAGTTTTATGCCAATAAGAAACTTTAGTTTAACACTACTTTTATTTAGGTTAATTAAAGTTTTAGTATACTTAAGAGTTTTATTTGGGTGTACTTATACTGTAGAAAGACCTCTTCAGCCACTTTTCTCTTTCAATTAATAAAATTCTTTGAGTTTTTTCTTAAAAATTTCTCTTGAGTTTTTTTTTTTTTTTTAAGAGTTTTAACAATTTTTTTAGATTGTGAGGATCCTCTTTAAGCTTTTTCTTGTCTAATTTTTTTTTCTTGGAGAGAAAATTAAAACTTTCGAAGGGTTTGTGGATTTATCTGGTTTTTGAAGCTCCTTAGCACTTTTACACGCCACTTTCCATCTATCTTGTTTTGTTTTTTTTTTTTGTTATGTTCTTGTTTAATTGTTTCCAATCTTTACTTTGGATTCATTGCTTTTTCTTTCTATCTTATTTTAATTGTTGCCCTTTTTAATTTTTTAGATGTGATTTGGATTTGTTTGTGTTTCAAGTCGTGACAAACTTCAAATTTTCCTTCACTCGTCTAAAACCTTAAGCTAAATCCACTACTTGGATAAACTTGCGATCTTGTTCCGTATGTGTTCCATATCAAAAAGGTAAATTTAAAAAGTATTAGAAAAGCTTAATTCAAAGAGGCCCTTAAATTATGTTTTTTATTTGGGTTAGGTATTCAAACTTTTTTTAGTTGTAGAAAATATCTAAATTTATTTCGCATCCAAAATTGGCCTCTACCATTACATTCATTAAAAAATCTATTATAACCAATCAAAAAGAGCCATGTCACCACTTCATTAAAATATAATTAAATAATTTTTTATATTAATAATAAATAAAAAGAAATTTATATTAATAAAATTTAGGGACTTGATTTGACAAAAAACTTAAATACCTAATTCAAACAAATCACATAATTTAAAGGCCATTTGTTGAATTAAACCTTTTAGAAATGAAATAAAACTTATTTTAATACGCATGTTTTTACTTACTTTTTTTTGGTGAATTATAAAAAGAAAAAGTCCTAATAACAAAGCGATTAACACGACTAGAATCCAAGTCATACTTGGGGCGATGAACACCCTGACCATCAGTCCAACACACAGAATTCTTTTTACTTTCTCATTGATTTTGTAAGGGTTAAATATAAAATTAGTACCCGAACTTGTTCACTTCTTCCAGATTAGTACCTAAAGTCTTTTTTTTTTGTTCCAGATTGGTACTTGAACTTTTTTTCCGTCTACTAGTTTGGTACTTGACCCTAACACCGTTTAATTTTTGATGACATGGCAACATTGGCCAATCACATGCCGTCAGGTGTCGTAATTTGGTGAGCCCAGATTACCCATTATTTCCAACTTAGACCCGACCTTAACTCCATTTTTTTAAAATTTGTTTTTCTTTAATTTTCTTTTCCTTTAAATAACCCTAACTCCATATTATTATTTTCATTTTGTTTTCCCTCATCTTTTTCTATTTTTTCTTTCATTTTCACTATTGTTTTCTCTCACCTCACCATCGTTTTCCCTTACCTCACCATTGTTTTCCTTTTTTTCTTCAAAGAAATATTAACCCTAAATCCATATTCTTATTTTCATTTTGTTTTCCCTCATCCTCATCTTTTTCTATTTTTTCTTTCGTTTTCACCATTGTTTTCCCTTTTTTCTTCAAAGAAATATTAACCCTTTTTTTTCTTTCGATTTCACCATTATTTTCCCTAACCATGTCTTTTTCTACTAACAGAAAATCAAATGGGCAGAGAGGTGTTCAGTACTGTCATTGCAAGTTAAGGGCACCTGTTTGCAATGTAAATACTACAAAGAACAAAGGCAAAAAATTCTTTGGGTGTTCGAATTTCAAAGAGGTAAATTAGGGTTTTGGAATTTTTATCTATCGTTGTAATTTGCACAATCGATGTTTATTGTTGTATGTTTGTGTTTAAGATTTAATATTTTGGATGTTTATTGTTGTATGTGTAATATGAAGAACGGAGGATGCGATTTTTTCGGTGGGTTGAAGGTGACATTGAAGGGACGGACTCAACTGTAAATAGAGAATGATACACAATCGATGGTCGAATAATGGTAGAAAATAAGATGTTATTGACAGAGAACAAGAGATTAAGAATTGAGAATGATGAGCTCAATATTGATTAAATGCGAAGAATGTGATCAAGGGTAATGCATTTGGAAGAGAAGATAAAATTGTACAAGGAAAGACTGTCCAAGAGCAACAAAGTAATAGTTACTTATAAGTTTTTATTAATTGTATCATGGATAATGTTTTTCGATTATATTGCTTATGGATGGTGAAATATTTTGTAAGAATGAATGAATTGAATGAAATGGAAAATATTTGTTGTCCATAAATTGACAAAATACAACTATTAATATAGTGTCCATCAAAATACAACCATTGTCCATTATTGAAATACATCCAACAAAATCATTCATCTAAATAAAACCATCTATTGTATGTTAACAAAATAGGATCATCAAATTAAATATCGTATCTAAAAAAAAATCATCCATCGTATCTAAATAAAACCATTCATCTATCTCCATGGCTTACGATTGTGCTTTGGTGGGTCTTTGGACTTAACCTTTTTCGTGTTCCTAACTTTCCTGAGTCCCACCAGTAGTTTCCTTGTCCTTCCTTTTATTGGTGCACTTGGTTGGGGCAGTCACCATGGTTTCCCCTTTCATACTAGGCTACAATGCATAAAATAAGTAATTAAAAAACATGTCATCAAAAATACAAGAGGTAGTTTAAAGGCTGGCTACTTACATTCAAAATTTGTATCTATGTCCTCTCATCGGTGTATAACCCAATCCCTTGCATAACTTATTTTCCTCTAGTACGAAGTCTTGTAAGCATTTGTTGTGTTGAAGAGGGTGGCATGGTGGGAGAAGTTGGCATGATGGGAGGAGTTGATTGTGTTGAAGGAGCTGGTGGTGATGATGCAGATGCTTCGGATGTAACAGTTTGAGAAGGAGCTGGTGGAGCAGAATCAGAAGGAGCTACTGGAGAAGAAGCTATTGTGAACAAGAGGTGTTGGGGCTGGATGAGGTGTACACTGCAAATTAATAAACAGTCATACAAACATAACAATAAACAAAACTACATAATACATATAACAGTAAACATAACATACATAATTATACATACATAATACATATAACAATACACATAACATACATACAAATATACAAACATAATAGTAAACATAACATACATAATAATACATACACAATATACATAACATACATAACAGTACATAACATACATAATTATACATACATACAGAAACAGTAGAGAAAAACACATAGCAAACAATAGCAGACATACCTTTAACCCTCAATCTCTTAAACGCTCGAAGAAAATCCAGTCACTCATGAATGCCAACAAAAACAAAAAATAAAAGTAGATATAATACGAATTAAAAAATAAAAGTTATATATAATATGAAATAAAACAATCAATTTGTGAGAATTAGTCCAAACAAAAATATTTTTTAAAAGAATTCAAGCAAAAACCCCATCAATAGTATTTTTTTTTTTAAAAAAACCCATCGATGGTTTGTATGTTAAAAATTGCATTATTAATTTGATGATGAAAATAAGCTCAGAAAATAGAGTCAAATACTTGTAATCGATGGTTGAAAAACCCTAAATCCTGATTCAAATACTACTCGATCATGAAATAGACGACTACTCGATCATGAAACAAATAGCAGGGCAATTGAAACAGATGTTTACTCGATCATGAAACAAGGGTTTTTTTAAGACAAAGGGGTGAGTAATTGAAATAATCGAAAAGGTTTTTTGAGATTGAATAAGCTTTCAAACAATTTGAATCGAAAGGTTTCCGAGAGGAAGAACAATTGTTTTATATTAACTTAATCTGTCTTTTGAAATCAACAAAAGAAACGTAATGTTTCGATTCTTCCCCAAATAATTATAATGGTGTTAAAAAGTTTTTAATTTTTTTTTAGTTTTTCAATTTTTATTTAATTCTTCATTAAATTTCTTTTTTTTCAAATGAGTCGGGTCAAAGGTGGAACAAATGGGTGTTTTGGGCTCATCAAATTGTGACATGTGGCGGTGCACGATTGGCCAACGTTGCCACATCATAAAAAATTAAACGGCGTTGGGGTTAGGTACCAAACCAGTAGACAGAAAAAAAAAATTCGGATATCAATTTAAGACAAAAAAAACTTTAGATTCCAATCTGAGAGAAGTGAGCAACTTCGAATATTAATTTTATATTTAACTCATTTTGTAACTGGTATTGGTTTCCAGGCATAGAGAACTGATTAATGACACAAAGGTGTGTTTGGCAAATGAAGAATAGTGCATCCAATGATCACGCTATTAATCAAGGGTCCAGTAGCCAACCCAATCAGCCCAGCCCAATAAAAAGCCCACCCATGACTGGTGTCGAATAAATACCCTATTTGGAGATTATGTAATATATGAATACTATACCAACAAACTTCAAATGAAGGACCTGTTTGGGATTGTCTAATCTAATCATATATTATATTACTAGTTTATATTTTCGCGCTGGATTAATTTTGTATATTATTATTATAATAATTTTTTAATAATATTATTTTTTGTTTAAAATTATTAATGAGTTGATAAAATATAAAATAACATAATTACAAAATTTTTAACCAATTCAAATTCAATTCTACTGATCATTACAATCAAAATGTTGATTAATGACCACAACCACCATCTTACGTGTAGCTATTGACTAAGACTTTTAAGACATTCAAATTATATACAACCAAATAATATTTTAATAACATTATAAAACATGAGAACTAAATTAAATTATAAATAAAAGTATAAAGATTAAATTGAAAAACCAAAATTAAAATTGAAAAAAAAGCAATATAGTATGAGGGGCCACGTGTTAATAGAAGGAAGGTCAAAGCACCTTTACATATAGTTTATAGATATATGTAATAGATTTTTAAAACAAATATTAAAAATTTTGTTTATCGCCATTACATATAGCATTGTAAGTAGCTAATCTTATAAATCTTCATTTTTTTTATCCTTGAAATATTAAATATAATAAATAAAATATTATTCTAATCTCAAGTTAAACAAATATAATTACGTAACATTCACAAAAAATTGCAAACCTAAATATATGTGTAAAATAGATGTTTTGGAGGAAGAAAGTGTGAAAGGTAAAACAGAACTTTGATCATGTAATTACATGCTATATCATAGCACAGAGAACAGGACGCCTTTTGCAAATCCAAATCATTCCAAACAAAAATCTGTATGCACTTACTTGCATTAGTCGTCTATGCTTTGTATAGACTTGCACATTTAATTTACTAACAGAGCCACTACTACTATTGATCCCAATAGTTCCTTAATTGTGACAAATGTAGGAGAAGCTCATCTCTGCCAAGACCAGTCACACTGCTGGTCATGATCCATGGCGGATGTTGCTTATAGTTTTCTCTAATCAGTTCTTGGAACTCCCTGATGTTCTCGTCAGGCCTTTTTCCTTTGCTTGCCTTCAACTTGTCACACTTCGTGAACACAAAAGTCATTGGTATCTGAAATTGGGAAAGGAAAATGAAGTAATGAGTCAGAAATATAGCTGAATCTAAAAGCCAGGGGACAATAAACAAGAGAATTTTAGATTGTCATAAGGATAAAGCTAACATTGTTGCGTCCGAGCCAGTTAGCGCAGTCCAGATCGATCCTTTGAGGTGGGACACTTGCATCAATAAGAAGTAGCACAGCAACCAGAGTGTCTCTGTTTAGAAAATAGCCTTTAGTGAATGAAGACCAATCTGTTCGAGCAGCATCCGAGGCTCTAGCAAATCTGCAAATATATGAACCTTTCAAGGATTATATTCTATGTCAAGAAGTCTTCCTACACAAACCAAAATCTTATTGAACGCATAACTGTAATACTAATTTATTCCAGCATGTAAACAGAGGCATCCATCAACAGGATTGGGCGTTGACTAACCAACAAGAAAGCAATTTCAAGTGCAGGGTTGGCTAACCAACAAGAAAGCAATTTCACTATTACATCTATTAGCTGATTGATTTAGTTCTTACCAACATTGCAAAATGAGGACTTAACAGGGCAGGAGGGAACAACTCATTAGATCGGCGTATTAGTAACTACACCAGTTCATAGGGTAAACTCAAAGCCCCAACTAAAAACTTTAAAAACTTATGCCTAAAGTGCTGGGAACTGCATAAGCCAACTATCTGCAAACCTCTACAAAATTGTGTAAACCAAACTACAATACTACCATAACTGCATTTATTAAAGTGATACTGAAGAGTGAAAGGACTTGAACAGAAAACATGCCGATAACTTGCAGTGTTATCTTGCTACTGGGTTCAAATTCATTGTTCTGGTTGTCGGCTGGCCGGAATAAGATTACCAGAATATAAAAATTACATGGTGCTTACTCAAATAGTACTTCTATATCAAACTATAATCTGATTGTTGATTTAATGCATGTGAAAATTAGAAATGAAATCCTCAATCCTGGATAGAGAGCCAAACTGTAAATATATTCAGTACAGCTAATTTGCCTTTTGCCTATACAAGTTCATGCCTCTATCTTTTGCAGAAGAAAATGTTACCCAACAAGAAGCAGCCATAATAAAAGAGCATAAGAACATCCCCCCCCCTTTTTAATACATGCTTACATTAATGTAATCTAACTTGTACTGTAGAACTGCCGATTGAGCTTAGCTCATTTGGCATTGAGCGCGCTTAAGTGTGTTTTATCCTCCAATTTAAAGGTTCAAGGCATTGTATAAAAAAACTAATATAAAAGAACTACAATCAAATAGTTACGTGATTGCTTGTTAATAATAATAAAAATGTTCATCCACCAGAATCAACCTGAAAATTTTAGCATGATACATGGGAAATTCAATCCTTTTTCTGTCTTACCAACTATTTTAAATCCTTAAACATGAATTGAAGGAGACAAATGTTGAAGCAGACAATTAAAAGAAGAAATCAAACGTACCCATAACCAGGCAAATCCACTATATACCAACTTTTATTCACCAAGAAATGATTGATGAGCTGTGTCTTCCCTACATATTCAGCAATCCCACAACAATGATAATAACAAAAATAAAAAAACTCAGAAATGGTGATGTAAAAGAAAGAAGAATTTTAAACTTTAAGGAGAAAAAAATTCCGACCTGGTTTCTTAGAAGTAAGAGCAACTTCCTTTTTCCGAACCAAAGCATTAATAAGTGAAGATTTGCCCACATTAGACCGACCCAAGATTGCAAACTCGGGTCGGTCATCTTTGGGACAATCCTTAGCCCGACCGCTACTCTTCACAAACTCCACTTCCTTAATCTGAGAATGACCCGCATAAGGTCCGAGTACGATGTTGGAACCCGGCAATATCATTTCATCCGTTACGTCTTCCGGGTCGACCCCGGGTGGCACGAACAACACCGTCTTCGCAAACCGCGCCCGCTCGGACATCGGTTGCTTGGCGGCCCTTGAAGCTGACACGTCGGGTTTCGATTCGGGGCGCTTATGGGTTGTGTGAGCTATGGTTTTGTTGAAAGAGAAAAGGAAAGATACTGATCTGGGAGGTGGAGAAGGAGGAGACAGAAACGACGTGAGATTGAGAGACAAGAGACGATTTCGAAGGAGCATATTTTGTATTGGGAAGGATTGAATAACAACTGTTGAGGTAAGTAGCTTTAAGCCTCTCTAACTTACATGAGCTTAAGCAGCTGGAATTTTTGTTTGTTTGCCGAGAAAATTGAAAGAAATAGAAAGGGAAACTATAGGGGCTGGCCCGGGGACTAAACTTTAGAATAATTATATTTTCTTATGGGTTTTCTATTTTGAACTTGGGCTTCAAGGGTGAAAACGAAGCTGTTTCAGAAAGAGTTTGCCACAAGTATTTCTATTTTGGTTATTTAACAAAATGTTCCCAAACTATTAACTAAATTCTATATTGGTCCCTAAGCTTTACAATGTTCTGATTAAAGTAATTAGTACTGTATTGATGGAGATACTCTTTTTCTACTTGGACCGATCTATATTAGTATCCATTTGTTTCGATATATTATTCTAAATTTATTATATTTTTAAAAAATATTTTATATATATTTATAAATATCAAATATGATGTTAAATATAAAATATTCTCCAATAAAATTTAACAAATACAAAACCATTAAATAAATTCAAAATAAATAAACAAAAGAAATTATTCCATAACTTAAACAGAAAGATTATTCCATATTATGTATATAACATTCTATCATTCAACGAATCCAAAATAAATAATAAAAAATTTAATTTTACATTTTATATTTTATATTTTAATTTTCATACCAATCAATACATTGATCGATTTTTCATATTTCAATTATTATGTGTGAAATCAATTGGTATAATCGATACTGATAGAAAGTTGCATCTGAATGAAACTTAAATTTTGTTGTTTTAGTTTATTATCAAAATAGAGCATTCTGACTAATATTGATGATATCAGAACGAAATTGATTACCTTGGTTCTCATTGAATTCTCAAAATATCAATATTATATCAATCATATCATTCTATCAACTTACTCGTCAATTTAAACTTTAAATACCGTTCGTATTTGACTTGGAGCATATTTAAAGGACACAAATCACATTGTAAATAATGTAGCATAATTAACATGAAAATCTATCATGTTAAAAAAACACGTAATATTGCTAATAATCTCTTGACTCGATGGCAAGAGCATTATGTTGTAGGCATTATGTTAAAAATTTTAAAATGATTATTTTTTTTAAACACATCAAATCTAAGTTATTTATGCAAGATACATATTTGTAATTTTGTTCACGGGTTTTAAGCTAACATTTAATATTTAAACTAATAAAATAAAAGGTAAATTACATCAACAATCACTCAATTTTGATATGGAGAAACAAAACGTCACCTAATTTACATTTCAGTCACTCAATTTTGAAAATATGACAAAACAATCCTTTTTCACGTTTTCCGTCACAGACGTCACGGAACAATGACATGACAGTTAACAGCGTTGGTGAAGTGTGAAAAACGTCTAGCTGGTCGATTACATTTAACACAACAGCCACTCAACTTTGAAAATGTGACAAAACAGTCACTAGTTATTGAAAAGTGACAAAACAATCATTGAAGTCAGATGGATTATGTTGTTTAACCCTAAAATCAGATTGTTTAAGATCTGATTAAGGAATAGGGAGAAATGTTTGGTTCTCACATTGATTTGATTTTGATTTAGGGTTAAAAAATAGATTTTGAAATTGATCTAGGTTAAAAATCGATTGAAAACAATGACTGTTTGGGGATTAAAGCCAAACTATTTTCAGCGATGATGGTGAATGGACAAGAAGATGGCAATGTTGATAAAGTAGATGTAACAGGTATGTTTCTATTATTTTTTTGGGTTATGAGATATTTGTATTTATGGTTATTTTGTGTTTATTCGAATTTGATTTCGATATTTATTGTATTTTCGATTTTGATTAGAATTTGATTGTTACTGTTTGAGATTTAGGATTATTTAAATTTTTGTTTGATTTGTTATTCACATATTTTGATTAACATATTTTGGTTGACGTCATCGTTCCCGTTAAGTCCTTAACAAAAATTGTTAATCAATGACTGTTTTGTCACTTTTCAATAATGTTAGTGATTGTTTTGTCACATTTTCAAAGTTGAGTGACTGTTGTGTTAAATGTAACCGGCTAGCTGGATGTTTTTCACACTCCACCAACATCTATTGCCATGTCACTGTTCCGTTACGTCTATGACGGAAAACGTGAAAAAAAGACTATTTTGTCACATTTTCAAAGTTGAGTAACTGAAATGTAAACCGAATGACTGTTTATTTCTCATATCAAAGAGTGACTTTTTGTGGAATTTAGCCTAAAATAAAAGGCTTAATTGGTATAATATTAATATTTTGAGGATTCAGGATTTTTAATGCAAATTAACCCATTTCTATTTCCTCCTCTTTTCGTCCTTTCCCAACTGTACTTCGGACTTTTAAGAACAAGATAGAACAGGGAACAGGAAGAGATAATAATGTCGTGGTTATCTAGATCCATTGTCAACTCGCTGAAACTCGAAGAAGACGATGAT
The DNA here is from genome assembly GCA_039519145.1 of Kokia cookei. NCBI lineage: Eukaryota > Viridiplantae > Streptophyta > Magnoliopsida > Malvales > Malvaceae > Kokia > Kokia cookei. Next base: position 12,777,826 of record CM076908.1, read on the forward strand.
GACTGTACAAATGCTGCACCGAATCCAAAAGCCGAACCTGACCTTGACCCTGATGAATCCTCTCCCTCCAAATCCCATCCTCTGTCGGATCCCAACACTCCTCGTGGCGTTAAAGAAGACATTTCCGAGCTTACCAAAACCCTAACCCGCCAATTCTGGGGCGTTGCCTCTTTTCTTGCCCCGCCTCCTCTGGGGTCATCGAACCAACAACTCGATCACACTGAACAATCCCTCCGACCGCCGTCCGATGGTTGGGATGAGGCGTCCGATGAGGCATTGATAGCGGGAATACGTAGCGATTTATCGGAGATTGGCGGGAAGTTCAAGATCGAAATCTCGAAACTGTCTAAAAATATTGCCGTCTCGGAGTTCACTAAGATGGCTTCGAATTTTCTTCAGTTGGGATCTGAGGAAGATAATCTTGAAAAATATAAGAGCGGAAACGTTGTCGGTGTGACGGAAGATGTTGTTGCCTTCGCTAGGGATATCGCGATGCATCCAAGAACTTGGCTCGCTTTTCCCGTACCTGATGATGGTGCTTTTGATGGTAATTTACTTTCTAATTTCGCGGACTGATGTGTTTTAATAAAAAAGAAAGCCCACATTTTCTTCATTCATTGGTAATTTTCCTCTGTTTCTCTTTTTAATTTGGAGATTTCTTCCTGCAAATTGGGATTTTATTTGATTGATTTTGATTATTGATTATTCCTGTGCATATTGATTATCTAGTATAAAATGTTGTAATTCTTGTGGCCCTTTCTGGTTTCCAATGAAGGATTGCCCAATTGCTTTATGCTTTGTAGTTGCTCAATCAGGTTAAGTTTGTAATCTCTATTAGATTTAGCTGAAAACCCCCATATAGGAAGGTTTGGCTGCTTACACTGTCCTGTGTATAAGCTTGCCTGCTTTAGGGTGCTTTGTGTAGTTGGTTGGCTGATTGGTGTTAAAGCAATTATCAGAACTGCTCATCAATCTTACGTGAGACCTTTCTGTATAATCTTTTATTGATGATTTGTGAATTTCTTCTTCGCTCTGTGCAATTAATTTCTAATTCTGAATTAGGAAACTTTGGAGTATAAGGTAGTACTTGTTCTGGTCATATTGTATTATACCGTCCTCTGCTTCTTCGTGACACTTATGCCTTCTTTTTAGCTGATTCTTGGTTAAATCAACGTCTTTTCTTTTATTTAGCTGCCTTGCATGGCCAATGTATATGTGCGCATGCGCTAGTATGGAAACTTCTGGCTCTTCACCCTTGAGAAACTGGCTAAATATTTTGATGTCTTATATGAAGTTGCATTTAATGGCATATCTCAGCATCATTTCATTGCCTCTATATTAACTAAGGGTTGCCAACTGCCATAAGGGCTGGTCTGTCCTTAATTGTGCTTATCAGTTTTTTAGGTATGAATCTGGCTGATTACAATTATCCTTTTATGTTTTTTTCTTTCTAAATTTCAGATTTTGACATGTCTGATGCACAACAAGTACATGCCTTAGCCATTGAGCGTCTTGCACCAAGATTGGCTGCACTTAGGATTGAAATTTGCCCAGGATATATGAGTGAGGGTTGCTTTTGGAAGATCTATTTTATACTTCTACATCCCCAACTCAATGAACATGACGCAGAACTTTTGTCTACTCCCCAAGTAAGTTAGTCAGCTTTCTTGTTTTCATTGGTTGACCACCAATTTTTGTTTATCCAATGTGATGTAGGGTATGTTGTCAAGGTGTGACTTCAGGAATTTCATTTACCAAATTCTGGGAATGAGAATAAAACATATAGTTACAGTTAAAAGATGCAAAAGAAATTCTTAGTGAGATAGGAAATTAGAAACTATTCTAGTTTAAAGCAATGTCTTTTCTGGACTTGAACATCATTTTCATTCGTTCTCTCTCTTTAGAAAGAAGTGCTAGTATATCATATGTTTTGCTTTGCCAATCTGTTCTGCTAGCAGCCCTGACATTTCCTTGCAGTGACCATCTTTGTGTAAACACATTTTTTAACTCTTATGCTCATCATTTCCTTCATCATTCTTTTGTGATACAGCTTCCTTGACTCTGTTCCTCATTCCCTTTCTACAATTTTAACTGTTTAATGGTTTACAAGCAGGTAGTTGCAGCTAGAGAGATGTTAATGCCAGGGTTACAGTATCAAGCGAAGGTGAAGGTGGTAGAAGATCATTCTGAAATTGACACTTCAAAAATAACAGCTGATTTACCACGTGAAGAGTCGCTTTCTTTGCCTTTTTCAACTCAATCAATGGCAGTGCTCAAGGCATCTGGAAGTGAAGAAGGCGATACTGCTATAGTTGTTGAAGTTGAAACAGAGAAGCATCCAGTTCAGAGTGGTGAGATGCAGGTTGTTGATAAATCTGTCATTGAGGAAGAGCCAATGAAAGTGATTAAACATCAACATTCAACATCTGGTTCATCTGGAGTTTCTATTGAGAAATTTGAAGATGATGCTGATGACTGGTTAAAGGAGGAAACTTTAGAGGCAGTTGGCAGAAGTGCTACCACAATCCCGCTTGGTAATGATGAGGATGTTTCATTCAGTGACCTTGAGGATGAAGATGATGATAGTGTGCCAATAAGTTATAGGCAAGTGACATCTGGTTCTGATTCTTCAACAAAAGACTCAAGAGATTGGGTTCAGCTTGGCATGAGCTCTACAGACTCGGTTAAAGATGTTAGCTGTGTCGGTGATAAACATCTTGGGTCTGAGCAGGTAAACCCTGAAACCAAGGAATCAAATGACTGGCTTGATATTGAAGAGATCATGTGAATTCCTGAACTTTTGGGATATTTGAAATTTAGATTCTTCATGTTTATAACCTTGTGAATACCTTGTGTATGGTTCCGTCAGTCCAAGCTAAGGCTCTAGAAACTGTGTTTTGTACATAAAACCCAGTTAAAATTGGATAATTATATATGCTGATGCGATTTCCACGTGGTTTTGTGTCTAATGAATTATGTAATTGCTGTTTGATCAGAGAAAAATTTGGAGCTGTAGTGATTGAAGTTGCTATGTATCTTTGTGGAGTGATGCATAATGGTTTAGCTAGAAACTACAGTATGCTTATCAGCAAGTTGTTTGATGCAGGCATGGGACAGGTTTGTTTTGTAGGAAAAACTTACGCCCTGCTACTTTGAATTTTCATAGAAGAATTGCTTTGGGAAAAGAATCAGTGTAAGCAATTGCTGATTTATTGCAAGAGATGAAGAAATTTATGTACAGACAATGACATAGTTACAGCATGAAAGGGTAGTTTGGTCCCTTAATGACCGAAACTGGATGTAAGTCGCTCAAGCTGAGACCACAAGAGATTTCCTAATGAAAATCTGGGTCTTTCTTCCATTTCACCTCTGCTTCTGCTGATAGTTGATGAAGAATTGGGGGACTTGTTTACAACCAAAACCGATCCCCCAATCTGTTGTCTCACCATTTCCACCGTCCTTGGATTTACATCATTCCCTGAAGCATCTGTAACATAAAAACATCCGATTGCTCTTTCCCCATGTGTTCCTATCTCCGTTCGTGTTATTGATAGCCCATTTTCTCGGAATACCCTCGTTAAAGACCACAGCAATCCCATCTTGTTTTCAGTGCATATATCCAGCCTTAACCCCTGCGTCAATGCCATCACATAAAAAGATTATATTACTTTTTGCACCACTTCAAACCCTAGTCAAAATAACATGGGAAACTGAATAAAAAACTTAAATGTTTTTATGTAACTAACATGGGAAACTCTTCGTTCGATTGCTGCAACCAAACATTGTTCAAGTTTACGACTTTCAGTGTCCGAGTTCAAACTGCAGCCGTCCTGCCTCCTTATAAAATATTCCTGGAAGTAAAAAATAAAAAATAAAAATAAGACCACATTAACGAGGATAACATTTCGAGCCATTTGCAAGAATTTCTTTCATGTTAATTTACCTGGTTAGCCATGGAGCCGTTTAAGTTGACGGCTGCATGGAATACAACATATTGCATGTCGGTTAAAGCACAAACTGTATCAAACAATAGCTTGTTTCTGTCCCTACTCCTCACGTTCACCACCGAGTATCCTTTTTCCTTGCAGGTCTCAACCGTCACATGAGTCTTCTTACACCCGTTCCAGTGCCTGCAGCTGCCGTCACATCCCTGACATGGTTCGTAGTCTTTGTCGGCGTACATCATCTGGTGGAGTCGCCGTTCCGTATGTGTCCTATCGGCTGCCGGAGCGGTTAACAGTACACTCCTCTTATCTCCATTCTCATGATGGCCCTCAACTACACTCTCTAGCTTCTCCTGTACTACAGCCAGCCGTTTCTGAACCATGATAGGCCCTCCTTTGAGTCCATCTTCCACTTGAATTATGCAGGCCATGCGGCCGTTATGAGTCCACGCGACGGCTGCCGTAATATGGCATCCCAATTCGTATAGGGCTGCCGATATATCAGACATGAGGCCGGGCCGGTCCCTTCCAGTTATCTCCAAGGCCGTATGCTCTGTTGAGATATGGCATGGCCTCAGCTTCCTTTTGTGACAGGTCTGTAATTCCTTTGGAACCCCTCCTCTCCTCCTAGTATCACAAAGTTCCTGTCAATTATCATTTCCTTTTTCCATCAGAAAACAAATCAAAACCCCCCATACCATAACAAATCAAAACTTTGCTACTCCATATATATAATATCAGAAAAAATATAGGGAAGAGACCTGTTGAATATAAAGATTAAGAGTCTCATCAGTGATTTTCTTCCCAAGCTGGTCTCTCACATGGAACACTGCAAGCCATGCAACCCCAAAAAGGGAAAAAACAAATGAATTAGGGGCACTGAAAATTACTGTTTGATACTTTATGGGGGATTGTCTGTGGGGAGGAGCATTGAGGCACTCACCATCCATGAGCCATCCACCGTCGGAGCAAATATATGATTTGGATATAACAAGGTCGAGATCAGTCAAAACTTGGACCATTTCTAGCAAAATCCCATGCCTGTTTGCACTGTCCACCTGTGAACGATGACATATATAAAGAAGAAGGGTTGGTTTCCCATGTTATATTCTTGCTTTTCAGATGGCTATATCCTATATGCCCTTTAAAAGCCTCTTTAGAAGAGAACTGCATACACCCCAAAAATATCACCCAAATATCCTTTTATATATAAACCAAACATCATGTATCAAGAGTTTAGTTTATTCTGAACCTTGACAACCGTGCAGTGTTGGCATGTCTCGTTATCGATACAAACTCTGCAAAACACCAAACTGGCGAATTAAACCAACCCAGGTTTCGTTTTTATATATCAAACAAAACAAATAATTAATTATGTTTGCAGTACCTTGGAGCATTGATTCGTTCAATAAGGGACTCAAACTCAGGGTCAATATAAGGTTGATAAACAATCTCCATCTTCTTGTTCAAATAATGAAAAGAAGGCCTTTCAAGTTTTGCTTCCTTTGGAGAGTAACGCCTTAGGAACCATGAAAAAGATATGCATCAACGTGATATATATACACGTAAATAATTGGAATTGGGTGGCAAAACAAATGTCTACGATAGAGGAAGTTATAAGCAAGCAGCGGCGTCCAACTTGGTTTTTTTTTTTTAAGATAACAGATATGAAACAAAGAATATTGCAAAAGACAGCTGTTTTTTACCTGATATGGAAATTTCTGCATTCTTGGCTTGGTTTAATTTCTTCATTGGAAAGTATAAGAGAGAAGAAAATTAAAAGAAAATCTCTTTGGATCTAATCCAAATAGGATTTGGGGGTCAATCGAGATAAAACCAAAAAAACGTTTACTATTGACTTCTGGGTATTCCCATTGCATGCGTAAATGCAAAAAACAAGTAAAAAATATTGAATTTTCTATAAAACCCTCCCTTCCCCAAGTGTTTTCAAACACGAAACTCAAATGGAACTGAAAAAAAGGAGAAAAAAAAAAGGCAAAGAAACTAAAGATACCTTTGTATAGGAACGGATGGGTTTGAACTGCAGAAGGCAAATCTTCTGAAAACAAGGAAATCAAATAACAGTCCCTGCGATTTTGCTAACTATAGGAAGGTTTTGATTGGTTACAATGGTGTAAAACCGAAACAAATGGAGAGTCTAACGTCGATCCAATTTCCTGTTTTATTTGTTAGCTGGTTAAGTGTGTAATGGAAATTGTCAAAAATAATAAAAATAAAAAAGTTTTAGTTTATGCAAGAAACTTGGAGATGTTTGCATAAATGAAAATGAATGAATGTGAAAAGAGATTTATATGGAAATCTTGGTGAGTTTCCTTTTTACGTAGGAGGAGAGTGTACGAGTGTCGACGAGGATTTGGCCACGTACGAGGTTGTAACACACGTGTCACTTCTGGGTTAGGGCGACTCCAGCTCTCCCATTCATCACCACGTGGCTCCAAACAACCACTAAACCTTCTGTGGCTCTTTACCCAGTCAGGATTAGGTGTCGGTGACGTGGCGTCTGTTGGTAAATTTAAATTTCTAATTTTGGTTGGTTGATGAGTAGGCAAAGTAATAGTTTATAAGGCTGAGCTGTTTTCAAGTGATCTGCATTTAGGCTAATGACTATTTATTCTTTTGCTAAAATTGCTCAAATTATTTTTAAGGAAATATTAGACTGTTTCCCCATTTTTATTTAAGCTATGGATTTGGAATTTTCTGATTTTCTTTTGATTTTATTCCCTTAATTTAAATTGAATTCCGATGTAATTATAATTAGAGATAAATATTAAAATTATACATGAATTTTTGTTTCAATGTGCAATTTGATATTAATTTTAATTTGGTGTATTTATACATATAAAACTTTGATTGTAGTTCAAATATATATATGAAATTTTAATTTTGATTCAATCATAGACATTTAAAAAAATAAATTCATAAATTTATTTTTATATGAAATAAATATAATTATTTCTGTGTGTAATTATATATCAAAATCATAATTTTAGTCCTTTTGAAAATTAACAATTTAATTTAATCATTTTTAATATAATTTTTTTTAGCTTTAACCCCGTAAAATTTTATAATCATAATTTTAATCTTTTGATTATATCGTAATTTTTTATATCATGTTTCATAATATAAATTATATTTATACGATCATATAATTTTAAATTTTAAAAACAATTTTAATTAATATAAAAAATTATTGATTCTAATTGAAATAATTGCTCCAAACAAGTAACAAAATTTAAAGTCAAATCATTGCATGTAATATGTTAGTCCAAGAAAATATCAACAATGCAATTATTAAAAAAATTAACAAGAAAAATAGATATCTTATACAATTTGATCTAATTATTCTAGAATTTCATATTTGTCCGAGCTATTTTCTCTATAATGTTTAGTATATACTAATTGTCGTCATTAATTAATCCTTGGACAAGTAAAAATAATTAACAAATACTATATAATTTAGTTGAAATTAGTATAAATAATTTATAATAAATATTATGTAATTTAGTTAAATATTTAGTAAGTTAAAATGTACGAAAAATCATCTCATCAATAAATATTTTAGATTATTTGAACAAAATTCGTAAAATAAGTTGTAATAAAATAAAATATATGTCCAAAATTTTGAATATTATTATTGAACACATATTGCTTCTAAGCAAAAAAAAAAATACTATCATCAACGAGTGTAATAACCTTTTAAAAAGTAAAGACAAGGGAGTTGAAAGATTTACCATCAATAACAATGACAAACTCCAACACAACTAAAAATCAAAAGTAAAAGAAGTTACAAGAACTCTGATACCATAACAGAAAAGTAAAAAATTCATGAATAAAAAGAAAATTTTTTATTAAACCTATCTATTGATTAAGCTATACATGAATATATATATATATATATATATAAGAATGAGAGATGGTTAAAGCAGAAGTTAATAGAAAATTAATTCAATTGATTTAGTTAATTAATCTGCTAATATCTATTATTTTAGATGTTGTATTTGTGATATGAAAGCAATTTTTTTACATTTTAAGTTTTTCTTTAAAAGTGATGTGTCAAGCTAAAAAAATGTGAGTAAACATTAAGATATTAAGATTTAGTATTGATTTATTTTAAAATTAAGGGATAAGAAATTCTTTTTTTAATTATTTTCTAAAAAATGTAATCGATTAAATTTTTAGACATTATAAAAATATAAATTAAAATTTTTTATTAATGGTTTTCATTGTTGACTATTACTGTGTTGACAAGACCATTAATGACTATTACCTCTAACTTTGTGATGCTAACTTGATAATTCATGTCAAAAAAATAAAAAAAAATGCAATAAAAATAATATATATATAAATTAAAAAAATAAAAAATTGCAAAAATATTTAAAAAGTATTAAAGTTATTAAAAATTATAAAAAAAAAAAAAAGCTTAAGAAATTTATTAACATTCTGTAAAATTTTTTTTAAAAATACTACAAAAAAATAAAAATTAAAAAAAAAAAAAGAGACAAAAGATGGAATTGTTTAGAATTTTCAAAATCTAAAATATCACAGAACTTGAACTTGTGATCATGTGATAAATTTTTTTTTATATTTTAGCAGTTATGCTAAACAACTTTACTATTAAAAGTTTTATTTTCTTTAATAAATTATAATATATTCATTATCAAGCATATGCTTTGTAAGTGATTTTTTTCTAAAATAATAAATTTATAATATAAATGTTTGAAATTATTAAAATGCATAACATAAAGTTTAGCCTCTCATACTAGATAAATTAAATATTTCATATTAATGTACTTTGATATTTTAAATAATATTAATAGAAAACATTTTAAAATTTTGAACAAAAACATTATTTCATATTGAAGGGTGTCAACTATTTGAATTAATTGATAATGTAATACCTTTCATTCGTGTACAGATTGAAGATGCTATCAAAACATATATAAATAAAAAAATGTTGAAAAAAAATTTCGTTCCAAACTTAAAACATTTTTATAAAAACAATATATAAAATTTAAAGAAATTTAAAGACTTTAGAATCAATTTAAAATAATTTAAGAGTGCTTCAAAGAAAACTAAAAGTGTTCAAAAACTCTTATAGGGTTTAATCCACATTAATGCTTTGCACATTCATTACCAATTTATGATATAGTTAAAAATTATGATGCATACAACTCAAATTCTCATTTGTATGCTTTTCATTAATCAAGTTTTGCCTTGCTACGTTGATCTTCAAGTTTCATTCATCAATTTCCTAACTTCAAGATTCAACATTGATTTATATATATGGGGCATATTAACAAATCGTTTTTAACCTTTAAAACTGATTTCATGATTCATACTTAGTTTAATATTTTCATATTTTACATTTTCGGTCTTTTTATAGCATATTGTCCTTAATAAGCACCAGTAAAAGAAAACATGGATACATAGGATTAATTCGGACACCAAAGAGCATCGAAGTGCTATGCCTGAAGGCATCATGAAATGCAATGCATAGCTCGAACACCAATAGAAAGTGCATGTGGTATGTGTAAAGCCCAAAATTAGTAAACTCCATATAATCATAAAACTCCAAAATGTAACACAACTTTGTACCTCCACAAAACTCCAGAACGTACAGAACTCTAGATCATTATAAAACTCTATATTTAATTCTTATTGACATGTAAATTGTATTCTAATTATTTTTTTAAGTTTACAGTGACAAAATTTAAATAACAATTCCATTTCATTTCATATACACTCTCACATTAATTTATGCGCGCTTGCATGACCATTACCACTCGATACTTCTAAAGGTAGTATCCACATATCAAGTTCTTAAATGAAAATTCAATGGCAACCATTCACAATTTAATCCAAGACTATGACATATGCACACTTGTCTCTATTTCCATTTCCATTGAAATATTTCATTCACTTATGATTATTAATATTTAATCCCACTTTAGCATTTAGCTATTTAAACTCTAAAGATTATCAATATTAATTCATACAATTTAAGTACTTAATTTTGAATGAGAAAAATCACCAAATTTCTCTACTTTACTACTCCAAAACTTCTCTTACTCAAAGCTTTACCACCCACTTATCAACTCTTTGTTCTTCACTTTCTCACACTAACTCAAGCTTTCTCTTTCTAGCTCAAGAAAAAAAAAATCACATTTCATGGAAAAGATGATGATGGAACCTTAGAAATGGGGATTCTACAATATTTTTGCAAGAAAATGAGGTGAATAGTGAAGATTCTTTGTGGGATTTGAGAAAGAGAATGAAGAAGTGAGAAGAGAAATTCTTCATTGATTTTCAACCACAAATCATTATAATTCCCTTAAAATTTCGTTATTTGTCTCGTATTCGAATTTTTTCAAAATTTCACTGTAACAAATCCCAGAGTAGTACCACTTGCTATACGAAAAAATTAGGGTGTTACAAATGATATCATGAGAATATTAGAATCGCATTATGTTAGATTAAAGTATAAACATTAAATCTTAAATTTAAACATAGTATATATGTACGGGGTCTTCCTCCCATGACAAGTGTTCAACTCCATTCTTTTTTTTTTACCCATTATAAAGCAATGGTCAAATCACAATTTTAATCTCCTTATTATACTTAAATTGAGATTTAATCTTCATATTTTAATTCAACACTACTTTTAAAATGACATTTATTAGCACAGATAGTTGCCATCTTTAGATATTTCGGTTTCAATGATTTCCGATTTAATAAAAAGTTTGATATATTTTTTAAAAATTATTTTAATTAAATTGATTCAAGTTAGGTGTAAATTGTCAAATATCTAATAAGAGTTTAATTATAAATTAAAACAAGCTGAAAATTGATCTCAATAAGTGGTTCCAGTAAAAAAAAAAAAAATATTATTCATCTTAAAAAATTTAAGTTTGAGCATTTATGCGTACAAAATGTGTATTTTGTCAAAGACTCGTCTTTTATTATTATTATTATTATTATTATTTTGGTGACATTACTAAAATTTTCTGGAGGTCGTTGAAACTTAAACAACTTCAAAAACCTGATAATGAATGCTTGAATTTGCTCATCATTCCTCTCTTTCTTGTTTGCATACATAAACAAGTAAATAAATATTATGATGCAAATCAAATATTATCCCTGCACGAGACGGCTCTATTATTCTGCAACTGCTTTGACGTCATTGCCTTTTACAATACAGTTTCAGTTTGATCTTGTTTCTGTTTTTAGATCTTCCCTTTCTTTTTCTTTGTACTTGTAATTACCATTTACCCTAGATTGAAAAAAAAACACTTTGCTTATTTTCTTTTATATATGTGGGCTAGAAGACTTCGTTTGAAGGAAGAGGAAGACTTTATTTGAGATTGAGGTGAGTTTTCTTGGCTTTTCTCGAAGAGTTTTGTCTTAGAAACTTATGGAGCTGCAATTGGCTTTAAAGGGTTTGGAATTTAACCAGAAGAAGAAGAAGAAATGGGTCGCTTTAATGGCGGCTTTTGGTTTAACCAGTTATGGTTTCTATAGAGTTTATCACTTTCCTGCTATAGCTCAAAAGCGAAACAGAGTTTTAAAGCTTTTAGGAGCTTTGGTTTCCGTTACTGAAGCCGTCTCTGATTGTGCTGAAACAATAAGAGTTGTGTCTAATGATTTGAATGGTTTTCTCCAATCAGATTTAGACCAAATTCCTAATAGTTTGAAACAAGTTTCGAAAATCACCAGGTCCAATGAGTTTTCACAGTCCATAGTAAGGGTTGCACAAGGCCTGACTGTGGGAATTTTACGTGGTTATCAATCGGAGGCAAGAAGTGGTGATACCTTAGATGCCAAATCTAGTTCAATGTATCAAGTTACGGATAAGCTTTTTACTGAAGCTGGTGCTGGTTTTGCTTCCGCTGTTGTTGGAAGCTTTGCTAGGAATTTGGTCATGGCAGCATATAAAGAACTGCAATCTGAAGGAGATTCGAACTCAAATTCGACTCCGAGCTGGCTGAATGTGGTGTGTGGTGATGAGCTTAGGGAGCTGATTGGTGATTGTATTCAAGTTTTTGTTAGCTCTATGGTGGGCGTTTATCTTGAAAAGACTAAAGATGTCAACACTTTTGATGAGTTCTTTGCAGGGTTGACCAACCCCAACCATGCAACACAACTGAGGAACTTGTTAGTCACTACTTCTAATGGTGCAATGGAAGCTCTTGTCAAGACATCTCATCAAGTTTTGACAAATTCTAATGGTTCAAAGAACTCACTTGATGATGTCAATGATGATGATGATGATGGTGGGTGGGCTAGAAAACTATCATCAACTTTATCAGAGCCAAGAAATCAGAAATTTGTTGTTGATATGAGTGGAAGGATTGCATTCGAAACAGTTAGAGCATTCCTTGAAGCTTTGTTGGAGATAGTATGTCAAGGCATGAAAAAATGTGTCAAGGTTGCTCATGAAGCTGTCGTTGAAGGTGGTCTTGAGATAGTGAGATATGTTAGTGCAAAGTCCTCAGTTGTTGCCACCATATGCCTGTCTATGTGCTTGCACATTCTTGGTGGTGTTTGGATCTTTGTGCCAGAACAAGTTGTTTCACCAAGTCATGTCATCCTATAGTTTCCGCCAACGCCTCCATGTGTTCATTTCTTCGCTCTATGTTAAGTTGCTTCCATGAATAAAAAACATGTAGGAATTTGTAATAATTAATCTTAGCTTCATCGCTTGTACGTATTTGGCATTTATAAAATATTTATATTTACAAGTATTTTAAGCCATTGGAGTGGATTCAAATTCAATTTAGTGCCTAATCTGCAACAATTGTACAGTAAGCTTCAAGGTGGTGCTTCTGCTATGGCCTACAACTCTACAATTCTAGAGCTGATGAAGTGCCTTTAATGGCTCACATTTACTTCTGCAACCAGAAAGAAGGATTTTAATGCATGCCACACATCGACTGCAAATTTGCTGCATTTCATTGAATGTTGCCAGCAGAACAGTACTAACCGGTATAAATGCATCTTTTGTTTCTTTTTTCCTTTCTGAAATTTACTCTTACATGTATCGTCGGTTAAGTTACTTTAGTTGCTTATTTGCATCATGCACCTATTCATATTGGATACACACTCAACACTTTGGAGTGCAGCTTGGATTAATTTAAGTGGAGATGACCCTTTTTTTTGGTTCCAGGTTGAGCTTTACCTTTGCAGTATGGCGGCAAGAGTTTTGTAGCTACTCGGTGCCAACATCATCTTAATTTGCTTCTTTCAAGACTCTTCCTTCATTTGTGGCAAATGAATAATAATAAAAAGACGAACATGATCAAAGCTTTATAAATGGCCTATATTTCAAGACAGTTTCTCCTACATGTAGGGGATTGGGAAAAACCCAACTGATAAAAACAAGAAATAAATTAAAATAAGGACCCAAAAGCAGAGAATGCCATAAACTTACATGACTGCACCAATCACCTTTGGGCAGGAGAGAAGCTTGCTGCTTCTAAAAATTTCATTCTACCTCATTTCAATTTAGGGTTTTACCTTCCTTCATTTTCTTCTTCAGTTCTTTTTACAATTGGTTTTTATTCTTAACTTACTACAGAGTTGTACTCTAATATCTGACAATGGCAGGATTAGAGTATCTGAGTCTTTTCTGAATCATTTCCACATGCTTCAAAACCCAATAAGGGTCCTAATAATGCCCAGTATTGGAGGGCCATACCAACCATCTGAGCCCATTTTAGTTCTATTTTTACAACTGTTTTTAGTTGGTTAAAAAAGTGGGAAAGGGGTTTTTTTACTAATTTAATATAAAAAATTATTTATTTACCAAAATAATATCTTCACCCCATTAATTATCAAAATGATATGTTTTGTGCAGTGGAGGAGACTAAAATGGCGGCACCAAAGATAATTTTTGACACGAATTTTTTTAATTATATTTATATATTAAAAAATAATAAAAAAAAATATTAGTGGAGAGTTTGAAAATGGCAGCACCAAGGGGAAAATTATACGTACAAAATACACGAAAAAAATACTTGACACTGAGTGGAGGAACATAGAATGGTGGCACCAGAGGAGGGGGATTGAATGGCGGCACCAAAGGGTGTTTTTACCACGTGTCAATCCTCCATGTGCCCGTGTGCATGTGTGGGAGAGGGATTTGGGAGGCAAATTTATGTTTGGGGTTGGGAGAAATTTATGTAAGGTAAAATTTGTTTGTTAGGGTTTTTTACTAAAATAATATAAAAAAATTATTTATTTACCAAAATAAAATTAAATACAAATTATAAAATTAAATACGAGAATGAGACACTAAGTGGAGGGGAAGTAAATGACGGCACCGAAAGATGACTTTAGGATGGCAACACCAAGGGATTTTTGAATTTTTTATTTTTTTATTCCATTTAAATATTATTAAAAATTAAAAAAAAAAACAAATAATAGTGATGCCAACTTAAGTGGCGACACCAAATGCTTATAAAAGGGAGATTAGGGTTTTGAGATGTTTCAAATTTATTTAAGTTTGTGGAAAAAAATCAAAGAAAAATAAGAAGAAGAACAAAAGAGAAAAGGATAAGAAGAGGAAAATTAAAAAGGTAATTTTATGTTATATTTATACAGTTTAGTTTAGGCAATTAATATTTAGTTTGATATTAATTTGTTATAAATTTATTTAGTAGGGTATATTTTTAAATTTTTATTTTATTGAAATTTTATTTATTTTTTAACAGATTTATTGAAAATGGATAATCAATTTTTTGTATACATTTATTTTGATGGAGTAATTTTGAGAACATCAGTTTGATGTATATTTGAGTGTCGACAACAAATAGGACTGAGATTTCGTCGAAATGTCTCTGTTGATGATATGAAAGCAAAGATTAGTGCAAAAATTTTTAGACGTTGTGGGAGAAGGATCTCGAAACTTTTCTACAGGTTTCTAGTTTCGATAGATCCCATCAAATTTACCGAAATGGAACTTGTAGACGATGAAGATGTGGAGACAATGATCGCTCTATATTGTTTAAATCAAAGTGACCCAAATGCACCGGTTCAGTTGTTTGCCGAGTTAGTTGATGTGGAACCAGTAAAAAATAAAGATCCAACTTCATGTATGGTGGTTCCAGTATCGTACATTGAAGGTCAATCAATCGTATGCGAGATAGACATCGATTTTAATGCTGCTGGACCCGAGAATGATGCGGATGAAGATGCTGGATATGATAGTAGTACTCCTTCTGATCATGAGGTTGATATTGATAGTGATCCGACTATGGATGAGGTCCCAGATGATATCGACGATGAAGGAGCGAATGATGATGGAAATTTTAACGCGTCTCCAATCGAAAATCCAGTTCGCAAAGTACCTTGATGCGACACATGCCAAGTTCGCAAAGTACCTTGATATACTATCTGCTCGTCGATTGGTCGTAACAACAAATCGTGAAGAGTTGTTTGCGGGCCAAAACTTTTAATCCAAGGAAGAGTGCATATTTCCCATTAAGCGGTATAGCATGAATGTGTCGACGGGCTACAAAGTCGCGGTGTCTAAACCGACATTGTAGATCGAGGAGTGCTGGAAGTCGACGGAAGGTTGCAATTGATGGGTGCGAGCTGCATTTATCTAGAAGTCGTAGATGTGGGAGATAAGAAAATTTGATGGGCCTCACACATGCACTTCAACACGTTTGTCAGAAGATCACCAGAAACTTGATTCCAAAACTATCTGCACACATATCATGCCAATAGTTAAGGACAATCCAACCATCAAAGTTTCTACACTGATTGTCGAGATGCAATCACGATTCCGTTATCAGGTTTTATATTGAAAAGCATGGATTGCGAAACAGATGACAATGGAACAATTGTTCAGTGATTGGGATGCATCGTACAATGAGTTGCAGGGGTGGATAGTCGCAATGAGATAATACGTGTCGGGGACTGCGATTGAGTTGGTGACACGGCCTTATTATGGCTCAGATAACAACATACAACTGGGAAGAAGAATTTTTCAGTATATATTTTGGACATTTGATCCCTGTGTTTAAACATTTCCTTACTACAAGCCATTTATCTAGGTAAATGGGACCTGACTATATAAGAAATATACGTAGATCCTATTAATTGTGGTGGCTTAAGATGGGAAAACGTGCTCTTTATAGCATTTGCTATTGTGGACAAAGAAGATATGGAATCATGAGAATTCTTCTCGACGAACCTGCGGAGATATGTTGTTCATAACGATAATATTCGCATCATCTTCGATAGAGGGAAGGGTATTATTATGGCCATTAGGTGTACCGATGTACCAAGAAAATTTGGTTTAATGCAGCCGGCACATTGCGGCTAACTTCCAACGAGAATATAGGAATGCAGACTGGTAGAGACGACTTGTGAAAATGGGAAAAAAATTTAGTTTCAAATTATATTTTTAATGTTTTAATTCGAGACTGTAACTTATGTTTTCTTAATATTCCTACAGCGTACGAGCTAGAGCCACACCGATTCCGGCAAAGAATGACCAGACTTGAGCATGACATGGAAGGTCAAACGAACAAGCCTTTGTGAGGGTGGTTGGGTACTATAGAGCCGTGACAATGGTCTCAAAGTTTTGATGACGGGTATCGATATGGTCAAATAACGACCAACCTGGCAGAGTTGACAGCATGTTCAAGAGAATACGACATCTTTCGATTTCATTCGTGTTCTCGATTATGTTCTACAGGCTAGCTACCTTGATGCCAATAATGGTGACGCGACAAATTGATCAGATGAATGCCGGACACGTGTTTGTCGAAGTTGTCAGGAATGCAATGGATACAAACCGTCAGAGAGCGAGGGTGATTAACGTTGAAATATAATCACGATAGTTTCAATGATTTCAAGTTATAGAGACCATTAAGCGTCGACCTAGTATCCAACCTAGGTCATACGGGGTTGATCGCCAGAACAAACACTGTGATTGTAGGAGGTTCGATACATTTCGTTATCCCTGTGCGCATGTTGTTGCAGCTTGTGCTAAAGTGTCGCTCAATGTTGAACAATTCATTGAATTGACCTCATTTACACTCTCAAGCATACGTTATGTATTTAGGAAAACGAGTTCCTTGTCTTGCCTGACTTGTCCACATGAGAGGTGCCTCCGACAACTTTCGAGCTTATCCCGAACAAAAGTTTGCGAAGGAATCCGAAAAGTCATCTGCATGTCACCAGAATCCGCAACGAAATGTACATTATGGAGAAAACAGACGGCGGTAAGCTGTATGGACTGTGTAGGTTAGCTTGGCATACTCGACATAATTGCTCCCAACGAACCTACCATATTGGCCAGTCCGTCGGATCGAGTAGGGCTTAAGCTATTTGTATAGGACATTTTTTATTTGAAATTAATTAAGTTTATAAATGAATTTGAAATTAATTATGTTTAAATTTGTATTTAATTAATAATTTTTATGTTTGTATTTTGGTTTAAGGTTTTTTTTTTTTTTTTTGTATTAATATCATAAAAAGTTCACGAAATGAAAACAAACTTTTAAGTTTGATTAAAGGCCTGTCCATCAAATGTGATCAAACTTTTAAGTTTCCTTTTCTGTTTTAATTTAGTGGATTTTTTACGGTTCATGGTTTAAGGTTTATGATTATTTAAGGTTTAAGATTTTTAAGGTTTAGGGTATTGAGTTTAGGATTTAAGTTTTAGAGTGTAAGGTTTTAAGGTTTAGAGTTTAATTTATGCATAATGACAATGAAGGTCTGATCCCTTTTGAATTTATGGGTTTGGTCGTTTAGGTAGAAAATCAAAGACAAACCTTTGTTAATTATTAGGTTAAAATATATGTAAAATTTAAGTCGGCATATAAGTATGAAATTTAAATAAATGATCAAAAATGTTAAAATATATGTAAAATTAAAGTAAAAAGTCATCATTACAACTCATCAATAGTCAAATACACACAATTAAACACTAATAGATACAACCCTAATATCCATGATTAGATGGTGTGGTTCTCGGGGTATATCTTCGTGGTGATCAGCGTGCACTGCGAGGTTGCTCATCAAGATCATCGTTATCATTAGCAACCATTTTCCTGGGAGGAGTAGAGTATTGCGGTGATAATGATGTGTCGGAAGGAGCGTAGTACTATTGTGGCTCGTCAAACTGAGGCGGATATCTTTGGCTTGATGAGCTAGGGATATGTGACGATCCCACAAAGTCTGGATGATAAGAATCATCATCATCCAATGCCTCTTCCTCTTGCTCTTTCTCTTGCTTTGGCTCTGGCTTTGGGGTAAAAGGCTGATGATAGGGGTGACCATGTCGAGTCAAGTGTAGGGGTATTATCGTCGATTGTGCACCAAGTAAATATGGTTTCCTCGCTTGAATGAACCACTGCATGTACTGTATCGGTGGCTGCAAATCGAGAGTATACTTCATCAGAGGTACTCGCATCATCCGGTTGTTCCACACATGAATATATTGGACATGCACATGCCCCCAATCAACATATTGTTTCCCCCTCTTATTTATCCCATGGATATAGCCTAATTGCATTGGCGGACACGGGATAGGTTTTTTACAACCAAACTGCTGGAGTACTCGATCCCTGGCATACCACTCTACTGTTTGAAAATTGATAATCAGTGCGTTAATGCACCATTGGTTTGAGTGGAGGAAGGCCAAAGAGGGAATACCAGTAGTGATTTTTGGCCGTATATATGGCGTTCAGTTGAATTGCACAATTAATAACATGTCATGATATTAATAAGAGTCAAGTAATATAATTTAGTAACATGCCATCATATTAACATGAGTCAAGTAATATAATGTAATAACATGTCAATGAATAACATACCCCTTCCCCGACATGTTGCTCGAGCATCAAACGATATAAGGGAACGGTGAGTTGCCTCCTGATTCTCGGTTTTGTTTTCCATCTAAGAAAAAAAAAAAAATTAGAATAATATAATTAAAAAAATGTAAAATAATTGCAATATTGTGTATATGATAATCACCTATTAACGAGTGAGAAAAAATATGTTTAGTGCCTGGATGCTAGGAATGACATTCGATAAAGTTCCCAAGACTGCAATAGTATTAGGCAACCACTTATATCGCTGCAAGAAGGGTCTATGGTGCAACAAAGTTCTCGATACAACATCTCAAGTACCACAGATCCCTGATTATATGACTGAATATTTTGTAGATCAATCAGTAGGGGCAAGTACATCATGTGGACCTTATTATTGTTCGCATCCGACATGTGTACGCCCCTTATGATTTGAAAAATATAGGCTCGAACGGCCCACATCACCTCCATTTTGGTTGCATTTTCGGGCAACTCCGCAAAATTGACCCTCAGCCATGTAAAGTTCAACGACGTAAAATCGTTGTTATTACTAGGTGAGCGACCTAGTAAGTCGTTACAAATCCTTGATGGCTCTTTAATCGTACTAACGTCGGTGACCGCTAAACCATTGATCGGGAGCACGAGTTACAGTGCAACATCCTCCAACATCACGGTGCACTCCCCACACGGCAGATGAAATGTGTGGGTCTCCGAGCGCCAACGCTCCACCAATGAGGTTATTAAATCATACCACAAGTCAAACTTTTGGATCGACGCCGCTGATCCAAATCCGGCCATTCGCAAGTATGGAAGCAGACGTGCATGGGGATGATATTTGAGGTCGTGCGCATGACCCCTCAATGCACGATACTTGAGATCTCCCTTTTAATTTACAGAAATAGTTAGTATAACCTAATTTAATTTCGTAAACAAATAATAATTTCGTAAATGACATAAGGAATCAAATAATAATTTTATTACATTGAGATTGGCTAGGTGTGTTTCCTCATTCATCGACTTTGTAATGTGAGGACGCTTGTTGTTAATTAATGAATCCATTCTGCAACTTGAAAAAAAAATATTAATTAGTTCGATACATAAATAATTTATACTTGATTAAATATTAACCGATAATGATA
Organism: Kokia cookei; assembly: GCA_039519145.1. Classification (NCBI taxonomy): domain Eukaryota; kingdom Viridiplantae; phylum Streptophyta; class Magnoliopsida; order Malvales; family Malvaceae; genus Kokia; species Kokia cookei. The sequence continues at coordinate 12,797,752 of CM076908.1, forward strand.
ATAATGGATATATGTTTAATGTGAGAGAAAAAAGCTTAACAAATATAAAATATTAAAATAATTAATTAAATTTGTATATAATAATATTTATTTTTTTACTTAATATTATTAACATATTACATCCTAGGATTTTTTATTTGAAGTTTTTAAAATTAGATATTTTATTATTATTATTATTATTATTATTATTATTATTATTATTATATTTAAATTTTTAAATATTATTTTAATTAAAATCTTTTAACCTAAACAATTAAAATCGCTCATCCACCGTCCAGTATAATTTATAATGGTTTAATTGTCATTCCAAACCTTGAAGAAATACTTTTTAGCTCGATTAACCAATATTAATTAATAGTAATTAAGTTTGACGATTTTTATGATTTTTTACCAATATAATACAAAAATAATAATTAAATACCAGAGTTATTAACCAAAATGGTACAAAATAAATATTTATATACCAAAATAGTATCCCCACCCCATTAATTACGAAAATGTGATGGAGATACCGATTTAGTATATAAATATTTATTTTGTACCATTTTGGTATTTAATTTTTAAATTAATTTAGATTACTTACTACTACTAACAAAATAAAGTTACTTACTAAAAAAATTAAATTAAAAATAATCAAACTTACCTTTCTTCCTCTCCTCTTAATTTACTCAACTAAATAAAAAATTAAATAACAAATCAAATAAAAAATTAAATTAAACAAAACAAATAACTTAAAATAATAATTACTAAACAAAATATAACTTTAAATTACCAATAAAATATTTACATTTACCTTTCTTTTAACTTTTTTCTCTTTTAATCAACTTACTAAACAAATAAAATTATAATAACAAATCAATCACATTAAACAATAAAAATAAAAAACTAAAGAATTACTACTACTACTACTAACTAATAAATTAAATAATTTTAAAAATAAATTTACCTTTCTCTCATTCTTTCTTTTTTTTTTCTTTCTTCTCTCTGCCGTTTGGTCCCCCCTTACCCTATTTTATAGCCAAAACTTTTACCCTACATTAATTTCCCCTAACCCCCAACATAAATTTGCCTCTCAAAGCTCCCCCTCACATGGACACATGAGGGATTGACATGTGGTGAAAACACCCCTTAATGCCGCCATTCAATCCTCCTCCTTTGGTGCTGCCATCTTGTGTTCCTCCATCCAGTGTCAGATATTTTTTTGTGTATGTTGTACGTATAGTTTATCCCTTGGTGTCGTCATTTTCAAACTCTCTACCAATATTTTATTATTATTATTTTAATATATAAATATAATTTTTTTTTAAAATTCGTGTCAGACATTACCTTTGATTCCGCCATTTTAGTCTCCTCCACCCTACTAAACATATCATTTTGATAATTAATGGGATGTAGATATTATTTTGATAAATAAATAATTTTTTATATTAAATTAGTAAAAAACGGGGAAAAGGGCAAGAGGGAGGGAACCATTTCTCTCTTCTTGTCCTATTTCCTTCATTCTGTTGCTCTTCTACATTACTTGTTCTGCATTTTGCAATATAGTTGAATCTTGGTTTATCATCAGTTTCTCTCATTAATGGTATTGAGTTCATAACATACTTGCACAACTTAGCCTTTGTTTTGAGTCGAGAGGTTTTCTATTTTTGTTGCTAAAGAGGTATATAAGTTCTTAAACTTTCACGAAAAAATCAATTAAATCCCTTCATCAAATAGCATCAATTAAGCTTTTTGACCAATGTTTTTCATCTTCGATAGTTACAGTGGTGACGTGGCTGTTAACGATGCTAACATGGTGCTCCATATCGACAATAATTGCTGACATAGCATTGCCACGTCAAATACCACATTAGCAAAATAAAAAATTAAAAAAGGATAAAAAAATATATTTTACCAAGTTGATTCATTACAAAACTTTTTTTAAATTAAAAAATATATTTTTGAAAAAAATGTTTTTTTTTAATTTTTTGTATATTTTAAAAAATATTCTAAAAATTAATTCAAAAGTTTAAAAAAATTAAAAATTATATAAAGTTTAAAAGTTATTAAAAAAAAACATGATGTGTATATGAATGTTTTAATTTTATTGGTAACTTTTAAGATATATAAAAATTACAAATTTAATTGGAAGGGCCAATTCATATTTGCTTTTATAAACTTAATTTTGGGGAGCCAATCCATATTTAAATCTAAAAAAAATTATAAACATAAAAATTCTAAAAAATACATATTAAAAGAGAAAAAAAAAATAGAAAAATCAATAAATTATCAGTGAAAATTAAAAATTTCACAACTAGAATTGAGTTGATGGTATATATATAAAGAAAGGAAATATATGCTAAAATATAATTTTATTTGTAGAGTTTAAAAAATAATCAATATATAAAATATTTAAAAGAATTCTTCAGGCTTTATTTACTAATAGGGTAAACTATAAAAATAGTCACATTTGTTTGTCTCAGATTATATTTTAGTCACTTATGTTTGAAATGTTACTTTTTAATCACTTATGTTAGTATTTTGTTATGAAGTGATCACTATGTCGTTAAGTTCCATTATCTCCATAACGATAATCCTACGTGGTTGTTCAACTAGATTTTAAGTGTCAACTTAGATTTTCAAATGGAATGAGAATAAACCTATAATTAAATAAATTTAATTAATTAAAATTTTTAAACCCTAAACTTTAATTGAAAAAACCCTAAACCCATTTCCACACACCTCTCTTCTTCATCTTCATCTTCTTTCCTATTGATTCCAATATCTTTAGCTACAAATCTGCCTCAAAATTTGAATCTTTGAAACCCATTAACCCAAAGAAACTTAACGAGAAGAAGATATTGGAATAAAAAACATTGAATCTTTGGGTTAATGGGTTTTAAAGATTCAAGCTTTGAGATAGATTTGTAATTAAAGATATTGGAATCAAAAGGGAAGAAGATGAAGATGAAGAAAATAGGTGTATGGAAATGAGTTTAGGGTTTAAAAATTTTAATTAATTAAATTTATTTAATTAAAAATTTATTTTCATTCCATTTGAAAATTCAAGTTGGCAACTAAAATCTAGTTGGACTACCACGTAGGATTACCGTTAGGAAGATAACGGAACTTAATGGCATAGTAATCACTTCGTAATAAAATACTAACATAAGTGTCTAAAACGTAACATTTCAAACATAAATGACTAAAATGTAACCTAAGACAAACAAAAGTGATTATTTTTATAGTTTACCCTTACTAATATAATGTAGAGTTTTAAAACACGTTGAGGGAAGTAGTTTTTTTTTTTTTTTTTGACAAATGTTGAAGGAAATAGTTGGTAGGTAAATAAAAGGGGTATTCACATTAGGCACTAAACCACCACAACTATATTAAAATAACCTTTCATCTAATGGTGAGCAAAATCCGATTCGATTCGAAAAATAATTCAAATTTTGAATTAAATAGTTCAAGTTATTTGAGTTAATCAAGTTATTCGGATCAACTCGAATAAAAAATTAAGTTTTTCGGTTTAATTCGAATATAAATTACACAATTCGAGTTATCCGAAAAATCGAATAAAAAAAAGCAAAACTATGTTGTTTTGATAAATGTTTATCTTTTCTAAAGTTAAAAGTCAAAACTATTAAATTAAAAGGTAAAATTACGTCGTTTTAATAAATATTTACTTATTAAGTTAAAAGGCAAAATCATTATTTATGTAGTTAAATAATTTTTTACTTCGTCTACTAATTAACAATTGGTCTATGTAAACGCAACATTGGGTATTTATTAACTCGACTCTATTTGGCTCGAATTTTTTCGAATTTTTTTACTCGATTTGATTCGAAAAAAATTCAAATTGAGTTCAATTGCTAAAATAAGATTCGTCAATTCGATTAACTAAAATTTTTTTGACTCGATTCGACGAATACTCACCCCTACTTTCATCCTTATCATTTCCACACAATAAACGTGCTAAATCAAACCCTATTTTTAGGGTTTCACTTTTTTTCTTTCTTATTTTCTTTTAATTAACTGTGCACCCAATTGTTGGAGAAATAATTTTAGCCAAATGCTAAATGGTTGGTCACCTCAGTCAAATCTCAGTTTTCTAGAAATGATTTGGAATCTGATACAATCAAACTTTTTTCTTCTACCCTTCACTTTTGTTCATTCATTAGACCCATTGATTATACAAGGACATTCACAAACGTGTGTTCAAATTGCTTTCGGTCGACTTTCTCTTTTTTTTTTTTTTTCCTTAACCTACAAGAAATGAATCCTACTGAGATGTGCGCGTGCTCTCAAACAGTTAACATAAGTGTGGTGGAAGAGATGGGAAATCCTTGTCGATACACTTGCTTATCATTTTGACCTCTTCAATCATTTCATTACACATAAAGCGGTCCCAACATTATTATATTCCTTCCTTTTGGCTCTACCAATCTTTTTCTCTTTTTAAAACAAAGAAATGCTTTATTTTATATATATATATATATATATCAGCTAAGCTCAAACACTGTGCAAGAAGGAAGCTTCAATTAAAGCTGATGAAGAGAATGGCTTTATATAAGGGGATGGATGCTTATTAGCAACTACAGAGCAGTTGCAGACTGTTGAAAGTTAGGAATTGGTTAGCTGGATATAAGTTGTTAAAGATCTGTTGCTTCTGTTATCTCAGTGTATATATATATGGACCTGATGCGTAGATCAAGTCAATGAAATGAATTCTCTTTCTTTATTTACTGGAAAGGAATATTTTCACTTTTAATGTTGCTTTAATACATAAATAAGGTGAAATGATTTTTTGACCTCCAACTATAATCAAAATAATCATTATACAGATAGCATTACAACAAATTCAAACCAGATTCCAAAACTTATAAGAGAATATGGAAGAAAGGCCCACTAAGATCAAGGAAGAATCAAACACAGACACAAGTAGAAAAACGTAACCGGTTTATACGTATTATAACACAATTTGATTGCCCAAAAAGCATAAAGGCTTATAACTAAGAAACAAGAATAAGAAACAGTCAAGGCTTTTGTTTCTGAGTATAGATATAGTCAAGATGAGCAGCAAGAGTTGTTCTCATCAAACACTCGTCTTCTCCGACTCCTTCACACCTATCTTCAACCGTCTCTTCACTCTCCTCTATCTCAACAGTTGTAGTAGAAGTAGTGGTGCCCTATAATACATCAAATGCAAATTCACGAAAAAGAAAATGAAAGGGAGATTGAAATCAGTCAAATTCATTGAAGTCACCTGAGATTGGGAGGCGTTAGGGAAAGCTGGGCCAGACCGGGCGGCAAAGCTGAAGGATAGAGTGGAAACGAGGAGGAAGGTTAAGATGAAAAGGGAGGCAAGTTTAGCCATCTTTTTAATTTGCTTTACTAAATGAAGAATGTCGTGAAGAGAAAAGAGATGGGGAGAATGGAGGTTTGGTGATGTCCAATATATACAGAGAAGAAGGCTTAAAAGCGTGTGGACTGAAGAGGTGGGAAAGGGGGGATGTGCTATTTGTCAAGAAACAGAATGTTCTAACAATTTATATTAAAAAACAAAAGCTTTCAAATGTTTATACTGTTGTCCTTAGCGAGATGTGCTATTTATGAAATAATCTTAAGTCGCCTTTGATGTGCATTTGCTGTGGTGTGATTGAATTTTTTATTTTATACTTAATAATAATTAATTTTATCATTTGAATTTTATTAGAAATAAACGGTATCGTTCATTTAAAACCATTTAAAAATGAGTTTAGGTGAACGACGTGATATATTATTTTTATACTAATGATAAATAAATATATCGTTCATCCTTAATTAACTTACGTGAATTGGACTTGATTGAAAGAGGGGATATGATAGGTTTGAACATGGAAATTAATAAATAGGAATGATTCCTTTCGAAATTAATAAATAGGGATGATTCTTTTTTATTATTATTATTTGGGAAGACAGATTATTCGAACTTTTTCCCTTCTTGACTGTTTACGGCTGCTGATTTATTCTTTTAGGTAAGATCTCCCCCATATGTTCTTAACATTTTGCTTATTTTTATTTCAATGATTGAATCTAATCACTGTTATGTTGTTTTCTTAATTAAATATAGTCATGTTCCATGTTAGATTAATTATTTATTTATATTAAATTATAGAGTTGAATTTTGAAAATTAAAATATACTTTAAATAAGATTTTCAGAACTAAACCGATGATTGAATTATTCAGATTATTGGTTCGTATGGTTCGATTGAATAAATTATTAAAAAAATTATTTACAAATAAAAAATTAATTCAATCGATTTTTTAGTTTGATTCATTCAATCCATACTAGTTTGCAAGTCAATTGCTCTGATGTCTCTCTGAATCGATACCACAACTAGGTCAAACAACCATGACTTTAAACCTTTACACTTTGTACATTTGAATTTTAGTACTCCTACTTTTACCTTTAAGAATTTAATCCCTCTACTTTTCAAATTTATAAATATACTTTTAAATTATATATAATCACGTAAAATTTTAATTGAAAAGTTAATAATATTAATTATTTGAACTAATTAATAACATTATAAAAATATAAAAATTAAATTATGTTAAAAATTAAATATCAAATTTGAGAAAATTAGAAAGGTCAAAATTGGAAATTAATAACTTCTATAAAGTGTAAAGAAAGAAAAGAAAAGAAAAACATGGTGTGTGTCTACCATGTGTCGGTATGAGAAAGATCCTTTGGACTTTACTTTAATATATGGATATAGATTGTTGAATTTTTAATTTATTCATATTTTAAATTGATTTTTAAATTTTAAAATATTTAGTTATTAAAGTATTGATATTCCATTAATTTGACTTTTTCGACAATTATGTTATCAAATTAGGCATGTTTTTTTAATTTAACATGGAACATTTAAAACATGTTGATTATAATATGAATGCATGTATACTTATCATATGAACAATTTGAATTTGATTCGTTAAAAAATAGTGTTAATCCTGAGAGTTTTGCTCAATTCCGTCCAATCAATTTGTGTTCGGTTTTTACAAGTTAATTTTGAAGATCATAGTCAATCGATTTAAACTAATTTTTGACAAATTAATTGCTCAAGAACTTGCAAGGTTTATAACAGGTAGAAATATTTTGAATAATATCATTATAACACAATAAGTTATACACTCTATGAAAGGGAAACTAAATAACAAGCAATGAATGACAGTTAAGATTGATTTGGAGAAAACTTATGATAAAGTGCTATGGGAGTTTATCGATGCATCGATCTAGGCTGCAGGTATTCCAAACTACCTTGGAAATGTAATTATGTTTGTGATCTCTAACTCTACCATGCAAGTGTTGTGGATTGAAGTACCCACACAGAAATTCAGGCCTCCTTGAGGAATTCAGCAGGGTTGCCCTTTGTCCCCCTATCTCTTTGTGTTGTGAATGGAGTGACTTGGTCACATTATTCACTATGTTGTTTTTATAGACACGTGGTGCCTTATCTGGTTATCTCGCTTAGGACCAACCTTATCTCATCTCTTCTTTGCAGATGACTTGGTTATTTTCAACAAAGCATATGTCCACCATGCCAGATTACTTAAAGATATTTTAGAGAATTTTTGCATTTTTTTCTAGGCATAAGATTAATGTTAGGAAGACAAATATTTTCTTTTCAAGTGTAGTTGGGGAGGATTTGGGAAGAGTAATTAGTGACACGTTTGGTTTCCAAAAAGCGAAGGATTTGGGATACCATTTAGGGGTTCCTCTATTTCATTAGAGAGTCACTAACTGTATACTGAGGTTTGTGGTGGAAAAAGTTTGGAACAAATTGCAGAGTTGGGAGGCTAGAGAACCTTCGTTAGCAGGCAAAGTTACGTTGACACAAGTGGTCCTATTATCAATTCCTATGTATTTTATGCAGTCCATGATGATTCCTATAGGAATCTGTGAGGAGATTGAACGTATGGTCAGATATTTCATTTAGGGTCTTCTAATGGAAGGAAGAAGATGTCTCTTGTTGGTTGGGATTCAGTGTGCCAACCACGTTGTTGTGATGGTCTAAGATTTAGGCAATTGAGAGATCAAAATACCTCTTTCTACTGAAACTTGGTTATAATATAATTGCAAAGGATAAGGCATTGTGGGTCCGTGTTTTTCGATCTAAATATAACATGAAGGAGATACTCCCAGATAATATTGCGAGGAGTAGATGCTCTTTTCTTTGGAAAGGACTCTCTAAAGTTTGGCCCCTACTATGAGATAATTTAGCATGGTCAGTAGGAGATGAAAATAGTATTCGTTATTGGGAAAACCCTTGGATTTAGGGAGTAGGTCCTTTAATCAAGCAGATTCCTTCTCAGGCCAATATTACTTCAGGTTCTTTGCTTAGCGACATGGGAACAAATAAAAGTATGTGGAATTTAGACCTTTTTTGGATTTAGCTATCGAAGGAAAATTATTGTTAGTTAGTACTCCTCCTCCTCATCTTTCTGTGGGGTTAGATAAGATCATTTGGACACGTAATCTAACAGGGTCATTCTTAGTGAAAAGTGCATATTGGATGATACAAGAAAGATCTTGGTCCCCTAGAAATATGAAGTGGAATTTGGCGTGGAAGTTTTAGGGGCCTCAAAGGGTAAGGTTTTTCTTGTGGTTAGTGCTCAAAAAACGATTGCTTACTAATATTCAATGTGTGAAAAGAGGTGCAGGTCATGATAGCTCTTGTCTTCTTTGTGGTTATGCTACAAAAGATATTTTACATGTGGTTAGGGACTGTTTAGTTGTAAAGGATGTTTGGTCTCAGGTAATTCCAGTAAATCACCATGATATATTTTTCTTAGTCAATCTCCAAGACTGGTTTGTTTCTAATTCGTAGAATGGCTTGATGTTGAACGTAAGAGTGGTTAGTTGGTCGTGTTTTTTTGTTCGCTTGTGTGGCACATATGGAAAAAAAAAATCTCTTCATTTTCCAAGGTGTATCTTGGAGCTCTTTTGAGCTAAAGTCTCGAACAGTTGTGCAAAACAATAAATGTCAATTCATAAGGATACTAAAATCAGTCACCATAAAGATAGTCCCAATCAATCTTTCTCAAGAAATTGGGTCCATTTAAATACGGATGGAGCGGTAAAAATAGACTCAAGATTAAGTGGTGTTGGGGGAGTGTTCCGGAATGAAGTTGAGTAGTGGATTATTGGGTATAACATGCATGAAAGGAAATGTTCGGTCTTTGATGCTGAATTATGGAGTATATTGGATGGTTTGGGCCTTTTCCAACGGTAAGGATACAATAAGGTTGTGATTCATTTGATAGTTTCAGGAGATTAAAGGTATCCAAGATAGTGCATTGGTGGAATCAAACTTTGTTTTGATTAGATTGATTTATCAGATTTTGTCGCATGTAGAGCATTGGAGTCTAAGACATGTTTCTAAAGAAAATAACCGAGTTGTTGATTGTTTAGCCAAAATGGCTCTTAGAAAAAAAAGACGTATTACGAATTTATGATAGTCCGCCAATGGAGGCTTTAGAAGTCCTACATTTTGATACCATAGATGGTATTTGTGATCATTTCATTTTAGTATAATATTTAATCCTTTTCACCAATTTTTTTTTGAAAAGGCTATTTTTTAACACGTTAAATACAAATTGTCCAAGCAATAAATATATATGTATTTACAATTTCATCCATACAATATAAATACACTCCACTTTAAATTTGAACAGATATTTAATACTTAATCTATGGCTAGGCTGATAAAAAATATCTAACTGTTATAAACTAAAGAGACAGAGAGTAAATAACAAAGAGAATGAGAGAGCAAGAGAGAGAGCGTATTTTATTGATCAATAGAAGTATAGTTACAATGCTTCACCAAGGTTTATATTTAAAGATATAGAAAGTATAAATGAAATAGAACTCAAAGTCTAATGACTACTAGAATTTAAAGTTTATCCAAACTTATCTTGATCTTGATGGACATCCACTTAATAAGATATTCATAACACTCCCTCTTGGATGTCCATTGGTAGATAATTGCCTCGTTAAAACTTTTACTAAGATAAAAATCCTGTGGGAAAAAAATTTTCTAGTGAAGGAAAAAGAGTATACATATCTATAATACGCATAACATGTTGCCTCATTAAAAACCTTACCAAAAAAATCCAATGGGACAAAACTTCGGTTAAGGGAAAAAGAGTACAACGCATATTTACTCCCCTTCATAAAAATATCACATGATATCTATAATAAGCATTTATATTACCATTCTTTTGAAAGTCACGAGTGAGGGAAAATTTTGGGGGAAATATGTTTTGATCTCTTCAGGAGTTTCAACAATAATCATAACAAACTTTAATCATGATTCTTTTAAAAAAACACAAATATATATTTTGGATCATTTTATAATCCTCCTTTAACTACTATTGACTAAGCCAAATTTACCACATGTTCAATTATTTCAATTCATATAAATGAACATTTCCTGATAATTTCAATATGCTTCTGGCATTCTAAATACTTCAAGGATTTTAATATAAACTTTACTATATAATGATTCACAAAAGATTTTAACAACAACTATGAGACACAAGTATGAACTATCAATTTACTAATATATCTAAATGTTATTGCATCCACCACAAAAGAATATTATATTTTTTCATAATCAATACCAAGACTTAGCGAAAAACTTCATATTTTTATTTCACCTTTGCAAAACTACTTCATTTGTACCCTTACTGGTTTTATACTTTTAGATATTTGAACTGCTGGTCCAAAAACTCCACAAATTTAATTATATTTGAGTTACGTCTTTCTATTTTGACCAATTTATACCATATCTCTATTTTCCAAGAGATTTATTCAATATCCACCTTTTATTTCATTGTTTCAAAAATAATATTGCATGCAAAACCATTGTCGACCACTTTTATTATTGGTTCGACATTTTCTCAAATTGACATAACTTATCGAGATCTCTTACTTTCATTATTTTAATCTTTAGTTTCAAGTACCTGAATCTCTTCTTATTAATTATGTCTTAGGTCTCTTCTAGAGCAGCCGCCTTCATTATATGACCATATAGATTTTTTTTATGAAAATTTTCATATTTGAAACTTTAATGAGTTATCCTTGTTGAAATTTTGGTTCAAATTACTCTCCCCCTTAATTCATTAAAAGTTATTAGTTCTCTCCCCTAATGTCGAGAAAACTATCAAATCAAAATGGTAATCACAGTCATGTCATAATTGAATCTCCAATACATTTAATATATCATAATAAAAGGAGGTTCATAATTAATATATATTTCCAACTTTCTTTGAAGATTCACTCATCTTTGTGCGTTGCGGTAGAGCAATTGGAACATATACGCACATACCAAATATCAATTGTAATGGGAAGTATTTAAAACTTATTGACTTGATGCGTACAACATGTAAATCAACATAATTCCATGTTGAAAGAGGAAATTTAGTTCTCATAAGTAATGGTTTAGCCATCAATTAGATGCGTTCAATCAGTAATTTCTCCAAACCATTATGCGTATAAATAACAAACTTTTACCAAAGTTTTTTAAACTCAATCAATAAAATACTGAGATATAAACTCATCAATATTAGCAAGATGAATTGTCTTAATTGCATGATCTGAAATTAATTATTCAAACAACCTTGAAAACGACAGGTTACAAGTTGATAACACATTGTGTTTATTTTGTAGATGCATCTACCAAAAACATCCACATGGTGGATTAATGAGCCCATATTCATTTAAAAAATGCAAGACATTAAATCTCAATTTTAGTTAGTGAGTTTTTAACAACCAATTTTAATTGAGAACAACCAATAAATTAGAATTCTTTAAATTAAAGAATCTTTTGGTTCTTTCTTTAATAAATGTCCATATGAATTCTCAATTAATTTTCGCATCATATATGATCCAAGATGGTCTAACTGGTCATGCCAAGTAATAAATATATTTGTACCAGTAAACTTCTAGTTTACTTTAACATGCGTTTCAATTTAAACTAAATTATAGCAAATTGATAATTTTCTCGTCATTCCTTTCACTTTGTATCCACATACAAGTACCATTATGACATTTACTACCGAAAATGTCTAAATCAATGTGAAGTTTATAATGACATTAAGTCATAAAATATAATTTCCAAATAATTATATGCAATATTTGCTTCAAGGAATATACCAAAATATTCACTTGTCCAAAATCTTCAGGTGCATCCAACCATAACGAGCTTTAGATAGAATTACCATATTATATTATTCATATTTTTCTTCCACAATTTAAGTAGATCTTTCACAGTAAAATATTTTAACTTCAACCCTTTAATGGAGATAGTGACAAAAGAATATCATAAAGATAGTCACAATCAATTTATAATAAATATAAATCAATAACCCAATCCTCTTTTGATTCATATGAAATATAATATTTTCCTCATTCACAATCTCAATATGAGATCCATTATGAATATCTTTTAAAACCAATGAATTAAACATCACAAGATATTAATATATTAGCTCTTCTAGAGCTTCCGACCAATTTTGTACTACCAAATATTGGAATGATATTGGTTTATTTTAGTACCAAATAAGATAAATATTTTTTATCTGTAATGATAGAATTCATTACTATATTCTCATATCATTTCTCAAAGAATATTAACAAAAACAAAATATTTGGGCATACACCACATATGTGACCAATAACCTTTGATAACATAAGTTATCTTTACCCTTTGAAGTGTTATCTTGAGAACTCTCATTGTTCTCTTATTCATCACTATGTTCCCACTTTTAGTGGTCCATGATCATATCTATCATTTTCTTTATGTTTGCATTCGCTTTTGGGAATGCAACAAATTTAGTAGGACGAACTTATAAATGTCCTGCTAGATTATTTATTCCAAAATCACTATCGAAACCATCTTTTTGAAAAACGTGTTTCAAAAATTATTTTTAAATTAGAAAATAAGAGTCGCCACTAATCCTTTTATATGGTGTGATTGGATCACCTTAAAACGTTTAAAATCCGTTTTGAAAAATATTTTAGTCTTCGCAATCCAGAAAACAAGTTTGAAAGTCGGTTACGCATAAGGAAGGGTTAGCACCCTCATACACCTAAAATTGGTATCACATTGATTATCTTAGGGTCTTGTTTGTAAAATTTTGAAAACTCAAATAAAGTTTAAAATACAATCCTTGAATGCATGAGTCATGTTTAAAAGAAATCGATTTTTATTTGGAAGTCCCACTATTTCGAGGTGATCGAGACAGAAAGTCACGTCCAGTGAGTTAGTACATAACATTTCGAGATCCAGAAAAAACAAGCTTTCCTTTGTTGTAAACTTTTTAAACTTTGGAAAAGGATGTTCGATTATCTCGATTTGAAGAAAAGTTCCACCTAGTAAGTTAAGGCACAAATTTTCAGAATCAAAGATAAGGAAACATTGCCTCGATTTAAGGGTATTCGATTATTTCGAAGAAAAATCGCGGCCAGTAAGTTAAGACGCAAATTTTCAAAATTCGAAAAAAAAGAATGTTGCTTTGATTTTAAAGCTTTTTATGAAGATAATTCTGAAAACAAATATATGAGTTTAATATGAATGAGCAATTAATAATGGATATTATATAACACGAAGCAAAATAATTAGGCAGATAAACGATATACAAAATTAAAAAATACAAAATACGAAGGCATAATAATTAAATTTTAAATACAAATATTGAAGAGGAAGAAAAATAAAATAATCAAAGTTGAAAAACGAGATTTTTGGACTCTTGGGGGCAAAAAGGTAATTTTTGGTCACTAGAGGGTAAAATTGTAATTTTGGGGAAGTTCGGGGTCAAAAATAGAATTTTTAGACATTCGGGGGTAATATGTAATGTTTGGAAAAATCGTGGTCAAAAAAGGAATTTTGGAAAGTTCGAGGGTAAAAATGTAATTTTTGGAAAAATCGAGGTTAAAAATGGAATTTTGGATAGTTTAATGGTAAAAATGTAATTTTTGGAAAAATTAGGGTTTAAAATGGAATTTTAGAAAGTTTGGGGGTAAAAATGTATTTTTTGGAAAAATCAAGGTCAAAAAATGTAAAAGTTTAGGGGTAAAAATGTAATTTTTAAATAGTTTAGGGACCTTTAGTGCAATAAAACCAAAAATAAGTGACACGTGGCAGCCTCTCAGGCAGCCTAAAGTTAAAAGACTAATTTGAAAATCATGAAAAATTTCTAGACCAATTTTTTAATTAAACATAACTTGATTTAAGGATGTAATTAAAACAAATTAAAATAAAAGGGACTGCTTTGCAAAATAAACCAAAATCATGACACATGGTAGCCTTTTAAGTCTTCAGAAAGTTGAAGGATCAAATTGAAAAAGAATGAAAATTATTGGGTAAATTTATAATTAATTAAAAGTGCAAAAGGACCTGATTGAAAACTTTGAAAAAAGCGGAAGGACCAAATGCATAAATATACCATTTTTAAAAACACGCAGATCCTAGGTTGGGTCTGATCGGATTTGGGCCGGTCATGGGTCTAAGGCATGAAACGACGCCGTTTTGGTGTTTAAAGGCTCAAACTAAAACGACATCGTTTTGGTCCTCCTTATATACACTTCAACAACCCCTTTTTTTCATTTTCTTCTTTCTTTGTTTCAAAAAACTTCTAAAACCCTCATTTTTTTCTCCTTTTCCCTTTCTTTCCTGAACCACGACCGATCGAAACCCTTAGGTCCATCGCAACCCCGTCACACTAGTCTCTACGTGCCTATCCGACCGCACCTCCGCCGTCGTCGGTCTTCCCACGTGCCGACCAATCGTCGGCAAGGGAAAAAAAACTCTGCTTTTCATCCTTTTCTCTTTCTTTTTTATTTCGTTAAAACCAAATCTGGTTCTAAACCAGATTTAAAAAATTTTAAAACCCTTTTTCTTTTTCTTTTTTTAAAAGCCTTTTCGATTTTTCTTTGAAAATCCTTTTCTCCTTTCATTCTTTAAGAAAGAACCGTTTTGATTTCCTTTTTTGTTAAAACCCTCATGTATTTTCAGATTTGTTCTTTTCTTTTGTGAAAAAGACTATAGATCTGTTTTTTTTTTTTTACTGTCCCTTTTTAGAAAATAAGTTTGAATTTCATTTTTCTTGTTTAATCCGTCTTTGTGTTCTTTGTAGATCATGGTCTTGGCGGGCATAATGGCGACGGTGGTAGGCTCCAGCGACTACTAAGCGGCTGCGCAACCAGGGGAGTGCCTCCCTGTCCCTTCGTTTTCTCTTATTATTATTATTATTATTATTATTATTATTATTATTATTATTATTATTATTATTATTATTATTATTATTATTTATTATTATTATTTATTACTTTTGTTATTATTATTTATTAAAAGCTTTGAAATTAGTAATAATAATAAATGATAGTTAATAATAGTGACAGTAATAAATATATATTAATAGGTGTGTTAATACATACTAAATAATATTAATGTACATGTGTATATTAAACGTCTTGGCAATTACTTCCATGAAGCAAATAAATGTATACATATTTATACCAAACAGTAAATGCATAAACAGTGTGTAGTACCTTCAGAATAAAAATTGCTTTGCAATTTGACTTTGGCTCTATTGATTCGTATCCCTTGTTGATTTCAAATGTAATGCTTGTATTATCTATATTGATTTCTCAGAATATTTGTCCCTAGGTTCGTAACCTATTACAAAGTTTCAATTCGGCTTTTATAGTCATTTTTTACAATCATTCTGTTTTGTTTTCTTCTAATTAAATGCTTGTCTTCTCTTCTTTTTGCAGGTCGGCTTGCAGCAACGGTTGGTGCAGAGGCAAGATTAAGCTGGAGGTGGTAACGCTGATGTGGCGCTTTCTGATTGGCTGAGGTGGTGGTGGTGACAGTGCAAGTGGGAGCAGATTGGGTCAATGGTGTAATGGGTTAGTGTAATTGGGTTAGGGATTAGGGTCATTTAGAGTTGAGTCAATTGGAAATTGGACCCTAATTTGGGCTTTGATTTGTATTTAGACTTTGTAATTGGACATTTATTTATTTAAATTTATAATAATTTTAAATTTAAACTTAAATTAAATTTAAATTTAAAATAAATTTAAATTTAAAAGGGGCCGGTCAAAATTAGGCTCCAATAGCTGTCCCTCTTTGCTCGTTGCGGTGTAACAGGAATGGAGCAAAGACCAAAAGGAGACCAATTTTGTCCAATTCAGTTGAATCTCGGCTCCGCTATCGACTTCTTCCAAATGACAACACTTGACTTGTAGTTCATTCTACTCCATTACGACTGCGGGGAGAGTGTGATCTATTATCCCATTTTGTGTAGTTCATTCTACTCCATTGCGACTGCGGGGAGTGTGATCTGTTATCCCATTTTGCTGCATGCTTGAATAGAATTTGATGTCAAGGCTTCATCTTGCTCTTACTACAACTTAAGAGAGATAATGATTCGCTATCTTGTTCTGATATATCGCAACTATGATGTAGAAACTTTACAGCTACGGCTTTAACTGCTCCATCACGGTATTGATTTGTTATTGCTGCTTTAATCTGCATGGTACAAAATTCACCCTTGCTTTTCCTTTTTTGATTATGAGGTATAAGGCTCGCCATTACAACTTAAACCTTTCCGCTTGTGTCTTCGTGGTACAGGATCCGTCGTTGCAGCTTAGATCTTTCCCTTCATGTCTCTGAGGTACTAGGTTCGCCATTACGACTTAAACCTTTCCCTTTATGTCTTCATGGTATTGGATCCGCCGTTGCGGGTTAGATCTTTCCCTTCATGTCTTCGTGGTACTGGATTCACCGTTGCGGCTTAAATCTTTCCCTTCATGCTTCTGAGGAACTAGGTTCGCCATTACGGCTTAAACCTTTCCCTTTATGTCTTCATGGTACTGGATCCATCGTTGCAGCTTAGATCTTTCCCTTGTGTCTTCATGGTACTAGATCCGCTGTTGCAGCTTAGATCTTTCCCTTGTGTCTTTGTAGGTACAGGGTTCGCCGTTTCGACTTAAACCTTTCCCTTTATTTTATTGTGGTACTGGATTCGCTATTGCGACTCAAATCTTTCCCTATTGTATCTTTGCGGTACTGGATCCACCGTTGCAGCTTAGATCTTTCCCTTCATGCTTCATGGTACTGAGACTTGTAAAATATGCTCAAATGGGCCTCTAGGTAGGCCAGATTGTTTAGGATGTCATGCTCAGAATGGGTCAAAATGCTCCTAACTAGATGAATGTGTATGATTAATGTTTAATTTTTGAAAGATTAGTTTCTTCTACTTTGGGATCATCTCTTTACGTCTTCTATGACTTGGTAGATTCTCAATTTGAATCGTTCTTTCCAGGTTTGATTCTTTTAACTGGCGGTTTTATTTAGGGTCCTTGTATCATTTAGGAATTTTCTAAAATAATACTCGCGGATCCTTGCTTTTTCATGCGAATTTAGTCTATTATCCATTATATTGGTATGAAAATACTTGGATAGTGTGGGAAAGAATGAGATTGTATTAGAATCAAGACTTGAAGATTTGTTGGCTAAAGAAAGAAAAAATGTCGAATATGTACAATGGACAAAATAATGACAAGGATCAGTATTAGATGCCTAGATATCAAGTATGAGTTTCTCTGATCTGAGGATCATCTTTCTGCTCGATGTGCCTCTAGAGATCCTGGGTACTTTTTTGATACCTCAAGATGTAAAATTTCTCTATCTTGTCACTTTTGAGGGAATAATGGATCGCCTTTGTTTCACATTTGAGCGATTCTTTTCTGGTTTTCAACTCAAAATTCATTTCAATCAAAATTAGAGCTCTTCCAGAGAAGGTTTTCTTCACCACATACGGCCCTTCCCAATTAGGCATCCATTTTCCTCGAGAGTCTTTGTGTATTGGGAGTATCTTCTTCAAGACTAGATCTCTCTCGTGGAATTCTCTAGGGCGGACCTTTTTGTTATATGCTCGTATCATCCTCTTTTGGTACATTTGATTATGATGGAGGACTCTTAACCTCTTTTCTTCGATCGAGTTCAACTGATCATATCTGTCTTGGACCCATTCTGCTTCGTCCAAATTTAGCTCTGACAAGACTCGGAGAGAAGGAATCTCCACCTCGATGGGTAAAACGGCTTCCATCCTGTATACAAGTGAGAATGGCGTTGCCTCAGTAGACGTTCTAACTGATGTCCTATAAGCAATGAGGGGTAAATGGTAATTTTTCATGCCAATCTCTAGGTTTCTGTCATTTTTGCAATGATCTTCTTTATTTTTTTATTTGCCACTTCCACTGCTCCATTCATCTTTGGGCGATACGGAGATGAATTATGATGTTTGATCTTGAATTGCTCACAAACCTTCGATATCGTGCTATTATTCAAATTCAATGCATTGTCCGATATATCTTTTCTGGCATTCATATCGGCATATGATTTCCTTTTTTAGGAACTTGCTAACTGTGGACTTTGTAACGTTGGAATAAGAGGCAGCTTCTACCCACTTGGTGAAGTAGTCAATAACTACAAAGATGAATCTATGCCTATTAGAAGCCTTTGGTGAAATCGACCCAATAAAGTCCATGCCCCACATAGAAAAGGGCAACGGAGAAGTCATGACATGCAGAGGCGATGGCGGTACGTGAATTTTATCTCCATAAATCTGGCATTTGTGACATTTCTTGGCATAGTTGATACAATCACTTTCCATGATCAACCAGTAGTATCCAAATCTCATGATCTGCCTGGCCATTTTGAATTCATTAGCGTGCGTTCCACAAATCCCTTCATGGACTTCTTTTAGGATTTTCTTAGCCTCTGTTGCATCAACACATCTTAGCAACACCTGATACTTTCTCCTCTTATACAACATCTCCCCATCTAGGACGTACTCGTTTGCGAGCCTTCTCAATATCCTTTTATCATTTTTAGTAGCCTCGTCGGGGTATTTACGGCCTTTTACATATTGGAGGATGTCTTGGTACCAAGGATGTTCCTCTTTTCCTTCTTCTTCGATCTCGCAGCAATGGGCTGGAGTCTCATAAATGCTCATTCGAATGGGCTTCATATCCTCTGGCCTGTTTACTTTTATCATCGAGGCTAGAGTAGCTAAAGCATCAGCCATTTGGTTTTCCTCATGTTAGAGGTGTTGGAATGTAACCTCATCAAATTCTTTGATCAATTCGAGGACCATATTTCGATAATCAATTAACTTGGAGTCTCTTGTCTCCCATCCTCCCTTAAGCTGGTTGATTTCCAACGCTGAATCTCCATATATTTTCAAAACCTTGATCTCTCTATCTATGGCTGCTTGAATCCTCATAATGCTCGCATCGTACTCTGCCATATTGTTTGTGCAACCGAAGTCGAGTTTACTTGTCAAGGGATAATGGTCTCCTTCTGGCAATACTAAGACTGCCCCGATTCCATTGCCCATGACATTTGAAGCACCATCAAAATTTAATCGCCAAAGATGCTCTGTCGCAGTCCCCTCTTCGGTGGTTGCAATATAAATTAGATCCTCATTTGGAAAGTCAAATTTATCGACTCATAATTCTCCAAAGCTCTACTGGCTAGGAAATCTGCTATTGCACTTCCTTTCACTGCCTTTTGGCTTACATAGACTATATCGAATTCTGACAGTAGGATTTGCAATCTAGTCATTCTTCTGTTCACTCCATCTTGTATTTTAGAGGATCTAATTTTGAGATTAACTAAGTTGTGTGGTATAGCATGTACTATCGCAATCTTTGGGTATTCCAAACCAAAGCACAACATAACTTTTCTATCGAAGAGTACCTTGCTTCACAGTCGGTAAACTTTTTACTGAGGTAGTATATGGCTCTTTCCTTCTTTCCAGTCTCATCATGTTGGCCCAAGACACTTCCAATAGAATTCTCAAAAACTACTAAGTACAAGATTAATGGCTTGTTGGGACTTGGTGGTACTAAGACCGGAGCATCAGACAAATACTGCTTAACCTTTTCAAAAGTTCTTTGGCACTCATCGTCCCAAACACCTAGATTGTGCTTTCTAAGAAGACGAAAGATGGGATCACATTTCTCAGTTAATTGTGAGATGAACCGAGCGATATAATTTAACCTCCCGGGGAAACTTCTAACTTCTTTTTGCGTACGAGGCGAGGGTAATTCTTGTATGGCTTTAACCTTGTCTGGATCAATCTCAATCCCCTTTCGACTGACCACAAAACTTAATAGCTTGCCTGAAGTAGCCCCAAAAGTACATTTGGCTGGGTTCAACTTGAGTTGAAATTTCCTTAATCTCAAGAATAACTTTCTCAAGACTTTTACATGTTCTTCCCCAGTTCAAAACTTTGCGATCATGTCATCGACATAGACCTCGATTTCCTTGAGCATCATATCATGAAACAATGTCACCATGGCTCTTTGATATGTTACCACTGCATTTTTAAGTCCAAACGGCATCACCTTATAACAAAATGTCCCCCACATTGTGACGAATGTAGTTTTCGTATTATCTTCAGGGTCCATCTTTATTAGGTTATACCTAGAGAAGCCATCCATGAAAGAGAAAAAGGAATGACCTACCGTATTGTCTACTACGTTATCAATGTGAGGCAATGAGAAGTTATCTTTTGGGCTGGCTTTGTTCAAGTCTCGGTAATCCACACACATACGTACTTCCTATCTTTCTTGGGGACGAGGACTATATTGACAACTCATTCTAAATATTTAACCACTTGGAGGAAACCCGCATCAAACTACTTTTGAAGTTCTTCTTTTATTTTTAGCAACACATTTGGTCGCATCCTACGAAGTTTTTGTTGGACGGGCTTGTATTCCTCTTTTATCGGGAGTTTATGGACTACAATATCGGTGTTTAGCCTAGGCATGTCTTGGTAAGACCAGGTGAAGACGTCCTTGAACTCTCTGAGCAGTTCAATAAGATCTTTTCGTGTTTTTACCGAGTTGCTGGTTCCAATTTTCACTTCTTTCTTTTCACCTTCATCCCCTATGCTCACAGTTTCAATTAACTCTTTATGGGGTACGATCTGTTTTTCCTCTTGTTCCATCATTCGCAGCAAATCAGGAGATAAGTTACTATCTTGGTCATCTTCAAAGTCCTGAGGTTCTTCGAGACATATATTTCGCTCGAAATGAGGTTCACAGTCAGTGTTACTCATATTATTGATAACCAATGATCTGTCCAAAGAATGAGAGTGGTCCAATGAACAAAGTAAATTTAAGAATGATCGTATGGTATGACTATGAGTGTATGTATACAAAATTCAAGAATGATTAATTTGTGTCGGTTAAGGGTAAACAATTTATTTGAATTAGAATGAAAGAATATAAAGAGATATTTGTCAAAAGGGAGCAAACTGCATTTTCATTAAGATAATGGATAAAAGTCAAACGCCCTTTACAAGAGATCTCTATTGCTCTCGGGCGTAGAACGATAGATATGTGTCGAGTATTACTCTGAAATGATCCTAAAGGCTATAAGGAGCTCCTCTTCCGTCCAGTTGTCAAGAACGCTTCCTGGTGCGTACGGATAAATTTATGATAAGCTCCTTCCTTCGCCCTCTTTAGAGATGGCATTAATGTCCAACTTCATCACAACTCTTCCAATGTTCTCTTCCTCTTTAAGCCTTATTCCACCAGAAACGAAAGTTTTTGATATACGAATAAATGTCATCGGCTCCCACTTGATTTCCTCTCCAACCAATTGTTCTTTTCTCATCTCCTGCTTCCTTTCTATTTTCTATTTCTTTTCCTTCACATCTGGCTTGTATCCCAGCCCGAAGCGATCCCACTTTCCTATTGGTGTTGATGCATTTATTATCCCTTGCAGATGTTTCCCAAACCCCTTTATAGTGCCCCCTTTTTCAATTGTCAATCGTAACCCAATCTTCATGGTTCGTGATAACTTTAGCTCGGGAATTTTACTTCCGTTCGCAATAAATATTGCGTTAATGAATTCTAACGATCGAAAGGAACATTCCACCGCCTCCTTGTTTTTCTCTACATATAGGGCGTCACTTGTCACAGACGCGATAATGTCCTCCTCTGCATTTATTGTAATTAATCTTCCATCGATTATTAGTTTAAACTTTTGATAACGTGAAGATGGTACCGCTCCCGCTGAATAAATCCAGGGTCTTCCCAGCAAACAATTATACTAGGGCTTAATGTCTATTACCAAGAAATCTACCTCATAGGTATTTGGGTCAATCTGTAACGGTATCTCAATTCGGCCCATCACTCTTCTTTTTATTTCATCGAAAGCTATAACTACATTGTGGCAGATTTTCATGTAAGAACTGTCGACTAGTAGTTATTCCAGGGTGGTCAGTGGTAATACATTTAACGCTGAGCCATTATCAATGAGCACTCCGACCACAGTATACCGCTTACAGCGAGTAGTGATGTGCAAAGTTTTTGTTGACCCCATTCCCCCAGACGAGATCTCACCATCACTGAAGAAAATAAAATTGTCAGCGCTGATATTATTAATCAGGCGATCCAGTTTGCACACGGATATGCCATTGGTCACATATGTTTCGTTGAGCACCCTCATCAATGCATTGAGGTGGGCTTCTGAACTTAGCAACAGTGCTAAGATTGATATGCGTGCGAGTTGTTTGTGTAACTGCTCAACCACACTGTACTCGCTGTGTTTCAAGAATTTCAAGAATTCTTTTGCTTCTTTTTCTGCTACTGGTTCATTTACTGGCTCAGGCTTGTCAATCTCCTTTTCTTCTGGCTCAATTGCCAAGGCTTTTCCTTTTGTAGCTTCTTTTTTCTCTTCTTTCAAGTCATAGCATTTCCCACTACGGGTAATAAGGTTTGCATCTTCTTGAGATTACTCATCTTTGGATGTTATTATGTTACACTCGTAATTCTAAGAGACTCTCTTGCTATTTTCATAAGAAAATAGTGCAGGTTTCCGTATGACAACACAAGGTGTCGCTTGTCTCAATACCCTTGGTCGCTGAGATAATTATCACTGGGCGATCGGGCTTGTTCATCATTTTTTCTTCGGAGGTAGAGATATCCTCCATCTTTTCTTCTTCTTCAAAGAACTCCAGTTCTTTACGGTCCATCAGATCCTATACCAGACCCTTGAACTCCTCACAGTGTTGAATCTTGTGTACCTTAGCATTGTGGAAGTCGCAATAATTCTTGGCTGTTATCATCATATCTCCACTATTCTGCGCGATCACTCCTTTGTCTATCATTTGCTGGCATACCCATTTCAAATGTGATTTGACCTCTCCGATGTTGGTCTTAACCCTTTTACCTTTTGCTCCTATAATCACATTCACCCCCTGATCAGAATGGGCAGGTAAAGGGTTCCCGACTATATTAGGTCTAGACGACTCATCGAATCTTATCCGCTTCATCTTAATTAATCTTTCTACTATTTTCTTAAAAACGAAACAATTTTCGATGAAGTGTCCGATTACTCCTCCATGGAATTTGCACTGAGCATTGGCGTCGTACCATTTCGAAAAAGGTGGTTCTACTGGCTCCATGTAGTACGGGGCGACTGCATGTTGGTCATACAATTACTGGTAAAGCTCTTTATATGCCACCGGAATAGGGGTGAATTGAATTCTTTCAGTGTTCTTTCTTGAGCTTGGTTCTGACTTCGGTGGATTTTGATAATTGCTTGCAAGGGGTTTTGATTACGTCATCATGATTGACTTCGCAAAATTTGGCCTGTACATGCCTGTGTTGTTTACCTCAGCTTCTTTCCTTCTGAGGGCTGTTCTTTTTCTACTGTCTCCAACATCAATTTTACCGCTCTTAATTGCACTTTCAATCATTTCCCCAAACATAACCATGTTCGAGAAACTTCTCGTAGCATTTCTTAACAAGTGGTTGAGATATAGTGCTTTTAGCCTGTGGACGAAAAGCATGGTCGCCTCTTTCTTCGTTGAGCATATTGCCTGAAACTTTTGCTCAGTCTTTTCTCCATATTCTGTAAAGTGATTTTATCCGGAACAATATCAGTAACATGCCCGTATTGTTTCATAAAGGCTTGGGCCAGGTCCTTCAATGAATTGATCTTTGCACGGCTTAATTGATTATACCACTTTACAGCGGATCCTACCAAACTGTCCTGGAAACAGTGGATCACTAATTTATCATTATGGATGTATTCTGTCATTTTTCGATAGAACATTGTAATGTGAGCTTTTGGGCAGCTTGTTCCATTATATTTCTCAAACTCTGGAGTTTTGAATTTTGGGGGAAACACTAAGTCTAAAACTAGGCTTAGTTATTTAGCATCTATCCCACAGCAAGTGTCAACCCCTTCCATTGCCTTGACCTTATCCTCCAACCACTTGTACCGTTCCTCTATCTATTTGGAAACTTTCAATTTTGTTTTCACTGCCTCTATGATTTCATCAAAGTCGGGATTAATGGAATTCACAACGGTTTCCCCTGGGTTAGACCCTGATCCAGTCAGATAAATAGCTTGGCCTGAGGTATTGATGGGTTGTGGTTGTGCTCGAATAAAGATGGGAGCTCCTCGCGAGTTCGTTTCTAATGAAACTTAGTTGTGCACGAGAGTAAAGCCAGGAGGATATTGGGGATCTTCATTTTCCTCCCGTGGGCCTACTACAGGATCTTTCCTTTTTTCGTCTCCTGTAATAGTTGGGTTAATCGATTGATTATGTTGCTTTGAGACTCAATAATCTGGTCTCTCATATCCCGTTGGACCCTTTCCAGTTGGTCTTGCAACTGAGCCTACATTTGCTCTTGCATTTTTCTTTGTAACTGCTCTAACCTTTTTATTCTTTGGTTTATGGCTCTCTGAGTATCGTAAGGGTGTGAGTTCTCTATTTTTCGAGTTTAACTGGATCCAATTTTATTTAATGACATTTATTGTGTTAAAACGTGAGAATGCAATACGAATGAATGCGTGAATGCAAATGAAAGGTATTGACTTATAATTCAATTTCCATTTAGAAAACTTCATTTAGATAACAAGTTTCTTTACATAAAGCAAATTACATAAATGGTTTTGCTTTGATGCTCAGAGCTTTGACTTTTTTGAGGAGTCCTGCTAGCTTTTGACCTCGTTCCATCTTCGTCTCATATTGTATGCTTAACTCTTCTGCTTCAACTGCCAGTGCTTGCACATGATCAGCTACTCCGTGAATTTGATTTAAGGTCTCACCCATAACATAGTCCTTGTCTCTAACTTGTTTCTGGGCTTGCTGAAGATTCTAGTAATTTATCTCCAATGTCCTCTCTAGAATCTCGCTTCGTATTTCACTATTCTGCAAAGAGGCTTCTAATTCTTACACCCTATTATTTAGTCTCTCGATCTCAGTTCGGTTTGCCTTCAACTCTATCACTGAATTTCCGCTACGATTCCTATACAAAGATTCCTCTAATTCTCGTACTCGACCTTTAATTTAGTCATCTCAGCTTGGCTTTCCAAAAGGCTACTATTCATGCCATTTTTCTGAACCTGGGCATATTGAAATCTGTTTTTCCAGTAACTTGTTCTACTCTTCTCTTCGCGTATATCCTGTTGCCATTGCTCTGATGTCTTCTCTAAACCGGCAGTCCTCATTGACAAGCGAAGCTTTTTATAGTCATTCTTTAGGCTGCTGAGATCTTCTTCAGTCTAATTCTTCCCTTTTCTCAATTTCTCCGCTTCTAGCTTCTGAACATCAACATCTAATCCTAAAAGCACCTTCTCTTCTTCTAGTTTTTCTATCATTTTTTCCATCTCAGCATTCTTCCTCTCAAAATCTTGTTTAATTATTTCTAGTTTAGTCGGGACAACCTGCAAGTATTCCTCAATTAGGCAAATAATCTCCGGGTTGGGCACAGGGATGTTGTCGTTAATTCTTCTAATTTCTCCACCAATAATATTCTGCAGTTGTCATGGGGTTGGCGCCAAATGCTTTCATTCTTCAAACCCGATTCCATGCATTCGAGATTTCTTGAATCCTTTTCTTATTATTTTCTTCTTGGTATACGAATTCACATTGAGTTAACGCTTGAGTCGCTGGTATGAACTGTCTCGATCTGTATTGTCTTGAAACCAGCAAAGGTGCGTATCTTGTTGCTCCCCATATCCTCGTCAATGGGACCTAGTTGAAGTCTATGCATCGATACAATATTTCATCAGGAGCAAACCATGGTGCTCGCCACTCTATGTCTTCGTCTTTAAGGCTTTGGAGTATGACCATCCACTTTTCTTCTGATAATTTTTCTTTTCTTTACATAGCCACGAACTATTTCAAAGGGGAGTAATCTTTAGACAAGTACTGATAGGAGACTTTTTTGTTTTCCAGAAGTGACTACGAAACCATACCATCAACAGCGGTGTGCAAGTAATAAATTGACCTTCTCCCTCCTTTCTACATGCATTTAAGGATCTAAAACTTTTAGCTAAGATGGTCGGGATAGGTGTAACTCTTTTGTTCAATCGATCAAACAAGTCTATCACCGCATCTTCCATATGTCCTAAAGCCTTTGGAAAAATGACTAACCCGTAGATACTTAGGGTTAGGATATCAATCTTTTTCTTTGCATCTGGATGAGCCAGTATCAAATCTCGAAGACTTTTCCACGTGATGCATTTGTTGTCACCATTGACCTTAACCCGAGCTACCACCCATTGTTTGCTCATGTCGGTGATGTTTATTAACCTTTTAACAACGATCGGGAGATATAGATCTCTAGAATAGGCCTTTTCTACTGAGATTTTCGGACAACAGAGCAAAGTGGTGTATTCTTCAATCATCGGTGTCATGTCTACATTCTCTAAGGTGAAGCAACTATAGGCTGAGTTCCAATACTGCGTTGAAGCTCGAAAGAGGAATTTATCTACCTTAACCTCGAACAAGTATGGCAAATCTCCATATTCTTGGTAAAAGGTCTGCTTCATGTCATTATCCCAACTGTCTCATATCTCTTTCAATTCATGCACATTGTTTTGAGCCGTACTGATCCTGGTATAATCCCAAAGCTCTGACTCATATCCTTCCACTAAGCTATCCCCTTTTTGGCATTGAGTCTCCTCTAACCACATACGCACGACCATATTATATTCCACGTTATCAAGGTACTTGTTTTCCATGATCGATTCTCTTATCGGTAACTGAACTTTTGAGTCTATACCTTTTCTTTATATGATGATGAAAATATAATGCAAAAAAGAGACAAAATAAACAAGTTAGCAAAACACAACAATATCAATATACAAGTATAGAACACAGAACCTAAGAGTTTGTATCGGAAGGTTGCTAAAAGGTTTAGTATAACTCCTTCTAAGGCAAGTCCTTACTGCTCACTATATGTGGTTTTAGGCTCTACAGTAAGGGTACCCAAACCAGTAGATTCTTCGATCCTCACCCATTACAGGCTCATACGGATGAGTTCGATTTAGGGGACACATTTACCACATGTTTGCACGAAAGTGCAAACTTCACAAAAACATGGGTACGGATGTAATCCCGAAAGCAATCCGCTATCCTGCATGGAGGTAAAGACCTCACGAAGGAGTAGTTTCCCTCTTCCACTTAAAAGGGTAATATCATATGAATGCAAATTTACACTAGCAATATCACATAATATAATGTCGCACAAAAGATGTCGCACAAAAAATCCCCAGCAGAGTCGCCACCAATCCCTTTATATGGTGTGATTGGATCACCTTAAAACGTTTAAAATCCGTTTTGAAAAATATTTTAGTCTTCGCAATCCAGAAAATAAGTTCGGAAGTCAATTACGCATGAGAAAGGGTTAGCACCCTCATAAGCCCAAAATTGGTACCACATTGATTATCTTAGGGTCTTGTTTGTTAAATTTTGAAAACTCGAATAAAGTTTAAAATACGATCCTTGAATGCATGAGTCATGTTTAAAAGAAATAAATTTTTGTTTGGAAGTCCCACTATTTTGAGGTGATCGAGACAGAAAGTCACGTCTAGTGAGTTAGGACATAACATTTCGAGATCTAGAAATAACAAGCTTTCCTTTGTTTTAAACTTTTTAAATTTTGGAAAAGATGTTTGATTATCTCGATTTGAAGAAAAGTTGCACCTAGTAAGTTAAGGCACAAATTTTCAGAATCAAAGATAAGGAAACATTGCCTCGATTTAAGGGTATTCGATTATTTCGAAGAAAAATTACACCTAGTAAGTTAAGATGCAAATTTTCAAAACTCGACATAAAAAATGTTGCTTTGATTTTAAAGCTTTTTATGAAGATAATTTTGAAAACAAATATATGTGTTTAAAATGAATGAACAATTAATAATGGATATTAGATAACACAAAGCAAAATAATTAGGCAGATAAATGATATACAAAAATAAAAAATACAAAATACAAAGGCATAATAATTAAAATTTAAATACAAATATTGAAGAGGAAGAAAAATAAAATAATCAAAGTTGAAAAACGAGTTTTTTGGACACCCGGGGGCAAAAAGGTAATTTTTGGTCGCTCGGGTGCTAAATGGTAATTTTAGGGAAGTTCGGGGTTAAAAAAAAAATTTAGATGTTCGGGGGTAATATGTAATTTTTGGAAAAATTAGGGTTAAAATGGAATTTTGAAAAGTTCGAGGGTAAAAATGTAATTTTTGGAAAATCGAGGTTTATAATGGAATTTTAGAAAGTTTGGGGGTAAAAATGTAATTTTTGGAAAAATCATGGTCAAAAAATGGAATTTTGGAAAGTTTAAGGTAAAAATGTATTTTTTTAAGAGTTTAGGGACCTTTAAGGCAATAAAACCAAAAACAAGTGACACGTGGCAACCTCTCAGGCATCTTGAAGTCAAAGGACTAATTTAAAAATCATGAAAAAATTTTGGACCAATTTTGTAATTAAACAGAACTTGATTTAGGGATGAAATTAAAACAAATTAAAAATAAAAGGGACCACTTTGCAAAATAAACCAAAATCATGACACGTGACAGCCTCTCAGGTCTTCAGAAAGTTGAAGGATCAAATTGAAAAGAATGAAAATTATTGGGCAAATTTATAATTAATTAAAAGTGCAAAAAGGACCTGATTGAAAACTTTGAAAAAGCAGAATGACCAAATGCATAAATATACCATTTTTTAAAACACGCGGATCCTAGGTCGGGTCGAGTCAGATTCGGGTCTGTCATGGATCTAAGGCATGAAACGACGTCGTTTTGGTGTTTAAAGGCTCAAACCAAAACGACGTATTTTTGGTCCACCTTATATACACTTCAACAGCCCCTTTTTTTCATTTTCTTCTTTCTTTGTTTCAAAAAACTTCAAAAACCCTTATTTTCTCTCCTTTTCCCTTTCTTTCCCGAACCACGGACGATCGAAACCCTCAAGTTCGTCGCAACCCGCGTCACACCTGTCTCCACGCGCTTGTCCAACCACACCTCGACCGTCGCCGATCTTCCCTCGTGCCGATTGACTACCGGCAAGGTAAAAAAAAACTTTGCTTTTCATCCTTTTCTCTTTCTTTTTTATTTCGTTAAAACCAGATCTAAAAATTTTTAAAACCCTTTTTCTTTTTTCTTTTTTAAAAGCCTTTTCGATTTTTCTTTGAAAATCCTTTTCTCCTTTCATTCTTTAAGAAAGAACCGTTTTGATTTCCTTTTTTGTTAAAACCCTCATGTATTTTCAGATTTGTTCTTTTCTTTTGTGAAAATGACTATAGATCTGTTTTTTTTTTTTGGTTTTACTGTCCCTTTTTAGAAAATAAGTTTGACTTTCATTTTTCTTATTTAATCCGTCTTTGTGTTCTTTGCAAATCGTGGTCTTGGTGGGCGTAACGACGACGGTGGTAAGCTTCGGCGACTACTCAAGCGGCTGCGCAACTAAAGGAGTGCCTCCCTGTCCTTCGTTTTCTCTTTTATTATTATTATTATTATTATTTATTAATATTATTTATTACTTTTGTTATTATTATTATTATTAGTATTTATTAAAAGCTTTAAAATTAGTAATAAGAATAAATGATAGTTAATAATAGTGACAGTAATAAATATATATTAATAGGTGTGTTAATACATACTAAATAATATTAATGTATGTGTATATATTAAACGTCTTGTCAATTACTATCAGGAAGCAAATAAATGTATACATATTTATACCAAACAGTAAATGCATAAACACTGTGTAGTACCTTCAGAATAAAAATTGCTTTGCAATCTGACTTTGGCTCTGTTGATTCATATCCCTTGTTGATTTCAAATGTAATGCTTCTATTTTCTGTATTGATTTCTCAGAATATTCGTCCTAGGTTCGTAACCTATTACAAAGTTTCAATTCGGGTTTTATAGTCATTTTTTACAATCATTCTGTTTTGTTTTTTTCTAAATAAATGCTTGTATTCTCTTCTTTTTACAGGTTGGCTTGCAGCGGAAATTGGTGCAGAGGCAAGTTGAAGCTGGAGGTGGCAACGCTAACGTGACACTTTCTGAGTGGCTGAGGTGGTGGTGGTGACAATGCAAGTGGGAGCAGATTGGGTCAATGGTGTAATGGGTTAGTGTAATTGGATTAGGGATTAGGGCCATTTAGAGTTGGGTCAATTGGAAATTAGACCACAATTTGGGCTTTGATTTGTATTTGGACTTTGTAGTTGGACATTTATTTATTAAAATTTATAATAATTTTAAATTTAAAAATAAATTTAAACTTAATTTAAATTTAAATTTATTTTAAATTTAAATTTAAAACAAATTTAATCTTAAAATAAATTTAAAAAGGGCCCGGTCAAAATTGGGCTCCAACAATCACTATCGCAAACATGCGTGGATTTCAAATCAAAATCCATCTATTCATGTTGTCGTGATTAGTCTCAAATTATAATAAACATGATATAATAAATATGTAACACCCCTTACCCGATCCAGTAGCCGAACTCAAGCCAGAAGGTGTTACAACTTTATAGAAGTCCCTAAGAATTAAATTTAAAGCCTAAACTCATTTTAGTTCCATTATTGAATTATAAATTTTTACCTACTTAATTAAGATTGACCCTTTAAAAAAACATTTTAAAAAAATAAAATAATATTTTATTTATTGATTTTTACTAAAGTCAAGGTACTTCTACCGATACTTGTATGAGCAGGTACCGGTAGAGGAAAAGACAGTGAAGACTCATGAAAACCTGCAAAATTCTACCGGTAGATATTATCATTCTACCGATACAAATCTCTTTCTCTATCGATACATTATAACTAACTACCGAAACTACAAGTTCTAGATAGCAAAGTAATTTAAGTCTAGAACTTCTATCGATACTTGAAAACAGACTACCGAACCCGTAATACAACTACCGATACTAATGAGACTTCTACCGACACTAAACAAGTTAGTAACTAAAGTACATTCTTCCCCTGAACTTTTACCGATACTCTGATGGGTTCTACCGAAACCTGAATTAACCATCAGAGTTCTACCAGTACAAGAGTGAGACTACCAAAACAATTTACAAACCTTATGACATACATATAACAATATGAACTAACATAACTAGAATATTATACAAAGTTTGCCAAAATAATATTAAGGATGTCCACAACATTACAACCAATAAATTTCGGGCATCCTCAAACACGACTCATCCTAGGTACATGCCAATTCAAAATGAAACAAAACTCACTAACGTAGGAGTACAGGATTGTCTTTGGATGTTGAGTTGCGAATCTATAAAAGTACCTATCCTGTGCATGGTAAACAATCGTACACGTGAGATTTACCCAGTGATATTTCTATAACTAAACATTATATATATATATGCATTTTATATAGACTATAATTTAATATTAATCCATATTAAGTTAAATACCATATTTTGTCACTTACATATGAACTATTATATTATCCACATATTATATATATCATTGATAATATTCAACTCTTAATTTTCATTTTACTGTGCATTTTATTTTAATACATATACAAATATCATTTTTTTGAGCATCAATGCACAATTCACTTTATAGTCCCAATTCCTATCCAATTATACATGCTATCATCATCCATATCTATATATCATTCCTTAATTTTCCCAATACATTTTCCATGTCCATTATGCATAATATCATCATGCATAACTGATTCACATTTTCCTTTGATTTCCTATACAACATTCATAGTGTTCTCATTTTATGTGATCATAATTATCAGTATTTAAAGTTCTCTATTAACACGACTCGGATTCTGACGGATACACGGATCCAACCAACACTCCGATTTGGCACCCAGCGCTATAATAAAATGACACCCAGTGTCTTATCGGATAAATTCGAAGTAATAAATCACGCCCAGCGCTATAATAAAATGACACCCAGTGTCTCATCGGTTAAACCGAAGTACTTAACACCTAGTGCCTCATCGACTCATGGTCAAAATAATCTCTGAACTCTTCCTATCCTATGGCATGGCATCTATATCCGACTCAGCCCGAACAGTTAATAGGGTAAACATATCAAATTAAATACCAATCAATATTTCTTTATTTGATTTCTAATCTCATCATAAATACATTTAAAATTTAAGGTAATAATGATATTATTCAAAAATGTATATTTCCATGTCACAAATCACTTCATATATTCA
The DNA here is from genome assembly GCA_039519145.1 of Kokia cookei. Taxonomy (NCBI): domain Eukaryota; kingdom Viridiplantae; phylum Streptophyta; class Magnoliopsida; order Malvales; family Malvaceae; genus Kokia; species Kokia cookei. The sequence goes on from CM076908.1 coordinate 12,830,325, forward strand.
CACTGAAAATTAACAACCACAAAATCTGCATACTATTACTTAATTCCAAACCAAGTAAATGGCGTAGAGTAATCATACCTCAATTTTCCACATTGAACATTTTATTAAAATATGACAATTTTTAAATTAGTTTAAGTTATAAAAATATCAACTGTAAGTTCCGAACTATTCATTGACAATCTTGTCTTTTCCTTTTTTTTTTGAAGAGTCCGGATCAACGTTAGCTACGAGAATAAACATATACACGTACTCATTAATTCATAATTAATTTAACTCTAATTAAAAACTAACTCTCTATTCCTCATTCTTATACTAATTTCCTAAATTTCTTAATTTAATCCACACCACTTGAAATAATGACTAATTTCATCCTTTAACCTCTTTTCTCTTCTAACCGTGTCATACATGTTCCAATAACTCTAAAAACTCCATTCACTCAACAATGGTAGCTTTCAATACACTTGATCATTTTGAGAAATATAACATGGGTTTGATAGCTTAAGATACTATGATTTCAAAAACATAAAAATATTGAGAAAAAACTTAATTTGACTCACCAATTTGAGACTTAAATCAAGACAAATTTTAAGCTTTTTATTTCTCTTCTTCTGCCGAATTTCCTAGCTCAAGGAAGGAGAAGATATTTTTTTTCTTTCCTTTCCAACCCATACCTATATCATCATTATATCCTATTTTCATCTCTTATTTTATTTCTTTTAATTAAACATAATTTAAATCAAAATTTTGAAGTCACAAATGGTCACCTAACGGCACTAAGGTTCCAAGGGGAAAATTTGCCCCTTTGGTCCTTCAAATTTCATTTCATTAGTAATCCTTTTATAAATTACATTTTTACCTCTTTTGTGATTAAATCCTCATACTCAATTAAAACACTATACACTTAAATTTACTGACTCAAGGCCACTTATTCTGCAATTCATTTCCGTAAATATTTTTATTTAATATTTACTGGTCCGATTTACGAACTCGGATTTCGAAAACAAACTATTCCAACAACCCTAGATCCGGGTCGTTACAAAATAAATCATAGAAAAATATACTTGAATATCTTTAACATCATCGTTATCACCATGATTATTATCATGAGCACTAAGTAGTTAAAGGCTCTAGTGATTACCCATAGCGCGTCGGCCTCAATTGATGACTGAAAGAAAAAATAATTAAATGAGAATCGTGCTGATAACGTGTTATAAAATAAAGAGTTAGAGAGTAAATAACAAAGAGAATGAGAGAGCAAGAGAAAGAGCGTATTTTATTGATCAATAGAAGTGTAGTTCCAATGCTTGTCCAAGGTTTATATTTATAGATATAGAAAGTATAAATGAAATAGAACTCTAATTCTAATGACTATTAGAATTTAAAGTTCATCCAAACTTATCTTGATTTTGATAAACATCCACCTAATAAGATATTCATAACACTAACAGATATATTACTAATTTTTAGAAAATTTCTTTAAAAAATATTTTAGAGAATCAACTAGAGTATTTTAAAATTTATAAATCAATTTAAAATCTAAACCATTTTCATGCATTAGTTAGTTTGAGTTATATTTAAGAACTTCATTTTAAGTTGGTGATAAATTTTAAAATTACACATTAATTTTGATTTAATATATGAATTTTAATTTTAATATACACATTAATTTTCATATATATGAAATTTTTATTGTAGTTCAAATGTATATATATAATTTTAATTTTGATTTAACTATACACATTTAAAGAAATAAATATATCAATTTATATATATATATAAGTATTTTTATAGGCAACATGTAAATGTAAAAACGTTCTACATTGATAATTGTATTAGTGATTTGTGAAAATTCAAATGAAAACTTCGTGTATAAAATTACACAAAATCAAAATTTATGTATAACATTACATATTGAATCAAAGTTCATTTATAGTTTTGAAATTTATTTTTTTAAGTTGATTTTATCATACTCATGATGCGAGTGAAAGAAAAAAAAATATTATTAAAATTATATCTATAAAAAAATTCAATAAGAAGTAATAAAGTATTTGCAAATAATTATTATTTAGGCATGAATTCAATCCCTAAACATTACATTTTTATTGTTTTATTTAAGTATTTTATGTAAAAATAATAAAAGATGAAAACATGAAAACATCATTATATTAATATTCAATATTTTATTAAACAGAAACTTTTAAGTAATTTCACTGACTAAAAAAATATATAAAAATATTAGGTATAATGATTTTTAGCCCTCCAACTTTACAAATATAATTCATTTTAGCTATTTATTTAATTTCTCACCTTTTTTAACTCTTAAATTTGTATTTTTTATCAAATCACCCAAAAATGGATGGAAAAATTAACATTTGTTAACTTTGTTGGCGTGGCATATATGTGAATTGTCATGTGGATGATATGTCAACATTTAATTAATTTTTTAAAATTTTAAAGAATTAAAAAAATATTTTTATAATTTTATACTTTTTTAATTTTTAAAAAAATTATATGTTTTTTTGAATTTTTTAAATTTTAAAAAATTAATTAAATGTTAACATCCGCCATGTTAACAAAATTAAAAAAATTTAACTATTTTATCCATTTTGAGTGATTTAATAAAAAAACAAATTTAAAAATTAAAAGTTAAAAGAAATTAAAGAGAGGACCAAAATCATTTTTTCTTACAAATTTAGAGGGTCAAATAAAAAATTATGCGTAAAATATTCATCAGCATTGATAACGGCACCAACTTGAATGATAGTGTCGACGCAGGACAGGTCGGAAATCTTAAATATTGTACTCGCAAGGTGCTGAATTATTCAGCTCAACCATCTTTAATTATTCTTTAAATGTTCCTTTTCCCTTCATGGATGGAATGTCATTCCAATTTCCTAATATCTTTTTTGTTAACAAATCAATACACGTTCCGAATGAATCGAGACACCGTAATGTCTAAATTAATTTGATCCTAGACATCCATTTGTCCTCACGGAATCTAGACCTCTATCAAACTTCAACAATTTGGTCATGCTCCACCTCTATCCGGTAACAAAATTTAGTCCTAGAAGAGGGCATATCATAGAATAGAATCAGTAACTTTATTGATGCACAGTATCAACGATAAGATCGAAAAAATGAGAGAGAAAGAGTCTTTTGTGTCCAGCCGTCCCCTGAGCAATAAAGATGAGCCCCTTTTTTAGTACTTAATTTATGGAAATATCGAGTTGAATCCCAGATCAAATTATTTTTATTATAATGATATATAACAAACTTCGTGCAAATGGTGTGTAACAATGGCAAACCAAAACAACTTAAGAAAGACAATGACATCAAACGCGCATTGCTTTGCTAACCACAACATTGCAGACACTGCAAGAGAAAATGGAATCACAATAGCCGATTCACACACAATCAACAAGCAAAAAGCATGAGAGCTGCAATCTTTAAGCAGATTAGTAGAATATTCTTTCACATAAAAAAAATACTTAGCTTCATATAGACTCACTATCGATCCCATAGACATTGCAACAAAATCCATGTTGTCTTTGAATCTGTCAGGATGTGTGATGGGTACCATGTGTAATTGCAAAGAGTAAAGATTTTGTTATGAAATCGAAAGCTCTTATTGCAGAACCCTTTATGAATATTTAAGAATTTGTTGACAATTAAGGTTGATACAAGTTCATCAATGCTTAAGTTGCTCACTGACATTTTCATACACATCCCTAGCTAGCATAGGACCTAACAATGTATTCCAAGAAAAGAAACCATTGATAATCTGTTTGACACTAACTATTTTTACATTTGATAATCTCCATGTTTAAACCTAAACCACGAACTACAAGAGTTTCATCAATCTTGTAGTGGTTAAACAAATTCATATGAACCACGAATTCTACGTTTAGGAAAAGGTGGGAGATTAGACAATCTCACGAAATTATCATCACTGACATCACAAGATTTCTTGCAGGAAAAAGCTATCTTCTTCTTCCTTGATAATTTGGAGCTACCAGTGCTTTCCTTAGCTTCACTTGACAAGTGCTTCATATTTCCCTCAGATTTGGTGCACTCTTTATGGGCCAGAAGAAAAGGGTCCTCTTGCCACCACTTGAAGCCGCCTTTCCCGGAAGGGCTCCCCTTCAGTTGTACAGATAATGGAGGAGGAGGTGGAACTTTCTTTTCATGAACCAAAATGCTGGACGAGCCAATAGGATCAGAAACATAATTTGTTTGGTTCGAGTCATGTAACTCTAAACCAATGGGGCAGTGTTGATCATAGTGGTTGACCTTGGAGACCCCTGGCTTGTCCTCCCAAGAAAAGGGTATACCTCCTTGTGAATGAACCTTTTCCATGGCTCATTTTGTTCTGTATTAAAATGAAGCATTTGCTTGTTGGTTTGCTTATCTTTTATACATTGGAAATGATGCGTTTTGGAGAATAAATTTGTCACACAATCCACACATTCTAACTGCGAAGACAAGAATCCATAAAGAGAGGAAGCCAACGAAACGTGAATATTCCTTTTGAATGATTTCTTTTCGGTGAATTATAAAAAGTGAACAAAACCCTAACAACAACGTAATTGACGCGATTCGAACTCAAATTACATTTGAGATAATGAATATCTTTAATTATCACGTCAATACGAGTTTTCTTTTAAAAAAATTTAACAAAAGAAAAAAAATGGTCAAAGTGTGTTGAAATGTGCAATTCCATACAAAAGTTACAAAAGAGCGTGTTTGTTAATTTAACAGTGACAAAACCCCAATCTTTGAGTAGGTTAGGCTGCTAACATCCCAACAAACCAAAACCAAATTCATATTCTACATGTTTTGCCAATTTAATAACATTGCATTATTTTAGCAATGACAATTTTTATTTTTCTATCATAATTATATTAAAATATTATTTTATAATATTCGACATGTTAATAATTTATAATACATAAAATTTAAACTTATTTGTATTATTTCTATTTTTATCTTACTTTTTAATTAGAAGTGTTAATGGGTCAGCTTATGCATGACATTACTTTATACTTCTTTAAGTTTTGCTTAGCTTGAAATATAGACTTAAAATTTTTATGTATTGCTCATCCAAGTCTATTTTAGAATTTAGACTACCTATATTGAAATAGGATTTTCAAACTTTTTTCTGCGTCGCTCTATTTCTTTTTTTTTTTTTTTGATTAGTCGACAGCGACATCAGCTTTAATGTTGATCATCGATTGCAAGTATTCCTTCCCTTTAATTTTTTTATTTTCAATTTTTATTTTCTTTTATATTTTGGTTTTCTTCTAGGCTTTATCTGCCTTTGTGGCACACTTTTCTTCTGTCTTGTGGTACACTTTTCGTCTGTCTCATGGCACGCTTTTTGTCTGCCTTGTGGCACGCTTCTATCTTATGGCACGTTTTTTTGGCTACTTTTGTGATAGATTTGCATTTGTGGATAGTTTTGTCACAACGCTCAACTCTGATTTTCAGTTATCGGTGGTCTTTTAGTAGTTTGATCCCTTTTTTGTGGTTCGCTTGCTGATGCAATCAGATTTATTTTACGAAGCAGCCTGCAAGATTATCGGTTCTACTCACCACTCCTACTTTGATCTTTAAGCGTGTAGGTGGATATAGACAACAAGTTTTGTTTCCTGCTTCCTTTCTCCAGTGTTTCATTTCATCATTATCATTGCAGTCCACTAGACGTGTTTTGCTGGTCTGATATTTCATTTTTTGGTTTTTTTTAATTTCTATTTGTTTTGTTATTTTTCTGCTACATTTTAATTTTGTTTGAAATGTTTCTCTATTTTAATTTCTAATAAATTCAATCGACATATTATTCAAAAAAAAAAGAATTTAGACTATTTATATCTATTTTTTTAATTTTTCTTAAAAATATTTATATTAATTTTAATATATATATATATATTTCTATTTTATTAAAAATTTTATATATAAGTATCTTAACATTTTTTAATGTTTACATTATAATATTATATATTATTATATATTTAATTTTTATGTATTATAAATTATATAATATATACATATAATATATTATAGATAAAGAGTCGAGTAGAGTTCAAGCTTTGAATATTCAAACTTATTTTTTATTCATATTTGTGAATAGTTAATACAAACTCATTTTTTGAGCTTATTATTTTTACTCGAACCATCACAATTTTTTTTTAATATATCGGTATGATTACATGGTAGTATCTGTTCATACTTTCTTCACCTTTTGACAACGCACACACACCTTGCACACTCAAGTACTCGAACTTGAGACTATTACGATGAACAACATCTTCTTTTCCATTGAAATTACTCGTTAGATTCAAACCATCAAAAAAATTTAAACGGATCTTAGAACTTGAACAAGTAACTCGACTCATAAATAAAATGCTTGGATTTTATAAACATAAATTGGGCTTTCAGCCTATAATTTCAAACCTGAAAATGAAGGACTGCATCGTCATTTACCACAAAACCCTAAAAATCCTGAAAACTAGGTTTTCGCATATATAAAATGCCATTGCAGCTCTTCTCCCTTGCCTACCTTTCAAGTCGCCTTCTCCGTTCCATGATTTATCTGTCTATTTTTTTTTTTTTATAGTATGATTTTAGTTCATAGAGTGTTGTGAAATTAGGAAATTATGATGTATCCACGTTTCTCGGTTATGATTTTAACCTTTTTTTATGTTCTTAAGTTCTTTTGATTCAACGATCAAAGAGCTTTCTGACTACAGCGCTTGTTTGTGCCTTTATGAGCTTAATTATCTTTTTTTTTTCAAAGATTTATTTAGTTTTCTTTTAAGAGAGGGAAAAATGGAGGAAGCGATGATTATAAAAAAAAATTCCTCGTTCTGATAGCTCGAAATGGGCATGACAGACCTCTTATTACACCCATAGAATCTGAGCTCCTCCACTCTCTTTAGTGTTACTTTCTTTCTTTTTGTTTTAATTGCTATATTGAAGTTTGAAAGCTGAGATTAGCATCCAAAATTTTACCCCAACTTGGAGTTTCCCCCTTTAAAAGACTGCTGTTTGGCCGATAATCTCAGTCTTACCATATGCGTAAAAAAGCAATGTAGTTCTGAAATGTATTTATATTTTAAGATTTTTAAGTATTTCTTAATTCTCTTTTTTAAAATATAGATGTTGGTTTTAGAAATAATTTATTGAACAAATTTTTCAACATGCCTTTGTTTTATGGGTGGAACAGTGTGAACGGATGGTTAAAGAGGAATGGCGGCAGGGTTTTATTTTGTGGAAGGTGAAGGAATAAAGGGGAAGAAAATGAGACAAAACAAGAGGAAGAAAATGGAGAATCAAAGGCTAAAAGATAGTGATTTTTTGAAAAATGATGTTATTTAAAAAACTGTTGGATTAGGTTTTTGTTTTTGAAAAATTACAGCATTAGGTCAAAATGACGAAAGTTATTTCAATTGAAAGTACTTTTTTTTAGTGTTTTTTTTTTTTAAATAAAATTTACAAAATAGGTTTACATAGATTTCAAGTCTTATTTTTCTTTTTTTTGACGTGAGAAATGGGTTTATATAGATTTATAATTCATTTGCAGTTTGTTTTTAGATAATGTGCTATTACAATTAATAATATAAAATTAGAAGTTACATTTAATTTTTAAAAAGTGAAATTAAAATTTTATTAGAAAATAAAATGCAAAGGGAATGAAAATATATCAGTACCAAAATAGAAAAATTTAAAGTTGAATGATCAAAACAAGAATACAGACAGTAACCCGGTTTACCCTAAACATTAAGTAAAAAAAAGCATTCTGAAATGCATATAAAGTATAGTTTTACCTATTTACAAGGGTGTCAATTGGCAACACTAGAATGCAAGTTATGAAACTGGCACTCCTTTGTAATTGCAGGACATATGGGGGACGACATTGACGCCAGTCATTCTTCTGATCGGCGGCAGCGTCCCGACCATTTCTTTCCAATCCTTCCATGGAACCTTGGCTCAGGGTGGAAAGAGCTTCAACCCACTATTGAATTTTTGTAACGTTTCATTCATAATTGGGCCCCTTTTCCAAATTAGCTTCCACTTATCATCTCTTGGGCACCAGCTGGGACTAACAATGTGGTCATACGTCTTATCTATAAAGAACTTGCCACCAACTGTCCACCTCCAGGCTAGTCGATCATAACCATCATCATCTGATGGCGGTTTTAGCAGCTATCTTCAAGACAACTTACTTAGGAAGAACATTCGCAAACTCTCCCCACAACCAATGACCATCTTCCCTAACCATGACTTGTACCATCACATCCGTGAGATTCAAAGTACTAGAAGAGACATAGTTACAAAGGGGATTTAAAGCCGGGATCCAAGGGTCATACCAAAAGCTCACGATCCACCCATTACCAGGGGACTAGTACACACCATCAATCACCTCCTTCCAAATATTCGACAAAGCCCTCCAAAGAAAGGTGGAATATGACGAAACTGCAAGGAGGTCTTAGCTAGAATAACTCTACCGGCCATCCATAAACATCAAGCATCCTGACCCTTTAGTCTTCTTCGCACTCTATCGATAATATGAATTGAAAAGGTACTATTAGTGACCCTTTGTAAAAAATATGTCAAAAAAATCGATTTAGAAAGCAATGTTTTTGAGTACAGAAGTTCATTTTTTTCTAAATCGAATTATTGTGATATTTATCATAATAAACATTAACAAAATTATATTGTGCTTTGTACGAGGCCGTTAAATCTATCTCAATTTTTTATCGAACGATATTTTTCGTTATTCTCGAACCACAAGTTGATTTGAGTATTGTCGAAATCTATTTTTAAAACGTGTTTTGAAAATTATTTTAAAATTAAAAAAAAATGGGAGTCGCCACCAACCCCTTATTTGGTGTGATTGGATCACCACAAACCGTTTAAAATTCGTTTTGAAAAATATTTTGGTCTTCGAAATCCAGAAAACGAGTTCAGGAGTCGTTTACGCATGAGGAAGGGTTAGCACCCTCATATGCTCAAAATTGGTACCACATTGATTACTTTCGGGTCTTGATTTGTAAAATTTTGAAAACTCAAATAAAGTTTAAAATATGATCCTTGAATGCATGAGTTACGTCTAAAAGAAACCGATTTTTATTTGGAAGTCCCACTATTTCAAGGTGATCGAAAAAGAAAGTCACGTCCAATGAGTTAGGACATAACATTTCGAGATCCAGAAATAACGAGCTTTCCTTTGTTGTAAACTTTTTAAACTTTTGAAAAGGATGTTCGATTATCTCGATTTGAAGAAAGGTTGCACCTAGTAAGTTAAGGCACCAATTTTCAGAATCAGAGATAAAGAAACATTGTCTCGATTTTAAGGGTATTTGATTATTTCGATTTGAAGAAAAATCGCGCCTAATAAGTTAAGGCACAAATTTTTAAAACTCGAAATAAAAGAATATTGCCTTGATTCTAGAGTTTTTATGAAGATAATTTTGAAAACAAATATGTGAGTTTAATATGAATGAGCAGTTAATAATGAATATTAGATAACACGAAATAAAATAATTAGGCAGATAAAGGATATACAAAGAATCAAAAAATACGAAATACAAAGGCATAATAATTAAAATTTAAATACAAATAGTGAAGAGGAAGAAAAATAAAACAATCGGAGTTGAAAATGTGATTTTGGATTCCTGGGGGCAAAATAGTAATTTTGGGAAAGTTTAGGGTCAAAAATGAAATTTTTAGGCATTCGGGGGTAAAATGATAATTTTGGAAAAATTGGTGTCAAAAAAGGAATTTTGGAAAGTTTGGTGAAAAAATATAATTTTTGAAAAGTTCGACGTTAAAATGACATTTTTGGAAGTTTGGGCATAAAATGGTAATTTTTAGAAAATCGAGGTCAAAATAGAATTTTGGAAAAATCGGGGCCAAAAATGGAATTTTGGAAAGTTCGGGGTCAAAATGGAATTTTGAAAAGTTTAGGGGTAAAATTGTAATTTTTGAAGAATTTTGGGGTCAAAAATGAAATTTTGGAAAGTTTAGGGGTAAAATGTAATTTTTGGAGCATTTGGGTTTAAAATGGAATTTTGGAAAGTTTGAGGGTTAAAATGTAATTTTTAGACAGTTTAAGGACCTTTAGGACAATAAAACCAAAAACAAGTGACACGTGGCAGCCTCCCAAGCATCCTGAAGTCAAATGACTAATTTGAAAATTATTTAAAATTTTTGGGCCAATTTTGCAATAAACAAAACTTGATTTAAGGATAAAATTGAAACAAAAGTGAAATGGTAGGGACCGATTTCATAAATAAACCAAAATATTGACACGTGGTAGCTTCTGGGCTTCAAAAAAGGCCAAAGGATTAAATTGAAAATGAAATAAATTTAGTGGGCAAATTTAAAATAAATTAAAATATAAAAAGGATCTGATTGGAAATTAAAATAAAACATAAGGACCAAATGCGTAAGTATACCATTTCTAAAAGACTCGCGGATCCTACGGGCGGTTCGGGTCGAGTCGGATCTGGCCATGAGTTAGTTCAAAACAGTGCCGTTTTAGCACCAATCCTTCACCCTCAAAACAGCAACGTTTTATAGCTACTATAAAATCCATTTTTCCCTTTTAAAATTTAATTTCTTCCCTTTTCTTAAAAAAAAACCAAGCTTTCTCAAAAAAAATCCTCTCTCCCTCTCTCAAATCCTTCCATGGCGAGTCGAACTCCGGTGGTCGTCCGGCACAATCTCCGCTACACGCGCCCCGCCGACTGTCTCGTGTGGTCACCACGTATCGCCGTCCATCGCTCCGTCCGTGCTCCGATCACGCGCGCTGTCGTTGTCATCGCCGTCTACAGTGGTTTCAGGTAAAATCGACTCCTTTTTTTCCCTTTAAAAACATTTTTAATTTTCCTCTTTTTTATTAAACCTAGATCTGGACTAAAGTCCAAATCTTTAAAAACTTTTAACCTTTTCCCTCTTTTTTAAAAAACATGCATTTTATTCCAAAACCCAAAAGGTTCGATCTCAATCAATTAAAAACTACATTTGATTCATACTACTCAGATCTGTGTTTATTGCTTTACGCCTCTATTTGTTTTATCTTTGTTTCAAAATTTGTCATGTGTCTAATCTTGGTTCTGAACCTTGCTTTCGTGTTTTTTCTTTGCGAATCCACCTACGAGGAGGCGCGGACGACATTCGGGGATCGTTTCTCGACTTCTAGCGATGGCAGTAGCAGCAGCGACACAACCGAAAGGATGTAACTCTAACTTGCCCTTTCGATATCCTTTTTTATTAATACTATATTTTTAATATTATTATTAATTATTATTAATATTATTATTACTATTATTATTAATGCTATTAAAATAGTTAATATATATATTTATTACATCTTTTTTTTGAAACAAATACAAAATAATAAATGGTGACAGTAGGGATTTTAATACACGCATTAATTGATGTTTTAGAAATTAATGGAGTTAGTATTGAACCATAAATGGTAGTAAATATAAGTTAAAAGTACTTGGATAACTTAATGCTTTGGACCTTGAATCTGTTCTGTTGCTTGGTGTCTGTTCGAATGTTGTCTAATTTCTAAAAAGAAAAGAAATTGTATGTTGATTAAAGGAAAGCTTCTTTTTCACTATTGAATTCGAATGCCTCTCCCCAAAAGATCGATAGTTTCTATAAAATGTTTGAATTTAATTTTTATAATCAGTATTACAATTATTATAATCTGTTGTTTGCAATTAAAACTGGTCTTTTCTTTCTTTTGCAGGTGCGACAATGGAAGCTGCAACAGTAACAGTGGCAAAGGTGCAAATTGAAGCTGGAGGTGGCAACTTGATTGTTGATGTGGCGTGCTCTGAGAGGCTGAGATGGAGGTGGTAGCAAGTGGGTTGACTTTTAGGGTTTGGGTCATTTAAGGATTTTGTAATTGGGCTTGTATTTTGGGTGGTGTCTAGGTTTGTATTGGGTCAATTGGTTTGGGGCTAGTTTAATATTTGAGTTTATTTGTAAATAGGCCATGTATTTTGGGCAAGTAGTATTGGACTTTTTGTAATTTGATATTATTTAAATAAATTTTAAATTTAAATTAATAATAAATTTAAATTTCCAATAAATTTAATTTTAAAATTAATTTAAATTTTATTAAACCTAAATAAATTGAGCTTCAACAAGTATGATCTTAAAATACTAGAGTTTGATTATCATGTAGCATGGCCTAATTGGATTGTTTCACTGGTTCCAATTTATGCGTTATCTTGACCTTTATTCAACATTTATAATTTATTCAACCCAATATTTAATTTTTTTATTTTTCAAAATATTAGTTAATTAATTAATTTCTCAATTAAATTATTTTTAATTTAATTTAACTAATTAATTTAAATAAAGTATAAAATTACTTAAATTTAATACAAAAATAATTTTTACAATGTTTTAAGAACTTTTTATATAGATTTTGTTTTAAAAATATTTTTAAAAAATAATGTTTATTGCGAGGACATAACTAACAATTTGTTATTGGGCAAAAAATATCGAATTTGACAATTACTTTTTTATATTTATTTAGTCTTTAAATTATTTTTAACTTTATTTTGAAGAATATTATTAAAATGACCTATGATAACCATGTATATAATGTTTCAAAATTAATTATTAGGGCATTGAAATGTGAACATAAATGTAACATTTTTTAAAACTTTTATTTAAAATGATTAATCAAGACTAAAATGCATATGAATCGGAAACTTATAATATTAAAAAATAATAAATAAAAATAAAATAATATATTAACAATAATTGATTAATATATGAATAGCATTATTAATTCTATGTAACATTCCTTTACTTGATTAAAATATACACCAATATCTGAAAAAAGAAAAAGCAAAATTGAATTATAACATTTAAAATTAATATTCATTAGAATAGTAATATATGTTAGAATATTCTACGTCAATGTTAATTTCTTAAAACAAAGCTGAAATATAAAAATATTAGTATACATTAGAATATTTTAAATCTAGTAATATTAAATTTTTTATTATATAATCATTTCAATTTTCTTGTAAAAAATTAAATTGCACCGTTATAACAATAACATGTAAATTTATAAAAAAAAAAAGAAAGTAAAACTAAGATTTCTACTAATTTACTTAAATTTTTTTATCAGACTTAAATTTTAAAGCATACTTTCAGGGGCAAATTTAGAAATGAATTTTTTGAGAGGTCAAAATATAATTATAATTTTTTGCAAGGTCAAAGAATAATGTTAACATACGTTATGTTTTTCAAGTCCAATCTGGCCCGAAATCTGGATCTAAAATTTTGTCTAAATTTGTCCATATTTGCAAAAGACTAATCAAAACTCATTTTTGATTCATCCATATTAATTTTAAAATTTTTTAAAAATATATTTATATTATATTATTTTAATATTTAATAATTTTATACATTTTTTATTAAATTTTTTATATAATCATCTTAAACTTATTTTAATGTTTACATTAGAGGAATTTCATACAAATCTGTAATTAGGATATTCACTGCAGATTTGATATTATTTCTATTTTTTATATACAACAATATAATAATTTATTGAATCATATTTTGATTGCAACGTAAGGATTTAAATGAAAAAAAAATTATTCCCTAATGTGTCAATCAAATAGTGCAATATTTTATTTTTTTTATGATACAATAATAAAGTAAAACCAGAACAATAAACGGGATTAACGTAACTCAAATATAAATCACATTCGAAACGGTGCATACCTTTAACCATCATAATTTATTTTAAAATGTTATAAGATGCATTAAATATATGGTTGTAAAATTAAAATATAATTAAGTATAATTTTAAAGACATAATAATTGATTAATTTTTTAAATATTATTTTATAAACAAATATGAAAGATTCAACCAACATTTTAAATTTTATATTTGGAAACAGATTTCCAAAAATGCATTGTCTATTTAAAAAGCTTAACCTTTGAAATTGTCATTTGGTACTTATATATATATATATTTTTTTAAGTTGGTATCTAAATTTTGTTCTATCAGGGTTTTTGATTTTTTTTTTTGTAACGGTGTTAAATTTGGGGCACAAGGCATATTAATATTGAGCCACATTTCAATGATGACATCTTAATTTGATTTTTTTTAATAAAAAAACTAAAATATATATTAAAAATTATAAATATTTTATAAATAAAAATATATTATTTTTAAAAATACAAAAAATGAATCCACTTATCTATTTTTCTATCTTGTTATTTTTTTTTTAAATTTAACATGCATTAAAACAAAATTAATCCCAAATTAAAACTGATGAAGACATCCTTTTTAATTTTTAAACAACTATAAATATTCATACATGGTAGTATCTGTTCATACTTTTTTAACTGTTTGACAAAGCACACACACCTTGCACATATAAGCGTTTGAACTCGGAACTCCTAAAATAAACAACATCATCTTATCCATTGGAATCACTTGTTGAGTTCAACTTAATATATAGTTTAATATTTATGATGACAAATGACTGTGAATACAACTATACCATATAAAAATATTTTTCATAATTACAACCTCATATTACTTTAGTATATATATTAAACTTTGGAAGAAATAAGGATGATTAAGTAATTGTAGATTTTTATGAAATGTATGATGAGATACAAAATTCCTAAGCTGGAAACCATGTAATGGAGTAAAATTAGTGGGATGGATAGTTGTCCTTTTCAATTGCTAATAAGTCAAAGTGTCTCACACCTTGCTTTATGAGGGCAAAACAAAAAGAGAATACTACAAACTAATCCATATTTCCGGGACCCTTGTTCTATGAGACATGAATTCAAAAAGCTACTCTTGCATCAATGGTGGGTTTTAAGGGTTTGGATTCTTTTGTGAAAACATCTTTTGCATCGAAGGTGGTCATTAAATGGTCAGCACCGAAAAAAATATATTTGATTAAAATCCTCAAATTTAAAATTTTAATTTTTTAAACCTAACACAATCATCAGATAATGATCGAGTCGATATTCAAGGTGGTGCCGATCATTAATTTTTTACTGTTCATTTCAGGTTATTTGGGTGAATATTTTTGAACCAAAATTATTTTTGTAAATGTTTTTTTTTTGCCTAAACATTCTCTATTTGTAATGCTCAAACATAAAGAAGAAAAAAAAAAACCACTTTTGTATGCAGTCTGATTGAGAATTATAGAGGTCCTAGGAATGTGGGTATTTTATGGTGATGAGTGCTTTATTTTTATGACTTAAACAAGACAACAGTGTTTGGCTATGCTTTGTTTGTATATACCTAGAGAGGTTTCTGTATTTGTGATAGGAAAACACTCCTTTTTACCTTGTAAGCAGGGCTACAAACACCTCTAGTGTTTAGGGTAGTCTAGTGGCAGCCTATACAAAACACCATCTGAGTTCTCAGAAACCAACAAATTACTACATAAAACCTTTCATAAATTTGAACACAGAAGGAGATGGTTTACTTGTCCATGTGTTTGCAGACTTGCAGTGACCAAAATAAAGTAGGTGTAGAGAAAGAATCTAATGTCTGAATGTGACATTACCAAATAGCCTTTAGACAAATGACATATCAATGAAGAAGAAACAGAGAGAGAAGAGAGGAGAGATAATAGAAAAGCAAAGTCAAAAGAGAGTAATGACGTTAGGAAGCTGCAGGCGGCATTGGTTAATTGAAGGGAGGGTAGGGGGGCAAGCTTTATTGGTGAGAAGAGAAACCTCTCTGTGTGTCTCCATGTCTCTCTTAAATCACAGTACTTACACTCCCCCAAAAAGGAAAAGGAGCCAATCACCTTTTACCCCATTAGCAATACAATATTCCACAAAAATATTGACCAAGGGTTAGCTTGCGATAAAATTTTGAGTTAATCACGTTGATGAGTCTAATTTTACTATTTTATTTGTAATTTTTACAAAATTATTTATTCGAGTTATTTTCAAAGTTGACAAGAATTAGACGTGTTTTTGTATCAATATATTATTTAAGTTATTTGAATTATTCGAATGGTAAAATTTAATTTGACTCGAATTCGAATTACTTATCCGAGTTGACTTGAAAAAATCAAATAAGTCGATTAATTTGAAATTCGAAACTTTTTTTAAAATTTTTTTGAATCGATTCAAGTTTTGCACACACGTGATACTAGAGCTCCCGTCACTCTCAGATTGGTCGCTATCCATGGCATTACGTGCTTTATCTGTGACCCTTTGCTTTGCATTTGCATGCTAGACATTTTTCAGTGATCCCATCTGGATTTTGATTGGATTTATCTTTTGGACTCCCGAGAATTACCATAAATATTCTCTCCATATCTTGTTTCTCTCATGGTTTTTAATTGGTTTCAACTCTAATCTCATGGTTTTTCTCTTCCTCTTTTCCCTACAACGAAAACGACCACCACTCCCTGCTTTTCTGGGAAGGTAAAGCATCTCTAACACCCACAACATAAACAAATGCTTTCTTCTAGGAAAATTAGAGGGTTAGCTAAGAGATAAGCATTATAACTTTGTCGTCGAGGCTGCAAAAAATTAATTGTGGTTTATTAATGATTAATTTGAAATCCAATCAAAATACTGTACGCCTGGGCTGGCTTTGTTTGAGATCAAAGCAACATATTGTGTTGCTTTGCGGCTCTTAATGCAAAAACATTCCTTCTTAACTAGGGTTTGAGAAAAGTCGAAGTGTGAATTCAAAACCTGACAACTCTTTCTCTTTTGTTTGGGTTTCTTTATAAATGGCATGCCAAGTGATCAGACTGCTTTTTCCTTTTCTTTTTCTGATGTTGAATTTGTTGAAATGTGTGGAGTTGTGTGAAGCTGTTGATAAGTGTAACCCAGTCATCTTAGATTCCAAATGGATAACATCAATCTTTCGCCCATTGTTTAAACAATCCATTCCTTATCTATTTTTCAGTAATTGACTTCCTCTTACGCTAACAACCTCCCACCTGGTTCCTGCTAATTTTAGATGCTTTTTTTTTATTGTTGTTATTTGACCGTTCATACTGTGAACACATTTGGAGATCTCACAAGAAGTGACGAGCTCATTAATTTTTACGAACAAAGTTCGCAATATTTTGAAAAAAGATGCGAGCTGTCGCAGTGAAGCCGCGAAGCAACTGGAGTTGGAGAGCTTATTTGCAAGACATATTAAACCAAATATATTTTACTTTCTAAAAGATTTAATAGTACAATATATTTAGCAGCATGAAAATCTTAACTATTTCTTTTCATATTTAGGAGTTTCGCTTTAATATAAATATCTCCTGTTTGTAATTTTTTTTAGGAAGATACATATAACGAAGTAAGTGATTGCTAAATTTTGTGTCGTTTCTACCCTACAAATTTTCTTACTGTGCGAGGGTAAAAAACCCAACAGATACTGTTATTTATACTAGTTCTACAAAATACAGTTCCTTCCAAGGTGACTTATTGGTGATAGCATTTCATGATGAATTGCTATATAACATAAGATGCTTCTTGGTATGCATGTAGTGTTCCAGATCACTTAAAATCGGAGATACAGAAAAACATATTGCTATATTTAACGTTGATAATGGTAATAAGAATGATCGTAAAGAAATAAGAAAGAAAAATTAAAAAATACATATTTTACGTGTAAAATTTCTATTGTGAAAATTTATGGGCAGAGGAGAAGAAATTCTCTAATGTTGAAAAACCAATAATACAAGGAGAGTTTGACTACTACTGTCGGTTAAACAATCCTGTTATAATCGATGTCTAATAGGAGAAGCATAGTCCTATATCGATTCAATTTGTTCGGCCCTTGGTCTTTCGTCCTCACATATCTTCTTCTTTTGCCTCTCTATTTTATTTTTTAAAAAAATGATGAAATTCGAGTCACACAACTCTTAACACATATAATTATGCAAAAGTTGTGGAGTTAATCTTGAAAGGTTGAAATAATTATTGGGTTGCTCCACTATTGAGCTCTCTTAAAAGAATATTGACTTGGAAACTTAGAATACGAACGTACAATTTTTAACCTTTCCTAGAAATACAATTACTTCACCGTCTAGTCAAATAGGTTCTACTCTTGCATATGAACAAATAAGTAATGCTTTGTTTGTCATAAATGCGCACGAGTGTAACTTCCCCATGATATTTTTTTTTGAGGCATGTTCTCTAACTCCTTCACTAATCTCTCTCGATCTCATTACACATCATTTTAGTAGGTTCATTCAAACTTTTTCATTATAACTCTCTTTTAATAACTTCTTTCCTAAGATCTATAAATAGAGGCTTGAATGTTTCATCTGAAACTTTTTATATCATTAGATAAACTTAAGTACTCTAAAAATTCTCCCTATAATTTTCTTTTTAAGATTATAATAACCATCACCACACCTTTTTTAGCCTTTTATTGCTTCTGTCACCATCATCTACCCTACCGCACTTGTTTTTCAAGGTTTGCTCCAATTTTTCTCCGTCATCTATTTACAATATTTCTTTTTATTGGCTTGTAACGTTTCCCCACTTAAACAGAAGAACCCTTTAGTCATAGTAGTTGGTATCAATCGGTACGTACCATTTCAATCGTAAATCAGTACCAATCAGCCTTTGTTTCATTTTTAGTCGAAATTTCAATCTTTCGACCATTGTGGTGTGTTTTGACCTTTTTCAATCATTCGTATCGAGTGGTACAAATCTTCAATATTTGAAATATTTTTCAAAATTTTTAAGTGTTGCTTGTTCTCAAAGAATATAAATTATTAGAATCTCACTAAAAAAAAAGTTGAGATTGAATCTCTAGCATTTCTGAAAGAAATATGGACTCGTTTATCCAACAAGTGAATTTTTTATATGATTTTGGTAGATGCATCTACAAGTTAAATCACATGTGAGTTATCAACTCGAAACATGTAGTTTGCGAGATTACTTGTTTAATGATTTGTTTAAGAATAAAATTTTCAGATATGCAATTGAGACCATTGTTGATAATGTAGGTCTGTTTATTTCTCAGGCTTTCAATGATTATTGAATGTTAAATTTTCAGTGTGAGTAACTATTGCAAAAAGCCTATTGTTTATATGCATGGTTTAGCAGAATTTGTGAAGTAAATGCCTCCAACTAGTAGATAAACCATATCTTTTGAGAACAAAACTTTTGTATATGAATACGGGTGTGATATTTTACATGAATCAACACTTGTGCCCATCACGCCAATAAGTTATGCTAAAAACTCCCCGTTATGATTGACTTTTGGTCAAGAGCCAAATACAATCCATTTTAGAATTAGAAGTTTTTAATATGTGATGTATGTTTAAGTTGCTCCACCACAATGCAAAAAATGAGTATTAAAAAATGTTGGGAATATATGTTAATTATGAATCTCCTTATATTATTAGGTAGTTTTTGAATGACTTGGAGATTAATTATTATATGAGTTTATTACTTGGAATGAAATGATCACTAGGAATGAATTATCATTATATAGATCCTCTTAGAAAATAATTTGAACCAGAAGTTCAGAGAGGATAATTCACTTTATATAGCAGCTAATGTTTTTATTTGAATCAAAATCTCATTAGGACAATCTATTAGAATGATTAAAAGTAATGCATGGTTGAAGTATGGTATACCTATTGGTTTCAAATATGAAAGTTCTCGTAAAAGAAAATAGTAAATCAAGATGGTCATATAGTGAAGGCGAGTACTCTTGAAGAGACCCAAGACATAACTAATTATTCAAACTCTAAAAGATATTCAAGTATTTGAGTATGAAAATTGATGAAAATAAAAAAGATCTTGAATAAATAGAAAGTATGGAGTAGTAGAAAATAGAAAGTTCTCAACAACGAATTTTGTATGCAATATTATTGTTGAGATAATAAAATAAAAGGAGGATCTTGAATAAATTTATCAAAAAATATAGGCATGGAATATATTGGCCGAAAATAAAAAGATGCAATTCAAGTAGGATTAAAATTGTGAAGTTTGTGGATAAGTAGTCTAAACATCTAAAAGTGTAAAGGCAGTGGAGTACACATTATGAAAAGATATAATATTCTTTTGTGGTTGATACAATAAACTTTAGGTATATTATTAAGTTTGGTAGTTTATGAAATCTTTGATATGTGTCTTATGATTCTTGTTACAATCTTAATGTGAATCACTATATAGTGAAAGTTTATATTAAAATTTTTGAAGGATTTAGAATGTTGAAAGCATATAGAAATTCTCAAGAAATAAATACATTTGAATAAATATGTATATGAATTAAATTTATTTGAAAATATGTGGTAAATTCGACTTAGTGAATAATAATTGAAGGAATATTATAAAATTATACAACATGCACATGTATAGAAGGATCATGACCAATATTTGCTACGATTATCGTTAGAACTCCTAAAGAGATCAAAATATATTTTCTCAAGAGTCTTCCTTACTCATTACTTTTGAAGAACGATGATATAAAAGTTTAGCGAATTTGTTCAAGTGATCATTTGAAAAGCTAACATTCAAGATTGAATATGTAGAATGTGAGATATTATGTAATGTTGTCATGATGAGGAGTAAATATGCATTGTACTTTTTTCCCTTAATCGAGGTTTTGTCCCATTGAATTTTCTTGATAAGGTTTTTAATGAGGTGTCATGTTATACGAATTATGACAAGTGTAGTATTTTTCCTTCACTAAGATTTTTTCCCATAAGATTTTTATCTTAGTAAGATTTTAACGAAGCTTATCATCTACCAATGGACATCTAAGGGGAGTGTTATAAATATTTTATTATTAAATAGATGTCCATCGATAAGTTTGATGTACTTTAGAACTCTAATAGTCATTAGAAGTAGAGTTTTTTTTTTCATTTATACTTTTTATGTTTATAAATATAAACTTTGGAGAAGTATTGTAAACATGCCTATCGATTAATAAAATTCCGTTCTCCTTTGCTCTCTTGTTTCTTGTTCTCTTTTATTCTTCTATTTTCTTGTTATTTACTCTCTTTATTGTTTATTTCATAACAACGTGAAAAGCTACTTAAAAATATCGATAAGTCCAAAATAATACATCGAAACATATTGATATCAGTACATACTAATACTAAGACAAAAACAATACTCTTACAGGTACGGAACTAACTACCTTACTTTAGGCCTCTACACAAATATTTATGAGGAATTCATAAATATTGTTGAGCGAGGCAGAGATTGCCAAAGCCAATGGATGCCATGATGTTGGCAAGATGATTTTGAGTCCTAAAACTCAATTACCAAAATTCGTTATTTTTTTCTACTATGAGATTAATTAAGGTCAATTCTACTATTAGACCCTATAGTTTACATAAGTTGTAGATTTTGTGTTTACACTTTAATTTGATCATTTACAGTCCCTATATTTTTAGAATTTTAAAATTTTAGGTTATGTTATTTTAAAAAGTTTGATACATTCCAAGTCGTTTGTTTCTTATCTTTTTGTTTTTGCCTAGCGACGGTGTTAGCCTCCGGGCTAGCTATCGCCCACCTTTTTCTCCTACCCATCGACCTTCTTTTTCTTTCTTCTTCTCATTCACTCCGTGTGTCTTCTCTCTTTTCAGTTTGTAGATCTATTTTATGAGTATCTTTGTTGTCTTCATAAATTGTGATGGACAAATTATAGTGCTTATCATCGTTGAAACACCATCGACCACCAACAGTTTCTTTTAGAAAGTGGGTAGCTCTTTGTTGACTTCTTAATCTGTTTTTGTTTTGAGAGCATTTCAGAATAATAAATGATTTCATAAGTTGTTTTGGACTCGTGTTGTATTAAGTTTTATATTTTTTTGTTTGCTTTTCCATTGTTTAATAAGTCTTCACTTTTAGAAGTTTTTGTCTACTCTTGTAATACACTTTTTAGTTTTGGTTATGCATGTAGTCTAGCTTTTGCGAGTGATTTTAGGGTTGATTTTGTTGTCGTCCGCTCTAGTTTGGTGGATGCTCGATTCTTTTGTCTATTTATGCCCGCCGCTTTAGACCATCCAGGGCTAATTTCCTTATTGTATTAAGCGCTTGCAAATCACTCCTGCTATGTTGTGCTTGAGTTGTGACAGAGTCAATTGTTAACGTGCCATAATGTTCTATTAATGCTAAGGCAGAAGCTGAAGCTTTTGTTGTGTTAATGGAGCTTGCCTTTCAGCGCGTACAACGGATGTTTGTTATTTTTTCCTCTGAATTTTATGGTCTCATTCATAGAATGAATTTATGAATTTCCCTTTAAAGGTTTGATACATCAAACATATTATTGCACGTGTAAAGTCATGTTAGCTTGTTATCTCTACATATTACTCATAAAAAATCAATTAATAGATTTAATGACTATCATTTACATTAAAATTGAAAATTTGAAATTAAAAAAATATAGCAACTAAGAATGATCCAATTAGAGAACATGGACTAAATCTCTAACTTTACGCATAATATAGGACTAGTAGTGAAATTTAACCAAATAAATTTAATTGTTACTGTTTAGTCAAGACTACAATTTTAAATTTTGAAAAGCAAAATAACTAAAATTGACTAATTCGAAAAATACATAGATTAAAATTGGTCAAATTAAGATAAAAGTACTAAATCTACAACTTACACAAATTAAAAGATTTAATAGCAAAAATTGACCATGAATTAATCACATGATGTCCCCATTGAGAGGGCAAAATGGTCCATGTAGGGTAAGAAGTAAGGGGGTGGAGGTGATTGAGACATTAAGAGGTAGCTAATTAAGAAGCCAATTACTTCCTAATGTAATAATGAAAAGGTTAATGTGAAGAGAAGCCAATAAAGGGGGGGTTCCTGTCCTTCCTGGTTGCCACCCAAAAGCCAAAATGGGGTCAATTCAATCGATGACAAATCACTTGGTCACAGATAGTGAAAGGAAAAGCAAAATCTGGTGATTGCAGCTCAACACCAGAGGGCATCATCATCTTTGTTTAGTCAGTCCATGCAAATTGCAAAATGCCAATCCACTATTTCTAGTAAAACTTTAACTTAATTTGGTCTCTCTTAGTGCTTTTGTTTTTTCTGGGTGGATTTTCTCATCATTGCTACAATCAATAAAGGTGGGAGATGGGGCATCCCTCCATCTCCAAACAAAATACTCTCCCACTCTCTTTTCAAACCAAATCATTCTCTCTGGAAATTCTGTCTCCATTAACTTCACTATTCCCATGCAATTTTCCTTTTCATGCAAAATTATATGTCTATATTATAATACCATGAAATTTTTCAGGCATGTCAAATCAGTTGAATAGATTTTTTTTTTTTTTTTAATTTGAACTAATGAAAAAATATATTTTATATGTTTAATATCATCAATTAAATCGGTAGGAAGTCTCACTGATTTGATCGATATGCCCAACCAAACTCCTTAAATAAACCCTCTTTTTCTTCCTTCGAAACTTTACCAAGCTTTCAGCACGATTCATGAATTCATTGTGGAATATTTGTTCCTGACACCGGCGCCGCCGCCGCCGCCGACCACATTTACCAGTACCACTCTGTTTAGCTACTACAGTTTTCATATTTTAAGAGGAATTAGGATCTACTTAGAAAACTATAAAATCTCCTAATAACACCTAACTATAAGGTGATGTGTAATAATTGTTCATCTCATCTCCTAATTGTATAGTTAAGAGTTCGATCTCTATTCATGAAAAAAAAACATTTTTTATGATCAATTGTTTACCTATTAAAAAAACATCTATAAAACCCATTTTAAATACCCTAATTTATACTAAAAAAATATTATTTTTTAACTTTTATATCGTATATTTTAATTTTATTTACTATATGTTATTGTGGAATATGTAGAAGACTATCTCAACACTCACAAGGTTAAGTTTGATGTACATGTCAAATCATCACATTAATCCATGACATGCATGTCAAGAAGTAGTGTTAAAAAATATATGTATCGATATTCATGGAAGTCAAGTTTAAGATTAAAAGGTTTGACTAAGATATTTATTTGATTGTTGACTCAACCCAATTAGTTATAGTGAAAGCTGACTCCCATGGTTGTTAACTTCTTGTTTATAAATACCCACTCAATCTCATTATTTTCACTTAATTTTAGGGGAAAAAAATGGCGAAACACGTTGACAACTATAACGTCAATATGGTGAAATCTTCAACTCAATTATTTCGAATTTAATTTTTTTAGAAATATTTTTATGTTTTTTGATTTTTAATATTATTGTTTTGTGATTGTTTAATAGTTGGTAGATTAAATTATTTACATTTCTTGAAACCCAATCATTCTATCGAAGAATGCTTAAAGGATGCTAGTTTATATGTGACATTTACAATGACAAAATTGAAAAACATTCTAGATTTAGTTGTCATCTTGGTGGAAAGATGAAGGCTAGAAATATTTACATTTCATTTTCCATGCGAGGAAACAACCATTATGCTTGAAGACGTCATTTTAATAATCGACCTTTCACCTTTCAATCTATTAGGAGGTGGAAATCACAACTAGTGGCGTCGATCTCGAGTACAAGCGCAATTGATTGTTGGATATCGTGCCATAAAGAGAGAGACCAAATAATGATTTAAATGGGTACTGGGTGAAGTGCACATGATTGGACAAACTTGTCAAACCAACCCTTTCAGCACACACAACCTTGAAGGTAATGGATTGATACACTAGAACTTGAATCCTTTGAATGGTTGGATAATGTTGTTGCCAAACCATACCATGTTTCTTCCTCTATTCGAGAATTTTAAGGTGATCGATAGATTCAGTTCAAGTTCTTCTATTTTGACATATTTGTATAGGGTGCTTTGCAAGGTAGTCAGTGAACCAATCGATAAAGTGAATATTTGTTGCTTTCTCTTGCAAACTTAGGCATGGATGGTAATTTTCGAGCCTCTAAGGTATATACATATACAATGATTTAGGTAGATTGATCACAAACGGTTTTATCCGACGAAAGAGTATTTAGTTGTACGGGAACAATGCGTACCATCAAATTGTCTGTGAGCACATTAGCAAGATCGTTCTCGAGTATCCTAACCTCCCCACACTTGGACTTGGAGCCACCAATGCAACAGTTCGTCCATTTTGCCTCTTTGGCCTACTATCCTAGTAGGTCTCTATACCACGATGGCCAAAGATTTGGTCATGGCGATATCTTTTTGTTACTATTTTTTTACTTAAGTGATGAAAGTAAATTATAATATTATATATGATTAGGAATCAATAGTTTACTGTTTTAAATATTTTTAAAATTAAAAATTTACAATGAAAATAATCATTGTACATATCTGTTCTATATAAATTGAGCTTTAAAAAAAAACTAAAATTGAGTAAATATATTTATGGAGTTTAAAATGTGACACAATTTTGAGGAATAGAAAGAAATCTTTGGAAAAAGGAGATTGAAGGACGGTTGCAAATTAATGCAGCAATAGAAAAAAGAAAGCATGCAAATGGCCAAAGAAGTCTTTAAACTTAAAAAAGATATTAACACCCAAATTTGGCTTATAAAAATATTCTCCCACGCTTTGGGTTAAACTCACATCCGATATCCAACGTGTTAATCCCTCAAAAAGCATGTTCTTTTAAGGGTCCCATCATTTCAGGAATTTCCAACTTTTCCCCTTACATCTCCTCCTTTTTCACCTTCATTATGGGTTCGAGTTGAATTGAGTCAAAAACTTTTGAGTTGATCGAGTTGATGAATCTTATTTTTGCAACCAAACTCAATTTGAAATTTTTTCAAATCAAATCGAATTGAGTCAAAAAATTTCGACTTAAGTCGAGTCAAGTTAATGAATATTATTATTTATACTCAATGTTACGTTTACATGGACCGATTGTTTAACTAATAGACGAAGAAGTACAAGATTATTTAACTACATAAACAATATAATGATTTTACCTTTTTAACTTAATGGTTTTGACTTTTAGCTTTAGAAAAGGTAAATATTTATCAAAACGACGTAGTTTTGCCTTTTCTTATTCAAATTTTTGGATAACTCGAATTGTTAGAGTTAAACCGAAAAACTTAATTTTTTATTAGAGTTGATCCGAATAACTCGATTAACTCAAATAACTCGAATTATTTAATTCAAAATTTAAATTTTTTAACGAGTTTTTCGAATCTAATCGGATTTTGCTCACCCCTACCTTTCATCACACCATTAAATTAAACCAATTATTAAATTTTTTTTATTTAATGTTCAAATCAATTGGAACTTATTTCCTTAAAATGGGCATTTATATTTGTAGAAATTAGAGGAGTGTGCTTACTTCCCTAATCGAAATAATGTTTAAAATGGTGCTTGGAATTGTGATCACAGTTTCAATCATGAAAAAAAAGGTGTGTAAAGAATAAAAAAAGAGGAGTTTACGTTTGTAGGGCCTTACTCAAAGTAATGATCCATTATCTTTCTCATAATATAACCAATGATTTAAGTCCTAATATTGGTCTAACACTTACCAATTTAACGACCTCACCATTATACAAAGACCAGATCACTCTCTCACTAAGCTTCCCCCTTGAAAGCTTTACTTTGCAACTCAAAAGACTCTCTTGATTGGCGAAACAATTCTCCTAGTCAAACAGAGAGGCTACGGTCGAAGATTTCGGGGCACTCACCGATCAACCTCTGACAAAAGGTTGGCTCTTTCTCAATACTGACGGTGATGTCCAAGTGGACTCGGGAAATGCAGCTGCCAGGGAGTGTTGCGGGACGAGAATGGAGATTAGGTCATGGGCTACAACAAATACCTAGGCAATTGTTTGATTCTCGATATAGAACTCTGGGGAATTCTTGATGGTTTAAGACTCATCCAACGAAGAGGTCATGCTAAGGTAGTAATTCAATATAACAACTTGGAGGCAGTTAAAGCTATTCACGGCAACACGTTAGGAACCTCGCATTCTGCTCTAATCAGAAGAATTCACCGCATCCTAACTCAAGAAATTAATTGGTCATACTCTACATCCATAGAGAGGAAAACCAAAAATGCAAACTTTATAGCCAAATTGGCTCTTGGAAGAAAGGAAGACTTACAGTTGATTGAGACCCCTCCAAACGCAGTTTTAGCAATTATTCAAGCGGACAAAGAGAATAATTTTTGTAACTTACAATCCATTCATGTAACTTAGTTTCATAAGTTTTTTATTCACAAAAAAAAAAAAAAGACTCTCTTGATTGGTTATAAAAATAATGCACACATACACGTTCCTAACTTGAACAAATTTATGCTATATCAAACTCTCAAACTCTTAGGTTCTTTTTAACCTATTCATAACTTAAGTTTTGTTTACATAATAGTTACAATCTAATCACTACTCCATAAAGAAGGCTAAAAAATCAACACAAAATACTACTTCCATAAAAGTATCGATTCAGTCCAATGCCTTTAAAGATAGAAAGTGATTTACTTGTTTCGCAAGTAATTTATTTTAAACTGCAAAGATCAATTTTTAAATCTTTAATTTCAACTCAATTGATCTTCATGTTATAAATTTTAATCATCTAATTTCAAAATAAATAATCCAATATTTTTATTCTAAAAATTATCAACTTTTAAAATAGGCAAGACAATAAAATAATATCTAAAGATATGATTATTGTTTCAACCACAAAAATCAACTTGGCTCCAAATGTGTGAACAATATTTATGTATGTTACTTTTTTTTCATTAACTCTAAAAAGTATATAAACAAATGAAATGAAAGAACAAATATTGAATATAGTAATAAATCAAAGAGAAAATTAAATTTTAAAATTTAAGATAATATTATTAAGAGGAGTTGGTCACAGATCTCAAAAAAAAAAATATTGATGGAGAATAAAGATATATTAATCATAAAAAAAGAAAATTGAAAGGACTGGTGTTGCAGTATGTTAGCTATACATTCACAAGAGAGCTTCCCTCCATGTTTGATCACAGTGACCCACTCACTTTTTGTCATGTAAGAGAGGTGTTGAGTGTTGACTACATAAAGCATAATTTAAATAAATAAATAAAAAGGATCTTCTACTGTATCTGCTGCCACGTCAATCGTTCTGAAAGTTTTTATTCTGTTAGCCCGACATGGACTTTCCACATTGATGCCCTTTGCTTTCTTTACTCCTACAATTAATTTTTACAAATGATTTTTAATTAATTTAAAATTTATTTTAGAAAAATTATATTAATAGTCATCTAATTATTAATATTTACTTTGATCATCTAAGTATGAAAATTATAAAATAATTATTTAATTTTTTGTTTTTTTATCACCAACTATTAAATTATCGAGGAGAATATAATTTTGTAGCTTTTGAAATTGATAAAATAGTAATTTTGACCATCAATATTTATGTATCGTGTCAATTTAGTTTTTGTTCTAAAAAATTTAACCTTCAACATCTATATATTGTGTAATTTGATCTTTTTGCGATTTTGTATTTTTTTTTTACATTAAAGGTTAATTTTAAAAGAATGAAAAAAAATGAAAATTATTACTTTGGATTTTTTGTATTTCTATTTTTTTTTTTTTGTATATTTTCGATCAAAATTTTAATTTTTTAGGTGAAAAAGATCCAAAAAAGTAAAACTATAAAATAATCATATTATACAATGTGTAATTATTAAGGCTTAACTTTTTTTTAGTATCAAAATTAAATTGACACACCATATAAATATTGAATATTAAAGTAGTTATCATGCTAATTTCAAAAACTACTACATCATCTTCTCGTTAATCATCTAACGATTAGTGATAAAAAAGACAAAATCGAATAGTTAGATAATCATTTTATACAATTTTCTTAATTAATGTCTAAAAAAGAAATCTATATATAATCATGACTATGAGTGTAGTATAACCTTTAAATTTTAACATTTGAAGCATTTTCCTTTTATGTAATTTCAGTTTTTTTCTCTTGTATTTATTATTATTATTATTATTATTAACCCAAAGGTACATGCATTAATTCGTTGAGTTTTGATATGGGCACATAAGGTTGATATTTAAGACTACCCAAAAAAGAAGACAAAATAAAAAAGCAGGCTACGACAAGGTAGGGTTCATTTTCTAACCCTTCTTTAAGGCTTGTCATCTTATATTATGCATGATCTGATTTTTTTTCAATTTTAAAGCAAGCAATTTTTTAAAACTAAATTTTGAAATTTATATTAAATTATAACATATTTACAATATAAGTAAAAAAAAAAATTATGTAACAAATGTATTTGTTAAAAATATATAAAATTTAGTTTGATTCTAAAACCATATCTAAAATGATGAATATCCTGACCGTCAGATCAACACACGAAATTGATGGCATATTGTTTTTTCGATTCAACTCTATGAATCTCCCACTGATTTATGTATGGCAACTTAGAATTTAAAGGGTTTCTCTTTAATTATACAATCATTTAATAAGCTATTTTTCTCATTCATTTTGGGTGTTTATAACCTTGTAGACATGCTTGTAAAGTGATCTAAAAGGCTAGTCCTTTAGGAGACACCATTGCTTTCCCATTATGAAGTTTTTTTTTTTAATGTAATATATTGAGGTTACAAATTATTAGGTGTACCAAATTAAAATACTACTATTCTACTTAGAGCTTAAATTTATGTCATGTAATGGATAAGTTTAAATTGAAATTTTAATATTTGTAATTTTTTTCTGTCCTAAAATTATGGTCTTTTTTTTATTAAATAAAAACAAGAGAGATGCTCACTTTTTTTTTTTTTTTTTTTTTTATTTAGTTTTTCAATTTAAGTGGCACATGAAGTAAGTGTATTTAATGTGTCCATGGATACATCCTTCTCATAAATGAAAAGCTTTCAAAAAATTTGGAATAATAAAAATTAAATTATTTATTATAATTTTGATCATAAACCTTGTAAGGAAGCTTGAAAGACCAAAACAATACGGGGAAATAACATTAATTCGAGTATTCAATAAATGATATCAACTGAAATAATACTTAACAGTAGCAGTAAGTATTTAAGTTGATATTAAGCAGACATGAAAGAAAAGAGAAGGTGTTGATATTTTGATTGGAGGAGGGGTATCAAACAGTACACTGCGGTATATCCCATTGGATCGTAAGTATTACTGCTACAAGCATCTTGTCTTTGGGTGCAGCAGCTTCTGGTTGGGGCTAGTCTTTTCCCAGTCTTTCTAAATGAATCTTTGAAAGTTCAATGTGTGTTGTGGGAGGGGTCTTTAAAAAGAAAAAGGGTAAGTGGAAGCAAGAAGGAGCGTAGGGTAAAGCAAAAGAAGAGGTCTTTCTCATACACAGATCCCTATGGAATGCAGGAAGGATGCCCAGCATAGCTTGCTGGAACTCATTCTTTTTGTTTAGTTTAAAGGAACTTACTAGCTTTGTTTCTCTTTAGAAATCCTTTTTCAGTGAGAAAGAGAGAAGGAGAGAGAGTCATGCACAGAAATAGAATTGATTCAGTTGCAGGAGCTTTGGATTTGTTTTAGATAAGCTGCTAGATTTTATCAATCACTTCTGCAGCTAAAAGCCAAAAATCCCTATTGTTTGTGTGTGTCTGTTTTTTCTTCTTCTTTTCTTTTGCAAAAATGGAGTGAAGCATTGAGATGTTTGGTTTATGATTAGTTCATTTGTTTCCCAATGATTGAGTTGCCCTGCGCCAAGATAAACTTGCCTAGAATCTTTACTAGGTCTGAAAGAAGCATCATAGTTAAAAGATGAAGTCCATGAGCAATGATGATAACAACAACAACAATAACAGTAGTAACTGGTTAGGTTTTTCACTATCTTCTCACATGAAAATGGAGGTTAGCAGTCAAGACCCTAATAGTAATCACAAAACACAGTCAGCTGCTTCTGGTGTTACAACAGCAGTTCCATCAAGCTTTTTCCCATCTCCACCATCTCATCTTAATTATGGACTTTATTATGGAGTAGAAAATGGGGGCTTGTATTCTCACTTTCCTGTGATGCCTCTAAAGTCTGATGGGTCTCTTTGTTTAATGGAAGCTCTTGGCAGGTCCCAGTCACAAGGTTAGGCTCAAACTTCTACTTGTATATTCTTTTCTTTTGGAGTTTGTTTTATGCTTTGGGGGAAATAGTAGTTTATTTTTTTTCTGGACTTTTCTGTCTTTGACTTTTGGTGTGAAGCAATGGTTCCTACTTCAACTCCTAAACTGGAGGATTTCTTTGGGGGTGCAACCATGGGGACCCATCACTATGAAAGCAGTGACAGAGAAACTATGGCTCTTAGCTTAGACAGCATGTATTACCATCAAAATCCCAATCAAGATCACAACTCACAGAACTTCCTAGACCACCTGCAACACGCCTCAAGGCAGCAGCAGCACCAAGACCAACTTCAGGTCCAACAATACCAATATTACTCAGGATACAGAAACCAAGAAATGTTGCTAGCAGAAGAAGCTGATCAAGAAACCCATGTTAGTGATTGCAATCTTCAGCTCCCAACGATGGCAGATGATGGAGCCGCTGCTATGAAGCACTGGGCTTCAAGAAACTACTCCACTGAGCATTCTGCGATGAATCAGAAGATGATAGGGTGCATGGGTGATAATGGAGCTGACTCTGGCTCTATTGGTGCCATGGCATATGGAGATTTACAGTCTTTGAGCTTGTCCATGAGCCCTGGCTCACAATCAAGCAGTGTTGCTGGTTCACTGCAAATCTCACCTTCTGCAACTGACTATGCAGCAATGGAAACCAAGAAAAGAGGGCCTGAGAAAGTAGATCAGAAGCAAATTGCCCACAGGAAATCCATTGATACTTTCGGGCAAAGAACCTCTCAATATAGAGGCGTTACAAGGTTAAAAGTTTTTTCCTGCATCTTTAGCATCTTCTTATTCAACATTCTTCTGTCTTCTATGCTTTCCTAGAAAACCCTTTTTCTTTCTTTACATATTAAAGTTTCTATTTGGCTCTTTCTTGTAATCTATTCCTTTAACCCTGTTTTCATTAGTTCTTTAAAGCATTTCCCTTTTATGTTACTTAGACATAGATGGACGGGAAGATATGAAGCTCATCTATGGGACAATAGTTGCAAGAAGGAAGGGCAAAGCAGGAAAGGAAGACAAGGTTAGTGTGGAACAATAATATACCCTCTAATTTTGGTATTTTTTTTGTTCTGGACCGGACTCATTTTTGTTTTCTCTTTTTCATGCATGACTTGGGGATTCCGATTCTAATCAAATGATTATTTTCAGTTTACTTGGGTAAGCCCTTCTGGCATTAGTAATCATTAATTATTCTTGTAATGTGTTGAATAACAAATCATTTCCAAAATCTTTGTTTTAGGGGGTTATGATATGGAAGAGAAAGCTGCAAAAGCTTATGATTTAGCTGCACTCAAGTATTGGGGACCCTCCACTCACATCAATTTCCCAGTAATTAGCTAATTTTCTAGTCACTCTTCCTTTTTTTTTTTTTTTTTTTACCTTATTTTTCAAATCGTAGGGTTTCCAGGGAATGTGAACTCTTTTTTGGTACTGAAATGTAATTATGAAACTTTGTTTGGTAGTTGGAAAATTACCAAAAAGAACTTGAGGAAATGAAGAACATGACTAGACAGGAGTATGTTGCTCATTTGAGAAGGTAGTTCATCTTTGCCCCCTTCTTCTTCTTTCACTGCAGTGCATGGATCACCATGATCTTTAATGATTACAAAATTATACAATATGCAGGAAAAGCAGTGGATTCTCAAGGGGAGCTTCAATGTACAGAGGAGTGACAAGGTCTTCTTATTTACTTCAATTATAGAAGGTGTTGAGCTTCAGCTCCACATCATTTCAGCTCCTGTTATCTTATTATTTCTTTTTGCTGTTCTGAAATTTTAAGCAGACATCATCAGCATGGAAGATGGCAAGCTCGGATAGGCAGAGTTGCTGGGAACAAGGACCTCTATCTTGGAACATTTAGTGAGTTTATTTCGGCCATTTTCATTTAATCATATCATTGAACTTTAGAGTGTGTTTTTACTGACTTTAGAAACACCAATTCGTTGGCTCTTTCGGCTCTTTTCCTAAAACAAAAAGCAAAAGCAAAGTGAAAAGAATAAGGCTGTTTTGTCCACAATCATGCACGAGAAGAAAGCTGATTGTAATTCTAGATTGTCTTCTTTTGTACTATACGTAACAAGGTTAATTCAAGATTTTTTTCCCTCCATTTCAGGCACTCAGGAAGAAGCAGCTGAGGCTTATGACATAGCGGCTATCAAATTCCGTGGTGCGAATGCTGTGACAAACTTCGACATAACGAGGTACGATGTGGAACGAATCATGGCAAGCAACACCCTCCTTGCAGGAGACCTGGCACGGCGAAACAAAGACATAGGACCTGCAAATGAGGCTATCAACCACAATCTTTTAACTCATAACAGCTATGGTGAAACCAACATTTCACCAAAGAACAATGGGTCTCAACCAGACTGGAAAATCGTCCTTCACCAGTCCCCTGAACAGCAGATGGAGATGAAACAGGCAAATATGATTGAGAACTATAAGAGACAGGATTTCTCATTGGCCCCAGACAATCTGGTTGGGATGGACACAATCAACTCAGGCCAGAGGGAAGTGGATGATTCGAACAAAATGGGGACTCACTTTTCCAATGCTTCACTGTTGACTAGTTTGAGCAGCTCAACACAAGGTAGCAGCAGCAGCAGCCTACATAGAAATAGCCTACCCTTGCCGTTTGCCATGCCTGCTCCACCGACCAAGTTGTTCACTAGTTCAACAAACACTCTGAATTCTTGGATTCCTTCAGCTCATCTGAGGCCTGCACTCACTGTGCCAACTGTGCCAGTATTTACTGCCTGGACAGACGCATAGATTAGACGTTATGGTATAGTAGCATTTTTTCTTTTTTGCATGAAAAAAAATCAGGAAAAAAAGGCTGTTTGTTATTTTGTGAGTTTTTTTCCCCTTAGTGAAAGCAATTAAGGACTTAATGGAGGTTTATGTGATAACTGCTGTGAAAAAAGAACAAAGTTTTAAACTTAAATCATATCCTCTTTAACCTTTCTTAGGGTCTTGAAATGAAAATTGATTGAGGGAAATACTTTTAAAGACAATATGATTGAAGTCTATGAAATGATTTTTGCAATATTGGGGGGAGGGGGGGGTGGGTGAACTGATGACCCTATATTAATAATTAGATTCACCTTTTACTGGTCTTCTTTAAGTACAAAAACAGCTCAGTATTTGTCCCAATAATGCAAAGCTGGCCTTCAGCTTTGGGGCCTTTGACCATAATATCTCTCATCTCAAAACACCCGTAAGTTCTCCATATCCATAACACCATCATTGCCAGTGCCCTTTTGTTCTTTTTTAAATCTCAGCTTTCTCCATAGGCAAAAGAAGAAAAAGAGGGTCCAAGGGAAATGGATTCCCCGCCCTTGTATGATTCAAGGGCACATAATTATTTCAAATTTTGTCTGTTATTTTGGTGGAAAGTGAATGAATTAACCTTTTTTAATGGTCTTCCTTTAGAATCCCACTATCTGTAAGGCCTAATGATGCAGGGGAAGAAGGGAGGGAGTTTTTTAAAAGACAATCCATGTCCAACTGTGGGTTTCCCATGACCAGTCTAAGGTAAGGTTAGGTTGAATCAATCATGGTTTTTTTTTGGGGGGGGGGTTTGCAACTCGTGGGATATGATTTCTTCCCTTCATGCACATGTGCATAATCAAAGCACTTCCATGCAAAGACAATAATGATATATTTCTAATCAAAAAACAACAGAAGGTTTCAATTTCATACCACCAGAGTTAATGGTTCAGCTCACAGTTACCAAAGTGCAGTAGCTTAAGAAGTTTGCATTTGTTAAAATCTACACAGAAGTAGTAGCAGCATTAAACGAAACAGTGGCCATTAATTTTTGGTGCTGACCAACAGTGCAAAAAGCATTGAAGATGATTGAACAGTGCTTTTCTGCTAACAATGAGCCCTGTAATATTCATTTTCATGAATGATTGCAATTCCGGGTTTTCTCTGTGTTTAGGATAATAAAATGCTTTTTATACAATCATAAGAGGCAGAGATCTGTGTTAGCTAAGCAACTTGGCGCCTTCAAACATGGAGCTTAAGAGACTAAGAACAGTATAACTTTTTCTTTTTTACAGCTCAGCAGGAGTAAATCACCGTTAGGTAGAAAATTCCTACAACTTGAACTCGCTAACACGAATATGTATGACCAATGGGGTTGAAATAGCATCAATAACTTGGTTGGCATTGAAAATCCATTGTTTTCATTGATAAACTGAACTTTCTGCAGAAGACGGGCATATCTTTTGATAATGAAAAGCTTGATTCGAGAAGACTGATTTTGATTCTAAGTAGCTTTCTCCAAAGTATAGGATTACAGTGAAAATACACACCCTCCCTTGATGTGGATAACAGTGTTTTCCCTGTTAATTTCATCATTATTTTTGGATTTTAATGCTTTAATTAATGAAAATAATAAAAACATAGATTAGATATGAGCGGCCTATCTCTCAACCTCTTCCATTAAGACACAAACAGAAAAGATTAAAAAAAAATTAAATTCCTCGCATAGCACCGATTTCTTTATCATATTTGCTTTTTTTTTTATACAATATTTAAAATTACTCATAGTCCCTCCCCAACCCTTAAATGAGAGGATAATACGTTTCAGCACACTCGAACACACTTCTTTCTGCACTGACAACAATAATAATACCAATGAATTAAGACTCAATCCACCCCATATCAATCAATTATTAATTGGTTTAATACCAATGAATTAAGACTCAATCCACCCCATATCAATCAATTATTAATTGGTTTTGAGTATTATATAGACAGAATGTTCAAAATATCAAAGAGAAATAGTGAAGAATCAAACAATTTGTCTCTTTCCGTCACTTGTTTGTCTACAATCATTCTAACCACAGAATGAAATTCGGAGAAAATAGTCAGAATTATACAATTTGTCTAAAACGTTTCATGTTTTTTCAAATTATTCATCGATTAAATTCTTAAAAAGATTTATTATGGTAAAACAAAATACTTTTTGTAAAGCAAAAATCAACTTCGTAAGATGTCAAACGACTGATAGAACTTGTTCATCTTTCTTACAAAAGAAATAAATTATTTATCCCCATCTTTCAATTTTCAATTTTTTTTTATTCTTTTCTTTTCCACCGAATATTCAAAGCTGGAAACAAACAAATTTATTTTTAATTTTTTGGTTTGGACAATAAAATCTTTTAGAGATAAGTGGTGGTAGCAAAATTGCAGAAGAATAATGACACTTCATATGTTAATGTCTACACTTTATTCATCATGAAATGTAACGGCGGACTTGAAAATTTTGCTGCATATTGACAAAAATCTTTTCACTAAACTTCTCCCTTGTTTCTTTAGAAAATACAAATTCAATTCAATCTTATTACCTATATTTGAATTTCACTAATCTTAAAATCTAAACTTTAATTCACTTAGATTATATAATCACTACTAGATTTAGATATTCAATTTTACTATTGTTGAATCCAACGAGTGGCTCCAGCGAAAAAAAAAATGTTTTTCATTTTAGGGGACCCAGGTTCAAGTACTTGTGTGTGCAAGGTGTGTGTACGTTGTCTAAGGGTTAAGAAAATATGAACAGTCACTCCAGTATATTATAAAAAAAAAAAACTTTACTATTGTTAGTATCATTATTATTGCACTGTATAGAAGGATATGAATTCGAGTGTAATTAAGAATATATTATTATTTGTAAATTTTATATAATTTTATTTAAGTGTACTATGATTTTGTCTTTGAATTTAACAACTAGGTCTATTTTGGTACTTGTACTTTTTTTGTTTACTTTGGTATCTAAACTTGACAACTGGATCCGTTTTGACCCCTTAACTTGGATTCTATTAAGATTTCATGATATAACTAGTGTTCTTGGAATAGGACTAGATTCATCGGTCAGGCTGGTTGGACCGAGAACCAATTGGTGTTATGGTCTAAACAAAGGGATTGAATAAATTGAATCAGAAACTACTCAAAACCAGTAAAATCGTAAACCGAGACAAAAACCTATAGTTGAATAAGCTGTACCAGTTAAATTAATTTTTTTTATTTTTATGAATTTTTAATTATTTATGTAATTATTCTTAATCTAGTAATTGAACTTATCGAACCAACTGAATCGGGAACCAGTGATCTGATTGATTCAACCATTAATCCGATTATTAAAACACTCTATGTGATACTCTAAGATTGTATCACATTATCACATGAAAATTTATACAATTTTTAAAATTTTCAATTGATGATGTGGCACAATCTCAAAGTGTCATGTCATTAAATTTTTATATTTTTTAAGTTTTAGGACCAAAATTAATCTAATTGTCAAGTTCAAATACTAAAGTGGATAAAAAAAGTATAAGTACCAAAACGGACCTAATTG
Organism: Kokia cookei; assembly: GCA_039519145.1. NCBI lineage: Eukaryota > Viridiplantae > Streptophyta > Magnoliopsida > Malvales > Malvaceae > Kokia > Kokia cookei. Next base: position 12,867,760 of record CM076908.1, read on the forward strand.
TCAAATTTAGAGACCAAAAATTATATTATCTCTTTTATATGTAACCTATTCTTTGTTTATAATACTTTTTTTTTCTCAAAGTATTTTCACTTAAGCGATCTCCGTGATTAAGGTACACTCATCAAAAAAGTAAAACATTAGTTACAAGTTTTAAAATTACTCCATACTCAATATAAATATTCAACCTTTAGTCATTGGTTAAGGTAAAACAAAACCTTATCATCTTAACCCCGTAATTTTGTTTGTAAAACTTTAGAAATGTTCCAATTGTTCAGCGATCTCAATATTTTTAAGAAAAATAAAATAAAATTAAAATTTACTTACGACCATAAGTAATTGCGCGTAACATAAAAAATATTTTATTCACTAAAATATATAATATTTATATTTTTCTATTGAAATTTATTTCAAAATATATAAGGTTATATATTTTAATTTGTAATTATTATATTTTAATATAATTTATATATTCAAATTAAATTTTATAAATAATTTATATTAATTACTTAAAAATATTTAAAAATAATATTTCATATATCAAAATAATAGTGAATTATAATAAAATATATTTTTCATATTTTATTAAAATATTATAAAATTAACAAATTTGAATCTATTACCATATTTAAGTGTTTTATTGAAGTAATCTCACTCTCAACCTGATCACTAATTTAATAATGAATTTACCAAAAGTCGTTCATTTTCAATAAGTAATAGATATTATCTTGAGGTCAAAGGCATAATTAGGAGGTTGGCAAGAGCTTCAGTTTCCCTTAAAATGGAAAAGTTTTTATTTAGACTCTTTAAAATTTTTAAAATTTAAAATTAATAAAAATAAAATTACATTTTAGCTTCCTTAAAAATGATAAAATTTTAATTTAATCCTTTAAAAATTATAAAGATTTAGGCTATTAAAATGGTGAAATTGCATTTTAAATTGCATTTTTACTATCGTAAAAATTACAATTTAATTTCGACTTCCCTAAAAAAAATTTCTAGCTTCGTCTCTACTTGAGGTAATTCTTTTTCATATAATATCTAGAAAAGTACTTGTGCATAATGGATTCGAACCCAAAACATTGTGATTTGTAGTTTTTTAAGATTAAAACATTTTAACCAAAGAGATTTTTTCTATTATCATTAAGTTATTACTATGTTTAAGTGTTTTACTAAGTTGTTGTCATACTCAACTAGGTCACCAACTCAATAATGAATTTACCAAAAACCCCCATTTCTTATAAGTAATAGATAGGGTAAATTATACCAACAGTCACTTAACTTTGAGGTAGTTGACAAAATAGTCACTTTGGTTTCAATTCAGTCACTCAACTTTGGAAAAATAACACAACAGTCATTTTAACCATTTTCTGTTACAAACATAACGAAAAAGTGACATGGCAGTTAACTAGCCACCACATTACTTTCAACCCAAAAAATATATAAGGGTAAATAACAAAACAGTCACTCAACTTTGATCTCAATGACAAAACAATCACTCAACTTTCAATTCAGTCACTCAACTTTCAAAAAATAACAAATCAATCCTACTAACTTTCAAAAAACCAAACACCCAAAAAAAAAAAAGAACAAATAAAACCCTTGAATGAATTCTTCTAGTTTAGGAAGAAAGCAAAGAACCATTATTTCCTCATTGTCATTAACCCAAAATATCATTTTCAATATATTTTCTAAATTACCCCTTAGGTCCATAATCTAATTCAGATCCCTATCCAATGACTCAGCTTACCTCACCTCGACCCCAACTTTCGTTGCTGACCATCTCCGACGCTTTTCTTTTGATTAATCTCTCATCATCCTTTGCTATAATACCTAGTCCAATTTCAACTTTGGGATCTTGCTAACCACTGACCCGACCCATAATTTCACTTGTCGGCATTTGGTTGTCCTTTTGGAGGAATTGCTTCCTTTGTTCCTGAAGATCATGGGTTCAATCGATTGTTTGGTTTGTCTAGATGTTCCCCTTGTTTTGCTTCTAATTTTGTTTTATGCAACTTGATAATGTTGGTAATGGAGTTAGTTTTATTTAGCTTAATCAACGACCATTTTGTTTTTATCATGATATCCCATGAAGATCTCGACAAATCCGAGTCGTTTTGGTTCTTGAATCGCTTGAATGTTGCTTTGGAGGAATTTCTCCTCATCGGTTTGGTTGTGGGCACTTGATAATGCTTAAAAGTAACATACTTTTGGATATTAATTATATATATTTTGTGAGTATGATCCTACTAATTTGGGCTATTTGTGATTCTTTTATCTTGTAGGGATTAAATTGAAAACAAATGACAAAATGGGGCAAAAAAGCGTGATTTTAGAAGAGAAAATGTGAAAGTATGAAAGAGTGAAAGAGTGGAAGACTTGAAAAGAGTTTTTGTTGGACATGAAGACTTTATTTTATTTTAAACTCTAATTTTTAGGATTAATATTTAGGATTATTATTAAGATATTATTTATATTTAATTTATATTTATCTTTTAAGCTTTATCATATTTAGAGTTTAAAATTGAATCCAACTAGGAAATTAATGTTTAGATTTAATTCTAATTATCTTTAAAAGTTTAGATTGGATTCAACTAGGGATTTCTATGTACTACAAATAGGGGATGGAGCGATTGAATTCCTCACTTCCAATTCTCTATAAAATTCTCCGTCTCCCAAAAACCCTAGTCATTTTATTTCAATAAAATTTCTATTTCCATTAACTTGTGTTTTCTCCCAAAAAGCATGAGGAACTAAAATTTTTCTAGCCGAAAGTCATCAACATTCCTCCAAAAGGTTTATGAGGCTTAGAACCTGCGGTTAACCCTTCTCAATCGAGTATTCATCAATTCTTTGTATTACGATATTGACGCTTCTGTCCAGAATCCCTTCAAAAATAATCTTTTCATTTCACGTGAAACCGGCCACTTTATGTGCGTAACACCCAAAACCAAAAAACCGTCACTAATTAGGGTTCTGGTATCTTACTGTTCATTTATCATTGTTCATCTTTTAACATCATGTTATTCAACTTTATTTATTAAAGCATTTCACTTCACGCATTATATATCATCATTTAATCATAAACACAATTCAACAAGGGCAAAAATGACATTTTTAACATTTTCGGAGACTTTTACTAGTACTTGATGGACAAGTACCGATAGTAGTCAAGTCAGTAAACAACTCAAAAACTGTGTAGATTTCTACCGGTACTTGTGCTAGTCTTACCAATACAAGTATAACTTCTATCGATACAAGTATAACTTCTACCGATACAAGTCATGCTTCTACTGATACTAAAAACTCTAGAGAACTAAAATTCTCACCCTGTTACTTCTATCGATACAAGTTATTTAACTACCGATACATCAAAACACATAACTACCGATACTTGCAATTCAACTACCGATAGAACCCAAGTCAGTGATCAACCTCTCTCCTATCTTGTACTTCTATCGATATATGCATGAGTTCTAGCGAAACAAGTACGCAGAATCTTAATAATTATGCCCAAAACACAAGTTTAATAACACAATCATACATAACTTCAAATATGCATTAAGCCAACACGTAAAATACATAGTTTCCAAGTTAGTTCATGGCATTTTTAAGTCTATACTTGATTTACTCTACATGCATTTCTACTTCAACATTCCATTAACATAATCAGATTTTACCATCTCAGTTACAAAACAAAGATACACGATCATAGTACATTCCATAAGACCGAGTGATGCAAAAACTACCAACAAACTCCGTGATAGTGTGACTTCAAAGAGATGACGATGATCCGATCTTCAATAAGCAAAACGATCTACAAAACAACAACAACAACTTTGGTAAGCTTCATTGCTTAGTAAGCTCGATAGTTTAAAGAGTTACTAACATTTGAAATAAGCCACTATAGCTCAACCGAGCCAAGGTAATCCCATTGTTCTTGAATAAAATATAACTTCATTTCCCTGTCTATAACTTTTTGTTACCAGTACCCGATGCTGCTCACACGAGCTGTCGAGAACTCGCAACATATGTAGTACCCCAGCCATAGGTACGGTGTCTATCTGTACTGTAAAATGTTCCCTGATGATGATGCTCACACGAGCTGTCGGAGTATGCATAAAGCATAAGTCCCAACTATCGAATGACCTATAATCCATTCAGAATTCATATCTCTTTTTTGAATCATGATGTTGCTCACACGAGCTGTCGAGGACCTGTAACCAGCCATCGCGTCGGTACTATTTCAACGGCTTAAAGCCTATTATCTCTTCGTTTCACTTCCTCGATTGTCATCAATTCCAAATGCTTCCGATTTGCTGAATATTGACAATATACATACAAAGAATATTAAATAAAATTTACATTACGAACTTACAGGACTGAATTGCAATTTAGGAAAGAAAAATGATGAACTAAAGCTCAACAATGTTCCTTTAATGGCTTTTAGGGTTTTCGGTTAAGAAGAAGAAAGAAAAATGGAGAATTTTGACTTATGTTCCTTAAGTTTAAGCTTAAACATTATAATTACCATTTTACTATTTTGCCCTTCTAAATTCTCATTCTTTCTTCTTAATTTCTAACCCATAACCGTCTATACCCATTTCTTTGGTCCATTTCCTATTAAAGGACCTTTCCTTACTTTTCAATTCACATTAAATCTATTTATTCAACTTTCATTCTTTTTACAATTTAATTAATTATCTAAACAATAGAATTTCTTAACCAAAATTTAATGCGATGCATATAACATAAAATAATGTTAAAATAAATAAATTTTACTGCTCGATTTGTCAAATTTGTGATTCCGAATCACTATTTTCGACACCACTAAAAATCAGGCTAAATCTCTCGATATTGATAAAACCTTTCTTTCTTCTACTCTGTTTATTTTTATGCAATTTAAATTATTTCGACACCTCAATCTCTTATTTCTTTTAATTCTAGTTTTTATTTTCTCCAGGTCCGATGCTTTTCCTGGGCACGATTTCGCCCAGTATCTCGACATACAAGATTCTTTGCAACACTCCAATCCCTAAGAATTTGACCCTACTTCCCTTTACTATTATTTTTTTATATTTTTAGGAATAGGTTATATTTGGTGCTCCCGACGACACACCAGCATTGATAGTTTGACCCAAAATTGTCTTCAATCAAATTTCGATCTAGTTTTTTCAGAGTTAATGGCTCCGGGTAGCAGAAAAAGATAGTCGAATCCCAGCCGTGGTGGCTCCTCTATTGGGTGGTTAAAAAAATAGAGTGGTGGTTTGGAGGCCAATGATGGTGACGCCAAAGATGGTTGTGGCGGAGGCAGTGACGATGAGATTGTTGGGATGGAGAAGAAGTATAAACATATTGGGTCACTTACGCAAAAAGTAAAAATATTAGATCATTTATTAAAAAAAGGGAAAATGAAAGATGAAAAAAAAATCACTCAACTTTGCCTCGTCTAACGTGGCAAGTTAACTGGCCATATAAGCTAATTTACTCGCCACACCATCTGTCTCGTTAGGCTTGTAATAGAAAATGTTAATGAGTGACTAACTTGTCAATTTTCGATAACGTTAGTGACTGATTTGTTGTTTTTTGAAAGTTGAGTGACTGAATTGAAACTTTGTCTCATCCAACGTGGCAAGTTAATTGGCCATGTCACCGGTCCCGTTAGGCCTATGACGGAAAATGTTAATGGGTGACTAATTTATCACTTTTCAAAAACGTTAGGTGTTGTTTTGTTATTTTTCGAAAATTGAGTGATTGAATTGAAACTAGCATGACTGTTTTTTCAACTGCCTCAAAGTTGAGTTATTGTTGGTGTAATTTACCCTAATAAATATTATCTTGAGGGTAATTTTATCTTTTCATATAAAATCTAGAAAAATATACTTCCGTATAATGAGATTTGAATCCAAAACATTATGATTTTTAATTTGCTACGTACATTTATTTTCACTCTCATTGTGGATGTGACAAAATCTAATATCATTTAAATGTATATATTTTACGTTACACGTTCAAAATAAACCATTTATTCTCTCTAAAGCAATAATATTAAATATGGAAAAACACATGCGCACAAATTCAAAACTTAGGAAGGAAAATGAAATAAGAATGTCATGTTGTCCAACAGTTGTGGAATTCTGTTTATTCTCGCTAATAGATTAGGCCTCCTCAACCAAGGAATTGGGAGAGAATGGCTTCAAGATAATGTCACCTCAAAGGAGTGAGCCCACCATCCACCGATTCTCTGCTTCATTGTTTTTGTTTTCGTCCTATGGGAAATCTGGTTGTGTAGCATTAGTTTTTTCAAAACCTAGACCTTTACGAGGGTTTGTGCAAAGAGTGGAATTTTTTGCTCTCTCCCCCCTTGCAAAGAAGCTTAGCCTGTCAGGTTTTGTTCCAGTGCTATAAAAACCCCCTTTATCGGGGTGTTTCAAATTAAATTCAAATGAATCATCTTTTGGGAACCCAAGAAAAACAGGTGCAGATGCGTTTACTCGTGATTGGTGATTGGTGATTGGTTTTTTCCGTCATATCCCTGATGTAACTAGTGTAGAAGCGAAACTTCAGGCACTACAAGATGGACTAATATTAGCTAAAGACCATAACATTGAAAATCTTGGATTGAAATTGACACTACAGCTATGTTACGTTTTATAAAAGCCGCTTGACACTCTAATTTATTATTATCCCCTTCAATTATTAAGTGCAGAATGTTCCTCCATTTATGAGTTCTAGCTCTATGATGCTTATGTTTCAGGAAGGGAACAAATGTGTGGATACGTTGACCCGGGAAGAAATTATCAACCTCAAGTTTCTCGTAGTGGAGCCTCCTTTAATGAGTTATTATGTATGTCTTCTAATCCACCTAATTGTATTTCTTGTTTATTGTTAGGAGGCTCAAGCGCATGTTATGTATCCGGCTTTTTTTTTTTTAATGAATTATAAAAGGAGGTAAAACTCGAACAACGACTTAACTAGCGTGATTCGAATCCATACCACACTTGAGATAATGAACATAGTTGACCATTAAGTTGATATACGGGTTCTATGTATCCGACTTAATCGTTACTTTTCTTACTAAAAAACAGAATTGGGCCAAAAAAGAAAGTAAAAAACGCTTTGGGCCATAACTTATACAATAAGGTAAACGGATGCATGGTTTTTTGGTGTTCGTTAATGTAAAATTTTAACATTTTTAAAAACTGCAATTATCTCTTGTCAATTATATGGGCTTCCATCCAAGATACTATGGAATGGTTTCTTCTGAGATTTTTTTTCTAAATCTCAAATTTATATAAATTTTGATTTTGTGTAAATTTTATATATATTTTTTGAATTAATGTAATTCTCATAAATCATTAATATAATTATTATATATTATTTTATGTTTATATATTGCATACACAAATAATTATATTTAATTAACATAAAATAAATTAATGTATTTATTTTTTTTAAATATGTATGTTGAATCAAATTAAAGTTTTATGTATATATTTGAGCCACAATCAAAATTTCATGTGTAATTGTATCAAATCAAAGTTCACGTATCAAATTGCACATTGAATCAAAGTTCATGTATCAAATATGTGTCTCGTGCCTCCATCTTTCCACCAAAGCATTGACAAGTATGGGATCTAATTTAGTCCCTCGAGCATATGAGACACGTGCAAGAATCTCGTCTCTTGCAAGTGTTGTTTAATAACATGCAGTACTCTCGAACTTAAATTGTGTACGCATGTCTTCATAATTTGATCTTCGTTCTGATTATATAAACATAAAAAAAAATTATAATTTAATAATATTAACAATTTAATAATTAAATTAATTAAAATTAAAAAATAATAATAATGTTTTCTTACCATTTACAATTGAATGTTGGAAATGTGTTTATCATCCAAATGAATAAGGGGCATTGACATTTTTAAAATTATAAAAATCAAAGAAAATCAAAGAAATTACGAAATATAAGATTAAAACAACAAGAAATTGAATGAAAAAGTGAGAACTAAATAATTGAGAGAATAGGATTTGAATGCAAAAGAAAAAAATAAGTTTAGTTGGGTTTATATAGCAAATAAACTAACTGTTAGAAAAAGAAAAAAAATTTAGCCCGTTGATTTTTTTGACCGTTGCGAAAATTATCGTTGGACGAAAATGAGTCCAACTGAGGTGGCAGCAGGGATGCTGTTCTGCCACTTCAGTTGAAACGCGTACAGCTCCGAAGTCAGCTTATTTTCTTAACTTTGAGAAAAAAGGGTCTAATTTTCTGATTAACTTTAAATTTTGACTTTTTAACTAATTAACCCACATCATTCTGTATTAATTTGTGTATCGAAACTACTTCTGAGATTGAGATTAATTTTTGTTTATTTATTAATAATAATTATGTTTTTTTTCAATCTTAAAAACATCAAAATTATTAAGGCAAGATTTAGTTTTTTTAATCATTCATTTTTTCAATTAATTATTCCCTTAATAACTTGCTAAGACTGTACTCGCATAAAAATTCTAATTAGACCAATAATCTAATAACATATTCTCAAAGATTATACTTTGTATGACTTGTTCACAAACATCTAAACTTGGTTAATAAAAAAAAATGATTTGATATACTGTATAGTAGAGTTTTTAAATTTTAGAAATAAAATTAGAGGATTGATAAGTATTTTATAAAAATATAATAAAATATTAAAAAATAAATATTTAAAAAAATTTAAAAAAAATTAAAAATTAATTGTGAAATAAAAAAATACACTATTGATATATTAAATACTAACCCGAAGAAATAGTGCTTACCAACCAAATATTGCACCGACACAAGTATAAAAAGATAATGTCGAAATATAATGGCATTTTAAAACTAAGTAGCCCTTGTTTGAGGTGATAAAGGTCAAAGAAAATGTTAGGTAACATCCAAGTAGTGGCCACTTCCTCTTTACTTATCTCTCAGATTGATTCAAAGTTGACACATGTATGGTATTTGTCTTTTTCTTTTCTTTTCTTTTCTTTTTTTGAATTATAAAGAGAAGACAAATTCAATAATAGCGTGACAGATAAGATTCGAATTCAAATTATATTTGAAATAATGAATATTTTTAACCATCAGGCCAACACGAAATTCTATTTGTCTTTGCTTTTAATGTAACACCCACAAAGCTAGGATTGAAGGTGACTACACTCTTTAAGAGTTTTTACCATCTACTATGAGAGGGAAAAATATTGTTTTGATGGGTTGAATTTACAAAGAGTTGAGATGAGGGACGCATGAAAGAGAGCACCTTCGGATTAAATCTTTATTTGAATGAGTGGTAAGATTAAATTCGATAAAATTTAAAATAATAATAATGATGAAATTAATTATTGTAATGGTGGGGTGGTGAAATAGAAATTAAAAACATTATGTCGAGATGTATGTAGGTATATAAATTGATAATAAAATATGAAATATATTTAATATTTATTTAGTTAAATTATAATTGAAACCACATTTATATTAAAAACTAAATGTATAAAAGCTAAGGATTGGGCGAGGTGTGGGGGAGCTCCCTCTGTATTCATTTCCGTCAAGAATTTTCATTTCCATCCTCGTCCTACAACCCGTTACAGGTATAAAACCCAAAACCATTCTTGCCCCACGACTCGCATGACTAAAACTATTATTGCCCTACCACCCACGTGGGTCCCTAGACCCACCTAATACTCGCTATACCCGTTTCGCGACCCATTTCGTATAATATCTTTATAAGTATCAGTTAGCTTTGAATTAGAATTTTTTTCACAAAAATTATCAATGAGGTAATTTTGTAATTTCTTTAACCTTTTGGACTAAGTTGTAAATAAAAAAACATCTTTAGAAATTTTCTGAAACAATCTCTTCAGAAAATTTTATTTTTACAACTTTCTCTTGAATTCAAGCGTGTGAAATAATGACTCAATGTAACATCTCGAATTCTGTAATACTGAAAAAGGTGGCTCGAGGCCACGTATTCCGACAAATTAGAGTAGTAATATTAATAATTTAGTAATTTTTAGCGTTGAATAGGGATATAGTAGCCTTAGTTGGGAGACTTAGAAGATATAAGGTTAACTTTGTCAAAGAGGATTTAATAGCATAAATTATAAAAATTAAAGGCTAGTAGTGGAATAAATCGAAGAGTCATGTATAAGGAAATGAAGGGCCTAAACTACCATTTAGCCTATTGAGAAAGTTAGTGGGAAGTTGGTATTCAAACCATAAGAATTTGTGTAATGAAATGATTAATGGAAAAGTAATAATAATAGAAAGAAAGAAAAAAAAAAAGAAAAAAAAAGAGGAATTTGGTGAGAAAAGAAAGGAAAGTTGAGAAAAAGAAATTTGAGAGCTTTACTTCTTTCTTTCACGAAGAACGCAAGAAATTTTGGGGGAGAAGGGTTCGGTAACCATTTCCTTCAAATAGTAAGATTTTATGAAATTTCTTTAGTGATTTTTGTTATGGATAAGCTTGTATTAGTTTGATCAAATTAAATGGGGGATTTATTTATAAAGTCTTTGAAATTTTAGGGTTTTATCATTAATGGGTTTGACATATTTTAGTTGTCATGAATGAGCGTAAATGTTGGGAGTTTATATGAGTAATTAGTTGGGTAACCTTGTGATTTTGTGAGGTTAAAGATTAAATGATAGAAAAATAAACCTTTAATGGGAACTTTATGAAATAAATAAAAATTGGATTAACTTCGTAGGTATGAATTTTGAAACTAGCATGAATTTAGCTAAATATTTTCCATGGATTGTGTTTAAATGGTGAAATTAATGGTAATGATTTATTTTGACTAAGGTCAATTATTTTGAGAGATTTTGAAAATCTCTTTAAAGAAGGTTTCTCAAGCAAATTAGTTAATTAATGTGAATTTGAATGATTAATAAAATAAAATTTGTGATTTAGATCAAAGATTGCAACGTGAGGAGGACGTGCGAAGCAAGGGAAAAGCCATTGAATAGTCCTTGTTGGTGTTGAACTCTCACTAGGTAAGTCTTTAATCATGTACTTACTTTATTTCTATTATGTTTAATTAACTTAACCAAATATGCGAGCATAAACGTATAACGACTGACGAGTATAAACGTATAGCGATTGACGAGCATAAATGTACGTTCTCTGATGAGAGGGAATGTGTTTGAGATTTACGTAATAAATACCTTTATAATTATCCATTAAATAATAATATATGAATGGTTGAAATGTGATGTCTCAGAAGGAGTGAGATAATTGTGAAGTAATATGTCAAGATATTTAACAATGAGTGTTATCAGCTTTGATATAACAAGTTGATGTTGAGCATTTAAGGTTTTTATGAATATTAGAGTTAAATCAAATTCTTTTAAGAAGTTTAAGTTTTCTGTATACTTACCTTGTTTAATTGTTTTGTAGATTTTGTGAACTTTTAACACTATTTGGATTGGATCAACGGAGCATACGCATCTTGGTGTGTCGTCGGTAACATCAAATATAACCTATTCTAAAAATTAAAGTAAATAATTGTAATGTCTAATCCTCAGGGACTGAGGAGTTGTAAAAGTCTTGTTTGTCGAGATCGTGGGCCAAATCGTGCCCAAGAAAAACTCTGCGATCTAAGGAAAAATAAAAGAAACAGAATTAAAAATAAAAGAAAATAGAATTAAAAGAAATAGGAAATAGGAAAGTCGAAGTAAAAATAAATAGCATAAAATAAACAAGTTGAAAGAAGAAGAGTTTTTATCGATATATAGAGATCCAGCCTCCGGTTATCTTGATTTTTTCTCGATTCAATCAGACTTTGGATGGTTCTTCTCATGCCCGAATAAGCCAGTTATAGTAAAAGAGGATGCCTACGACCACCAGCTCCGGATTTTTAATGTAACCTGACTCTAGCCAACCATCGCTCCAATGGGACTGTCTTACACTAGATCGCTTTTCCCAACGACAAATGTCACGCCTTTTTGTCTCTTTTGGCTCGGCAACCTCTGACGCAGTAAGTTAATGAACCGACTGTGCAACCTTCTCAAAACACACAAAGCGGCAGTCTTTGTACAAGATGAAAAGATTACTTTTGTAGAGATTTTGGACGGAAGCGTCAATCCCGTATTACAGAGAATTGATGAATACTCGGATTGAAAAGAATTAAGCGCGGATTCTAAACCTCATGAACCTTGGAGAAATATTTGATAACCTTTGGCTAGAAGGGTTTTTTAGTTACTCATGATTTTTAGGGAAGAACATAAAATAAAAAGAATAAAGTTTTTTATTGAACTAGGATTTTGGGAGATGGAGGATTTTTTCAATGAATGAGGAGGAATGAATAATTCAATCACTCCACCCCCTATTTATATTACATAATATTCCTAGTTAAATCCAATCTAAATTATAAAAGATAATTAGAATTATATCTAACATTTAATTTCCCTAATTGGATTCAATTTAAACTCTAAAAGATAAATACAAAAATATAAACATAAATTAAATACAAATTTAAATAATAAATAATATCTTAAATATTAAATCCTAATATGAAATATGTTTAAAAAATATGAAATAAAATAAAACCAAGTCTTTTTATCCTATAAACTCTCTCTTATAGCATTCTATCTTCACACAACTTCAAATTCTCCTCCAAAACCATGCTTTTTGTCTCCAATTTATCTTCTATCACCACTTCAGTCCCTACAAAATAAAAAGACAATAAATAGCCCACTTTAATAGGATCATACTCTAAAAATATATATATTCAATATCCAAAAGTATGTCATATTTAAGCATTATCATATTCCCCCTACTTAGCCCATGCTTGCCCTCAAGTATGACTCATAATCCACTAAGTAATTAAAATTCCACCATAGAAAATAATACTCCAAAGTTTTACAAACAATTAGGCTTAATGCTTACGAAAAATAAAGAGAACCTTTAGCTTGCTGTATGTAAAATCAAAAAAGTAACCCAATTAAAACACACAACAATTAAATCATCTTGAATTATTTCATGAGAGTTAGATAATTTACTAAACTTACCAAGACACCTATTTGTTCACCCTTATTTCCAAATTTAGTTCTCTTCCTTTTATTTTTTTAATTTTTTCTTTATTTTTTTCTTTAAGAATACATTGGACCTTTTGACGCGAAATGAAATGACACCCAAGCACTCTATCCCAGTTACTCAGCCTAACATGCTCTCAATTATTTTCTTCTCTTTTTTTTTGTAGAATGTGTTAGCCCTTTTGACACGAAGTGAAATGACAACCAAGCACTCCACCCCGGTTACTCAATCTAACACATTCCGAATTTATTTATTTTTTTATTCGGGTTAGCAGAGTTTTGCTTAACACATCACACAACCTTTTTACATGAAGTAGGATGACAACTCAAGCACCCTACCCCGGTTACTCAGTTGGTCACGTTTTAAACTATGCTCATAACCATGGAATCATCAAAGGGTTTTATTTTTTTTTCAGACAGAGAACTTTAATTTATGAGGACTAGGAAAAACAAATAAGGATCAAAAATAAATTTGACAATTAACTAACAATCAAGAAAAAAAATTTTAGCATGCATCACAATTAACTGTTCTCTTATACTTAGACTCAATCAATTTACCATAAGCAAGATAGGGTTTTCTTCATTAATCATAATCTTGTGAGCCTAATAGAAATAAAATAGTGGAGACAAATTTAATTATAGCAAAATCAAAATTAACTCAGCAAACAAGAATCATACTGATGGGCAAAATAGTGGGCATTTCATGGGTAAAATCATGGGCATGAAATGGGATAAAATATACTTTAAAAAAATAAAACAGGCAAAAAATAGCAAGGTAGCAACAACTATAAACCCACAGCAGCACAAACAACAGATAAAAATAGCCAAAACAATGAGGAACGTCTCCCCTTACTTAAAACGCATTGCCCTCAATGTGAAGATAAATATGAAAAGAAAAGGGTTTAGAATACTTTCCATGTTATCGTTACTCTCGTAGTGATGCAATTTCCATCATTTTTTTTTTTGAAATAAATTCCTCGAGTTTCCTGGACAAAAATAAATAAATAAATAAAATAAGATAGAAAAATAAAATAAAATAATAAAAATAAAAATAATTGGGTTGCCTCCCAACAAGCGCTTGTTTAACGTCGTTAGCTCGAAGACCCAAATCAGTACTGAGGCTGTTCAAGATGAATTTTCTCGGCTGTCTGAGCTTGAAAATTTTCATAGAATGGTTTCAACCTTTGACCATTAACTGTGAAATGCTTCCCTGTCTCCTCACTTTCTATTTCTGCTGCACCATGGGTAAATAATTTAGTAACAATAAAAGGTCCTAACCATCGAGACCGAAGCTTACCGAGAAATAATTTTAGAATTGAGTTGTAAAGTAACACTTTTTGCCCTATTGAGAATTGCTTTCGGGATATCATTCTATCATGAAACAATTTTGTTTTATTCTTGTATGTACGAGCATTCTCATAGGCATCATTTCGAATCTCTTCCAACTCTTGGATGTCTAATTTCCTAGATTTCCCTATGGGCTCTAATTCCATATTACACTACCTTATGGCCCAACAAGCTTTATGTTCTAGTTCAACAGGAAGGTGGCAAGCTTTGCCAAAAACAAGTCGAAATGGAGATATACCTATTGGACCTTTATATGATGTTCGATAAGCCCAGAGAGCATCATTCAATCGAAGACTCCAATCCTTTCGATAGGTTGAACTGTTTTCTCCAAAATAGTCTTGATTTATTGGTTTGAAACCTCCGCTTGACCGTTTGTTTAGGGGTGATAAGGTGTAGTTATACGATGATGAACCCCATATTTCTTCATCAGTGCTTCCATTACTTTATTGCAAAAATGAGTTCTACGATCACTGATCAAGGCCCGAGGTGTGCCAGACCTGAAAAAAATACAACGTTTTAGAAATTCTACCACAGTTTTATCATTATCATTTCGAGTAGGAATTGCCTCTATCCATTTAGAAACATAGTCTACTGCTAGAAGTATATATAGATTTCCAAATGAAGAGATAAATGGGCCCATAAAATCAATACCCCACACATAAAAAATTTCACATACATGGATTGGGGATTGGGGAATTTGATTTCGCCTAGTAATGTTTCCTACCTGTTGACATCTATCACAAGATTTACAGAATTCATATGCATCACGAAAAATTGTGGGCCAATATAATCCACATTCTAATACCTTATGAGCAGTCCGTTTAGGTCTAAAGTGGCCTCCACAGGCATGCAAATGACAAAAAGTAAGTATAGATGTTACCTCGATTTCTGGAACACATCGTTGTATTACCTAATCTAAGCAATGTTTTCACAAGTACGGATCATCCTAAATATAATATCGAGCTTCTCTTTTAAGTTTTTCTTTCTTGGAATAAGATAACTCAATAGGTAAAGAACCTATAGTAAAAAAGTTTACCATATCCGCATATCATGGAAAATACTTTTGGGCTGAAAATAAGCCCTCATCAGGGAATTCATCTCTTATAGAAATATCGTCATAAGGCATTTTTACCCTACTCAAGTGATCAGCCACCAAGTTTTCGCATCCTTTTTTATCTCGAATCTCGATGTCGAATTCTTGTAGCAATAAAATTCATCTCATAAGCCTCGGCTCTGCTTCCTTCTTTGCAATCAAATACCTAATAGCTGCATGGTCAAAAAAAATAATTACTTTAGATCCCAATAAATAAGACCGAAATTTATCTAAAGCAAATACAATGGCTAGAAGTTCTTTTTCTGTGGTAGTGTAATTGCTTTGTGCAGCATCTAGGGTTTTTGAAGCATAACAAATAACATGGGACTCTCGATCTATCTTTTGCCCCAACACAGCCCCTACACTTTGGTCACTAGCATCACACATGATCTCAAAGGGGTATTTCCAGTTTGGGGCTTGGACTATAGGAGCATAAACTAATTTTTGTTTCAACGTGTCAAAAGCCTCTTTGCATTTTGGGCTAAACTCAACTTTTTTGTCTTTTTGCAACAACTCGCACAATGGTTCAGCTACTTTCGAGAAGTTTTTTATGAAGCGCCTCTAAAATCCTGCATGACCAAGGAAAGAATGAATTTCCCTCACAGTTGAGGGGTATGGTAAAGAATTTATAATATCAGTCTTAGGCTTATCAACCTCAATCCTTTTAGATGAAACTATATGACCTAGAATTAAACCTTTATCTACCATAAAATGACACTTTTCATAATTCAATACAAGATTAAATTCTATGTATCTACTTAAAATTTTTGTGAGATTCCTAAGGCATTCATCAAAATATTCCCCATGCACAGTAAAATCATCCATAAAAACTTCAATGATATTTTCTACGTATTCTGAGAATATACTAAATCATGCATCTTTGAAAAGTAGTCGGTGCATTGCAAAGTCTGAATGGCATCCTTCTATATGCAAATGTGTCAAATGGGCATGTAAAAGTGGTCTTTTCTTGGTCCTCGGGTGCAATTGGAATTTGGAAAAAACCTGAATATCCATCAAGACAATAATAATGAGTTTTTCCAGCTAAATGTTCAAGCATTTGATCTATAAAAGGAAGAGGAAAATGATCTTTTCTAGTATAAGAGTTCAACTTCCTGTAATCAATGCAGTCATGCCACCCATTCTGCACTCGAATAGATACCAAATTACCCTCGACATTTTTCTTTACTATCACGCTAGTTTTCTTTGGCACGATTTGTACAGGACTTACCCAACTGCTGTTGAAAATGGGGTAAATTACGTCAGCATCCAACAGCTTTATAATCTCCTTCTTTACTACGTCCATCATAGTCGAGTTTAATCATCTTTGCACTTCCTGCCTCGATTTTGTTTTTTCCTCCAATAAGATCTTATGAGTGCACATCAAAGGACTTAACCCTTTCAAATCGGTAATGGTCCAACCGATGGCTTCCTTATGGCTCTTTAGTACCTGAATTAAATTTGGTTCCTCACGCTCAGAGAGTTTATTCGAAATTATGACAGGTAGAGTCTCGGGAAGTGGTTTCAACTTCAACTCTAGTGCCTGCACAATAGAAGGTAAAAGTTTAGTATTCATAAGAGGCAATAATTCATTAACAAATTCATAATTTAAATAAGAATTAAAATCATCATTAAGATCATCATCAAACAATGTCTTGAGCTAAATCTCATGGAGTGATTTAAAAGTCTCATCCACTAAGTATTTCACTATATCGACACGGTTTATGTTCAAGATTTTACTAGGGTGATTGATGGCGTCATAAACATTGAATTTTATGATCTCCCCATCAAACTCCATTGTAAGGGTTCCACTTCGCACTCGATCTTAGTATTTGCGGTACTAAGGAAAGGTCGCCCTAACAAGATATTGAAAGACCTAGGAGTTTTATCCTCTTCCATCTTTACTACATAAAAATCTACAGGAAAATTTAGTTCATTGACTTTCACTAACACATCCTCAAGGACTCCTTCGGGATGTACAATATATATGTCCGCCAACTGAATTATAACATTTGTTTCCTTCAAAGAACCCACGTTAAGTGATTCATAAATAGGGTTGAGATTACATTTATAGAAGCTCCTAAGTCACATATAGCTTTCTTAATTCCAAAGTGATCTGTTTTGCACGATATTGCAAACATACCTCTATCCTTACATTTTGTTGGCATCCTTCATTGCAAAACCGCAGACACATTCTCACCAACATTTACTTTTCGTTTCTAGACAATTTTCTTTTATTGGTGCAAAATTCTTTCAGAAATTTAGCATACTGTGGAGTCTGTTTAATAGCATCTAACAATGGTATACTTACCTCGACTTTTCTAAATGTTTCAAGGATCTCTTTTTCCTCATTACCTTTCTGGGTTTGCCTCAATCGTCCAAGAAATAGAGGTAAAATTCTAGGTAATAGAGGTTTCGATCGGACCTGTTCGTCGTCTTTTTTATTTTCATGGGCAGATTCTTGGGCATGATTTTTACCATGAATTGGTTTCAGTACTTTCTTACTTCGTAAAGTCACTGCATTTGCATTTTGTCTTAGGTTAGGTTCTGTTTGTGACGGCAGCCTTCCTTATGCGTTCATTTTGTCCATTTGCACGGTCAACTTCTTAATAGATGCCTCAGTTTTCTTTTGAAAATCTATAGATTGCTGCTGAAATTCAAGAACATTAGTTGCTAATTTATTTACCATAGTTTCTAGGGAAGTACCTAAATTTTGCGCTTGTTGTGGAGCTTGATTTTGGAGTAGCTGGCTATACCATATCGTAAGTTAGGATGATCCTTCCACCCGGGATTGTATGTATTTACATAAGGATCATATCGCCTTTGAGGTGGTCCAGGAAAGTTTCTTATAGCATCTAATTGGGCCACATAATCATCATACAAACTAGGGCATGCATCAGTTTTATGCTCGTATTCACCATAAATTCCACATTAACGGGCCGATCTTAATTTTCCTACAATAAGAGAACTCATAACATTAGTAAGTTTTTCAACTTTATCTTTTAAGGAGGAATTACTTAGCTGATGAACCCTTTGAGTAGGTTCAGAGTTGGCTCGGAATTGTTGAGTATTTACGGCCATTGTAGAAATCAAGTCTCTTGCTCGTTGAGGAGTCATATTAACCAATGCTCCTCCACTGGCGGCATCTATCATATTCATCTTCATTGGTTTCAAGCCTTCATAGAAATATTGGAGAAGAGACTATTTAGTTATACCATGTTGTAGACAACTTGCACACAACTTCTTGAATCGTTCCCAATAATCGTAAAGAGACTCTACATCTTTTTGCCTAATCCTCACAATTTCTCTTCTTAATTCAGCGGCACGAGAGGCAGGAAAAAACCTGTTAAGAAAAAAATGAGAATGATCAGCCCAAGTTGTAATAGATCTAGGGGGTAGATAGAATAACCATTCCCTAGCGAAGTCCGCTAAAGAAAAAGAAAAAGTGTGTAATTTAATTTAATCCTCAGTTACCTCCTTAGGTTTCATACTCAAACAAACCATATGAAATTCCTTCAGATGTTTATGTGGATTCTCATTTTGCAACCCACGAAAATCGGTAATAATTGGATTAAACCTTATTTAAGCTCAAAATTAGCATCCACAGTAGGATACGTAATGCACAACGGTGGTTGATCATCAAGAGCCTCGATTAATTGTCGAATTGTTTGATCCATAGGTGGTTGTGGATCTTGATTTTCGTCAACCCTAGCAATCGGCACTTCCGTCGGTCAATCAACTTTTTGGTTTTTCAGTGTTAAATTAGGGTTTTTGTTTACCCTAAATTCACCTTCGTCGCCTTGTTCTACTTCTGAAGGTGGGCTATACTTAACTCCTACAACTTTTGACTGCCTTTTTTGTAACTTTACTTCCTTGTGATTGGCTTTTGCAGTCTTTTCAATCTCGGGATCGTGCGGGTATGCAAGATTACCTTGAGCAAATCTAGTCATAAGCAGAAAAAAGAAAACAAGATTAGCACGTTACCAGTCCTCGACAACAGCGCCAAAATTTGGTGTGTCATCGGGAACACCAAATATAACCTATTCTGAAAATTAAAGTAAATAATAGTAAAAGGGAAGTAGGGTCTAATCCTCAGGGACTAGAGAGTCGTAATAGTCTTGTCTGTCGAGATCGTGGGCCAAATCGTGCCCAAGAAAAGCTCCGCGTTCTAAGGAAAAAGAAAAGAAACAAAATTAAAAATAAAAGAAAAAAGAATTAAAAGAAATAGAAAATAAGGAAGTCGAAGTAAAAATAAATAGCATAAAATAAACAAGTTGAAAGAAGAAGGGTTTTATTCATATTTAGAATCCAGCCTCCGGTTATCTTGATTCTTCCTTGATTCAATCATAGACTTTGGATGGTTCTTCTTATGCCCGAATAAGCCAGTTATAGTGGAAGAGGACACCTACGACCACCAGCTCCGGATATAGTTTTTAGTGGAACCTGACTCTAGCCAACCTTCACTCCAATGGGACTGTCTTACACTAGATCACCTTTTCCAAATGACGAATGCCATGTTGTTTTGTCTCTTTTGGCTCGGCAACCTCTGACGCAGTAAGTTAACGAACCGACTGTGCAACCTTCTCAAAACACACAAAGCGACCGTCTTTGCACAAGATGAAAAGATTACTTTTGTAGGGATTTTGGACAGAAGCGTCAATCCCGTATTACAGAGAATTGATGAATACTCAGGTTAAAAAAAAATTTAAGCGCAGATTCTAAGCCTCATAAACCTTGGAAGAATATTTGATAACCTTTGGCTAGAAGAGTTTTTTAGTTACTCATGATTTTTGAGGAAGAACAAAAAAAAAAAAGAATAGAGTTTTTTATTGAACTAGGATTTTGGGAGATGGAGGATTTTTTTGAATGAATGAGGAATGAATAATTTAATCACTCCATCCCCTATTTATAGTACATAATATTCCTAGTTGAATCCAATCTAAATTCTAAAAGATAATTAGAATTATATCTAACATTTAATTTCCCTAGTTGGATCCAATTTAAACTCTAAAAAATAAATACAAAAAGATAAACGTAAATTAAATATAAATTTAAATAATAAATAATATCTTAAATATTAAATCCTAATATGAAATATGTTTAAAAAAATATGAAATAAAATAAAACCAAGTCTTTTGTCGTATAAACTCTCTCTTTTAGCATTCCATCTTCACATAACTTCAAATTCTCCTCCAAAACCATGCTTTTTGTCACCAATTTATCTTCTATCACCACTTGAGTCCCTACAAAATAAAAAGACAATAAATAGCCCAATTTAATAGGATCATACTCTAAAAATATATATATTTAATATCCAAAAGTATGTCATATTTAAGCATTATCACATCTCTCTGCACCACTTTTGGGTAGATTTTGTTGACCGTCTTTTGGTTACTTATGGCATGTAATTATGGTGTATTGTTGTAGATGCTTGATCTAGGTTATTTCTTTTGATCTGTATGATACTTTTATGATGGTAATATAGGTAATGATCCTTTTGAATTTGTACAATGTTTTGTGAATGGAAAATTCTTGGTTGGTTAATTTTGTATATGTTTCCGAATTGTTTTTTATGTATATATATATAGTTTTAAAAAGGGATAATTTAAACATGTTTTGGATGTGTTTTAGGTTCAAGGCTCACACGGGCTGACACACGAGCGTGTGTCCCAAGTCAGAATAGACACATGGTCTAACCCACAGGTGTGTGCATGACCGTGTGAATTTTTAAATAGGTGCAGTGGTCACACGGTCTACCACATGGCCTGGTACACGGCCGTGTGATCCATTTCGTAGTCACACACGGGCAAGCACACGGGTTGACACACGGGTGTGTGCCCTTGTTTCATTAACTTTTTCAACTTTCACGTAAAATTTCTAAATTGTTTTAAATTTGTCCCTAATTATTTGAAAGATTATTTTAGAGCCCCGAAGGCCGAATTAGAGTTAATATCATTATGTTTTACGGGAATTGATTTTTAAGTATCGGATGTGATGTGAATGATCTGATAAGTACTGTAACCGTCCATATCCCTATTACAGGGATAGATACGGGATATGAGCATTACACTTAAAGCTCTCTTTATATAGGAAGAGTTTAGAGAGTTCAACTAAGATTAAACTTAATCATTTTAATTTTAAATTAATATAATACTTATCAAGATAAATATTAGATTAAATTTAATATTAAGATAATCACTTTAATATTAAATTAATAAAATACTATTAAGATAATTATTAAATTAATTTTTATAAATGTTTATTTTTTAAATATGCTTATTATATTATGCGAGGCGGGCGGGATGAGGCGAGTACAAGATCATACCTACGCGTGCCCCACCACCCACGGCAGGTCTAATTTTTTCCCTATCCCCTCCCTACCACCTGTGAAACATGTACCCATCCCTACCCAATTGGGTACGAAGTGGAACGAGGGCCCGTGAAAGCCAGCCCACTGACATCCCTAATAAAAATAATATATTATATTTAGAAAATATTAAATAAGAATTAAATTCATTATTACATTAAAATATATTAGAAATCTTATCACGTGCATATGCGTGTGAAAACCACAAATTTAGAATATAAATATGTTTAAAGGTAACATATAATAAATAATGAAACGTGTAGTCTGAAGCTAAGTAATCATAATAACACATGAAATATGTACTGTAACGACCCGATTTCAAGTGGTATTGAAAAATGCGATTTCGGACCCCGTTTCCGTAAACCAAGTCCATAAATATTAAATTCGGATATTCATAGAGTTAAAATATAAATGAATTTAAATTTAGTTAAGTAATTTAGCCAAAATTTTGTTTAATTGAGGCTCAAGGACTAAATTGTAAAAGTTCAATCGCTATAGGTTTTTAATTGGCCAAAAGTTTAGGGATCTAAATTGCAATTAACCAAAGATCCAAAATGGTAAATAAACCAATTTTTTATAGTGGATGATGATGGTAATTAGAATTATGATTAGTTAATTATGATTAAAGTAAGTTAAACCATGGTTTAAACTAATTAATTAGGATTAAATTAAACTAATTAAATTATAAAAGCCAAAGTTAGTGGAAAGAAAGATGAATTCATCTTCCTCTTCCACTGATAGTGCATGCTTGAAGAAGAAAACTCCACTGTAGGAGCTTAAAACACTCAGGCCAACAATTAATTAATGCAATTAAGTTATTTTCTTGTAATTTTTATAAATTTTAGGCCATGGGAGCTTGATTTAGTTAACCTAAATACCAATTTGTGAAATTTTTAAAGTTTTAAAATGTTTCTATTGTTGAGAATTGAACGATTTAGGTGTTAAATTGATAGAAATTAAGCTTAGCTTAAGAAAAGGGCTTAATTATAAAGTCTAATTGCAAGTTTCGTATATTAGGAACCAAATTGAATAAAATGCAAAAATATCACGAAATTTTGGTAGGAATAGAACAAAGAAGGTCTCTTATGGATATATGTGAAATCGGGTTTTAATTCGAAGGTCTAAATCGAAAGATTATGCTTGTCTTAAGTTTAGGGACTAAATTGAATAAATTATAAAATATGTGTAACTTTGTAATTGATTTTGATTTGAGTTGGAATTTGATATTGTGTATTGTCAGATTATTATTCATAGCTAAAGATAGTACAAGACCTTCGAGAGAAAAATGAAAGGCGAAAGGCGACGACGAGTAACTCAGATCTTTGGTTTGTGTTTTTATAATTCGAGTTACTAAAATTGTTGCACATTTGTATTGTTTTGCACAGTATTATATTGAGGTAAGATGAAAGTAATTATTTGAAATGAATTGTAATAATTGAGTTCGGTTATTGGAATAAAAGATTAAATTGAATAAAATGAAGATAGTGTAATTTAATGAAAATATGAAATTGACTTTGAATTGGGTGGGAATATATTATGTTATGTGATAAATTGATGAGTTTAATTGTGAATTGAAGATGATGAAATGAAATTGTGTTATATGATGAATTGAATAATTAGTTACTCTATTAACTATTTGGGTTGAGTCAAAAATAGTTGGCATGCCATCAGATAGATTGAGTACAAGTTACTTCGACTATATGTTGATGAGCATTGAGCATATTTTCTTTCGTACATTTCGATGAGTGCAGGGCAAAACTTTTATTTTAGTTATACTGATAAGTATTTGGCACAATCTATTTACTTTGGACATTCCGATGAGGCACTATGTGCCAAATTATTGTGCTGGTTGGGATTTGTCTATTCGTTCGAGTTCGAGTCATGTTAATAGGGAATATAAATTGAAAATTAGTTAATTGAAATTTGAAAATGAGATTGACACTATGAAATTGTATTACACATACGTATTTGCGATATATAATTATCGATAGCATGTGAAAGATCATGCGAACTGGTTGAATGAGCTTAAGAGCTGATATGGAATGATAATGGTAGATTTGATTTCAATTCAGGAATGATATACAGACTTGATTGAATGTAATAGAGTGAAAAGTAATGTGAATGTTAAGTACATTGGTATGATATGTTAATTAGTTGTTAATTGTGGTAGTATGTTTAGTTGGTTCTTTTGGCATAAGCAATGTATCTTTTAACATATGTATATTGTTATGTGTACTGAAGAATGGCATGAGTTATATTTGATAGTTGATATTGAATTGGAAATCGATTGTATGCATTTGATTTGAAATTTGTATTAAATTTATTTGAATCATGGAAATACCACTGAGCTTTATTACTTTGCGTACGATTTAGTTTTTCGTGCGCAGGTTAGGTATGTGATGAGGTCTCAAGCATAAACTTCAGCATCTAGACAAAGATCTCAGACTCCACAACATTTGTATAGTTTCTTTTGTTGGTTATACGACATGTACCTAGGTTGAGTCAAAATTAGTATTTTTTTTATTTGGTTACATGCTAAATACATGGTATTCGAAATGTCATAACTTATAATTAGCATGTTTTGTGGTATGATAATAGCCTAATTGGTTTTGTGTTCATATACATATATTTATAAGTGCCAACTAGTTAAATGAATTGATTGTTTATTCGAATGAAATTATTGAAATGAATGTTAACATGTAGGTATAATTGGTACTTTAGACATAAGGAACTCACTAGGTGTATAGATTTGGTAGAAAATTTTATGTGCAAGTAAATTTAAAAGGTTTTAAGTGTTTACAAATAGGTACCAAAACTTATCCATTTGAAAACATTATGTCACGTCGCAACATCAAACGGTGGTCGCCGCGATGAGATCAGGCCACTATGCCACGACGTGATGTCGAGCATGGGTCGTTGAGACAAGACCTAGACAGTATGTTTTGTTACGACAAGAAACCACCTGATGTCATGACGTCAACTTGAAATTTTGTAAACATTACAATTTGGTCCTATTTCAATCTCGGGTTAGTATTGGAGCTTTCATAAGCTCGTATAAGACCCGAAAATGAATATGAATCGATTTTTATACTGGTTTAACTTATATTGAGATGTTTATGTTATAAATTGACCCAGGATTTGATCATTGTTGCTCCGAAAACGAATGTGACACCTTGTAACTTGAACTTAGCAACCGAGTCGAGTATAGGGTGTTACATGTTCAATTTTAAAATTAAAAAAATAGATTAAATTACGAGTAAAATAAAATTTAAACACATAAATACATTAGATTAACAATACTAAATATACTACAAGTGTTTATCATCATGTGGTCATCAATTGTAAGTTAGCTTCGAGGTGACTCGCGATATCAACTTAATAATAACATTATTAATACAATGTTGGAGATAATAAATTACGTATATTAAAATAAAAAAATTATAAAATACATTAAAATGGAGCATTAGTTAAGCGGTAAATTTAAAGTTTTACGAACTCAATTGGCATGAGTTTTGTACAAGCCCAATTTCGTCCAGGCCTCGAAACCCAATTCCATTTTTCTTATTATTTTTATTTATTTATATTTTTATGAATATAAATAAATAAAAATAAAATAATATTAATTTTGATTTATTATTTATTTATTTATTATTGTATGAATATAAATAAATAAATGTAAAATAATATTATTTTGTTTTATTATTTATTTATTATTTTATGAATATAAATAAATAAATAACAAACTCAAATAATAAACCCAAAGTCAAAGTCCTCAAATCCTTGAAAATCAGTCCTCAATGTCCTTTCAAATCTCATTCAAACCCCTCCACTTTTGGTGCCTTTATGGATTTGCCCCAAGCTAGTTTAAGCAAACTTTGAACTAGTCAAAGTGCTCAAAGGGTGGCCGGCCATGGGATTGAGTGGCTGAAATTCATTTTCTAAAAATAGCCTCCAACTCTCACCTGTAAATACCCCCTAAGCTACCCATTCTAATCACGAATTCTTTATCTCATTTTCTCTCTAGCTTTTCCCTTCCATTTCCCTTCCATTCCTTTACCGATTTTCCCCTCTTGGAAAAGAGTGGTCTTCAACCTTGGAAATAGCTTCATTCGGTGTTCATCAGAAACCTCAATCTGAGAAGAATCGAGCAAGAATGACGAAGAACGTGACAGTAGTTCTTGAGAATTGTACTATTAATGACATTTATTACATTTTTATTCTTTTATTTATATTTTTAAGTTATGTGCATATTTATGTTTGCATAACATGGTAATTCATTTTTTTTTAAATACATAAATTGTTTTTAAAAATCAAGGCAATATCCTTTGTCTCGAGAATTTGAAAAATCATGCCTTAACTCATTGGGTGTCTTTTTTTTAACCGGAATAATTGAATATCCTTTTAAAAATTTAAATACGAGATTTTTTTGAAAAGTTCGTTCTTTTTGAATATTCGAATTGTTATATCCTAACTTACTGGATGTAACTTTTTCTCGATTAATTCGAAATAATTAGCTTTCTTCGGAAACAAAATTTGTTTTCAAAATAAAATAACTATGACATTCTTGCATTTAAGGATCGCAATTTAAATTTTTCTCGAACTTTTAATTTTCAACAAATAAGTTTTTGAATAATTGATTAGGTAACAATTTTGGGCATGTAAGGGTGCTAATCCTTCGTTATGCGTAACCGACTCCCGAACTCGTTTTATGGTTTCAAAGACCAAAATTATTTTAATGATTTTTTTTAAATTTCGAACGGCGGCCCAATTACTCTTGCTTTAAAAATTATTGGTGGCGACTCCATTTTCATTTTCCAAAATATAAATCGAGACTTATTTTTGTTTTTTTTTTTCAAAAAATGGTTTCGACAGCTTAGCGACTCCGTTGGGGACAATAAGAGAGTCAAGCCGTAAGTTTTTTTTGTTGAAAATTTCAAATTCGATTTAATTTAATTTCTGATCCTTTGCATTTTATTTTTGTGTTTTATATGTTTGTTGTGATAATAGCATGCTAATATTATATGCCTAGGTTTTTGCATACATACATTTGTTACTACACCGCTTAAGTGGAGGTGAGAAGTTACTCCTTCGTGAGGTTTTCACCTCCGTGCAGGATAGTGAATCGCTTTCGGGATACATATGTACCTATGTTTACGTGAAGTTTTCACTTCCGTGCAAACATATGGGAAATGTGTCCCCCTAAACCGAACTCGTACGTATAAGCTTATAATGAGTGAGGACTGAGGAATCTACTGGTTTGGGTACTATTACTTTAGAACCGAAACCACATATGATGAGCCCTAAGTGCCCACCTAGGTAGAAATTATGCTGAAATTTTAGGAA
This sequence comes from Kokia cookei, assembly GCA_039519145.1. Taxonomy (NCBI): domain Eukaryota; kingdom Viridiplantae; phylum Streptophyta; class Magnoliopsida; order Malvales; family Malvaceae; genus Kokia; species Kokia cookei. The sequence goes on from CM076908.1 coordinate 12,894,955, forward strand.
CTACCTAAAATAAAATGCGTAGGTTGCATGTTATATGTTTTTACTTGGTGATAAATCTGTAGTACTGACTTGTTTTTTTTATCTTATTTTTGCATCCTCATATTAGGAAAGGTATTGACTTGAGTTCGATTACTAGTAAAGAACTGGTCATGGAAAAATGGTATCTTGATGAGGTAGAAGACAATGTGGCCGTGAGTATGTGGTCAGAGGATAGACAACGTGAGAAAGGTGATAGTCTAGCTGAAGGCTATGTATTGCATTACTGGGATTTCACTCGGATCAGTGTGACTCAGAATAACTTATAGGAGGAAAGGACTCGAGCAGATCAGTAGAGAAAGCTGAGTTAAAAGCCCGAGTAGTCGTTAGAGGAGTCATTACAAAGGCACTGCAGTCGTAAACCTACGACAGAATTTAGGGCAAGCCAGATTGAAAATGCAGAATTAAAGAGAAGGGTACAGGAGCTTGAAACTGCATTACAAAATTCTAAAAATTGGATTGAGTTCCTTGAGGGAATCTTTGAAACAAGTAATAGGCAACTTCAGCACTCTCAGGGGTAAATCAGAGACTAAGACCATATTGTGGGTAAAGCATTAAAACAAGTGAGAGAAGTGGTAGAATACTTATTGTCCAGGCAAATGCTTTGAGCATAGAGTATGAGTCGGTGTCTAAAAAAGGCCAAAAGTTAGCATGTCTCCTTCAAAATATTAGGACTTTAAGCATTAGGGCAATATCTTATTTGTAATTATATTATGTAAAGACATTCATTTTCTAGTAAGGTTATTCTATCAGATTTCGATTGAGAGTTAATACCTTTCTTGCATATCCATTCATAAAATTTCGTATCGCATTTACATGCATTCATAAATTTTTGCATCGCATTTTCATGCATTAAAAGTTTAAGAAAGACATTTCTAATAAATTAAAATTTTCCTCTAAAAGTTACTCTGGAAAAACCACGTCGTTACTACACTTGTGCTAAGACAAGAGCGATAGATCAGCAATTGGAAAGGTTGGAGCAGACACAAAAAGAAATGTAGGATCAGCTGCATGAACAGTTAGCAAAAGTGCAGTAAGATATGAAAGACCAAATTATTGAGTCCCAGAAAGAAATTATCAATAAGTTCACTCAATTACTGATTGAGAAAATTGATAGGGGAAAGGGTATTATAATTGAACCGAAGGAAGGGAGTGATGGTCTTCTATGTCTGTTAAATGTTACCCTCACACCGGCTTAGGTTTCACAAGAAATGGGTGTTCGAGGAGCATCTGTCACTATCAACCCGCAATCGTGCTTGTTTGGCACACCAAAACTAGTAAACTACCAAACGGGTTCTAATTCTAACCCAAGAAATAACCTGGCCGACTTCATCATACCAGATTTAAATGAGATTATGGAAATAGAAAAGCAAGAGCAGAACTTTCTAACCAGTTGGAGGAGCACTATAAATGGCTAGAGGAAAGGTTCAGAGCTTTAGGAGTCGAAGGGTACTGTGAAATTGATGATAAAGAGCTGAGTTTGATTCCCAACCTGGTACTGCCCCCCAAGTTTAAAGTTTCGAAGTTTGAGAAATATAACGAGACAAGTTACCCGGAGGTACATATCACCATGTTCTGCGGAAAGATAATGGGTTATGTCCATAATGATTAGCTGCTAATCCATTGTTTCTAGGATAGTCTAACGGGATCAACTTCAAGGTGGTATAATCAATTGAGTTGTGCCAAGATCAGTTTTTGGAAGGATTTGGCACAGGTTTTCATGAGACAATACGATCATGTCATTAACATAGCTCCTAACAGGATCACGTTACAAAATGCTGAGAAAAGGTCGGGTGAAAGCTTCAGGTCGTATGCTCAACGGTGGAGATATGGCCACCTAAGTACAGCCACCACTTTTTGATAAGAAGACAACCATGCACTTTTCCAGTACTTTGAAAGCACCGTATATCAATCATTTGTTGGGAAACGCTACTAAAAGTTTCTCCAACATGGTCATGTCGAGAGAAATAATTGAAAATACAATTCGAAGAGGAAAAATCGATGTAAGAGAAAGTACCAAAAGGTCCACTCCTAAAAGGAAGGACAGTGAAGTGACTAATATAAGCTTATACCAGACGAATGTTACAAAATAAGTCATGATGATGCAATCTAAAGCCCCGACAACTAGTTATCAAAGTATACCGAGGCAAGAACCGGGCTCGAGGCCGAACACCAAAAGAATCCAATTCACTCCCATCTCGATGACTTACAATGAGCTTTATAAGAGTTTATACAATGCTCGAGTGGTTCCCCTTATTATTTGAAACCAATGGAAGCCCCGTTCCCAGATTGGTGTGACATAAATGCTCGATGTGACTACCATGTAGGAATAACGGGTCACTCCATAGAGAATTGCACTGCTATCAAGAAGCTGATTGAAAGATTTATTAAGATGGGGATAATAAGGTTCGATAAATCCGCAGAACTTAACGTGGTTGGAAATCCTTTGTCAAATTATCCCGATCAATGGGTGAATGCAATTATGGAAAATAGGAGCAAGAGAATTAAGAATGATGTGAGGGAGGTCAAGTCTCCATTGAAATTGGTTTGGCAATAGATGGTCAATAGGGGTTTGATCGTGTAAGAGAGAGAGGGTGTGGTGACAACTGAAAATTACTGCGAGTTTCATGTCGTGAAGAGGCATAAAATCCAAGGGTGTGTCGAATTCCGAACCTTGGTACAAAAGTTGATGGATAATAAAGAACTTGAGTTCTTTAAGGAGAGGAAAGATGAAGAGACAAATGATGTTTGTGCTTCTGAGGAAGGGGTGCAAATATGAAACAGAGAAAGGAAGAACTACAAAAATCCAAGAAAAGAGAAGAACACGAATAAGTGGGGAAGAGACTGAAAGCAAGTCAATGGTTATTCCTCATATTTCAAAGTCATTCGTATCAGGAGGTATTATTAACCTCGAGCGAAAGCCGACAAAAGATAGGTTGGCAAGAATAATGGAGAACCTGAACATCAACACTATTTCCGAAAGGGTGAGTGAATAAAGGAATTTGTCAGGTATTCGCCCTTACGCCCTAGGAAGCGTTCTGGACAACTGGACTGCTGAAGAGCTCTCTGTAACTTTTAGTCTTTTCCAGAGTAATGTTCAGAACACCCTTTTTGCTCCAAGTTTGAGAGCAATTGGGATCTTTTTGTAAAGGGCACAAGTTCATTTGCTTGTTATTTTCAATAAAAAAAGATACACTTTCTTTCACCCAAATTGGCAAAAATTCTCATTATTCTTTTCATCCATCTCATATTGCAATAAACATGCTTAAAATCATTTATCTTTTGGATCTTTTTGGTCTATATGACAGGTCCCTAGATATCAATGATATGAGAAATATCGTTGTCGACTTAGAGCCTCATTTTGAGCAGAATGTGTGTTTAGAGGAATCTCAGGATTTTAAAGAAGCCCAAGATTATAGTTTATCTCCTGATTTGCTACGAATGCTTGAGCAAGTCATCAAGAATGACAAAAGAACATTGAAAAGACTTGCAATTGACTATGTCCTTGATGGGCATATTTTGTGTAAAAAGAGAAAAGATCAAGTCTCGTTGAGGTGTGTTGATTATGTTAAGGCTAAGAATATCTTAGAGGAAGTTCATGAGGGTGTTTATGGAACACATGCCAATAGTTTCATGATGACTAGACAAATTATAAGATTCGGTTGCTACTGGTCAACCATGGAAGGAGATTGTATTAATTACGCTAAGAAATGTTACAAGTGTCAAATTTACAGAGACAAAATTCATGTACCTCCTTAACCTCTCCATGTTATGACTTCCCCATGACCTTTTTCTATATGGGGCATGGATGTCATCGGACCAATCTTGCTAGAAGCTTCTAATGGACATAGGTTCATTTTTGTGGTCATCGATTACTTTACTAAATTGGTGGAAGCTGCTTCCTACGCTAATGTTATGAAATCAATGGTCAGTAAATTCTTGAAGAAAGAAATCATATGTCGGTATGGAATGCCAGAAAAGATCATATCCAACAATGCTTTGAACCTAAACAATAGCACAATAGAAGAAATCTGCAGTCAGTTCAAGATCAAGCACCATAATTCAGCACCGTATCACTCGAAAATGAATGAAGCAGTGGAAGCAGCTAATAAAAACATCAATAAAATCGTGAGGAAAATAACTGAAACCTACAAAGAGATCAAGCACCATAATTCAACACTGTATTGCTCGAAAATGAATGGAGCAGTGGAAACAGCTAATAAAAATATCAAGAAAATCGTGAGGAAAATGACTGAGACCTACAAAGATTGGCATGAAAAGTTACCATTTGCTCTCTACGCTTATTAAACGTCTGTTAGAATTTCTATCGGGGCAACACCTTTCTCATTAGTATATAGAAAGAAGGTAGTCATACCCATTGAAGTCGAGGTTCATTGCCTCCGAGTTTTATCAAAAGTAAAGTTAGATGAGGCTAAGTGGATCCAATCAATATATACCCAACTAAACCTATTTGAAGAGAAGAGGTTGAAAGCTATCCAACATGGCCAGATGTACCAGAAACGGATGATGCAAGCTTATGATAAAAAAGTTCGCCCTTGAGAATTTCATGAGGGAGATCTAGTTTTGAGAAAGATCACTTATATGCAAAAAGACTTCTAGGGCAAGTGGATGCCAAATTGGGAAGGCCCATAAGTTGTAAAGAAAGCCTTCTCTGAATGAGCTTTAATTCTAGCTAAGATAGACGACAAGGATTTGTCAAACCCCGTGAACTTAGATTCAGTGGAGAGATACTTCACCTAAAAAAAAGAAAAGTTAAGTTGAAAACCCAAAAAGGGCGGCTAAAAAAAAGGTTGAACTGAAAACCCGTAAAGGGCGGCTCAAATAAAAAAAAGATACAGTCGAGATGAAAACCCACAAAGGGAATCTCGAAGCCTATGGAGATTTGAGTCGAAAACTTGAAAGGGTAGCTCAGATTTGGATAAAACTTGGGGCACGAAGTGGGCTTCCTTTTCAGAAGTAACAGGTTGGTTGGAGAGACATTACATTTTGGGCATCAATGAAGTGTAATAGTTTTCATGGGTACACATCAAGCTCAAACTGGTCCTCATCAAGTTTGTTCGAAGAAATTCGTATGTTGATATCTGGGGCATCTGGTTTTATTCCTTTTCGCTCACTATTAGCAATGTTTGCTAGTTTTTAACCAACATTTGTTATTTTGGCTGATGTTTTGATGTCTTCTCATTTATTTCCATTTAAGCGTTATCACCAGTAAATTCAATTTTATCCATTTTTGTAACCTTGCTTAGAGCATTCTTTTTATTGAAATAATGGTTAATGGACTTGATAATATAAGGTATAAAAAGATTTCTACACATTACTTTGGGAAATTTTAAACAAGGACCTGAAACATGACCATTAGTTGGAAATAACCGAATTTGAGTTGAAGAGATCCTGAAACAAATAAGTTCAACTTGTGATTACGTTTTCGGATTTCGTATCAAGAACATCAGACTTGAAAGAAAGGCATGGTGATACATCAATGTTAAAACTTAGGCAAAAGACAATTAGTGACAACCTAAGGACTAAAACAATAAAAAACCATTTTAAAATAACATCTTTGCATGCATATCAACATCATTCATGCGCATTTAGATAGGAGCATTTGATTAATTCAAATCATAGCATCCTAGTTACATGGCCATTATAGAGACCCATAAAACAGATTCCACAGGTCATATCCTCAGAGAATGGCATGACAAATTGAATCCTATACCCCTAAAGCTGTAGAGGAACAGATTGAAGTCACGATGGCAAATCTCATATACCTAAAGCTGTAAAGGGACAAATTGAAGCCGCAATGACGAATCTCATTCACTTAAAGCTGTAGAGGGGCAGATTGAAGTTGCAAGGATGAATCTTATACTCCTGAAGCTGAAATGGACAGATTGAAGACCATCCGATCTCTTACCCCGACTAAAGGGCAGATTGAAAACCATCCGATCTTTTACCCCGACCATGAGGCAGATTGAAGACCATCCAATCTTTTACCCCGACCAGAGGGCAGATTGAAGATCATCCGATCTTTTACCCCGATCATGGGGCAGATTGAAGATCATTCGATCTTTTACCCTAACCAGAGGGTAGATTTAAGACCATCCGATCTCTTACCCTGACTATAGGGCAGATTAAAGTAATCCAATCTTTTACCCTAACCAGAGGGCAGATTGAAGACCATTCGATCTCCTACCCCAACCATGGGGCAGATTGAAACAATCTAATCTTTTACCCCTAAAATTATAGAGGGGCAAATTGAAGCTACGAAAGCAAATCTTATACCCCTAAAGTTGTAAAGAGGCGAATTATAACTCACAGTAGTAGACCTCGATCTTCACTGAAGTTGCAAAGAAATAGAGTGAAGCTACGAAGGCAAATCTTTATCTCTCTGAAGTTGCAGTAGAGCAGGATGAAGCTACAAAAACAAATCTTATACCCTTGAAGTTGAAGTGGGTCAGATTAAAGTCATTAGCAAATCCTATCTCCCTAAAGATGGAGTAGAGCAAGATAAGACTACAACATCAAAAGTTAAAGTGGGTCTTGAAGTTGTAGTGAAGCGAATACCGTGGAATAGAGCAGCTAATTAAGTGAAAGGACAGATGGTTGAAAATAAGAAACATCGAAAGTTGAAATTCAGTAGGATCGGACGAAATTGGTTTTTTTTTTCTTTGCTCCATTCTCGTTACACGACAACGAGCAAAGAGGAGCAACTGTACAAGCCCAATTTAGTCCAAGCCTCGAAACCCAATTCCATTTTTCTTATTATTTTTATGAATATAAATAAATATTAATTTTGTTTTATTATTTATTTATTATTGTATTAATATAAATAAATAAATGTAAAATAATATTAATTTTGTTTTATTATTTATTTATTATTTTATGAATATAGATAAATAAATAAATAAATAACAAACCCAAATAATAAATCCAAAGTCAAAGTCCTCAAAGTCCTCTAAAATCTCATTCAAACCCCTCTACTTTTGGTGCCTTTATGGATTTTTCCCAAGCTAGTTTCAAGCAAACTTTTGAACTAGTCAAAGTGCTCAAAAGGTGGTCGGCCATGGGATTGAGTGGTTGAAATTCATTTTCTAAAAATAGCCTCAAATTCTCACCTATAAATACCCCCTAAGCTACCTATTCTAATCACGAATTCTCTTCTTTATTTTATTTTCTCTCTAGCTTTTCCCTTCCATTTCTCTTCCATTCCTTTGCTGATTTTCCCCTCTTGGTAAAGAGTGGTCTTCAGGAAATAGCTTCATTGGGTGTTTGTCAAAGACCTCGATCTGAGAAGAATCGAGCAATAATGACGAAGAACGTGACAACAGTTCTTGAGAATTGTACTATTAATTGCATTTATTACATTTTTATTATTTTATTTATATTTGTAAGTTATGTGCATATTTATGTTTGCATAACATGGTAATTCATTTTTTTTTAAAAATACATAAATTATTTTTAAAATCAAGGCTCTCGGGAATATGAAAAATCATGCCTTAACTCACTGGGTGTCTTTTTTTTTAACCGGGATAATTGAATATCCTTTTAAAAATTTAAATACGAGATTTTTTTGAAAAGTTCGTTATTTTTGAATATTTGAATTGTTATATTCTAACTTACTGGATGTAACTTTTTCTCGATTAATTCGAAATAACGAGCTTTCTTCAGAAACAAATTTTTTTTCAAAATAAAATAAATATGACATTCATACATTTAAGGATCGCAATTTAAATTTTTCTCGAACTTTTAATTTTCAACAAATAAGATTTTGAATAATTGATTAGGTACCAATTTTGGGCGTGTAAGGGTACTAATCCTTCCTTATGCGTAACTGACTCTTGAACTCATTTTATGGTTTCAAAGACCAAAATTATTTTAATGATTTTTTTAAAAAAAATCTCGAAATGTGACCCAATTACACATGCTTTAAAAATTATTTGTGGCGATTCTATTTTTATTTTTCAGAATATAAATTGAGATTTATTTTTGTTTTTTCAAAAAATGATTTCGACAAGTTTAAATCCCAGAATATGTAATTTTTTATTAACTTTTGTTAAGATGAAAAAATTGAAATATTTTTAAATAATATAATTTATTTTAATTACGAAAAATATTTTCATAATTTTCATAGTCAAAAAAATAAATAATAATATAAATAATAAATTAAAGGGTAAAATGAAAATTTTGATCTCTATTGAAGGTACAAGCTATGTACTGGATGTCTGCTGAAAAATAACAGAGTGTAGTTGAAAAATAAACGAGAGGTTAATCACCAAAGAAAAAAAAATAAACGAGAGTTTTATCCAAAATCAGTGAAATTACTCAGTTGGATATTAGTATTACTATGATTTGCCTAAAGATGGCAACCCATAGGAGCTGGGATGCATCCGAAGGGCGAGTTGAGGCCTCAATTTATAGCAGAAAAAGAAAGGGTGATTGGGGGATATTTCATTTTCATGGCAAGGAAAAACCCCCAAACAATGTGATGGTTTATAGGCATTCACATCAGCCAACCAAACCCTCACACTCCTTCCCCCCACCACTCGGTGGTTCCAGCCCTTATTTTAATTGAGTTATCACATCTCACCATCTACTGAGTCCCTACAATATTTTTAATGAATTAATTTGAAAATGGCTTACTAGTGATGAGTTTGTGAGTGACATTAGTCTCTATATTACTCATCAAGTAATGCTGAATCTAATGCTTCTTCCCTTTTTTTTGGGTCAAAACTTGCATTTAATATTGTAAGGTATTCTTTAAAGGCAAAAGTTGTTTCAATAAATTATGTAACTCAACAATCAAAGAATTTAATATTAGTAAAGAAATGTCGATTGAGTCTTAATTCGATTGATATGGGTGTTGTTGTTAATGTTGAAGGACGTGGGTTCGAGTGTGTTAAAGCATATTATCCTCTTATTTATGGGTTGGGGAAGTATTGTGTCAAAAAAAATAAATATGATCAGAACCTGTAATGAAATTGTTGAAAAAATATAGTTAATATTTTAATTTAATAGTATTAACAAAAACCATTAGTCGATAATAAGCTAATTAATATAGTCTATAGTAAACAAAATTATAATTTTGGAGAAAATGAAATTATAAAATTGGTTCGCCTTGTTAGTGTTTTTGGTTTACTTCTTTGGATTTTTTGTTTTGCCATGTTTGATTTTATACATGTTCATAGTTCTGCTAGTGTCTTAATTGCCTAGCTTGACTTTGTATCCATTGATGATGAATACAATTTAAATTAAAGAAAAGGAAATAGTACATAGATTCCAATCTAATTAAAACAAAGAGAAAGGATTGACCAAAAGGGAGTAAATGGCAAATAGAAAAGCAAACAAACAAACAAAATATGTAAGCCTTCCATTTGGAAGAGATGATATTTCACACTTAATTCTCTTACTCCATTTATATGTTATAGGTAAATTATTAAAATAGTCATTTTTTTGTTTACCTTAAGTTACATTTTAGTCAATTATGTTTGAAATGTTACGTTTTAGCCACATTATCGTGTTGTAATATTTTAATCACTGAACAGTTAATCGTCGTTAATAATGTAATAATAAGTTGAGATGGCACGTTAAATCATCATTTCAAATGAAAATTTTAGGTTAAATTATACAATTGATCCTTATTTTTTTTCGTTTCGAACGATTACATTCTTTTCTTTTATGTTCTTTTAACTTTTTTCTTTCTATCTTTTCCAGTCTCTTCTGATTCTCCTTTTGTTTTCTTCCATTCTCTATTTCTTTTAACGTAGTTTTTCTATATTTTCAATTTATTAAAATTAGTCCCTATACTTTTATTCTTTTGAACAATTTATTTTTTTATTTTTATTTCTTTATTTGTTAAAGCCAAATATCTTTGATTACATACTCGGTGTGTAAACCCAGAGACCATTTTCGATCACTACAAGATGAATAAAATTGATCCTACTGAATTTCTTCTTCGATATATTATAACACCAAGCTAAATTCTACCAAAGACATATTTGCTTACCAAATTGATGCCAAGAACTGGAAACTAAGCTAACCCTAATGAGATCATAAGGGTTAACTAGATTCATGAGAATCTTCATTGAAATATTAGGTCCAAACAATTCTATAAAATCACCATAATAATTTATTTTTGGATCCTCCTTGGTTTAGCTTCAACAATAACAGTAAAATATCAAAAACCTCAATTCACAATTGTCTATAATAAGCAAAAAAAATATTAAAAAAAAGAATCTTTATTTTGGTTTTTCTCTGAAAACATATTAAAAACTAATCAAAAGGAAGATTAAATAGAACGCACAAGAAATACCGAATACCAAAATAAAAGCATAGGAACTAGTTCTAACAAATGAAAAATATACAAAAATTATGTTAAAAGAAATGGAAAAGTGAGGAAAATAGACGGAGAAGCAGAAGATAATGAAAATAAAGAAAAAAAAAGGTTTAAAAACATAAAAAAAAATTAAATTATTCAAAATAAAAAAATATAGGGATCAATTGTATAATTAAACATAAATTTTTTGTTTAAAATGATGATTTAAAATGTTACAACACGATAACGTAATGACTAAAATATAATATTTCAAATATAAATGACTAAAATGTAACCTACAACAAATAAAGGTGACTATTTGGACATTTTATCCTAATTAGTAAGCTGAAAAATTATTACGGTTTATTCAACATCTGATGGGTCATAGTTTCCCATCACAAGGAAAGAAAAGATAGCATTAATGGTGGAACACGTAGGCTAAAAGCTTCTAATTCCGTCATTGTTTGTCATGGACTAATATTTCTTCAATTCAACGTTTCTAAGTTTCAATCACAACTACAAGACAATAACAATTGCCTGCTGGTTCCCCCCCCCCATTCCCATCCCATGACCCATCCCCCAACAAAAGTTAAATGACCAAATCCTCTAATTCTATTCCCTTTCTTTCACCTTTTTCCCCTCTTTCTAATCCGTTTTGTCACTATCCTTAGGCCCTCAGTTGTGCAGCTATCAGCCCCCACCTTCTCTTGTCTCTCTCTCGCTTTGGCCTGAATTTCATCCAATAGTACTCGGTCTCTCTCCTTCTGTCTCCTTTGTTGCTACCTAGTACCACTGCAACCCAAGGAGGATTGACCTGTCCTTTTTCCTCTTTACATTTCCTTGCCATCTGCTGACCAAGTTTTGGGGGTTTTGTTCCATGGATATGCTAATTATTATCTTCCTGCTAACCTCCGCCGCTCTTCCATTGGCTTCACCAGATCCAAACGACGAGGCTTGTTTAACCCACGTTAGCCAAACCTTGAAAGACCCTTTGAAGAACCTGCAAAACTGGACCAAACCCAACTTCGCTAACCCTTGCAACGGTTTCACTTCTTATCTCCCCGGTGCCACTTGCAACAACGGTCGAATCTACAAGCTTTCCCTTACAAACCTCTGTCTCCAAGGCTCTATCTCACCTTTCCTTTCCAACTGCACTAATCTTCAGTCACTTGACTTGTCTTCAAACTCCATCTCCGGCCCCATCCCCCAAGAATTGCAGTATTTACTCAACCTGGCGGTCTTGAACCTTTCATCGAACCGACTTGAAGGCGTGATCCCACCGCAGATAACCTTATGTGCTTATTTAAACGTCATTGATCTTCATGACAATTTACTCACCGGTCAGATTCCTCAACAACTAGGATTTCTATCACGGTTGTCAGCTTTTGATGTTTCTTACAACAAGCTTTCGGGGCCAATACCAGCCTCTTTAGGGAACAGAAGTGGGGATCGGCCGAGTTTCAATGTCACTTCTTTTGAAGGCAATAAGGATCTTTATGGATACCCTTTACCACCCATGAAAAGCAAAGGGTTGTCAATTTTGGCCATTGTTGGGATCGGGTTAGGAAGTGGGCTTGCTAGTTTGATGCTTAGTTTTACAGGAGTTTGTATTTGGTTAAAGATTAGAGATGAAAAGATGGCTGCCGAAGAAGGGAAGATGAGTCACCCTATGCCTGATTATTAAAAGCTTGAATCTAAGAGTATACTGATCTAAAATGGAAAAAAAAAAAGACTGAAAATTCCAGGTATGCTTTTAATTAAATCCTTTCCTTTCTTCTCAAATTTTAAGTGAGGTTTGGGTTTAATCTTTATTTTCTAAAGCAGTTGCCTTTTCTGGGTTTTTATGATCATTTAGTGTTTAACGATTTTAGGATTCTCTATAACATTTATTTTCAACAATGTATAAATTTCTGACTAAATATCAAGATTTAAAGTGGATCCAATGTTAACACTATATTGTGGCTTTTTTCCGACTTGGTAGACACTTCCCCCGCTGGTTTCTGCTTAATTTTGGGTTCAATGTTGAAGTCTCTAATATATGGGCGCAAACCATACTTTTAATTATTTATTATTGCATTTTGTTTTTTACAACCCATGTGACCTTGATGATTAACATTTTAATTTTTTTTAGTTATCCAGCATTTTAATTTTTAAATTTTGGAAAAGTGATCCGAAATCATTTTAAAGTAAATTTATATACATACATAAATATTTTACCCTGAATAACATGCTCAGCTGAATTTGCTATAACATTGATTCAAATGAAAATTAATGGAGTCTGTGTGATGGTTTTATAGTTAAAAGTATTCATTATTTTAAGTATAGTCTATATTTGAATCATGTTATTATTAGGGTTTTATTTTCTTTTTATAATTCATAAAAAAAATTAAAGTTTTTTATTGATTCATTTGTTCATGTGATCTTTGCTTCTTCATTTGATTTTTAGTCCGACAATTAATACTTGTATAATTTATCTAGTTTTCTCACCTAAAATCGAGTCGTCTTTTTCTGTGTGATTGTCTTTTTTTTTTTTTTTTCAATTTATTAGTGGAATGTGACTTTTTATAACTTCTTTATTCAAAATCCTCCAACTCCATGATCTATTAATATATACATTAATCTTGTTTGACAATTGGTTGATTGTTGATTATAATTGTTAGTTTGATTAATTGATTCTATTCATTGATTTGGCCGACTGCTTTTATTAATGTTTTATTTAAAAATATTTGATAAGGGTATGACACATTTTATTAAAGTATTTATTTGTTTATAATACTTTAGTTTTTATTGGGTGAAATTATTGAAATAAAATACTATTACCAACTAATTAAATTAGTAAATCTTTTTGAAATTTTAAATAAACAAATTTCTTAAGTTCCTTATTTGCAAATATTAACCTTATGGAAATTGATAAATATTAATAGTGTATCAATATAATTGTAAATTATATTCTTAGTGATAATTATGTCATGTTCTTAGTAGAAGTGTTCAAATTTTGGTTAAAATCGAATTAACCAACCTGTTAACTTGATGGATTTAACCGAAATTGCCAAGAGGGGGTGAATTGACATTTTAAAAATGTTGGATGAAAAGAGAGAATAAAAGTACTTTGTTAGTTGTAGGTCCTTGAAAGATAGTATTTATACCCCAAATTGATTTCTAACCGTTGTGGTTGTTGATGTAATAATTATAGTTGTTGGGATGAAAAATTCAGAGCATTTATGTCACCTGCAACTTCGAGTATCGATACCGTACAAAAATGTATCGATATTTTTTATCATAAATGCTAAATTCAGTGACCATTGGTACCTTTAAAACCAATACCAAAATAAATTATTGGTACATTTTCCAAAAGGTATCGATATCAGATCGATATCTCCTAGTGTTTGTAAAAAAACAGAATGCTCATTTGGTATCGGTTTTTAACCAAAGTGTTGATGTTTTTCAGAAAGTATTGATACCTATAAAAGGGTATCAATATTTTTCAGGGATTGTCAAAATTGAATGCAAGTTTGGTATCTATTTTCTTAAGGGTATCGATATTTCAAGAATTATTGATACTTGGTCAAAAAGATATTGATACTTTTTGGCTTGGAGCTATTTTTGTTTGTTTTAAAAATATTTTGAAGTGTTAAAATGATTTTGACTGGGTTCAAATTATTTTGACTTGTTTAAAATTATTTTAACTTGATCTTAAAATTGTTTCAAACTTTTCTAAGACTTGAAAATTTTATCTCTCAGACCTTAAATTGAGAAATTATTTTGTCAATTTTAACTTATATTCAAAAACATTTTAATTTGTTAAATCAAAATACTTTATCAAATAAAGCTTAGTTTAACACGATCAAATTGATCTAATTAGGTTAATCAATCGATTAACTGATCTAATTCGGTTGGAGGTCAATTAATGATTTTTTGAAAGTTCGATTACCGGTTAATGCGATTCGAAATCAGATAATTAATCAAATTAACTGAACTTAATAATTAATAATACAAATTATATGTAGTTTTAATTCGGTCAAATGAACATTCTCAATTTTTTTTGATATGTTTTATATTTGCTTTAACCAAAAAAACAAAAACATATAAATTTCAGTTAACCAATCAAGTTAATCGAAATATTTCGATTTAGTTAATTTTTTTGAAAAATTTTGATTTCGTTAACAGTTAAAGGATTAAAAAGATCGGTTAATCGTTTGAACACCTCTAGTTCTTAGTATGTAAATTAATGATAATTATGTCACACTCTAAATAAATTTATCAAGTAGCATATTTCAATTGATATGAAGTTACACAAGAAATCATTTTACATAAATAAATTGAAAATATATTAAGAGTACATAAATATTTAAGAAATAAATACATATCCAAACAAGTAAAAATAAATATTTAAGAAACACAACGGTGTCATCTAACTGCCATCAAATTAGTAGTGATGTCATCGATTTTCAGGGGCAAAAATTTTCAACAAATAAAGGCCAAAAAAAAGTATAGCAATTTAAAAGCATAAAAAGAACTAACCTTAATGGATGTAATCATTTTGCAAATGAATCTCCATAGTTGATTTTTGTATATTCACAACGAAGTTTTTTTTTTTAGATTTACTTTGGACTTTGGACTTTGGTGGTGAAAGTGAAAATGACAGAATGGAGGTTACTGATATGTTGACACCCCTATTAGGTTTGAGAGCATGTGGCAAAGAGAATAATTTTTGAGCAAGCATGGTTTGATATGTCTTCCACATATCTCATTCCCAATCAGCTATAAAAAATGTTTCCCATCCTTGCATTTTTTGTTTTGAATTGTGGTTCATATGTATTTTGATTTTGATTCAATTGTACACATTTAAAGAAATACACACATTCTTATGGATGATGTTCTTTCTTATGGAAAGCTCTCACTAAGGTTTGACCTCTTATTCGGGAAAATCTGCTTTGGTCAGTGGGGGATGGAAATAGTATTAGATGTTGGTGTGATCAATGGATTCCAAATGTAGGACCTGTTGCTAGTCTGGTTCCTAGTCATTCCAATCTTGATATGAATTGTTTTTTTAGTGAGATGGTTACAAGTGATGGCATTTGGAATCTTGATCTCTTCCGGCTTTTGTTAACTAAAGAGGTGATCCGAATGATTGTAGCAATTCCTCCACCTCATTCGACAATAGGGGGTGATAGGATCATTTGGGGTGGTACATCGACAGATTATTTTTCTGTCAAAAGTGCTTATAGGAAGATTCAGAAAAGATCGTGGAACTTGAAAGAGGTGATGGGGCAGATCCCCTGGAAATTCCAAGGACCCTAACAAGTTAGGTTCTTTATTTGGCTCGCTCTCAAGCAACGTTTGCTTACCAATGTGGAAAGAATACATCGGGGTATTGGGCATGATATGACCTGTGATATTTGTGGGCATGGTTTTCAAGATTTTCTCCATGGCATTAGGGATTGTTCTGTAGTGAGAAGTATTTGGGATCAGTTAATTCTAATAGAACGACAAGCTTGGTTTTATTCTAGTAATTTGTAGGAATGGCTTGTATTGTAGCAAGAAGTATTTGGGATCAGTTAATTCTAATAGAACGACAAGCTTGGTTTTATTCTAGTAATTTGTAGGAATGGTTTGTATCAAACTTGCAGAATCAACATGGAAAATACTTGGGAGATGTAGGCTGAAATTATCTTTTTGAGATTATCATTTGACGCATTTGGAAGAATTGAAATCTTTTTATTTTTCAAGGTATGTCCTGGAACATTAGTGAAATTATCAAGATGTCTAGACCTGTTCATGGGTTGGACTACTAGTCTAAGTCTGAAGGCTCACCAGAAATTTGGAAGGGATTGGACAAAAATATTAGGTCCGAAAATGAGTTTGGGAAAAAAATTAGGCTCATTTAAAATATGGGTCAAGCTCGGTCTTGAACATTCAAGCCCGACCTCGGCCTGATCAGTTTTAAGTTTATAATATTTTATAATATGTTATTTTTATATATTATGTAATTTAAAACATATTAAAAAATAAACTTATACTAAATATATAATATTACTCTAATGTAAATATTAAAATAATGTTAAGACGACTATATAAAAAAATTTAATAAATAAAAAATTATAAACTTATAAAATATTAAAATAAAATAATATAAATATTTTTAAAAAAATTAAAAATAATATGAGCAGACTTAAAATGAGCTTAGGTTAGTCTTTTGCAAATATGGGCGGGTTTGGAAAAAATTTTAATATCAAATTTCGGACCGGGCCGAGCTTGAACAAGCATAAAGTATGTTAATATAATGTTTAAGCCCCACCCAAATTCGACTCGACCCTACCCATGAGCACCTCTAAAGGTGTTCTATAGTTGGACAAAACAGTATGTCTATTTTAAAAGCAATTCTTTGACTGAGGCACGAAGATCAATTCCAACCCCATACTTGACAGGTAATTGGGAATGTTTAAATACTAATGGGTCCGTTAGAAATGAAACAAGTTTTGCTTCAATAGAAGGAATTGTTCGTGATCAAAATGGGATGTGGATTCTTGACTATAACATGTATTTGGGGAACTGTTCTGTTTTCGACGCTGAATTATGAGGCATATTGGATGGATTGGCTCTCATAATTGAGCGAGGTTATGATAATTTGTTGATTCAAACTGATAATCTCGAGGTGACTAATGTCATTCAAGAGAATTCTTCCGAGAGTTTCGATTCTACTTTGATCAAAAGAATTCTTCAACTTTTGTTGCAGTTTGGACATTGGAGTATTTGCCACATCTCTAAAGAAGATAATCAAGATGCTGATAGCCTGGTCAAATCTATACAAGATAGACGAAATGGTTTAAGATTGTTTGAGGTCTCCCCGTTGGAGGGGATGGTTTAGATTTTTGTAACTAGTTTGTTTAATTTCCTTTTCCACCAAAAAAAAAAAAGAAATACACACATTCATTTATTTTCATATTGAGTTAATATTATTATTTGTATATGGAATACATCAATATAAAATTATGCTAACTTGATAATATTGATAGTTATTTATGAAAATTGAATCAAATTAAAATTTTATATTTAAAATTAAATAAAATCAAAGTTTATATATGATATTACATATTTAATCAAAGTTCATGTATAATTTTATATTTATTCTAAATTTAAAATGTTTAATTAAAATTAAATGAGTTATTTATAATGAGAAATAAAATAAAATATTCATATATTTATTGATTGGAACTGAGGCATCAAATTTAATATTTGACAAACTGTTAAAAAATATTTTTTTAGGTTTATATGGGTCTAAACTAGGACCAATTTCTTTATAACTAAAAATACTTATTTTCATCCTTTTTCACTTTTGCGTAACATTTTTAAAGGAAACAATGAAAACAATTAATTATTATTTTTTAATGTTCACATATTTTTATTTTTATTTTCCAAAAATAAATTTTAAAAATTTTAATTAAACATAATTTCTTCAATGATTGTATTTTTTTCTTCAATGATTTTCATTTTCCAATAAAATGAAACCAAACGTAATCTTAGCTTTTGCTATTTGAAAAACATTTTAGGTGTTATATTATAAATTTATAGATCATTAACGGCACGTTTGGTTCATTGAAATTGAATTGGATTGTAATGAAATAGAGTTACAATGAAATAAAGCTGTAATTAATAATTCAATTGTTTGGTTGAATTTTAATGAAATAAAATTATAATAATATTCTTGTATTTGGTTAAAAGTAACAGATGTTGTAATAGTATAAGAAAAAAGTTAAAATGACAAAAGTACCATTAGTAGAATTTTTTAAGTTGTTGATTGTTGTTATTGTTATTAAATATAATAGGATTATTATTAAATATAATTTAATAAAAATAATAATATATAATTTAATAACAATATTTAATATAATTATTTTATATTATATTATATTAAAAATTTCAAAAATTTTATTTTTATATTTTATGAGTCCAAATTTTAAAGGATTAATCTAGAAATTAATTTTATTTTGTTATTCAAAATTGTATTGAATAACTATTTTTTGGTATCACTAAAGAATAACTATTACGAGAGAGTAACTAATAGGGAAGTAATAATCATTCCATTAAATGAATATTACGTTTATTCCCCCAACCAAACATGATGGAAGCGTTTAAAATTTATATTTTGCATGTTGTAATATTGATAATGGATTATCATAATTTCTTTTATATTTTTATTATAATCTAAATTGAATAGTTATTAATATGTAAACAATACTAAAAAGGCATTATGATAAATAACAATGAACACATGAGAAAAGGAGGATAGTTTGCATTTGAATTCTGAAATTTATATTAATTTATAAGTGTTATATTAAAACAACATTTTATAAGTAATTTATATTTAATAATTAAATATATTTAAAATTAATATTTCATATATTATAATATTAATAAATTTTGATATTATTTAAATTAATATATTTTTACTTTAAAACATCATATTTAAAATTTATATAAGTAATCCATCTTATTTATAAATTTAATTTAAGCCCAAAATTCTGTACGGTCCACTTTTGACCCACCTTCACAAATCATCACCAATTCACCATCCACTTCTAAAACCTCAATACCTCTATTATCTCTCTCTTCCAGCTTTTTCCCCAAAACCCTAATTTCTCCTTGTCGAAGCTAAAACCTCCCTTAAAATAATGGCTAAAAAGAACAAGCAGAAGCCTCCGCAAGACCCCAAACGTAGCCAGGAGGAAGACAAGAGACAAGTAGAGCGCAAGGAAGAGGAAGTAGAAGATGAAGAAGAAGAAGAAGACGAGAAAAGCTTCGAAGACTTGGGCCTCGACCATCGATTACTCCGAGCTCTTATCAAGAAAGGCGTTGGCAAGCCTTTTCCGATTCAACGTGTTGCAATCCCTCTCATTCTAGTAAGTTTGTATCATGTTCAAATAGTTGCTTAATTTTAGTTATTTTTCGTCGATCGATGTTTAATAGCTTTAGGTACGGCGAACGCGTGTTATTAGCAAGGCAAAGACGTGGTAGCTCAAGCTAGAACAGGCACTGGCAAAACCTTTGCATATCTTCTTCCGTTACTTCAGAAGCTGTTTCCGTTGGATTCCGGTTCAAAATCCCGGCTTGCTCCAGGCGGTTTCATCCTCGTGCCCTCGCGTGAATTATGTCAACAGGCATGCTATATATTTTTTAAACTCCTTTGGTTAGTTAAATGCATTTGAAAAGGAAATAACTTTTTGTAGTGGAATTGGAAATTTTCAATTTATGTTTCGTGAGTAACAAGTAGGTAGTAGTTTGGGTTTATATTTGGATTAACTTTTAGGTATTTTCGTGTATAATTGGTTTTCAGGTTTATAAAGAGGCCATATCGTTGGTTGAACTATGTAGAGTTCACTTGAAAGTTGTGCAGTTAACCGGTGGAATGCCAACTTCTGATTTGGTTGGTTTGATTATCAGTGTATCATTCTTCTAATGCTTTAGCACTGAATCACCTTTGCTAATTTTTTTTCCTTATTTTGTTAAACTTGCAGCGAGCTGCATTGGCAGGGCCTCCTGATATTTTGGTAACCACGCCGAAGTGCATAAGGGATTGCTTGTCTGCTGGATTACTTCAGCCTGCTTCCATCAGTGAATCACTAGAAATTCTTGTTCTTGATGAGGTAAGAGTTTGAGTAGAATGTAGAGCGACTTTCTAAAGTTAGTTGGGTTCATGCAGCTATTTTTATCATAAGTGAAGTTATGATTTGAGCAAGTATCAGTGAATCACTAGAAATTCTAGTCCTTGATGAGGTAAGAATTTGAGTAGAATGTAGAGCGACTTTCTAAAGTTAGTTGGGTTCATGCAGCTATTTTTATCATAAGTGAAGTTATGATTTGAGCAAGTATGTACTCATATGATTTGCAAGCCACTCTTCAAACATGTCATACTGTTATCAGGAATGGAACTTTATATCTTAAGTGCTTGCTCTTTTCTAACGTAGTTGCATATATCAAGTAACTCTGTAACCTATATTGCATTTGCTGTTTCTGTGCACTTTCTACTAATGAAACATGCAAGGAGGTCATTGATGGATATTTGTTTTTACAGGCTGATCTTTTGTTGCAATTTGGCTTTGGAGATGATCTTAAAGCTCTTACTCCTGCCATTCCTAGAAGTTGTCAATGCCTTCTAATGTCTGCTACCTCAAGGTGTGTTATTTGTGTAAGCTTTGTATTCTTTGTAAACCAGGTTATGATGTTTTTGTTAATTGTTTTCACCGTTCTGTAGAGCCCATTGATTTATTTCATCTGATACATCCTTCTAATTGTATTTTCTTTTGATGATTAAATGATTGTCAGCCACTGCATGTATATGATGTAAACCTGCATTTTAAATTTCCTATTCTACTTTTTCCATTAAGATTGGCAATACCTCCTGATCAATCTATTTTGGCATTTGGTATTTGGCAGCCCTGATGTTGACCAACTTAAAAAGCTGATTTTGCACAATCCATTTGTTTTGACGTTGTCAGAAGTAGATGTTAAGGATGAGGTTATCTCAAAAAATGTTCAGCAGTTCTGGGTATGAACCTATAACCACTATTAGGAAACTGTTAAGGCTATTCCATTTAGCTGGTTGGTTTTTCTCTAATTTTGGAACAATGGTTTACCTAAAATTTTCTTCCCTGTTCTTTAATGGATTGCAAAAGTTATTTGTAGTTCAAGCAATAAGCTTCCTGATCCTTTACCCCTTTATCCTATGTTTTTCAGATTTCATGCAGTGCGAGTGACAAGTTACTTTATGTTCTTGCTCTCCTAAAGTTAGAGTTGGTGTTGAAGAAGGTTTTGATTTTTACTAACACTATTGGGGCTGGTTTCAGATTGAAACTATTCTTTGAAAAGGTATTCTGTTGTCATCTTAAACTTAACGCTTCCTCATCCTATTCACTAATCAGCTTAATTCTTGCATGCTTTCCATTTGTGTGTCTATCATAAAATTGAAAGTAATTGCCAACTTGCATAGTTTTAAAGTATGTCAAATGAGCAATGTATATTTATATCATTCTTGCTGAATGTCAAGACTAAGGTTTTGCTTGGTAGGGTGGAAAAAAATTAGAAAGATGAAAAATTAGAGGAGAAAAATAGAAATAAACTATATTTTTTCTTCAGAATTAGTGTGCTTGATAGAAAAGATAGAAAAATGAAAAGAAAAAGTCATTTTCTTTCCATGCTTTGCTTGGTAAGGTTGAAAAATAGGAGGAAAGAAAATGAAAACTTAAAAAAAAAATGCATAATCTTCTAAATTTGCATTCTTATCTCTCTTTCATTTTCTCTCTTATCATTCCAATTTGGAATGACTTTTTTTATACATTAGATGGAAAAATTCATCTTTCTTATTTTCTTTTCTCTCACTTCTCTTTCTTACCAAGCACACTCAAAACTTATTTTCTTTTCCCTTTTCCCTTTTCCCTCTTCCACTCTCTTCTTTCCATCCTTTCACTTTCCCATTGAACCAAGCATTAAGTGTTCTGTTGCATCAAACCTCTATCTTAGATTAGTCCTAGTTTTTTTTAAGTTTTGACTCATCTCATGGAGATTACTATGTGTATGACATAATTATTCTATTTTTAAGTATATTATTTTGACTTTATAATATTTGTTGTCAAGTTTATCTACTAAGGCTCAAGCACTTTTTAATTTTTCTGTTTTTCCTAAATAAGAAAACAACCTGTCCTGTAATTGTTTATTTATTATACCTATTTCTCATGACGTTTACTGTGGCAGTTTGGAATCAGGTCTGCTATATTGAATGCTGAGTTGCCTCAGAACTCTCGTCTACATATCCTGGAGGTATACCAAATAGTCCTGTTTCAATGAATTTTATTTAGATTTAAAAAGATTATTTTATATGTATTTTTATTTGTGTTATGCTAGAGTTGAGAATTAAAAATTTTGATGATACCATTTGCAACCTCTGTTGTGATTTGTTTGCCTTACTGTATCTACTAACAATAGTAAGTTTAGTTGCTTATGACCTGTGTGTTTTTTCTCTCTTTTATCAGGAATTCAATGCTGGGCTTTTTGATTATTTGATTGCAACTGATGACAGCCAAACAAAAGAGAAGGAACAAGCTAATAAGGACAAAGACGTGGACTCGAGGAAGTCCAGAAAAGGTGCTAAGCCAAAAATTGACTCTGAGTTTGGTGTTGTGAGGGGAATTGACTTCAAAAATGTCTACACCGTAAGCCCACCTTTTGCTTCAGGATATTTTACGCTTTGAACAGTTGTTTTATGGTTAATTACTGTTTTAGGATAGTTTTTTTTATCATCATATTTTGCTTTGTACTATAGTTACTGGCCTTTGCTTGTAAGGTGGAGTTTATCTTCTTCTTCTTCATCATCATCATCTTCTTCTTACTTCTTTTCTTTTCCTTTTTCTTTTTCAAACTTTGATTTTACTGTTGTTTCCACATTCCTTTCTTGTGCAGGTTATAAATTTTGATATGCCTTCAAGTGCTTCAGGATATGTACATCGTATTGGACGAACTGGAAGAGCATATAGTGCTGGTGCTTCTGTTTCTCTTGTGAGTTTCCTGGCTAAAATTATAAATAACTTCTATAGGGGCTGCAATTTTTGCTGAATGACTTATTTATCGTGGTGCATTTGATATGAATTCACTCTGCACTCCCGTTTTACCATTTTCAACATCTTTTATTTTAGCATGGTAACAGTATTTTTTGGGGTCATGTCATTGAGGCATTAATTAGAGAACCCTAATATGTCTGTATTTAGGCTACATGCATCTGATAATGATGAGCTGGACGTGTTGGATGGTGTTTATGATTGTTGCATAATACATTTTATTTCAACTTGTTATTCGTAGCTCTTGCCAATTATTCGTTCGTCGTTAACAGGTTTCACCAGATGAGATGGAAATTTTTGAAGAAATTAAATCCTTCTTGGGTGAAGAAGAAGACATTGGCACAAATACTATCATGCCATTTTCACTGTTGACCAAGGATGCGGTGGAGTCTTTACGATACAGAGCTGAGGTGATATTATTTGGTTCCTTCAGTCTCCAATGTATATCATTCA
The DNA here is from genome assembly GCA_039519145.1 of Kokia cookei. Taxonomy (NCBI): domain Eukaryota; kingdom Viridiplantae; phylum Streptophyta; class Magnoliopsida; order Malvales; family Malvaceae; genus Kokia; species Kokia cookei. Next base: position 12,918,379 of record CM076908.1, read on the forward strand.
TGGTTTCTTTTATAAAATTGGGGCGAATAGCTTCATTATATAGCAAGTTGTTTCGTGGTTTATAGATTAAGTGCATGTTGCTTATTTTGAGAGGGGGGATCTTGCAGGATGTGGCAAGGAGTGTGACAAGAGTTGCTGTTAGAGAATCACGAGCTCAGGATTTAAGGAATGAAATTCTCAACTCCGAAAAGTGAGTAATTACTGATTGTCAAAGACATCAAAAGTCAACCTGTAATTTAGCCTGGTTGCAGAGTTTAATCTTGCGTTTTCTGAGTTGTGTGCTTCTGTTTGTTTAGGTTGAAGTCTCATTTTGAAGTAAATCCGAGAGATCTAGGTAATGAACGTAGTAGGCTAATGCTTTCATTTATTTCTAATGCACTTGTGAAATCCTGAATCCTGATGTTGGATTATGAACTTGTACTGTACCAGATTTATTGAAACATGACAAGGTTCTGAGCAAGGAACCTCCTGCACCTCATCTTCATGATGTGCCCGACTATCTATTAGACCAAAAGACACGTGATGCCAGCAAAATGGTCAAGCTTACTAGAGCTGCGATGGGAGATAACAAATCCAGTCGTCGCCAGGGAGCCAAGAAAAGATTCAGAAAAAGCAGGGATCCTCTCAAGAGCTTTTCTGCTGAGGTAAACGAACACCGGTTTTATGTTTATCTGAGAATTCTGTGCATTGCCTACATTTAGTGATTTAATCTTAACATCATTGCTATTGTTTGGTGTCAGGCACCGAAGAGAGTCGGCAAAGATGGGGTGAAAGGAGAGGGAAAAGGTTTGGATTTTACCCATAAATCCAAAAAGCAAAAAGCTGTTTGATTATTCAGTTGTGTTTACAGTTAAGCTCTGTACAACAATGTCTGCTTATTGTCGCAGGCAAAAATTTTGTTCTTTTCATTTATTCCAAAACTGTTCTTTTCTTTTTCAAGTTTCGTTTTGTGTGGATTTTTATTACCTGTTTCCATTAATGTTATTGACGACTACTTTTAGCCCATTAAGTGATAACAAAATAAGTGATAAATTCCATAAATCTGAGGTAAAAAATTGGTTAACAGAAATTAATCACCTTTGGTATGTAATCCGTTACTCACCCCCCTACCCCCATGATATAATAATTCATAGTAATAATATTTAAACAATAAAATCAAATGAAACAAAATCAAGGGAAGTACGTATACCATTTCTCATTTTTGATGTGGTTTTGCATCTCTTTCACTATTATACATATTTGATTTTATTCAAGATTTAGCTTTCAACTATACCCGTTTTTCCTTTTTAGTCCTTTGAATTTTTTGTCACATTAGTACTTGAAACTATTATTTTATCTCAGTCTACTCCCAAAAATATTAAAATAGCTGACATTATCTATCATGTGTCACGTTTTTATTGGATGACATTGAGCTTTTTGAGTAAACTCGGACCAAGTGATTGTTTAAATTTCAAAATTGCCCCAAAGAAGATTAGATACTAAAATAAGAAAAATAATATAATTCAAAGGCTAGAGTATAAAAATTTGCAATTTGGGTTAAGCTTTTCTCATCATAAAAATTTAGAAGCTTACTCTATGCCAATTTTACCCATTGAAAATTATCTATAGCAAGGACATTTTAGTTTTCAAAAAAATAGTGAAACTTTTAAATCCTTGCAAAGATTATTTCTCTGAAGGTATAAGAGCTCAACAAGAGGAAGAGAGGGAAGAGATGGTAATAGAGAAAGGGGCCGGTTCACTTGACACAAGTGAATAGTTGGGGGTAACTAAAGAGGAAGGACGAGAAAGGAGCTAAGGAGGGGAGAATGAGATTGAGTGCTAAGGTATATTTCTTAGGGTTGCCTAAAGGAGAAGAAGATCCTATTATCATCATGTCCTGGGGTATTTATAAGGGGAAAGGTCCTCATGCTTGGTGTTGCCATGTCATTGACAACATGGGTTGTGGTCCATGCGTGTAGTCGGCCAGGTGGCAAGTCTGTTATACGCTAGTTATCGTCAAGCAGGGTGCAATCTAAAATTCCCTTTGTTGAGGTACTACGAGGTTGTTACGCCTCAGTAGCCCATTGGTGGTCACCTCTTAGGGACAAGTGTGCACTTGCTAATAGTGAGTGGCCTTCCAGTGGATAATGTGGGGCTTGCAAGTGGCTGGTCCCTAAGTGACCATCTAGGTTGTGTGAGGCAGAAAGCCGTCTGTGGGTGACTTTCAAGTTGCTTCTCGTGCTACCATGTGTTTAAGCTGAGATAGGGGTGTAACAATTGTTCGCCCCCTAGTCAAGAAGTGTTGGATCTAGTGTCCTTAGTGTAGTATTTTCGTCCTTGTATACTTGCATTTTTTCGAATAAATTGGTTTAATAAAATATCCATTAATTATATTAATATCCTTTGTATACTATCCTCAACAGTTTTTGCATGCAAAGGAAAATGGAAGCAAATATTGGCTCACTAATTATCTAGTGTTTAACTAATACTAAGCGATATTACGTGGTCGGATCGTAATACGGAAAGATAACTTATATTAGTAGATAATCTAAACATGTCCTTAGTCTAATCGGAAACAACAAATCGGTTGAAAGACTAATTTGTCGACTATCATGTCCAATTGGGGAGAAATCTTATCTTGGATATTGGAGCGGATGATACCCAGAAGATAGAGACATAGATGTGATTGACTATATTGATAGTACATCAAACATAATCCAAATAGAATATATCCTAAATCTGTTTATGGATTTGTTCACTTGTGATGCTCATAATATAAATGAAAGCTAATCTTGAGTGGGTGATGGAATATATATGCGTGACTCGTATACTTTGATATAAATAAAAGTTAGAGTTCAAATAGATAAGAAACCAAAAGTTGGTATATTAGATATACTACTTTTGCAGTATGTAGTGGCATTCCACAATAGTGGAATTCATAACCCAACTAAAAGGTGAATGATATCCTCTCATCGAAATTACATGGTAGATGAAAATTAAATAGACCATAAGTAATTTGTCTTTGTGATAAATGATTTGATTACTATCTAATAGTAATTGATTTTTCATGAAGGAAGATATAAAGATTACTGTGAGATAAAATAGGATCATATTGAGAGAACGAATTTATCCCAAAGAGATTAAGGATACCCTATGAGGGTAACATACTTATGACAAGATTATTGGACGGACACTTAGCTTTCGTTATGATATATAATAAGGGAGAGCTCAGTCTATAATACCTTACTTTTTAGTGGTATCGAAAATGACAATTTAGGAATCCTATTTCCAATGTTCGATTCCATAAATATTATTATTTATTATTTAAAAGGTTAGTATAGAGGTTAATCAAAATTTTGTTTGTAACACCACTTAACCCTAAACCGTCATCGAAATAAGGTTACAGGGTATTACCAGACCTATCGGACAACTTACAAATAATAAATAAATAATTAATGAACATACTATAAAATAATAATAAAATTCCTTAATTGAACCCTCGAGGCTCAAAACACATATTAGAAGAGAATTGGGACTTGTTTTGGTGCTCCGTAGATTTTTTCGTAATTTTTTTTTCAAACGCGATATAACCCCCTTTATAAACATCTAACCTTCCCTACAATTTCAACCCGCAACCAAAACAATTTATACTCAAATTCACCTAAATCATAATCATTCCATTAACATATTAATTCAATAATTAAACATTCTTAATATTATTCAAAATTTACAAATAACTTTATTCATTTTTTTTTTCATTCAAACATTATGCCAAATTTTATAATATACTCTTTACCATTTTATTAAACTAATATCAAAATATAGTATATATATATATTTACAACCCACACTGCAAGCATATACATGTAACCTATACAACTCCTTGTACATGCCACTTTTACCAAAAGAGGAGAATTACATCATCGAGTTTATACTGAGGTCGGGATCGATCTAGATGCTGAACCAGGACCTTAATTTCTACTAACCTGCGCACGGAAACAACCGTACGCTAAGTATTTCATACTCAGTGGTATTACTTTAATTCAAATTATAAATAACCAAATAAATTTCACATAATCAATCATATAATACATGAACACATATTATCTTAATTTATACATCACTTTCATTCCATATCAATATCAAATCAATTTAACCATTTCATTCTCATTTCTCAATTTCATTACATATCACTTGATATGCCTCAATTTTTCATTTCCATTCAATTTTTATTTTTCACATTGTTTATCCCTATTAACAAGACTCGGACCTTGGCGGATACACGAATCCAACCAAACACACTAGAATGGCACCCAGTGCCACATCGGATAGTTCGAAGCAATAAGGTGACACCCAGTGTATCATCGTCCTAGCCGAAGTAAAGTGGTACCCAATACCTCATCGAATCTATCCGAAGTAAAATAATGACAACCAATGTCTCATCGACTCAAGGTCGAAGTTTCCTGAACTCTTCCAATCCTATGGCATGCCAATTATATTCAACTCAGCCCAACTAGTTAATAAGGACTTTCAATTTCAATTTCATTTATTAAATATAAATATCGAAATAAACATTAAATAATGAATAATTTAAATTATAGTAATACAAACCCAGATTTCGCGATTACTCCTCGATAACTTTCTCCTTTCCTTTTTGTGCTGATGCTTCGGGTTCTTTGCTAGCTACAAAAATAATAATAATAATAATTTACACTATTAATTACAACACTAATTTATAATAATAATTGAATTTCTATTCAATTTATACCTTAATTCCAATTTAATCCTAATTAACTTATTTATTTTTTTCTAACTCAATTCATACTTTATTTTTATTCAATTTCCTTCCATATTCTACTTAACTATCTAATGTTCATAATAAAACCCTAATTTAAAATTTCTTTCAATTTAATCCCTCTATCACAAAACTTATAGCATCTTTTACAATTTAATCCCTTTATCAATTCTAACTTGAAATTCATTCAATTAAATCCCTAATTCACTATTTTGTTCAACATGAACTATGTTCAAAAACCTTAAAACTTCCAAGAACTAAACTTAATTTCATCAAAACTTTGTTCTAAAGCTTCTAAAACATCTAATTTAAGAGAAAATGGCTTAATTGACTTACCAATTAAAGATTAAAGCTTCAAAATCCTAGTTTCCGCTTTTTCTTTTTCCTTCCCTTTTCTTTCTCCCCTATTTCGTTTGAGCCTCTGTTCTTCCTTCTTTTGTTTCTTTTTTTTCTTTCTTTATTGTTTTATTTCTTATATATATTAGTTAATAATAACAAAATAATACCAATTAAATAATAATTTATATTATTATATTTTAATATTAATTAATAATAAATTAAACTCAAGAAAAAATCTTTAGATTTTTTTCTCTGTTTGTTGCCTTAATTTATGCAATAGGCATAATTTCCATTTTAGTCCCTCTTTTTTCTTTTAATCTATAATTAGACTTTCACCCTTTATTCAATTTAGTCCTTTTTTTAATTACTCTAAATTAAATTAAATTCACCTAATCAAAGCTTAATTAAACACACTACTAAACTTATAATTACTCCTAATAATTATTTACGAACTTGGTTTACTAAGACGGAGGCCCTATAACTCACTTTTTCTGGTGCCCGTGAATTTAGGTCATTACATTTCTCCCCCCTTAATAAATTTTGTCCTCGAAATTTACCTGAAAATAAATGGGGGTACTATGCTCTCATAGTTTCTTCTGGTTCCCAAGTCGCTTTTTCCATACTATGACTTCTCCATAAGACTTTTACTAGGGAAATTCGTTTATTTTTTAATTTCTTTACCTCTTGTGCTAAAATCTGAACCGACTCTTCCTCGTAGGACAAATCAAGTTGAACTTCAATGTCTTCAATAGAAATGATATGAGAAGGATCTGATCTATATTTTCGTAGCATAGAAACATGAAAAACATCGTGAATCTTCTGCAATTCTGGAGGTAAAGCTAACCGATAAGCGAGTGGCCCGATTCTTTCTACAATTTCGTATGGCCCAATATAACGAGGGCTTAACTTTCCTTTTCTGCCAAATCTCAATACTTTCTTTCAAGGAGAGACTTTGAGAAATACTTAATCCCCGATTGAATACTCAATGTCCCGACACTTCAAATCGGCATAAGATTTCTGTCTATCAAAGGCTGCTTTTAATCTATCTTTAATCTTCTTAACCGTTTCTTCTGTCTCTTGAATTAATTCTGGCCCAATCATTTTTTTTATTCAATTCTGTCCAACACACTGGTGATCTACATCTTCAACTATATAGGTGCTTCATACGGGGCCATTTGTATACTAGATTGGAAACTATTATTATAGACAAACTCAACTAATGGCAAATAACGTTCCCAACCTGATTCAAGGTCGATGATACAAGCCCGAAGCATATATTCTAGTATCCGAATTACTCGTTAGGACTGTCTATCTGTTTGCGGATGAAAAGCGTACTAAAGTTAAGTTTAGTACCCAGAGAATCATACAATTGCTTCCAAAATCTTGATGTAAATCGAGGATCCCAATCGGAGATTATTGATACCGGAATACCATGTAATCTTACAATTTCTCGGATATAAACCTCAGCAAGCTTCTGCAATGACCAGTCGGTTCTGACTGCTATGAAATGCGCTGACTTGGTAAGTCTATAAACTATCACCTAAATGGCATTCTTTTTACTTGCTGACAATGGTAATCTTGTAACAAAATCCATCATGATGCGATCCCATTTCCACTCAGGAATATTAATAGGTTGAAGTAGTCTAGTAGGAACCTGATGTTTTGCTTTTACCCGTTGACAAGTTAAACATTTATTCACAAATTCAACTATGTCTCTTTTCATTATTGGCCACCAATATAGTTCTCGTAAATTCCGGTACATCTTCGTACCTCCAGGGTGCAAAGCGAATGGACTGTCGTGAGCTTCTCGAAGAATCGATTTCTTCAACTCAAAATTAGTTGGAACAAAAATCCGATTTTGATATCTCAAACATCTACAATCATCAATATTAAAACTCTCTGCTGTACCATTCTGTACCATCTCTCTTTTCTTCAACAATTTGTCATCTCCCAATTGTGCTGATTTGATTTGATCAAACATTACCGGCTTTATTCTCAACTCGTCCAAAAGACTCCTATCATTACTGATACTGAGCCGTGCAAACATTACTCTCGATTTAATTGCAGCTTTTCTTCTTAGTGCATCAGCTACAACATTAGCTTTTCCCGGATGGTAATCTGTAACACAGTCATAATCTTTTAGGAGCTCTATCCACCGTATTTGTCTCAAGTTCAATTCTTTTTTAGAAAGAAGATATTTCAAACTTTTATGATCGGTATAGATGTAGGATTTCTCACCGTACAAATAATGTCTCCAAATCTTCAGAGCAAAAATCATGAGTCGGATAGTTACGTTCGTGTGGCTTCAATTGACGAGATGCATAGGCTATTACTTTTTCGTCCTACATTAAAACACAACCCGGATTACTCAAAGAAGCATCACTGTACACTACAAAATCTTTCTCCGACTCTAGTAATGTCAAAACTGGTGCCTTTGTCAACATTTGCTTCAACGCTTCAAAACTTCTCTAGCACTTATCATCCCAAATAAAAGGAACATTCTTCTGTAGTAATTTAGTCATTGGCAAAGCTATCTTCGAAAATCCATTCACAAATCTTCTATAATACCTAGCTAAACCAAGAAAACTTCGTACCTCAGATACATTTTTCGGTACTTTCCACTGAACAATTGCTTCAATCTTTTTCGAATCAACTCTGTTTCCATCTGTCGATACCACATGTCCCAAAAATACAACTTCTGATAGCCAGAACTCACATTTGCTAAGCTTTCCATACAACTGCTTCTCCCGTAATATCTGTAATACAATTCTGAGATGTTGATCATGTTCTGACTCTGATTTTGAATAAACAAGTATATCATCGATAAAAACCACTACAAACTGGTCTAAATACGGCTGAAAGAAACGATTCATGAGATCCATAAAAATAGTTGGGGCATTAGTCAATCCGAATGGCATTACCAAGAACTCATAGTGACCATACCTCATACGGAAAGCTGTATTCGGAACATCGCTTTCTTTTACTTTCAACTGGTAGTAACCTAACCTTAAGTCAATCTTCGAAAATACAGAAGCTCCTCTCAACTGATCAAACAAATCATCAATGCGAGGCAATGAATACTTATTCTTAATTGTTACCTTATTCAACTGTCGGTAGTCAATATAAAGTCGCATCGAGCCATCTTTCTTCTTAACAAATAACACCAGAGCTCCCCACTGTGATATGCTCAGTAGAATAAAACCACGATCTAATAAGTCTTGCAACTGTATCTTCAGCTCCTTTAACTTTGTAGGTAACATTCGGTACGTGGGTATGGATATTGGAGTTGTACCCGGATAAACCTTTATAGCAAACTCAACCTCTCTGTCTGGTGGTAAACTCGGTAGTTCTTCGGCAAATACATCAGAAAACTCACAAACTGTCCGGATTTTACTGCATTGGCTTTCAACTGAATCTGAATTGATGACATAGGCCAAATATGCTGAACAGCCCTGTTGAAGTAACTTATTAACCTTTATCGACCTCCATCTTCTATCTGAATACTGAATTTCTTTTTATAGCAATCCAAAATCACTCCATATTTAGATAACTAATCCATTCCCAATATTATATCAAAGTCCCCAAATGGCATGATCAACAAGTCAACAGGAAAAGTTTTATTCTGTATAATCAATGGGCATCTCGGACATACTTGATTTACTAATACTGTTTACCCCAATGGACTCAACACCTCTATTGACACTCTAGACACCACGGACTTTAATTTCCCCAACTCAGCTAATTTTAAATTTATATATGAATGTGAAGATCCGGGATCAATCAAAGCATAAACAGGCTCAGAATACAATAAAAATATACCTGTTACTACATCGTGGGTATCGCCTTCTTCCCGTGTTCTGACCACATAGGCTCTGGTCGGTACTTTAACTTCAGACTGTTGGGTAACAATATCATTGCTTCTTCTAACACCTCCTCCTCTAAAAGCCGAACCACCTCTACCAGATTCTCTACCTTTAGCTATAGATACTGATCTCTATGATGTTACCGGTGCAGCACTATCAATTTTCGGGGAAATCTCTTATGAAATGATCTGTAGAACCATATCGGAAGCAACCCCTAGTTAATTTCCAGCATTCCCCTTTGTGTTTCTTCCCACAGTGCTAACAATCTGGAATTTCTATTTCCCGAGATGAACCTCACACACTGCCAGTGGATACCATCATTTGTTTACTCTACTTCTTCCACTTCTATCCGGTCCAAAATTGGATCTCCATCCACCTTGAGATTCTTTTGATCTTTTTGGCTGATGATTCAAACTGGTAATTCTCGTACGCTTCCCAGTTGGTCTAACACTTTCAGTCTTTTTATCTAAGCCTAGAACTTACTCCACCATTTTGGCCCGTTCAATCAAATCTACAAAATCAGTAATACAGTAAGATACCAACTGTACCTTGATCTCGTCTCGCAAACCCCGTAAAAATCTTTTGCAACTTTCAACTTCTGTTGGTATAAATTCTGAGGCGTATCTGCTGAGTCTCGAGAATTCCCTCTCATAATCTATTATTGACATGTCACCCTGTTGCAGCATTAAAAACTCTTGCTTCTTGTCTTCGATATACATTTCTCCAATATATTTCTTTTGAAATTCTTTCTGAAATAGGTCTCATGTTATTTGATCCTCCGGTAGATGTCGAATCACTGATTCCCACCATAAATAAGCTTCCCCTTATAGCAACGATACAACACAAATCAAGCATTCTCGGGAGGTACATTCCAATTGCTGTAAAATTCTTTTGGTCGACTCCATCCAATTTTCAGCTATGGATGGATCAACTCTTTTCACACTCATAAATTCAGTGGCACCATATTTTCTCAATTCCTTTATCGAGGCCCGTCTTTGAGTTGGTAATGAAGTCGTAGTAGGAGCAGTCCCCGCTACTCTTTGTAATACATCGGCAATTACTCGTAATATATCAGAATCATCTTTATTATTTCTTCTATCTACTCTAGGAGGTGGATTTCTTACTGGGTTTACGCTAGATGTTACTGACTCCGTTTCATCTAACGCATACGACTCTTCGTCTCCAGTGTACATTTCTTGGTTAATATCATCTATTCTTTCATCTGACATCTTTAATCTATAAAACAAAAACAAACAAATAGGTCAGCATCCAAATATCCCGACTTAGTTTCGACCCAACAGTGTCATGTACTTCTAGACTCTATTTTCGAGCTCGATTTAGTTCGAGAATCGGCTAAACCTGATAGCTCTGATAACAATAATTGTAACACTTCCTAACCCTAAACCGTCGCTGGAACAGGGTTACAATGTATTACCAGACCTATCGGACAACTTACAAATAATAAATAATTAATTAATGAACATACTATAAAATAATCATAAAATTCCTTAATTGAACCCTCGAGGCTCAAAACACATATTAGAAGGGAATTGGGACTTGTTTTGGTGCTCCGTAGATTTTTTCGTAATTTTTTTTCAAACGCGATATAACCCCATTTATAAATATCTAACCTTCCCTGCAATTTCAACCCGCAACCAAAACAATTTATACTCACCTAAATCATAATCATTCCATTAACATATTAATTCAATAATTAAACATTCTTAATATTATTCAAATTTACTAATAACTTTATTCATATTTTTTTCATTCAAACATAATGCCAAATTTTATAATATACTCTTTACCATTTTAATAAACTAATATCAAAATATGGTATATATATATATATTTACAACCAACACTACAAGCATATACATGTAACCTATACAACACCTTGTACATGCCACTTTTACCAAAAGAGGAGAACTACATCACCGAGTTTATACTGAGGTCGGGATCGATCTGGATGCTGAACCAGTACCTTAATTTCTACTAACCTGCGCACGAAAACTACCGTACCCTGAGTATTTCATACTCAGTGGTATTACTTTAATTCAAATTATAAATAACCAAATAAATTTCACATAATCAATCATATAATACATGAACACATATTATCTTAATTTATACACCACTTTCATTCCATATCAATATCAAATCAATTTAACCATTTCATTCTCATTTCTCAATTTCATTACATATCACTTGATATGCCTCAATTTTCCATTTCCATTCAATTTTTATTTTGCACATTGTTTATCCCTATTAACAAGACTCAGACCTTGACGGATACACGGATCCAACCAAACACACCAGAATGGCACCCAGTGCCTCATCGGATAGTTTGAAGCAATAAGGTGACACCTAGTGTCTCATCGGCCTAGCCGAAGTAAAGTGGTACCCAATACCTCATCGAATCTATCCGAAGTAAAATAATGACATTCAATGTCTCATCGACTCAAGGTCGAAGTATCCCTGAACTCTTCTAATCCTATGGCATGCCAACTATATCTGACTCAGCCCGACTAGTTAATAGGGACATTCAATTTCAATTTCACTTATTATATATAAATATCGAAATAAACATTAAATAATGAATAATTTAAATTATAGTAATACAAACCCAGATTTCGCGATTACTCCTCGATAACTTTCTCCTTTCCTTTTTGTGCTGATGCTTCGGGTTCTTTGCTAGCTACAAAAATAATAAAATAATAATTTACACTATTAATTACAACACTAATTTATAATAATAATTGAATTTCTATCCAATTTATACCTTAATTCCAATTTAATCCTAATTAACTTATTTATTTTTTTCTAACTCAATTCATACTTTATTTTTATTCAATTTCCTTCCATATTCTACTTAACTATCTAATGTTCATAATAAAACCCTAATTTAAAATTTCTTTCAATTTAATCCCTCTATCACAAAACTTATAACTTCTTTTATAATTTAATCCCTTTATCAATTCTAACTTGAAATTCATTCAATTAAATCCCTAATTCACTATTTTGTTCAACATGAACTATGTTCAAAAACCTTAAAACTTCCAAGAACTCAACTTAATTTCATCAAAACTTTGTTCTAAAGCTTCTAAAACATCTAATTTATGAGAAAATGGCTTAATTGACTAACCAATTAAAGATTAAAGCTTCAAAATCCTAGTTTCCCCTTTTTCTTTTTCCTTCCCTTTTCTTTCTCCCCTATTTCGTTTGAGCCTCTGTTCTTCCTTCTTTTGTTTCTTTTTTTTTTCTTTCTTTATTCTTTTATTTCTTATATATATTAGTTAATAATAATAAAATAATACCAATTAAATAATAATTTATATGATTATATTTTAATATTATTATATTTAACTTAGTAGCGTCATCCTGAATGCTCATTGCTTGGAAGTATTGCTCTATTGCCCAAAGAAAGTTGTCCACTTCACTTGCGGACCTTGCCCCTTTAAACCCTTTTGGGTTGGGCACATCCATCACCTGTTGCTTTAGCGTCAAAGCCAACATTCCATTTCCTAAGGCAGCCTTGAAGATCCTAAGCTCCCTCTTAAGCTCGAAAATTTATTCATTCAAGCCTACCACCATTGCCTCAAGAGCATCATCTTTCCTCGTCATCTTGTTCTCCAAGGAACTAAGATTGTCCTATACATACTCTCTCAACTGTTCCTTCATGGATTGCAACCCACTTGAGAGTCCCTCATTGACTTCATTGAGCCTCTCCTTGACATCCCTCATGGATTCTTCGAGAGTGACCACTCGATTTTCCGAAACCGACAGTACGTCCCTCAAATGACTCTTATGTTTGGCCCTCTCACGGGTCTCCATTGACTAGTCTGTTTAACAACTTCTTTTGACATCACGGACGATGCCTTTGCAACCTTAGCTCGGATACCACTTGTTACGGGGCTAGACCTTTAGTCTCGCAATCCATGCGGCCTTAGGCGATCCTTTCTTGCAAACACGCCTAAGTCAGCCTGATTACCACGATTGAGGATTCACCAAGAGAATTCCTCCAAGGCACCAACTTATATAGCGGAAGTGACTAGCAAAGAGAAGGCTCAGAAGGCAATAGAAAGCCATAAGAACAAGAACACCAAGTGTTTAAGTAAATGCTCTCAATTGTATTACTTTCTCTCAAAGAGTACAAAGAATACAAAGAATACAATGAATGGAATGAATTCCAATGGATGAGTTACAAATGAGGAGAGGCTCCTATTTATAGTTGAGCTCCCTCACAACCAACGGTTAAGATCGAATTACATCGACAGTCAAGATTAGCCTATCCCTTAATTCATGGGATTTACATGATTACAAAATCAAATATAATCCAATCTAATCCTAAAGATATGATTCCCTTATCTTCTAGGATTAGTTCTCATATTTGCCAAGATGCCTTAAGTTGCCAAATCTCCATCACTGGGCCTCTCAAGCTTCAATCTGATAGGCTTGACCAATAGCACTCTGAATCGGGCCAGCTCATATGGGCTAAATGATCCTAATGTCAATGATAGACCTCCATGAGACTCATTGTCTGCGATGGTCACGGGATCTGTACTCTGGCCCTTGACACTAGCAGATCCTTCGCCTATCTTGTTTTATCCGATTAGTAGCACAGAGGTTCGTTGCTTGGTTGATATTTTAGGGAAGAAAGTGCCTTCTCTTGCTAATGGAGAAATGACAAATTATTTGAATACCATGTTGGCATTCCAAGTATCCCCTACTCTTACCATTTCCTTCACTTGGATGCATGCTTATTGGAGTTAGGGTTAATTTCGATATGTATTATTCCATTCTTTATACACTTGATGCCTCTCTTTTCACCTTTGTTCTTGCCTGTTGTTTTCCTTGGGACCGCTCTCTACTTATATGAAATAGATATTCTAACCGTACGATTTATTTGACATTCCACACAAATTTTCTGTAGATACCTTGGTACAAAGGTTTCTATTAATATGTGTTAGCTCTAGTTAAAATCAAAGATAACAATATAAAATATGTGTATGTTGAACTGAATTTCGCTACCTTACGACGATTTTTTTCCTCTCGTTTCATGCAGAGTGCATCAGGTATTATTTTCCCCATAATCAAAGCAGAGGGAGTGAGACAAATGTTCTTTCCTGCCACTGTTCCAGAAGTATATCGAGCTTTGCTCGTCGATTGATTTACCCTATCATGGTAGCGCCATCTTTTAGCACCCAAGATTTAGAGGGATGATTGATAAATGATGAGTGCATCCTAGGACATTATTCAAATGTGCTATTCGGTTAGAGACGATTAGGAACTATTCATTCATTTATGAAAAAGGTTGTGGCAAAAACCAATGTACTTTATATTTGCTGTATTACACCGTGACAAATAATAATAGAAAAGATTCATCATTGTTAAGTAAATAGATTTCAACAATCAAAACACTGAGAGAAGAAATATCACTTGAACAAAACAAAATGGAAGCTGGAAGAAAGCCGTCATTCATAAACATGCAATAAGCTATAAAACTACGTTCTGGAAAAAAAAAATGAATGTTATATTTAAGATTACATTAATTTAGGGGATAAATTTTAAAATTATACCTCCTTTCAAAGTTAAAATGGATTATATTGAAAATAGTGTTCTAAAGTATTTCTTAACCTAAAAGTAGGATAATAAAAAATGAAATGTCTCTTATATTTTTTTCTTTTGGTGAAATATAAGAATAACATAGAGCCCTAATAATAAATGCGATTAACGCCACTTGAAATCAAGTTACATTTAAGACGGTAAACGCCATGATCATTAGGTCGTCAAATGGGCTAAATGAACAATGTATATGAAAATTTTAATTTGAATAAGAAAAGTATGAATAGCGAAAGTTTCATTAAAAATGATTTTGAGTAAATGGGGCTACTTGCTAAAATACAAGGCCGAAAAAGCAAATTTTGGATCCTCAAGAGTTGAACGAGGCTTGTGACTACAATGGTGAATGGGTTGGACAGGCATGAAGTCGTAGTAAAAGTAGGAGATGGGCTCCGAGGGTTTTAATTTTATCAGCTGAAGGGCTAAAACATGACCGACCGTCCGATTACGGAACCCCTTCCCTCGATCAAATACTAGAGAAGAGAACGAAGAACGTTCCTCCCACAGTCCCACTCCAGGGCCATTTGCTATTTCATTAGGAACTGGAAAATTTTCTTATTAGCCAACAATTTTCAGAGAAATGTTAAGAATTCTCACTTGGTCACCATCCTCCCTCAGGTCCCGATCTCAACTTTCTCCTCCTTCTCCATTTTCCATTCTTTCATCATCATACTCAACTTTGAACAAAGGCTCCAAAGACAATCAAAGCACCGCCGGTTCAGTTTTCAGCAGGGACCCATCTGACCCTCCTCGCCTTTTCGTCGTCCAGCCTCGTCTCCGTCCCACTACTTTCTTGCAGGCCAAGCTCAACGAGGCTCTTTGTTTAGCTAACTCCCTTGAGGAACAACGTGATGGCTACTTTCATTCTGATTTCTTCGATAAGGAGTTGCCTCCTCATGTTGTTGTCCAAAACCCTTCTCTTAAATCTGCCAAAATCCGCGCTGGTATCTCAACTCTCTTGTTTAATCATGTTTCTAGTCACTTCTTTCTTTAATGTTTTGTTCTTGATTTTTATTTTTATATTTCTAGACACGTATTTTGGACCTGGAACTGTAGAAAACATCAAATGCCATTTGAATGCTCTTCAGTCCAAGGCAAGACAGCTTCTGTTAATCTTTATTCTTATGTTCATCGTAACGATCTTATGATTTTAATGCAACTGTGGAAACCTTATCTATCACCATATGGTTTTACTAGGATGGAGTCGATGCTGTTTTCGTCAATACCATCCTGTCTGGAGTACAGCAACGTAATTTAGAGGCAAGTACTGGCTGTCTAATTTCTCTCATTCTTTTTGGCGGCAATGGAAACTCAAGCTGTACTGTAATGTGTTTTGCTAATATATTTGCTATTTTCTTTGGCAGCGAATTTTGGGAAAACCTGTCTTAGATCGTGTTGGCCTTATAATAGAAATATTCAATGCTCATGCACACACTAAGGAGGCCAAGTTACAGGTGCAATTCCTGGCTTTACTTGGCATGGCATCGCATTTTGAATTCCACTGTTTTCACTAAGACTGCCTTGTGCAACTTATTCATTTACCTATTTGACTCCTTTTTTTCTTTGGGGGGGGGGGGGGGGTCGGTTCACTTGCTATTGTGCAGGCTGAGTTAGCAGCTCTTATGTACAAGAAGAGTAGACTTGTCCGTGTACGTGGGCTGGACGGCCGCAATACATTTGGAGCTAGTGGAGAAGTTGAAGTTGTTAGTGCACGAGGGTGAGGCCCGAGTTCCCTGTAGAACAAAATAGGACTGGATTATTTTCCATATTCTCTTTTGAAGATTGAAATGTTTCCATAGTTCAAAGTTCAAACAGTTTTGATTTCTCTCTCTTCCCTCAACATATTGATTTGTCATGCACATAAATGCTTGTCACTAATAATTGTCTATTCTTAGAAATGGTTTTTGATTATGCATATGTATTGGTTGCAGGAGAGGAAGTGGGGGTCGTGGTTTCATCAGTGGTGCTGGAGAAACTGAACTGCAGCTTCAACGCCGAAGGTTTGTTCTTTATGCTACATGTGTGTGTGTGTGTGTGTGAAGCTGTCTCAGATGCTTATGTCCACATAAATGTTTGATGACCTGGATACCATGCGGAATTTTATATGCATGCTATAGTTGTTCTTGATTTTTGAAATTTCTTTTTTTAATGGGCAATGTCTATTCTATTATTATCTGGAGACACCCCATCCCCGCACTTCTGATGCTTTAATTAATGGGAGCTTAGGATATTCTGCTTTAGCATTGCCTTGTTGATTATATCGCTTCCTTTCTAAGATGGTGATAACTATGAAATGCGGTGCTCTTTTGTTAGATCTTTCTAGCTATCCATATTGACTATTTTATTCATCCTTTGTCCTCATCTCAATTTGGATCTGGTTATTTGGACTGTGGCATGCCTGTTTTCGGTCTCTGTATGTTGCTCTTTTATAACTAGCTACTTTTTACTGTGCTCTGTTATCACAATCCTTATTAACTCAGTGTGTGTTTATATGTTCGCTGACTGGAACCTATTCTCAGAATCTTGGAGCGGCGGAGTCATTTGTTATCCCATATTGAAGAGGTTCGACGTACCCGAGCTGTGCAACGTGCAGCTCGTAAGAAACGAGGTGGATTTGATGGCCGAGGTTTAGCTACTGTTGCTGTTGTAGGATACACAAATGCTGTAGGTGGCCAAATTCTGACCAAAACTGCATTTTGTTTCAACCAGACTAACAAGTTAGAGATATCTTGTGTTTTTTGCCTCTATTTTCTCATCCTCAACATTTACCCTTTTTCTCAATTAACAGGGGAAGTCTACATTAATTAGTGCACTCTCAGATAGTAAACTGTATAGTGATGCAAGGTATATTTATTCTTTAAAACAATTTTTCCTCGAAGTTAATTCTTTGTTATATGTAAAAGGATGAATGTTTTTGCCTAATTGGAGGCAATGGCTTTGTGCAGATTGTTTGCAACATTGGATGCTAGATTGAAAAGTGTTGTTCTTCCTTCAGGGTGAGATAGTCCACATCTACTCTAATTTCCTCTCTCACAAATTTTGGCAATCAAAGATAAACGTGCTTTTTAATCATTGACGAGATTACAATCTTATGCAATTGATCTAATTATGCACATAATAATTCAGGAGGAAAGTGCTTCTTAGTGATACTGTGGGATTCATATCTGATCTGCCAGTACAGGTAACTGAGACTCGAGTATATGTGTCATTGATTATATTTTTCCCCTTTTTGCTATTTTCGGTCTTCATTCACTAATGGATATTGCACTTATAGTTGGTGGAAGCATTTCATTCAACCTTGGAAGAGGTGCTGGAGGCTAACCTCCTTGTGGTATGAACGGATAAACTTTCCCTTTTTTTTTTAAAATAAAAAAATAAAAATTGTCTATTATAAATTGTAGTTTCGACTTTCTTTTCTTCTTTGTCTATTTATAAAAGCATATTCTTTTAAAGATGCTGACCTTTTGATCATCTTTAATCAATCAAAGCTGATTAACACCATTGAACGTTATCTTGGCTGTATACAGTTCTAAAATCCAGATAAATTAAAAAGAAAAAAAAAGAGAGTATTTCTTAGCAACTGAATTTTATCCTTCTTACAATTCTGAAGTTACAAGGAATTTTGAGAAATGACTTTCAAGTAGATTCAATTATGAAAGAGTTGAAACTTGAAAGGACAGTATCTTGGTTAAAGAATATTGATATCTGCCTTTAATCTTTTCTTCCTTACACTGGGTTTTCCCTAGTAGCTTTTACCCTCTTAGTAGTGTTGCATTTACCATATCTTCTATCACCCAGATATACCCTCTTTAAGAGGTCAATTATTATGCAATCAAGGGTTTGCTGTTACTCACTGTTATTATTGCTGTTATTGTTATTGCTTTTCTTTTGAGTAGTCTTGTTCCAAATGAATTTTTCTTCATATGATCAACTGGCCACAGTAAATAATAAATATGACCAGCAAACTCTGATGAGTGATACTTGAAACATGCTTATATTGTCCTTTTTTCAGAATAATTGAAGTATCTTTCTCTGGACGTGTAATTTATGTGAAACATTATCTCCTGAATCAGAGAGTTAAGATTTCTGTCCTGCCTGTTTATGGATTTTCCTAATATCTCTGCAGCATGTAATAGATTGTACTGCACCTAACCGTGATGAACATCGGTCCACGGTGTTGCAAGTTCTTCAGCAAATTGGAGTGTCAGAGGAGAAGCTTCAGAACATGATTGAAGTCTGGAACAAGGTATTTTACCACACTTTTCCTCTCCAAAAACAACAATAAAAATGATGTCTTCTAACTTTACAATCTACTAAGATTGATTATGAAGAAGAAATGGGTGCTGGTGAATATATGGATGATGGTGAAGATGTTGAGATGAGCGATTTCTCAGCTGCAGAAGATGCTGAGACTAAAGATTCTCCTGGAGAAGATTGTGATGCAGCATTTGAGCTATTAGATGGGAAATCAGTTGATGGTAGTGATGCATTGAAGCCTTCACTTGGAGTGCTTCAACAGGCCATGGATGACAAGCAAGATGATTACTCTGATGGCTGGCTGTTGTCAGAGGACGACACTGCAGATGACTACTGGAATACCCTTAATGAACAGCAGCAAGCTGAGACCTCCAATGAGTGTACGGTGGAAAAAGATTCCGAATCTCAACCTCAGCATGTTCCTCATGTCAAAGTGTCTGCATGGACCGGTGTGGGCTTGCAAGAACTATTGGAACTTATAGATGAAAAGCTCAAGGTGCAAGATGATCAGCTGAAGTCTGAAAAAGTGATGGGAAACAGTTACATCGATCGAAAATGGAGGCCCTCTCGAAAAGAGGACGAAGAGGTAGCAGTTGAACAAAAAACAGCAGGAAAATGCAGTTCATTTTCTTCACCTCTGGTGACTGTCAGCATATCACACACAACATCATCAAAATACAAGTGAAAGCCCTGATGGCACAGATGATGAAAAAGCCCGAGAGCAACTTGAGACGAATCTCATTGTTTCCCTAGGTCGAGTTCGAGTGATGGGATGTGGGATCTCCCAATGAAGACAAGTTTCCAGGCATTGGATTATGGTCCATGAGAGCTCAAACATTATGTTGCATATTTAATGTAGAATGTGATGCACTTCCTTTGCTTGCAAAATTGTACTTGTTAAAAGGTTTGAAAGATTTGTACACAAACAATAATAATAATAAAATCATTTTAACCCAAAAGATTATTCATGCTCATAACGACGTCGTTTACCACCGACGCGCTATTAGCTGTAATAACGCAAAGCGCGCGTGGCGACCAATATCACTCAGTCTCAGACAGGATCTTAGCTTTACTTTATTTCACGTGAAAATGTTATTATACAATCTTCTCTCTAACTTTAATTAAATTATTTTTAAAATGGTGGCTGCTTGCGCTGATATTTCTGTTTTTATTTTTCTGGTTTAATAAATTACTTTGAGATTAAAATTTTCTTTTCGTAGGATTTTCTCTAAATTTTTATGTCAAGAAAAAGAGTTTACAGGCTGTCCTAATCTTTTTGATCCTCTTCTACGTATTGTTTTTAATTATCAATATATGTTAATATGAACAGTAATTAAGAATATTTTAATACAATTCTAAAAAAAACAACCGAATGCATACTCTTTACTTTAATTGTCAATTGTCAATATGTTCTTTTTTTCAATCTTATTTTTAGTTACTTATTTCATAAAAAATTTAATTGAGTGAGAGGGAAGATGGTACAAAATGTGTGTATAATAAATTTTTGTGATTAAAAATTGATGACATGGAAATTAAATTTTTTAGGATAATATAAGTTATTTCAAAAATAAAAATAAAAATGCGAAAGCTATTATAGCGAATTTTGAGCTGCTTTCATAATTCCTACTGAGTAGTGTTTGCAAGGGAAAAAGAAGCGAAGACAAAGGCCAAAAAAACACCGGCGGACAATCACAGATCTAAGATCCCAAATCCAGATGCCTCTTTCTCATTTCTTCATATCAAAGGTGAACATTGTCCTCTGTCTTCTCTCTCTTTATCTCATATTCAAAGCTTTCTCATGCTTTGGATCTGATTTTCTTGTTTTGATTGTTTGCCATTGATGTTTCTTCTTCCCATGAAGCTGGAATTTGGTGTAAATCTCTTGTTTTCTTGTTACAGTGTAAATAACAGGCAAGATTTAGAACGATAGTAAGCAAGCAACCATGTCAAGGAGGCAAGTTAATCCCACGCGCCGCTTTGTCGACAGCGGAAGCTTTTCTCTCGCTGGTGCCCTACATTCCAAACCCCGATCTTCTCCCATTTTACCAATCGGTCTTGTCCTTGTGGTATTTCTCTCTCTTTTTTTCCTCTTTATTTAATTTTATTTCTAATTTTGTTGCTTTTAGCGAAGGAAATTAACTTAGGTGGTAAAATTGAACTTTCAGGGCGCTATCCTTCTTATTGGCTATGTATATAGTGGCTCAGGTATCCTTCCATTTTTACTGATATTTCTTGTTTGGATTTACTTGCTTTGTTATTCAATAAGCTAATCTTATTTGTCAATTAATTAACCATTACGTCTCTTTGGAGAAATATAGGCAAATTCCGAGGTGAAGCAGTTAGTCGGATCGGAGGTAAATTTTATTTTAGTTTGATTTTCACAATTAAATTAACTTGCGATAGTGAAGTTACTGGTTTCCGTGTGATTCATTCTTCTGTGTCTACTGTTTCAGGGTCCGGTTCCCTTTAGTACTTTTTAGTCTATTTCTTTATAGTCCATCTTTAATCAACGTTTATCTTTCACAATTATTGAATGTTAATGATGAGTGCAGTAATGAACTGGAAACTAATGCTATGTTTCTTTTTTTGGATAAATTTTATTTATTCATCCAAGTAAGCATTAGTTTGTGATTAATTCCCCTATTCTATACAAATGTGTTTGTTCAACCTATCATTCATATTGACTTTGTTCTTTACCAGTTTAATTAAACAGCATCCTTAATTTTGGATACTAATGCTATTTTTGTGAGTAGTTTTTGAGTTTGATTTTTTTCTCATAAATCAAGGATAAAAATAGACATTTAGTTAAAGTTGGTTAAGATTCAGTAAACCCATATTTTTATGTGCATTTGAAACTAATTATTAAGCTCATGGTTTCATGTATTTTATTATGCAATTTGTTCTAAATTTGAAATCTGTATCTATTCTCTCAACTTCAAGTTGTACAATGCAACCTTAACGAGTTGGAGAACTCAAGTTATTTTAAGGTGCATCTAGATGAGCAGTGAGATTGGCTTTGGTGAGATTAAAAACAACGGTAGAGGTGAGATTGGTTATTGTACTGATGAGATTAAATATTGTACTAATGAGATTAAAATTAGTGGTGAGACATGTGTTTGGATTCAAAGAAGCAATGGCAGTGAGTGAGAAAGCAAAATGACTATTAGTGATATTAAATTAAATTTATATAAAATGGATTTTGTAACATTTTCTGAAAAAGATAATAGTAATTAAAATTACTAAAATTAAATTAAATTAAATATTTTAAAAATAAAATTAAATGAAAGTTATAAAACAAATAAAGAATATATCTAAATTAATAATTCAAAAAATTTTCCTTTAATAAATTTTATTAAAAAAATGTATTAAGTTATAAAATTAATATCAAGTTTTAAATAGTAAATTATTAATGAAATTTTAATTTTAAAATACCATAAAGATAAAATAATAAAAATGAAATTACAAAATAATAAATACAAAAGACAAAAGAAAGAGGGATATAAATGGAAGTAGCTCTCAAGTGGGTTTCACTGGACACTTTTAAACCAGTGAAAATTTGGTTTTCCATTGGTGTCCATGTAAGTTAATTGCACCGGAGCTGTGCTAACCAAAGGGTTAGCAATTGTGCTATTGCACCAAAAAGGAAGCCTGTGCTATCTCAAAGTCACTGTCCTGGAGCTACGATGGGTTTCCAAAGGAAGCCTTAGCCTGTGTGTAAGATTACTAAATTCAACGGCGGTTGTATTTTGGAAACAGATTTGATCTTAGAGGTCTTGTTTCTGAATCTTATTGTATTCAGGCGTTCATTCATTTGGTACTTGTTCCATGACCGTTTTCTTGAGTGATGCTTAGAGGTAACACCCTAAGGCGTAGTTTCTCCTTCATTGTTTCATTCGATTCTGGCCCCAGGAATAAAAAAGTATTCCACTGGCAGTTATATAAAGGAGAAACAGTTTCATGTGTTCTGATTAGTGGAACATTCATATGTGATTATAATGGAATTCCCAGGTTTTGAAGAGTGTATGTTTTCATTAAGAATAACATTCCAAATATCAATTAATTGCTTGTGATTTTGTAGGTGACTATTCATGTTCAGTAGAAGTTCAGAGGGTAATACCTTTTTTAAAGAAGGCATATGGTGACAGCATGCACAAGGTTTTGCATGTAGGTCCTGATACCTGTTCAGTAGTATATAAACTTTTGAAAGAGGAGGAAACTGAAGCCTGGGGTGTGGAACCATATGACATGGAAGATGCTGAGGCAACCTGCAAGAGTCTTGTGCACAAAGGCATTGTACGTGTGGCAGATATCAAGTTCCCTCTTCCGTATAGGCCAAAGTCATTTTCACTTGTAATTGTATCAGATGCCCTTGATTACTTGTCTCCAAGATACCTGAACAAGACTCTACCTGAGTTGACAAGGGTGGCCTCTGATGGTCTAGTTATTTTCACAGGTAATCTCTTACACTTTCAAGTACAAATTATAAAATATGAGTTACACAGGCAGAGAAATTGATTCTATAATGATATCTACTTGTAAAGATAATTGTGTCATAGATGAATTGTTCTTTTTTTCTGATGTAACTAGACTAATGACATCTAACGATGAATAATCAACCACCATGGCCTTCCAAAGAAAGTTAATACGTTAGGAAAAAGTTTTTCTTTCTCTGGTCCCCTTTTTTGCCATGCCTGTCGGAGTACTTGTCAGACACCTAAAACCTGCTAGTTCTAAATATGCATGAATTATCATGATAAATAGATGCAGACAGTTACCAGTCTGAAGCAATACTACCATTCAGAACGGTTTCCTAGAGTCTATAGGTGCAGCCATGAGTGATTTTTAGATGGATGTGGTGCATCATTCATTGTTTTCTTTGTCATCCTGGGGGTTTCTTCAAAGCTTTTCTTGATATATTTGATGCGTTGTGGTTTATTTGAGTTAAAAATTTTAATTGATTTCATATTCTTTTCCAGGTTACCCTGGTCATCAGAGAGCTAAAGTGGCAGAATTATCCAAATTTGGGCGACCGGTCAGTCTCTATCTTATAACTTTCATTGGAAGAAAATTGTCATACAGCATTTTTGTTTCAGTTAATCATGTTTTTTTATATTGGTATTATCATATTCCCGTTCGTTGTTCATTGGGATTTTAATTAACAGTTTAGCAGACCAAGGAATTGATGAGACTTTATTGTCATTAGTCAGATCTTTAAGTGGTCTAAATGTTAAGCAAGAAAAAGGCTCAAAAAGTCTGGACTTTGGTTGCATATATCATTCACTAAATTAGCGAGGGATGAAGTTTTTGTGTAAAGTCTGATAGGAGCAAAGATGTCATATTTCACTTAGTTCCAGTTGTGATCCTTGTTTCTGAATTATCTCTTAGCAGTAACATTACTGTTTCATTTGTGAAGGCTAAAATGCGGAGTTCATCATGGTGGGTTCGGTTTTTCCTCCAGAATAGTTTAGAAGAAAACGAAGGCGCCATTAAGAAGTTCGAGCAGGCTGCATCAAAGGGATCATACCATCCAGCTTGTCAAGTGTTCCACCTAAAGCCATATCACTGACAAGAGAAATTTCATCAAGATCAAATTTTCATTAATCTCCTCTATCTGTCATTCATGGAAGATAAAGTAGAAATATATTCTCATGTCAAATGAAATATAGCATGTTGGGTAACTAAATTTGGTAAAAAGAGGTATCACTATTGTTGTGGCCTTAAACATTTACAAACTTTATATTTATTAATTTAATTGATGGAAAATTCACAGATACATGTATTCACACATACATTTGTTTTATCTTATTCTGCACTGGGGGTTGCAGCTATTTTCATCTCAATATTTCTTTGTCTTCTCATTCATTTTTTTTCTATAATATAACTCTGGACCTGTCTGGTAGGAGTTAGATATGTTGGGTTCAGTTTTTCCATTTTCTGAACAGAAACTGAATTGGTGAACATAAAAAATGGGTTATTATCTAACTGTATCAAATCGGTTTGAGTTTTGTTTTTGGGCTTTGAACTTTTGGATTTTATTTTGATAAAATTGTCTTTGAATTTAGATTTTTTAACTTTAAGTAGAAAAATTTTGTTTGTTTTATAATTTTTAGACACTATTAGGTAATTTTAATTTTTTTAATTATACATAAAATCTCAATTAATATATTTATTTTATTTTTTTTTATAAATTTATAATTATAAATGTTTATTAAAAATTAATTAAATATTGATTTAATCACTCTGAATGTTTATTGAACATTATAAAATGTTAAATTATTTATCAAATTTGAAATTTTAATAATAATAAAAAACACCAACAAAATTTAGAAGTTTTAACATCATAATAATAGAAAAAAGAGATGAACACTTGGTTCTTAGAAGTTTTAACAACAATAATAAATAAGCAATGAATTCGTGAGTAACTGATATTGATATTGAAAATAAATTTAGGTTTTTTTTTATCTAATTATAAAATATATAAAAATATAATAAAAGTTATATTTAGAATTTAAAAATAATGGATTTTATTTTTTGAACTAATTAAATGTTAAAAACCGATAATAAGATTTTTTTTTTTTAGAATTTTTAAACAGTTTTTGTGAATTTTTTGGTATCCAATAGAATAAACCGAACCAAATTAATATGGTTGAATAACATTATCTAATCAAATCGAATTTTACTGAATTATTCAACTCGGTTTTAATGGGTTTTTACTGAGCCTACTGTGTGGTGGTCCATACCAGCTGTTTGAATCAAGAGAGAGAACCTCTTCGCATTTAATGGGGCATCTTTTTAGCAACTTTCATATGCATTTGTTGAGTTCTGATTTATCCCACACACAGTGCTTTGGTCTTATTGATGTATGGTTAAGTATCATAGTTTTTAAAGGTGAATGGCTCATGTTTAGTATCCAAAGAACTGGTCCATGAAAAATTCGGCTAATGCATCAGAAAGGCTGAAGACTGTCGTTTGATCTATCCATGAGTTGGTGTTGCAACCAATTCCAGTTCTGAAAATTACTTAAATCAATAATCTTAAAAGGTCCATAAATATGGGCTAAATTCATATAGTAATTTATCATCTATACTTATCTTAAGTTCCTCACTGAGTTGGTGTCACGAGTTACTTAAAAACCTATTCAGTTGGAAAATCATTAGAATACTTTTTTTTTTTGGTAAATTACAATAACATGACCAAGCTCGAACAACAAACATGACTAGCGCGACTTAAACTCAGGTCATACCTAGAGCGATGAACACCTTTAACCATCAAGTCATCACATGGGGTTCATTAAAATACTCTTTTATGTACAAAGTTACATTATTTTTTAGTCTTTTTTTTTTTTGTAATTCTACCTTTTATAAACCAATAAAAATTTAATCATAACAAAATTTGAACATTTAACTTTTATCATTTAAACCAAAACACTATTCAATTTTTATATGAAATTTTAATAAATATATTTGTTACGAATTTTGTTGCCTCATAATTTAATATTATTAGTAATTTATATGCACTTCATTAACAATTCATCAAGTTCCGTTAGCAATTCACACATAAATTTAGGAAAGTTTAAGAATTTATTTTCATTAGCAATTCATATGGTACATTAATAATTGGTTTAAGTTAGCCATTCATAAAAGTTTCATTAGCGATTGTACTCCAAAAATTAGTAATAAGTTTGACCAAATTGTACTCCATAATTCATTTACACATTACACTCATATAATATGTCAATTATCAAAAAAATTAATCATGTTACATTCAAAAATTTTCATAAATATAATGAGACAGAACTTTGGGGCATTCTGGATGATTTTGATCAAGCTTGAAAGTTTGGATATTGAGATGTTTTGTTAGAAACAAATTGTTTGGAAACGCTACACCATATTAAGGAGAACTCGACGAGACATCAGCCGGAATCACATATTGTTAATGCGATTCAAGATTTGTTGAGCTGTGATTGAGATACTAATTTAAAACATGTGCATCGAGAATGCAATAGGCTGGTTGATTATTTAACAAATGCTGCAGAATGCAATAGGCATTGGCGTTCATTGTTGGTCACAACCCCCTGATTTTACTTTGAATGCACTGTATGAAGATCTTGACGGTTTATCTACAACTAGACTAATTGCTACGTAATAGTCTGTACTCCTCTTTTTTAAACAAACAAACAAAAAAACCTCCTAGTCCTAAATAGGGGCAGTTTAGCTTCTAGTTCTGGTTTTGATTTGTGTCCGTAGATTATATGCCCAACAGGCCATGCATGGCGACAAAAGTGTAGGTTTATTACCTACAATTATACAATCACATGGAAGAAAAAGAAAGTCATTAAGCAAAGGATAATGACAAGTGACCCCCAAATGGCCAAGGTTAATAGTCTTAAAAACGAGGGAAGGGTTTGAAACAACGACCTCTGGGCCTCCCCAAGCGGTACGCATTTAAGGCCCAGCATGCATGGCATAATGCGTAGTACGTAGGCCATATATTGGGGGCTACCAAGTTAAAAATCACTTTCCAGCTAGGCTGGGGACCAGTCTATATCGACGGAATCAATCGGGGCAAGCGGCATGGCTTTGTTGGAATTGTTTTGATATTCAATCACGACTGTGAGTCCCAAATTATTAGAAAACAGGTTCACGGTTGAGACACACCCTTTGTTATATCAGACTAAACTTACACTCCATGCTCATAAGTCATACCCACACACTGTGTTAAGTGTTAACATCTCGGCCCATCACTCCCATAATGATAAGTAACACCCCATAACTAAGACTGGAGATTTTAATGGCTCCATGGTCTATATATTCTAATGCAAGTACAGTGAAAAAACCTGAAAAATTGGTCTACGAACCTTAAATTTATTATGTAGTTTTATTAGGGAATATTATCTGTTAGCTAAGCTTGTTTTCCCGTATATCAGTTATGAATTTATACAATTTGAATGAAAGGAAAATCTTGCTTTCTTCTAATCCTTGTTGGATAAATCTTTGTCGCAAAGCTCAACTTAGTTGTATTTTGATTGGTCAGATTTCAACGTGAGTACTTATTAGGAGAATTTAATAGAAAATTAGTACTTGAATTTGTCCACTTTTTTCATGTTGATACCTAAAGTTCTTTATTTTATCCTAGATTGGTATCCGAACTTTTTTTCCGTCAACTAGATTGGTACTTTTTTTTAAATGTCGTTAAATTTGAGACAGATGGCAAAATAAGAATATGACACATGGCATGATGACATCACAATGATGTTATAATCTAATCTTTTTTTCAGTTTTATTTTTTTCTTTTTCCTTTCTTTTATTTTTTCCCGTTCCCATCTTATTTTATGTTTTCTTTTCTTCTTCTCTCCATCCCTTCCCCAACCCTAGTCGCCGCTAACATGCACCATAGTTTCACTCCGGCGTTGCCACTAGCGTTTGTTCTCCAATCCAAATAATGACACCGATTAACTTTTACTCTTGTTCTTTCATTTTCTCTCATTTTTTTTCACAGAGAACTCCTGCAAATCCCGTTGGGATTCTCCTCCTTCAGTCACCTTGCTCCGATGCTGTCACCGTTTGTTTCAATGTCGTCACCAATCGAAGAAGCACCGAACGATTTTCCTTTCTCTCCTGCTTTTGCTCATCTTCTTTTCTACTCTATTTTTTGTTTTCAAAACCATTGGCTGTCGCTGCTCTTTTTGGGTCTACCATGCATGCTGTTCTTTCTAGGAAGTTCGAATGTTTTTTTAAAGTGAGGTGAAATTGATGATAAAATTTGGAAAGATTACAAGTAGATTTGTGAATTTGATTAGTTTAATTGTTTTAATTTTCTTGTCCTTTTCTTAGGTTTTGGTTGCTGTTGTGAACATCTTTTGCTTGTTCATGCTATCCTCCAACAATGGCTAGATTTGTGGTTCAAATTTTTACATAATTTAATCAAATTTAACTGGTTTCATATTTACAGTTGAGTAGAACTTAGAAATATTCTTAAATTTCTTTTCAAAGAAACTCAGAAATGTTGAATGAATTTGGAAATGTTAAATGAATTCAAAAAAGAAAAAGTAAAATGACGAGGGAAAGAAAGAAGGAGAAAGGAATACCTGGAAAAATAATAAAATAAGAAAAAAATATTCTTAATTTTTTTTAAATAAACCCAGAAATATTAAATGAACCCAGAAAATAAAAAGACAAAGTGAAAAGAGAAAGAATGAAGAATAAAGGAATAACGGAAGAAAAAGGAAATAAAAAAATAGAAAGAAAATGGAAATTATTTTTAAAAATATTTTTATTAATTTTTAATATATTTTTAGATTATGACATCATCATGATGTTATCATGCCACGTGTTATATTCTTATTTTGCCACCTGTCTCAGATTTAACAACGTTAAAAAAAGTACCAATCTAGTTGACGGAGAAAAAGTTCGGGTACCAATCTGTAACAAAAAAAAACTTTAAGTACCAATCTGGAAGAAGTGGACAAGTTCAGATACTAATTTTATATTTAACCCTTTATTTATTTATTTTAGGATACTTCATGGATATATATTGGTAGTGACTGTTCAGAATTTTTAACACCCCTATACCCGACCCGCTTGTCGGGTCCGAGCACCATAATGTTACATTTGTTGTCGAAGTAACTTTAGAGAAATATAGTTCAAATACTCTTTCTAGTCAAGTTAACAGAATAATCTACAGTAAATATAAGGTTTTGTTTTCATTCTAAGTTTTACTCGAGCTTTCGTTAGCTCATTCAATTGCTTGTTTTTAAACTTTAAGGACAAATTTTTTTTTGTCTTAAATATTTTATAAAGTAAAAAACTAGTTTCAGAGGAATTAAGTATCAATATCCTCTGTATGGTATCGATACCTTGACTTGGATATCGATACTCCTACCTAGTATCGATATCAGTTTAAGCTTCGATGTTCAGAATTTAATCGTAAGTATCGACACTCTGCTTGAAGTATCTATACCTTCCTCAAAGTATTGATACCATGCCCCTAGTGTCGATACCAAAATATGGTTCGATGTTCTGAATTTAAGAGAAAAAATTTTTTGGTGATAAAAAAGAAGACTAATTAATTACAAAGCAATGATCTAGGATGAAAAAACACCCTTAGATTTATCTATACCAAAAAAAGCACGGATCATCATGGATGAAGTTTCAACTAATTGCAAATCATCTTTGCCGGCCAAGACCTTTTAGCTAAATTTAAGAGAAAATTCATTTTAGGACAATTTGCATCTTACACTCTAACTTCTCATAATTATTACAATTAACCCAATATATATTAAATTTGTTATCAAAAGTCATTACTCATTAACTTATTTATCGAACATATGATATTGACTTAAATAATTCAGTGTACATGTGGTTTATATCAAAATTTATAAAATTATCACAAATAATTAAATTTTTACAAACAAGTCCATTATAAGATTCGCACTTTACAAAAATAATTTACTCTTTCTACATAATGTCACTATTGCCAATTTTTACCAATCAACTAATCAATTAAGACTCTCTTAATTTATTTTATAACAATTACTCACTTAATATTTCAACAATTCATTTGAGCTTCTTTTATATATTAATAAATCCGTTATTTGCAACAATTTTTTAATGTTATAACTCTTTTATTATTTTACTCCTCCTCCTCTCCATTCCACATCCTATATGTACATGTATTTATATAAAAATCTTTGACGGTTAGTATGACATGCTTATATATGACATTAATTATTCTTTCACTATTTACACGTATAATTTGACAAAGTTGTCTTCTTGATTAGCAATTACTAAATTATTTATACCTTGACTTACAGAATTCGAAATTAAGATCCACCTTTTTTTTTTAAAACTAGACTCTAACACATTTTTATCAAAAAATAAAAAATAAAAATTTCTATGTAAGCCAATAAATGCAATTTTTTCTTCAAATCTTCTCATGTTTTACTACTAGGCAACTCTGACATTTTTTCACAAAAAATTAATTATCTTTAAGTACAAGACTCGTATTATATTTATGTTTCTTTCCATTGAAAATAGACTCATCAAGCTTTTAGTCATATAAATTTCATCACCTAACATTTTTTTTTACAATGTATAACGATTTTTCAAAATCAGAATAGAGAAACTCGAAATCATTTTTACTTTTATCTCACAAAAAAGCATATATATCATAATCTACAATTCCATTACTTACATTGTTTCTTTTATGCAAAAACTAAACTAATAAATTATAATTACATATTTAATTCACCCTATAAATAGAATTCTGCAATTTTTTTTATGAATTTTCAAAGTTAATATATTGATGCTTTCCAAGACAGTTTTAATGAAAATTTTTGCTCTTTCATGGTTTCATTATACAAGTTCTTATCACTTCATTATCCACAATTCAATTACACTCTAATTCACCACTTTTGTTTTTTTCTCTTATTTCACTTTATTGAGAAATTCATCATACACAATTCTCGATTTATTATAGATTTTACGAGTATTACAGAGTTTGACCTAGGAATTAATATTTGTAGCTCAAGCTTTCATCTAAAGAAATATATTAATCGTTTATTTCAGCAATTTTGCTTAAAGTAGTCTTCAACATCATTTTCTGAAAAATATGGGAGTGTTAACACTTCACTCATAAATTAGGGGTCTTTTTTAGATTCTTAAATTTCCTATAAACCCTAAATCGGAGGAGATTAAGTGTTTAAGCCAGTTTCATCTCATAATCTTAAAATTACCTTGACATACTAGGCTAGTAGCTATAGGTACAGTGGGTATCCATAGTTGTGGTTGACCCAAGTCTTCATTCCAGTATTTAAATGGATAAATACATATGTTACCTACGTCGAGCATCAACGTCAGGAAGAAGAGACAAAAGGGGTGATTGATGGAGGAGGGGCCTACGTTATTGAAGCAAAGGTTAGCAAATGGTCCATGGTTGTGTCTCCTATGAAGACTATGAAGAATGGATTAAACATGCAGCCTCATGTCGGTTGTCACCAATGGTAGAGCTAGCAACTGCCCAAATGGTCCCCCCCCCCCCCGATCCCAACCCTACCTAGTCGGAGGGGGCATGTAAACAAGGGTTTCACATGCCCTATTGACACTCCTTCTACCCCTCTTCTTCAACAAAGCACGTGGCCTTCAATTATTTTTCACATCTCAAATCATTCTAAACCATAACCCAAATGTAAATCCAAAAGGGGATCTCGCTATCACTCCCTGTAATATGCCTGATTCAGTCTACGTACATTTTGATTTTTAAAATTTTAGTCTTAACCTAAACGACAACAATTGTATTTGTTAGGCCATATTATGCTATTATCTATTAATTAAAATGACATGAATTTTTTAATGAGCATTATATAAAAATGATAAATTAACATGCCATTATACATGCAATAATATGTTTGCAATACAACTAAAAATGACCAAATTAAAATATAAAAACTCAATACAAAAGACCAAAATGGTAAGCAAGATAAGGGCCAAAATTGAATTTCCTTGTGCCCTTGTCAAGGGGGTTACCTGCAGGTCGGGGTTCTCTAGCAAACTAATAAATTTATTTTCCTCCAAAAGATCATCATTACTAATGATAATGCTGTATATGAATAAGTTGATGAACTAAGGTGAGTACTGTGAATATATAAAACCACATTACATTATTAAATTCGGGATTTCGCGTCATGCTTTGGCTTGTCGTTCAAACCTAAGGCTTATGAAATCGTGTCAATCAGATCAGTGTAAGCATTTCCACGCCGCATTTGCTGCATCGAAACAAGGATTGAGGGACCTTTTAGTCATACACCATTATCAATGATGTATGCTCATCAATACTTGGATTTTTATACGCTTGTCGTTCTCCACGTACAATATACTAGTTTTGGACGTTGGGTAATTATGGATTTTATTATTGTCATCATAAAAATATATATATTAACGTCATTGTGAAGTAGTTTACCCAATTTCTCCACCATAAGGAAGTTGTTTGTCACTTTCCTCAAAGCTTGACAATTCCATTTCACATTAATTCACATGATCTATATCGGTGAAGAGAATTAATTATATAGTTTACTTGTTTACTTACATATAGCATTAATGACACAAACCCTAATTCCCTTTCTTTCTTGGCTTGTTTGACTTCAATATCAACCCTCTACTGCATGGAGCTGTATCTCGTGGTTGACTTTCACATTGCCCAAACCAACCCACCTTCTTTCGGTTTGCCTTTTCTTTGATTGATAAAATGAATTTCTATTTTTGCTTTTTAATGAAAAGGAAATGTAATTACGTGAAGAAATGGTCCACACGTAGGTTACTTCAAAGTGGGTTCTTAAACGAAGGACCCCCGCCCTCCTCCTTCAAATCTCATCCAACTTCTGTAATTAATTACTATTGAAAGACTACATGATTATGAGCTGTCCCTCACTTTATTTGTATTGATCCATTTATTATTAGCTTTCCCTCTTTCGTTTTACTTCACCTTCCCCATGTGATCATGACAGACAGACAAACAAAACACACTTTGAAATCAGGTAGCCAAAACATTCAAAAAGAAATTAAGGGCGGGTGGAACGATTGGTTACTCACAACTTAGAAGGTTGTTAAGCAATAATTGCTCGGGTTGGAACATCTATCTCCATCTCAGCGGCTAACCCACTCATCGTGTTTTCTCACCCTATCCCCATTTAATTTTCCTTTTGTCATTCACGAAGATTTTTAGTTTTGTAATGGTTAATAACTTCCATATATGTCCAAAGTTGGTATATAAAACAAAACCATGGCATTGCATTTAATATAAATGGGCTCTAGATTTGTTAATTTTCATTAGTCAATCAATTTGAATTCAAATATTTAATTACTTCCAACTCAAAGTCGATTTAATTATAATGTAGTCAACAATTTGAACCTATTCAACGTGAATGAAAATTGACTTAAATCGTAAATTTGTTCGCATTGTTATTGCTGCTAATTGTACTTTCAGATGAAACTCACTTGAAACTAGATTGATTGCAACTGCTCTATTTTGTTGGCATATTTTGACCAAATTATATTGGCTATTTTTGTGCATGGATTTTGAGCACCAATTATCATGACAATAATTGATAAAGATACTTGGTCGATATTTTTAAAGATTTCCAATATATTCACTTGCATTGTTTAAAGAGATTTACGGTTGGAAAAAGTTTATTTGGGGAAGAAGTCTTTTTATTTCATGCAATATCAAGAGCTTAATTGGGAAAGTAATTAGTGGCTTAATTGGATCATACTAATTGGGGTTCACATGTCTACAACTCAATATATCGAAGATTTGTTTACTATTTTATGCATGAGTTAGAGAGAGTAATAAAATGTTCATTAGAGGAACTTACTAAAGTGCAAATTGTGTTGTAAACAAATTGACTTTATCAATTTTTGACTAAACATTCAAGGGGAAAGATGTAGTAGGAGAGTAGATCTAGATAATTGTATAGGAATGAGGCTACAACATGGTGAATGAGTTAGGATTAATTCACAACTTCTATTGTTGAATTATAGTGGATTACTATCTAACAAAGGTCATGTACAAGTAGGATAAGGTTTCAAACTACACAACCAATTTGTGTGTTCATTGTTTTACTTTTTCAAACGCAAATGTATCTTTAGTTACAACTCACTATACAACTAGTAGAAATTCAACATTAACAATTGTATCAAAGCTTGATACGAGACGAAATTTGTGAAAACCCTTCTATTGAATTACTAAGACATAGAAGGAAGCTCAATCTCTAACTCCCTATTATTGATGGCTCCAACTATGTCTATCCAAAGACACTAGTGAGGGCCTTTATTCAAGACATATATAAGAAAACGTGAAGAGCAATGCTTATTGGTTGGGATCCACCAGCAATTGAAGTTAATGATGTGAAGACACCCAAGCTAGAGACTATTTGGACTTCTAAGGAAGATAATGCAACCAACTTTCACTCCAAGACCTTGAATTCCATATTTAATGGTGTAGATCCTCAGCAATTTAGAAGAATTTCTAAGTACACTACCTCCTGAGAGGACTTTAACAGTGTAAGAATTCAAACTCCAAATATTTTCATCCAAGTTTGAGAATATCAAAATTTTAGAAAATGAAACCTTGTCTAACTTTTATGAAAATTTATGTGACATCTTTAGCGAAGATTTTGCCTTTGGAAAGGAGTTAATGCAAATTTGGTGTGAGGGGTCCTTAGATCACTCATAAAACATTACTCCATCAACATGACTAAGTAAACAACGATAAAAATATCAGTACAATGAAGATTGATGAATTGATTGAGTCCTTATAAACATCCAAGATGAATTTGAGAGAAAACAAGAATAGAAAATCAAGATAAAAATGAACATTGCTCTACAAGTTGCTTCTTTGGTTGTAATTGATGATGAAACTACCATTGAGGACTTGTAGGAGCAATAACCCTTCTAACTAAGAACTTTAATAAGGCATTCAAGAAGTTGTCCAATAAGAGTAAGGGATTTGAAGGAGGTCATAGGTTCACTAAAGGAAAAGGGGAAATAATAGGTATTAATGAAGAAAGTCCTAAGGAAAAAAAGCAAGGCATTTAGAGTCTCGAGTGTTAGGGATATAGCCACATGCAAGTTGAGTATGCTAATACACTAAAGAAAAAAATCATTATCAAACATGAAGTGATGAGGGCTCTTCCAGTGAAAAAGATAAATATGAAAAGTACTTAAGTAATTATATAGCCTTTGCATCCAAAGTTATAATTGTAGTTGTTATTGACTCCGAAAAATATAGCGATAGTGACACTAAATTCATTGAAAATTTCATGGACATTTATAGGACTATGCTTGATAAGTGAGATCGGGTTTGTAAGATCAATATATGCCTCATTGATGAAATTCTATGTTGAAACAAGAAATTGTAAGTTGATGAAAAATCTTAAGGAAAATGACTCTTTGTTGACTAAAAAAAAGCTAGACTTAATGAAGTTATGAAGGAAAAGACAGTATCCTAGCTCGTTTTAAAGACTAGCAATTCTACAAATGGGAAGTTGAATGAAATACTTGTTGATACAAGAAATGACCACAACTGTTTTCATGAAAGCTGAAGGGATTATTGAAAAATCTTAAAGCTCCAAGAAGGTTGAAGTTTTTCACATGAAGAGGCACTAAAAGCAAAATGAAAGAGTGGTGTTTCATTACTTTGGTGTCTCATAACATATAAAGCTCAAATATTACATACTACTAAAAGATCCTAAAAAAAAGTAGTTAGTCATAGTGCTAGTTGCAACTCGAGTTACATCTAATAGAAGGAAGAAGCAAAACCTTGTCTGGAAGAAAAAGATCAAAATGCTTTTTGGTTGCTCATCAATCCGTGAAGGCTTCCACTTAGCATATTAAATATTTTGATAGAGGATGTTCTAGACATATTACTAGAGTAGAGAATGTAATACCTTATACCCGACCCAATCGCCTAGTCCGAACTATAAGGTGCCAAATTCGTTTTTAGAGCAACTACGATCAAATTTAATACGAATTCACATCATCAAGCATACAACCATAGGAATTATAAGAAAATAATACAATAATAATCATTCTCGAGTCTTATACGAGCTTAAGAAAGCTTTAAACTTAACTCGAGATTGAATCAAGACTGAAATGCAAAAATTTTAAAATACAGGGTTGCGTTGTCATTTTCATGTCGTGACATCGCTAAATAATTTGTCACATCACGATGTCAAGCCACTCGACGTCGCGACGTCACTTACTATATTGGTCTCGCCGTGACATTATAGGTCTTTTCTTGGTCATATATTGTTTCTGCAATTTCTTCTTGCTAAACAATGTGCAACTTTATTATTCATTTACCAACAAATTTAGATAACACAAAGACCATCACAACCAAAGCCTAAGCAACAATTCATGATATCATTACACCATATATAACCATTTACTAATGTCATAATACCTATACATAAATTAGTTAACATAATTTACCTAAGTTCTAAACATGCATACTTAATATGCCCTATCACTAGAATTATAACAGTTAAGTACATGTCAACCATTTGCTTAATTCATACATGAATTACATTCATTTTTCATACCTTAATCAAACTATGGTAATTCTAAGTTGCATATATGTATAAACATATCAAACCTAACAAATTTATGTATAAACCATCTTTTCGACATCAAATTCAACATGACTCAACCAATTAGGTAAATGCCAAGTTAAAAACAAAAACAGAAATGAACAAATTTTGTTGAGTTTAGGATCATTGGATGGATGCTAAAGTTGATGCTCAGGATCTCGAATTTAATCTAACTTGCACATGGAGATAACAAATCATATGATGAGCATAATGCCTAATGATAAATCTATGATTCAAGATAAAGTAAATACACTTATGCAACATGCATACATTCAATTCTAGACTAATTCCATACTATTTGATAAAGTAAAACTCTTCCATTTTCACAAAGGCAAGCATACTACAAATTACATTTACCAATTCATTAGATTTCACATAAGTTAACAATTTTCCAACAATTCCATAAACTATTTGATTCATTTTAAACACTTTATCTAGATAAAATTATATTAATCATATTTCATATTTATCATACATACATACATACATACATACATACATACATATACACACACACACACACATGCTTTTCATCTCATACTACATTTATCGGCTCATTAATACACAATCAGCCTTCAGGGCTCGCTTTCA
The DNA here is from genome assembly GCA_039519145.1 of Kokia cookei. NCBI lineage: Eukaryota > Viridiplantae > Streptophyta > Magnoliopsida > Malvales > Malvaceae > Kokia > Kokia cookei. The sequence continues at coordinate 12,955,967 of CM076908.1, forward strand.
ATTCATTTCGCATATCAAACTTCCACCTCATATATCATTCACAAATCAATCAAGTAATTCAATCGTTTATATCCTATTAACCAAAACAAACTCAGAACGAATATAATGCCCTTACACGACCCGATCATCAAGTCTGAGCATGTAGTGTCACAATTGAACCTGTTTGGTCTAACATCAAACGTTAATAAAAAAAATTCACCAAAAGACTTTACCACTTTATTGTGAATATTTCTTACTATAGGAACCTTAAACCAATCATAATTTGACTACCTTGAAAATTCAAATTCTAAGAAAATTAATCAATTACAATATATTTAACCCCGAGGCGAAGCCTATAAAGATACCCCTTTTATGTGCATGACATCTTACTAGTGATGTTCCTTGTTTTTACAAGGTTTGGCATGGTCCCTCCTCAAGTTCCTTATTTAACTAACAAGTCTTGCAAACGTAGGCCAAAATCTTGTAAGTTCAAAGGAATGTAGTGAGTTTCTTTGCTAATATATATATATATATAACTAAGCCCCTTTCTTGCTGAGGTATTAACTAAAATGGAAACAAACATGCTAAATCCCTGGTTTACTTAGACGTCCGTGCTTTATCTATAGTGACGAACTCCGATACGACTTTCCATTTCTTTATTAGAGGATAGATCGCTAAAGATCATTACTTGGGTGAGCTAATGACCAGTTGGTTGGTTTGGCGATTTCTAGATGATTCGACATACTTACGAATTCTTACTTTTACCTTGCATAATTTTACATTCTTTCCCCTTTTCCACACATTTCTAGTCATGAAACCATTTACCATTTTCTTGACTAGTAAACCCATAATCTCGAAACTTGGCGAGTTGTGTTGCCCATATCGTCATCCTTGAATGTAAGTTTGATTGTACACTTTATCCTTGATAGAACTCCCATTACATGGTACCCTTTAGTTGCTTCTCTGATCTCATAATAATTCTGGTGTATTTACTAACATTCCACTCATAAGGCCACTAATAAAAACCCACGCCACACTGGAAAACTTAACCCTATTTCATCTTTTTTACTTCTACCTTACACTTGGGTTGAAATATTGTTTGGATTACTCTCTTGTAATCTTGCCCATTTGCAATATCTTGCTTTTAAGGTGCAACATGTTCGTCTGTAGTGGACTTTTTAGGCTTACAATTACAACAAACTATTTTTTGTGTGACGATCAAGTTTATGATCTCCTTATGTGATGGTTCCCTATGAAACAAATTCAATGGTAGGGATACTCGCAATAGATTCTCCTCAAAGAGGAATAGTCTTGACAGAAAAAATTGTCACTAGGATAATTCTTATTAGTACATCTTTCTATCAATAGATTCCAACTAACCCTCTTTATAGATTAGTCTATCTTGAGTATATATGATTGAACCTCCCCGTATAAACTACAATTTCATCGACACCTTATATTATGGTTAAATCTCTCATTACTCTTCGAAGATCTCCCTCTAACATATAGAGTTTCGTTGAGCATTCTCTGGCGATTCTGAATAGGGTTGAGCAAAATCCAATTCGATCCGAAAAACTCAAAATAATTCAAAATTTGAGTTAAATAGTTCAAGATATTTGAGTTAATCAAGTTATTCGGATCAACACGAATAAAAAATTAAGTTTTTTGGTTTAACTCGAATAAAAATTACACAATTCGAGTTATCCGAAAATCCGAATAAGAAAAGGTAAAATTACGTCGTTTTGATAAATGTTTACATTTCTAAAGTTAAAAGTCAAAATCATTAAATTAAAAAGAAAAACTACGTCGTTTTAATAAATGTTTACTCATTAAGTTAAAAGGCAAAACCATTATATTGTTTATGTAGTTAAATAATCTTATACTTCATCTACTAGTTAAACAATTGATCCATGTAAACACAACATTGGGTATAAATAATGATTTTTTCCCTTTTTTGAGTTAACCCCACCACGTGTCACGACGTATCATATCGTGGTTGTGACACATGGTTGGGAAAAAATAATTAATAAAAATATAAAAGTTAAAATTATTTTAAAAAAGTAAATAATATTAAAATATTAAAATCTATTAAAAATATAGAAAATTTAAAAATTTATACAAAACTATTAAAAATATAAAAAAGTAAAATTTATTATAAAATATAAAAATGAAAACTTTTAAAAGGCCGTTTTATTTTCAAGTAGACAGCCATGAGATCTCCTCAAAGTAGGACCTCATTTGGAATGAATCCTTCTCCTTGGACTGCTCAAGAACCGAAGAAGCTCTCAATGGCTTGGACCAACAAACTCTAGTTCTTGAGCTCAATTACAGGAGCAAAATGATGCCAATTCTTGTATAGACGGAGGAGTCAAAGCTTTTGGGATTAGTTTAAATCACCTATATTTTTTATTTTAATTTTTAAAAGTTTTCTATATATATTTTTTAATTTTTATAAATTTTAAATATTTTCTACTTTTTATATTTTATAATAAATTTTAATTTTTATATTTTTAAGAATTTTTTTTAATTTTAGAAGTTTTCTATATTTTGTTATTAATGTTAAATATTTATATATATTTTAAATAATATTTTTAATTTTAAATAATTTATTCCTTTATATATTTATATTTCTGATATTTTTATTATTTTTTATTAATTAAAATATTTTTATCATCACGATGTGACACGTGGCAGGGTTAACTCAAGAAAAGAGAAAAAACAAGGACGGTTGATTTTACACCCTTAATCTAAATGATATATTTACAACTGCGAATCTAAGGGGATCGACAAGGACCTCGATCTCCCTAAAATTGAAAATTACTATTTAGGCCTTTTAAAAAATTTTAAAATTTAAAATTAGTAAAAATAAAATTACACTTTGTGTTGAACACCCTATGGCCCAACAAAAGCTCAAAAACACTAAGAAAAGGAAGGAAGAAATCAAATGGAAAACTCAACACTTGATTTATTTCTGGTGTGAATAATACATAGTATATAGATTTTTATATAGACTCAAAGTATTAACATCCTTATTTATCTAAGCAATGTGGGATATGAGTTCATAACTCATTTACCTTTTGTTCCTAGGCAATGTGGGATTCATTCTTACTAACAAACTACTTATACTTATTTTCTAATAAGTTGGTGTTGATATTTCAACACTCCCCCTCAACACCAACTTTTTTTGTGTGTATCATGCCCGTGTCAATAAGAGCACTCTTCTTCTGGCCTACAATGTTGATGTTCACAAACATCAACCCTTCCTTGCCATATTTCTTGGCAGGATTGAGTACTATCAAATTAATCATCGATGATTTCTTCTTAACAGGCTTCCCTTCCTCCGGCTTATCACTCCTCTTGATAGCCGAAAACAAAGATAACTTTGGACAGTTCTTCTTCATATGTGGTCCTCTACAAAGATAGCATTTCAACTTACTCCTCTTCTCTTTCAGGTTGTTGGGTCTCCACTTCTCATGTCGTGGTTTCCCACCGTCGTTACTACTACCACTGCCATAATCGCTATGTCCCACATTATCTTCCTCATGATCTCCCTCACCATTGCCCTTCACATTGGGCTTGGAAGATTCGAACATGTCTCTACTCAGATCAAGTTCCAGTAAGGACTCTATCACCATCATGGTTTTGGTAAGTTCTTTGACACCTCGGTGTTGCAAGTATTGCTTTGCGCATGGTTTCAACCCATTTGTGAAAGAGAAAAATGCTTCCTTCTCGCTCAAATCAGAAATCTGGAGCATGAGTTCACTAAACTCCTGCACATACTCCCTAATCGATCCTCGTTGCGTAAGCCGCCGCAATCTTGCTCGAGCTTCACCCTCGACATACTTTGGGTAAAACTGTGCCTTGAATTATTGTTGGAACTTTACCCAAGTAAAGTTGTCCACTTCACTTGCGGACCTTGCCCCTTTAAACCCTTTCAATTTGGGCACATTCATCGCCTGTTGTTTCAGTGTTGAAGCCAACATTTCATTACCAAAGGCAGCCTTGTAAATCCTGAGCTCCCCCTTAAGCTCGGTGATTTCTTCCTTCAAGGCTACTACCATTGTCTCAAGAGCATTATCCTTCCTCGTCATCTTGTTTTCTAAGGAACTAAGAGTATCCCATACGTACTCTCTCAGTTGTTCCTTCATGAATTGTAAGTCACTTGGGAGTCCCTCCTTGACTTCATCGATCTTCTACCTGACGTCCCTTATGGACTCTTCAATAGTGATCACTCGACTTTCCATAGTCGATAGTACATCCCTCAAACGACTCTATTTTCTGGTCATCCCACGGGTCTCCATTGGCTCACTCTGATCATCTTTTTCTACTATGACAGTGTTAGCGTATTCGGGATTTGGCCTTGTTGATCTTCTTAGTGATGCTAGTTATTCTATTCCACTAGGCTCACCCTCTTCGATTGGTTGGTAGTGAACTAGCGTTTTTCACGGACTTTGAGTTTCGTTTTCTTCTCCCTCATCGTCAACAATTTCAGTTTCATCTAGACTCAACTGAACCTTAAAAGACTGTAATTCTCTTTTGAGAATATCGGAGTCTGACAATAACTCTTTATCTCCGGTTATATGGTTCGAACAACCCGAGTCAATGATCCAATCATTTTCATAATCAATTGTACATGGTGTTGTTGCCATAAGAGCTAGTTCTTCCTCTTCTACTGCAAAGAAAGCTTCTACGTCCCATTCTTCTTCACTTTTGGAAGTAATGACATTACTCTCCATAGATTTTTTCCTTGACCAACAAGCTTTTGACATGTGACCCTTCTTTCCGCAATTGTAACACTTTCCTTCAAACCTTTTATTGTTGCTGTGGTTTTTGAAACTTCCCCTTCACGAGAGCTCCATTTTCCTTGATTTCTATTGAACTCTCCATTATTACGTTGCTTAAAGTTTCGCTTGCCTCTATTGGCTTAGAGGGCCTCTTCCTCTTTTTACAGCGAGACTCCTCCCATTTGTTTAGCTAAGGCTTCTTGACTAGCTAACAAATTTTCAAACTCTACAAGTGATGGTTGAGTTTGTCATCCTTGTATAGCAGCAACAAAGCTCCTGAACTCTGGATTTAGACCATGGACAATGATTCGTTTCATCCTGGTATCTTCAATAAGAGAAGCTGGATCCAACTCAGAAATCTCCCAGCATATCAACTTTACTTTGTGAAAGTATTGTTTGATCGTCATCTTGTCTAGTTTCATAGACAACAACTCACTCTCCAAAAGTTGGATCTTTGTATCGTTCTTCTTAGAGAACAACTTGGCGAATGTTTCTCAAGCTTTATTTGGGGTTTTAGCACCATGAATGTGTTCCAACATTTCTTCCTCCACTGTTGTCTTCAAGGAAAACATTGTCTTGCCTGCTTTTATCTTCCATTTTCTTAGCGCGTCACTCTGATTCTCTTCTCTTGATTGCTCCATTTCATTACCGTTGACAATCTCCCACAGATCTTGACCTTGCATATATGACATCATGCAGGTTGACCATGTATTGTAGTTGTCGTTGTTAAGCTTCTTCATTCCGCCGACAACGTGTAAGTCAGTCATTGTGCCGACAAATGATCCTTACAAAACTACACGAAATAGTGAAAGTATGTGAAAAAATACACCAAGTAAGCTCCCAGGAAAGAGAGATGGATTACATGGATCACTTAAATACCAAGTCTTTCCTTGCCAGAACTTTCCTAGACATGCACTCTCACACTACCACACCTATAGGCAAATGAGCAACCAAGCAACAGTGAAAACTTATTTTCTAATGTGACAGATCAGACTATACTGCAACCACAAAGAAAATTAACACGTAACCTGACTCTGATGCCAATTGTTGAACATCCCACAGCCCAACAAAAGCTCAAAAACACTAAGAGAAGGAAGGAAGAAATCAAATGGAAAACTCAACACTTGATTTATTTCTGGTGTGAATAATACATAGTACATAGATCTTTATATAGACTCAAAGTATTAACATCCTTATTTATCTAAGCAACGTGGGATATGAGTTCATAACTCATTTGCCTTTTGTTCCTAGGCTGTGGGATTCATTCCTACTAACAAACTACTTACACTTTTTTTCTAATAAGTTGGTGTTGATATTTCAACACTTTGGTCCCCCTAAAATTATAAAAATTTGATTTAATCCTTTAAAAATTATAAAAATATAAACTATTAAAAATTAAAATTTAATTTTGGCGCCCTAAAAAAATTTTCTGGTTACGCCCCTGAATATTTATACTTGTAATATATATAAATATTTTTCAATAATAAATGAATAATATTTTTTAAACTTTAAATTTTTTATTTTTAAAATTTATTATTAAAATAAATTTATAGTATTGAATCATTTATTAAAATAATAAAATAATAATTATATTATTAAATATAAATAATTAAATATGTATGTTTAATATAAAAATTTTAATACTTTATATTAATATTTTTTAATATTTTTAAAATTAAAATTAAAAATTTATTATAATATAATAATATTAAGCTTGATTCAAATTAATTTTTATAAAATTAAAATTACTTATAAATCAACTCTTTTTTCGGAAAAGGGCAAGTCATTCTACGTGAAAAAGGGTTTATATTCTATTGATCTATAAATCATTTTTCGTCGATCAAATTGTTTTAAATACTAAAAAAATAAAGCAGAAAATATTTTTTGTGCAACAAAAGCACCCTTAGATAACCAACAACTCAACACTAATATAAACTTGAAATAATATAAACCCAAAATGGTTGTGTACGAAAAAAACCAAACCTTAAACCCAAATAATAAGAACTTAAAATAATCAAAATTCGAAATGATTCAAAAAATCCAAAATTGATATGAATAAATTAAAAAAAAAGAATTATAAATTAGTTGGCCCAACCACTGGCATAATTAATATGGGCATAAAAATTAATCCGGGAATTGTTTGCATATTTCAACACATAATGGAAAGCTATCTTTCGGTATTATGAATTATAGAATATAGATCTGAAATTTGACGTAAAAATTGCGTTTTAATCTTGGGCTAAAAGAAATAAGGACAGAAATGGAAAGGCAGACAGGGGTTCATTGGGTGAAGCTAGGAAAGGGAACATGTGGACCATAGGTGCACACTCTAGACTTCAACTTGTGCTGTTTTCTATCAGATTTACTGTCCGTATGGCTTTTAAATCATCTATATTAATATAGGTAAGTTTATATTGTTCTTAGTTTAATGAAAATGTATTAAAATATAGCAAAAGATTAGAGAGAGAGAGAGAGAGAGAGAGAGAGAGAGAGAGGGGCCGATTACCCCCACTTGATTATTGCTTGTAAAAATAGAGTATAGAAGATGGGAGACACAGACGGTGGATAAAACGTTTATCCCCTAAATAATTTAATTTATTTTAATAAAAATATCAATTATCTAAATGAAGGCCTGTTGTGTATGGTCAAAAGCGTCGAATTGAAGCTGTCGCTGTTATATACATTTATATTTTTAGTTTTTTTTAGGTGGGAAAATAATATGGCTTATTTTTTAAACCCGCTCTGCTAGCTTATATATACCCTTGCCATACACCTCCATCTCCATTCCCAACAACAATCATCAAACTTTTCTCTGATTCAACACTTGTTCCTTCTTCTTCTTCTTCTTCAACAAAAACAATTTTCTGGGCTAAAAGAAAGCTAGGTTATAGCAGAGGGTTTGAAAAGGAATTGACATCCTCTGCAGAAATAAGCACAATAAAATGGGGCTGTTGTCAAGAAAAGTCACGTGCAATTCTCATGGACAGGATTCTTCTTACTTCCTAGGATGGCAGGAATACGAAAAAAACCCATACGATGAAGTAAAGAATCCTAAAGGAATTATTCAGATGGGCCTTGCAGAGAATCAGGTAATATAAAAAGACCCACAAAATTCACAGTGGTTTTCATTATTATATTTATCCCAGTACAATGGGTTTGTGCAGCTCTGCTTTGATCTTCTTGAGTCGTGGTTGGCCAAAAACCCTGACGCAGTTAGTTTCAAGAGAGATGAGCAATCCATATTCAAAGAGCTTGCTCTTTTCCAAGATTATCATGGCCTACCCGCATTCAAAAAGGTAAATGGCTACAAACTTCATTGCTGACATTATAAAAGAAAGCTTTTGTCAATTTTCTAATCTTTCCATGAAACAGTCATTGGTTGATTTCATGGCTGAAATCAGAGGAAACAAAGTAAGTTTCGACACGGATCACATGGTCCTCACCGCCGGTGCAACTTCTGCTAATGAAACGCTCATGTTTTGCCTCGCTGAAAAAGGCGACGCTATTCTGCTTCCCACGCCATATTACCCAGGGTATGTTTATCTTTGCTTTCTACATTAATTTCCTGTTGCTTTAATGTTAAGGAACTAATCCATAACTTTATGCATGAAATTTGCAACTTACTAAATGTTTTAAAAAAATAATTTCTTTTGTTTTGGGGGGTTACAGATTTGATAGAGATCTCAAGTGGCGAACTGGGGCTGAGATTGTACCGATCCAGTGCAGCAGCTCAAATGGCTTCCAAATCACTGAATTGGCCCTTGAAGCAGCTTATCAAGAAGCGCAAAGAAAGAACCTGAGGGTGAAAGGGGTGTTGGTCACCAACCCATCTAATCCCTTGGGCACAACCATGTCCAGAAACGAATTGGACCTACTTGTTAACTTCGTTACAGACAAAGAAATTCATTTAATTAGCGACGAGATTTACTCGGGAACTGTTTTTAACTCCCCAGCCTTCGTATCTATCACGGAAGTTTTAAAAGATAGAAAACTTGAGAATACTCAAGTCTGGGAAAGAGTTCATGTTGTTTATAGCCTTTCAAAGGATCTAGGCCTCCCTGGTTTTCGAGTTGGTGCAATTTACTCCAACGATCCCATTGTTGTGGCCGCCGCCACAAAAATGTCCAGCTTCGGCCTAGTTTCTTCCCAAACCCAATACCTTCTCTCCGCCATTTTGTCCGACAAGAAATTCACCAAAGAATACATTTCCAAAAACCACAAGCGGCTTCAAAAGCGACACAACAAGCTGGTTTCCGGCCTGGAAAAAGCCGGCATCAGTTGCTTAGAGAGCAACGCCGGGTTGTTCTGTTGGGTTGACATGAGACACCTGTTGAGCTCCAACACCTTCGAAGCCGAAATGGAACTTTGGAAACGAATAGTTTACAACGTTAAGCTAAATATCTCGCCTGGCTCTTCCTGCCATTGCACTGAACCAGGCTGGTTCCGTGTCTGCTTCGCTAACATGTCCGAAGACACCCTGAAACTCGCCATGCAACGCTTGAAGTCCTTCGTTAGTTCCATCACCATTGACAACCAGACCCACCAGGACTTGAAAAACATGAGAAAAAAGAACCGTACCAAATGGGTTTTCCGACTATCGTTCCAATCATTCCATGACAGGGAGCAAGGTGAACGATAAGCCTGGTCAAATTTTACAAGTGTGAAAATACCCATTTTTATTATTATTATTTTTTCATTCAAAGTTATATCGTAGACAGAGAGAGAGAGAGAGAGAGAAAGAGAAACTGCACTCAGTCCATGTGGGATTTGAAGTGTGTTTAGTTTCACTTGTAAAATTTTACGATTTTTTCCACTTGCCATGGAAATCTTCTTGGATTCTTCAAAACCATTATAGTAAATTATTAGCTAATACAAGATTCCATATCTCTTTACATGTAAATAATTCTCCTTCAAACATCTAGAATCTGTACATTAATTGCTTGTATTATTTTAATGTTTGATAACTGTACTGACATGCAACTGACAACGCGTATGCATCATATTTTCCCGGCCCGGCCGGTTGTACACGGTGACTTTCTCACTATCAGCTGCCGGCGTTTGCCATTAATTGTGGTGATTGTTCAACCGACCTTATCATCGGGAATTCTAAAAAAGAGGTAAAAGGTCATGCCTATTAAATTAGTATTAGGGTTTCCCAAACGAAGCAGCCATATGGATAAATTCCTATGTATAATAACATCACCATCTCCAAATTTCCTTGAAATAAAAGAAAAGATTGTACAGATTTAGATGTGAATAAACCTAATAACTGTTTTCTTCTCTTTTTTCCAAAATCATCACCAACAACGCAAGCTTTGGAAAGCAAAGAGTTATTTGCAAGAAATCTTTAAAGTGAAATTTGCCTTTGAACTTTTTAGGGTTTTTAGATTAGTGCGTAAAAAATGGTTTTGAGATAGAGTTTACGCGGTTTTGCAGAAAAATAAAATACTTGTTCCGTGTTCTCTTAGTCAGGGAATTATGAAGAAGAGATGATATGAAATAGTAACGCTATATTATCTGTATTTTTTTAAAATCTAAATAAAAATCTTGAAATCTAAAATGTGATATTTAACTATTGAAAAGGGATAATATTATTGTTTCATACAATCCGAAGTCATATGAACATATGCCTCATTGTTGACAGATTTAGTTATAATTATAACTTTTAATATTAATCCGTAATTAAAGAGGATATAAAACTATGACTTGATTGCATGACTTAAAAGTCAACTGATATATAATTTTTATAATTAGGTTAAGAGGATAAAAATATTAAAGCATATTCATACAATACAATACAATAATCTTATCACTAAAAGTCAAAGCAGTTGTTATACTTACTACTATTGAATGTTTTTCTGACCTAAATATAAAAACATAATGCATTTGCTCAATTGTCAAACAGATTCAGTTCTAGTTCATTACTAATTAACAAAAAAAGGGGCTCTGATTGTAAAAACAAATCATTAATTCATGAATTTATAAATATAACATTCGCTTTTCATAAAATATGGTCTACAGAAATCAGTTACAATTATTTATTATTAAAAAAAATTAACACATCAACTGTTTATTTATTTATTTATGATCAGCACCACTGTAAACCGATTACATTCTCTTTGCTATACACGTATGGCCTTTTTGTTTAGGAATAAGAATTACATAATCATTACTTTCTGCCATTGAGCTATGTTCAGGTGGGAGAAAGCCCAAATAACGAACGTGACTAACGCGATTTAAACTTAGGCGACACTTGAAATGATAAACACCCTTAACCATCAGATCATCATATAGAATTCTCAAGTGGTATAATTAGATCGCAATTAACTAATCAAATCATGTGAAGATACCATTAATTGTGCAATGATAACAACAAATCTTCAAACATTTTAATATTAGCAACAATCATTTAAAACTGATATAATTTGGATATTGCTCCACCTTACACTTTTTCTTAAGTAATCATATATCTCCAATCATTCATTAATAATAATAATAATAATAATAATAATATGTAACTAAAACTGAATGCACTTCCCTTAAGGTTCTTCTACATCTTGATATTGAAAATCAAATAAAATAAATGATTCAATGGTACTTAGTTTCAACAAACGATTTGATTTTATGACTTGCAAGAATCTGATCTTGTATGGTAAGAAAATGACAGTGCTTTGTTTTAATTTCATAATCACGATTACGAGATTCTTTAATTAGTTTTGTTGAGGTGGAGTTTTTGGGTTGATTTGAAACATGATGAATGAATGATTCCAGAGATTGAATAACTTTTCGTTGAATGCTCGAATTGTAGGGGTCAAACTAGTAATACGGCCTCAAAACTTAGGACAGATTTAATTCAAATGCATTTGTTGTATTGCTATTTGCTACCTCCGGTAATGTAATTTAAAGAGATAAAAAGGAAAACGGTATATTTCGTCTAGTGTTACGTAATTTCGTAATTATTTATATAATTAATATTTTAATGATTCAATTGTTGAATTTATCAACATAATTATACTTTTCATGCATATAATTTTTCGAATCAATTCGATACCTTTATTATATTGATCTAAAATACTCTACATATTAAACAGTTGATTTTTTTTTTTTTTACATAAAACAAATTATTAGAAATTTTAATTCTACATCAAATTTTATATACAAGTCTACATGAATAGACCATAAAAAAATAACGATTGGATCGTTAAAATATTAATCATATAAATAATTACGAATATAGGTAAAACTACTTGAGTTTTTACATTCTTTCCCCATATATTAACTAGTTTAATGTATTTATTTATGGTTGATGTTCGTTAAATTAAGTAACTTGGGGTCAGCTGATCTTTTCCCTTTCCTTTTTTTCTTGACATGAGAACATTGTGGGTAAATTTGAATCCCAATCTCAATGGTTATATTTCAATTTGATCTCGATATTTGCTCAAATTTGATATTTAATTTATGTTTGATACATTAATTTTTATAATTACAATAGTTAGTCCAAATATTTTATTCTAATTAAAATGATGATGTGAATTTTTAAGAATTATTAGCATTTTTAAATTTATTTTATTAAATCCAGGTGTGTTATAATGTTATTTTTTGTTACGTGAATACCAAGTTTTTTTTTTTAAATATCACACCAACACAAAAGAATTCTAATGGTGTTAACAAATGGACCTAAATTTTTAAATTTCTAAAAGTAAAGAAACAATTTCTAATAAAAAAAATTCTAGGCGTAGCATACAAAGAATAAATGCAGGTCTTCGAGAAATAAAGTCAATGAGACTATTACTCATTGGGTTCCATCTCTCCATAGGTAGTCGAAGTTTATCATGGCAGGTGTAGTTAAGGAGGACAAAGCTGGATGCGATGGAGTGTTGTGAGACGAGAAAGGAGTGGCTTGCCCGTTTATTGGCAAGGTAATGGTATGGTTGCTGCTCTGGCAATAGCATGAGTGAGAAGATCACCGTTATTTAAAGCTTGGTGGTAAAATATTTTTTTATTTCTGTCGAAACCATCCTTTTTTTTTGGAAAATGACGTGTTTCGAAAATTATTTTTATATTGGAAAATGGGAGTCGCCACCAATCCTTTATTTGGTGTGATTGGATCACCACAAAATGTTTTAAAAACCGTTTTGAAAACATGTAGGTCTTCGAAATCCAGAAAAACAGATTCGGGAGTCGGTTACGCATGAGGAAGGATTAGCACCCTCATACGCCCAAAATTGGTACCGTATTGATTATTTTCGTGTCTTAATTTGTAACATTTAAAAGCTTGAATAAAGTTTAAAATATGATCCTTGAATGCATGAGTTGAGTTTAAAAGAAATGGGGTTTGTTTGGAAATCTTGCTATCTCAAAGTGATCGAGGAAGAAAATTACGTCTAGTGAGTTAGGACATGACATTTCAAGATCTAGAAATAACGAGCTTTCCTTTGTAAAACCTTTTTTAAATTTTTGCAAAAGGATATTCGATTATCTCGATTTGAAGAAAGATTGCACCTAGTAGGTTAAGGCACAATATTTCAGAATCAAAGATAAGGAAACATTGCCTCGATTAAGGGTATTCGATTATCTCGATTTGAAGAAAAATTGCACCTAGTGAGTTAAGGCACAAATTTTCGAACCTCGAAACAAAAGAATATTGCCTCGATTTTTGAAGCTTTTATAAAAAAAATAATTTTGAAAACAAGCGTGCGAGTTAAATATGAATAAACAGTTAATAATGGATATTAAACGCAAAGTAAGATAAACAAGAAGATAAATTAACCCCGAGAAATCAAGATGCAGAATACGAGCGCATAAAAAATACAAATGTTGATGAGAAAGAAGAATGATGCAATCGGAGTTCAAAACGAGACCTTTCGGATGCACGGGGGTAAAATGGTAGTTTCGGGAAAATTCGTGGTTAAAAAGTGGAACTTAAAACATTTGAGGGTAAAAATGGCAATTTTGAGAGTTTCGAGGTCAAAAATGGGATTTTTGGAAGTTCGGAGGTAAAATGGTAATTTTTGGAAGGTTCGGGGTCAAAAATGGGATTTTTGGAAGTTTAGGGGTAAAATGGTAATTTTAAAAATGGGATTTTGGAAGTTCGGGGGTAAAATGGTAATTTTTGGAAGGTTTGAGGTTAAAAATTAGATTTTTGGAAGTTTAGGGGTAAAATGGTAATTTTGGAAGGTTTGGGGTTAAAAATAGGATTTTTGGAAGTTCGAGGGTAAAATGATATTTTTTGGAAGGTTCGGGATTAAAAATGGAATTTTTGGAAGTTCGGGGGTAAAATGATAATTTTGGAAGGTTCAAGGTTAAAAATAGGATTTTTGGAAGGTTTAGGGACCTTCGGGGTAATAAAACCAAAAAAGGTGACACATGGCAGCCCTTGAGGCATCCTGAGGTCAAAGGACCAGTTTGAAAACCATGGAAAATTTCTGGGTCAATTTTGTAATTAAGATAAACTTGATTTAAGGATTAAATTAAAACAAATTAAAAGAAAAAAGGGACTGTTCATGGAAATAAACCCAAACAATGACACTTGGCAACCCCTGGTGTTCTAAAAAGGGTTCAAGGATCAAATTGAAAAGCATTAAAAATAACTGGGCCAATTTGAAATTAATTAAAAGTACGAGAAGGACCTGATTGAAAATTTGAGAAAAAGCGGAAGGATCAGATGCATAAATAACCCTTCCTTCAAAAACATGCGGATCCTAAGTCGGGTCGGATCGGACTCCGGGTCGAACTCGGGTAATAGCTCAGAACGGTGCCGTTTCAGGGCTGAAACTCAACCCTCAGAACGGCATCGTTTTGGGGGCCTATAAAAACCCTATTTCAGAGAAAAAACATTTCCTTTCACCATTTAAAAAAAAAAAACCAAAAATCCTCTCCAAAATCCTCTCGTCCTTTCCCGGCCGACCATGCCTCGGCCAGTCAGGCCGGTCGCCGTCTGTCGCGCATAGGGTCGCACACGCACCGCCTACCCCCGCGCGTCACCGCCGGGGGTCTTCTGGTACACGCGCCGTCGCCTTCCACGCGCTACGCGTCCCCGTCGAAGGTGAACCGCCTCTTCATATCCGTCCGCCACCGTTTCCGACCGTCAGTAGGTAAAACGTCCTGTTGTAACCTCATACTTTCTTTTTTTTAAGTGTGTGTCTGGTTTTAAAAGCGGGATCTGAGTCTCTGGGTTGGTTTCGAAGCCCAGATCTAGGTTTTAATGTATAAAACGGAGATCGGAGGTAAAAGAAAATTTTTGATTATTATTATTATTATTGTTTTTTTTATCCATTTTCATATTTTTTGCAGGTCTGCGCGTAACGGGGCACGGTTGGCATTCGGTTGCAGCTTCGGCATGACTCCGACGACGGCGCGACCACCAAGAAGAGTAACTTTAATCGACTCTTCGTTTTTATTATTATTATTATTAATTAATAATAATGTTTTTAATAACATTTTAAATAATAATAAATCTCATTTAATATACTTTGAAATAACTGAAAATAATAATGGATGATAATGGTGGCAATCAATGCATTCGATTGTAAAAAGGGATGTGAATGGTTTTAAAACACTTAAATTATAAACAATAATAAATGAATGCATTAAAGTTATACCTGAGATGATTCAATGCTTGAATATTCTGAGACTGTTTGTGATTGCCTCGTACCTATATCCTTTCCTATTCTATTGCTGAATGTTTAGTGAATTCAAAAGTAAACTAGTATGCAAAAATTTCAAAGTATACTTCTTTGATTTCTTTTTTTTTTCCAACCCCTTAAACAATGGATTTGAATCTGTTCTTCTTGCAGGTACCAGTGGTGGCTATAGTAGCTGATGGCAGAGGTGCAAGTTGAAGCTGGAGGTGGCAATTTGGTTGCTGATGTGGCGCGTCCTGGTTGGCTGAGGTGAAGGCAGCAGCAGCACTTAGCAGACTAGGGTTTGGGCGTAATGGGTTTGAGCCTATTCGGGCTATTTAAGCTTAGATTTGGGTTATTTGAATCTGGGCTCGATTTGGGCTTAGGTTAGTATTTGGATCTAAGTTTATAAATGGATTTTGTACTTGGACATTTTTAAAATAAACTTTAAATTTAAATTTATAATAAATTTAAATTTCAACTAAATTTAAATTTAGAATAAACTTAATTTTAAAATAAATTTAAGCTGATTGGACCTGGGCGAATTGGGTTTCAACAAATTCTATTAGTTGTTTGCACAAGTGATAAATGTCTCGAATTATCTGAGAGTTCTATAATATCTTTATTTATGAAAGAAGTCGACATTAACCAACGTCTTTCTCTTATTAATATGAAAAAAATTTATATATATTTGCATAATAAGATCCCACTTATTAACTCAGATACCAATAAGGATTTGGATTCTCTATACTTAATTTTAATTAATGCAAATTTAACATTATTTGATTGCGATTACTACTTTAATTAATTAGCTAAATAATATTCATATAGCATCGACAATTAAAACTAGAACTAGTTGAGGATCCACCTTCCACAAATAAATCATTCGAAAGATACAATTTTTCTAATATAGTAATTCAAAAAATATATAAAAAAACAAGTTTAACTAACCATATATATATCTTAAATATTTTCTTAAATGATATGATTATTCATATATTTATGTATTTCAAGTTTTTAAAATATTTTTGGCAGATGAGATCATAAAGATTGTCTGTTGCATGTGGCCTGTGGCAGCAAAATCTCTCATTTTCCCAATCCTTTTTGGCATATCTTTAAAAATAAACGATAATCCAAAACTATTATTTGCATTGCGCAATCTTTTTTAGTTACATAAAATCTAAAAAATTGCATTTTTTAAAAATATTTTTTTTTTTCTAATTTTGACAGATAAAAACGATTTATTCATAAAAAAAAGAAAAAAGAAAAAAAGAATTCGGTTGTCCATGATATGAAGCAATACCGGTCGCAACTGCCCATGATCCTTACATGTGATGAAAGAGTTTGGTAGCTCTTAATTCTCATAAATTAATGGTTTTAGGCCGAATAAAAAATAATATGAAAAAAATAATTTAAAGAAGAAAGTGGGAATGTCGGTCGATTTCTTGTTCTCCTTTAATATTGATTGCATGTGCCATTCACAGAATTATCAACTTTGTGCTGCACAATTTCTTATGACCTTATAAGGACTTGCTATTATTTTATATTAATGTCAAATTATTCATGTCCATATTCTATTATTACATTTTTCCTCCAATTCAGTTCATAATTCCACGAAATTTATTCAGAATTTTCATTTGACTGAGTGTTCGAGTCATGTCATGTGCATTTATATTTTATATAAATTAATTTTAATTGCAATTATATGAATGTATTACTTATATTGTATTTGAAACTAAAATTTTAATTGATTAAAAAAGTTTATAAACTTAGAGTATTTTATATTATGGATGATTATTACAAGTGAAGTATAATTATTTTTTTTTGATGGAATGTGAACACGGTTTTAGTTAATTTAGTCAACGCGTCTTCGGTTTTGTCGTCTATATATATTAAAAGAAAAAAAAATCCAATTAAAAATAAGGGAAAAATAATTAGGGAGTGAAAGTAAACTGTGGGACTGTACTTTTGGCTGGGGAAAATAGAGGCAAAAAAAGATAATTAAGGGTCGGAAACAGCTAATTAATTGGCTTTTCATGAAGACAATGAAAGAGAAAAAGCAATGAAAAGAGGGACATTAAAACCATTGATTAGGTGAGCTTTGTCGAAAACCCAACATCAGAAGTAGACCTAAATCACCCCCCCCCCCTATCTATTAATGTCTAAACATTACAAAGATTATAGGGGACATCGACAAGAAAGAATAAAATTAAAATTATTTGTTACTTTTTTCGAGTAAATTTTCATTCCCAATTCTCATTATTATTTTTTTCGATCTTTAAATCAACAGATTTGCCATCTTTTGTTGGTATATTTTATTTTCTTTAACATTTTTATATAAATTTTTAATTTATTAATAATTTTTGTCATCTATATTTTATTAAATTGGTGTCATCCTTAATCGGTTCATCGACTTGATTAAAACATTATAAAAATGTCTTTACGTAATTAAAATAAATTATATTGAGGATAATTTAATCTTTTTATTATGTATATGATAAGATTTAAACTCAAATTAATTATATTAGTAAAATTTTTAATTTACCACTTAACCAAAGCTTTACTTTGATATTTTTATACATTTCAATTTTTATTATATATATTAATGTATTTGATTGAGTTGACGTCATAAGTTAACTCAACACCGACTCAAGTTTATGATAACATTATGATAAATAATTTTAATCTAATTTTTTGTTTTGACATCGTACATATTTCATGTGTTCTTATTAAATTAGTTTCGAATCATATATTTCATTATTTACTGTATGTTATTTTTAAATTTGTAAATTTATAATTTCCACACGTATACGCGTGCGATAGGATTTTTAATATATTTTAAGATATTAATATTTACATAGTATTTGTATTTATATTTTATAAAGTCATATAATCATATATAGCTAATATACTGAGATATGATTACGTGGGTATGGGAGTCATGTGGGTTTCACATGAGCGAAGAAGAGCAGCACATGCTATTAAGCTTAAAGGAACATAGAAACCACCTGCACTGCGCAATCTCATAAAACCAAATATTAATCGGTATCATTATGCACAAATTGAACTCATGTTTATAAAATAAAATAAAATAATAAATCAAATTGAACGGAATCAAAAAAATTTAAAAGATTTAATTAAAATATATAATAAAAAAAACCAAATAATTTATAAAAAAAAATTAGAAATATTTGAAAGGGTGATGGATACAAAAGGGGGGCCCAAGTGAACATGGCTCACCGCTGCCTCATCATGGCCCTCCTCTCTAACCCACTTCCCATACCCAAATTTAATTCTTTTTAAGTTCAAAAACAGAAACATTAGAATCTGAAATTTGGGGCCATTGATGTAGACCGGTGTTATTGTTTTGGGGAATTTAATTTGATTTGAATGATTGAGCAATGAGAGGTTTTCTTCTCATTAGTTTTTGTCTTTATTTAGGACCATACCATAATAAGGTAAAACTATTCAAACCTGTCAAAGCTTTTTGTTGTTCAAAACGCGTCATCCATGCATTATTATCATTTTTTTTTAGTACCATTAACTTACATTTAAGTGTTTTTTTCTATTTAAAATATTATAATAACAACGATAATTAATAATAAAAAAATTGAATCCCTTCTTAACAATGTTTTTTTTAACATTCGATACTGATTTTCTCCCATTAAAAATACATTATACAATGTACCTTACAATTCACCCAACACTTTTTAGCATAATTTATATATAATCTTCAATAATTTTATATATCATTTTTTAAAGTATATTATAAGTGATGTAATTAGGATTACAATAATATATAGATGATACATGATATTATTTATTATCAATAAATAAATTATTTGTATTTGTTTTAAAAGGTTAACAATTAACAATTATTCACTTACACCGAACATTTTTCGTAAATTAACAAGTAATTACTCCATATATATAGTAAAAAAGATTTAATATAAATGTATTTTTGAAGGTTAATATTTGATATATTGAATGTATATAATTTTATACATGGTCAATAAATAAGAATAGAATATATTGTCTAAAATTTTTATAAAAATAAATTCATTTATTTTCTGTTCAAATAATATATCATCATCTAATTCATTAATACGTAGAATTATACAATATCGATCTTATTTTTAAATTTTATAAATTTGTTAACCAAGAGAATGTTACTTCTATATCCATTTTACTCTTCAAATTTGGATTCAATTATTTGTAACTCATTATTATTATTTTTCAAACATAATTCATTTGTCTCTAACATACTAGATAATGTGCCAAGTAATCATATATTCTAATAATCCTATTACCTAAACAGTGATATTATTACATTTATTGAACCAAACATTCTCTAAATGTCATTTTTTTTTTTAGAAGAGTTGATGTTGAAGTAAATATTCAATACTCACAAAATCAGAATTTCAAGCACTCTATTCCAAAAATCATGATCATCAAATGAATACACAAAATTACAATAAAAACATAAGGGGAAAGATAAGAATAATTGTTGATTCGTTTTGTAGACAAGAACTAACTTTTTTTTAATAAGATGCATCACTATAAACATAAATCAAAGTTATTAATGTATTAAAATATATGAGATTCATGTAGTTTGCAATGCATGTTAATCATCACTAACTTTAGGTTTTCGTCCATATATGCTACATATGGGTGCCGAAAGCCCATAAAAACAAACAATTTCATTTGAAGTCATCAATGTTGTATTTTTAAAAATATGTCTTAAACCCATACCTTCTGCAGGATGGAGAAAAGGAGATGATGTCGTATTACACACGGGCGCTTTGTCTGGGAAAGAAAAAAAAGCATGTTTTGATGAACCTTTTCCAAAAGTTAGCCCTTATTGCTTAAGATCCTGCCTGCTCTCATTTTAGTAAACATCTATACTTCCCATTAATAATTTAACCCCAACCATGCATGCATACATACATATGCCATGGCCAGTCAGAGATTTGCAAGTTCAGTGAAGGCAGAAACAATGAAACATGCATGTGTTTATGGTAATGGGAAGAGAATCTTCACATACATGCATTATTTTTCATGTAAAATGACAACATATGGTTATACTGCATGGGATGCTACTTGCTTTCACTGCAATTTCATGGGGTGATAGAGTGACATTCCTTTTGGAACTCTCCCACCAATTTGCTCACTTTTTTGTATCCAAAAGTAGAGGATATCCCTAATATTCCGCTTATGTGGTTGATGACCTAAACTATTGTTCTTGCTTTATGAAAATTTGAAGCCGACCCTTGCTAGTAAAAGTACATACATATTGTTTGCATGTGGGCAGAAAAGTAAAGGAAAAAAGCTGACATTGAATGCGTTGATGAGAGTAGACATCTGTTTAACAAATTGTTCTTGGCCCCTACCTGCCTTCTGTTTATTGCACAACCATCATTAATCGTCTTTACAACCTTTTTAATAAGATTCGTTACGTGCATTAAGGAACTTTACAATTTACAAATCACAGTTTAAATGCATATGATATATATATTTTAATATACTGGTGTGATTACATGGTATTATCAGTTCATATTTTCTTAACTCTTTGACAACACACACACTTTACACACACAAGTGCTCGAATCCGGGACTATTCCACAAAAAGAAAAGATAAACATTTATTCAGGAGACCCATACATTTTTTTTTTTTTTGATGGGCAAAATGAAAAGATAAACATTTGAATAAATGGAAAAAATGATATAATTTTTAAGTTAAATGCATAAAAGTAAATTAGATAAAAATAAAAATAAAAAAAATATCTTGGGTGCTAATTGATCAATTTTAATGTAAAATATAGAAAATATTCAAAAATTTCGAGGCCCAAAAGTTTATTTTTATTGATTGTATAGAATTAGATATTATCAAGAATATAAACCCAAAAGCTAATTACTTCTATAGGCATTATAGAAATGTTGACAAGGCAAGCCTGGAAGCCTTTATACTTCCAGGCCAGATTATCTTCTTCTCCTATGGCGGAATCCCTGATGTAGCCCATCAGGAGTTGTTTGGTCCGTACTTTGGGCTATGGCTTCACACAAAAAGAAAATGTATGGGTCTATTCCAAATCTCAATCATGCTTCCAAAAATTGAGGCCCCTGAAGCATAAACGGTCATCCAAGAGTTTTGTGCATGTTGAAATCTATTCAAGCCACTTTGGTTGGTTAATCCAAGTCCATGCATCTCTGACTTTTATATTCTTACAAGCTATTGCTAGCAAAGTCAAGCAATTCGAAAATAAAACAATGGAAGAATGATGGGTTATCATTTCTAATTAGTGTCGAATTAAAAACATTTAAAAAGAAAAGAGTCATAGCACTGGAAAACATCTCGCTAAATGTTATAGTTTATTGACATGAAATTATTTTGTGCTTAGAAATGTGGATTGACTTTTACACAGGTACAAACAAGCATGCCATCGCCCCCTCCGTTTTTTTTCTTTTCCCAATTGAATTTTGGCTTCTTTCAATCCATTATATTATCTCTTCCCCCAATACAGTACCCATTGTACAACAAATCCCGGAATTTTTCGTTGAGAAAACCAAAAATGAAGTTCTTATCCAAAATAAAGAGAATTATGTTGGCTCCTACCTCCTAATCCTAATCCTATATTTATAATTCATCAACTGTCACTACCCGTATAGATTACAAAAAACCATCCAACTTTTTCCTCTTTGAAAACGAATAAACACGACAATCCATTTTTTCTAATCAAATACAAACAAGGTTTTCTAACTTTGAAGATTAGAATCGATTGGGAATTTAAAAATAGATATTATCAATACTATATTAGTCTTGTGTTGGTGAGTATCGCTATCACTAAATAGATGAGTGGGATTGATCAGTTAATAGAACAAAAAAAAAAAAAAAAAAAACAAAAAAGAATGTCGTCGGGTGGCTTTTGTCGCGGCGTAGCTGACCTTAAGCCTTCAATCAAGGTTTCATTTAGTTTGATTATGATTATTTTAATAAAAAGTTATGATCTGGCCGAACAATCTGCCCTTTGAAAATTTTGATGCTATCCCTGGAGATTGTTTCTGTTTTGCCCTGTTCTAAACCATTCAGTATTCCTTTCACTTTACCAAAAAATATAATTCCGTTTAGTGTGCTTCCCCAATTTATCCATCTCCATATATGGATTAACGCCATTCCTCCTCTGATATGCCGATGCGTTGGCCGATTCCAAAGGATTGGGCTGTCGTGAATTTGACATCTTTAATGCCCCCTTTGGGCAAAACAAGCTTGGCGAGTGGTTTTGGGTTCAGGTTCTTAAAGCCTTTAACCTCGATTCTTGATGCTCGAAAGGGTAAAATCCTGTCATGGGCATGGAAAAGAAGTCTATTTGAAGGTGTGCGACCTGGGTTGCGTTGGAATGTCGGTAATGGTACATTGATCCAATCCCCTACACCAGCATAAATACAACACGCAACATTTATTTTAATGATTATATTTCAGTCTAAATAAAATTATAAAACTTAAAGTTGACTCCATGATCTCTTTACTGAAAGAACAAAGTTCAAACCCTTTCGCAAAAAGGAAAATGAAAATGAAAATGGTATTTGATAGTAAATTTTGTAACCATTTGACATTATTTTGGTAAAATGGTAAAATGGTATTTGATAGTAAATTGGAAGGAATAATATTTGGTATATTGCCGGTATAGTTTTTATAATCCATAAGTAAAGTTAGGCATTGACAAGTATCTTATAGAAGTATAGTAAATATTAAAAAAAAAAAAAAGACACATGACAATTTGTTAAGATGTTATTTTTAAACTTATTAATGAATTATCATATTTATCTTTTATCTAAAACTATGGAAAATAATATAAAATGATAGTAATAAGATTAAAATTAAAATGATAGTAATGAACAGCGTGGATAGTCGACTCCTCCGCATTGTTACATCTAGGATAGATCGTATTAGCTTCAGGATGGATAGATGCAATCTTAAGATTAGTAGGCAGAAGATCTTTAGCAAGCCTCCAGGGGAAGATTCGAACCTTAGGCGGCAATCGGAGTTTCCGAATTTTTTTCCAAAAGAGACGACGAGGCCCCAACCTAATTCGACGAAGGAGAAGCCAAGAGTAACCAGCTTTAGAAGAGTAACACCCATTCTTGGAATGAAACCAGATAATACGGTCTTCCATATCCAGATTAGAGATAGGGAGGTTGTAGATTCTATCACCCATAATATCCCTATAACACGCATTGATTCAACATCTATCCCACTTACGAGAGGCAGGGTGCCAAAGCTCGTTGACATAGGTCAAACCATTGGCAGCTTCCACATTGACTAAGGATCTCCCATCCAGACCTTCAAAACCCCAAAAGTTCTTATTAAAATTAATACTCCTACCATTCCCAACTTGCCAACCAAACCCTTCATGGAACTCCATGGTAGCACTCCAAATACTATTCCAAGCAAACGAAGCCCTGGGGATGTGCTTAGCATTGAAGATATTCCCATCTGGGAAATATTTAGAACTGAGCACTTTGAAAAAAAGGGACTCAGTATTGTTGATGAGGCGCCACACCTGCCTTCCAAGCATGACAACCTTAAATAACCTCAAATCCTGAAAGCCAAGGCCTCCCATTCCTTTAGGCAGACACATTCTATCCCATCTGATCATAACCCAACCACGCTTTTGATGCTTTCTTTCCCACCAAAAGTTGCGAATGTTTGTTTCCGTCTTGTTTGTAATGCCCTTGGGAATAAGAAACATAGAGAAAAAATGAGTTGGAAGTTATTGAAGGACAGTTTTTATGAAGATTTCCTTGCCACCAAAAGATAGAAGTCTTTTTGACCACCCCTTAATCCTGTTAGAAAATTTCTCTATAATTTTCTTAAAAACATTAGTTTTATTCTTACCAATGAGTAAAGGAAGGCTCAAATAGTCATCAATAGAGTTGACCGCACGCATGCCAAGAATATTACTAAAATGAGAACATTGGTTACTTGGGGTATTAGGGCTAAAGAGAATCATAAATTTTTGTAAATTGATTTTTTGCCTCGAAGCACCTTCAAATTTTTCAATAATATTCTTAACATTTTCCACCTCAATAACTTTATTTTTAATAAAAAGGAGAGCGTCATCAGCAAAAAAAAAAAGTGATTAATACGAGGGCCGTTTTCACTCGCTCTAATCCATCCTAAGTGTTAATATGTTTAGAATTGAATTTCTACAAAACCTACAATAAATCGTAAGCCAAGATGGTTCACAAACTTAGCCAAATATTGATGTGTTGGCAAATTTGACTTGTATATGAGTAATGTACTTAATTAATGTTTTCAATTAGACATAAAATACAGGACGTTCTGTGCACAAAGGTGGATTAAACCTTATCTATTGGTGATAAATTAAAAAAAAATGGAAGAGTTTAAAATTATTTGGATTCTATCTTGTAAATTTAAGAGACTTGATGTTGATCAGATTTTATTTAAATGAGAATGCATTTCAAAAATAAAAATATTTCGGGTTATTTTAATTTGCATTTTGAAGGCTAACCTATCTTATTTTCCAAATGAGATGAGCCTATTTATAGGTTGTTGATATTGCACATTGTGTCTACTTTTTGGAGAGTTTTATTTGGATATTTTGTTACCTTGCTATTCTACTTCGATATATTTGTAGAGTTATTAGATTTGTAAGGTGAGGATATTGGGAGAGAAAATGTAACAAATGGAGATAATTTTGAGGCTGTAATTATCTATTGGTGTGAGGGTAAATTGAGTTTAAATTAATAGATGTATTGTCGAAACCATCTCTTTTTGAAAACGACGTGTTTCGAAAATTATTTTAGAGTTGGAAAATGGGAGTCGCCACCAATCTTTTATTCGGTGTGATTGGATCACCACAAAACGCTTGAAATTCGTTTTGAAAAATATTTTGGTCTTCGTAATCCAGAAAATGAGTTCGAGAGTCGGCTACGCATGAGGAAGGGTTAGCACCCTCATACGCCCAAAATTGGTACCATATTGATTATTTTCGAGTCTTAATTTGTAAAATTTAAAAGCTCGAGTATAGTTTAAAATACAATCCTTGAATGCATGAGTTAAGTTTAAAATAAATTGGGTTTACGTCCAAGGAGTTAGGACACAACATTTCAGGATCCAAAAATGACGAGCTTTCCTTTGTAAAACTTTTTAAAATTTTCGGGAAAAGGATATTCGATTATCCCGATTTGAAGAAAGGTTGCACCTAGTGAGTTAAGGCGCAATATTTCAGAATCGAAGATAAGGAAACATTGCCTCGGTTAAGGGTATTCGATTATTTTGATTTGAGGAAAAATTGCACCTAGTAAGTTAAGGCACAAAGTTTCGAAACTCGAAATAAAAGAATATTGCCTCGTTTTTAAAGTTTTTATGAAAAACAATTTTGAAAACAAACATGCGAGTTTAATAGGAATAAGTAGTTAACAGTGAATATTAAACGCAACGTGAAATAAATAGGAAGATAAATTATCCACGAAAAAATCAAGATGCAAAATACGAGCGTAAAAAAAAAGTTAATGAGAGAGAAGAATGATGTAATCAGAGTTCAAAACGAGACTTTTCGGATGCACGGGGGCAAAATGGTAGTTTTGGAAGGTTTAGAGTCAAAAATGGGATTTTTAGACGTTAGAGGGTAAAATGGTAATTTTTGAAAGGTTCGGGGTCAAAAATGGGATTTTTGGAAGTTCGAGGGTAAAATGATAATTTTTAGAAGGTTCAGGGTCAAAAATGGGAATTTTGGAAGTTTATGGGTAAAATGGTAATTTTTAGAAGGTTTAGGGTTAAAATTGGGATTTTGGAAGTTCGGGGGTAAAATGGTAATTTTTAGAAGGTTCGAGGTCAAAAATGAGATTTTTGGAAGTTTTGGGGTAAAATGGTAATTTTTAGAAGGTTCGGGGTCCAAAATGAGATTTTAGAAGTTCGAGGGTAAAATGGTAATTTTCAAAAAGTTTAGGGACCTCCGGGGTAATAAAACCAAAGACGAGTGACACGTGGCAGCCCCTCAGGCATCCTGAAGTTAGAGGACTATTTTGAAAACCATGGAAAATTTCTAGGGCAATTTTGAAATTAAAGCGAACCTGATTTAAGGATCAAATTAAAACAAATTAGAAATAAAGGGGACTATCTGCGAAAATAAGCCAAAATCATGACACGTGGCAGCTCCTGGTGCTTTTGAAAGGTCGAGGGGCTAAATTAAAAAACCATGAAAATCATTGGGCCAATTTAAAAGTAATTGAAAGTACGAGAAGGAACTGATTGAAAATTTGGAAAAAAGCGGAATGACCAAATGCATAAATATACCATTAATCAAAAACACGCGGATCCTGAGTTGGATCGAATTGGATCCGGGTCGGTTTTAGGGAAACTACGCTGTTTTTATGCCGAATACCCTCACCAAAACGCTACCGTATCGGTGAGGGTATTTAAGGCCTAGACCCTTTGAAAAAAAACACCCTTTCTTTCATTTCCTCAGATTTCAGAAAAAAACTGAAACCCCCCTTATTTTCTCTCAAGTCCCCTCCGTGGCCAGCCAAGCTCCGGCTGGTCGACCCAGTCGTCGGTCGTCGCGTGGGACCGCACGCGCGCCACCGGTCCCTGCACGTGTTCATCGCGCGTCGTCGCTTGGGGGTTCTCCGGTGCACGCGTCGCTGCCCTCACCAGCCACACGCTGTCATCTACCTCCATGCTCTACCGTCGTCCACGTTTAAAGGTAAAAAATACTCATCCTTTCATCTTTCCTTTTTAAAAAAAACAGATCTAGGTCTAGATCAAACCAGATCTAGCCTAGATCCAAACGGTTTTCCCTCTTTTTTTTAAAAAAATATTCTTACTCCTGATTATTAGAAAGTTCGTTTTTTTATTCCTTGGGTTTCTCTGGGTTTTGCAGGTTCGTATACGACGAGGTGTAAACGGTGTTCGTCCGGGGTTGGACCTTCGGCAACGGCGATCAAGGACGGCAGGCCGACCGAAGATAAGTCTTCTGACCTTTCGTTTTTTTTATTATTATTATTCATTAATATTATTAACATTAAAAATATTTATTATTAATAAATATTATGAAAACCGCCCACTTGTCATTAATGTCATTATTTATTACTGCCGTCCATTATTAATATTATTCTGATTAACTAATATTACTATTAATATTTATCACTGCAATTAGTATGTATTGAAAACGCGTATAATAACAATAAATTATAGTAATAACATGCATGAACGGGTACTAATGAATATAAGCGAAAGGACATTAACAGTTTAAAACTAAAGGGCCAATCACTAACGAATGAATACCTACTACTGGATGCGTACTTTGCTTAGTATGAAACGTTTGGTATTCTGCCCTCTTATGCTGCGAGTGTTGATATCCTTCCTTAACAACTTACTGTTTCTGTTTTCATTGATTTTTCAGAGAAATCGTAACCCTTTACCACCGAAATGAATTCGGCTTTTATAGCCTATATAGTTATCATTCTTTTTTGTTTTACAGTATTTAATGCATGTTCACTCTTTCTTTTTGCAGGTTCGGCCATGGCAGTGGTGGTTGGAGCAGCTGGCGGCAGTGCAAGTTGGAGCCGAAGATGGTGACAAGCTGTTGATGACGTGACGACCTCTGGTTGGCCGAAGGGGAGGCAACAACACTTAGTGGAATTCGGTAAAAAGTAGTTTAGGTATTTTTAGGCAATTTGGGCTGCTTTGTAATTGGGCCGTTTTGGTTTAGTAAGAGTTATTTGAGTTTGGGCCCAATTGGGCTTAAGAATGTAATGGACCTTTGTAATTATTCTGGACTTTTGTATTTGGGTTTTATTTTAAATTTTAAATTTGAAAATAATTTTAAACTTAAAATAAATTTAAATTTAAAATAAATTTAAAGGGAGTATGAGACCAATCAAAATTTGGGCTTCAACAGCTACCCCTTTTTTCTCGTTGTTGTGTAACGGGAACAGAGCAAAGATCCAAAAGAAAGCCCAATTTTGTCAAGTTCTATTTCTTAGCTGCTCCTTCTTCAATTGGTCCATCTTTTGCTTTACGTCTGTCGCTTAATTCTACTGCATCAGCTTCTCTACATTCTTGATGTTGTGATTTCATCTCACTCTTAGATAATTTCAAAAAGACAAAATTTGCTACTGTGATTTCACTCCATTCTCTTGAAATTTCAAAGAGATTGGAGTTTATCATCGTAGTCTTTGAGCCTGGTTTCATTGACTTGGCCTTCTTCCCAGTATCTCATTGGGAAAATGACTGTGTAGTTTGTTTCAATTCGCTTCTCTGTATCTCATCAGGAAGACGAATTTTGATCAACTTCTCCGTATCTCATCAGGAAGCTAACCGTTTTATTATTTTGTCCTGCTTCTCAATATCTTATCAAGAAGCTGGGGTTCGAAGGTTTATTCATCGTGCGTGGGTTCGGTTTGGCCTTCTTCTCAGTATCTCATCGGGAAGATGATCGCATCGCTTGTTTCAATCCGTCTCTCTGCATCTCATCAGGAAGACGAATTTGGTTCACTTCTCAGTATCTCATCTGGAAGCTAACCGTTTATTGCTTCGACCTGCTTCTCGGTATCTCATCAGGAAGCTGGGGTTCGAAGATTTTGCTTGCTTTGAGCGTAGGCCTCTTGATTTGGTCTTCTTCTTAGCATCTCATTGGGAAGATGACTGCGTAGTGTGTTTCAATTCGCTTCTCTGTATCTCATCAGGAAGACGAATTTGTTCTACTTCTTCGTATCTCATCAAGAGGCTAATTACTCCGACACGCTTCTCAGTATCTCATCAGGGAGCAGTGGTTCGAAGATTTGCTCATGTCGAGCATGTGTTTGGTTTGGTCTTCTTCTCAGTATCTCATTAGGAAGATAATCGCGTCGTTTGTTTCAATCCGCTTCTCTGTATCTCATCAGGAAGTCGAATTTGGTCTACTTCTCCGTATCTCATCAGGAAGCTAACCGTTTATTGCTCCGATCTGCTTCTCGGTGTGTCATCAGAAAGCTGGGATTAGAAGACTTGCTCACATCGTGCGTGGGTTTGGTTTGGTCTTCTTCTCAGTATCTCATCAGGAAGATGATCGCGTCGTTTGTTTCAATCCGCTTTTCTGTATCTCATCAGGAAGTCAAATTTGGTCTACTTCTCCGTATCTTATCAGGAAGCTAACCGTTTATTGCTCCGATCTGCTTCTCGGTGTGTCATCAGGAAGCTGGGACTCGAAGACTTGCTCACATCGTGCGTGGGTTTGGTTTGGTCTTCTTCTCAATATCTCATCAGGAAGATGACCGCACTATTTTGTGGATAATCATAATCTACCCCGCGATCGGGGTAAGACATTGGAGTCCCGTACCTTTCCATCTTGGTGATCTTAATGATTCATCTCGCCTTGTGACGGGGTGTGACTTGTGAAATATGCTGGATGGTCCTCCATGTAGGCTTAAATCAGAAAGTCATGATTAGAATGAATTAAATGCTCCTAACTTGCATGAATGTGCATGATGAATGTCAGATTTGTTTATTAGGTAGGCATGGTTCGCTGCCTGTCCAAATTCTACTTTTGATGTGCTGCTCTGTCCTTTTCGGGTTGTTCTGGAATAGCCATATTGTTTTTAAGCTTGTCTTCCAGTTGATTGTCTTGTTTCGGGCTTCTTGTAATTTTTGAAAACTCCAGAATAATGCTCGTAACTTTTTGTATGATTTATTAGTTCATTACCCGTTATTTAGATGCAAAATTCTTGGACAAAATTGCGCAAGAGACAAAGTCGTATTTCAAAAATTTAAAGGAGACGAAATTTAAAAAGAATCAAAGGAAACTATCATTAGTTTGAAAGTTGCCGAGTATACAAGGAATAATATTTGGTTGCCCCAGATATCGCAAAATGAGCTACTCTGCGCCAACTTGCTCGAGAATCACTCCTAATATCTAATGTGTGCCTAGAAGATCTAGAGTGCCTTGTTGATATTTCAAGTTGTAACCTTCCTCTTTCTCGTCGACCCGTTCTTTGGGCCTGAGCCGCTTTTTGCGGGTTTTCGACTCAAAGTTCCCTCAGTTCCAGGACGCCCTTTGCGAGTTTTCATCCTGAACCCTTTTTTTTTAACACTCTTTGCTAGTTTTCATCTCAACTCCCATTTTGTTTTAGGCGAAGTATTTTTTTATCGAGTTTGAATTGACGGGGTTGTACAGTTCCTTGCCGTCCATCTCTGTTAAGATGAGAGCTCCTCCTGAGAAAGTCTTTTTTACCACATAAGGCCCTTCCCAATTGGGTATCCATTTCTCACGGAAATCTTTGTGTATGGGAAGTATCTTTTTCAAAACTAGATCTCCCTCATAGAATTCCCTGAGACGAACCTTTTTGTCGTAAGCTCGCATCATTCTTTTTTGGTACATCTGGCCATGGCGAATGGCTTTTAATCTCTTTTCCTCGATTAAATTCAACTGGTCATATTGAGCTTGGACCCATTCAGCCCCGTTAAGTTGAAGCTCCGTTAAGACTCGAAGGGAAGATATTTCAACCTCAATAGGCAAGACTGCTTCCATACCGTATGCCAACGAGAATGGTGTTGCCCCAGTAGAAGTTCTGACTGAAGTTTTGTAGGCAAAGGGGGCAAATGGTAGTTTTTCGTGCCAATCCTTGTAAGTCTCAGTCATTTTGACCACAATCTTCTTGATATTCTTATTAGCTGCCTCCACAGCTCCATTCATTTTTGGGCGATAGGGAGAAGAATTATGATGCTTAATTTGGAACTGTTCACAAACTTCTGCTATCGTGCTGTTGTTCAAATTGAGGGCATTGTCTGATATGATCCTTTCGGGCATCCCATATCAGTAAATGATTTCCTTTTTCAGGAACTTGCTAACCTCAGACTTGGTAACATTCGCATATGAGGTTGCCTCTACCCATTTAGTGAAGTAGTCAATCACCACAAAGATGAATCTATGGCCATTGGAAGCCTTTGGAGAAATTGGCCCGATGACATCCATGCCCCACATAGAAAAAGGCCAGGGAGAAATCATGACATGAAGATGTGATGGAGGTACATGGATCTTGTCTCCATAGATCTGACATTTATGGCACTTCTTGGCATAATTGATGCAATCTCCCTCCATACTAGACCAGTAATACCCAAATCTCATTATTTTTCGGGCCATCGTGAAACCGTTGGCGTGTGTCCCACAAATGCCTTCGTGAACCTCTTCTAAAATCTTTTTTGCTTCAATTACATCGACACACCTCAGCAACACTTGATCTTTTCTCCTTTTGTACAAGATTTCCCTGTCCAGGACATATTCACTGGCTAGTCTTCGTAGTGTCCTTTTTTCATTTTCTGAGGCTTGTTCGGGATACTTTTGATCTCTCACAAACTGAAGAACATTCTAGTACCACGGGTGATCATCTTTTTCCTTTCCGTCTTCTGTCTCAATACCGTAACAATGAGCAGGAGCTTCATAGATACTCATCTGAATGAGCTTTACATTTTTCGTCCTACTCACTTTAATCATCGAGGCTAGAGTGGCAAGAGCATCTGCCATCTGGTTCTCTTCCCGTTAGAGGTAATGGAATGTGACGTCATCGAATTCGATGATCAACTTGAGGACCAATTTGTGATAATCCATTAACTTGGAATCCCTTGTTTCTCATTCTCCTTTTAGATGATAGATTACTAGTGCAGAGTCTTCATAAATCTCCAAAATTTTGATTCTCCATTTTATGGCCGTACGGATTCCCAATATACATGCTTCGTATTCAACCATATTGTTTGTGCAATCAA
This sequence comes from Kokia cookei, assembly GCA_039519145.1. Classification (NCBI taxonomy): domain Eukaryota; kingdom Viridiplantae; phylum Streptophyta; class Magnoliopsida; order Malvales; family Malvaceae; genus Kokia; species Kokia cookei. The sequence continues at coordinate 12,988,114 of CM076908.1, forward strand.
AATCAAGCTTGCTGGTGAAAGGGTAATGATCTCCCTCTGACGATACCAAGACTGCCCCGACCCCGTTGCCTGTGACGTTTGAAGCTCCATCGAAATTCATCTTCCAAGGTCATTTCTTCGTGATTGCCCCTTCCGTAGTTGCAACATACACTAAATCCTCATTCGGGAAATCGAAGTCTATAGGCTCATAGTCTTCTAAAGCCCTACTTGCCAGGAAGTCTGCTATCGCACTTCCTTTTATTGCTTTCTGATTGACATAGACTATGTCGAACTCAGAAAGCAAGATTTGCCATCGAGCTAATCTCTCATTCAATGCTGCTGACTCCATCAAATACTTCAGAGGATCCAATTTCGAAATCAACCAAGTGGTGTGATATAGCACGTATTATCTTAATCTACGTGTAGTCCAGACGAGTGCACAGCATAATTTCTCAATAGGTGAATACCGTGTCTCGCAATCAGTGAATTTCTTGCTGAGATAATATATCGCCCTTTCTTTCTTTCCGGATTCATCATGTTGGCCTAGTACACATCCCATGGAATTTTCAAAGACTGTTAAGTACATGATCAATGGCTTATTAGGAATCGGAGGTACCAAGATGGGAGCCCTGGATAAATAGTCTTTGACCTTATTAAAGGTTTCCTGACATTCATCATCCCATAAATTCGGGTTGCGCTTTCTAAGCAGGCGGAAGATAGAATCGCATTTCTCAGTTAACTGCGAGATGAACCGAGCAATCTAATTTAGTCTTCCTAAGAACCCTTGAACTTCTTTTTGAGTGTTGGGCGGTGGTAATTCCTGTATAGCTTTGACTTTATCCGGGTCAATTTCAATTCCTTTTTGCTGACCACAAAACCTAACAATTTTCCTGATGTGGCCCCGAAAATGCATTTGGCTGGATTCAACTTTACTTGATATTTTCTTAGCCTTCCAAATAACTTTCGTAGGATTCTTACATGTTCCTCCTCCATTTGAGACTTCAAAATCATGTTATCGACGTAAACCTCAACCTCTTTGTGCATCATGTCATGTAACAGGGTCACCATAGCCCTCTGATAAGTTGCCCCTGCATTCTTGAGTCTGAAGGGCATCACTTTGTAACAAAATGTTCCCTATAGCGTGATAAAAGTGGTTTTGATGATATCCTCAGGGTCCATCCTTATCTGGTTATACCTAGAAAAGCCATCCATGAAGGAAAACAGGGAATGTCTTGCCGTATTGTCGACTAGCGTGTCGATGTGGGGCAAAGGAAAATTATCCTTTGGGCTAGCTTTATTTAAATCTTGATAGTCCACACACAAACGCACCTTTCTATATTTTTTGGGAACGGGGACTATATTAGCTACCCATTCAGAGTATTTAACCACCTGGAGGAAACCGGCGTCAAATTGTTTCCTGACTTCTTCTTTTATTTTTAACAACACATCCGGTCTCATCCTTCAAAGTTTTTGCTGCATAGGCCTGTTTTCTTCCTTTATAGGGAGTTTATGCACCACAATGTCAGTACCTAAGCCGGGTATATCTTGGTAAGACCATGCAAAAATATCTTGGAACTCTTTAAGCAGCTAGATCAGATTCCTTCTAGTTTTTACGGAGATGCTTGTCCCGATTTTCACCTTTTTCTCTTCGTCTTCGTGCCTCAGATTAATAACTTCCACTGGGTCAAAATGAGGCATGATCTGTTTTTCTTCTCGTTCTATCATTCTTAACAGATCCGAAGGTAAATCACAATCTTGCTTATCCTCAAAGTCCTGAAGTTCTTCCAAACACATATCTTGCTCGAAGTGGGGTTCCAGGTTAGCGTCAGGATTGCTCATATTATTGATATCCGAAGATCTGTCAAAGAATGAAAGGAAGGTCCAAAGAGCGAAATGAATTTGCGAAAGAATGGCTATGTGGTATATGTATGTGTATGAATGTATTGAACCTTGTTTATTAGATATGTACGAATGGTTTATTAGGCCGAATTTAAGAAATGAAAGAGTAGTTATGGAAAGAGTATAAAATGAAAAAGTGCGCTTCATTCAAAATAACCGAGCAATGACCATGGACCCTTTTACAAAAAGATCCATATTGCTTTCGAGCCAAAAGCAATAGGCGTTTTCGAGCATTACTTTGAGGAAATCTTAAAAATTACAGGGAGTTCCTCTATGGTCCAATTATTCAAAGTGCTTCCTGGTGTACACGGACCAATTCTCGATGGATTCCCTTCTTTTTCTTCATCGGATATAGCATTAACGCCTAGGTCTTTTACAACGACTTCCTTGGTTCCAATTTTCACTTGCTTCTTTTCCTTCTGGTTGATCAATTCTCCTAAGACGAAAGTCTCATGGATGTGCGGGAAAATCATGGGTTCCCACGAGATGTCCTTTCCAGCTAGTCTGGCCCTCCTTTTTTCTTGCCACTTCTCCAACTCCTTTCTCTTTTGTTTTGCGTCTGGCTTGTACCCCAGGCCATAACGATCCTCTTTTTCTATTAGCATCGGCACATTAACTCTTCCTTGGAGGTATTTTCCCAATCTTTTCCCAGGTCTCGCTCCTTTTCCGATTATCAATTTCAAACCCATCCTGATGGTTGATGATATTGTAGGCATAGGTATTTTCTTCCCATCTGAAATGAAGGTTGCGTTGACAAACTCTAGTGAACGGAACGAGCATTCCACAGCCTCCTCGTTTATTCCCACGTATGGCAAATCGCTTGTTATGGATGCGATTATTTCCTCCTCAGCATTAATCGTGATCAACAACCCTTCATTTATTAGCTTCACTTTCTGGTGCAAAAAAGAAGGTACTGCCTCAGCTGAATGGATCCATGGTCTTTCCAGTAGACAGTTATAAGGGGGCTTGATGTCCATTACTAGAAAATATACTTCATACGTATTTGACCCAATATGAAGCGGTATTTCAATCTTCCCTATTACCTTCCTTTCTGTCCCATCAAATGCTCTTACTATGTTATTGCACCTTTTCATGTGAGAGCTATCAATTGGCAATCTTTGCAGTGTAGCTGGTGGTAGCACATTCAGGGCTGAACCATTGTCTATGAGTACTCCAGGTAGCGTATACCCTTTACAACGGGTAATGATATGTAGAGCCTTGGTGGACCCTATTCCTCCTATTGGTATTTCATCATCTCTGAAGAAAATAAAGTTATCAGCACTCACATTATTGACCAATCGATTTAGTTTGTTGACGGAGATGTCATTTGCTACGTAGGTTTCGTTTAGCACCTTCATTAGTGCGCTTCGATGAGCTTCCGAGCTTAAGAGCAATGACAAGATTGATATACGAGCAGGCTGTTTGTGTAGTTGCTCTACTACACTATATTCACTATGTCTTAAGAACTTTAAAAACTCTTTCGCCTCCTCCTTAGTTACAAGCTCGGTGATGGGTGTTTCCGGCTTGTTAGTCATTTTTTTTTCATGCTCACGTATTCTAGCTTTCCCTTTATTGACCTCTTTTTCTTTATTCACAAGGTCATAATCCTTACCGCTCCGGGTAACAAGGTTAACGTCCTTCCTGGATTCCTCTTTCTTTGGCACGGTCACGTTGCAATTGTAACTCCATGGGACCCTCTTGCTGTCTTTGTAAGGAAACGTCGCGGGCTTTTGTATGATAATGCGGGGAGTTGTTTGTTCTCTTGTCGCGTCACGAATAATCACCTTAGGACGAATGCTTCCGTAAGTCTTAGCTGTCCCGTCTTCAGAGGTGCAAACGTCATTAGCTTCCACTCCCTTTTCAAAGAATTCCAGCTCTCGATTGTCTATCATCATCTGGACCACGGCTTTGAACTCGACACAACTTTGAATTTTATGCCCTTTGACGGCGTGAAACCCGCAGTGGTCATCATCCCCGATTATCATACTCTCTTTATCACTCGAGATTATCCCTTTTTTAACCAACTCCTGCCATACCCACCTGAGTGAAGACTGAATTTCTTCAATATTTCTCTTAATTTTTCGGGCTCTTTCTTCTAGCAAGGCATTCACCCATTGCTTTGGGTGATTAGGCATAGGATTTCCAGCTATATTGGGTTTTGCTAGCTCTTCTAACTTCATGATCCCGTGCTCTATGAGTCCTTCAACTCGTCTTTTAAAGGCGGGCAGTTTTCAATCGAATGTCCTTCTGCCTCTGTATGGTATTCGCAGTGAGCTTTTGCATCATACCAAGCCGAGAATGAGGGTTTGTACGGTCTTACATGTTGAGGAGCTACCTCATGCGCATCGTATAATATTTTGTAGAGTTTCCCAAATGACATTGGAAGGGGGTATATTGAATTTTTTCCCTATTCAGCCTAGTGCCTGTCTCCTGCCGCGGGGCATTTTGATAATTGCCTATTGGAGTCTTTGGCTGACTTGTCACGAAGGGTCTGGTGTAACCAGGTCTGTACATGCTTGTATTGTTGATCTCGTTATCCTTTTTTCTAGGGGCAGGCCTTTTAGGGCTTTCTCCGGTCTCAATCTTACCGGTTTTGATCGTATTTTCAATTATTTCCCCCGACATGACCATATCGGAGAAACTCTTGGTAGCGTTTCCTAGCAGATGATTTAGGTAAGGAGCCTTGAGTGTATTGACGAACAACATTGTTGTCTCCTTTTCTGTTAACACGGTAGTTGTACTTGTGTTGCCACCTCACGCCACCTCTGCGCATATGTTCTAAAGCTCTCATTTGACTTCTTTTCCATGTTTTGCAGGGTAAGCCGGTCAGGGGCTATTTCTATTTCATGGTCGTATTGTTTTAAGAAAGCTTGTGCCAAATCCTTTCACGAATGGATTTTCGATCGACTTAACTGATTGTACCATCTGATCGCCGACCTGGCCAGGCTGTCTTGAAAACAATGAATTAACAATTGGTCATTATGTACATGCCCTGCCATCTTTCTGCAGAACATGGTTAGGTGAGCTTCGGGGCAGCTCGTCCCGCTATATTTTTCAAATTCTGGAGCTTTGAATTTGGGAGGGAGATCTAGTTCCGGAACCAAACTTTGTTCTTTGGCATCTACCTCATAGGCAATTTCAACCCCTTTCATCACGTCAATTTTCTCTTCTAAATGCCTGTATTTTTCTTCTATTTTTCTGGGAAGATCTTCTCTTATCATTTCGTCAAAGTCTGGAACACCAAGATTTACGGCATTATCCTCTGGGTTTAACCCTGATCCAGTTGGATAATTAGCCGGTCGTGACGTGCTTGTGACTGGCTGCTGTGCCCTTACAGTAATGGTGGGCTCTCGTGCCGATATTTCCTGCGACGCTGGGTTATGGAGGGGAGTAAAGCCTGGGGGGACCATCGGGTCCTCTTCTTCCTCAATGGCTGGGCTCTTCCCTTTATCAACCATGCTTTGTTTTACTTGCGCTAATTCGTTTATCAGGCTCTTCTGTACTTCCATGAATTGATTCTTCATTTCTCTACACATCATGCTCATTTGCTCTTGGATGCACTCTTGCATCTGGTCTTGTAACTCCTTTTGAATTTGTTCAAGTCTTTGTTCCATGGCTTTAGTTTTCTTTCGAGTATTATAACGGTGTGAGTTTTCAATGGTTACTGATGTAGCTCTGGATGATAAATATTAATAAGTTAAGATTGTTATGCAGAAGTATGCGAAAATATGATGCATGTATGTAAAAGAAAGGTATTGACTTATAATTCATCTTTCATTTAGAAAACTTCATTTAGATAACAAGTTCCTTAACATAAAGCAAATTACATAAACGGTTTCGCTTTGATGCTCAGAGTCTTGACTTTCTTAAGGAGTTTTGACAGCTTCTGTCCTCGTTCAGTTTTTGTCTCGTATTGTATGCTTAACTCTTCTCCTTTAGCTGCCAGGGTCTGCACGTGGTCAGCTACTCTGCGGATTTGATTTAAAGCTTCACCCATAACATAATCCCTTTCTCTGACTTCCTTTTGAGTTTGCTAAAGATGCCAATCATTTGTTTCCAACGTCCTTTCCAGAATCTCAGTTCGTATTTCACTATTCTGCAAATAGGCCTCTAATTCTTCCACCCTCTCATTTAGTCTCTCGATCTCAACTCGTCTTGCCTTTAACTCCATTACTGAATTTCAGCTACGATGCCTATACAAGGATTCCTCCAAGTCTCCTACTCGAGCTTTTAATTTAACTACTTCGGCTTGGCTTTCCAGAAGGCTGCTCTTTATAGCATTTTCCTGGACTTAGGCATCTTGGAATTTATTTTTCCAGTGACATGTTTTATTTTTCTCTTCGCGGACTTTCTACCGCCATTGCTCTGATGTCTTACCCAAACCGGCAGTTTTCATTGATAATCGAAGTTTTTTATAATCCTTTTTTAGGCTGCTCAGATCTTCCTCAGCCTTATTCTTCCCTTTCCTTAATTTTTCCGTCTCCAGTTTCTGAACATCAACATCTAGTCCTAAGAGCACCTTCTCTTCCTCCAGCTTTTCTATCACTTTCCCCATCTCAACATTTTTCTTTTTAAAATCCTGTTTAATTATCTCTAGTTCAATCGGAACTACCTGTAAGTGTTCTTCAATTGGGCAGACAATCTCCGGGTTTGGTACAGGAATATTGTCATTGATCCTCCTGTTTCTCCACCAATCGTGTTCCGCTGTTATCATGGGATTGGCGTCGAATGCTTTCATTTTTCGAACATGGTTCCATGCATTTGAGATTTCCCGAATCCTTTTCTTATTGTTTTCTCCCCGGTACACGAATTCACATTGAGCTATCCCCTACGTCGCGGGTATGAACTGTCTTGATCTGTATTGTCTTGAAACTAGCAATGTGCATATCCAGTTGCTCCCCATATCCCGGCTAATGGGACCCAGTCGAGATCTCCACATCGATATAATATTTCATCAAGAATAAACCATGGTGCTCGCCACTCTATGTCTTCGTCTTTGAGGCTTTGAAGTATAACCATCCATTTTTCTTCTGAGAAGCTTTCTTGTCTCTGCGTGGCCACGAACTCTTTCAAAGGGGAGTAATCTTTAGACAAGTACTGATAGGAGACTTTTTCTGTTTTCCAAAAGTGACTATGAAACCATACCATCAGTAGCGGTGTGCAGGCGATAAATCGACCCTCGCCCTCCTTTCTGCATGCATTTAAGGATCTGAAAGTTTCAGCTAGAATAGCCGGGATAGGTGTCACTCTTTTACTTAATCTATCAAACAAATCTATCACTGTGTCTTATATATGTCCCAAGACTTTCGAAAAAATGACCAACCCATAGATACTTAGGGCTAAAATGTCGATCTTCTTCTTCGCATCTGGATGAGTCCATGTCAAATCTCGCAGGCTCTTCTACGTGATGCACTTGTTATCGCCTTTGACCTTAACTCGAGCTGCAACCCACGGTTCGCTCATACCCGTGATGTTTATTAATCTTTTAACCATGGTCGGGAGGTTTAGAGCTCTAGAGTAGGCCTTATTTGCTGATACCCTCGGACAACGGAGCAGAGTGGTGTATTCTTCTATCGTCGGTGTCATGTCTATATTCCCGAAGGTGAAGCAATTGTAGGCCGAATTCCAATACTGTGTTAAGGCTCTAAAGAGAGATTTGTCTACTTTAATTTCGCACAAGTATGTCAGATCTTCGTATTCTTGGAAAAAGGTCTGTTTCATGCTGTTGTCCCAACTATCCAAGATCTCTTTCAATTCCAGCATATTGTTTTGAGCCATGCTAATCCTGGTGTAATCCCAAAGCTCGGACTCATATCCTTCCACTAGGCTGTCACCCTTTTGGTGTTGAATCTCCTCTGACCACATGCGCACGACCATGTTGTCCTCCACTTTATCAAAGTACTTGTTTTCCATGATTAATTCTCTTATCGGTAATTGAACTTTTGAGTCTATACCTTCTCTTTATATGATGATGAGATGTGATGCAAAAAGAGACAAAATAAACCAGTTAGCGAAACGCAACAATGTCAATATACAAGTATAGCATAGAACCTAAGAGTCTGATTTGGAAGATTGCTAAATGGTTTAACACGACTCCCTTTAAAGCAAGTTTCTACGTCTTACTATATGTGGTTTTAGGCTCTAAAGTTAGAGGTACCCAAACCAGCAGATTCCTCAATCCTCACCCATTACAGGATCATATGGATGAGTTCGGTTTAGGGGGACACATTTCCCACATGTTTGCACAGAAGTGAAAACTTCACGAAAACAGGGGTACTTTATAATCTCGAAAGCAATCCACTATCCTGCATGGAGGTGAAGACCTCACGAAGGAGTAGTTTCAAGCTTCCACTTAGGGTAATATCATATGCAGATGTATGCAAATATACACTAGCAATATAATATAATGTCACAAAAGGTGTCGAGGATCGCATATTAAACAAAACTGAAGCTTTTAAAAGTTTCTAAAGAATACCCGAAAATAATCAATTTTGGCTTGACTCTCGTTTATTAAAAAAAGTTCCCAGTGGAGTCGCCAACTGTCGAAACCATCTCTTTTTGAAAACGACGTGTTTCGAAAATTATTTTAAAGTTGGAAAATGGAAGTCGCCACCAATCTTTTATTCGATGTAATTGGATCACCACAAAACGCTTGAAATTCGTTTTGAAAAATATTTTGGTCTTAGCAATCCAGAAAATGAGTTCGGGAGTCGGTTACGCATGAGGAAGGGTTAGCACCCTCATACGCCAAAAATTGGTACCATATTGATTATTTTCGGGTCTTAATTTGTAAAATTTAAAAGCTTAAGTATAATTTAAAATACGATCCTTGAATGCATGAGTTAAGTTTAAAAGAATTTGGGTTTGTTTGGAAATCCTGCTATTTCAAAGTGATCAAGGAAGAAAGTTACGTCCAATGAGTTAGGACACAACATTTCAGGATCCAAAAATGACGAGCTTTCCTTTATAAAACTTTTTAAAATTTTCGGGAAAAGGATATTCGATTATCTCGATTTGAAGAAAGGTTGCACCTAGTGAGTTAAGGCGCAATATTTCAGAATCGAAGATAAGGAAACATTGTCTCGGTTAAGGGTATTCGATTATTTTGATTTGAGGAAAAATTGCACCTAGTAAGTTAAGGCACAAAGTTTCGAAACTCGAAATAAAAGAATATTACCTCGTTTTTAAAGTTTTTATGAAAAATAATTTTGAAAACAAACATGCGAGTTTAATAGGAATAAGTAGTTAATTGTGAATATTAAACGCAACGTGAAATAAATAGGAAGATAAATTATCCACGAAAAAATCAAGATGCAAAATACGAGCACAAAAAAAAAGTTAATGAGAGAGAAGAAAGATGTAATCGGAGTTCAAAACGATACTTTTCGGATGCACGGGGGCAGAATGGTAGTTTTGGAAGGTTCGGAGTCAAAAATGGGATTTTTGGAAGTTCGATGGTAAAATGGTAATTTTTGAAAGGTTCAGGGTCAAAAATGGGATTTTTGGAAGTTCGGGGTAAAATGGTAATTTTTAGAAGGTTCGGGGGGGTCAAAAATGGGATTTTTAGAAGTTCGAGGGTAAAATGGTAATTTTTAGAAGGTTCGAGGTCAAAAATGGGATTTTTGGAAGTTCAGGGGTAAAATGGTAATTTTTAGAAGGTTCGGGGTCAAAAATGGGATTTTAGAAGTTCGAGGGTAAAATGGTAATTTTCAAAAAGTTTAGGGACCTTCGGGGTAATAAAACCAAATACGGGTGACACGTGGCAGCCCCTCAGGCATCCTGAAGTCAAAGGACTGTTTTGAAAACCATGGAAAATTTCTGGGGCAATTTTGAAATTAAAGCGAACCTGATTTAAGGATCAAATTAAAACAAATTAGAAATAAAGGGGACCATTTGCGAAAATAAGCCAAAATTATGACACGTGACAGCTCCTGGTGCTTTTGAAAGGTCGAGGGGCTAAATTAAAAAACCATGAAAATCATTGGGCCAATTTAAAAGTAATTGAAAATACGAGAAGGACCTGATTGAAAATTTGGAAAAAAGCGGAATGACCAAATGCATAAATATACCATTAATAAAAAACACGCGGATCCTGAGTCGGATCGAATCGAATCCGGGCCGGTTTTAGGGAAACTACGCCGTTTTTATGCCGAATACCCTCACCAAAACGCTACCGTATCGGTGAGGGTATTTAAGGCCTAGACCCTTTGAAAAAAACACCCTTTCTTTCATTTCCTCAGATTTCAGAAAAAAACTGAAACCCCCCCCATTTTCTCTCAAGTCCCCTCCGTGGCCAGCCAAGCTCCGGCTGGTCGACCCAGTCGTCGGCCGTCGCGTGGGATCGCACGCGCGCCACCGGTCCCTGCGCTTGTTCATCGCGCGTCATCGCTTGGGGGGTTCTCCGGTGCACGCGCCGCTGCCCTCACCAGCCATGCGCTGTCATCTGCCTCCATGCTCGACCGCTGTCCACGTTTAAAGGTAAAAAAAAAAACTCATCCTTTCATCTTTCCTTTTTTAAAAAAACAGATATATTCTTACTCCCGATTATTAGAAAGTCCGTTTTTTTATTCCTTGGGTTTCTCTAGGTTTTGCAGGTCCGTGTACGATGAGGTGTAAACGGTGTTCGTCCGGGGTTGGACCTCCGGCAACGGCGACCGAGGACAACAGGCCGACTGAAGATAAGTCTTCTGACCTTTCGTTTTATTATTATTATTATTATTCATTAATATTATTAACATTAAAAATATTTATTATTAATAAATATTATGAAAACCGCCCACTTGTCATTAATGTCATTATTTATTACTGCCGTCCATTATTAATATTATTCTGATTAACTAATATTACTATTAATATTTATCACTGCAATTAGTATGTATTGAAAACGCGTATAATAACAATAAATTATAGTAATAACATGCATGAACGGGTACTAATGAATATAAGCGAAAGGACATTAACAGTATAAAACTAAAGGGCCAATCACTAACGAATGAATACCTACTAGTGGATGCGTACTTTGCTTGGTATGAAACATTTGGTATTCTGCCCTCTTATGCTGCGAGTGTTGATATCCTTCCTTAACAACTTACTGTTTCTGTTTTCATTGATTTTTCAGAGAAATCGTAACCCTTTACCACCGAAATGAATTCGGCTTTTATAGCCTATATAGTTATCATTCTTTTTTGTTTTACAGTATTTAATGCATGTCCACTCTTTCTTTTTGCAGGTTCGGCCATGGCAGTGGCGGTTGGAGCAGTCGGTGGAAGTGCAAGTTGGAGCCGAAGATGGTGACAAGCTGTTGATGACGTGGGGACCTCTAGTTGGCCGAAGGGGAGGCAACAACACTTAGTGGAATTCGGCCGAAAGTAGTTTGGGTTTTGGGTATTTTTAGGCAATTTGGGCTGCTTTGTAATTGGGCCGTTTTGGTTTAGTAAGGGTTATTTGAGTTTGGGCTCAATTGGGCTTAAGAATGTAATGGACCTTTGTAATTATTCTGGACTTTTGTATTTGAGTTTTATTTTAAATTTTAAATTTGAAAATAATTTTAAACTTAAATTAAATTTAAATTTAAAATAAATTTAAATTTTAAACAAATTTAATTTTAAAATAAATTTAAAGGGAGTATGGGCCCAGTCAAAATTTGGGCTTCAACATGTATTGTGTTAAATTATTAAGTGAATTCATTCTTTGAACTAAGCTTCATAGAAGTAGGATTGTTTAGATCCGAAATTTGTTAATAAACATAGTGTTTTCACCATCTTTCCTTGTTTATTTTGCATTACTATCTTGTTTTATTCTTTATTATAACAACTAATTCGGCAAATGTATTGTCAAAATTGAGCATCAACAATGAAGAAATATTGTAAAAAAGAGAGAGAGAGAGAGAAAGAACACACAAATTTTACGTGAAAACCCTTTCAAGAAAAAACCACGGACAGAGGAGAAAAAATTTCACTAATGTCGAAAATCAGATGATTACAAGAGGAGATGACTACATCTATTTATAAGTTGAAAAACCTTATTCTAATCAATTTCTAATAGAAGTAACTTAGTAAGGTCGAAACACCTTATTCTAAACAAAAACAAATAGTAGAAGTATATTTCTATACGGATTCTACTTGTACAGTCTATACCATACTGCTAGAGATCCCGATCCAATATTCGACCTTCACCCCCATAAATTCCCTTTTTTTTGCTACCTGTATTTTTATTTAACAAGAATTTGAGTCACACAGCTCTAACATGACCAAATAAACTGTACATCAACTATACATACCGACGATTAGCAAACAGGGAAATAAAATATTTATGTCTCATTTGGTTACTAGTATAATAACATGAGGAAAAAACTTATTTGTTAAGTATGTATTACAATAGTTAGATATAAAATAAAGAATAGTTGGTACAAAGTTAAATTTGAAATTAGAAAGATGAACAATAACTCTCATAAAAAAAAATAAGACATTCAAAATAAGCAAAAAAAAAATCTTTCTCTTTGCCAAAAATAAGTAATGGAAGTGGCTAAATATTACGAATTGAATTAGTTTATTGTTAACCCATATACTAAAACATTCTTAAAAAAAAAAAATACTTCTTTTCAAGGCATTTGAACTAAGTTCGAAACCTAGAATCTAACATTGTTTTATCTGAATATTACTCTCAACCCGAATAAAATTATATTCCGATTATAAAATGAATTAAAACAAGTGTTTATACAAAAAAACAACAACAACATAAACTCAAGAAATAACCAAAAAATGGGCAATTCCAAAACACCATTGAAAACGTTTAATAATGACGGAAATGAAGATAAAGAGGAAAAATTATTCAAGTTAATTTCACTTGAAATGCAAAGAGTTTTGAGAAATACTGTTTCCTTTTTCTACATGATTGGAACCATTTTTTAATGATTTAATAGTACAACTTACTATCAATTCTTTATGAAAAGAAAAGATTAGATGGAAACAACTCAAAATGTTGACAAATATAGCAAGCAAGCGGCATTTAACTTTAAAAAAACACAATAGGAAAAATGCTTCTTATGGTTTTGCACTGAATGATTGATTTCAGAAATGTTGTTCACAAATAAACCCCAAAATTTCTACATATATGGACAAAATTAAGTGATAGATTCTTCTAATTACGTCAACCAAATATAATATAAAAACTATAAATAGATATAAACATATCTTGGCCTACTAACAAAATCGAAGGAAAAGTCAAGAACTAAACAATAATATTTTTTATTCAATTTGCAACAGCTACGTGTAAAATAATTTATGGATTAATTGAGTCGGTCCGGTTTTGACCTCAAAAGTAAGCACACAGTCTTTGATAAAGACCTCGTTTGATGTTTGCATTATTGTAGTTCGTCAACAATGGATAATTAAAAAACATAATGCCTATGTCTGGGTTTCTTGGAAGGTGAGAGTAGGATCTGGGTTTTTGCTCAACGTGGTAGGTTTTCAAACTCCTTTTTGGGATCAAACTCTCGACCTAGTATCAATCAAAACTTCATTTCAACGTAAGGACATCTTTGTAATTGTAGCACAGGCTTGATAGGTGGTCGTAAAATGTTTTAAGAAATTAAGTTTGTATAAAATATATATGTTGTCATCACTGAACCAGAATGGAATTTTCATGATATCATGGTTTAGATGCTACTGACTCTTATGGGACCATTGCTCATGAATCCTTATATCAGAGGTTGTTAAAACTGACTAGGTGGGATTTCTTTGTTGAATGAGTAAAAATGAAGCAAAAGATTAAAAATAAAAAACACTAGGTTCATATAAACCGTTCCATCATTGATATGCGCATTTAACTGTGGTTAGTGTAAAAAAATAATAACAGTAAAATTAGATATTGCAGTGTTACAGTTGAAGATAAACATCCATCCAAAAGTCATTTGATATGGAAAGTGACGCATGATTGACATAGCAAATACGTGAATAAATGGCTGCCAAGACGACAATAAGAAGCAGGTCAATTGTGTTTGGCCGATGGCCAAGCCCTAGTGCAACTCCTTTTGACTTTGAGACCACCTAAACCCGTGGTTTCATTTTCCCTACAATATTCTCCCACATATAATAAAAGTCAATATATTTATTTAAGTTAAACAATTACATGTTGAGTGAATTGTCTCTTCCACCCTTGAATTTTCTTGGGAAATTTTCTTGAACTTGTTAATGTTTTGATAAAGAGAGAAAAATCCATTGTAGTATTTTGCCTTTCTCCTGTTTTGTCTGTTTTGTGTTGGCGAGTAAATAATGATAGATGGTCATATATAAATGAATCAAAGAAAGTGCATGCATGCTTTAGTTCCATGGAGTCTCCGACAAATATATAAACAAAACTTGTAATTTGAAAGATAGAAACATTGACTATTATACCAAAAAGATTCAGCTTTTGTCTTTAGATTTTGTTTCCAACAAAGGAAGGTAATGCAAGGCAACCCAAATCCCATTTTTACAGGGATCAAAAGACATCAAATCAAATAATGCACCATCAAACACCTACCATATTCAATAAGGGGAAAAGCTATATATATATAGTATTTAAATGCCTTAATAATGTTCACCATGAACATTGTGGCCAGCATCTTATCTCTCTTCAACGTAATCTGCCTTATTTAGTTCAGTGGAAATAACTGTTTCGAAAATCAATAATCGTTTTAGATATAAGCGAAAGAAATAAGTGATTATTTTGTTTTGTATTTTGGTGATACAACCTTTGATATTGAGTGGTTACATTAAATTTTAATTAATTTCGAAGTTTGATTGAATTAAATTCGGAAAAAGAGAAAAAAAAATTTCTCTTTAGTTACTTGAACCTAAGATTTTAATTCTTTAAGCTATTAATCATTCGATCTAAAGGATATTATTATTTAATTTTATTTATTGTTATTATAACTAAACAAATTCCTTAAATCAAGGAGTGGGAGAACTTATGGGATTGCCTTCAAAAGTGAAAATAAAAATATAATACCAACCTTTATAATCTTTTATGCCTAACATGTGCATTCAAAGCTCTTCCAATGTTTTAATTTGCAGTCAGGGAGATAGAAATAAAAGAGTGCAGCCATTGTCAGACATCTGATGTGCATTCAAAGCTAATAATGTTTTTAATTTGCAGACTGGGAGATAGTAATAAAAGAATGCAGCCATTGTCAGATATCCAATTTGCTAGAGGCTAGGAGGTTGAGGCCAAAACGTCTAGGCACCTTAACTTTACTATTGTGATTTTTTCATGGATGCCTAGGAGGGGGATTTTATAGCAGATATTGGAATTCAATCCATGTGTTACAAAGAGGGGGGAAAGATGTACTTTTTTTGCATTGTAATTAAGAAATATACCATAAAGTTCTTCAGACAGTACTGAATCAGGGAGATCAGAAATATAATATAAAGATATTGAAGTTGGCAATTTATGACTGTAGTTCTCAAAGTGCAAAGCAAATTTGGACTAATCAACTGCATCTGATCACATTAATTTTAGAACTTAAAGTTGAAGAGAACCCAGAAGAGGAAAAGCTGAAGAAAAGCAAATGACAAAATCATAAAACAAAACAATAATCTCTGCATATGTTTATTAAGAAAGAGTTTCTGACACCAAATTAATTTTCCCTAATCGGTACTAATTTACACAGCCCATGTACAGTACTGTTCACCATAGGTAGAAGCTTGTGGCATGTTTTGTTGGCAAGCTTCAAATCCAGTGACTAGCTGAGGAAAGCCCAGAGAATATATGTCTCCCCAGCTGCTACTTTCAACGGAGTTACTCCCAGTAGTACTGCTGCCATCGACCATGTTGTTGTCCGTTCCATAAAAACCCTCCAACCCATTCATTATTTGTTGATTGCTGCTGTAGATCAGCTCACGTAGCTCATCTGTGAAACCATCAAGCCCTTGGAACATATCATTAGGAACAGCGGCTTCGTTGGTGTTAAAGTGGGTACTATTTGTCACTTGAGAACAAGTGCTGTTTATTGGACTAATGGAAGATGCAGGTGAAACCGTGTTGTTCATGGAATTCTCATATAGTTGATCTTGAGCGAAACAAACATCAAGAGGGTACCGAGAAGAATTCATGGGATTGGAGATTGGAGTGCTGGTGCTTGATTGTGGGTGATGATCATCTGAGAGTCTTCCTCCTAGTTTGATAAGCAAAGTCTTGATGGATTCTTGGTCATTAGGAAGAGGAGGATCTTGATTTGTGGTGGTTGTGAAAGGTATGACTGGTGGTTGCTGTGGCCAGTATGGGGGTTGGCTCACCATTCCAAGAAGCATATAATCCCCACTTTCTCTCTTTATTTCTTGCTTAACGGTGAGCCAGCTAGCTCTCCGAGCTTGTTGCTCTTTTCGCTGCTTGCCCAGGAGCTTCTTTTTAAGCCTTGTGTTCCAGTAGTTCTTGATGTCATTGTCAGTTCTTCCAGGCAACTGTGCTGCAATTATAGACCATCTGCGCATTCAAAGAAAGCATATATGTAATTGAAGTTTTCAATTGCTCGAATTCAAAGAAAGGTCTTTAACCATATGAAGCTAATTACCTGCTACCAATGTTTATGTAAAGGCTGCAGATTATGTTATCTTCTTCCTCAGAGAACGCTCCATGCTTAATGTTGGGTCGAAGATAATTCAACCATCTGAGCCTACAACTCTTGCCACATCTCTTAAGCCCTGGAAACAAAGAGATCAATTTAGATATATTTGGAAGGTTTAATATATAAAGTTGAAGTTGAGCAATTGATTGCTAATTACTAACCTATCTTCTGAGGCAAGGCAATCCAGTTTCCACCGGTGCCATTTTCCTCTATATAAGCCTTGAGTTTTGCATCTTCCTCCGGCGACCATGGACCTTTCTTGACGTTAGCTTTATCACAGCAAGGAGCTCTCCCCATGTTTCTATGTGTTGATGAGATAAGTTTGAAAGTTCGCTACTCTTTTCTGCTCACTTGACAATAATAATGAGAGTGATTATATATATACACACAAGAAGAAGAAGAGCGAGACTTTAATGCCAGAGGAAAACTGACTTAGAGAAGAAACAATGTCCCCCAGGGTTCAAAAAGGAGAAATTTTTTTCTAAAAAATAATAAAGGTTGAAACTTTAAGCATAAAATATTGAAGCAATAGAAAGTGCCTGAACAGAAGACCAGGATTTTTCTTATTGTCGTTCTACCTCCAGAATCTAAGATAATCTAAATTTATAGTGCAACATAACGTTTTTTTATGATTGGTTACCCATCTCCATAATTTGACTCTCTCTCCCCCATGGAATTATTGGTGGACCCTGCAAATTAAGATGATGAGTAAATCAGATGGATTGAATTGTTCCTCAGCTATACGAACGTACTTGCCTTCCTCAGCCACTTCGTTGCTTCTTTTTTCAGCAACAACTAAGAGACATCATGTTTTCTAGAACAGATTTGGAAAAAGATCCAATGCCTACCTTAATATTAATTAGATTGAGTATAATTTTTTTCCGGCTTTTTCTTCTCAATTTATTATCTTTAGAGGAAAAGCTTTTTAAAATATTTGAGGTTGATAGCAAGTGAATTACGATAACCAGTGAACTCATACAGTTATTAACAACTTCTAGCTTATGATTTTATCAAGAGATGACACAACTATTAACAACTTTAATTTTAATGATTAAGCTTAATTACTACTGTGATCAGTGGTTTATTTTTTCATTAAAAAAATTAATATGGTTTATTGGATGTGGTTATAGTTTAGCTTAATATATCCTTTGACCCTTTTCTAATGAGGTAGCTGTGTTATTTTTTATCAAATTTGTTACATGTATTTAACAAAAGTTATATATCTCGGTGCCCATAGGTAATAATATTAATTTTTTAGTGTTTAATTCGGGTTTTAAGATTGATTTGATGAAAGTTAATTGTTAATATTATTATATTTGTATTTTTCACATTTTTATAGAATAATTTTGTGTCAATTGTGAATTAATTTAATTTCCTAAATACAGTCCGACAAAAAAAAAAACACATAACTCATTAAAAATAAGTGTAAAACCCAAATACCAAAATATATATGATAATTATTTTATCATTTACAATTTTCTATTCAATTTCCCTAGTTCCTTTTTTTCTATTAATTTTCCAAGCACCGCCATGTGTCAACGCCTTAACCCAGAAAACAAGTTACGATAAATAGGATAATCGCAGAGAAACCTGTCGATAATCAATACATTATAATTAGATTTCTGTTTAGAAAAGGAAAAGAAGAAGATTTCGTTCGTTTTTTTTTCGGTGAATTATAAGGTAAGAGTAAAGCCTTAACAACAACGCGATCGACGCGACTCGAATTTATATCACACTTGAGACAATAAACTCCTTGATTATCAGGCCAACACATGAGGTTCTTGTTGATTTTTATTTTTCTGGTGTGTTGGTAAGATATTAATATATGGTTTGACCTCATAAATGTAGGAGATGTAGTTAGAAAGGTGAAGAGATGAAAATACTTTAGCTAATTGATGGCCTTAGATGAAAAGTAATCTAGAAGAGTAGGCATAGTCAAATATGATGTAGAATTTAAGGGGTATTTCTGTTAGGTTAGGTGACCCAATTAAGAAGAAATTTACCATCATCTTGAATTCACCACCCTTTTTTACTTTGGAGGCTACGTGTAGATAATTCTTTTATTAATAATGGATTTTCTGGTTACTTTTCAGTGCTTTATAAACGAGTAAATAGCTTAATACCTGAAGGGAAATAATCAATAAAAGAGGCCTAGTTATTAAAGGCAAAATCGATAGAAATAAAAGTGAACTGGTAAAAGATGGCTGACTTGACCAAAGAGAGAATAGTAGTCAAACTATAGCGATAATTATTATACAAAATTGGTGTTGAATAATTGCTCTAAGTTCACAAGGGGGTTGAATTGCTGCATGCCATTGCCTAAAAGCCTTGACATTTTGGAAAAAGAAAAGGTGGAAGTGTAAGAGGACAAGTCTTTCAACACGCAACCAGAGGGAAATACTCGTCCCCCTTTATTTTAGTTTATTTTATTTCCAAAGAATGTTTGAATCATATTGAATTCAAATTGGTTAAAGTCGGTTTAAAGAAAAATATTGAATCAATTGATGTGAAAATCGGTATAGATGAATTGAAACGAACATTTGAATCGGATTTTAAATAATGCTTTTATTTTTTTGAATTTTTTTAATGATTAATTTCAATCGAATTGATCGGATCGGTTGACTCAATGAGCTGGTGATATGATCGATTTAACCATTAACCCGACTAAGAAAATCTTATTATTTTTCTTTTGGTTAGGTTTAATACAATATTTGGTATTTGAGTTTGTCATTTTTTTATCCAGTGTAGTATCTAGATTTGACAAAAGTTATATATTTTGATATATACAAATAATAGTGTTAACTTTTTAATGTTTAATCCAAGTTTCAAGATTGGTTTGATTAAATTTCATAATTTATTAATAATTAACTTTCATTAAATCAATTCTAAAATTAAAAAAAAAAAAAAAAAAGAAATCTGAATCATTGGATTGTATTTAACATATTAAACACAAATTTTAACAAATTCACAATTAACACTAAATTTATTTTACTAACAAAATTATGAAAATTCAAACATAATTGTATTAACAATATAACTTTCATCCAATCAAATTTTAAAATTTAAATTAAATACTAAAAAATATGTAATTTTTGTCAAATATAAATATTATTTTAAGGTGGGATAATATATTAATGATATGTGACTGTGGTTTGAAGACTTTGTTTGGAAGAAGTCTGTGTCGGTATGATTGATAGTCTTTTCAAAAATTTTAAGGTGTAGAGGCCTAATCATCTAAGCTTTTTCCCCTCAAGGCATCTTTCTCTAACGATGCTTTGTTCTTCTGTTAACGGATATAATAATATGCATATCTAACCACATTGGCCAATGCCAATTTGACATGCTTTGAAAAGACAAAATTTAGAAGAAGGGCTCATAAATATCAATGGATGATTGGAAATTTGGGAAAAAGTGGGAGACTCGTGGTGGGGAAGACTAATTTGCTGTTCGTATTTGATTTAAATAAATAAATAAGACCCACTTGACTCCATTAGGTAAAATATACATGATGGTGATGATGAGAAAATCATCTCATAATGATGGGATCATTATGGGTTTTGGTCTACCTTTCTTCATTCAACCCTATCCTCTTTTTTTCGGATAAATGGTGATTTTACTATTCAAAGAAGCACAGTTCTGCTACATTAAAACATCAGGAATAAACACTCCTAAAAATAACAATACACTACTACTCTAGTATATATGAAACTGTACATAATTGAAAATTAACTACATCAATTCTATCAATGTTTTTATCACTAAGTCGAATTGCAGCTAATTCCTTTAACGAGTTCAACATTTCACTCTCATTCATTCACCGCAATTCTCTCTGCTAATCCATGATCTCTTTGTCAATCTTGCATTATCCAAGAATAGATTTCCATATGCCTTTTGAATATGAGCATTCAAAGAAAAGATGATTCCTGGTCTCTAACTCACTATCACATAACTTGCATTGCCCATCATTGATAATACCCAACTACACAAGCTTGCCTTTTATCCGAATTCTTTTCAAAATGATCATCCAGATAACGATTGCATGTTTGGGATATGTAATGGGAACCAAATTAGTTTGTGCCACTATACTTTGCACCTTGTCTCTCTAACCTCATTCCAAATTTTACTTACTGAAAGCCTTATTTGGATAAGAAAACATGCTTTGAAATTGAGTCCCTTCATCTCTCATCTTGAAAAGTGTAACACCCTACTCCCAAAACGATCTTCGGATCCAAAATATGTGATGTCACATTCATTGTCGAAGCAACTTAAAACAATTTCTAAAGCTTCTAAAACACATTATTTATTCATATCTGAGTTATAAGCGAGCTTACGAAAGCTCTCATGAAACTTCGATCGCTACAAATAAGAATAAGTGTCGCGACACTGAGGGAAAAAGCATGATGTCACAACTTCAACTAAGGTGAGTTGCGACCTTGAAAATAGGAACTTGACATCGCAACTTCAATAGGGGAATGAGGCGACCTTAAAGACAGGAAGCTTAATGTCGCGACACCAACAGAGGGATGTCGCTACCATGAAGATAGTTTTCCCCAATTTTTGCATCAATGGCCTCAAACTTGCTAAATACCAATCTTAATGGTCTAAATTATTCAAGAACTCAACACATCACATTTTAGGCATTAGTTCAAATGTCAAACTACATCCTTGGCACTTTTAGACATCTTAAAACATATGATCATATACATATTCATTCATTCTAGTTTCATGCATCATATTATATTACTTGGAATGCAAGGAATCCTTAATTTTAACATATATATACAAAATGAGAACATATATAATTTTATCGCTAGATTAGAGAATACACATATCATCAAATAAACTTGAACATATACAAAATGCAAGCATTCCTACCACAAGTACTAAAACATTCAAAATGAACCTAAAAAGCAACTCAACATGCCACTTTCTATAAACATGACAAGATCTTTACAAATTTTTTGAGTCGAGAGTTGAAACTGGATGCTGCTAATCACTTTGAGACTTTGAGATCTACGATACTTGCAAACGAAAATAAACAAGCCATACACTGAGCAATAGAGCTCCATGGTGGTATCATGATTTAAAACAATTATCAAATAGAAGCAAGATACCAAATACAACTAACATATAACTTATAATTATTAAAATACAACAACTATTCTTGTCCCATGCCTTATGTTGGTACTTCCATACATGTTGTAACAAGTTACTTATTAACATTTGCTTTCGTTTAGTATAGCACCGCAATCACATGAATTACATAGTATCCTATAGGAACATATTCATTTTCTCATTTCATAATCAAATCTATTGATTCATTTTATATCTATATCAAGCTTCAAGGGTTAATAGTTCACAAGGTCTTTCATATTCCATCTTTTATGACTTTAACATCAAGATACTATTTCCCAATTTAGTATCCACTAATCCCAATTAACTAGACATTGATTTAAGAAGGATACACGGATCATCCAATCATCACACTGTAGGAAAAAATTCGATTTGGAAACAGTTTCCTATCACAACATAAAAATAAAAACTTGAAAATTGAGTCTATTTGTGATATTTATAACAACGAACTTTTCCTGGAAAGTTATTATGCTTTGTGCGAGACAAATCCTTGAGGTTCCCTATTTTCAACTAAACGACCTTCTCTGTTATTCTCGTACCACAAATCGCTTCAAGTGTGGGCTCGAACAATCACGAATCAGACACAGAGTCAGAAACAATTTTTTTTACTTTCAGTATGAAAGTAATTCTCTCTCTCTCTCTCTCTTTCTCACAATAAAAACCTATAGAATTGTTATTCCCGAAAAATAGAATTTATACTTGAAAAATAAATTCTCACTATTTTCGAGCAGAATAAAAATATCTTAAAGTTATGTATAACTTATGTACCATCCATTTATAGAGAGAAATTGGAGAATTCTAATTGAATTAGTAAAATACAAATAACACTTATTTGATAAAACAATAAATCCCCTAGTTATACTAGGAGAGAGGGGCGACAACCCTTGTTAGCTGCCCCTTATACTTATTATGAGGGGTTTTGGGCCTCTCCTATATTGGGTCCAATTATATATGTTTCCTAAACTTTTTACTCAATACTTTATAATTTAATCAAATCTAATACATATTATTCTATTTCCCAAAATCAATAATATTTATTAAATTAATTAAATTAAATAACTTTTTCAATCAAATTTTAATTTGGTTGAACTTGTGGCAACTTTACCGTAAAAGAATCTATGAAAAATATATTTAATTTTCATATTCAATGAATTCACAATAATCAATTAATTTAATTCCAATTTAGAACTTCAATTATTTACTTAAATAATAATTCGAAAAAATTAAATTAATTCTCATGTCATTTCCATACTAAGTGAAAAACAACATTCATTTCCAAATGTAATTCATTTCTCTAACTTTATCATTTCTATCCATTTCTATTTATTTGATTCTAAATGCAATTCATTTCTAGCCTCAACGAGCTAGTGGAGGAACCGATTGGACATAAGTATTTAGAGCTCAAATGATTTATAATTAAGTTCTACCTTTTCGCTTATTAATTAAAAACTCATTTAATCATGAAGTTATTCCACTATAATATCGTGACTAAGCTCTCCCAAATTACATACCATTACAAAAGCTATTAGATCAGTACTCGTCCAATGACATTGTCATAAGTGTGTTATCCTCATAGGATATCCTTAATCTCTTTGGGATAAATTTGTTCTCCCAATATGATCTCACTTTATCACATGGTAACCATTACATCTTCTTTCATAAAAATCAAGTTATTATCAAATAGTAATTAAGTCATTCATCATAAAGACAAGCGATCCATGGTCACGTGTAATGCCAATGAGAGATATTATTTACCCATTTCTTAGGCTATGAATTCCACTATTGTGAATGATGCTACAAACTGTATAAGTAGTATTTCCAACGCACCTACTTTCGATTCCTTGTCTTTTTGAACTCAGGTTTTTACTTACATCAAAGTATACAAGTGACACATACATAACCATCATCTACTCAGGATTAAGGTATGCCACACTATGAATATCACAAGTGAATAAATCTAAAAACAGATTCAGGATCCATTCTATTTGGGTCTTGTCCGATGTACTGATAGTCCAATTAGTCACATATATATCTTTATCTTCTAGGAGTTATCAGCTATGATGCCCAAGACAAACACCTCATTAATTGGACTTGATAGACGATATATTAGTCTTTCACTTGTTTTACTCATTTTTATTAGACTAAGGACATGTTTAGGTTCATCTACTAATACAAGTTGTCTTTTCGTATTACAATATGACCATTTAATACCGATTAGTATTAGTTAAACATTAGATAACTAGTGAACTAATATTAGCTTCCATTTTTCTTTGCGTGCAAAAATCATCGAAGACAATATGCGAAGAATATCGATGCAACTCACAGATAATTTTTTTAAACCAATATGTTCGAAAAAAAGAAAAATATACAAACGAATATATTACACTTAGGGCACTAAATCCAACAGTCTCTCATTTGCCCTAGTGAAGTAGATGAGTCATATTTCGCATTCTAATCATCTCCACGTATTTCTCAAAACTCCTAGCTAGTAAAGTCTTGGTAAATTGGAATGTGACTTTGACTACATCTACAATTTTGTCGATTATTGCCTCCCTTATGATGTGATACATTTTATCAATGTATTTCGTCCTCTTGTGGTTTTTGGTTTCCTTAGTGTTAACTACTGCCAAATTGTTGTAACAATATAATGTAATATCTTTTTTCATACCAAGAACGACTTAAAGATCAATAAGGAACTTTCAAAACCATATTATTTCTCAAAAGCAACCACATATTTGACCTCCATAGTGGAGTCACCAGTACAACTACTTGACACCTCCCCACACTACAGACCCACCACCTAGGACAAAGACACAACCTAACATCAATTTTCTTGAATCCCAACACATTTGGAAGGCAAGATCGATATATCTTATAAGAGAAAGATCCCTTCAGGAATACACAAGCATATAATGCTTTATTCTTCGTAAATACTTGAATATATGCTTAACTACAAAATAGATATCTGGATAAGTGAATAACATAACATACATGAGACTTCCTATTGTAGAAGCATAAAAAACCTTTCTCATGTTTTCTCTTTCTTCAATTATCTAAAGACATTCCTCCAAAGAAAGATGAAATCTTGATACTAAAGGTTAGATTCCCTTCTTAGAATCGGTCATTACATAATGTTTTAATATCTTGTCTATGTATGAAGCTTGTGATAATGCTATCGTTTTATTCTTTTGATCCCTTAATATTCGAATACCTAGAACAAATTTAGCTTCTCTCAAGCCCTTCATGCTAAAATTTTGAGTTAATCACAGTTTAACAGATGACAATGTCCCTACATAATTTTCAATGAGTAGAATGTTATCGACAGATAAAACGAGAAATACGACCTTTCCATCCCAAATATATTTATAAATAAAAGGTTCATATACCCTTTGCTCAAATCCAAAAGTTTTGATTGCTTAATCAAATCTTTGAATCCATAAGCGGGATGCTTACTTAAGTCCATATTTGGATCTAAGTAGTTTGTAAACTTTATGCTTATTTCCTTTATCTATATATTCGATAGGTTGCATCATGTAGAGGTTCTCTTCAAGATATCCATTCAAGAACGTTGTCTTGACACCCATTTGTCAAATCTCATAATCGAGAGCCATCGTAATGGATAATAATATACGGATTGCCTTGAGCATGGCAATCGGAGAGAAGATTTCCTTGTAATTGATGCCTTCTTTTTCAGTATCACCTTTTTCTGCAAGCCTAGCCTTGTAAGTTTTCACTTTTCCATCCGCATTTCTTTTCATCTTATAGATCCATTTACACCCTATGACTTTTATCCCTTCCAGTAAGTTTACAAGTTCCCACACTGAGTTGGATTGAATAGAATTCATCTCAACTTTCATATTTATTTCCCAAAGCTTAGAATTAGTACTTTGCATCACTTCATCAAATGTGAGTGGGTCATCATCTTCTTGTTCAATAGACTTAGTGTTTAAAACACTATTGTCAAATTGGAATAACTCAAGCATACGAGAGGCCCTCCCACTGTGATAAAGCTCCCTATGTTGTTAATCGTTTGCAAGTCTACCATTAGGAGTTGGTTTTTGAGCCATTATAGTAAGGATTTATGAATTTCATGAAAGTTTCTCAAATACTTCTTTACTTCGAGGTTCAAATTCGTTCATGTAACCTTCTTCAAGAAAGGAACACTATTAATGTTTGCTATTTTGGATTATAAAACAAACCACCCTTTGTTCCCATAGGATATCCCACAAACATGTGTAATTTTATCTGTGAATCCAACTTCCTCGCATCCTTATCCAATATGTGGGTTGGGCATTCCCAAATCCTTAAATTATTTAGACTTGGCTTCCTATCGTGCCATAATTTGTATGGAGTTTTAGATGTTATTTTAGCTGGCACATCATTTAGAATAAAGCAAGTTGTTTGTAATACATATCCCCAAAAGCAGATTGGCAGCTTCAAATAACTTAACATCGAACGAATCATGTCTAACAACATTCGATTTCTTCTCTCTGCCACGTCATTCTATTGTGGAGTGCTCATGTGGTTAACTGAGATATAATCTCATTCTCTATGAGATACCCTAAAAATTCATTCGATAAATATTCCCCACCTTGATCAGACTGAAATGTCTTTATGAGTAAACCTAATTATTTCTTCACTTCCACATGAAACTCTTTGAATTTATCAAAGGTTTCACTATTGCAGTGTATTAGGTACGCATACTCATATCTACAAGAATCATCAATAAAGGTTACATAATACTTGTAACCACCTCTTGCACTAACATTCATGGGGCCACATAAGTCCGTCTGCACAAATTCTAAGGGTTTCATGGGCCTCCTTCTTCTAGCATTAGAAGATTTCTTAGTCAGCTTACCTTCCAAGTAAGATTGACATTGTGGAAGATCAACTTCTTTAAGCGAACTTAAAGTGTCATCTTTCACTAGCCTAATGATTATTTCTTTGTTAATATGACCAAGTCTCAAATGTCAAAGGTACGACTCGTTAGAGTGAGAAGTTTTAAGTTTTTTATTCGAAATTTCAATTTCAAGTAGTGTGTACATGTTTGGTTTGATAAAATAAAGATTTTTTGACATTCATCTATATAGATAAGTTTACGATTTCTTTTGAAACTTGATACATAGAAAATGTCTTTAAAAAAAATGTACATCTCCCACTGCTTCAGTTGCCACACTTGTCTCATTTCTGGTCCGCAATGATAGGCTCTTATCTCTAAAGTCTTTCATTTCCTCAAACCCCTGTAGAGAAACATACACATGATTAGTGACTTCAGAATCAATAACCTAGTGGTCTATTAAATCTTCCAGTAAACATATTTCTATCATAAAGAGTTTCATACTTTATCCCTTGGTGGCTAGGTTATCCTCCCACTCTTTGCAATTGACCTTGAAATGCCCTTTCTTGTTACAAAAGAAAATTTAGACGTAGACAAGTCTTTAGGCTTCTTGGTTCTCTTTCTTTCTACTTTAAGTGGCTAGAAGACTTATCCTTGTTTCTTTTAGTGTGCTTTCTATTCCTTTTAGAGGAAGAAGCAATCACTAAATTTGTTTTTACTTTTTGGACCGATCAACCATCATTCAACATCAACTCAAGGGATCGTAACTCCTTTTGGAGTTGTACAAGTTTCAGATTCATGTTCACAAGGTTATAAGCAACCCTAAAGCCTACAAAGTACTAGGATAAGCTTTTGAACACCATCTCTGTTTGCATGTTCTGGTCCAAATTGGTCTCGTTATCCGCGGCCTCGACAAGGTATCCCATAAGAGTGATCATATGGTATTTGATCGGAGTGTCGGGTCTTCGTTGGGCATTCATCAAACTGGTTATAGCTAACTATCTAGCCAAGGCAACTTGGCCTCCAAACATGTCCTCTAGTTTGTCTAGAATTGCTTTGGAAGTCTTACAACTCTCTAATTGCTTATAAAATGTGTTGGTCACGCTTGTCAACATATAGCAATGAGCTATTTCATCACTCCTCCCAACGTTTTCTAGCTTCAGCTTGAGTGGTCAATGGGCATCCATTATCAATACCCATTTTGAGTTTCTTACAACTCAAGATAATCATAATGTTCCTTTTTCATTCCTTATAGTTATTTTCATTTTGTTTGTTCTTAATAAGTATGTTTAGTAATGGAGTAGGTTCCATTTTTTGAACTGGAAAATAAAATATTCATTTATTAATATCTTTGTATTTAGAAATTATTAAGAAAATGTTTTGCAACATACGATATGCATTTAGATGATGCATGCGTCTTACATTACTAAAATATTTTTAAGTCATTTCAGCGATAATTCTTACACCCATTGAATTAAGTCACCTTGAGACAATCTTAACCAACTAGTAAGAACATGGATTTTTGAATGTACAACCATCAACTCAACATTTATCATTCCATGCACCACAATCGAATCATCTTGAGACAATCTAAATGAGCAACATGTATGACTAGTTGTCTTCTATGAAAGAAAAATTTCTTGTTATATCGCATGATAATACTTACAACGTGGTTGACCAACTATCATACAATTACATAATAATTCTTTTTTCTTTTAAAAAATCTCCTCAGTGAAATCCACATAACAATGTTTACCTTGGGGCAAGTCCATTCCATGCCATCACAAGAGATCATAAATGGAGGCCATAGATCTTGTTTTGGACCTTCTTCTACTTAATCTTTTAAAAACATACAAGGGTTTTTATGTTCGATTTCAATCATGAATGATTAATAAATGCATGACAAGTACATGTGATATTCTTTTCCTAAACTATATGGCATGCTTATCATACATATGCATGGACATACTTTGTTGTCAATTTAATTATCATCATGTTATCGCAAAAAAAAAAAAACCAAACATAAAATTAAATGACTCTGACCAGCCAAAATTTTCATGACTCCATCCTAAAACAATACTAAATAAAAATTACAGTTATTATCTCAAAGCGTACTTTGGGTCTTCTTTGTGAAAGACAAATATCTAAATTTTTAGGGATTTTCTCAAAACCACAAATGATGTTGTCAAATTGTTGTTGCCATCGCAAACTTTTGTTGTCGCCACAATTGACATCACCATTTTTGGGTCACCGCCATTGCCACCGTCGAGCACTACCAACCTCCATCGTCACACCACTAGCAGCCTCTGTCGTCGGACCACCATTGGTGTTTTGTTGGTTGGTTGTGTCGGGTTTGCGTCGTATCGATTAGTCTTAGAAATGCTGACTAAAATGTTTTTAATGAAAATATTGACTAAAATGTTAAATTTTTAAACATGGCAGCCTTCATGGTAATTCATATATACTTCATGTTATTTTTTGAATTTTATAAATTTTTTATTCTTTAATGAACTTATAATTTTAAAATTATTTGTTTATGTGAAATATAATACAAATAATGTCATATCAACATGAAGTGCATAGGGAGTGCATTAAAATATTTATGTTGTCGTCAGCATTTTTCATTAAGAAAAAAAATAATTTTATTCTTTTTGAAAAATTAATGATCAAATTTATATAAAAAAAAAAAACTACAAAAAATAATAGTCAATTTAACAAAAATAAAGAGTAATGAAAGTTAAATTTATCATCATACCAAAAATAAATGAGCACAACGTTTTATATCGAAATGCGATTCCATAATTTTATATTGAATGACCAAGGTGAGCCAAAACCTCTAAAATTGAAATTAAGAGCAAGTCATTGAAATTTGGATTGTTATAGACAATTGGAAATTTCCCGGAAACCTTTGAATTATAAAATTGATATTTGTAAAGCTGAATCCAAGACTTCCATAGCAAGTGCTGTTCTCAAGGCATGAGAAGAAAAAATTGTTTCCATATTTGTAACGTTTTTGTTTTTTTTTTTCTAAGGGATTGGAACCCTAATTCTGCAGTCCATCCAATTGAAAAACACTTGATGACCTTACTCTCTCTTTTATTTAATTGCTAAAAAATAGAACACAAGAGTCGTGACAAAGATATGTTTTGAAAATTATGCCTAATTTCTAGAAACATGTTTTTATGGTGGTTTGATTTGAGTTGTCAAGAAACATGTGAACCACTTAATTATCAATGTTATAAATGTAAATGCATGCAGTCTGTTTTTTTTTTCAAAACTTTAACCCTGGGGTTTGTATTTCTAAAGCTCAGTGTGATTAGAAAAACAGCAATTAATTTTATTCAAACTTCTATTGGTCCATTATAATCATTCTTTAATATTTATATTTGATATTATCAATCAAGTTTTAGTAAAAGGTAAAGGTTTTAAATCTTAAATATAACTCATCATGTGTAATTAATTTGTATCGTCACTGAATTTCATTATAAGATGTTTCTATATATTGGTTTAATTTTTTATTTCAATTCTTATCCTGTTTGTATTAAAATAATTTAATTCTATATTTAATTTTTATTATATTCTACTTGTAAACTTTTAAAAATATTTTTTTTACAAAAATAAATTATTATGTGAGTGAGAAAAGAAATAACCTAGTTTTGTATAATATAAGGGAGGGGTAGGTATAGGGTTTGAACTCCGAATTAGGTGACAAGATATACAGCAATTAATGAAGCTATATTATTGTTTTTCATTTTCAGTCTCGTGATATATATAATAATAAATAAATAAATAAAAACTGATGATTTGAGTAGATCATCATCAGCATATCATATGGTGAAGACTTTGTAATGGAAGAAAGGTTCAAAAGGTGTTCCCTGAATTGACTGCCATTGAAGGGGATAAAGTGATTGAAACTTTCCGATCATGTGTGCTTAATCCTCTATGAAAACTGAAAAAAGAAAGTCAGCAAACGCGGTTTCTCTCTCTCTTTTTGCTCATCTGCTATTGCAGTAATGCTGAGTTCAAAAGCTCAGGAAAAAGATGTGTAAAAAGCTCAAATGAACAAAGAAAAAAACAATTTGCAGATAAACCCGGATTCTTATGGCAACTTTCGAAGTTTCAATATTGGTTTATATGGCTGTCATTCAATTTTGATTAATAGAATATTCACAATGTATTTTTCTTTCTTCTTTTTTTCCCGGGCCGTTTTCACAAGCCTATGTGTTCTTGTAACGTGTCTCTTCCTTCTTTGGTTTATAGAGGTTTTTTTTTTTACTTTAAAAAATAATCAAAATATCTCTCCTTTAAGAGTTATGACTTCGATCTCAATCCAAAGACTTGCTTTTTTTTTCATTTCAAATGAAAAAAAGAGACAGGTATAAAAAGCATTGCTTTATGCTTGAAATTAATTCTAGAAACCCTGATGGAAGAATATGTTATTTAAGTATGAATATAGGTTAAAACTTTCATATGTATAAAATAACATCAAGAAAATTTGAGTCCGTACGTCTTAGACATTTTTTATCCGTAAAACATAGGAACAGAAGTACTTTCTTTTGGTAATAATAACATATATTTTATCCGTAAGACAGATGTTTCATTGCTACAGGCAGCTTGCTTTTGGTAATAATAGCCTTTATTGTTGTTGCTGTTGTTATTTAAGAAGGAAAAGAAGAAAGGATTCAAGGAAAAGTCCGGAAACAAGTTGGGTACAGTTACGCTGGGTTGCAGCTTATATCAACAAATAGAATGGTATGGTCTTCAACAAGTTTGCGAAAAGAGTATGAATGCCACTCCACGAAAGTAATTTAAATGCAAATGCTGGAAAATTCTTCAGCAAGACACATCACATGAAGGGAAAAGGACAGCAGCACTTTGACGAAATAGGATTGAACTCATTCAATCACGTAACAGTGGGCTGGACTTGACCCGACCACCTTATGAATTCCAGGGCCCATTTCTTGTGGCATTTTCAAGTATATTCCAATCCTTCCACTACATTTGCATGTATATTTTCAGCAAATCAAACAAGGAAAATGGTTTGGTCGATTTTCAGGCCAACTTTTTTATACTTAGTTTCCTCCTTTAAAACAAGCACCGTCTCTATGGCCAACAATTGAAATTTCACTACCTTGATAAGTTCCAAGACAAAAACTAAGGAAATCCTGACCAACATATAGATTAAAACTATATCTACATATTACTAAAGAACGGGAGAAAACAAACATTTTAACCGATGCAGGCCATGTTCCAGGTGGAGTCAAAACATGCAAACCAGACTGACTTACAGTATCACTCAACTCAACTCAACAGTCCAGTTCATCTTGTCGTCTATAAGACCCATCTGGAGTCTGGTAAGCACAGAGTAGAGCTGTTGTGCAACAGCCCCAAAACCATCTACGCCATATGACACCCTACACGTTTTGAAAATCTTTACATCAAATTTGATTTCTTCCACCACTGAATGCGAAATGGACAAACTACTTCAGCGTTTAGGGAAATGCAAGTAAAATAGCAGTCTTGGTTTATCAAGACAATGTTACCTATGGCTTCAATCACTTTCTATTAAATAAAGTTTACAATCATGGAAATAGAGAGTGAAAATTTTGTAAACAGACATGCAAAAAGTAACTAGTGGAACACTATATGCCTACCATCTCCGTCTCCAACAATGATATAGAGACAAGTAAAAATTTAACACTGTAAACAGAACATGAAGAAGCAAATTACTTACTAAAGAAAAAGACATTTACTCAATTGCACATGGAATTTACCTTTTACCCTTGTATGTAATGCTGCCAACAGGTGACACTACTACTGCTGTCCCTGTGCAAAACACTTCGTCAGCATCAAGCAATTCATCTACTGGCACAAAACGCTCCTCAACCTGCATCATCAGCAGAGTTAGCATTAGGAAGTGATCCTAAGAGCTCCCTCAGACACTTTCAGCGGTCCAGATGAGCTACTATTAGGATGTCATAGAATAGAAAAATTGAAAATTTTTACTAACTAAATCAGGAGGAGACCATGCATAAAAAAGCAGAAAAAAGAAATGGCTGCACCAAGTATTGCAGAATGCCTACCAACGGATTCAGAAGATATAGACAGGTGAAGAAACTTTATTATCAAGGAAAATAGGCAGTATTCTTTTCCCTGTTCTCTTTCTAAGATTTGCAAGCCTTCATCTCTAAAAAGGGATTCTAAGCGACAAAGAAAAGAAAGAAAATGATGGTAACCTCTCTGAAACACTCCTTACTATTATTCACATTAACACAACAGCATCCACATGCTGTTATTCACATTAACACAACAGCATCCACATGCTGTAGAAACCAAATAATACACGTTCTCCATGATCCAACAGCTGAATTTTGAGCCATAGGGCTCCTGCAGAAACTCTTTCCGTATTTTGATTCCTGAATCATTAATGTCTAGGAATTTTTACACAAATCAACAAAGAATATGATTTCAATGTGCATGTTATGCATAAATCCATTCTCTCATCAACAAGTCGATAGAAGGCAACACAAGGACTCCAGGAAAAATAATGAAAAGAACTTTAGTTGCCCTCCATCATCAAAGAATAGAGATTCTGTAATGCCAACTTTATCCTGAGAGAGTAATAACTAGAAACTCTAATAATTTGGAGACAAGCCCTTCGATGCCAGGTAATGTGCGTGCAAATCCAATTACATGCAATTCTGGATACAAATGGTATTACTTTTAACACAATTAATTTGTCAACAGTCTTCCAAACTGCAGAACAAGTACCTGGAACCCTTGGCTTCGAGCAACATCAATTATACTCTTTCTTGTGATGCCAGGTAAGATTGTTCCCTTTATAGCAGGAGTTGAGATTACATTACCCTAAAAACACAAATATTAAGTTAAAAAGGAAACATTAGTGTCAACAGCTCTATCTCAATATGTTTGAACTCATCAACCACCATTGAGTAAAGAAAAATAAAAAAACAAGCCTTAATTAACTCTGAGATTAAATCATTCAACAGATCATTTAAAGCGCAACTATTTTACTGTAAATAGATTAAACAGAATATCCTTCAACAATCATTTAAAACCAATTATTTTATTTGATCAAACCATAAAAGTATTTAGAGCTACTAAATTTAACAAAGATGAATTCTTAGCATCTACAAAGACTGGCTTTAGTGAATATGCAGGAGTCATTTAGCCAAGGTCAAGACAATATGGCAACCCCAATTCTTAGTTGAGTGTCAATGAAAGACTTCAAAGATGGGACTCTTTTTTTATTATAGTACATCATGCAAACATTCAGCAAGGAGATCATGGTAACAGAATGGTCCACTGATAAAGCATGGTTATGAAGTTTCAATATGAAGACACATATTTGTTGAACAAATGGAACAAGGTTTTCTAAGAGTGGGAGAATGCAGAAAGGTAAGGGCAATATCCAGCTAAAACATAGACTGCTCTTTAATGCATCTATCTATTATAAAATGAGTAATGTAACAAAGCATGGTTATAAAAATATTAACTACGACAATGAACATAATACCTTCACCACGAAAATGTTGCAAGAAGAAACTTCCTCCAAATACTTGTTGTGAACACAATCAAGATAGAGAACATCAGAATATCCTTTGGCCTTCGCAGCAGATTGTGCCTTCAGAACCTGCACATGACATAAAGAGACAGCATTAACTTGTTGAAAATTTAATGAGTTCAATTGTTTCACAGTAGAAAACATTTCAACTGCCAAAGGCAAACAACATGGTAATGGATTCCCAAGCACCAGAAAGCTAGCTTACCGCAGCATAATTCCCGATGGTTTTAACACCCCCAGTCCCACCAGGAGTGGCACGATGCAATTCTTGCTCCACAATTAAATTTATTGGAGCAACACCTTCCTGGAATCATATATAAATAATGGTGAATGAATACATCATACAGCCAAAACTATCAAAACAAGAAAAATACCAGAGATTAAACATGATGCAAATGTTTGGCTAAAGAAACTAACAGCTTAATATTATCAGCCTTCATTTGAGTAAAAACATGGTAGAAGGTTTTTAGACTTAGCACAATAACAAATGGTTGCTTCTCATATGGATCAAAACACAAACCATCTTCATCAAGTACTAATTTATGATAGTTATAAACATAACACCAAAAAAACCTTTCTAAAATATTGGCATGCAAAATTAAAAAACTTAATCACAAACCAGTCTCTGGCTCAACAAGGGTATGCACATGTGGGAAAACATTCCATATAAAGCAGCAGTTCATTTTTCTATTCAAATGTGTTACATAATACTTCCAAGATAAGTTATTTTGCATACAAAGTCATGTTCATATTTTCCTCCAAGGCTACTTATAGAGATTTAACTTTAAGCCTTTCATGGTTATATAAATAGAACTCTAAAACAAATTATAGAACTAACATTCTCTCCTGTTTCCGCAGGGACAAAGACAGAGGGGGGCAGGGAGTGGCCCTCCCCCCCCCCTACCAAATGGTAAAATTATCATTTAGTCCCTTAATTTTTTTATGAAATTACATGTTAGTATGATGGAAAAATTGCATTTTGTCCCCCAATAATTTATGATTCATCTCTGGCCCCCTCTAAAGTAATTTTCTGGCTTTGTCACTGCTTGGCCAAAGAAATGGAAATCTGATTTAATCTTATGCATAACTAAAACTCAAGCAAGGAAGATAGCAAACCTGAAAATAGTTTCCAACAGGTGAGACATAAATAATGAAGGTGTACTCAGGAGCAGGTGCAAGACCAAGTACAGCTCCACTTCCCATGAGCAATGGCCTGATATACAAGGACCCTTTACCTGGTGGGGGAACCTGTAATGAGAAATTTAACAGTTTACTCATAAAATATGTAAAGCAAACTGCTAAACTGGACATGCTTAAAATCAGGGATATTAGTTACCCAACGTTTGTTTGCCAGGACGGTTTCCTTTACAGCTTCCACAAACTGGTCAACAGTAGGTGCTGGCATGCACATCCTCTCTGCGCCCTGCCTCATTCGAAGAGCATTCTCCTCAGGGCGAAAAAGAAGAATATTACCATCTTCTTTTCTATAAGCTTTCAGACCTTCAAATAATCCCTATAGGCACAAACAGAAAATGATGTTCAGAGAGAGATAAAAGAGAACTGCTATATCACAATGCTTAAAGACAAATTATCTTAAGCGAAAATTATATTAGAGGACATTGAAGGCAGGATGAACTCTTTCTTCCTTTTGCTTTTTTCAGAGGGAGGTCATTTTATATAACAACAGTTTATAAACTAACTTAATTTGTAAGCATCTGCAAATAAGAATAGACGCGCAAATAAAGCACAGAAACTGTCACATAACCATTCATCCTGATTGGCAATGTAAATGAAATCTAAAAGAAAGCCGCAGATAAAATTCAGGCATGACAATTAAGAAATCTGACCTGCCCATAATTTAAGACCCCAGCTGAGGGATTTAATTCAATATTCCCAAACCGTTGTAATTCACCTTTAGAGAAGTTTCCACCTTGAGCACATTTCATCACATACATATAATCAGTAGGAAGTAACCCAAATCCAAGATTGTCCCACTCTATATCAGCTAGTTCAGATGCCTCACTACTGCATTCAACACACTTAGTCAAGGCACAGAACAAATACCATGTAGGATAGATATAAGCAGAGTAACAGATGAAATTTAACAAAATCATTAGATGATACCTATAGGCAGAGGAAATTTCAAGAAAATTAGAGAACAAAAATGTTCTTTGTGTAGATACTCGTTTTTGGTTATTAACACTGCCAATAGTAGTGCCAAGAAATATCATTCCTCGCAGAATCACTCCATGTTGAAAAGACTGAAATATCATTCCTCGCAGAATCACTCCATGTTGAAAAGACTGTAGAACTAAGCTTAAGAAGGTTGGTAGGATTTTTAGGTTTGCTCCACTGTTGAGATGTCTTAGAGAACATGGCTTGGAGGCTCAGATATCAATATTATTAAAGATGAGACCTTCGATGGTTATTATGATTGTAAAAAGAAAGTAGCGAAGAGGAGTTTAGAGGGCTAAAGTTTGCCAAAAGATCCCCAATGAAACTTTAGATTTTACATTTATAGTCTTTCCATAGTAGTTATCCCAAAGAACAATTATGAAACAATTAGCATATTTTATAGGACGTGGGAGAGATGTGGGTTAATTTACAAGATCGTGTGTGCAAAATGAGAGTGAGTAAAATCACGTTCATGTTACTTATGTGAGTAATTTGAAAGAAGTTATGAAGATGGCAGATATAATGGTAGTTTCATGGAAGTTACACTCATGTAACTCATTTTTACGAGAGTGCTACTTGCAAACTTAAGTGCAAGTGCACAGTTTGATCAATGAGTAGGGGGAGAAAATACTCCAGAGAAAGGTTAAGAAGTAGAATTCTTAACAGTCCAACCCATGCTCTCCAAGACATCCCAGCAATGGAGCAAACCTAAGAATACTGTCAAACTTCATAAGCTTAGTTTCACAAACTTTTCAACATTGAGTGATCCAGCGAGGAACAATATTTTCCAACAACACTATTGACAAAAGCGTTAATAACCGAAAACGAGCATCTACACTTTGTTGAATTGTTTTCTTGATCTCTCGAGGAGAGATTTAGGATAAAATGGAACTAATAACCCAATTCTTTAATACTAAAAAAGAAATTGAACTTCACTTCTTATTAGCCAAATTTTTAGCATTTATTGTGGCTTCTCTTGTTATATAAATTTCCAAAATACTAGATGATGATTGCATTAGTAACTATTTAGCATCAAGGTCCATTTGCAAGCAGTCTGCTCTGCTATAAAAGGAAACGCCATCAGCAAATGGAGCGAAATACAAATTTTATTAGCCCAACAATAAATAATTAAATTAATCTTACAGAAGCAGCCATATGTTTAGCTACAGATAAATTTAATTTTTTTTAAAAGCATTTTCCATATGCACCTAAACGTTATCCGCTTTGGTCATGCAAAAGTGTACTAAAATGAAGTCTAAAACTATTTTATTTACATGCTTTTCCTTTTATAGCTTTTTACCAAAAGCAAGAATCAGTTTTGCAAAGGCGTGTGCCTAGATGCACCCACACCATAGCACCAACAAAAAAAGCACCTTAGAACCTTGCAGACAAGATCCATTTGATTAGGCACATACCCAGTGTGCCTAGGCATGCATTTTTGTAAAGTTTTAGGCACAAAAATAAAGGCCACCTGATTGAATTTCTCTTTAATTTCTTTTGTTTGCACTTTTTCATTAGATGTACATTTTCTCATAAGAAGGGGATAGTATCAAACCATATACTTCTCAAAATGAGTATTGAACTAGAGACATGGACAATAACGAAATCATACATATTGACAGATGAACTAGACTACAATTTAGAGTTTAATATATGTCTTAAGCTATTAATGGCTTAAGCTTAAGCTAGCCCCCTCTTTTTGGTGCCTAAGGCAATATAAGAAGAGTCCTAGAACCAGAGTGCACCTTGTGCCCCTCACAATACTAACTTTAGTATTTTATTGTTGCTTTTTCTATTGGCTTTCTATTTAATAAAAAATGAAAAAGATTGACATTAGAAAAAAAAAAAGAAGAAGAAGAAGAAAATTGCTATTAGCTATTAGCTTCTCTTTTTTACTCTCCTATCTTTCAATTGATAGGAAAATTAAAACTTCAATAAAAATAGTTCTTTGATTGACAAAAAAACAACCAAAAGGGGAAAAAGACGCTATAAGAAAGCAGCTTAATCGAAAAAAGAAAAAAAAAAAAAAGGAACAATGCACTGCACAAATCTAATGCGGTTTGATCATATAATTTGAATTTTTTTAATCTTAGCGTTAAAAAAGAAAAAACAAAAACAAAAAGTTCGCACCTATAAGAATCGGATAAAACAGCAGCACTCTTAAAAAGAGACTTAACTTCATGAACATAGCGACAGGAAACAGAAGCTAAAACTTGCTTATCTAACTGCAAAATAAACGCATAGGCCATTTAGCAAATAAGAAAGAAAAAAACAATCAAAAACGCGAGGGGAAAAGTGAGATTACCTTGAGATATTGCGGCGGAGAGAAGCGCGTGCGTTGAGGGCAGAAAACAGGAAGAAATGTAGCGGCGGCGGAGGCGGAAGAGGAGTAAAACCGTGAAAGGCTAAGAATGTTGTAATTAGGCTGGAGAGTAGCTAGGACGGCGTTGCTCTCCATCTCCCCCTTCTCTTGGGTCTACGAAATGGCAGTTTCTTTTGTAAATCTGTGTTTGTTAGCTGACGTGACCAATATTTAACCTAAACAGCTAAGTATGGAAATGCCTGCTTCCTATTCATGACCCCGTTAGCGTTCCTTTATTACAAAAGGGGCCACGTTTTCTTTTTAAGTTGTAAATAATTCTTTTAGGGATAATATAATTTTTAGCCCTTTAACTTAGGTCTACTTTAGTTCCTATATATATTTTTTGGTACCAAAACTTGATAACTATATTCATTTTGGTCCCTAAACTTAAAAAATATAAAATTTTGATGACATGAAACTCTAAGATTGTGTTGTCAAGTAAAAATTTAAAAAATTATATAAGTTTTTAAGTATTGACGTGATACAATTTTAGAGTGTCGCATAAGTGTTCTAATAACTAAGAAGTGGTCAAACAAGATTGGTTTTTAATCTAGTTGATTTGATCTGTTCAACTGCTAGATCAATAATAATTAATTAAATAAATAAAAATTCATAAAAATTTTAAAAAATAAAAAAAATACATTAAGCTAATTCAACTACAGGTTTTTGTCTTAGTTTTTTTTTATCGATTTCAAGAAATTTTTTATTCAATCGATTCAATCCCTTTTTATGGACAAATATATCAGTCAATTATTGGACCAATCGGTCCGACTAACCATTTCAATCATGTTTCAAGAACATTGATCACATCTTCAAATCTTGACAAAATCCAAATTAAGGGACCAAAATAGATCTAGTTCCCAAGTTTAAGGACCAAAAATTATATTATCCCTTTTTATAATAAAAAAGTGTTTTTTTCCTAATTTGTTTTCAAATTAAATATTAATTGAAAAAAATCAAATTTTAAAAACTAATAAATTACAATAATAAATTAAAAATAATAAGATATTAATTTAATTTATCATTATATTTTTAATTTATTCAATAGAAAAATAGAAATAATTGAAGATTGCCACGTACTAATTTAGTTAGTTGAGTTTTCAGAAGTTAATTTTAAAATAAATCCGAAATAATAAACCACACAATTAATTTTTTTAATTGACTAAGTTTTTATATTTCTTTTTATATAAAATAAATAATAAATATAGTATAATAATTAACAAAGGGTTAGATTTAAAAAGACCTATTCAAGTTAGCTAAATAATCTAAAATTTTAGAGGGTTAGGACAAAAATATTAAAATTGAAATTTTTCAATTGATGATGTAGCACAACATCAGAGTGTCATGTCATCAAATTTTTATATTTTTCAAATTTGGGATCAAAATGAATTTAATTACCAAATTCAAATGCCAAAATGAATAAAAAAAAAAGTACAAGAGCTAAAGTGGACTTAATTGTTAAGTTTAAGGGCCAAAAACCATACTTAGAAACAAGAAATTGATAGGCAACCAATTAACACATATTCAATAATCACTTATTATTTTTTTTTAACCCAACAAGTGTCTCCAGTGGAAAAGAAAATGATGTTCATCTTAGGAGACCGAGATTTGAGCATTGGTGTGTGCAAGATGTGTATGCGTTATCAAAAAATTAAGAAAATAAGTATGAATAAATACTACCATTTAATCACACCAGTATATTCAAAAAATAATAATAATCACTTAAGTGTTTTATACCCAAATTGCTTTGGGTCCTAATAGTTTAGTTACCGAGTCACTTGTTCCTTTTAAAACCCATGCTTATCTAACTTCATATTGAATTATTATTCTAATTGGATAAGTATGTATGAAATCATCATGAAAATGACAATGTCCACACTTTGCCATATTTGAGAGACTTTTCTAAAATGATTTCATTTTCTCTTATCAAGCTCTCAACTTTCATTTTCAACTCAAAATTTTCCTTTTCAAACAATTTATCTATCTTTTGGGAAGTTCCAATTTTATTTTCAATTTTTCATTTTGGATTCTTAAATAAAATTTTGCTTTTAAAAGAAAATCATTCTTAACTTCAACTTTTGAAATTATTTCTTGTATTTAGAATTCATGATCTCAAATTCTAATATTAATTCCTTAAAAGCATTTTGTAATTCATTAAAAAAATATGAATTTAAATCATGTTAACTAAAAGATTGGCTCTTTGACAGCCATTGAACACATCACATTTGGATTTGAGGGTACCTTTCATTTGATTGTTGATAATTGACTCCCTAGCCATTAGTTCAGCATTGGTTTTTGCAAAGGCACTTTAATCTCCTTATTTTCCTTCTCGTCTCCAAAGATTTCCTCTAATGTATCCCATAATTGCTTGGCACTATTATAAGTAGAGGTGAGCGTTCGATTGAATCGAATCGAATGAAAAATTTCGAGTTAATCAAGTTGATGAATCCTATTTTATCATCCTAATTCGATTTAAAATTTTCTCGAATTGAATCGAGTGTGATGGAGTTCGAATCGAATATATTTGTTTGAGTTAATTTAAAAAAAAAAAACTTTGGATCCTTGTAATCAAATTTGTTATTAACTTTCACCCTCTTATAATTTATTTATTAATCTTTTATATACGGTTAGCTTCTTTACTTGTTTAGTTGCTCCAATTATTATCTAATTCTGGTTACTATGTATTTTGAAATTAAAAAATATATTAAATGTGATTTTTTAATAAAAGTTATTTTAAAGATCTGAAATTAATACCAACATAAAATTTTAAAACGAATATTTTATGGAATCATTAATAACTTAATTTTAATATAAATATTCAATATGAATAAACAATTCAATAATATAAATAGTAAAAACGTGAATTTTAATTTACTAATATAAATAAAATTATTCCATTTAGGTTTAATAATTTTTTGGATTATTTTGATTTTTTATTTGGGGTGAAAGGTGAGAGGTAAAAGTTCAGGGAGAAAATAAAAAAAATTGAGGGTTTGAGGGAGTAAAATTTTAAGAGAAAGTAAATAGGGGGAGTAAAATTTTGGATGAAAAATATGCAAAAAAATAAAATTGGGGAGGGAGGAATGGATTTGGGGTAGATGGGGGGTGAGAGTAAAAGTTTTGGAAAAAAATAAAAAGTTTTGAGAGTGTTTAAGGAAAGTAAATGGGGGAGTAAATTTTTAGAGGGAAAATATTAAAAAAAATTGGAGGGAAATAGGTTTTGGTAGATGAGGGTGGGATGGGATGGGATGGGAGGGGAGTACAAGTTTTGGGGAAAAATAAAAAAATTTTGGGGGTTTGTGTAAAAATGTAAAATATTATAGTTTGATATTCGGTTTATTCAAATTATTCGAATTTGAGAACTCAAATCGATTCGAACTCGAAATTCGAAAAAAAATTTTGAGTTGACTCGAACAACTCGATTTGTTTAACTCGAAATTTTAATTTTTTTTTTCGAATCGAATTTTACTCAACCTTAATCATAATAGGAAACTTTTTTGAAGACTTTTCAATCCACAAAAGAGAGTGTACGTAGCATTAGTAGTTTGTTGAGCCTTGGCCTTTTCATTTGCATCCCATCTTTCTTCCTCCTAAGACACCTCCAATGAACCTCTTGTAATGACCTTCCAAGCACCATAGTCAAATGTTTGGATAAAGAATTTCATGCTCACTTCCAATTGAGTAGTTACCTTCATTCAGGAGTGGAAGACACATGATGTAATGATCTTCTTGTTGAACAAAATTTGATTTGAAAATGATTTTCTTGTACAGCGAAAAAAAAAATTTTGAAAACCGACCCAATTTTTTACATTTATAGCAATAAATCTTAAACTGAAATTGTACTTGTGTTTTCAAATAGATGGATCCTTGTCGTTCTCGATTTTCAACCCAACAATCTTCTTTGTTGTTCTTTTACCACGAATTTCCTCAAGCATAGGCTCAATCAAATTGAATCAAACACAGAAACTAGAAATAGTTTTCTTTTCTTTTGGGGTGAAAACAAAAATTGTCTTCTCAAATAAAAATCAACAGAATCATTATTCTGAAAAATATATTTATTTCTTAGAAAATAAAAGTTTCTATTTTTTGGCAGAATAACAATATTTTAAAGTTGTGTAAATAGTTCTATCGATGTCATCTATTCCTACTAAGGTTGTCGCTCATTCATATTCCATGAGGGGACTTTGGGCCTCACTTACATTAAGTCCAATTACGAGTACTTCTTGGACTTTTTGACCCAGTACTTTGTAATTTGGTCCAATCCGATTCTATTTTTCTATTTCCCAAAATTAACTTCAATATTAAATAATTTTTTCATCCCAATTTTACCCCTGATAAAATTATGACAATATCCCTAATAAAATTTTCAAAACAATATATTTAATATTTCACCATTTAACTTGTTCGCAATGACCTTATGGTTTATTTTCATTTTCGGGCTTTAAAATGACTAAAAAACATAAACTAAATCTTCCGATCATTTTTTAGAATTCCTTGTTCATTTCTAATTGAATTCATTTCTCATTTCCATTTTCATTTTGAGAAAACCACATTCATTTCCAAATGCTTTCATCTCTCTATTTTCATTTTCATTTTGGAGGAAATACTAATCACTTCCAAATGTTTCTTATTTATCAATTTCACTATTTCTATTTATTTATGTTCATTTAATTCACCATGCAATTCATTTCTAGTTTCAACTAGCTAGCGAAGGGATTGATTGGGTATATGCAATTGAGGCTTAAAAAATTCATAATTAAGTTTCAGCTTTTGCCTATTAATTCTAAACTTATTTAGTCACAAAATCATTCCACTATAGTATTGTGACTGAGCTATCCTCAATGACATACCATTAAAAAAGCAATTCGATTAGTGCTCGTCCAACGACCTTGTTATAAGTGCGTTATTCTCATAGGATATCTTTAATCTCTTTGGGATAATATTCATTCTCCCAATATGATCCTACTTTAGTCAGATAGATGATCCCATAGGGATTATCTATCATGAGCCACATACGGATGATCCAGCGTCAGCACGGAGCGGGTCTACACCAATATACATTGTTTCATCCTAATCCTCAAGATGAGCACGAGGAGATCCCAGATGATGATCCACCTCGACATGTGGACCCAACTTGATCCTCTCCACCAAGTCACTCTACTGTTGCATATTCGGTCACACTTACGGACGTTTATTGCACACAGCAACAACATTTCGAGCGAATCAACCTCCTTGAACAACGACAAACCAAGTGGATTGACCACTTTGAGTAGCCGCACTTAGATCGGCTAGATCGCCTTGAGCAGCGACATACGAAGCACTTCAGCTGGCTTCAGCGCTAGCAAGATCGCAGTGAGGCATACATACAACAGATGACCAGCATTTTCACATTTCTTCACCAGATCCCCCTATTGTACTTGAGCCTCGCGATCTTGATATCCCACACAATGTCGATCACTGACTTTATTTCGTT
Organism: Kokia cookei; assembly: GCA_039519145.1. Lineage (NCBI taxonomy): Eukaryota > Viridiplantae > Streptophyta > Magnoliopsida > Malvales > Malvaceae > Kokia > Kokia cookei. The sequence goes on from CM076908.1 coordinate 13,032,162, forward strand.
TTCTATTTTATTTATTTTTATTCTAATTTGCAATTGTACTTTTATTTTTATTGTTAGTTGTTTTTATTTTATTTGTGAGACTTAACTGTTTTGTTTTATTTTATTATGCACTTTACTATGAGTATTTTGTCAGTTGTTTTTCCATTTTATTATCTTTTTATCTTATTTATTTTGTCTATGTTCTTATTCGTGTGCTTGGAAGAATTTACTTCATTTAGAATCTCCTACGAGTTTGGATTTCACTATTTCGACAAAATCATCCAAATTCAGGGCAGTTTTAGTTCTCTTTCTCCCTTATGATATTTTGCTTATTATGTTTATATCTATTTGTCCATTGAGGGCAATGTACATCTAAGTGTGAGGAGGATGTTATATGTTTATGCGATAAAGTCTTTGAATTATTGGTTGTGTTTAAGTAATTTTCTCAAACCTACCATTAAAGTGATTTTTTTTTAATTTGGAGATTTTATTGATTCTGTTTTGGGATTAACTTATGAATTTTTTTGTATTGTTTTATTTATACTTTAAGACATGAGAGAGTCAAGCATGATAAGTTGTTTTTTAGAAATTATTATTTTAAGGTGTCTCTCTGAACTGAAGAATTATCTTGAAATTTTAAATTTACAAGTTTGACATCAAAACCATAATTTTTTGTGACCTTTTGAGCATATATATATATTCATGCTCACTTTATTTTTTGGTTGTGAGTATGTTAACTTTTGTTATTCCAAAACTTGCTTCGATTATACATGTCGAGATCAAATTATTGATTTGATATACTGAGATGATAAAGACACTTAAGATTTAACCCACCTAACATTTACACAGCTTACATGTTGTATTATCCCTTAGTAAACCTCGTTGATCTTAACACATTTTTTTCTTATCACCCGTTAATGTTAACACGTGTTGTAAATCATTTTTCTTATTGACTCCCTTTTTGTCGAGATTTAAATTGGTTAGTTGTCTGAATATATTTCACCACTTGAATTGCTGAATTTTAATTTGTTCTTAAAAAAAAAAAAAAAAGGAAAGAATTTTTTTATTGAGCTTGAATCATTAGTTTCATATTCTGCTGAAAACTCATTTTTCATTCTTTATTTCTTTTTTATGTAAATTATTTTAATACAACAACTGAATATTTTTAGTTTGGTAACTTATCAACTGGACTCTCGATCATAATCAACTCTTCTGAATTTTTTTCGTACCCCTAACCTAAGTCTCATTACAACCTTGTAAAGACCTTTTGATTGGTGTGTCATCTCATTTTTATAGTGGTGGGGATTTGATTTTCAAGCAAGCATATGGTGATAACATTTCTTGGTCGACCGTTGAGTACACATTACTTGAATCTTAAACACTTTGAGCGCTTTGAGTGAAACCTTAGTGAGGGTGTTCATTCTTGTTGAGTTTGAATTTCAGGTAATTATTGAGATAGGGGAGACACTTACGTTTTATGCCTTACAAATTTCTGATTAGATTGTTTGTGTTATTTAGTGTCATTTTAGTTTAAATTTACAATGCATGATTATTTGTAAATTATCCAATGACATTGTTGGTGAAAATAATAAATTAAGGAAAGTTAACTTGAATGTGGATTGAGAATTTTGCTTAAGGAAAAAAAAACGCTTAAGTGTGGGGATATTTGATAAGTGTTAAAAGTAACATGTTTTAACCTCATTCTTAAAGCGTTTTTGAGTGATTATTTGATGTTAATTGTGAATTCTATGCTCCTAATTCTTAAAATTCATGTTTTGATGCTTAATAGAGCACTTGGGATAAAAAAGAGCCAAAATTAAGTGAAAACCGAAGCGTTAGAGCAAGCTATAAGAGCCATATGGGCTTAACCATTCCACATGGCTAGACCACATGGTTGTGTGACCCACATGGACGTGTGGTAGACCGTGTCAATTTCACGAGATTTCACTCTGAATTATGGAAAATCATGATTTTTAAGTTTTTTGGACATTCTAAGATGTATATATGATAAAAGAAAAAAGATAGGTGTGAGCCGTCATAGAATATTCAGAAAAACAACACGAAAAACACCATTGAAGCCGATTTTGAAGCAGATTTCTGTCAAGATTGAATATTCCAGTTGATTTCTTAGGAGACTATCATGAGTTTATTTCTTTCGGTATACTATGTAACACCCAAAACCCAACATCGTTGCCGACTAGGGTCTCGGGGTTTCCAGACCAATTACAAAAGATAACGGATAATATTTTAAACTTTATTTCAACTATTTGCACTTAACAATCTAGATTACAACTCAATAAATATTTCATGCATATTTATAGCATTTCAAGCTAACAGGGACTCAATTGAATCGCTATTAAAACTTCTCAAGAAAATATCAAATTCCCAAAATAGGGGTCACATGGCCGTGTGTCTCAAACACACGCCCGTGTGCCCTGTGGTACATGTTTGTGCCTTAGACCGTGTGCATACCTGAATTATTAACAGCGAAATAAGGCCACACGATCGTGTCCCAGCCCTTGTGTAGCCCGTGTAAGACCTGCACCTAATTTTCGCAGGGGCACATGCTCATGTGTACCTACAAATTCATCAATAAACATGCTTAAATCCTTACCAATTAGCTAAACATACATTCAACTCACAACCATTGACTTCCATGTAGATATTCAACTTGTCTCATGCAAACAAAACACATATAAGTGATTAACCATTCCAAATTCATTCATTTAACTAGTTTAAGCATTTTCCATTTTAACAAATGCCACACCAAGCCTTATATAGCATTTGACATCCACAAGGAGTTCATTCTATCAAAATTATCATCATTCATTAACTAACATAATTCACTTACTTAACATACATAACAAGTCAAACAAGTTACCCCTAATACATGTTATATAAGCCATGTGATGTAAAAACTACTGAACGAGCTCTTGGGAGAGTGTGATTCTTCTTGAGAATCCGATCTACAACAGCAAAACGAATCTACAAAACAATAATCAAATACACAGGTAAGCTTACAAAGCTTAGTAAGTTCGCAAGAATGATTAACTTACAGAATATAAAATTCAGTTATAGAAATAGTAATAAACATCTTCGTTATCTCGTATCATCAGAACTAGGCAGGTCTTCTCAACTTGTTCCAAAGGTTTAGCTCATATGAGCCCAGATAGAGTTTAGCTCTTATGAGCCCAAACAAGGTACGCTCTTATCGAGCTAGAATTCAAAAAATTGCCCCACCGAGCCAGAGTCCAAAATATTCTTCAAGTCTTCTGTCTCACTCCAACTAAACAATATAAACAAGATAAATGAAGTTATAAATTTAGAAATTGAAATTTAATCGTACGAAGTTACCGGACTAGTTTGTAGTTAGGAATTAACTCTAGGGACTATTCTGTAATTTTTCTTTTTCCCCGATCTGTAACACATCCTTGATCTATCACAATAAATCACTCAAATTTCTCATTAAATCATGAAATTTAAACCATTTGTTGCATTTAAGTCCTTTTGTGAAATTTATAAAATTATCCTTAACATTTCATTTTTATTCAATTTAGTCCTTAGACTTTAAATATGCAAAATAACCACTTTTTCCTTTCAATCCATACTAGCTTAACAATCAGTAGTACTTACCCAATCCCTATATACAATTATTTCACATCAAGTACATGCATTTTTATTGTTTTAGCAATTTAGTCCCTAAACCGTAAAATCATGAAAATTCTCTTCACAAAATCATTAAATCTAACAACCAAGCTCATAATAATTTCATAAATTTTCAAGAACAAGATCATTCATCAATAGTAAATTTTATAACATTTGACATATTCACAAATTAGTCCTTGGGTTAGCTAGATTAAATTAATACGGACTCAGAAACATAAAAATGACTAAAAACGGACGAAATCTACTCACCCAAATAAGGAACCAAAGCCAAATGAAGCTTTCTTCAATGGCTTCTTAGGGTTTCAGTTTAGTAAAGAGGATGAAGGTGCGAAAATAAAAATTTATCACTTAATTTTTGGTTAAAACTACTTATGTCATGAATTACCATTTTGCCCTTAATGAATTAAACCAATTTTTCACCAAGTAAAGACCCAAAACCGTCCACTATACAACCTAAGGGTATAATTACCTTTTAAGGACATTTCTAGGTCATAACCTTTCAATTTAGCATAATCAATCAATGATTCCTACATTTTGTAACCTTTACGATTCAGTCATTTTTCCTTAATTAACTATGTAATCGATAAAATTTCTTAACCAAAATTTAATACGATGCTAATAACATCATAACTTTTAAATAAATAAAATTTATGAATTAACTCGTTAGAGTTGTGGTCTCGAAACCACTATTTTCGACACCACTATCTTTTGGATGTTTTTATTTTCAAGCATGAACTAATTTTCTAAATACATAGGGAGATGAACTCTATGATGGATTTTGTCGTTTGATTTTTATTTTATGCAATAAATACTTAGTTTCATGTTTTCAATTATGTGTTCTTAATTTTTTATTTAATATTTCTAAATTATTGATCCATGTTTGATATGCTTAAATTGGTAGTTGAATAGACTCACTTTAAGAGTAGATCTTGTGTAATTGAGTGGAGTTGCATGCAATCCTAGAAATAGGACGATATAAATTTATTGAATTAGAGTCAAATCTAATAGGAAAATCCATAGCATGAGCTAATGCGATAATAGGGATTTTAATTTAAGAGAGAACAAATAATAAATCTAGAGTCACTTGCTCTTATGCTTGAAAGTGATATTAGTATAATTTAGGAATTTCTACGGATCAAACTTCTAAGTAAAGAAATAGCATAATTTAGATTGATAGTGACAAATAAAATCTAAGTGAATTCTTTCTTGCGTATTGTTTCGCTTCTTGGTTTTTAATCGCTTATTTTCGTGATTTGTTATTTGTCGTGTTCGTTAGTTAATTTTAGTTTTTAATTAATCACTCGATTTATTCAGTTAAATAATAGAAAACGATAATTACTAATACTTTTAGTCTTTGTGGGAACGATATCATTACTTACTATAGTTATACTATTAATTGATATATGCACTTGAATTAGTCAAATTTTTAATTAGTTTAGTAACTAGAGCTGATCGTGGGCCGAGCTGGGCCAAGTTCGGGTCGGGCTTCAACAAAACTTTAAGCCCAATTGCTAGGCTTGGGCTCAACCCAAAAAAATGGGCCTAAAATTTTGTCCAAGCCCGAGCCCGAGCCGACTCGACTCATATTAAATTTTTTAGATTATTTTATTATATACAACAAATTTAAAAAATACATAATATATCAAATACACATAAAAACATTAAAAAATAAACAAATTTAAAATACATTAAAAATTCTTTATACTAATATAGTTGCAAATAAAGTAGTAGAAAAATTAACAATAAAACATAAGGTCTACAATATTCAAATAATATTAAAAAAGACAACGAAAAAATAGTAAAAATGCATAAAAATAACATTCAAACAACCAAAATAACAACCAAAACAGCAGCAAAAATAACAGCAAAACAACAACAAAAATAGCAACAAAAACAACAACAAAAATAACAACAAAAATAGCAACAAAAATAACAGTAAAAATAGCAACAAAAATAACAGCAAAATAGCACCAAAATAGTAAAAAAAACAACATCAAAACATCAAAAAACAACAATCAAAATAGAAAAAAAAGCACCAAAACAACAATATAAATTTTTTATTAAAATGGTTAATTTATTCGGGTTAGGTCGGGTCGAGCTGGGCTTGGGTCAAAAAACTCTTACTCGAGGCTCGACTCGTTTAGAAAATGGACCTCATTTTTTGTCTAAGCCCATTTTTCGAGCTTATATTTTTGTCCAAACTCTCTCATTTTTCGGGCGGGCCTTTGGGCCAGGTCGGGTCGCCCGACCCATGATCTGGTCTATTAGTGACACATCACAATACAAATTGCAACATGTGAGTCACATAATAGAGATACGAGAGGTGTTAATTTTTTTCATAAAGGAGTCTCTACAAGTAAATTCGAACGTTACTCAACCTCTTGCCCAGCTCAGTCAAGAGTTATAAACAATGATTCCATCGTGGAGTGAGCAATACACGTCTGTTAAGCAGACTTCGAAGAAATAATTGCTCCACCCAAATTAAATACATATCACATTGTAAGGCTAACTTAATCATTTACCCAATTTGCATCACAACATCCTTCTAGGGCTGCAAGGTATCTGACAAATTCCAGCTTCGAAGTTATTTTACTTTTAATTTCACTTACCATTTAGGTAAAGCTAAACCTAAACAACTACCATGGTAAATTGTGTACCATGACACTCTCCCCCACTTACTATGTCGATGCCCTCATTGACATGGAGCCACAACATTTATAACCTTGTTGCATCGAGTTGACATTTCAGTCTCAAGTTCATCTTGGACCTTCAAATCCTAAGGTTATGATCTATTCAAAACGTATAGAACATAGACTCGAACTTGGTCTCATCTCAATTGTTGGTGGTCTCATCTATGCCCATTCCTCCACCAAACACTCGGACTCAATGCTACAACACATAATCATCAAGACAACTTGAAGTGTTAGGAAATATGCCCATATTGTAGTAAACATGGAACCGTTTTCTATTAGTTTGAACGATGAATAAATAAATAAAGTTAATTTCACATTTCACTATTATGTCTTTTGTATTTTTTGTCTTTCATATTTTGCATGCATAGTGGACCCAAATAAGTTCATAATCCCGTAAAAGAATCAAAGGGAGCATTTGATTCAAATACTGAGAAGGATTATTATGTCGTCTACAAATCCAATTGGGTAGATGGCAAATCATGGCTATCAGAGAGTTGACTCCATGGGTAGAGACATGATGTATTAATTAGTAGAATGATATATTGAATTGGACCCAAGATGAATTAATTCTGAATCTATTTGTGAAATAATTCACTTACGACATTCATGGTGTGATTTACCTAAATTCTGAGTTAGTCACTGACCATGTGTATACAACTCATGTGTTTTGATATAAGTGGAGGCTTATGCTCTAAAGATGATCGAGCTCATAGCCAGAATGTTGGGTAAATGACTTTTATATGGCATGATTTTACTAACAATAGTGGAATTCATATCTCAATTAAATAGTTAATGATATCCTCTCATTGGCATTGTGTGGATTGATAAATATGGAACGTGGCCACGGGTTACTTGTTCTCGAACGAGCAATTTATCACAGTCATTTGTTGACAGTGATCATATTAATCATTAAGAAGACACAATGGTAATAATGAGATAAAATAGGATTGTATTGAGTGAATGGATTTAATTCAAAGGAACCAAAGATATCATATGAGAGTAACACACACATGATGAAGTCATTGAACAAAGCAACTGGATGAATTGCTTTCGTAAAGAGTATACAATAAGGAGTTTTAAATCATGGTACTTTTTGTGGACTGACTCTATGATTAAGTAATTGTGAATTATCAGAACGATGCTTCTGAACATAATTGCAATTACTAGAGCCTAATTGTATATGTCTGATTGGTCCCTCCGCTAGCTCAACAAAAGCTCAATCGAACTACATTGAATCAGAAGAAAATTCTATGATTTATTCTATGTGAAATTAAATTAGGCAGTCGTGAGAATTGTTCAATTAGAGAATTTGATTAAATAATTTTCTTGAAAAATTAATTTGAAAAATCTAAGTGATTTTTGAAAAATTAATTTTGATCAAGAAAAATTAAATTAATCAAATTAATTAAAATTAATATGATATTTTTTAAAATTAATTTCAAGTCAGACAATTGACTCAATGGGTAATTGAACTTGAAAATTGAACTATTCCAAAAATAATACTATTTTAATAGTTTAATATTAAATTTAATTTAATACTTATTTTAATATTATGTTATTAATTTAATATTAAAGTGAATATGTTAAATATTAAATTAAATTTAATGTTTATATTGTAAATAAACATTTTATTATCTTAATAAGATTTAATATTAAATTTAATGTAATATTTATTATTATGTTAATTTAATATTAAAATGATTAAATTTAATCATTATTAAACTTTCTAAACTCTTCTTATATAAAGAGAGTCTTAGCTCATTATATTGAAAGAGAGAACATACACACTTGAATTCGAGAGAAAGTTGTAAAGACAAAATTCTCTGAAAAGATTATTTCAAAAAATCTCTAGAGATTTTTTATTTATTTACAACTTAACCCAAATGTTCAGAAAAATTTTGAAATTATCCCACTGGTAATTTTTGTGAAAAATTTTCTAAATCGAAATGAGCCCACACTCGGCAAACGTGAGCTTGAAGATAGCAAAGAAAACTATTTAATTAAGTGTTCATCCTAAACGAATCAAAAAGATACAATTTTGGTTAAATGTTTATTACTTTAAATATCACAACCAAAGATATTAAATTTTTTAAAACTCTGATTTTTTCCTAAATTTATTTTTCGCTGTGTTTTTAAACCTTTTTTTTTTCAACATGAAGAACCCTTAATGGTATAACCCTTTGTCGAATGAATATTGCTATGTCTTTCATACTAAAAAACGTATCCCTCTAGATGTGGCACCAATCGCACTCTTACAACATCCTGCTGGATTCATCCCTTTAAACATGGTTTATGCAAACCGCCCCTTACGACCCAACACTAAATTTCTCTAAATGGGAAATTCAAGCACATTGGTCATCCCCAACTTAGGCCCTCTCGACCCCTCCATGGTCACCCCATTGAGTGTGGTCATCTTGGCCAACCACAACACATGCAACACCAACAAAATAGGTTGATCTCAATCTCAATCTCGGAGATTGCCTGAACAAGACATTCCCCACTAGTTCTCTTGTTCAAGATCTCAGACTTAATAATCCTCTAATTTAAGAGCCACGAAACCAAGAGTTTACACCCAAGCCCCATAACTTAACTCTAAGCGTGGAACGGGCAAGTTAGAATTAAATCATAAGGAATCCAACTAGGCACAAAGAGCCTGTGTACCACCACTTTAATGCCCCCACTTGGGTTACAAGCTAGTGGTACCAAGCTCAGCTTGAAGTCAAGGCTTGCATATGTGCCTTGAAACGCCCTCAACCTAATCTAACTTATCGAATCCAAATCTCAGATGTTACATTTCAATTTCAAACTTACACTTAAATACTCATACAAAATTTTCAACACATACAACTCAATTAAATATAATACTTCAACTAATTACAACTAAATGTACAATGTATCATTAGAATCTTGGTCCTAGCCTTTTTTTAATTACGAGGACATACAACATCACAACTTAATTGGATTACTCTACTTATTTTTCTTTTAAGTAATATTGTTGGCTACATTATACTGCCAACATATTCTGTATACGCTACAAAGGCTTATAAACAAATCTCATAGCTTATTCACATTATTTCTACTGAACTCGAACATGCCATTTAACTCGCTCTATGTGCATAATAGCCCACCTTGCCACTCTTTTGGCGAAGTCTCTCCTGGCAAAACCTCAAATCAATTTACCTATAACATGAAACACAAATGTAAGTTCATCATAACTTAGTGAGTCAAACCCCATTTGCCTGAATCGCATTTATACAATGCATTTCGTAATTTCATTAATCATCTCATTGTCCCTTGTTCTTTAACCTGACTTTGGTGAATACCTCACTAGATTTTCACTCTTCATACACCATAGGCGTTATACCTTACTATTCACTTCTTTAGTTCATAACTTACGTTCTATATTAAACCCTTTCGTGATTTCTTATTCATTCTTATACAGTCGTAGCCTTCATTCAAATTTGCTCTTGAAGCCCATTTGATTCGTACTTTGAATTTGCCACATATTCTAGTGCGTTCCAACTTTTCTTGTTCATATCTTAATACTATACAGGATTCGCCATAACATTCCTTACTTAGTCGTTTCTTTCGAGTTTCCTATACGAAACATTTTTTCAAGGTTTACCATACTTACCATTCCTTTCCTTCAGGGTTCACCACAAAAGCATTCCCTTCAAATGATAGCCACAAGGGCCTTCCTTTGGAATGCACCACAAAAGCATTTCTTTTTTGTAGATTGCCATTAATACTTCCTTTCATTCCGAACTCACCACAAAGGCAACCTTTCGGAGTGCGCCATACAATTGTTCCTTTCCTAACGTGTTTATGAAGTGGATTTGCCTAAACTCACAATACGTGAGGTTTGCCCATCTTTGTTCTGGGACACGTAAGGAACCCTATTGGTAATCACCTTCTTTAAGTTCATTCCATATGATGCTCCTAACTATGGTCTTACACGATATTATGCCATGAACTTTTCCTTCCAAATATTAATGTTTAAAGTCCCGACAAACCCCTTTAGACAACTCCGCGGAGACAAACATGGACTCATTCATAGCAGACAAAAACCATAACATGTTTTCAGTAGACACATATGCATTTCAATCATTCATATACAAGCATCCTTCCATCTCAAGACTCATAGTGCATACTTAAACCATCATATCTTGTGCAATTTACACATCATGGTCCATCAAACATTCATGCTACATAGAATCATCACATCATACTTTTCTAGTTTATATTTCAAGTTTCAATCACTTTTCATAGAAATTTCTAGAATACACAACAGACACACAAGAGTCGACTCAAGAACTCATTTGAAGGTCATGAATAGTAGCTTAGGCCTTAAATCCAACAATCAACAAGATAATACAGCAACCACTGCCTTATAGAACCAAAAATATCATTAAAATCCATCTGAATGACCTTTAACCTTATTTCAACCCAGAAAACCCTAATTGGCCCTATCTTTTCCAAGTATTCTTACAAATATACATTTTCTTAACAAGCAGAATCATAAATCTTACCTTCATGTAGAGAAATCATTAATAAAATCCAGGATTTAAACCCAAGCATAAATAAATCCCCTTCTTATTCCCTTAGCTTTGAAACAGTAATATTTTGAAAAAAAAAGTTTTTTATCCTATCTAACGTATCTATTAATATAATCTATGGCCTTATTGAAACTTGATACGTGTCATCTCTTTGCTAAATTGTTTTATCAAAGTGTACAACTCCCGAGAAACCTAATTGAGTACTTCCATTTCTCTTTTAGCTATCTTGATTCATGTTTGGTTAGTTCCTAACTAGCTTACCTTGTAATTTAACTAGTTACGAGACCATAATTACAGGGAACACTATACCATTGGCTTAACTCATATCTTCAAAATCATTTTACTTAACCACGGATCTTATTCCGCAAATCATAACAATCTGGTATGGAACTCTCATTTACTTATTTTCATATCAAAGTTCGCCCACTTCTTATGCCACAATTGCATTTGGGCAAATATCAATTCGTCAATTGTACCTTTCAAAAGACTACGCCCGACTGTGTGTTTGCCAAAACCAAGGCGTTATAGGCATTTTCAAAGAATTATTATACTTAGCCAAATTCTTGCCCTTTACACACATTCAAAACTTACTCTTTATGACTTACTTCCATGAACATCATTTGAACACTAAAGCTTCGCCGAGCGGGATGTTACATGCCTTGTTCGACTCAATAGGTCGTTACCCTACACAACACAAAATACAAAATTAACTTACCATGCCATCTCAAGTGGTCCTCTAACTGCTCAATCTCGCTATGCCTTCAAAGCTCATCTTGATCGCAAAGGCCCACTAGCCAACATAGATGGAGCTTGCAATCGTTCCAACACTGTTTATGCGCACTCTTGCACCACTCAAGTGCCCTCAAACTTGATTGCCTCAATAGGACACTACACTTGCTCCAACGATTCTCAAGTGCACTATAATTCATTTCCCTTTACCTAATTCTCATGTTTAAACAATAGTATGAATCTGCTTCTAAATTGTTGAAAATATACTACTGCAAAATAAAATCGTTAACACTAACAGGACAAATGAATAGAGCATAAATAAATGAAATAATCACTGTGTTGTGGAAGAACCACTACCTTAAAAGCAAATTCACCTCGATCAGTGTAATTGTATAGTGGACATCGCCCCTAAGATTAACACAATACTTCAATATTTATACACCCGAATAAAAAAAGTGAAACACATTTGATATTACTTTCTTAAAAGGAATTGGGAAATAAAATCGAGAAATAAATTGGAAGGAAAACGACTAAACCACACTAAGTTGCATTACCAAGAAAAATTGAAGGATTCACAAACGATCCCATTTAAATCCCAATCTCTTAAACAAAATATCCCTCTAATATAATTTAGTAAAACACCAAAATTTTAGAGAAAAAAAAATGAAGAAAGTTGTTTGTCTTCTGCTGTGTTGTGTAAAATAATAAAAATAAGCTGTTATTTATATTGTTTTCTAAAAAGGTAAAATGGAATTACAATATCAATTTCCAAAAATAGTAGAAATTTTTTTGCAATTAAAAATATTCTGAAAATATTTTTTGCATTACCAACAACAATGTCAAGACTTTCAAATTTGACATATACTAGGTATATGACATATCAGTATTAGTCGATCCTTCATTGAATGCTCACTCGACTGTGGAAACTCCAAACATCTATTTCTCAACAATTACTTGTTCTGTTTTGTTATCAAATTGGGCTTCATGCCTATGACCTTGACACCACCAACATAGCCTCATGGATTGATTATCCAGCAGGATAAATCACACCATGAGGGTGAAAGGCTTATGCAGAAACATTGCCATTACAATGCTCATCCTAAGCCTATTTAAAATTGTTCACGGGTCGAACCAGATTAGATTCCAATAAAATTTTGGATCTAAATGATAGACTTGAGCTGACCCAAAAATGGGCCTACATTTTTACTAATGTTCAACCTATATGAAAATGCTAAAGCCCAAACTTAGCCCGCCCACATTAAATTTTTTTATTTTATTTTTTATATAAAAATTAAAAAATATAATAACAAGTAAATATCTTTAAAATAATAACAAAATTAACAATAAAATAAATATTATACAATATTCAAACATTAATAATAAAATAATAACAACATAATAATAAAATAATAGCAAAAAATAAGAAAACAACAACAAAACAAAAAATAATAATAACAAAACAACAGGGTTTTTTTAATGCAAATTCAAGCCAAGCTAAGCCAAAAAACCTTACCAAAGACCCGGTTTATTTTCTAAACAAATCTTATTTTTTTGTTCAAGCCCATATTTCGAACTTACATTTTTATCCAAACCCTCCCATTTTTTGGACGAGCGTTGCTACAACATGGAAATGGAAATGAAAGCCAACCCACTTGGATGAACTCACACGACCATATCAGCTTCTTCTCGGAGTGAAATCGAATACAGAATTAAAATATGGGAAGGTAATACGCCTATTGTTACAGCAAATGATAAGGAATTCATTATTCTCCCTACTACAAGAGAGATCCTCGTCCAAGCTTCTACTATGAATTCTCAACACTGGCAGCCTAGTCCCGAAAAAGGTCTTTACCCCGGTAATCCCTCCAGTATTAATTCACATCAAACAATTTATTTTAAGGGCTTCTTTAAGCATAAATGACAAATTAATGCTTATTTGAATACAAATTAACATGCATTATCATAGGTAAAAACAATGAAGTTTAATCATGTAAAAGATTGTAAAAATCTCCAGCAGGAATGTCTCATCTGTGGGTTGAAAGAGTTCTAAACAAAACAAACCTCATCCGAATCAATTTCCAACATCACTACTAGAGAAACTGACGACTTTGAAACATCTAGGGCAAAAATCTAATCCTATTTTTTCATCATATCAGCCATAATATACCACGCAAACACACTATAAAACCTAACAAACCACCCTAAAAAACTAAGAACATCGTAAACCAGACCACACCAGAATAAAAAGGATGGAGAAGCATTTACAAATATTCTGAACAAGATCCAAGTTAGTAAGCAACTTTCGCATGTTTAGTTGTTGCATGGCATGTTGAACATCTGCTATTCTGCAAAACTCCAAAAAAAAAAAAAAAAAAGAGAGAGTACTTCAAAAGCTGCTTCATGGCGTAATTCATAATCTGACGGGACACTAGAATGCGAGATTGGAAAGAAAAGAGTACCTTTGTGCAAAATGGTTAAAATACAACTGTAGAAGCTAAAAAGAAACTACATATATTTCTACAACTTCAGCTTTGACCTCGTCCTCATTCCCAATTTCTCATTCTCGTCTAGTTTGGGAGCTACATTGTCTTCAAGCTTTTTGCCTCTGACACGTCTTCCATTGGCTATAGAATAAAAACATTTATGAACCGCAAGGATACAAAATAGAAAGACCGAAAAAGATGCCCAAAAACAAAATAATCTGATCAACTTGTATAACTATTATGAGAAATTTACTAACTTGATCATAAATGGGGAATGCTACTGTTAAAGAACCAGAGACAACACAAATGAGGGGAAAAGCAAACAAAATACAAACTCAAATTGTAAATAAGAGCCTAGTAAAATGTTGATAGTGTCATCTGCATGCAAGAAAATGGGAATTTGCATACAGCTAGAATCAGCCTTTACCTGATAGGGCTTGGTATCTTGAGAAACCTTCCCCAAATGTGCTTCTTGAACAATTACTGGATCCCCAGATCCACCATTCTCTCCTGAAGCACTCGCAAGACTGCAAGTTCCTCCACTTGGAGGAATACCCTGCATTGATTCTGCTACAATATCCTGCAAATGGTCTGTATTTCCTAGATTGGAAGAATCAACTACAACCTTTTTTTCAAAGGTCTCTTCCAAAATCTTGGTTATTTTATCAACAACCAGTGCATTAGTCTCATCAGCTCCTCCTTGACTCTGATCATATGACAATGATACATGCTGATCTGGAAGCAAATTTGGTTCATTTAAATTTACACTGAAAAACAACAAACGTAATTGTACAAACCTGAGTTATCTGAATCAAGAAATAATCAGAATATCAGCACATGATTAAATAACAAGCCGAAAGAAATCAATATAAGGGCAGAAGTGCATACCTGTGAGCACAATCCTCTTCTTCACTTACAGCAGCATCTTTTGCTTGCCTCCTTTTTTTAGTGCCATGTGAAGGTGAGTTGTCAACTCTTCTTTTCCTTCCAGCTTGAATCCTTTCTTCAGATAAAGTCTTTTCCGCATTGCTTTTTTCAAATCCAGATTCCAAATGATGAATACCTTTGACCACCTCATCTTCAGAGGCCACTTCCACTGTCACTTTTGGTTCCCCATCAAATCCCAAGGGCTTTCTTCCATACTGCTTGTATTTTTTCCCATCACATCCATGGCTTAAAACCAACTTTCCATCTGACATTAAACACACATCTTCATGGTCAGAGATCAACGATCTTTCTTCTGGCTTAAATTGGGCCATGTCAGGGGCATGTTTGAATATCAATTCTCTGCAGCGCTTAATCCAAGAAAAACCGGCAGAGCTAGGAGAAGCACTATCTGGTTTTGACATTGGTGAGTTGAATCCATTGCCATTGTCAGCAACAACCCCATTTTTAACTGAACTGGATCCAGCATTTTGCATGACAGTTTGCTGTTTCAGGGTCTTTCTTTCAGATGCTTTCTGCAGGCTAAGCTCTACAATAGAGCATTGCATTTGAGCAACCATCATATTATCCACAGCAGCTTTCATGTCCCCCAACTTTTTTAGCTCTTCAATCTCAGCATGTATTTCTTTTCTATCAGCATGCAGTAGTTCCCTCTGCTGCTTCAATTTGTGCCTTTGCACCGTAAGTTCCTCAATAGACTTGTTCAGCTCTGTCCACTCCTTTTCCCTTCGCTCACGATCCAATTTGATCTCTATTCTCTCAGCATCAAGCCTTTTCATTTCTAAGGTAGCTTGTTCTAACTCTTTCTCTGCTCTTTCCTTCAAAGCATTAATATGCTGAAATTGATTTCTCTTTTCTTGCTCAAAAGCTTCCTCTCTTTCCTTCAAAGAACTTTCCAATTCTTCACGCCTTTTCTCAATAAAATTCTCCAGCTCCTTCTTCTGGGTTTCAATTCCCAGCAACAATTCAGCACGCTCTTGTTGAATCCTGTTGAACCAATCAGAATGCTCACTTACCATCTTGTTCATGAAATCTTCTCTCTCACGATTCAATGATTCAACATCCTTGTTATGCTTTTCTCGCAATACATCACGCTCTCTTCTCAAGCTATCACGCTCGTCCTTGAGAAACTTCAAAACTGCTTCTCTCTCCTCATGAACACGCATGGCTTCCTTCTTCAGCTCTTCTCTTTTTTCATCAATCAATTCCCACTCAGTTTCAAATTTGGCCTTCTCTACTTGTAACCTATCGGCATTAGCCATCAGCTCCAGCTTTTGTGCCCTAACCAAATCAAGTTCCTCCTTCAGTTTTGATTCTAAATTGGATAATTCATGTCTCTCACTTCTCATGGCTAGTAGTTTCTCCTTTGCACAATCAACTTGGTTTCTTTTATCTTCTAATGAAGACAATGACTTCTGAAGCTCAAGTTTCATTTTCTCTATCTCTTCCTTTTCTTTTTCTAAAAGAACTTTATTCGACTCAATTTCCTTTTCAAAACCACTCACACTTTTTTCTCTCTCCTCTATGAGATTTGACTTTTCAGTCACATCCTTCTCCTTCTCTGCTAATATCCTTGATCGAACATCAAAATCATGTTCTCTTTCACGAATTAGGTCTTCCCTTTGATTGATATCCATCTCCTTCAACTCCCATGCCCGTCTCTTCATTTCAATCTCATCTTCAGCCATTTTGCGCTTGATCTCAAGCTCAGACTCAAACTCAGACTTTTTGGTTCTTAGTACAGTTTCATGACTAGCAATGGCCTTGCGAATTTCATCCTACATCATTCATTAAAAAGAATAAGTTTTCAATAAAAGAAAGAGAAAAGTTGAAAATCCTAAAGCATATTCTATAAGGTAACTCACAGATTCCTTGTTTGCAAGTTTCTCCCGAGAAACAAGCAGCTGTTGTTCTTTCTTGCTAAGCAGAACTTCTCGCTCAGTAATAGCCTGCATGTAGAAAAGATGAATCCAATTTATATGATTTTCTGTGATGCAAAATTAAAATTTTTAAAATGAAGGTGGATCAAAATCCGAATATAGTCAAATGAAATATGCAGACCTCCTCTCTTTTTGAAAGAGAAGCTAAAGTCAACTCAAGTTTGGAGTTTTCATCCTTCAAAGCTTTACATTCCAGCTCAATATACGCTCTTGATGCCTCCAACTCCTTCTCCAGTTGATTTAGTTCTTGACTTCTACTAAAGATATATTCCTCTCTCTGGTTCAAAGAAGCTTGCCCATCAAGTAGTCTTTCATGTTCTTGCTGTATAATCTTCTGCCTCTCACTCAGTGATTTCCGTTCAAGAGTAATCTCATTCTCCTTTGTGTCACAACTAAAACATGGAACAAAATAATTATCAGACCCCTTGAACAGAAAATCTAAATAAAACCAAACTGCACAAATGCAGCCAAGCAAGAATGTGTATCCAGCATCCACACAATACCATTCCCAACCAAGGCAGTTTTCACTGGTTCACTTCCTACTAGGCAACTCAAATCATGTCTGCCTATAAAAACATTTTAAATAGAATAATAGGCCATCATTTACAGTTCTTATTTATGGACACTTTTCAATGCCAGATATAATCAAACTGCAATCCAGTAATCTAAATACCACACAATATGAATACAAAGAGAAGTGTAAGGCACAGGTGTTTCCTCTTGGGTAATAAAAGCTTGTTCAAAACTACACACTTTTAGGAAAGAAACAAAGATATAATAAATATATATAGTACAAACAACATTGAGAAGGAAATGCAATATACATCACATACTCATTTTTGAACAGTACAATACGTCTACTAAGGTCTTCTTCACGTGCTTCAACTTCTTGGAGCTTTCTCTCAGCAGTGCGTTGAAAGAGGCTAGCTTCTGTTTGTAAGGACTTTGCAGCATGAAACTTTACCTCAGCCTCTGCAAACTTCTTCTGAGCATCCTCAATCATAATACGAGCTTCAGCTAATCTACTTTCAGCTGCAACCTTAGTTTCAGCAGATTCTGCACGCATCTCATGCAAAACCTTCTCAATCTGCAAAACCCCACCACAAAGTCCTATGAAACATACAATGCTGAAAAATAAGTGAACAAGTAAAATAAGTTCAATTAAAGAGACTTTCATATGATAACCATACACTTGCTATGCACTCTTTCTCAACTCCTAAAGCTTTCTTCAAACCATCCTCTCGCTTTTTTGCTTCTGCAAGAGCAGATACATGTGCAGCTTGATCTCGCTTATTCATTATCTCACTTGCTTCAGCAGAGGCTTTAATTTGTTCATACTTGGAAGCAATCTCCTTTCTCTCCAATATAAGAAGGCCCATGTGGTGTTGGTGCTCAAAGAGCTGAATACAAGAATAGATAATATTAGAAGTAAATGCTAGTAAGCCATGTGGAAAGAGGCACAAAATGAAGGAAGATTTACAATATTAACTTATAAAACACATGATAATGCATAGATAATCTTGTGCTAAACCAAGAATGCCATTATTCCTCACTCTAATCCTTTGTACAAACAAAGCATTCATAAGTCTCATTCATGCATAATGTTAGGTAAAGATCACAGCTTAGTAATATGAAATCCATAAATACTAATAAGTGCAAAAACTCAGAAGTTAAAATAGCAATCAATCCCTAAATAATTGCAAAGTAAACAAGAGATGCTGTCTAAAAACAACGAAACAAATCATTGAAGTCACAAAAAAACAAACAATAAATGCTCCTAAAAGCTCTTATAATCCCACAAAATTAACAGTTTTGCATGCCCACGACGTCAACCACACCTAAAGGGCATTGCAAGGTGATACAACACCTCAATCAAATAATGCAATTGGAACATTATGTAAAAACCAAGTTTGTCCCATTCAAAGCTTTTACAAGGAAACACAAACTAGGCAACCGGAAGGACATTTAAGTGAAGTATGGAACTTTAACCAAACGGTTTATTCAAGAAACAATACTTAAGTTGATGGCTTGGCATTAAAATTTGACTTAAGAAAAGTATAAGAGAAAACAAGATCACAAGATCACAAGGACACAGAGGAATAGGTGGTTCTACTATGGTAGCCTACATCTAGTGAAAGGACGCAAGGATTAAATTGTCGATATTATGAACATATTGTCTTAGTTTATACAAGAATGCCCTATTTATATAGAAGGTTATCACCAATTTAGAAAAGAACCAAACAAGAATATTGTATCGTAATATCTAAAAAATGGCGTCGTAATTATATCATAATCCCTAATATAACTAAGTACATTTATCAGATGAACAATATGTCAAAATATTAAAAAAAATTCTATATACAACAGGCTAGCATCTTTTACCAAAACCCTTACTGTTTTATGTTGAAATCTGTTAGAGATCACATCCATTACTTACCTTTTTATTAATATATATCTGATTTTCTTTTCGTTTTAAAATTTAAATCTGAAACGCAATATAAAGAAAGAAAAATCTATACTTCATTGCGACCTTCGCAATTCACAATTAAAAATTTCAATATACTAATATTCTCTTTTACCAATTGCACCCGCGACCAAACAAGTCTTTAAAAAAAAACAAACGGAAAAGAATAGCCATGAAAATTTTTGAGAAAAGCAGTTAAAAGATTTGAAGCAAACCTCAGCTTCAAGCTTTGCAATATAAGCAATAAGCGCAGCTTTATCTCTCTTCTTGATCGATTCCTCATCGAATCCAGCTTCCTTGAGTCGTTTCCAAATGGTTTCGTCACTAAGAGAACTATTCACAACCCTAGACCCCGGCATTATAGACAACGCCCTACCGCTTCCCGGCGTGATCGGACTCGCCATCTTCAAAACCAGATCACGGCACCAAAACCCTAGAGTTCCGTACGCCTGTAGCTATTCGTAATATGATTCTTCACTTTTCTTTCTTTTTCGCTGTAAAGAGGGAGAGGGAGAGAATCAAAGTACTGAGTCACAGGCTCACAACTGACTGAGGTTTTGTTTTCTTGAGAGTTGAAATCGCCAAGAAAAAGAACTTTCTATGGGATTATCCAAAAGCGATGTCGTATCGGGAAATTTAGGCTGCCAGTTTATGGGGGAAAAAATGGAAAAGGATACGAAAATTGAAATTTTAAACAAAGATTAGACCGAAGAGTGAAGAGTAAGAATTGACAGTCAGCGTCCAACGTCAGCTAATTTGAAATTTAAAAAACATAATTAACGGCTGGTTATCATTGGAGCTTGCGGGCTAAATCCATATTATTTACACGTTTGGGTACTTTATTTTGCGGTTAAATTATTAATAAACGCAGTTTTTTTTTATAAACTTTAAAAAATTAGGATTTTTTTTATGTTTATTAGTATATGTTATTTTTGGAGAAAAAAAGTGAAAATGTTTATGTACATTTTCACTTTGTTAAAATTTGTTTTTTGTTGTGATTGGAAATTAAAGTTTATGGATATATTTTTGTTTGTGTTTAATTTAGACATTGTTATAGCTTTAAGGTATGTTTGAATTTACGATGATATCGTGAAGCTCGGTTATAAAGTCACCACTTGAGAAGTCAAATCACATTGCAACTTAAGGACCCAGTTGATAGTGATTATACGATCTTGGGTTGAAGTATAACTAGGTTTCAAGTTTACAAAGGTTATACTTGACTGATGGAGTATAATTGGGCCCCCCCAATTGGTAGTGGTTATGCAAGCACGACAACATGTTTCACTTTATCAAAGGAAGATGTTTTATAAAACACATACAGAAGTCTAAAACGAAAAACACAGGAACCTTCCAGTATAATCAAGTAATTTGTTTTATCCATCTCCACCAAAGACGGTGAGCTTGTTATTATATATTGTGATAGAGTTGGGGACAACAAGAGTTCTAGCAGGAATGAGTTATTCTGCGGTGTAGAAAAGATGAAACATGAAACAATCGTTGTCGTCCCGATTTGTGTTTCGTCTTTTTTACACCGCACAAGAGGAAGTCTACATGGAGCAACCAGAAGGCTTTGTGCTTACTGGGAATGAACATAAGGTGTGTAAGTTGGTCAAGTCATTATATGGTTTAAAACAAGCGCCTAAATAGTGGCATGAGAAATTTGACTCCATTATTTTGTCATATGGTTTTTTTACATAATGGTACGGATAAATATATTTACACTAAATTCATTGATAGGTACAGTGTAATTATTTGTCTCTATGTGGACGATTTGTTGATTTTTGGGACGAACATGGAAGGTGTTCATGAGGCCAAAGAGTATCTAGCCTCAAATTTTAAGATGAAGGATATCAACAAGGTAAATACAATTCTAGGTATAAAAGTGAAAAACCATGAAAGAGGCTTTGCACTAAGCCAATTTCACTACATCGAGAAAGTACTAGAAAAGTTCAAATACTTGAATCAAAGATTCGAACACTCCATACGATTCGAACTTCAAATTAAGTGAGAATAATGACAAGGCTATAGCGCAACTTAAGTATGCTAGTACTATTGGAAGTCTAATGTTTGCAATGCATTGCACTAGACTTGATATCGCATTTACTATGTACAAATTTGGGATTATTCTATAGTGATTATCCCGCGGTACTAGAAGGTTACTCAGATGCAAGTTGGATTACAAGTCAAAGTGACAATAAGTCCACATTGGGATGAATTTTTATTTATGATCGGAGGTGGAGTCATTAGTTAGGTCTCCAAGAAACAAACTTGCATCTCACATTCAACATGAATTTATAACCTTAGCGGTTATTGGAAGGAAGCGAAATGGCTAAGAGATCTCTTGCTAGATATAAAGTTGTGGCCACAATGTAGGTTCGTCATTTCCGTATATTGTGATAGTGAATCCAACATGTCTCGAGCATACAATAAAGTGTACAATGGAAAGTCTAGATATATAAATTTGAGACATGAGTGTGAGACAACTGATTAGGGACGATGTGATACTTGTTACCTATGTTAAGTCAATTGACAATTTAGCAGATCCATTGACAAAAGGTTTATCAAGAGATTTGGTTAAGAATACCAACACTAAGATGGGATTAAAACCATTCTAATCGCGTCATTGATAATGGAAACTCTACCTTATTCTAATCAAAAGTTAGTTTCAAGGTTCAAAGGGTAATAACAAGTTATCAAATGACAATTTGCACTAAGAATCAGGATTTAGTGTTTATGTTTTAGGAGGATGAGTTTTACTCTTATTGGATGAACATTAATTGTCATGAAATCCACCTATATCGACATGAAGTGGTGCCGCTTCAGCAAGTGTTTCTTTATGGTTTTCTCTCGTACATGTTTATGAAACGAGATGAGCACATGGCCATAATGGTGCTAAAACAAATAAACTCTTACTCTAATACTTTACGATTATGTGTGAAATTTTTTTGGTATTGACTTTAAGAATGATGGTTCAAGCAACTAGTCACCATTCACTTTGTTGATGCTTTGAGAAGTTTGCACTAAAGGAAGGTTCAATATGCGGACACCCTTCTTTATGCTTAATCGTTGTGTACTTATTTTTCTGGAATTAGTAATCTAATGGAGGATTGTTGGAAATTGTAGATTGCAAATTCATAATTATTCATGAGCACTTATTAAAAAGTGATGATTTATTCAATGAACACATTAGATTTCCATGGGACATGTTTTTCTAAGAATTATGTCCAATGAAAATCAAATGTAAATGGTTGTTACTCTTCAAAATATTGTCCATTGAGTGTATATAAATAGAGAGACTATGGTGTTCACTATGTACATTACAATAATCTTATTTTTCAGCAACTAGAGTAAGAGTTAGGGAATTCCTCAATTTTGCTAATCAAAAGAAATTCAAAAGCTTCACTGTATCTTTAGATGACCTTTGTCTTAACCCTCTAGCAACGTTGTGTGGAGGCAAATAATTCTCCTTGGAAAGCGTCATTCGCACCTCAAAGTCTACTGTTTAATCCAATATCGTCTCCAGATCTATCTTCTTCACTTAAAATCTCCAACAATTTATAATTAAAAATTTTCATCGTTCATTACTCATTGTCATTATTTTTTTAGAATTTTTTTATAAACAATAGTTAAGTTCTTCAATTCTCAATTACCGATATGTATTCTATAACCCGATCTTGATTTAGTTGAAAATCAAGTTAAATACTTCCACATGAATACTATGTTTTTTTTAAAAAAAAAATTGGAATATATATTTTAAATTTATATATTTTTTAAGAAATTTTCACATGTAAAAAAGCTCCATAGATGATTGATCTAATTATTCTCATTCCTAGGCTACTACTTATATTACGTCTGCGTTGGTTGGACCATTAGCGTCACATTAAGTTGTAAATTGTTATAAATCTATCTAATCCCCCAATTGCTTGATTATAGTTGGGACAAATGTTTAAACTAGTATTTTGTTTTTCTCTTTAAGTACTACAAAGCTGAAAAATAAATTAATTAATAAATACAATACTGGTGCTCATAGGTATTTCATAAACTGTAATTTTGGTTAAACATGCTTGGAAGAAACATAAACAATAAAGAAGAAAAAAATGAGCCATTAATCTCGTATTTTTTTTACGTTCTCTCTAATATGGATATGATTGCAATTGGGTTTTATAATTGATTTGTGTGTTATTTGTGTTTTTTTATACAATACACTGAAATATATGTTGTAATTGTTGGTATGGGTAGCGTTATTATTATTATTAAATATGACATCGTTTTTGTATGTTTAATGTTGCAAGAAATAAGATCAGATGTTTTAATTTGATTGGATCTAAGAATCGAACGAGAAGATTATTAATTGTGTTACGTCATTGGATTAAGATAATAACACTGTAAATTTATATTTTGTTAATTTAATTATGAAAATAACTTAATTTTTTATAGGCTTAAAATTAGATCTTACACTTTGAATTTTTTCAAAAAGCGAGAGAAAATTAGAGTTTTTGTTCATGGGGATAAGTAGACTTGTATTGATGGGTTAAGAATGTTCCTTTTAAGTTGTGTGGGTTACTAAAAACTTATTGATTGATGACTGATGAGCAAGTACCAATTTCCCTTCTCGTACCTTCTCATCACTAAGAATAGGACTTGTAGTGACATGTTTCAAAGGTCAAGTGAAATAGTGAGTAGATATTTCAATAAATTTTGTCAAGCGTAGGGTACCACCTTCACCCACAACCATCGACATCGATAATTTTTACTTTGAACTTCTCGATTTTCATATCTTCTATTGTCACACCATTGAATTAGGAATCGATTGTGGAATTGTTGGTATTGAGTATGGACTTCCAACTATTACAATATCTTATTCTTACCTATATATCTCCAATCATCCGCATCCTTGAACATAATCTTAAAAACAATAAATTTGTTCTAAGCAACACCTAAAGACATCAGTTCTTATCCTTTTCGACTTTAGGCTTTAGTATTTGATCCAACTTAAACATGGCAGTCATTAATGTTAGAAAAAAGGAAAATACTTAAGTTTTCTTTATGATTTTCCCCTTCACTTGTTTTATTTATAAAATTATTATTTAATAAATAAACATCATATTAGAAAATGAGAAAAAATATATATTAATAATATTATAAATATTTTTATAATTATATATATATAATTTTATAAAATATTATATATTTTTATCGAAACAATGAACATTTAAGTTTTTTTTAAAAATTTATTTAAGAATTAATACTAAATTAATAGAATATATAAAATTTAAGATTAAATTTATTAATTTTTTAAAATTAGTACCACATTAATAAAATTTATAAATATTGGATAACTAAATTTATCGTTATGAAAAAAAAAAAAAAAGCGACCTCAAACATTCTATTAATGATTTTAGACCTGATTCATCAAAACCGAAACATGCTAGTTTATTCAGATATAATTTTGTTTTTAAAAAATAGGGCAGCATTGCAGAGAGAGATTGTATTTTGTATATTTTAGAAAATGGAGAAATATTCAGTATTCTATATTAAAATGTTTTTCCTCCTGCCTTACAAGGAAGCACCAGTGGTCTAGTGGTAGAATAGTACCCTGCCACGGTACAGACCCGGGTTCGATTCCCGGCTGGTGCATTATCTTAGCAGTGATAGTTTTTGCTTCTAGCTCCATCTTCTTTGTTCTTATTTATATTTTCTTTATCCTGTTTTTGCCTAACCGTAAAATTAATAGGCTTACGGAACCAACCCATTTTCTGTATGTAATTTTATAAATAGGTATTCATTTATTTGTAAACATTTTATAATTCTGTATGTAATTTTATAAATTTTTATCTATTTTTATCGAAAAATGAATATTTAAATAAAATTTTATTTTTTAATTAAAAAATTCTTTTAAGGATCATGATTAAATTGATAGAATGCACAAAGTTGAGTGCTAAATTTATTGATTTTTTAGAATTGAGATCAAATTGATAGAATCTATAAGTTTTTGTAACACCTCGAATTTTTATGAAGTCAGGAATAGAAGTTTCGAGCTAAATGCCCTGAAGAATAAAGGATAAAATGTGGTTAATTTGATATTAAAATTTTATTTATTAAATTGGAGGAATGGTTGTTAATTAGAATTAAGGGACTTAGAAGTAAAGATGGTAAAATAGACAACTAAGAGTGTTATACTTATGTGTAAAATAAAAACATGAGGGAGCCAAGTGGAAATTAAACCAAAATTTGCAAGCTAAACCAGTTTGGATACGCACTTGACATGTAAGTTGTACACATAACTTACTCTATATTTACATTTGATTATTATTAGTTAAGCTATACATGAAATGTTATATTCGTAAATATAGTATACTTGTAATGTAAGTACATTGAATAACGTAAACGTATCATGTTGATAAGTGTAAACATATCATGCTGACAAGCATAAACGAATCAGGATGACGATCGTAAATGTATAAGGGCCTCATTACGAATCGACTTTATAAGAGTTCACTAAATTAGTACAAGTAATTTGAGGCAAAGTTGCTTGGTAAATATATGAATTCCAAGAGCTAATGATATTGAAACTCTTGCAAAAATTCACTTGTGAAAATAACAATTTTTACCTATGCATGGATGTGGACTTATATTGAGAAACTTAGGAAAGTTACTCATAATCATCTTACTAATCTAAATTTTTATTTCTTGTAGATTTTTGAACTTTTGCAACTTCATGGTTCAAATCATCGGAGCGTACACATAATCTATACGTCACCTTTTGGTAGTTATTGACGTCTTAACTTTTGGTTAATTTTTGACATGTAAATAGGTCATTGGTTATGTATAGATATTTGGGGTTGATATTTCTTTTATGTAAAAACTGAAAAATTGAAACTAGTAAATTGAATCTTGTGTTAAACTTTTGTGTTTCAAATTAAGGTATTTTGCACAGGATTTAGTATCATTTTTTATGCTGACTTGAGTTGTTTCGGAACAACTCCGGGAGGTATCTGTAGAAGAGGAAGGGAAGCAAGACTTCAGCTACTAACTTGAGTTGTTCCAAAACAACTCAATGAAGCATCGGTAGAATGTTCAGGGAGAGGAGACTTGGAAGGTACCGATAGATATTTCTGGAGTACCGATAATACTCTGAGTAATATCGATAGTAAGAATTTTATGTATCGACAGAAGTCACTAGCTGTATTGCTTGAGCTCACTGTAAGAAATTGTATCGGTAGTTGCTTACTTAGTTTCGGTAGACTTGACTATTCTATCAGTAGAATTCCAAGTTGTTCTGGTAGAAAACTGCAGCTTTCTCCAATGTTTTCTCAAAATAACTTATACAGATAGTAATTTTTTCAAGTATCGGAAGAAGTGTATTACTATGATAAAATTGTTTAATTTTGAAAAGTTTTAATTCCATTTTCTGAAATCGTGTTCTCGACACCAAATGAAGAATAAAAAAAACAAAAATATTTATTTAGAAATGGACTAAATAAGGCTTTTTTATCTGTAGTAATACTTGTAACACCCAAAAACTTGAAACCATCTCTAGCTCAATGTCTCAGGGTTTACAAAACTTTTCGAGTATTTTCTGTTTTTTTTTTACATACAATTTGATCACAATTTATACAATTATAATTTGCAGCTCAGAATACTAACTACATTTAATTTTACACATTCATTTATAACCTTTCAATCAATCAATAATCAAATTCAATCACGCAAGAACTTAGGAATCAAGTACAAATATTTTCCATCAGGGATCAAATGGTCCTGTATCTCAAACACACAGTTCTCACCATTAGCTAACCAAACTATAACCAAACATACTTATCATTACATCGCAGAAAGAATCAATGTTCATTTCACAAATCATGATATCCATATTCCATGTCAACCATAATATCACAATATCATCCAAGCTACATCAATCCTTCTTACTATCATTGTATAGTACTTAAACCCAACGCCATCATCGGTTAGGGTTTCGAGATCACATACATTCGTGCCTCGAATCGTTACCTATTCAAATCTTATTTTTTTCATTTTTTTCTTGATTTATTAAAATACATATACATTTATAATTCATTATTCTTACTTTGTTTATTAACTCAATAAGGGTAAAAATGTCATTTCCACAAATTTAGGAGACTTCTATCGGTACCTGTTGGACAAGTATCGGTAGTTGTCAAGTCAGTAAACAATGCAGAAAATAGTGTAAACTTCTAACGATACCTATGACAGTTATACCGATACAAGTAAAGCTTTTACCGAAACAAATCATGCTTCTATCGGTACTAAAAACTCTAGAGAGCTAAAATGTCCTATCTTGTAGCTTCTACCAATACAAGTACATAAACTACCAATACTCTTACGGGCAAAACTATCGATACTTATTATGCAACTATCGATACTACTCAAGTTAGTGAA
Source organism: Kokia cookei (assembly GCA_039519145.1). Lineage (NCBI taxonomy): Eukaryota > Viridiplantae > Streptophyta > Magnoliopsida > Malvales > Malvaceae > Kokia > Kokia cookei. The sequence continues at coordinate 13,060,035 of CM076908.1, forward strand.
TAACCTCTCTCCTGCCCTCTACTTCTATCTATACATGCAGGGGTTCTACCGAAACAAGTATGCAGAATTCATTTATTCACACAAGTCCTCAAGTTTATCAATTATCATTCAATACAAGACTCTTATTTAAATTCCCATCTTGCAAAATCTATACACGACAATACTTGTTTCATCATATAACACAAAATACAATCAATCAACAAAAGGATTCTTAAATTCACATGTTAACTCATTACCAAACACATTTGTTTATTTAGAACATCAAGCAAGCATGCAAGTTTAGTTCAACAAAGAAAGCAACAATCTAAAATCAAGCATTTCAAAGGTACCATCATCCTAGTACATACCATATAACCAAGTGATGTAAATACTATAGAATGAGTTCCCGAGATAGTGTGATTTCTTCGAGATGATTCAATCTTTAAACAACAAACAATCTACAAAACAACAATAACATCTTTGGTAAGCTTCAAAGCTTAGTAAGTTCGAAGTGTTTAAAGAGTTACCAATCATATGCATAAAGCAATTATATCTCAATCGAGCTAGGATGAACTGTTGCTTCCTCAAGCCATATTTGGTGTTCCAACTTTCTTGTCTATAAATTTTATGTTACCAGTACTCGATGCTGTTCACACGAGCTGTCGAGGACTCACAACATATGCGGTACCCCAGCCATCGATACGGTGCCTATCTGTACTATAAATTGTTTCCTAATGATTCTGCTCACACGAGCTGTCGAGAGTATGCGTAAAGCATAGTCCTAGCCATCGTAGGGCCTATAATCCATTTATGATCCATATCTCTTTCCTGGGTCACGATGCTACTCACACGAGCTGTCGAGGACTCGTAACATATGCAGTACCTCAGCCATCGATACGATATATGTGCATATAACAGTTCCCTAACGATACTGCTCACACAAGCTGTCGAGAATATGCACTTATCCATAAATCTCAGCCATTGTAGGGCCTGTAATCCATTCTTCAATTCTTTTCTCATTTCTCGACTCACGATGCTGCTCACACGAGCTGTCAAGGACTTACAACATATGTGATACCTCAGCCATCGCGTTGGTTTCAAATCATCTGTTCAAAGTCTAATATCTCTTTCATTCATTTTTTTTTCATCTTTCACAATTTCACGTACCATAACTTGTTCTATAACAATCATAAAGAATACAAATAATATACTATTTAAATGTAAATTTAACGTTATGAACTTACCGGACGAAATTGCAGTTAAAGTGAACTTCAGAGGCAAATCTGTAATTTTCCCTTTTCCACGATCGAGACACGATCTTGATCTATTACAATAATTTCATTCAATTATTTAAATCAACATGAATTTTTAATCATTTTATGCAAATAAGCCTTTTTGGTATTTTACAAAATTACCCTTAACTTTTCACTTTTATTCAATTTAGTCCTTTAGCTCAAAACTTGCAAATTAACCATTTTTCCTTAAAAACAAGTTCAGCCGAATATTATAGAAATCCAATACTTCCCATATTTGTTTATTTAACAACAAGTCCTTGTACTTTTACTTCTTTTATATTTTAGTCCTTTAACATGAAAATTACTAAAAAATTCTTTACAAAATAGTGTCATTTAACAACCAAACTTACTATTTTATCATTAAACTTCAAAAACACACCAAAATCATCAATGACATAAACCAAAATGTTTAACATTTTACAAATTAGTACTCGGGTTAGCTAGATCAAGCTAAAACGAGTTCAAAAACATAAAAATTACTAAAAACTGGTAAGATTTACTCACCCAATCTAAGAACCCAAGTGACCGAGGCTTGCTTCTCACCTTGGCAATGGATTTTTGGCTCCTTGGAGAAGAAGATGACTAAATTTCATCTTTTAATTTTAGTTTAAACCATTTATTTACTTAATTTATCAATATGCCCTTTCTTCACACTTTAATTTTAACCAAATTTTAGTCAAGATCGTCTACTCAAACGAAAAATGGTTATATTACCATTTAAGGTCCTTAACTTACTTTTCAATTGACATCTAATACCTTTAATTAAGAGAATTCATCTTTTTCACCTTTTTCAATTTTATCATTTTTACTTAATTAACTATCTATACAATAAAATATCACAACCAAAATTTTAATACGATACTAATGACTTCGCAAATATTAATTATTTAATATTTACAGTCTAACACATTAAATTTGTGGCCTCGAAACCACCATTCCCGATCATACTAAATTAAACTAATTAGTAAATCCTCATTTTATTAGGATTTAGTTGCAATTTATCAAAATCTAAAGGGTTTCACATCATTTCTATTATTAGGTCATTTAAAGAGGGTCCAATTATATAATTGGTCCTTCAATTAAATTAAATTTTAATTAAACAAACTTGTTTTCAAGTTAGTCCTAAATTAATTAGGACTTAATGAATAAATAACCCAAAAGTTAGTGGATGGTAATCATATCCACCACCGCTTGGACTTTTTTACCATGGTGTAATTACCACTTTGGTCCCTTTTATTTTTAATCAATAGTAATTAACTTTTACCTCTTTTACAATTTACTCTTTTTCCTTAATTAAGTAATTAATCATCAAAATTACCCACCCGAACTTCAATTCACATATAATAAGACTCTATAAATATTTAATAAAAATATTTACGGCTTTTAATTTCAAAAATGAGGTCCCGATACCTCATTTTTTAAAACCACTTGACTTTTGAACCAAACCACTTATACTAACTTTTAATTCGATAATTAAAATTCGTCAATTCAAAATTCCATATAAAATTATTATTTGACTTATTTAATTTAAACACTCATTATAAAAAGTTTTCTCGTCGAGTTTATGATCCCGAAATCACTGTTTTCAACACCATTGAAAAAAACGGGCTGTTACAATGCTCATACCTTGGGTCCGATGATCGGGCCGGGTAAGAGGTGTTACATTAGTGGTAATAGAGCTACGGTTTAGTCGATTCTAGGACTAAACATAGCACGTATAGAGTCTAGAGTTAACATGCCATATTAACTTGTAAGTTATGTGATGCTCATGATTTGATCTAATAATGTTCTCTTTGTGTTTATATGGATGTATGGATCTGAAAATGGTAAACATAAATAATCTTATTGAGAATGATGAGGTTGAAAGTTATACTCCGGTGGCTGATGAGGGAGCAAGTCAGGATGTGTCTAGATCCTAGACTATGGGAGGAGGGAACCGCGACACTTTCTTTTCCATGATGAATGAATGGTTCGTGCAATTCATGCAAAACAACCTTATGGTTACGCAACCTCCACCCCCACCAACACCTGCTGCTGTATTGATTCGACCTGCACCGATGGAGCAGGCATCTAATCATCGTCCTCCTACAAATAAAGCCCGTAAATGCGGAGCTATAAAATTTCTTGGGTTGTATAATGATGACCCAGCTAAAGAGAATATTGGTTGGAAAATATGCAACAAGTGTTTGATGAGTTAAACTGTTCGCCAATAGACAACTTGAAGTGTGATATATCCTGCTTAAAGAAGATGCTTATCAGTGGTGGGTTACCCTGATTGTAACCCCTCATGACCAGGTGACATGGGAATTCTTCCAAGCGGAATTTAGAAAGAAGTATGTCAGTCAGCTATATTTGGAAGAAAAGTAGAGGGAATTCCTTGATTTGAAATAGGGAAATATGTTCGTTATGTAGTATGAACACAAGTATGTGAACTTAAGAAAGTATGCCCGAGAGCAACTCACTTCTGAAGCTGAAATGTGTGCTCGATTCAAAAGAGGGTTGAATGAAGACATCCGAGCTATGGTGGGGATGTTAGACATTAAAGAGTTTGTAGTACTATCACAATGTGCTTAGAAAATGGAAGCAATATGGAAAGAGAAGAAATGAGCCAAGGCCAAAAAGCGAGCTTCAAGTAAGAGAAGTGAATTTAAAAACTTCTCTGCCCCTCCACCAAAGAAGCTGCGTGAATTTATCAGCCACTCCGCCTCCACCATAGAAAATTCGAGAAGAAGCATGTTTAACCACATTCCTTCAAGGTCTCAAGCTACTTTGGTGGCTAGTGCTGGTAGTGTACGCAATACAAACATTCCGATATGTAAACAATGTGACAAATCTCATGGGGGAGAGTGTAGAGTCAAAACTGGAGCTTGTTTTTGCTGTGGTTCACTCGAGCACCGAATAAAAGAGTGTCCCTTCAGGAGTGACTTAGATTCAGAACCGATGACGAGACTTGCGATTATCTCCCAGAGAGGCAGAAAATCAAGATAAGGAAATGTTTCTGATATGAACCGAAATGAGTCGAAAGACACAACCCCAAGGTCAGAAGGTCGAGCACCAGCCCTAACCTAAGCAATTCGAGCTAAAGAGGAGACCACGACACCTAACGTCATTGCTAGTACTTTCACTCTCTTTGATACTACTATTATTGCACTGATTGACCTTGGATCTACACACTCATATATATGCACAACCCTCGCTTTTGAAAAGAAAATGCCTATTGAGCTTACTGAGTTTGACGTTAGAGTGTCCAATCCTATAGGGCAGAGTGTAATTGTTGACAAAGTCTATAGAAATTGTCCTCTGAAAGTCCAAGGTTATGAGTTTCCTACAGATTTAATGTTGTTACCTTTTGATGAGTTCAACATTATCTTGGGGATGGATTGGTTAACCATACATGATTCAGTGGTCAATTGCAAGCAAAAGACTATTCTTAAAAATAAAACCACAATAGCTAAATTTCAAAATGGCTTAATGTAATATTTGGTACCTGAACTTGACACTTTTTCCTAATCTTGACCATTTTTTTAAGTTGGTACTTAAACTTTTTGGGGTCCAATTTAATAAACTTTTTGGGGTCCAATTTAATACCTGAACTTGACTCTTTTTCCTAATTTGATACATAATCTTTTTTAATATTAATTCGTTAAGTATAACTCAATACTTATTTTTAACATGAATTTTCTCTAAATCTGACAATATTTTTGTAGCATAACAAAAAAATTTCAACACCGTTATTGTTTTGTGTAATTTTTATAATATTTAATAAATTTAAGTACCAAATTGAATCTTAAAAAAAGATTAGGTACTAAATTAGGAAAAATGTCAAGTTTAGGTACCAAATTGGGTCCAAAAAAGTTTAAGTATCAGATTAGGAAAAAGTGTAAAGTTCAGGTACCAAATTAGGTAAAAAAATTTAGCTACCAAATTGAAAAAAAATGTCAAGTTAAAGTACCAAATTTTATAATAAATGTTTCAAAATTAAAAAAGAAATAAAGAGACGTACGGCATATTTTAACCTTTTCTTAAGAAAAAACAGGACAGATGTTTAAATGAGTGGAATTTGCGCATGAAGCACCAGTGGTCTAGTGGTAGAATAGTACCCTGCCACGGTACAGACCCGGGTTCGATTCCCGGCTGGTGCATTACAAGTGCTTTTCAGGCTCATATTTTTTCCTGTTTTCTTTTCTTTTCTTTTTTTTTTTTTAAACAATGAAATGCAGAGCATTGCAGCTCTTGTGCCATTTTCAGGAACCCATATTGTCAACCCAGAAATTTTCTCCAAAATATCCATTAGTTTTGCTATGCCTTTCCATATCCATGACTCACCAACCTTTTTCTCCTCTACAAACCTGCAAAGACATGGACCAACTCAAACAAATCCATGGCCCAACCATACGAGCAGGCTTATGGAAAGATTCCATATTCCAAAACCATTTTATCTCCTTTCTTTTTTCGTTAGTGTTCCATGAAATTCTAGGATCAGGACCACGAGTTCTAACGTGAAACACATTAAAATGGAATGTTGCTTTTGATAATTTGACATTGAAATACATAGTCACGAACCCCAAAACGATATTCTTTGGACCATAAAACCAAAACAGCTTTGCATCGCTTAATACATACTCACAAATAAGAAGAATCCATTAATGGAAAACTTATTGTGAGCATTAAATCCCTGAGCAGGATATACTGTGCCCCATCTTTCACCATTCATGCCTGTGCGTATCACTTCTAACATGCAGTTTGGCATGAATGTTGGATCCTAGCTTTCAAGGATTTGGGGTATACACAAACCAAGTTGAAAATGAACCAAACCTAAACACCTTCCATTTTTTGCATTTATTCATAGATAAGATTCTTCGAAAGTTTAAACACTTGCAAGGTAATATTTCATGATGGCAATTCAAACCTTTCAATGTTTCTGGTGTTTGATTATTATAACAAAAGCTATCAGAAATGAATAATGAAGAGAAGATTTTCTTGAACTTAATCTTCACAAATACACACGAGTCTATATTTATAGACTGGATATTAAAGCTGCTAAACTGTCTAGCAAACTAACTTCCATTAACAGATTTTTTACTGCTAACTTCTTTAACAAACTAACTTCGATGAGCTCGCAGTCTGGTGAGCTCGCACACTTGATGTGCTTTTAGTTTTTGTGAGCTCGCACACTTGATGAGTTCGCAGTCTTGATGTGCTCGCACACTTGATGAGCTCGCAGTTCACAGTTCGCAACTTGCACTTCACAATTGCTAACATCCAGTAGTTGTAATGAATACCTATCGTATTAAACCCCACATGATCAAATATCTCCAATTCCCTTTATAAGTATGGTGAATACTAATGCAATTATATGATAACCTGTATACATTACATGCTAAACTACTTGGCTAATCTCATGTATTAAAGAGAGTAAATAAATATACTTGTGTATGGTGTGCTCAAAATACACAACAAATAAAATGTTATAAATTGGTTCTTTTAAATTAGGAATAAATATCAAAATTATAAATAAATTCTGATTTTATACTATTTTATATATGAAATTTTAATTTTGATTTTGATTCAACTTTTATAAATCATTAACAACATTATCAAAATAGCACAATTTTATATTTATATATTACATAAATAAATAATTATATTAATTAAGTATAAAAATAAAATGATATTTTATTTCTTAAATGTATAAAATTAAATTAAAATAAAATTTTGTATGTATATATCAACCATAAGCAAAGTTTCAAGGGTGTAACTACACCACATTAAGGGAGGTTAGACAAATCTCATTTTTAGTCATTCAAAATTTATGAAATTTTAAATTAGTCTATGATAAAATTTCACTTTGCCCTTTAAAAATGATAAAATTTTAATTTAATTATTTAAAAATTAAAAAAAAAATATATATATGCTATTAAAATGATAAATTTTGCATTTTAACTCTTATAAAAATATACAATTTAAGTCAGATTCCTCTAAATTTTTTTTTAACTTTACTATTGCATCAAATTACACATTAAACAGGTTAATATATACATTTAATATTTACCCTTTTAAACTAACAAAGCAAAACTATACAATAAAAGTCCAATTCATGCCTAAACTTGGATGAAAAAAATTTAACACAATCGAAGGAAACGGTTAAAAAATAACTTCCATCATGTAACAAAGAACAAGAACAAGAGTTCTTAATCCATGGACGATTTTATTAGTGTGAGGCTCGTACTAAAAGTTTTAGGGCTCTTTGGATGGACGTTTATTTTTAGTATAGTGCATTTAGCTTTCTTTTTATCTCACGCTATAATATTTAATTTCACTGTCATCGTTATTTTTATATTAATAACAGATAAACGTACCACGTATCTAAATGCTTATGTTTGAAATTTGAGTATTGGTATAAAATAAAATTTTTATTAAACAATAAAAAAATTCATAGTCTATAATGCGATGCTTGCTAATAACTAAAAATGTTAAAAAAATTCAACACAGAAAAAAATGTTAAAAAAAACTGTCATAACGGTTTTTATTTTTATTTTTACAATATGACGAACTTTAAAAAATAAATAGAGTTAATTGCAACATACATCCTTAAACTATAACATTCATTTTAACTTGCTTCTTAAATTTTAAAAAATTTTAATTGTATCTCCAAATTATTGAGGTTATATATTTTTAATTTAATTGTTAAATTATTTTAAAAAATGAATATTGTAAAAATATTGGTATTGAGGTTTTTGAAGTTTTTTTAAAAAAAATTGTCGTTCACTTTTTCTTTTATCATTTTATGATTTTTTATTTTTAAAAATTATGTTACAACATTTACTTTTCTTTAAATTTTTTCATTTCAAATTATGTTATACAATATTTGGTATGTCATTTAACAGTTATATTATTAATTTTAATAATTGAAGGATTTGATTGATATACTATTAATAGTTTGAGAATGTAATTAGAACGTTTTGAAGTTTGAGAGCCAATTTAAAAATATTATATCACTGTATTTGAATCCAAACACATATTTCACCATCGATTTTAGTCTCACTGTTACAAAATCCTATCTCATTATCACCATTGTGTTACAATTGTTTTTTTTTTTTTGAACATAACAAAATTTAGGGAGAGAAGGGAAGATGGGTGAGAGCTGGAGAAAATGAGAGAAGAAGAAAACAATTTGCTTCATTCATAATCCTTCCCATTTGTTATAGACTAGGTTAAAAAGGGAAAAAGAAGGTGATCGTTATATTCAGGCCTGGTCTTGGGGGTAGTCCAGGAGTGCTACCATTTAGGATCCAAAATAGAGAGGGACCCATTAATTTTTTAAATTTTTTTCATTTTTTAAGCAGTACACCCATCATGATTTATGCATCAAATTTATTGGTCATGAGGAAGAGAAATTGCAAGTTTTAATTTGATTGGACATGATATTTTTCTATTTATTTTATTATTTTTGTCGCTTTATTTTATTTTATTATGAAACTTGCTTTTGAATTTTTTTTTCTTTTTCTACTTTGGGTTATTGATATTTGTTTGACTTTGGGCTTTCTATTTATTTAAATTAAATGTTCAATTTTATTATTTAAAAAAAATATATATATGAACTTTGGGCTTCCTTTTTCTATTTGATTGTAGCAAAGAATAAAACAAAAAAACATGAGATTAAGTTGAAAAATTAATAAAATAAAAATATCTGTAATTTTCCATTTCAATGTATTTTTACTAAATTGAGCAATTCTTGGTTGATAGTGAAAATTGGAATTAGTCATTTTGGGCTTCCTTTTTCTAACATTTTGTCTCCTCCGATTTTCTCTTACATCTCATTCCCAAATTCCAACTCCTTGCATTAGAAACAAGATAAAAAAGAATCAGTAAATAAAGAGGTAATGAATTTTGGATTGTATTTTTACGTTTTAAGCTTTTAATATTCTAGGAAAACTATATATTGTTTGATTGGTTTTAATCTCTTCAACTAGAACAAATATTATAATGTGAGTTTTGTTTCTTGTAAATAAAAGAATAGTATGGCAAATAACCATTTGTTTTTGTCTTTTTCTTTCTAGTATTATACAAATTCTGATTTTACGTTATTTTATATTTTAAGCTTTTAGTATTTTTGAGGAACAACTACATAGTTTTCAATTTCATATTTTATTTTATTTTTATCAACAATTTGCCATATTTGTTCACCCAAACTTGACATTGGGCTATTGCTCATACTTTGAAGCTACTTGTTAGTGCATTAAAAATTTAGGGATTTTGTATTAGGTCTGAATTAAATCAATATAATTTATGTCATTATCTTATTAAAAAAGTTTTCTTTATGCTATGTTTCATTTAAATTTTTAATTGAAGCCATGTTTTTGTTACTTTTTTAATTTTTTATTTGCATTTCATTTAATTTTTTAGTTAATAACAATGTTTATTATAATTATATTTACAAAATTCCAATTCAATTTGACTTTTGAAACTAACAAATGTGAAGGCAAATATTCAACTTCGAATTCTTCTATCAGGTGCTATTGTTTTATTTTCTTGTGTAACTTGAGTATTTGATTTATATTTTATATATAATATTGTCTAAGAAACATTTATTTGGAAGTAAAAAAGAAAAAAAAGAAAACATGCTAAAGAGTTGAAAAAAGCACAACAGGTGCTATTGATAAATTTATTTTTAAAAAAATAAATTTTAATGAAAATTTGAATCAATCAAATGAAAGTTTGCATAATGATGCACATAAAAATGATAAAATCAATGATATAAACGAGATTAATGATGTGCCAAATGTATCCAAGATTGAAAATCTTAGTCTTAATGAAGAACAGACAATTCCTCTTGATACTGGCATTGATGAAGAACAAATAATTTCTTTTTTGGATATTTATGATCTTAGAAGTTGGATTAGTCTTGATAATAAAACAAAGGACATTTTAGTTGAAAATGGGCCTGTAGAGACCTAATTTTAATCGGGTCCAGGAAGTAAAACTCAAAAATAAAAAAAAAAGATTCAAATTAAACCTTAATTTAATTTCTAAAAATCCATTTACAATTAAAAAAAAAAGCCAATTACAAGTTTAACCTAAAACCCAAGTCTAAACCTGGCCCAAAAGGTCCAAAACCTTAAAAAATATCATAAACCCTAATTTATCTAAGCTTCCAGCCGCCGCTCCTCACCCTTGCCACGTCAGCCACGTGACCCTTCAGTGGCTGGCCGTTGACCCCTCGGCTCCCGAGGCTTCTCCTCTGTCCAAGACACTTTGGCTACCCCGAGACTCTCCCTCTGCCCAAAGTCCCTTCTGCGACCTTTTGCACTGGAATGACAAGACGCAGCTCCCAGTGACAATGTTGACCATGGAATATCGCCATTTCGGTGATTCCTGCAACAAAGAACAACAGAGGGGACAAAGACAAATAGGGCAAGAGAATAGTGTTCATGTAATTTATTTTGGCTATAAAAGTCATTACTGAATCTGTAATAGATACAAGAAATACAAAAAAAGTAACATACACAAAAAAATATACGAAAAAGGAGAGAAAATCGATCGTATCAATATTTCCTTTTGCAAATCAGAGAAAGGAGCCCAAAATCGCTTCATCAACGATTCGAAGGTATTAAGCTTTAAATCAATCCATCTTTTATATGTTTTTCGAAACTGTGTATATATACTTAAATATATGATAATAATACTATAAATAAAAAAGGGAAAAACTAAATAAGTTTAAAACCCTTAAAAAATAAAAATAAATTGCGAACATAATAAATAAAAGAAGGTTTTCTTTTGAAACCCTAAAATGTATATCAAAGTTTTTTAGAAAATAAGATCTATTTTAATAGATCTTTTTTTAGATCTAAAATCAAAAGAAAATACAAGAGGAAGACCCCTAATAAAATAATAATAGCTTACGCAAAGGAAAAATAAGAAAACCATCCAAAATATTTTAGATTCGGAAATTTTTTTTTTAAAATCTAAGATTTTTGAAATATATTCAAATAATAAAAAGGGATCAAAAGGGATGTGAATCAATTTTTTTAAAGATTTAAAAACTTTCATTTTAGATCGGGGTTAGATCTATTTTGCTCTAAACCCAGATCTACTCTAAAAAATATAGAATTTTTAAAAGGTATTTTTTCGGTTATCTAACGTTCTGTTCACGGGGTTTCACCGACAACGGAGGGCATCTGGCGGCGATCGAACGTCGTCGGAGACCAACGGGACGATGGAGCCACGACGGGCTGAAGTTGATGACGACGATCAGACAAAGGGAGTATAGGAAATTTCAGAGAAAAAATGGGGAAAGGCTGTTTTTTTTTTTTTTTTTGAAGTAGAATGAAAATGAATGTTTAAAAAAAAAAAATTTCAGCTTAAAACCTGTATTGCAACTATACAGTTTGAACATAAAAAAAGTTCAAACCTTTATTAGATAATGAGATATTTTCCCTTTAATCCTTCTGCCTTTTAAGCCTTTCCAATCTCTCCCTTTCTTTTTTATTTTAAAATTGTTCTTGATATTTGTTTTGTTTTTCGAAATGATCCTCTAATCAGTGACCTCATGCAATGAACGTGTGTCCAAATCATGGAAAATTTACTACAAAGCCCTCAAATTTTCTAACATCAAATTTTTTACCCCTTTCTAGTGTTTTCTTTCTCATTTTTTACCTCGAACTTTGTTTTATTTTCTTAATTTAATCTTTTATTTGTTCAATAAACCCCTGTCCTTTTTTTAATTTTAAATTTAATCCTTTCTCTGCTTTTTTGTTTCTATAATAAAATTCCACTCACTACCTAATCGGTTCCTTACCATATTTCTGATCCAGTATACTAATCTAACTGTCTTCAAAGTCTTTTTTACATGCATTCTTTTTTTTCCTAGTCATTCTATTGAAGAAGAGTCATCCTCTTCATTTTTTTATTTTAAAAAATAAATATTTCAAACCTGCTAATGTTTTGTTTTGTTTATTTTTTTAATAATTAAAAAAAAAGACTTGGAAAATATTGTTTCAACCCCTGTTTTTTTTTTTTTCTTTTTCTAAACTACGAATTCAAGTCTCAAATTTTTTATACATTACGCCCCGAATTTCATTTCGTTTCATGTTAAAACTTGAATCCTTTTTTGCCAAAGTGGCAGTCTTTATTTTTACTAAAATCAAACCTTTTTTTTAAATTTCATATTGTCAAATTCCAAGTCTCTTTCTTAATCATTTTACTGTTTGTTCTATATGGCATGATTTTTTCCTTTATCTTTGTATTATGTATACTATTGTTCATATATATTTATTATAAGTAGCATTTCATACAATAGGCTTTGTTCATGCTTTTAATTACTTTTACTCTACAAAGTGCATATTTATCCAAATATCTTTTGTAAAATAACTTAGTTGAATGGTATGTTTTGAAAGTGCATAATTTATTCTCTTAAGGCAATATTCTCTATTTTAGGAATATTGAAAAATAGTGTCTTAACGTGTTGGGTGCGATTTTTCTTCAAACCTAAAAATCGAATATCTTATTTTAAAGTCCAAAAATTGCTGAAGCATTTTCAATGAAAAAAACAAATTATTTAAAAATAAAAGTAATGCTCTTTTATTTTAAGAATATGAGAAATTGTGCTCTAATGTGATGAATACGTTCCTCGAATTTAAAATAAGCGGGTATCCTGTTTAAAATCAATGGTTACTCGATATTCTATTATCTTGGGAGATTCAAAATTATGCTTTAACGTATTGAGCGTGATTTTGTTTAGAGCCTAAGTAATTGAATATCTTATTAAAATGACTTACTCATATTTATGAATCGCATCTAGAATTTTACTTGAGTTTTCAACTTTCAACAATTAAGACCTTCGAATAATCGACTAGGTACAAATTTTGGGTGTGTAAGGGTGTTAACCCTTCCTTACACGTAAACGATTCTGGAACCTATTCTCTTGATTTTAAAGACCAAATGTTTTCAAATATTTTAGGTGATCCAATCCCATCAAATTAAAAGGAATGGTGGGGACTCCCAGTCTCAAATTTTAAAAATAATTTTCGAAATTTTCGTACAAAAAATGGTTTCGATAGGGCCTATAAGAGAAATTAATCTTAATTTTCCACTCGATAATAATAATATACATTTTTCATATGCTTATTTTTCTAGGAAGTTGAGCAATGGTGAGATTAGCGATAGGAAATGGTTGGTTTATTCCGAACTTGTTGACAAAGTATTTTGTTTTTGTTGTAAGTTGTTCAAATCTATTAGTAATAAAAGTTTGTTAGCAAATGAGGGTTTAAGTGATTAGAGAGATATTAGTAAGAGGCTCAAACAACATGAAAATAGTACAGAGCATATGACTAATATGAATACTTGGAATGAAATGAGAGTAAGGTTGGAAAAAAAATGAAACAATTGATAAAAGCTTGCAAGAGCAGATTATGAAAGAGAAAGAGCGATAGAGGCAAATTTTACTTAGAATATTTTCAAATGTGAAATGTCTTGCTACTCATAATTTGGCTTTTCGAGGATCCAACGAAAAACTCTACCAAGATAGCAATGGTAATTTCCTAGGATTGATTGAAATGATTGCAGAATTTGATGTGATAATGCAAGATCATGTTAGACACATTCAAAACCGTGAGATTTATTATAATTATCTTGGGCATAAAATTCAAAATGAATTGATTTTCCTTTTGGCCGATAGTGTTAAAAGTTTTATAATTAAGTCTATCAAAGAGGTGAAATATTTTTCTATAATTCTTGAGTGTACCCCTGATATTGGTCATCAAGAACAAATGACTCTAATAGTGTGATACGTGAATATGTCAACTAATAAAATAAAAATTGAAGAGTACTTTTTAGAGTTTTTAAAGGTGTATGATACATCTGGATTGAGACTTTTTAATGAATTACAAGATGTCTTGAAGTCTCTTTATTTCAGTGTTGATGATGCAAGGGTTTAGGGTTATGATAATGGTTCCAATATGAAAGGGAAACACCAAGGTGTTCAAAAGTGATTTTTTGAAATAAACCCGAGAGCATTATATATGCCTTGTGCTTGTTATAGTCTGAATCTTACTCTTAGTGATATGACACATTCTTGTATTAAAGCTATTTCATTTTTTGGAATTGTTCAACGCATATATTCATTATTTTCGAGTTCTACAAAAAGATGGAAAATTTTGCTTGACAATGTCCCTGAATTAACTGTGAAATTTTTATCTAATACTCATTGGGAGAGTTGAATTAAAAGTGTTAAAGATATTAGATTTCAAACTCTCCAAATAAGTTGGGCTTTGTCAGAATGATATGAATATTGTGATGATGCAAAGTCAAAGAGTGAAGCAGAGAGTTTAGTCAATGCACTTGAGAGTTTTGAGTTTTTGCTTGGTATGGTAATTTGGTATGAAATTTTATTTGCTATAAATATGGTGAGTAAGAAATTGCAATCTAAGTTTATGTGCATTGACACCACCATAAAGCAATTAGAAGGTGTATTGTCATATTTTGAAAAGTATAGAGATGAAGGCTTTACTTCTAGTATGAATATTACTAAAAGTATTGCACTTGATATGAATGTAGACCCTACTCTTCCGACAAAGCGTCGTGTTATTAGAAAAAAAAATCAATTTGATGAGAATAGCCAAGAAGATGAAGAAATTCGGTCGGTTGATGAATTATTTAGAGTTGATTATTTTTTAGTTATTGTAGACATGTCAATTACTTCTTTAAAGAGCATATTTGAGCAACTAAAAATATTTGAAAGTATTTTTGGGTTTTTGTTTGATTTAAACAAGTTAAAGTCATTGGATGAAAAGGAATTGAGAGAATGTTGTGCTACGTTTCACTCTACCTTTTCTCATGGTGATTCATCAGATGTTGATTTAAATGATCTTTTATCTGAATTGAAAGTGTTGCAATTTACTTTACCGAATGAATTAATGTCAACCACTGAAATTTTTGAGTTTGTTAAATTTGCAGGTTGTTATTTGAATGTTTCAATCACTTATAGAATTTTTTTAACGATCCTTGTGATAGTTGCATCAGCAGAAAGAAGTTTTTCAAAGCTAAAGTTAATCAAAACCTACTTGAGGTCGTCGATGTTACAAGAACGGTTGAATGGTTTGACAATTTTATCAATCGAGAAGGAATTTTTGGAAAACATTGATGTTGATATTATCATTAATGATTTTGCATCTCGGAATGCTCGTAGAACCCATTTTGTTTTTTTTTTTTAGTTTTTGTAGTTGATGACATTGGACTAGATTGAATGAATTTTTTTTAAAATTTTGTTAGAAAACATCTTATTTGCTTAATGTAATAAAAAATATTATTTTAATGAAATTACTAGTATATATTTTTATTTTATTGTATTTTATTTTATATTTTTTAAAAGGGACCCAATTTAATTTTTTTAGCCTAGGTCCCAAAAATGTCAAGAATGGGCCTGGTTATATCGGATTACAATTATCAACTGTTACTACAACTGTAAACAGAAGGAATGAAACACAATGTTTCATTTAAAACAAAACACACCGTTCTAACTATCAGAATAAAATGCACCGCTTCACTCATATAATTCTAACTAAAACACAATGTTCAATTAACTACTATAATGACCATAACAATACTCCCCTGATCAAAACGATCCTTGACCTCAAGGATCAATGGAAGGAAACTACTGTTGTAAGTTTTGAAGAACTTCTCACATGGCATCCTTTGGAAAGGTGTTAGTCCAGTCCACTAACACTTCAGTGATAGCCTGATTGTCACGACAAACCATTCGATGATCTAAGATACAAATAGATTCCTTGGCCAAAGCTCCATTTGGACTAACCAAGGGTATGGTAGCTTGTACAATCTGCTTGACTACATGTTTCTTCAACTGAGAGACATGAAAGGTGTGGTGAATGCGTGACCTTGGTGGCAATTGGAGTCGATAAGATACTGATCTAATCTTGGCCACTACTGAAAATGGCCCAAAAAATTTAGGAGCAGCTTTTGGGTGAGCACCCTCCTAATTGAGTGTTGCCTGTATCGCTGCAGCCTGAGATAAACAAAATCTCCTTCCTGAAGCACTCAGTCACTCCTACTTTTATCAACCAACTGCTTCATTCTGTCTTGAGCACGTTTGAGATGGAATTGAAGAAGCTTTGTAGTTGCTTCCTATTGCTAAAGGCTCCTGCCAACATAAGGGCCCGTGGAAGTTCCAAACAGGTAAGGAAGGTGGTGAAGAGGGGGCTACCCATAGAGAGCTTCATAGGTGTAGTTTGTAAGGTAAAATGGAAGGTTAAATTGTATCACCATTATGCTAAGGGTAGACATAGGAACCAATCTATTGGTCGTTCCCCAGTTATACACCTGAGGTAGCTTTCCAAGCATCTCTTAAAGACCTCGGTCTGACAATCACTCTATGGATGGCAAACAATGAACAACTACAGCCTTGTACCCAACCTCTTGAAAAGTTCTTGCCAACAGTGACTAACAAACACTTTGTCATGGTTAGATACAATTGAATCAAGAAGCCATGAAGCTTATAAACATTGTTGAGATACTATTTAGAAACAATAAACACAAAGAAATTGTGTGTTAGGACCACAAAGTGGCCATACTTGGTGAACCTATCCACCATTACCAAATGGTATCTTTGCCTTTTGAGGAAGGGAGGCCTTATATGACATCCATGCTAATGGATGCCCAAGCTCGGCTTGGAATGGTCAATTGTTGCAAAAGCTGTGACACTTTATACTCGACCCAGTTGTTGGATCCGAATATAAAATGTCACTTTTCGTTGTCGAAGCAACTTACTTTTCCATTCTTATTTTTTTTAAAAACATACAGATACATAGTGATAAATTTATTTTATAAAAATTTCGGCAGCATTTCTACTTAATTACATAAAATCTCCCCGTAAAATTTACACTTCACAATATAATCACATTCAAATAATCTCCCAAATCAATTTCCAATACTTCAATTTCTCAAAACATTTCAACAAATTTGATATCTACATTTAACCATTTCATTAAAACATTGGTTATAAAGTACTAGCAAAAGAGACATAATAAATATATTTAAATTTAATTTATGACACAATATTATATATACAAGTCTATGTACATGCCATAAATATTTACCAAAAAGTAAACTTTTCACCAACTTTGTTTGAGTTGATTTTCGGTTCTTCGGAAGCTGTTGGAATGATCTACCGAATCTAACTACTTGCGCATGGAAAAATAGACAAACCCTACACTGAGCAATTTTATGCTCAGTGGTGCTAATATCATATAAATCATTACATAAATATTAAATATAGATTAGTTAATAAAAGTAATTAATTAACAATAAGCTTTTTAATCAAATTTAAAATCACATAATCAATTTAATTCACAAAATAAGGAAATTCAAACATATTCAACTTTTGTTTTTTCTTTTCTTTCAATCTCAACCCCGTACTAAAATTTAGACTCATAATCAGATAGACGAATCTGTCACCCCGAGTTGTTCGGCAACGATGACTATCAGAGTAGTCCGCGACCCTCAGGGAATTGGGATTGCCCACGACTCTCTGGGAATTGGTGCTAACAATAATAAAAACTGACCAATTTAGCCTTTTCTCCATCAACCCTTTGGGAATTGGGGAGATCTAAATTCTTTGATATAAAGACTCTGTGGTATGTCAATTATATCTGATCTAGTCTAACTTAGTATACCGGGGTAAAAATCAAGTTTCATTTCAATTTTATTTTTCACATTATTCTCATTTTTGGTCTCATATAATGAACAAATCATATATTTTGCCTAATATAAGATTAGGCTTCCAATTCAAAAACATTTTAAATATTTTCTTGCTCAAACATATAAAATCATAATACTCAAGCGCAAACCATAACCACGAATTTGCTAATAACCTAGAATTCTTCTTCTAATCATTTTCTATCAAGAAAATATACATATTTCACTTAAATTTTCTAAGCTTCCATCAATATTCTTTAATGGAAACTTTCAAAATACTCGATGAAATAAAAAATTATTGGTATATATATGTAAAACAAGCTTTAAATATTCAAAATCTATAAAAAAATTTGAAGAAAAATCATACCTTATGCTTGAATTTTGAAGAAAAATGGTGAAAGAAATTTTTTTCTTTCCCTTTCGTGAGAAACAGAGAACAAAAGAAAGAAGCAAATAAAACAGAGCATAAAAGAAAGATGAAAAATCTTTCTTTTATATAATAAAAATAAAAATAATAATAAAATATTATATTTTGAATAATTATTAAATAGTAACTTTAATAAAAAAAATCAATACAATCATTTACTCTTTTCTTCTTCTTTTTTTTAAAAAATGGTAAAATTGTCATTAGGTTCTTCCATCAAAATAAAAATAGAATATTTGCACTTTAGTTCTTATACTTTTCCAACTTATTCAATTTAGTCCCTGAACTCAATAACGAATTTTTTAACTAACCACATGCTCCTAATAATAATTCTCTATTTTTCCATGTTCAATAGTTTTCTCTAAAAATGATCATTACTTCTTATACTACTATTTATTTACAAATCCTTAATTCAAGGACTTCTACCATAAATATATATATTTAAAGTGGGGATGTTACAATTCTCCCCCCTTAAAAAATTTCGTCCTCGAAATTTACCTAAAGAGTTGTGGATATTGATATCGCATTGTATCCTCAGGTTCCCAAGTAGCTTCTTCTATATTGTGATTCCTCAACAATACTTTTACCAAAGGAATTTGTTTGTTTCTCAACTCTTTTATGTCTCTTGCTAAAATTTGCACTAGTTCTTCTTCGTACGATAAATCAGATCGTATCTCAATGTTTTCCATTGACACAACATGTGATGGATTCGATCTATATCTTCGGAGCATCGATACATGAAACACATTATGGATTCGATCTAATTCTGGTGGCAAAGCTAGTCGATAAGCAATAGGCCCAACTCTTTCTATAATCTTGTATGGTCCAATAAACCTTGAACTTAATTTTCCTTTTCGACCAAATCTCATAATTTTTTTTCCATGGAGAAACTTTTAGAAATACTTTATCTCCCACTTCATACTTAATTTCTTTTCTTTTTAAATCAGCATAAGACTTTTGCCGATCTGAAGCTGCTTTTAATTTTTCTTTAATCAGTCGAACCTTTTCTTCTGTTTCTTGTATTAATTCTGGGTCAACCATCTTCTTTTCACCAAGTTCAGTCCAACACAAAGGAGTACGACATTTACGTCCATATAGAGCTTCATACGGTGCCATATGAATACTTGATTAGAAACTATTATTATATGCAAATTTCGTAAGTGGTAAGTACTATTCCCAATCAGTATCAAAGTCAATGACACAAGCTCGTAACATATCTTCTAACAATTGAATCACGCGTTTTGATTGGCCATTTGTTTGAGGATGAAAGGCTGTGCTGAAATTCAATCTGGTGTCAAATGATTCATGCAACTTCTTCCAAAATCTTGCAGTGAATCGAGGATCACGATCCGAAATAATAGATTTTGGCACACCATGCAATCTCACTATCTTAGCTATGTATAATTCTGCAAACTTATGTAATGACCAGTCCGTCTTTACTGGTAGAAAATGAGCTGATTTCGTTAATCGATCCACTATAACCCATATGGCGTTATGCTTCTTTCGAGTGAGAGGTAAACTACTGAAGAAATCCATAGTTATTCTGTTTCATTTCCACTCGGGAATCGATATAGGCTGAAGTAGCCCTGTCGGAACTTGATGTTTAGCTTTTACCCTTTGACAAGTAAGATACTTTGTAGCATATTCTGTAATCTCTTTCTTCATACCTGACCACCAATATAATTCTTGCAAATCCAGATACATTTTGGTACTTCCTGAATGCATAGCATAAGGACTATTATGAGCCTCTTGAAGTATCTCATTCTTCAATTTCATCTTGTTTGATACATAAATCCTTCCATGAAATCTTACACAACTATTATCTCCAATATCAAAGTCTCTCGGGCCACTGTGTTTAATTGTTCTTCATTTTTCCATTACCTTTTCATCATTTTGTTGAGCCTCTCTAATATGCTCAATTAACTGGGGCTTCACTTTTAATTCAGCTAATAAAACACTATCATCACAAACACTCAACTGTGCAAACATTGATTTCAAATCAACTAGGGATTTTCGGCTCAAAGCATCGGTAACAACATTTGCTTTACCTGGATGATAATCAATAACACAATCATAATCTTTTAACAACTTTATCCAACAACGTTGCCTCAAGTTCAATTCTTTCTGGGTGAAAAGATATTTCAAGCTTTTGTGATCTGTGTAGATGTAACAATTTTCACCATATAAATAGTGTCTCCATATTTTTAATGCAAAAACCACTACTGCCAGTTCTAAATCATGCGTCGGATTTTTGCGTTCATATGATCTTAGTTCTCGTGAAGCATATGCAATCACTTTTCTATCTTGCATCAAAACACAACCAAGACCATTAAGTGAAGCATCACTATATACCACAAACTCCTTTCCCGATTCTGGGAGCGTTAACACTAGAGCCTCGGTCAACAATTTTGGTCAACAATTTCTTGAGCGTGTCAAAGCTTTCATGGCACCGTTCATCTCATTTAAATGGTACATTCTTCTGAAGTAGTCGGGTTAAGGGCAAAGCTATCTTTGAAAATCCTTCAACGAATCTTCTGTAGTATCCTGCTAATCCTAAAAAGTTATGGATTTCTGAAATATTCTTCGGTTGTTTCCATTCTAAAATGGCCTCAACTTTCTTCGGATCTACACGGATACCTTCAGCCGAGACTATATGCTAAAGGAACACTACTTCAGATAACCAAAACTCACATTTGCTAAATTTCTCATAAAGCTGCTTTTCTCGCAATTTCAGCAACACAATCCTTAAATGTTGATCATGCTCCTCCTCAGTTTTTGAATAAATTAAAATATCATCAATAAACACCACTACAAGCTGATATAAATATGGCTAAAAAAAATGATTCATGAGATCCATAAATGCTGCGGAGCATTAGTCAACCTAAAAGGCATCACCAGAAATTCATAATGTCCATATCTTGTTCGAAAAGCAGTCTTCGATATATCACCTTCCTTCACATTCAATTAGTAATAACCAGATCTCAGATCAATCTTAGAGAATACTGTTACGCCTTTCAATTGATCAAATAAATCATCAATACGAGGCAAAGGATATTTATTCTTTATCGTCACCTTATTTAACTGACGATAATCGATACACAACCGTAACGAACCATCTTTCTTCTTTACAAATAACACTGGTGCTCCCCAAAGTGATACGCTTGGTCGTATAAAGCCTCAATCTAATAAATCTTGCAACTATATTTTCAACTCTTTTAACTCTTTTGGTGACATACGATAAGGTGCAATAGATACTAAAGTAGTTCCCGGATATACTTCAATTACAAATTCCACCTCTCGGTTAGGTGGAAGTCCTAGTAATTCTTCAGGAAACACATATGAAAATTCATTCACCATATGGATTTCCTCCAATTTCGGATTTTTAGCAGTCGAATTCATAACGTAAGCAAGAAACGCTTCACAACCTTAATTAATCAACTTATCTGCCTTTATTGCTGAGATAATTTGAGCAAAACCAACCGGTTTCATACTTTTCACTTCCATCTCTTCACCATTTGAATCTTGTATCATAAACTTTTTCTTTCGACAATCAAGAATTACATCATGCTCTGATAGCCAATCCATTCCCAAAATAATATCAAATTCATCAAATGGCATCAACAATAAGTCGACTGGAAATATTTTACCCTGAATCTCAGTAGGGCATCGCCTACATACTTGATTTACTAGCACGAAATGTCCCATTGGATTTAAAACATTAATTCTAACCTCAAACATCTCAACTATTAGTTTCTTGATTTTAATAAACCCAGTTCTCGTGTATGAATGTTTAGAACCTAGATCTATCAATGCATGAATAAATATAGAAAATAGAGAAAAAATATCAGAAACAATATCAGTGGCATCACCCTCATCTCTGGTTCCTGATAGTATAAACTCTGGTAGGAATGGTAGCCTCTGCACGACTCGCGGATGAATCAGTGGCTCTTCCTTGACTGCCTTTACTATTGGCACCACCTCGAGTACTGCCACGACCTCGAGCTATAGAAGTTGATTTCTGAGATAACACAGGAGTAACATCAACCGACTTCGGACAATCCCGAACATAATGCTCCATCGAACCACATTTAATACATGCTCCGATCTTATGCCACCATTCTCCTTAATGACTCTTTCCGCAACAATCACATTGAGGTATCCAAACAGTACGACCAAGACGGTCTGTTCTATCTATTGGAGTATATGACTGTCTAGATTGGCTTCTGCTATTAGCACCAATCTGAAGCGAAATGGATCTCCCTTGACCTTTAAAATCTCTAGCTCGTTTAGAAGGTGGCTGTGAACTAGAATCAATTGGCCTCTTTTCCTTAAGTTTTATCATCCACTTTCTCTTTATCTAACCCAATTGCTTGCTCTACCATTTTGGCTCTTTCTACCATATCAGCAATCTCTGTAATCCTATGACAAGCCAATTGAACTTTAATCCTATCTCTCAATCCTTGACAAGAATGTTTGCAGTTAGCTTCATCAGTAAGAACCAATTTTGGAGCATACTTGGACAGACGAAGAAATTCTTGTTCATAATCAATAATGTTCATTTTTCCCTGTTTCAGCTCAATAAATTCATTCTTCCTTTCTTCTAAATACAGTTCTCCAACATACCTCTTGTTAAACTCAGTTTGAAACAACTTCCAATTAATTTGATCTACTCGATGAGAACGAACCACTGTTCTTCACCAATGAAAGGCATCTCATTGTAATAGAGACACAACACACTTTAAACACTCAGCTGAGGTGCATTCTAATTGTTCGAATATCCTTTCAACCGATTCTAAACACTCTTCAGCAGTAGAAGGATCAACACCTCTTACACCTCTAAACTCAGTTACCCCATGCTTTCTTACTTCTTTAATCAAAGACCCTCTCTGTCTAGAGGAAGGTGCAGGTTGAGGTGTAACACCAATAACTCTCTGTAACAAATCAACAATAATACGTAATAATGGATCTTCACCTTGAGCCGACTGTCTCTGTCTTGAAGTACTCGAGGACTAATGAACACTAGTTCCCTCATCATCAGGTGGATTGGGTCTATTTTCGTCTTCTATTTCTCGTTCAATACTATCTCTTGATTGCTCAGACATTTTACTATACAAAATTTCAAATAAAGCAATTTCAGCATCCGATTTCAGCTCAAACTAAATATTTAATGATGACATGTACACTAGACTTAACTATACACAATACATTAAATTTTTACTCATCCAATATCAGATTCGGATAGCTCTGATACCATTCAAATGTGACACCTTATACCCGACCCAGTTGTTGGATCTGAATATAAAATGTCATATTTCGTTGCCGAAGCAACTTACTTTTCTATTATTATTTAAAAAAACATACATATACATAGTGATAAAATTAATTTATAAAAATTTCGGCAGCATTTCTGCTTATTTACATAAAATCTCCCCGTAAAATTTACACTTCACAATATAATCACATTCAAATAATCTCCCAAATCAATTTCCAATACTTTAATTTCTCAAAACATTTCAACAAATTTGATATTTACGTTTAACCATTTCATCAAAACATTGGTTATAAAGTACTAGCAAAAGAGACATAATAAATATATTTAAATTTAATTTATGACACAATATTATATATATAAGTCTATGTACAAGTCATAAATATTTACCAAAAAATAAACTTTTCACCAACTTTGTTTGAGCTAATTTTTGATTCTTCGGATGCCGTTGGAACGATCAACTAGATCTAACTACTTGCGCACGGAAAAATAGACAAACCGTACACTAAGCAATTTTTATGCTCAGTGGTGTTAATATCATATAAATCATTACATAAGTATTAAATATGGATTAGTTAATAAAAGTAATTAATTAACAATAAGTTTTTAATCAAATTTAAAATCACATAATCAATTTAATTTACGAAATAAGGAAATTTAAACATATTCAACTTTTGTTTTTGCTTTTCTTTCAATCTCAACCCCGTACTAAAATTTAGACTCATAATCAGATACACGAATCCGCCACCCCGAGTTGTTCGGCAATGATGGTTATCAGAGTAGTCCACGACCCTCAGGGAATTGGGATTGCCCCCGACCCTCTGGGAATTGGGGCTAACAATAATAAAAACTGACCAATTTAGCCTTTTCTCCCTCGATCCTCTGGGAATTGGGGAGATCTAAATTCTCTGATATAAAGACTCTATGGTATGCCAACTATATCTGATCTAATCTAACTTAGTGTACTGGGGTAAAAATCAAGTTTCATTTCAATTATATTTTTCACATTATTCTCATTTTTGGTCTCATATCATGATCAAATCATATATTTTGCCTAATATAAAATTAAGCTTCCAATTCAAAAACATTTTAAATATTTTCTTGCTCAAACATATAAAATCATAATACTCAAGCGCAAACATGAATTTGCTAATTTAATCATTTGAAAAGTAAACATGTTCTATCTCAAATCATAATTTTATAAATATTAACTAAATAATTCAAACTCATTTAAAACTCATAAAAATAATATAAAATAAAATTAATATAATTAATCATAATAGTCTAATTATTCTAAAGCTTTATGTAATGAAAATAAGATATTAGCACAAACCGAAATTTTAATCACTTTACTTCTTCTCTTCGTCTTTCTCCTTCAAGCTGCTCGCTTCGTTTTTAGCTACAATATGAGCAATTCAATACGAAATAATATCATTTACCCATTTTAATACTAAAACTAATAAAAACAACATAAATATGTATGATTAATCAAGTTAATATATTAAGCTTCTAAATATGAAATTCTCATATCTTTCAACTCGATTATCCGTTTTTAATTCCGTCTTCACCGGTAGTAACTAATTCATAAGCTATCATTTAGCACCAATATTACTCAAAATAGTCAATTTTCTCTACTACCCCTTCACCATAACCAAATAAACCAAATAAATTTCCCATCCAATTTCATTTCTTTTTCACACTTCTAATAAGCTAGAATTCTTCTTCTAATCATTTTCTATCAAGAAAATATATATATTTCACTTAAATTTTCTAAGCTTCCATTAATATTCTTTAATGGCAACTTTCGAAATACTTGATGAAATAAAAAATTATTGGTATATATATGTAAAACAAGCTTTTAATTTTCAAAATCTATGAAAAATTTGAAGAAAAACCATACATTATACTTGAATTTTGAAGAAAAATGGTGAAAGAAATTTTTTTTCTTTCCCTTTCATGAGAAACAGAGAACAAAAGAAAGAAGCAAATGAAACAGAGCATAAAAGAAAGATGAAAAATCTTTCTTTTATTTATATAATAATAATAATAATAAAATATTATATTTTGAATAATTATTAAATAATAACTTTAATTAAAAAAAATCAATGAAATCATGAACTGTTTTCTTCTTTTTAAAAAAAAAATGGCAAAATTGTCATTAGGTCATTCCATCAAAATAGAAATAGAATATTTGCATTTTAGTTCCTATACTTTTCCAATTTATTCAATTTAGTCCCTAAACTCAATAATGAATTTTTTAACTAACCACATGCTTCTAATAATAATTCTCTATTTTCCATGTCTAATAGTTTCTTCTAAAAATGATCATTACTTCTTATACTACTATTTATTTATAAATCCTTGATTCAAGAACTTCTACCATAAATATATATTTTTAAAGTGGGGATGTTACAAAAGCCCTAGGGAAGTAGTATTGTCAACCGTGCACTTCTGATATATCAAACAATCCTTGACCTAAATTCTTGACATCTCTTGTCATTCCCTTCCAATACACCATACTAGCTAATCTATGTCTGGTAGTGTGGTTTTCAGAATGTCCTCTAAGGGGGCTCTCATGGAAATAACCAAACAACTCCTTTTGCAAATCCTTAATTGAACCCCCACTAGTTTTTCCTTCCTCCTTAGGAGCTTACCATCCCATGTATACTTGGGATGAGACCATGGTTGTTGTTGGATTTCGAAACACAACTTGCTGAGCCTTTCATCTAATTGCCAAGAACCTTGTACCTTGGCTAGCAGTTTAGATATGATAGAATTATTGGCCATCTGGAGCACCTGAATTGAGGATTGCTTGAATACATAAATCATTAAACCTTGTACCTTAGCAATTGCTTAAAAACAGAATTGATTAAGGTTTAGAAAGTCGAGGGGGCATTGGTGAACCCAAAGGGCACCACCAAGAACTCATAGTGATTGCAATCTTAGGGATGTCAGTCTCTTTCACTCTAATTTGGTGATATTCGGACCTAAGGTCAAGCTTGGAGAAGTAAACAACTTGACCAAGTTCATCCAAAAGCTCCTCTATAATAGGGATGGGAAACTTGTCTTTGATGGTCAATTGGTTGAGTTGCCTATAGTCAACACACGTTCTCCAACTGCCATTTTTTTTATCATCACTATTGGGGAAGCAATGGAAATGTTACTGTCTCAAACGAACTAGCCTGTAGCATTTCTCTGACCAATTTTTCAATTTCATTCTTCTGAACACTGAGATATTGATATGACCTGATTTTGACAATTGATGAGTCATCTTTCAAAGGTATACCATGATCATGTTGGCGAGGAGGGAGAAGGCCAACAGGATCCCTAAAGATGTCATCATACTCATCTAGCATGCTTTATTCATAATTGTTCCCATTTGTTGCAGACTAGGCTGAAAAGGGAGAAAGAAGGTGACCATTATACCGGTTTATACTTATCAATTATTACTGCAGTTGTAAATAGAAGGAATGAAACGCAATGTTCCATTTAAAACAAAACACACTGTTTTACTAAAACACGGGCCACTATCTATCAAAATAAATCGCATTGTTTCACTTATATAATTCTAACCAAAACGCAAGATTCAATTAACTGCTATAATGATCATAACTGAAACTAATTAAACTTCTAGATAGTTAATCCGAGTAACATATCTAAATTAAATTATGCCCTTTAAACAAATATTGGATGCCATATCAATCGTACCCCTCGTTTCACTTTATGTCAAAACATAGATAAAATTCAAGAAAAGTGGATCAGGAGGGAAATCCTTCATATAGGAACCACATATAAAACCATGCAAATTGGAGGAACTAACCAATTTATAGTAACAAAGATGAATACAAGGAAACACTATTGGTGGGCCAGATTACAATTCTGGCCCAAATATCATATCAAATCTTTCTTATAAGTTTGAGCCTGCTCTAGACTCGTTAAAAATACTATACAATAATGATTAATTATTGTATTTGTATGTTTTTATAATTAAATAATTATAATAAAAAATAAATTTGGTTCAGCGTTGATGCAAAAATTATTAGAGATTTAAACTCAATCCCGAATTCTAGATTCTTCAATGTTGGGTATATAATATATAATCAGAAGGTAAAAAGTTGTAAAATAAAATTTTCACCTAATGTAGTATTATTTTATTTAGGGTTAATGTGTAAATTTACCACTACATTTTAGATAAAAGTTGAAATTTGTCATTATATTTTAATTTTATTGATATTTATCATTCCCTTTGATAACGTACGCATACTTTGTAAACACATGTGCTCGAACTTAGATATTTTAAGATGAACAACATTTTCTTTACCATTGGAATCATTCATTAAACTCGCTTAGTGATTGATAGTTAAATAGCCCAAAAGTTAAATTATCATAAGCAAAAAGTTAACAAAAAAACAAAGAAGAAAAAGGTTTAGAAGAGATGAATTTCGAACCCAACTGACCTGCTAATTAGTTTTTTTAATGGAGTTAATTAATTATTAACTAGTTGAGCTAAGTATTTTAATATTAAATATGAAAAATATATTAATTGTAATTATAATTTTTATGCACAAAATTATACAATTATAATGGATCATTACATTCAAAAGCCATTGAATAAACAAATCAAAATATATAAATGTAAAGTCTAATGAGACGTGGTTGTTAAAGTCTGATGTGATAATTAATAAGTGGATTTATCTGTTAGAATCGAGGGATTCTTACAAAGAGTTTTTTCGAAGGGTTTGCATGAACTGCACATGGATCAAATGACTCGAACATCATTAATATAATGAATAAAAGTTTTTAATAAAATAAATAAAAAGATTAACATAAAATATAAATACTTATTTCATTAACGAGATACCATAACTATCTATAATAACAAAAAGTAAAATCTAATAAAAAACAAAATACAAATTTATTGACATATATACAACATAATTATTTTTTTAACATTAATATCCGCTCTTTTTGATATAATGTCTAAAATTATCCATAACTCTTCCCCAACCCTTAAATAGGAAGATAATGCGCTTTAACGCAGTCAAACTCGCATCCTCCTATATTGACAACAATATCGATGCCAAACGAGTTAAGCCTTAATCGACTAAACAACATAAATTATTAATCAATTTAAAATATAGATAATTATAAAAAAAATAAAAGTAATAGGATTACCATATCTAGCAAGCCAATTTAAATTTTATATTAATTTTAAACTTAGAAGTATGTCGTTTTCTTTTTCATTGAACACGGATTTCTTTTAAGATTTGAAAAAGCAAAATAAAAAACACGTTTAAATTACTTTATATGTGAAGCACCATCGAAATATTCTCATCACATGATAAGCAATTCATATAAATCTTTGTCAGGAAATTTCAAATTTGGTGTATGAATGAGATATTTTTATGGGGAAATATTGAATATTGAACTTGAAAAACGTGATAAATTCAATTCTTGAATCCTTCGTAATCGAAGTCGAAACTTCAACAATCAGTTTATTGGAACGTGGGTTTTATTTTGTGACATAGACCCATTACTAGTTATGGCCATTCATTATTTGACTGCCATATTAATCCGTAATATTAATCCAAAAATTTTTGTTTTGAAAAATCGAAATTTTGTTACATATACTAATCATTTCTTTTATCTAAAATTCGATCTTGTTTGTTAAATTTAATAGTTATTTTATTATTTTTAATTAAAATTTATGAGAATTTTAATTATATCTTTTGACCGGAATTTTTATTATATTTAAATAAAAAAATTATTTATTAAATAATAATTTGAACTAGATGTACAATTTGATTTAAAATATAATATTTAGACCATGGGTAGTCAAGATATTTAATTTCATAAATGGGGTTAAGAAACTACTATATATTTTGTTGATCAAGTCTAACTCGGTTGGCATATGCATTGTTGCTACTGAGGAAGTTGTGGATTCAAATGTGATGAAAAGCGTTTATTTTTTTATTTAAAAGTTGAGAGGAATTATGAATAGCTGTGGAGTGTGACTCACATTTTCGGGTCAAATAAGAGTCAAAATAGGTTTGACGTCACGACGTCATGACGAGACGATCACGACGTCGCAACGACGCTACGTGTTCCCCCCAAAATCGGGTTGCTTCTCCTAGTTAAACTCTGTCATTTTTTCAATCGACTGTAAAAAATATATGATGTCGCATTACAACCATTTATTCATTGTTACCAAGTCAATGTGTGAATAAAATGGTGTTAAGGTTTCGACGCACATGATAGTATAATACAAATATCAAGTTAGACATTTTATTTATACAAATACTCTATTATATATTTGGTGACTGTTTAGGGACAAACTGTGACATTAACAAATGGAAGAAACATATTTACTATCTCTTACTTTTAAGGTTGTCTAAATTCTTTCAGGATAGTTTACAAGTTGAGTAAATCTCTTCATTTGTTGGATTGTTTAGATTCTCTTTGGATAGTTTATGAGTCTAAATAACTGTCCTTCTTCAAAGGAGTTGTTTAGGGAAATTCTTTTTCCTTGTTTTATTCTCACCCAACCACAAATGGCCTCAAACACTCCGCTGCTAAAACATCAAAACAAGCATTGGACCCCTTACGTTTCTTTTTCTTTGGTGAATTCAAGGGGAGGGCAAAGCTTTAACAACAACGCGACTGACGTTACTCGAACTCAAGTCACACTTGCGGCAATGAATACCCTTGACCATCAAGTCAACACACGGAATCCCTTACACATTGTTTTATGCCAACGTATCTCAAACAAGGATCTTTAGCCTTCCTAACAAACTTGCAAGGCTTATGAAAGAATCATGAGCTATCACTCAATATTTACTGCATATTTAATCTTGTTCAAACTCTGACCTCGTCGTCAAAATCCTTAGTGGTCTAGCTCCAAATTTTGGTGAAATTTCCACAATAATTCGGACTTGTGATTCCACCAATACGTACGAGGAACTTTACAAAAAATCCCTTCATCATGAACTCTTCCTTCAACTTGAAGAATCAAAAATAACTCTTAGACCAATAACTATCGTTAAGGTAGTCAGTACCGTATTACTGGATGTACTGTTTTTCTATTGGTATTAATACGTATAAATATCGATTTGTTTCTGTGTATCATTTCAGATTTTATCACTATTTTTAAAAAAACATTTGATACACGTATATAAAAAAAATTACAAATATCACATAAGGAAATATCAAATATAAATACTCATGAAAAATAAATCTTTAGTTGAAGTGGTAAAGAAAATATTTTAAAAATGCTGGTAGCATGAGTTCAAATATCATCATATGTGTTACTCAAAAAAAAAAAAAATCACCATATGTAAATTTTAAAATGAAAAAAAAAAAATCATAATACAATCTATCAATAAACAAACAAAAAAAAAATTTATTCCTTAAATTAAACAATAATATAATCCCATACTATCCATATGACAATTCATTATTCAACAAATACAAAATAAATAATAAAAATTTAACTTTAAATTTAAAATTATTTTTCGGTATAAATAATAAAAAATTAAAATTAAAATTTTTGGTAGCGATATCCAATATGGCTTTTCGAAGTTTGGTTTGGATTTGTGGCATTTTAGAAGGCCTAACAATATTAAATGACTTTTCTTATCTGTTTGGAGTTCATATTAAGGGTACCTTTTTATGTTTCACCGAAAATATGGGGCATTTAAAGCTGGGTGTTAGCTACCTCCATTTTGTAACTCTTTAACTCATAAGAGAAAGAGATTGTCTCTCTTTTCACCTAGCATCCAACAACCTAGGACCATATGCAGTTTTATGGTTAGATTAAAATATTTTTCAAGTTCTTGTACTCTTCCTAGATTTGGAATTTAGTCCCTCTACTTCTCTGATTTGAGAATTTAGGTCTAATTGTTAACACTGTTAAAATTATTCTATTAAGTTCATTGGTGGTAGCCATATAACCAAAAAGTAGAGGGACTAAATTCTTGAAAATAAAAGCAAGGGGATTAAATTCCAAATCTACAAAGACTACAGGGACTTGGAGCAAATTTTAACCTTATTGTTGATACTAGATTCTCTTTATAACAGCATACCAAAAATAAGACATAAAATCCTTATAATTTCTCTCAGATGAGAATTCCACGACATTGTTGTTTCATAGAATATTTTTGTATTCCTTTGGTGGATGAAACTCATATATTTGGGATTTTTTTTCTATATAAATTATTGGTGTTCCCACTTTACATTCTTTTATCAATCAAGGTTCTAGTTTGTGGGTGACTGCTAT
Organism: Kokia cookei; assembly: GCA_039519145.1. NCBI lineage: Eukaryota > Viridiplantae > Streptophyta > Magnoliopsida > Malvales > Malvaceae > Kokia > Kokia cookei. The sequence continues at coordinate 13,091,984 of CM076908.1, forward strand.
GACCTTGATGTTCATCTGCCCTTGTTGATTTCTCTGTCATCAGGTTCATTCAGCTGATAAGATCCTTGAACTTTTAAATTTGGGGAATAGTCGAAGAAAAACAGAAAGCACAGAGGCTAATGCTACATCTTCAAGGTGAGAAAGCATTAAGTTGAACCTTACTTTTGTTACAATGTATTACTCTTTATATCAGGTTTTCTCTAACGTTACTTTCATATTTGTTCTCACTTTTGAATGTATTCTCTCTCAATGTGTTGTAACCTTTTACATAACCTCATATAGAGTTGTATTCATCCAACCAGATCACATGCAGTATTGGAGATTACTGTGAGAAGAAAACAGAGAAACAAATATAAAAATCAAGTCATGCGAGGAAAACTTGCACTTGTTGACTTTGCTGGCAGTGAACGAGCTTCTGAAACAAACAGTACTGGCCAAAAGCTGAGGGATGGTGCTAACATTAATGGTTCACTTCTTGCTTTAGCGAACTGCATCAATGCTCTAGGGAAACAACAAAAGAAGGGTCTTGCCTATGTTCCATACCGCAATAGGTATAGTTTAGTAGCTATTGTAGCATAGTAGTCTGAGTCTTTACTGATGCAGCTATTGGTAATTTTGCAGTAAACTGACAAGGATACTTAAAGATGGTTTGAGTGGTAACTCTCAGACGGTGATGGTTGCTACAATATCTCCTGCAGATAGTCAGTATCATCACACTGTGAATACCCTGAAATATGCAGACAGGGCAAAGGAAATAAAGACACACATCCAGGTGAGGCTGACTGTAACTTTTGGGAAGACATTACGTATACTTCCTGAGAACATAAGGTTGGATACTGTATTTAGGGTTATTTCTGTTCCTTTTTTTAATGGATATGCTTGTAACTCCTTTTAAGAACAAATTTTGGTCAGTTCTTCATCTTACTCCTTTATTAATGCTTGTAACTCCTTCCTATGATGGATTATGCATAATTATTTAAGTTCTCTTGCTCTATTTTTCTTTCCCCTCATGTTAAGAGAAGTTCTTTTATTATACTGCATTATCAAATGCCTCACTGTCTTTTATTTTTTCCAGAAAAATATTGGCACAATCGATACACATGTATCAGATTATCAACGGACGGATGATTGACAGTCTTCAGGTAAGCTTTTGATGAATTTTCATTGAGTTTGTTATCATTGCAATTTTATTTGGTGTTGATACCCTGTTGGTTGTGTAGATTGAAGTTTGCCGATTGAAGAAAGAACTAGCAGACAAGGAATCACAGTTTCATGTCAAACCAACAGAAACAACTGCTGATGATGAATTGTCTTGGTTAAATGTCTTTAGCCAAGAAATCAGTGAAAATGTTCAGGAACGTATAAACTTACAGAAGGCACTGTTTGAACTTGAGGAAACCAATCTTCGAAACCGCACTGAGCTTCAGCATCTTGATGATGCTATTGCAAAACAACCGGTTAGACTTACATGTTTCTTTGATGTTTCTCTATCATTGGAAAATGGCAGTTTTCCCTTTTTCCACAAAATCCTTTGAGTTATGGTACTAGGATAGAAGTGAACTACAGAATGTTTTGAGTTATTAGTACTGGCAACCCATCTGACATCAACCCACCTACATATCCAATGTCGTCACCTGCCTTAAGAATACCAAGTCAAAGTAACAATAACGTATGACAAGCTTTCTGTTTCTTAATTTCTTTTTCCTCCTCTACATAGATTTGTGGTAAGCAAGTGTGAGTTGGTGAAAGGATTTACTTGTATCGTTTTCTGGTATTCAACTTTTTATCTGTGTAAATAGGTTTCTGAAAAGGATGGTACAGTTTCTGAAGCTCTGAGAGTGAGGAGGCAAGATATTCTTGATATCATCCGTGACAATGATGAGGCTGGTGTTAATTACCGGAAGGTAAACTTTGCTACCGAGTCTTATATGATTACAATCTCTTGCTGCTTTTAATATGTCAAATGATTAATCTTCCTATAGGAAATTGAAGAAAATGAAAAGCATCGTTGCCAACTCCAAGGTATGATTGAAGAAGCAATCAGTAACAATGGCAATAAAACTTACTTGCGCATACTCAGTCAATACAGACTCCTGGTGAGTGGACTTTGGTATTTTCTACTTTTGGTATCTATCTATTATCAATGAACGACGATACCTGTGTATAACTGCTAATTGCTACTTTATGCAAAGTTGAACACCGCATAACAACTGAATATAGTGAAATAATTACTTATGCCATCAGTCTTAATGTTTTCTTTGCATTTACGCAGGGGATGGCTAATACTGAGCTTCAGTTTGAAATGGCAATGAGAGAACAAATAATCCACAACCAAAGAGAGGCACAAAGAAATCTTTGGAACTTGATCATGGGGTTGGGACTTGATGAGAAACAGATATTTGACCTTGCTGCCAAGCAGGGAATAACGATTGAAGATTGGACGGTGACACGCTATCCGGGGCTTTCAAATAGAGGGAAATCACCCAATTTGGCATCTGCAGGGTATACTCCGTTCAGTTATGGTCTTTCTATCAACCAATGGCGTATATCATCTTGCATCTGCGAGAACTATCAACGTGTTGCTTCAAAGTCATTTTCTCAAGACCGCTGGGACCTGTCTCCTACATTTTGCCGGGAAAAGCACCATAGTTTTTACTACTTACTAGCTCATGATAACTCTCCTCCATGTGTTAGGTTTAGGATGAGTAGTGATAACTGGATCAGTGGTGGTCATCCAGTTTCTTGGTTTGGCACCCCTGATAAGCTTCCCCGAGATTTGCGGAAATCATACCCAGAGATAACTCCTGTTTCATCATGCAATGAAATCTATGTACCAGCACCAGCTCTCGATGCAGATTTTGGACGGGCAAAAGGTAGGGTTCAGTCATTGGTCATTGATAGTTTGCACTATTTTCTCGACATTCCTCGTCTTTTCTATCAAGCTTAAGACTACATTACGTGAAGTAAATATTTAGAGCACTAATATTCGTATCTTCTCCTCAATTAGATCATGTTGTTGTACTTGTCAGCGTAAAGTCTTAGAATCTTATATGCCATTTTCATGCTTTTGTTCTTAGCTTATTTTGTGTTAAACAGGACATTACGAAGCAAAATATATACAGCAAGTTTCCTCATGGTGCAATCAGTAGCAGCAGCCAAGACATGTTCAAAGGACAAATAGTCGGTCACGGTAGGACAGCCAATGGTTTTTTGGGGTTTATCCCATCCGAACAATCCTTTAGTACACACAGCCTGAATCATTCGGTCCGAAACCCAACCCCTCCAACCACCCTTCCTGCATTCATACATTTACTAACCAAAGCTCTAAAACTTAAGCCTGTCCCTCCATTTTTGTATAGCTTTCTTGTATGTTGTACCTTGGTCTTTCTTTCCATTGTTTTGTTGTTCCATTCTTTTCTCCACAGTATTAATGTATATGCATGAATCAGTGCATCAGAATTGGTAGCTGAATTCTTTGTTTCCCTTTTGTGGAGATTAGAGGGTTTATAAAACCCAAGTTGCGGATTGTAGGTTGTTTTTGTATCAGTAATGTTTCAGAAAAAAAAATCGTTCAATCAATTTGTTCAGTTAAAATCAAAGTTACAAAAGGAACGACAAAATCGCTGCCATGAATTTGTTTGTAATGTTAATGTTAATGTTAAATGTTCATTTTATATTCATTCGATGAAATTGAGATTGTGACCAGAAGTAGAGTGGAGTGGTCCATTGAATAAGATTGTTCTAGAAAATTAAATGTATTTAATAAATTGAAATTTTTTTGAATAAATAATAAATTGAATTTTTTATTTCTTATAAACTTTAAACTTTTTTTCTATAAATTTCATAATTTATTACCTTTTTAAACTACACTCCTATTGAATTTTTAGTACATAAGATTATATATATTGAATTTACATTATGAAGCCATTTGTGATATTTAGTAAAAATTAAGTAATAAATATGATTAGCGGATTGAGTTTTAACTTGATTAGTATGAGTTTTGTTATCAATGTAAAAATATTTAGGTTTCAGATGTACTGAAGGGAATTATTCTTCTATCTATGGATTAAAAAGGGATTATGGGTTGTTTGATAATAAGAATTTTAATTTTTAAAAATTAAATTTTCATAATATAATATTTTATATTATTTTGGATAATTTTAAATAAAATTAAATATAATAATTTAAATATTTCATTTAAAAAAACAAAAGTAAAAAGTCTTGATTTGAATTGAACCGTGGTTAAAGCTATTGTCAAATATTGGTTTGATTTAAGTTCAAACTGTGTTATCCTTTTTTCCCGCCCAATATTGTTTAAAAAAAGATTAAAGAGATAAATTGTTTTCAATATATATTTTAAAATAAAATCAATTTAATATTTTTTTTAGAAAAATAGCCCATTACTATCAAAGTAACATTAAAATTAGATAATATAGAGATATGATATAATCGGAACTAATTAACAACTTTAAAAAGGACTTTATGAAACACACGGAAATCAAGTAGAAACTCTTTCATTAGACTTGCCAGAATATTAGGGGGGGGGGGGAGGGGGCAAATTTTGCCTCTCTTGGAACCTGCTTAATAACCATTTATCAATCACATCTACATAATTCTTGAATACGTCGTATTCAATTTTATTCACTTGACTTTTAAAACTCTCATGAATGCTTTTAATCTTTAAAAAAAAATTATAAAATCATAAGTAACTATTTACATATTTATTCTATTCAATCTTTTTTGTTGTTGAAAATTTTAATTCAAATTCAATTTATTTCAATGAAAAGGAAATTTAGGGGCTTATAAAATATTAAATTATATTTTTAATAAATTTTTTTTGTTTAATCCTTTAAAAATATTATAAAATCATAAATTAAAATATAAAAGAAATTATATTTGAACCTCAATTCAGCCCTTCTAAAAACTTTCTAAATTCACCAACCATAACTCACCAAAAATAATACTTAAATTCACTCAAAGTCATAATTTCTAGAACCCTACTAACATTATCGATGCTAACCCCGATGTAATCATAATCTAAATACATGAAAAACGTTGTGATGTTGAAATCAACGCCTTCCTTTTAATTCTCTAAACTTTATTTATGTGACTCATTTTCGATCATTATTACAACCATTTTTGCATGGATTAAAGATTGTCTGGAATTAAGTCTAAATTGTTGTGCTTAGTACTTTCGATTCCCATTTTTGTTATGCCTTTTGAATTGGTCTTTTATGAAATTAGAATAAAAAACTAAACTTCACTTTCTATATAATAAAAACTCAAGTGGGAAAACCACGAGAGTTAGTTGAGATGATAAGGGTTTTTTCTACCTTAACAAGTGATCAAGAGTTCGATTTTCATCCTAAGTATGGAGCAGTTTTAAAATTCGTGATCAACATCTATCCCCTTAATGGACTTACAGAATACAGATGATTAATTATTAAAAATAAAAAAAAAACTAAAGTGAGGAAAGCTTCTTATTTTATAAATTAAGATTTGTTTATGCATGAAATCAAGGACTTTATCCCATATCTCCTTTCTCTTTTGGATAAATTTATGTAACACCAAATATTCCTTCATCTAAAATTATGCACACTTTACAAAAGAAAAAAAAATAGCAGATATTTAGCCAATTGAATAAATTTACATGTTATTTTTCGAGACTGGATGGTGGGTTTTTGATATCGCAAGATTCCAATCCTTTTTTTTATATTATTATTTTGAGTTTGATTTCATTTATTATCTTAATACTAAATACTATATTCTTATTTTAAATTTAATTATAAATTTTTATTTTCTAAAATGATGAAATGGGATTGGAATGAAGTAGAATTTCAAAAATTTTGAGTTGGGGCCAACACCTCCATTGACAATTAAAAAAGTTCTACCAAACTTAATAAGATAAAATATAGCGTAAAAAGGAGAAAAAAGGTACAACCGTACATGTTTCTTGAAAAAGTTTGCAAGTATTATTTTATATAAGAGGGGTATATCTCAATATTATATATAAAATTTTAATTTAATTCAATTTTTAGATTTTATTAACACAATTATCAATATAGAGTCATTTTGTGCATACATGATTGTAAAAGTAAATTCCTGGCAAAGATGATTTTGTCAGCAGTGGCCAATCCGAGATAATGTCGATGAGGATGTTACCGTAATTGGGTAAGGCAGTGAAGTAATTCATAAAGTAGATCGTCAGAGGATGAATATCGTCGCTAGGAACAATCGTTTTGGACAAGTCCTTTAGGATCGTGGACTCAAAATCTAATAACAACAACCGCATTGACTCACTGAGTCGAGCCATCGAGTTATGAGCTTGGGATCGGATGGTTGAAATCAATTCAAAAAAAAAAAGATCATTTTGATTCTCTAATTCGATTTCGATGAGGAAAAGACGAAATCGCAAAGGATTCTTTCTCCAGTAAAAACTATCCTCGTTGAAATCTTCATGGCTTTTAACCAGCACTTGATTGTGTGGATGTCCATGATGATCGAGTGGAAAGTGATTCCGAATCCAAATGAGTTTGATTCATCGATAAAATCTGGTAAAACTCCTTTTGAAGCCTCTTTATTGCAATTTGCATCAAACGTTGAGCTCGAATGAGAAACCATATATCCTCTGTTTGCCTCTTGGGTTTTTCTTTAAATTTTTTATTCATAAGCAAAAAATTTGCTTTGACTAAGCAATTAAATCTTCGTCCACACCAAATTGAAGTCTAGTTTGAAAATAGAGGGGAAGAGAGAAAGAGAGAAGAAGAAAGAAGATGGAAACAAAATGAAAAAAAAACTATTAAACAGCTGATGTTATCTACGACATCATGCTTATGTGGCATGTCACATAGGCTACATTGTTGACCTGCAGCTTGACTAACGAACAATTGACGTTTCCCGTTAAAAATGAGTTGATTTGTGGAAAAATTATACCATTGAGGATGTCAATAAAAAAAAAGGTTAATAACTCAAATCCAAAAACTCATAAACATTGAGAGTATTTTATGGAATTATACCTATTGTAAAATATGATATATTGTATTTATTAATTTATGTTATGTTTTTGAGTCTAAAAAGAAAATAGCATCCATATTTGGGGGCAAAGAGAGCAAAGAAAAAGGACAAAACCTAACTTTGTATAAATATATAAAAATTACAGTCCCAATCAAGAAATCTGAATGGATTTTTTTGTTAGTTTAAAGAAGGAGGGGAGACAACTTTGGAGTATAGGCCCACCATTGAAAAAATGGCAGCAGCTGGATGCTTGATTTTAAAACATTCATTACTGTTGATATCATTAGAGATAACATCCATCTTTAAATATTAGTAATAGATGTTTTGCTATGATCAGCACATATGTCATTCCTAAACCCTAAATCCAAGTTTGGAAGTTGAACCAAAGCCTTTTATTTAACAAAATTACTTCACCAAACCCCTCCCAATGTTTTGGACATGTAAAAGTGTGTCTTTTTTCTTAAAGAAGAGACTAGGATCAAGGTGCTTTTTTTTTATTATATATTTTTATTGTATGCTTTAAATGATTACTTCAACTACTAATATATATTTAAATAATTAAAATTTGAATCAACGTTACATAATATGATCAAATCGATAATTAAAATAAAGAGTGGAAGTATTTTTAAGTTTGGAAGAATTTATATACTATACTCGAATAAAATCATAATTTGTTTGATTAAATAAAATCATGTGACTTCGTTAATTGACATAAGCATGATATCAACATGGTCTAATGTTAGTGTTTCTTTTAATTATATGTATTCTAACTCAACTTACTAAATTTATTTTAGCTTAATGAATAAGATTATGACTAGGTCAATTGTTTAGAGGCTAAAAGAAGAAGAAGAAGGGTAATTTCGTTATTCTCTAAATAGTTTTAAGTTTATATATCTTATATATAATATTTAAAGCCAAAACCTCTAATGAAAATGTAATATATTAATTATATTAATTAATATTAAATTATTTTAATATCATTTATCATTATATTAAGTTATTTGAATCTTATTTATTATATTTAATTTTTAAAAATATTTTTTATATCACCAATTTTACAAATAATTTATATTACTTACTTAAAAAAACATTTAAATTTTATATTTCATAAATCATTATATTAAATTAATTAAATATCATATAATTTACCTAATTTTTTACTTTCTACTATTACGTCTAAAAATTATATATTTCAACCGCAATGGGAAACACTAAAAACTAAAACATTTTTTTCACAACAGTTTTCTATCATACTTTCCAAAACACTTTTTTTTTTTTTTTTTTAAGTTTTTTTGCAAAGTACTTTTCAACCGCAATAATAATAATAATAATAACAATAATAATAATAAATTAACTCTTAATAATTTATAAAAATACAAAATAATCATTTTTTTAGACTTAAATTTACTTAATTATGATATTTTATATTATTAATAAATAGTATTATTTACATGGTATTATTAAATACATTATTTAATTTAATTACGGCATTTCTTCAATATATAGAAAAAAAAGCTTAATTATGACATTCTATATTTAACTTACTGGACACTCTTTATTGTAATTCTTTTCAATATTTCTTAATTGAATTTAATTGATAAATATTTCTAATGAGATTTATAAATAATATTATTAATTATAATAACTTTATGTACATTTGAAGTAATTAGTACAATTATTATTTAATAACATGATTCTTAATAATCTAAAAAAACAATGATTCTTTATAGTAGTTCTTAATTAAATTTATAACAGTTTATGTCCTAATTAACTTTTATATTTAAGTTGATTGAGATCGATATTGTTGTCAGTGTAAGATAACATTATTTTGAGTACGCTAAAGCATATTATCCTCCTATTTAAGAGTCGAGAGGAGCTATGAATAATTTTAAGCATTGTATAAAAAAAATAAATATGATAAGAACTTATAATGAAATTAATGTTAAAAAAACTTTTATATTTAATAATAGCATTGGTGTAATTTGAAATATAATACTTACATTCTTTGATTTTGTTCAAATGTTTCTATAATTTACTTTTACTTATTTTATTTACATTTTTTAAATACATGACTTTATAATAATTCTATTAAATCTTTTTTTTGTCAAAGTTTATTGATAGATTTTAAATTTCATGTAATTATAAATTATATTTAGCCTAATAAATAGTTTTATTATTCATAATAATTTTTAATTGAATTAATAATGGCCTTCTATATTTAATAAATAATATAATTCTTTATTTTAAGTTTTTTTTTTTTATAATAATTATGACATATATACAAGCTTATGTATTATTTACATAATTTATAAATAAAAATTATATTATATAATTTTTTTAAATTTAAATTTATCTTGATTATGAATATTATTTTTTGTTATTAAATTTATAGTGGATTAATACATCTTGTGCATATTGTCACGGACCGCGCACTAAGGCCCGAGACTAGCACGCATCAAGCTGCCTAAGAAGCACTCCGTAGCATTTTGGGCCTATCACCACTTAGCCCAACACTTGGGATTGAAGAGCCTTTCAAAGAAGATATGGCAAGTGGCATATAATCAAGAATATTCCTTTTTGATTCTTTCCATATCTTTGTAAAATCTTACCATTGTATCTCAACCGTCGATGTACTCTAATTTTGACCGTTGGATGTAGGGGGCTTCAACTATAAATAGAGGCTTACCCCCACCTCATTTACACACTTCACTTTTGAGGAATTTACAGAGCATTCACTCAAATTTCATCATTGTCTTTTGTTTTGCCTTTTTCTTTCAGAGTTCTTTGCTTCCGCTAGGATCTAAGCACTTTAGCTTTGATCGAGTTCCAGGCTTACTTAGGCGTTGTTTGATCGAGAAGCGTCTAAGGCCGCACGCTCCAAGATTCGAGTTCTAAGGACGTGACAAGTGGTATCAGAGCCTGTTCGAGTGAGAGAAATGGCACCACAAAACTCAAGCGAGGTTCCAACAGTTGAACGAGAGACCCGTGCTGCTACTGAGAAGAAGAAGAGAGAGAGTTTCAGGGATATCATTTTGGAGAGAAGGGTCGCTAGACTTGAAGATTCCATGACGGAAGTCAAGGAGGCCCAAGAAGAGACAGAACCGTATTTTGAGAGAATGAATTCTCTTAAAGAAGAAGTCATGATTGCGGTTCAAGGACTTCTCGACGACATGTATGAGAAGTTAGACCAACGGGACAATTCTCTTGAAGTAGCAGGGGAAGCTACCAAAGCCGAGTTGGTGAAGGAGATCAAGGATCTCCGAAGTGAGCTTGTCATTTACAATAGAGCCGTAAATAATGGCATGATGTCAGAAACAGCGGCACCCACACCTAGGATCTATATCCCAAAGCCAAAGATGTATGCAGGGACACGATCAGCCCAAGATGTTGAGAATTTTATTTGGGCCATGGAGCAACACTTCCGAGCCATGAGGGTCAAGGACAAAGCAACAAAGGTAAACACTGCTTTTGTCTATTTGACTAATATCGCTCTTTTATGGTGGCGACATAAGTGTTTCGAGAAGGACAATGGGGAAATTCCCATTACAACAGTGAGTTCCAATCCGAGCTCAAGGAACAGTTCTATCCCAAAAATACGCAACTAGAAGCCCGAGCAAAGTTGCGACAACTCAAGCATACTGGCTCAATTCAAGACTATGTGAAGCAATTCACCGAGCTCAAGCTTCAGATCCCAAAGTTGGGTGAGGAAGAAGGATTCTTTGCCTTCATGGACGGACTTCAACGATGGGCTAAAATGGAGTTGAACCGTATGGGGGTCCAAGAGCTTTCTAAAGCTTTGTCCGCAGCTGAGTCAATTACCGAGTTTGAGATCAAAAGGTCTGAGTTTACCAAACCAAAGCCAAAATCCAAAGGCAATGGTGGGGGAGACAAGGAAAGACCAGCCAAGAAGGGGTCTAAAAAGCCGATCGACAGTAATATCAAGTTTCGCAGACCTTGGGAGAAGAACAATGAGCCTTTCAAGTGCTACACTTATGGAGGAAAGCATTTGGCGAGGAACTGTCCTCAAAACGAGAAAGCCGTTGCCATCCAAAGGAAGGATGCTGAAGAGGGGACTCTTAAGCTTAACTCCATTATGAGCTCCATGGAGGTTAAGAAAGGTCATAAGAAGAAGGGACTGATGTTCGTCGACATCACCGTGGCAGGCCAAAAGATGAGTGCACTAGTGGACACCGGTGCCTCAGAATTGTTCGTGTCCGAACGGGCTGCCAAGAGACTTGACCTTCGTGTTGAGAAGGCAAGTGGGTTTATTAAAATCGTCAATTCCGAAGAGGCTCCGATTGCGAGGGTGGCAAAAGGAGTCATGCTAAACCTTGGGGGTTGGATCGATAAAGAAAATATTAAGGTAATCCTTTTGGAGGACTTTGATTTCGTGATTGGACTTAATTTCCTTGACCGGGTTAATGCGTTCTCTGTTCCCTTTGCCGATTGTTTATGCATTTTGGATCCGAAACATAAATGCGTTATTCCGACAACTCGAAAGGTTGGAGTTGAAGCCAAGATGTTATCAGCCATCCAGCTTAGCAAGGGGGTGTGCAAGGAGGAACCAACTTACTTAACTGTGTTGGTTGATGAGCAACCTACCAAGTCCGTTAAGGTCCTAGAAGAGGTGGGACAAGTGTTGGCAAAATTTAGAGATGTGATGCCAACCGAGTTACCCAAAAGCTTGCCACCAAAGAGAGAGGTGGATCACAAGATTGAACTCGTGCCAAATGCGGAGCCACCCGCTAGAACCCCTTATCGAATGGCTTCACCTGAGTTAGAGGAGTTGTGCAGACAGTTGAAGGAACTCTTAGATGCGGGTTATATCCGACCGTCTAAGGCACCCTATGGTGCGCCGGTACTCTTTCAAAAGAAGCACGATGGGACGCTTCGAATGTGTATCGACTATCGAGCTTTGAACAAGCTCACTGTAAGGAACAAGTACCCGATCCCACTCATTGCCGAATTATTCGATCAACTTGGTGGTGCAAGGTGGTTTATAAAGTTGGATTTGAGGTCTGGATATTATCAAGTTCGAATAGTCGAAGGAGATGAACCAAAGACTGCATGTGTGACGCGCTATGGTTCGTATGAATTCTTAGTGATGCCCTTCGGTCTCATGAACGCTCCTGCCACTTTCTACACTCTAATGAACAAGGTGCTACAACCCTTTCTTGATCAATTTGTTGTTGTTTACCTTGATGATATTGTGATTTATAGTAAGACACTTGAGGAGCATTTGGGCCATTTGAGAAAGGTGTTCAAAGTCTTACGAGAAAACGAGCTCTACGTCAAAGAAGAGAAGTGCTCGTTTGCCCAACAGAAGGTCCCTTTCATAGGCCACATTGTGGGAGGTGGCAAGATTCGAATAGATGGGGCCAAAGTCCGAGCCATTGAAAATTGGGAGCCGCCAACCAAGGTGACATAGTTGAGATCCTTCTTGGGGCTAGCCAATTATTATCGAAGGTTCGTCAAAGGCTACTCTAAAATAGCCACACCCTTGACTGAATTACTAAAGAAGGACAAGGCGTGGGATTTAGAGTATCGAGTGCCAACAAGCCTTTGCAGAATTGAAGAAGGTCATGGTCAATGAACCAGTGTTGGTGTTACCTGACTACACCAAGCCATTTGAGATCTACACCGATGCGTCCGATGTTGTCATTGGTGGAGTTCTTATGCAAGAGGGACATCCGGTTACCTTTGAAAGCCGGAAGCTCAATGAGACCGAGAGGAGCTACATGGTCCATGAGAAGGAAATGACTGCAGTAGTGCACTGCTTGCGCACTTAGCGACACCACATACTTGGGTCCAGGTTTGTGGTATACACAGACAATGTTGCCAATAGTTATTTTCTAACCTAAAAGAAGTTGTCTCCAAAGCAGGTCCGATGGCAGGAATTCCTTGCAGAATTTGATTTTTCTATGGAGTACAAATCAAGAAAGGTGAATTCCGTTGCCGATGCCCTAAGCCAAAGGTACAACATGGAGTTTGTTAGCTTGCCGGAGGGACAACTATTGGAGCGCATCAAAGAGGGGTTGTCACATGACTCAACAACCAAAATGCTCATTGACTATGCCAAAGAAGGGAGAACCAGAAAGTTTTGGCTTGAAGGGGACTTGCTATATGCTCGAGGACATCGCTTCTATGTGCCTTAGTTTGGAGAATTACGCAAGGGACTCATGAGGGAATGCCATGATTCCAAGTGGACGGGACATCCGGGGATGAACCGGACATTGGCACTTATTGCAGAGAACTATTACTGGCCGTACATGGGCACAGATGTTGAAGCCTATGTGAAGACTTGTCTTATGTGCCAATAGGACAAGATAGAGATGAAGAAACCGGTGGGACTGTTGCAGCCATTACCCATTCCTGAGCGACCATGAGAAAGTGTTTCCATGGACTTTATTGTCGGTTTGCCCAACACTGACGGCTTGTCAAGCATTATGGTTGTTATTGACAGGTTTTCGAAGTATGGGACGTTCATTCCAGCGTCCAAGGTGTATCTAGTTGAGGAAGCAGCTCGTCTTTTCCTCAAGCACGCGGTCAAATATTAGGGAGTGCCAAAGACAATTATCAGTGATCGGGACACACGATTCACGGGGAGATTTTGGACCGAATTATTCAAGCTCATGGGATCAAGCTTGAACTTTTCAACAAATGTTCATCCCCAAATCGACGGGCAAACTGAACGAGTGAATGCACTCTTGGAGATCTATTTGAGGCACTATTTGAGTGCAACACAGCGCGACTGGCCAAAATTGTTGGATGTTGCTCAGTTTTCTTACAACTTGCAACGGAGTGAGGACACAAACCAAACTCCGTTCGAGATCGTGACCGGGCAACAACCGCTTACACCCAACACGGTTATTACCAAGTATGAGGGGCCAAATCCAGCAGCACACAAGTTTGCCACAGAGTGGCAAGAGCATCACGACTTAGCCCGAGCTTGTTTACACAAAGTAGAGAAGCGGACCAAGAAGTGGGCAGATCGAAAGCGTAAGGACGTGAATTTCCAGGTTGGTGATCTAGTCCTTGCCAAATTGACAGGAATCTTGCGCAACCCAACTGTGCACAAAGGGCTGGTGCGAACATACGAGGGTCCATTCCGAGTTGTGAAGCGGGTAGACACGATGGCCTACAGATTGGAGTTGCCACTGACCATCCGAGCTCATCCAGTGTTCCATGTTAGCTTACTCAAGCCTTACCATCAAGGTGAGTCAGATCCGGATCGAGGCAAATCACACCGAGTGCCAGTCGGAGTGAAGATCTCTTATGAGAATGAGGTTCGAGAGATCCAAGCGGAGAGAGTTATTCGACGACCAGGTTACCGACCAAGGCACGAATATTTCGTTCAATGGAAGGGACTTCCCGATAGTAAAGGTAGTTGGGAACTAGCCGAGGGTCTATGGCAATTCAAAGAACAAGTGGACAGATACCATGCTAGCAGAGTGACGAGGGCGTCACCAGATTCAGTGGGGGAGAATGTCACAGACTGCGCACTAAGGCCCGATACCAGCACGCATCAAACTGCCCAAGAAGCACTCCGTAGCATTTTGGGCCTATCACCAGTTAGCCCAACACTTGGGATTGAAGAGCCTTTCAAAGAAGATATGGCAAGTGGCATATAATCAAGAATATTCCTTTTTGATTCTTTCCATATATTTGTAAAATCTTACCATTGTATCTCAACCGTCGATGTACTCTAATTTTGACCGTTGGATGTAGGGGACTTCAACTATAAATAGAGGCTTACCCCCACCTCATTTACACACTTCACTTTTGAGGAATATACAGAGCATTCACTCAAATTTCATCCTTGTCTTTTGTTTTGCCTTTTTCTTTCAGAGTTCTTTGCTTCCGCTAGGATCTAAGCACTTTAGCTTTGATCAAGTTCCAGGCTTACTTAGGCGTTGTTTGATCAAGAAGCGTCTAAGGCTGCACGCTCCAAGATTCGAGTTCTAAGGACGTGACAATATCATGAAATTAAAACTGATAAAATATAATGATTTATACTTAAAAAAATATATTTGATTGGAATTTGAGTTTCAAGAATCTCTTCAAGTTTTGAAGCAATCAGATAAAACTTCTTTCACTTAATTCGATCTTATGGTCTAGAATTTGGTCCGTCCATAATAGAATATAAATATAAAAAAAAATATATAAATTGAAAATCATATGATTCATACAAAGTGAAACTCGAGTTCAAAGTTCTTAAGACTTTATCCTTGTTATTAATCCAACATCTAATTGATAGATAGATGTTAAAAGTTAAAAGGGTTTTTTTTTTTTTTAAAAAGCAGGGGTTTCTTTAGATGCAACATTAAAGGTTAAATACTTATGTGTAGGGGTGTGCAAATTTCGGGTAAAGCCGATTTAACTGATTGAACCGAATTAATTCGGTTAATTGGTTGGTTAATAATTTTTTGGAAGTTCAGTTAACGGTTAATTCGGTTCAAAATTAGTTAATTAACAGAAAATTTATATTTTTATATACATTTTACATATATTAAATTCGATTAATTCAAAACCCCATGTGATGGCATGATGGTCGAGGGTGTTAACCGCCCTAGGTGTGACTCGGATTCGTGTCGCGCTAGTTGCATTTGTTGTTCAAGTTTTGCCCTGTTATTGTAATTCACAAAAAAAAATCAGTTAATTTGATTAATTTGGTTACTTTTTTATATGTTTTATACTTGTTTTAACAAATATATATATAAATTTTGGTTAATTCGGTTAACAGACCGAATTAATAAAAAAAAGTTCGAATATCTTCTTTTTTTTTGAAAAATTTTCGATTTGATTAACGATTAAGAGTATAATAAATTCTATTAATTTGATTAATAATAATTCGAGTTGGTTAACTGATTAACACCCTTTCATATGTGTAATAGAAGTATAACCTATCTAATTGAAGTGTTAAGGTTAAGAGCTCTTTCATTATAACAAGCATATAAGAATATTAACATCATTGCAATTATATTTAGTCGTCCACAATTCTTGAAGATCGTGGATCATAATTGAGTGTTTTGGGTCTAATTAATCCTTAGTTGCCTCATTGTGACTACAATTCCTTAGGGAGAAGGATCCTAGAAAGTAAGCATGAACACTTTCAAATAAGTTGGTTCTGGTTCACCACCTATACCTCAATAATCCATTTATTATACTATATATCTACACTGGTAAAAATATAAAGAATAAACAGAAAGAGAAGGAAGCAGTAGCTTTGGTCATTCAGTCCAGCAAGTAAAAGGTGAAGTTACAAAGGAGAGAGACTTTACGCATACAACCGAATACTAAAAAGGGAACATTATCTTACAAGGTCCCTAGAAAGTAACCAGAGAAAGAAAAACTGCCTGTAAATCTCCAAATTCAATTGAGAAGTGGAGAAAAAAGGGAAAAACAAGCGGCCATGTATCGTACTCAGGACCTCTCAACAACAGCTTTTGCCTATAGGCTTAGCTAAACTTAAAGAGAACCAAAATACAGCACTTGGGGAGGGAATTAAACGTGGCCAACAAGACAAGACCATGCAAAAATAATAAACACTCGTTAATTTGCTGCAAAATTGGTTCATCCTCCTAGCTGCTTCTAATGGCTAGTGGTCACTCTTAGTTGAGAGAATTGTTTACAGGCAGTTGTTTCAATCTTAAGGAATAACTAGGGAAAAAGAACACTTACAAACTATATAGAAAATCATCACTGATAAAAAAAGAAAAAGAAAAAGAGAACCCTCTATAGAGAATTAAAAATTATTCCTAGTTATTTTCTTGTTGAATGCGTTTCATCACATGAAGTTGAGCAAAGCCAGTCGCAGACTTTTCACAAGATCCTTCACTGTCATTGAAAACTCAGCTTCCATCTGCAATATTAATAAGGCTTTAGTCAAGGGTTTTAATCGAGGTAACTAAATTGGCAAAGTTCATTTCCAGGCTAGAATTTCTGGGAAGGTTGGATTGGAAAATTACCTGAGCAACAATGGTTATGTCAAGGGTAGCTTGGCCAAAGGGCAAGACGTTGGTATTAAGCACACAGAGATGAAGCTTTTCGACTTCGTTTATGATATTCGGTATGCACCCTTTGTTTTTCTCGCAGTGGATTCTAATGAGCACATCTTTTGCCGAAACTCTTGCTTCGATCTCGGGGAATGGCATGTTAGATTGGTTTTCAAAGTTCTCACCACACGACGATGTTTCATCATCTGAATAAATTTGGGTTTTCCTCACAATGATCACCGATTCCATTGTTTTCGTAGCCACTTGATTTTCAAGCGTAGCCACTCGCTCCTGGAGTTGTTTCAAGTATTTGATAGCGTCCCCAAGAACAGAAGCCTTGTCATTCTGCATACACATACGTATACTAGATCAGCATAAGCCAAAATTATTGCATGAAATATTAGTACTTTATGAATTATGAACTCGTATGGCACCTTTTTCAGGCCAGGAATAAGTGCTGAAAGAGAGATGAACCTTTGGCTGAGCTTTTCACGACGTTTTCTTTCAGCAATTACATGATCTTGAGCATTGAGTGGAGCCCTAGTCGATGAACCAACCCTCTTTGAAACCTGCTCAAATTTAGGTGAACTATATTGGTCCTCGTAGGCAACTTCGGAAATCAAAGATGAAAAATTTCCCGTGTAATATCCATCTGAACCCACCTCAATTTTCCGTTTCAATTCACGGTCTAGACCACAATTTTGCTGAGATATAGCCGGCGGTGACGAATACGAGTTGTCAAAAGAGATTATATGGGAAGAAGAGGAAGAAGCAGCCTTAGGTGGGATGTTATCAGTGATGCAAGAAGACTTCCAAGTGCTGCTGCTGGTCTTGGGTTGTTTCATTGGCCTTCTAAAGTAGTCGTCACCGACGTTATGAGAAGCTTCAATATGTAAACCATGAGAGTGGTCGATGTTTGTGTAGGATGTGTAGCTCTCGGGAGAAAAAGATTCGAAAATGAAATCATCAAACGAAAAGTCAATAGGGTTCATCGTCGGATATTGTGGGAAAAACGAGGGATCCTCCATTTCCTGTAAACATCCAAACCCATAAAAAAACTGATTATATAAAAAATGCTTATCCCTTCTTATGTTCTTTTAGATGATTGGGGGAACATTCTTTACCAGTTCAGATAACCATTTGGCTGAAGCAATTTCCATGTTGAGACCGCCCTGAAACCTGCAAAAAACAAATCAAAGCAATTAGTAAGTTGCCTTTAATTATAGAAATAACCCCATCAGCTCCATTAATGGAGACTGAAGAGCTCAAAAAGAATCTCATTTAAGTTGTAGAGTTGAAAAGCTTACCTTGATAAACTAATGACTGGGAGTCTTCAAGTCTAAAGAGGAGTGTTTGCAGATGTGAATTTGGATGGAAATTATTCTGTGATAGGAGGAATCAAGATGTGAATAACATATATATATACACTCTCACACGCGCACTAAGTGCACCGTACCTTCGTACGCGCTTCCTAGGGCTATACGGTGTTCTGGCTGGTGTGGTGTGAAAATATTGTCTAATGGCCCCCCTCCCCCCCTTTTTTTTTTTTTTCAAGTTTTCACTGTTCGTTTGGAGGCTCTATTTTCCAGAATCTGACTGGACTTTTTCACCTTCCTTTAAATATTCGATTTGTCGCATAAAATTTAAGCATCACAAAGGTCTCCTTTCGCTTGGTTTCATGTTTTGTGGACGGTGTTGTACATCAAAATCAAATTATATCTTAAATTTTGAAGAAGATTAAAGTTAAAATTTTTAATTTTAATTATTAATTTTTGAAAGTACAAAAATATAAAACACATTTTTTTAGATTTCTTTATGAATACAATATTTGTGTATTAGTTTATAATGCGTTCTTTATCGTTAAAACTATATGTCATATTTTTATATTATTGTTGTTTATGATTTCTAATAATATTAGTATTATCTTAAAAAAATAAAAATAAGAAGAATAGATTTTCCATTTTTAGATTAAAATTTATGTTATATTAGAGTTATTTGCTTTAGTTTTCCTCAACCTATAATCTTTATTTTAAATTGGTTTTCAAATTTTAAAATGTTCTAATTATATCTCTAAATTATCGATATTATATCAATCAAGTCCTTACATTATTGAAACCGTTAAGCCAATTATTAAATAACACGTACGTAAAATCTTATGTGACATAATTTATTTCATAAACAAAAGTAAAATGTGCATAACTTTTAAAATTAAAATGTAAAAAGAATGAATGGATGATAGTTTTTGTAAAATCTTCAAAAACATCAAAATCAAGATTTTTACAATTTATTTTCCTTTAAATTTTCATTTTAAATTATGTCACATGAGATTTTACATCTCACTTAACAGTTAAATTAACGATTTTAAACAAAACAATTTTCTTGACATAACATTGACAATTTGAGGATATAATTAAAATGTTTTAAAGTTTAAAAATGTTGGGCATTATTAACTTTTTTTTTTATTGTTATAATTATGGTTTAAAACCCAATCCAATCCAGCATGAGAATTCAAGACGTTACAGCGTAGCAGTACAAATTGGAAGGGAATGAAGACGTGTAGTGGTTGTAATGGTACAATAATAGAAAACATGCAGATGCATAAATGAAGGGCAATTAAGCAGTCAAAGGTCACATGCAAATACAGGAAGCTGATAAGAAGGTCCCTATGGGGAAAAGAAACAAGCTTCCATCATGGTTAATTGCAGGATTAAAAAACAAGATGTATCATTTGGTTTTCTGTGTTTCTTTATTATCATATCACAGTAGTTGAATGGGTGATCCAGAAAATTATAAAAATTCGATTTCATCTTTCAAAAATTATAAAGATATAAGCTATTAAAATGGTAAAATTATAATTTTATTATCGTAAAAAAATATATATAATTTCATTCCAACACCTAAAAAATTTTCTGGCTTCGTCCATGAAATCCTTCTCTAAATTTATATCCCAATTTTCATAATCATTATTAAAGGTTTTTTTTTTTCTCTTTAGATTATTTAAATTATTAATTTTATTTCAATTTCTCTCAAATACTATACAACATCTAATAAAATGGTGTCTCATAAATATCACTCAATAAGAATGTGGCACGAGGCACCATTTTAAATAGTTAAACCCATTTAGTTAAATTTTGCTGTTAGTCTTGTACTATGCATAAAGTTTTAGATTTAGTCGGTATGCTTTTTAGCTTTTGAAATTTTAATCTTAACGCAAATGACATCCAATAAATTCATTAATTGACCTTTTTAATAATATTTAAAAATAATAAGCTAACATGACATTATACATGTAATAATATATTTGTCACATAAAATTTTAGAATTAACAAAATTTAATGAACTTAAAAACTACTGTATACTTAGAATTGAAATTTTAAATTTTGAAAAGTATAATGATAATGACGAAATTAAAATATAGGGACTAAATCCATAATTTATGTACAATTTTGTATCACGTATAAAATGTAATTGATGCCACCCACCTATCCAAAAAAAAAAAAAAAAAAAAAAAGGAAATTAAGAATGGGTATTGAAATGACTATGAAATACATACATATATATATATTCGCTGTTTGAATATGGAGGAGAAGAAAAATAAAATAAAAAAAAATCAAGGAATCTTTTTTTTTTTTTTTTTAATTTATAGTGAAAGAGAGAAAGGAGAAAATAACATTAACAGCCAAACTAAACGTTTGAATTAATAGAAATAAATCTATAATTTGGTGTGAAAACATGAAAAAATCTCCACTCCCCTTTGTTTTCATTTATTTAAATAAATGAGAGAAAAAGAATTAATCTTAAATTTCTTTGATCTTACATTATTTTTATTCATCTTCCTATTGTAGTGCCGTATTAAAAAAAATAAATAAAACAAGAACAACAGCGTAAGAAAGAAAACTTCTTACAAATAATCAAAGAGTTAGTAGCTATAACTTTCTTTTCCCTTCATCTCAATGTGTTCGGACAGAGGAAAGATTTTTGTATAAAAATTTATCAAGACAAAGTAGGAAATGATAGCTTCACCGGGGGATTATAATTTATTAATACTATCTGACAATGTCTTAGTTTCTTTCAATAACGGAAAAGAATTAATGTGGGGATTATAAATATTTGCTTTTTTAAAAAAAAATTTCCACATATTCTATTAGCAAGTGTTTTAAAAACATATTTTTAAAGATATTAGACAAGTTAGTTTTTTTAACACATCTGAATTAATCAAAATATTTATTAAGTATTGCATTCCATGCAAATGTTTTCTTATTACAAAGAATAACTCTATTTTAATAAATACAATAATATTTGTTAATATATCTTAATATCATTAATGTCGTCCGATGTCAGCATCCATTAAAAAAATATGTTTTTTTGACTTCCATTGATGTAACTTAACACATCGACCGTACTCATTAAAATTTAAATCGTTAATTAAATCATAATGAAAGATGACATCGTCGGTTTGTCGAGCAACGATTATTGCAAAATTCAAGTGTTTTCCTATATAGTTTTTCCTGTATATTATCTTCATAATTAGTTAGTCAATTCTTTTGGTCATTTTTTATGTGTGGACAGGTGGGGTCTATTTTTGGGTTGTTTAATTTAAAAGTGGTGGGCACATTTGTTTTATTTGTTACATCATGAAGACGTAGTTTCCAAGAAGCTTTGACCCTGAAAATGTTGCTGTATAATTTAATTAATCTATTTTATTTTTTTCACTGCAATAGCAAAGGAAGAAGTGGGCGGCGGAATGACATGATAAACGTGATTTAGCATTTGTCAAGGAAAATAGGAACGTTCTTAATAAACCAAGCTGGAAAATTGGAACCAAATGAACGCATCCATGACATGATCTCTGAATCAAGACACTAAAGATATCAAATCAATATGACGTTCTAATTTCTAATCAGTTGCCGTTCCCAAAAATAGATACAGGAAAATGAAAATAAAAAAAATGGAAATATATTAACTGGAAAATAAAATCAAGATTAAATTATGTAATTTCATCCTAATGTTCTAAACACTTTGTACAGTTGGGATATGCATATCTAAGATAAAGCTTATGTCGAAATCGATTTAAAACGAAGTTTCGAACATTATTTTGAAATCGAAAAATAATGGGAGTCGTCATCAATCCTTTATTCGGTGTGATTGGATCACCACAAAACGTCTCTTTTTTTTTAAAAAAAACGTTTTGAAAACATGTAGGTCTTTGAAATCCAGAAAAAACGGGTTCGAGAGTCAGTTACACATGAGGAAGGATTAGCAGCTCTATACGCCCAAAATTGGTACCGTATTGATTATTTTCGGGTCTTAATTTGTAACATTTAAAAGCTTGAATAAAGTTTAAAACACGATCCTTGAATACATGAGTTAAGTTTAAAAGAAATCGGGTTTGTTTAGAAATCTCGCTATTTCAAAGTGATCGAGGAAGAAAGTTACGTCCAGTAAGTTAGGGCATGACATTTCAAAAACTAGATATAACGAGCTTTCTTTTGTAAAACATTTTTTAAATTTTTGCGAAGAGGATATTCGATTATCTTGATTTGTAGAAAGGTTGCACCTAGTAAGTTAAGGCGCAATATTTCAGAATTGAAGATAAGGAAATATTGTCTCGATTAAGGGTATTCAATTATTTCGATTTGAAGAAAAATTGCACCTAGTGAGTGAAGGCACAAATTTTCGAAACTCGAAATAAAAGAATATCGCCTCGATTTTAAAAGCTTTTATGAAAAATAATTTTAAAAACGAGCATGCGAGTTTAATACGAATAGACAGTTAATAATGGATATTAAATAACGCGAAGCAAAATAAATAAGAAGATAAATTATTTGCGAAAAATCAAAAATGCAAAATACGAGTGCATAATAATTTAAAATTAAATGCAAATATTGATGAGAAAGAGGAATGATGCAATTGGAGTTCAAAATGAGACTTTTTGGATATTCGGGGGTAAAATGGTAATTTTTGAAAGTTTCGGGGGTGAAATGATAATTTTAGGAAAATTTGGGGTTAAAAATGAAAATTTTGGATGTTTGAGGGGTAAAAATGGAATTTTTGGAAGTTTTAGGGTCAAAAATGGAATTTTTGGAAGTTTTAGGGTTAAAAATGGGATTTTTGGAAGTTCGAGGGGTAAAAATGGAATTTTTGAAGTTTTAATGGGATATTTGGAAGTTTAGGGGTAAATGGAATTTTTGGAAGTTTAGGGGTCTAAAATGGGATTTTGGGAAGTTCGGGAGGTAAAAATGGAATTTTCGGAAGTTTAGAGGTTAAAAATGGAATTTTTAGAAGTTCGAGGGTAAAAATGGAATTTCTAGATAGTTTAGGGACTTTCAGGGAAATAAAACAAAAAATATGTGACACGTGGCAGCCCCTCAGGCATCCTGAAGTTAGAGGACTAATTTGAAAACCATGGAAATTTTTTGGGTTAATTTTGTAATTAAAACGAACTTGGTTTAAGGATTAAATTAAAACAAATAAAAAATAAAAAGGACCGTTTGTAGAAATAAACCAAAATGATGACACGTGGCAGCTCCTGGTGCATTCAAAAGGTCTAAGGATTAAATTGAAAAGCCTTGAAAATCGATGGGCAAATTTAAAATTAATTAAAAGTGTAAAAAGGACCTGATTGAAAATTTTAGAAAAAGAGAAAGGATCGAACGCATAAATAACCCCTCTTTCAAAAACACGCGGATCTTAGGTCGAGTCGGGTCGGCCAAGGGTTATTAGGCGAAACTATGTCGTTTTGAGCATTCTGAAACCTTGACAAAACGACACCGTTTTGGATGGCAATAAATAGGCCAATCTTTAGAAAAAAAAAATCATTTTACCCCCTTTAAAAAAAAACGAAAACCTCTCAAAAAATCCTCTCCCCTCCTTCGACCAGTCGTACCCCGGCCGGTCAGTCCGGTCGCAGACGGAAGCGCGTAGCCGCCACGCGCTTCCGTCTGCAGTCGCGTGTCATCGCGCGTCGTCGCCGCACATGGTCACGCGCGCCGGTCCGACCGTATCTCCGGAGCCGGGTCTCCTTCCACGCGTCACGCACCTCCGATCGATAAAAAAACTTTTCTTTTCCTTATTTTTTTGTTTTAAACTTTCTCTTTTTTATGAAACCCTTTTTTTAACATTTTTAAATCTGTTGTTCTTTCTTTTTGCAGATCAATGCGCGACGAGGCGATAACGGCATTCCGGCACGAAGCTCCGGCGACGATAGAACCGCCCGAGGATAAGTCCTCTATCCTTTCAGTTTTTCTTTTATTATTAATGTCCCTTTTTTATTTATTACTATTAATAATATTATTAATAATTATTAATGAGGCAGTTATCACTTATTATTATTATTATTATTATTATACTTATGAGCATTGAATATAATGAATATTAGCAAACAATAATAAAAGCTTAATAAATTATATACATCAGCCTATACCGAATATAGACGGTTACTTTTGATGCATACGGGATAGTAAATGAGCAATAAGTGTATATACTTTTAAAAATTAATACCTGGCTAACACTGAACCTGAGATTGATTGGTATTCTGCTCACCGTTTTGATATCCATTACCTTGTGTTTTCTGATTTTCACAAGCTAACTATTCTATATTGATCTTTTTCTGGAAAAATTTTCTAACCCTTACAAAATTGTTTGAATCTGGTTTTATAACCAGATTTACAATGATGATTATTTGTTTTTTGCAATTAAATGTACATCTAATCTCTTTGTTTTTACAGGTTCGGCGATGACAGTGGCGGTTGAAGCAGCTGATGGCAGTGCAAATTGCTGGTGGTGCAACTTGGCGATGACGTGGCGGCTTCTAGTTGGCTTAGGTGGAGGCAATAGCAACACTTAGCAGATTAGGGATTTGGGTATAATGGGTTTGGGCCTATTTGGGCCATTTGTAATTTAGTTTGGGTCATTTGTCTTTGGGCCCAGTTGGACTTTGTAATTAGACATTTTGTACTGGACATTATTTAAATGAATTTTAAATTTAAATTTATAATAAATTTAAATTTAGAATAAACTTAATTTTAAAATAAATTTAAATTTGTTCGGCCCAGTCAAAATTGGTCTTCAACAGCAAAAATAAGAGTTGATTTTGTCCAACATTATGTCGACACTTTTGAGACGACACTTTCATAAGTGTTGAGATAGACTTGTCGACATATGCTTTTGCCAACTCTTTTGTATAAGGGATGGGATATGCATGCCTAAGGCAACGCTTAAATAAGAGTCGGCTTTGTCCAACATTATGTCGACACTTTTGAGATGACACTTTCCTAAGTGTTAAGATAGACTTGTCGACATACGCTTTTGCCAACTCTTTTGTATAAGGGTTGGGATATACATGCCTAAGGCAACGCTTAAATAAGAGTTAGCTTTGTCCAACACTATGGCGACACTTTTGGGCTGACACTTTCCTAAGTGTTGGGGTAGACTTATCGGCATACGCTTTGGCCAACTCTTTGTATAAGAGTTGGAATATGCATGCCTAAGGCAACGCTTAAATAAGAGTTGGCTTTGTCCAACACTATGCCGACACTTTTCTAAGTGTTGGGATAGACTTGCCGGCAAACGCTTTGGCCAACTCTTCGTATAAGATTTGGCAAATTAATTTATGTAACAAAATATATTTATAAATGATTGACATTAAAAAAAAAAAAGGAAATAGAATCCCATGTGATAGCCTGATGGTTAAGGGTGTTCACCGCCCCAAGTGTGGCCCGGGATCGAGACACGTTTCATGTTCGGGCTTTGCCCATGTCATTGACACATAATTTTGCTATTTTTGTACCTTGAACCTTGAATTTAGAACCTCGAACCTTAAATCATAAACCTAAAACCCCGAACTCTAAACATGAACCTCAAACCCATAACCCCAAATCTTTAAACTTTAAACATGAGCATAGAACCCAAACCCTGAACCTTATATCCTGAACCCAAATCTTAAATCTTAAGGTTCAAGGTTTAAGTTTTAAGATTCAAGGTTCGAGTTCAAGGTTAAGGGTTCTATGTTGAAGTAAAATAATTACCAAACTTATGTGTCAATGACATGAAAAAATTGCACAAAAATTTCTAATTTTTTAAAAATTGGTTGCACAAAAATTAAAAACATTAACCTATGAAAAAAATTAAATGATTAAAATTTATAAAAGAAGAAAAGATGTTTGTTTATAATTTTTTTAAAAATTAATTATTTTAAGTAATTCAATTGAAGTTAAATTAAGTTGAAAAATATATTAGATATAGATGAGTGAGTGTATAATAATACTTTGTTATATTTAAAATTTAATGACGTGATACTATTTTATTGGTGTATAAAAATTATGCTTTTTAAGATGATCCTAATATAAATTATTCCCTAAAAAATGTTTTGATTGAAATAATTAAATTAAAATATTAAATATTATTGATATTATGTTCAAATCTTATTATTTGTTAATAGGCTACAAAGAATTAGTTATTTTTTAAAATAATCGTGTTGGTAGATGTCAGCCATATAATATATCCTAGCATTAGACGGGTCTATCCCAACTTTTTTAAGGTTGCCTTAGACATGGTCTATCCCAACCTTTTTTAAAGGTTATCTCAGACAAGATCTATCCCAACTTTTTTAAGGTTGCTTTAGACAAGGTCTACCCTAACCTTTTTAAGGTTGTTTTAGACAAGGTCTATCCCAACTTTTTTTAAAGGTTGCCTCAAACAAGGTTTATCTCAACTTTTTTAAGGTTGTCTTAGACAAGATTTATCCCAATCTTTTTAAGGTTACTTTAGACGAGTCTATCCAAACCTTTTTAAGGTTGCTTTAGACAAGATCTACCCCAACCTTTTTAAGGTTGCTTTAAACAAGGTCTATCCCAATCAAGGTTGCCTTATACAAAATCTATCTCAACTTTTTTTTAAAGGTTGTCTCAAACAAGGTCTATTTCAACCTTTTTAAGGTTGCTTTAGACAAGGTTTATCCGAACTTTTTTAAGGTTGCCTTAAACAAGTCTATCCAAACCTTTTTAAGGTTGCTTTAGACAAGGCCTACCCCAACCTTTTTAAAGTTGCCTTAGACAAGATCTATCCTAACTTTTTTTAAAGGTTGCCTCAGATAAGATCTATTCGAACCTCTTTATTTTAGAGCAATTATTTTTACAATATCTTGTTCTGGCTTGTTTGCTATTAGAGCAATTATTTTATTTTGTTTTATTTTTTATAAATTCTTTTTACAATGTCTGTGACTTCTTTAGCTAAGTCATATGTTAGTGTATTTTGATTGTTGGATTGATTTTTGTAGTGAATATTCAACCTTATTTGAATTTAAATTTATATTTTTTTAGTTGTATTTAAAGCACAATTTCTATCGTTATTCACTCTAAATGTTTATGAAAATATATTAATATTGAAATAATAAAAAATAGAAAAAAAATTACTTTAGACGTGTCTTTCTCAACCTTTTTAAGGTTATTTTAGACGAGTCTATCTCAACCTTTTTTAAAAGCTGTCTTAGACAAAGTCTATTCCAATTTTTTTAAAGTTACTTTAGACAATGTCTATCCCAACCTTTTTTAAAAGGTTGTTTTAGACAATATCTATCCCAACCTTGTCAAGATTGCTTTAGAAATGTCTATTCCAACCTTTTTAAAGGTTACCTTTTACAAGGTATATCCCAATCTTTTTAAGGTTGCCTTAAACAAAGTTTATCCCAACCTTTTTTAAAGGTTATTTTAGACAAAGTCTATCTCAACCTTATTAAAGTTGCTTTAGACGAGTCTATCCCAACTTTTTTTAAAAGGTTGCCTTAGACAATACATATCTCAACCTTTTTTAAAGGTCAGCCTTGAATAGGTCTTTATCAACCCTTCAATAAAGGTTGGCTTATGTTAACTTATGCCAACTTTTTTTCAAAAGCGTCGCCTCACATTGCCAACTGTACTAAAGGCAACCTTTTTGAAAGCATCGTGATATCTATGTCAACTTTTTTATATCATCTTAAGTAAAAAAAAAATATCACGATAGACCTATTTTGTTGTTGTATCTTAAAAGAAATATTAATTTATCCAAGACCTAGAATTATTTTAATTATCATGATTTTCATTAAGTGCCACGGGTTTAAGTTTTACTTGGAAAAATAGAAACATAAATGGATAAAGTAAGATTATTCATTGGGTTTTACAACTTTTCTCATTTTATTTTAAATTTTTTTGTCTATAGTTTCTGATCTTAATATATTTTTTTTAATTTAATCTTTAAATTTAGATTTTGTTAAGTTAATGTTGCGGTACTCATAAATTATACAATGTCATCTCTTAAAAAAAAAACAAAAAAAACAAAATCATTATAATTTTTAATATATTTTTATTTTAGATTTTAAATAATTTTTAAAAAAAAATTCAAGTGATAACTTTACATACAGGAGTATGTAATTCCATTTAGACATTTTAAAATTTTAAATTAGTAAATATTATAAATATATAAGTTATTAAAATAGTGAAATAACATTTTTATTATCGTAAAAATTATAATTTAATTTCGATCCCTCTAACAAAATTTCCTGACTTCTCTCATGTTTATATAACCTTAAAATGCCACATCATCATATCATAATAGAATCCAAATTTAAGGACTAATTTAGAAAAAAAGATTGTCAAGTTTTGTGTACTAAAAAAAAACTTCAAGAATCAAATTGAAAAAGAGGGTTAAGTTGAAAAACTAAACGTGGGTTTAATGGATAATTAAATAAGATTGAAGTTAATTCTAAGATGGAAACGTATGGATGCAAAGAGTGAACTGGTGGGCTGTTGACTGGCAGCAAATTTTGGTAACATCGAACCCGTTTTCCTTGAGGTTGGAGCGATAGTGGAAGCCACCTTTCCAATTATAGTACCAACTACTTTATATGCCTTACATATCTTGCAAATCTTCAAGTTTCAAAAACAATCCAACCCATTAATTTATGGAGAAACTGCAGCCTACCCACACCCAAGAAACAAGTAATCCAAAGTTGAGAATCCCAGTCAGGTCAGCTGAAGTTATCTTTGATCAAGTCATAAGCATAACATATATGATAAACTTTCGGTACTTGCTATTATATATCCCAACTAGCTTTTAGATTTTCAACCTGGTTCCAAGTCAAATGACAAATTACAAGCAAGCTGTTGCAATCTAAATATAACCCAAATCGTTGGAGATGACAGATTTTGTTTGATCATCGAACTTCCTCTTTTCCTCACTGTAATTCATATCTAGAAATATGTTAATGTGAGTGTATGCTTAAATTTTCTAGAAGGAATATGTATATTTTGAGCGCTATAAGTGACACGTCCGCGTTCAAAATTGTTTGACTTGTTATAATTTTTGGTTAATAACTCATGTTTGGAAGAAAAGTGAGAAAGCGAGGTTGAAGAAGTAAAGAAAGATCACCTCTTTTGAATTAGCAGACAGCTGACTAAAGGTGAAAATGATAGGAATGGCGAGATTCATGTGTAAATACCATTTTTCTAATAATAATGGGAAGAGAGAGAGAGAGAGAGAGAGAGAGAGATGGTGATGATTTGTTTGAAACAGCTACATATATATTATATATAATATGTTGTTAGGGTTTTCAATAATGATATTTGTTGAAGTCCAATTTATCCAGGCCCAACAAAATTTAAATTTATTTTAAAATTAAGTTTATTTTAAATTTAAATTTATTGGAAATTTAAATTTATTATAAATTTAAAATTAAACAATGTCCAATTACAAGCATCAAGGACCAATTAAAAAATGAGCCTAGTTACGGCACAAATGCCAACCTAAGCCCAGATGACCCAAGTACAGACGGGCCAAAGTGACCCAAACTCTAAACAAAAGACCTAATCTGCTATTGTTGCTGCTGTTGCC
Source organism: Kokia cookei (assembly GCA_039519145.1). Classification (NCBI taxonomy): domain Eukaryota; kingdom Viridiplantae; phylum Streptophyta; class Magnoliopsida; order Malvales; family Malvaceae; genus Kokia; species Kokia cookei. The sequence continues at coordinate 13,121,857 of CM076908.1, forward strand.
TCCACCTCAACCAATCGGAGGTCACCACATCATCACCAAGTTGTATCACCAGCAACTTACACTGCCACCAGCTGCTTCAACCGTCACTGCCATCGCCGAACCTGCAAAAGAGAAGAACAAGACAAGCATTTAATTGCAAAGAACAAATTAAGATCATTGTAAAAATGACTATAAAGCCAAAATGAAAGCCTTGTAATGAGAGACGAATCCTTTTGAAACATTCAAAAGAAATCAATATATAATTTCTAGTTTCCAAACAGTGACAGTTCTTAATCAATAAAGAATTGATAAACTACAAGTAAAGAGGTAACAATAAACAGTGAGCAAAAGGAAAGATCGAATTCAATATCAAGTTACTCAAACATTGAAGGCAATCAGGTATTATTAATGTATGTTTATTGCCATTCATGCTTCAAATCTCTAAACTCATTAGATTCTAAGCCTGCATTGATATATGTATTTAATACCTCTGTTGGCAATTTATTGTTTCATTTTTTTATAACGTATTAATAAATATATTAAATAATGTTTTAATATTAATACCAATAATAATTATTTTAATAATAATAATATTGATAATAACTATAATATTTAATAATAAATAAAAAAGGAAGACAAAAACCCAGAAAGGTACTTCCCTGGTCGTCGTCGCTAGAAGTCGAGCCCAGCTGAACGCTGCCTGCACCTCGTCGCACGTGGACTTGCAAAACAAAGAGTAATGCAAGGGATTAAAAACAGACTTCTAAAGAAACGGAGAAGATGAAATAGATTTAAACCAAAAACAGAACAAATTTGAAATCTTATAAGCATAAAATGAGATTTTTCTTAAAAACAAGATTCGATCTAGGTGTAAGAACCTAGATCTGTTCTTTTTTTAAAAAATAATAATAAATAGATAAAAAGGAAAAGAATGTTTTTACCCTCTTTACTCACTGACGGTTGTGGAGTGTGGAGATCGGAGATCGTGGACGACGGTAGTGAGTGGCGGTGTATCGATTGGCACGTGGAAGAAAGGAACGACCACGCGCGACGGCGCGTGGTGGCTACGCACGACGGATGGCGACCGGATGTGGATCGGAGTCCGACCGGGCATGGAGGAATTTAAGAGAGGAAGAGACGATTTTTTTTTGAAGAAAAGATTGTTTTTTTGTTTTAAAGAATAAAGAAAATGAAATTTTGTTTTAAATTTTAGAATTTATAGTGCTTACCGAACGACTGCGTTTTGGGGAGAGGCATTTGGTGCTTAAACGGCACCGTTTTGACTTAACCCGTCCGATTCGACCCGGATCCAACCCGACCTGGCCTAGGATCTGCGTGTTCTTAAGAAAGGGGTTATTTATGCATTCGATCCTTCTGCTTGTTCTCAAATTTTCAATCAGGTCCTTTTTGCACTTTTAATTAATTTCAAATTAGCCCAATGATTTTCATGTTTTTTCAATTTAGTCCCTTGACCTTTTGAAAGCATCAAGAGCTATCATGTGTCATTGTTCTGCTTCATTTATGCAAAAGTCCCTCTTATTTTCAATTTGTTTTAATTTAATCCTCAAATCAAGTTTTGTTTAATTACAAAATTGACCCAAAAATTTTTCATGGTTTTCAAATTAGTCCTTTGGCTTCAGGGTGCCTGAGGGGTTGCCACGTGTCACTTGTTTTTGGTTTTATTGCCCTGAAGGTCCCTAAACTGTTTGAAAATTACATTTTTACCCTCGAGCTTCCAAAAATCCCATTTTTGACCTCGAAACTTCCAAAAATTCCATTTTTACCCTCAAAATTCCAAAAATTCCATTTTTGACCCCGAAACTTCCAAAAATTACCATTTTGCCCTAGAATGTCCAAAAACACCATTTTCGACCTCGAAACTATCGAAATTACCCTTTTACCCCCGAATGTCTAAAAAATCCATTTTTAACCCCGAATTTTCCCAAAATTACCATTTTGCCCTCGAGAATTCAAAATTACCATTTTGCCCCCGAATATCCAAAAAGTCTCATTTTCAACTCCGATTGCATCATTCTTCTTTCTCATCAATATTTGCATTTAATTTTAACCATTATGCTTTCATATTTTGCATTTTTTTTACCATTTTATCTTCTTATTTATCTTACTTCGCGTTATTTAATATCCATTATTAATTCCTTATTCATATTAAACTCGCATGTTTGTTTTCAAAATTGTTTTCATAAAAACTTTAAAATCGAGGCAATATTCTTTTATTTCGAGTTTCGGAAATTTGCACCTTAACTTACTAGGTGCAATTTTTCTTCAAATCGAAATAATCGAATACCCTTAATCAAGGCAATGTTTCCTTATCTTCGATTCTGAAAATTTGCCCCTTAACTTACTAGGTGCAACATTTCCTCAAATCGAGATAATCGAACATCCTTTTCCCAAAATTTAAAAAGTTTTACGAAGGAAAGCTCGTTATTTCTGGATTTTGAAATGTCATGTCCTAACTCACTGGACGTAACTTTCTTCCTCGATCACTTTGAAATAGCGGGATTCCTAAACAAACCCATTTTCTTTTAAACTTAACTCATGCATTCAAGGATCGTATTTTAAACTTTATTCGAGCTTTTAAATGTTACAAAGTAAGACCCGAAAATAATCAATACGGTACCAATTTTCGGCATATGAGGGTGCTAATCCTTCCTCATGCGTAATCGACTCCCGAACCTGTTTTTCTGGATTTCAAAGACCTACATGTTTTCAAAACGGTTTTTAAAACGTTTTGTGGTGATCCAATCACACCGAATAAAGGATTGGTGGCGATTCTCATTTTCCAACATTAAAGTAATTTTCGAAACTTGTCGTTTTGCGAAAAGGGATGGTTTCGACAATGTTGATGCTGAAAATTAGATTGAGTTACTTGATGTTACCTAATGGTCGTGATGTGGAGAGGACGGTGGAAGATATATCACTTTGCATTACAGATATATCCCTTTTGCTAGAAATAGTTTTATTAATTTTAATTTAAATTCAATCTAAATAGCATAAATCTTATTTTCCATAGTTTTTAACATTTCATTGATTAATAGACTAGGGCACATGATGTGATTGATAAAAATATATACAAACACTACAGCAAAACAGGTTATTAGCGGCACTTTTAGGGGCGTTTGGAAAGAAAACGCCGCAAAAGGTAAAGCATTAGCTGCGCTTATGGGAAAGCGCCGCAAAAGGTAAAGCATTAGCGGCGCTTTATGAGAAAGCGCCGCTAAAGGACGGAGCATTAGCGGCGCTTATGAAAAAGCGTCGCTAAAAGTCGGAGCATTAGCGGCGCTTATGAGAAAGTGCCGCTAAAGGCCGAAGCATTAGCGGCGCTTCTAGGAAAGCAAATGAGGATAGGGCAGGGGGTGTTAGTGTTTTGTGAGATAAGGAGAGAGTCGTAAGAGCTTTATTTTTAGGCCCTGTAGCAGCAAATGATTCTGATTTGGTAAAGACAGAATTAAATGGAAACGAAATGGCCTATTCTTTGGCGATTGCAACATTTTAAAGATATGGAAATGTAGAAGTCCATTAAATTATTAAAAATGTTATTTTTAAATGCGATTGACTCCAAAACTCGAAAATTTCTTATACGAATGGCTACGAAGCACTAATTAAGACCAATATAAGGGTTTTAAGTAATTAAATGGTGAAAGTTGATGAGGTAACAACTACCTACTCGGGACCGACGATTGGTTCGGGCAAGGGGTATTACATTCCGGAGACCTTGGTGGCGTATAATTGGATAAGGAACAAAGATAGGGGAACTCGGTCATTGCTATCAGCAGTTACAGATATGGAAAAGAGAATAGAAAGTGTGGGAGTGGTTGCATTTTCATCGGCTGAAAAGAGTGGTAAAGCAATGGAAGAAACATTGGTGAGTGCAGGTGTTAATCGTAAGGTCAAGCTTAAGGCATGGTGGTGAACTTAGAATAGTGTTTTTGCTTGCTTGGTTTTTATTTTGTTTTACATTTTTGTGGCATTTGTTTTGAATCGTAGAACTTTTGTTTTTGTTTTTTGTAAACAGAAAAGATTGAATGTAACAAAAAAAAAAAGTACTTTGATGGGGTGGCTAAGCCCATATGTTCAATCCAAGCATGATACAATGAATTGAGAATACTTTCAATTAATGAAAACATGTATGATTCAACGATCAAATGTTACAGAGGATAAACATTTTACAGAGGGGAATTTCACACAAAGATCAGACCCCAGACCCCTGAAAAAAAAAACAAAAAAGACCCAATTCTAAGAGAAACTGCAGGCTCATCTTCCCAATGTATAAAAACATAGACCAATATCAAAAACACTAAGTTGACTGACTGTTCGAGCGAATTTCATAAAGAGAGAGATTTCATTAAAAATATTGATAAGGTTAATGAAATCCCTAAGTTCTCTAAGAAACCAAAATCAATGAAATTTGAGAGCCTATTATGATTTGCAGGCGGGGTACTACGAACGTGGAAAACCATGCAAAAAAGAGAAGAGAAAAAACTCCGCACTATCTACATAGGCTGAAACAAACCTCACGGTAAAACAAGTTTTTTTGGGAACAAGCTAGAGATATGGCCTGTAAAAAGGAGAGCCGTGGTTTCCTTTACAAGATTCGAGTTCAAAACAACTTAAAGATATTTGTGGAAAGTTGAGAATCCATGACATGTCTTGTTGGATGTCACATGAACTTCAATAAAGCCACTCTGATGTCCTTAACAAGATCCTTCACTGTAATGTTGAATTCTGAATCTTTCTGAAAAAAAAAAAAGAAAGCGAAGAAAATGGTGTTGAATTCAGTTTTAGTAGATTAAAAATTCCCAAGAAAATGAAATTTGTTCAAGTTAATTACCTTAGCGATTATGGTTATGTCGAGAGCGGAGTTCCCAAAAGGCAAGACAGTGCTATTAACGACAGATAGATGGAGGTTCTCGATTTCGCGTAGTATTTTGGGCGCAAAACCTTTGTGGTTCTCGCAATGGATTCGAACGAGAACATCGTGGCCGGAGACTCGAGCTTCGATTTCCGGAAGTGCTGCATCAGATGATGGGCCTAAGTCGTAGTTGTTGTCTTCGCATGAAGAGGATTCATCATCAGCTGATAACTGGGATTTCCTCACAAAAACTACGGATTCCACAGTTCTCTTCTTGGTTTGCTCCTCCAGCACCTTTACTCGTTCTTGAAGTTGTTTCACATACTTTATAGCATCACCAAGAACTGAAGCCTTATCCATCTACAAACAGAAATTCATGGTTTAAGTCAAAGAAATTTAAATTAAGAAAAATAAAAACAAGGATGGATGATACGAAGAAAAGATTTATGGTGTACCTTCTTCAAGCCGGGAACTATGGCTGAGAGTGCTATGAAACACTGGGTAAGTTTTTCTCTTCTCTTTCGCTCAGCCATGATGTGATCTTGAGCAACTGAAGGGGTTCTGGTCATAGAATAAGTCCTCTTGACCCCATGATTATTGATTTTGGGTGAATAATTTGTGCTCTCGTAAGGACCATTTGTTACCAAAGGTAAAAAGTTCATATTTCCCGAAGATACCGTCTCATCTTTAGGGTTGACGGTGTTGTTGACGTTATAAAAGTGGTGATCAGAGGTAGCGGGCAGTGAAGTGGAGTTGTCGAAAGAAAGGATTTGAGAGGTGGGAGAAGAAGGTTTAGGTGGAACATGATGATGATGAGTGGTTTTGAGATGTTTGGCAGGTCTGTAATCTGGAGTTTCGATGGATGATGAACCGCTGAAAGTGGTGGTGGTGTTTTTGGTGTCGAAGTTAGGGTAAGATGAATAGCTTTCCGAAGAGAATGATTGCTTCAAGTTCCCTCCTCCCACAAGGGCCGTCGCCAAGTCATCTGCGGTGGTGAGTTCGGCTAAAGTGTTCATATGACATTGATGGATGATGTCGTATTCATTCATTCCCTGGAAATCCGAAACCCCAAGTTAGAAAACTGTTTATATATATATATATGCATCTTGGTACATACCAATTCAGAAAACCATTTAGCTGATGAAGAATCCATAGTTGTGGCCAGATGTGAATTAAGGTTACCCTGAAAATGTAAGATCAAAGACGGCCAAACAGTTTAGATATGAAGAAAATTAAACCAACCCAAAATCAAAATTAGGGAATTGAAACACAGCAATTAAACCTTTGCTTTTCAGACCTTGCAAAAAATTGAGCAAGAAAAGTTGGGAAAGTGCTGCAATTTTCTTTTGCAATGGCTGCGAAAACTAAAAAGACTTTTCCTCGGTTTCTCTCTTATAGTTGTTGTGTGTGAAATGTAAACCACCTATCCTTCGCTAACCCACGTTTGCAATTTGGTTAAATTCTATGTAAGGTCCTCGCACTATGCATTTTTACCAATTTACTCTCTCTACTATAATTTGATCATTTCTAGTCCTCTACTTTTTAAAATACGTATTTTCAATCTTAAGACCAATTTTTTTCCATCAATTCTGTCAAATAATTTGATGTGTATTACTTTTTACAACATGGTGGTTATAAAGAACTAAACAATCAAATTATAACACAGAGATTAAATTCATAAAAATTCATAGCACAGGGACTTTCCATGAATTTTTACCTTGAAATTTTGGCCTTATTCTAAACCCATTATTCAACTCCCTCTCTCTGGATTGAATTGGAAAGGTGGACACTGCAAAATAAAAACAACATGTGAATAAAATAATCCCAATTTGGTCGAGCAGAAGATTGCGAATCAACGAAGAAAAAAAAAAAAGAAACTGAAATAATCATTGAAGTCCATGTCAAGAATTTATAATTTGTTTCCATTTTGCTTTCAAACCCATATTATATTAATTTGTAATTTTCTGATTAATTTGCTTAACAATTATTGTCATTATTGCATCATCATTATCATCGTCAAAGCTGCAGTCTTTTTTAAAGTTTGGCTAATTTATTTTTCCATTATTTTTTTAATGAATCGTGAGAGGACAACACGATTCACGCGATTCGGATTCAAATCACACTCAAATGAATTCAAATTTATTAAATTCTCTATTGATACAGATACGACATAAGCTACGAAATGCATGTAACCGCTACGTATAAGTAGGTTGCATCACTTCCTTTAAATTGAACTGAATTTGTCTGAATTAATAAAAAGAGTTTAGGGTGAATTAAAGAAGTATGGACAAAAGCTAGTCTTGTAATCATGCCAATTCATTTTAATTTGAGATAATAAAATAAGCTACCAACATGGCTGAAAATATGCAATTCGAAAAGGACATTATGTTTAAAATCAGCAAAATTATTAGGAATGAATGGCAACAACATCAACATCAACATCAACTTGTAAACTAAAAAGAAAAGCTAAGATCTAATCAATGTATCAAATAAAATTTCTGCTAATTTGGTTTAATCATAAAGAAGACTGATAATTAATTGGTGGGAGCCCCCAAGATTCGTGGTATTATTTGGTACAAAAGATTGCAGGCAACCACCAGATCATGATTTTATGCCTTTTTTTTTTCTCAAGTCAATTGCCAATTTGCCCATTCATTTTGATAACACAAGTTTATGAAATGGAAGCGTCGTTAATAATTTTATCAAATGTAACTGTTTATATCACTCTCAAAATGTATGCATAAATTCATATTATTTTGATTTTTTCCTTTTAATTAAATTCTATTTTTAATTTTTCACTTAAACTATAATTAATTTAAAGTTATATGTGATACGAATTTCAGCCTATAAATAGACTTTAGTTACTTTAAATTTTAGAATTTTATTGTTTGTATTGAAGCGTTTTTCTTGTGGAACTTCGTGTTTTTTTTTTAATTCTCTTCATCTTTTGTACTATCTTTAATTATTGTGATATCTCTTTTTGCCCGTGATTTTTTTATCTTTTTTTAAAGAATTTTTCCATATAAAATTTACGTGTTCGATCTTCTCAATTCTTATTTTCTTCACTTTCTTCGTTGTTTAATAGAGTTTATCCTCTGCAATATACTTTATTATTATAATTTTCTTTATTTATGAGTATTTTAATCAAAGAGATAAAATGAAAAGTGGAAATGGTTGAAATGGATGACAAAGAACTTTGATAGAGAAGGCGACAAAGTTCCATAAGAAAAGACAAAAAGGGGATGACCCCATTCTAGGGTAGGTACTACTCAAAGATGGAAGGGCTAGATCCTTATCTTTAGATAATATTTTTTTTTTAATTAAAGAATTAAATCAAGAATTTGGTATCGAATTATAAGTCTTGAAACACCACATAATTAAAAACACTACATAAATCTTAAAAGTAACACATAATTAAAATGTAATAGTATTACGTTGATACCGAAAGGAGTCTATACAAAAATTGAGAGATTGGTTCGACAGTTTATTTGGGGTTGTGTTGATGGTCATCCAAAAATTTCGTTAATTGGTTGAGACTCTATATGTCAGCCACGGTCTCGAGTCAGGCTTGAGTTTCGTCACTTGAGTGATCAGAATACGTCTTTTCTCATGAAGATTGATTTCAATTTAGTCTCTAAAAACAATGCTTTTATGGGTTTGTGTCCTTCGTTCAAAGTATGGATGCAAAGAGTCGATTCCAAAGACTATTAATAGGAGTCAGTGTTCACACTTATGGCGATCTCTCTCCAAGATATGATTGATACTCCGTGAAAACTTAGCTTGGTCTATTGGAGATGACGCAAGTGTCCGTTGTTAGAAAGATTCTTGGATCCCAGTTATGGGCCCTTTACTCTCTCAAATCCCATCTTTTGTTGACCTTGATTTGGATTGTTGTGTTAGGGATTTGGTCAGCCATGATGGAATATGGAACTTGGAATTGTTTCGCATTTGGTTACCTGAAGATGTGATTAATAGGATTCTCAGTATCCCTCCTCCTCATCCAAATTCAAGCTCGGACAAGCTAATATGAGCTTGTTTAGCTTCTTGCGCCTTTTCAGTTCGTAGTGCTTTCTGGACTTTAAAAGAAGAAACATGGAGTTCTAGAGAGTATTGAAAGACCACTTGGAAATGTCAAGGACGATAGAGAGTGAGATTCTTTTTATGGCTAGCTTTTAAGCAAAGACTTCTTACCAATTCGGAGTGTACAAGACGAGGGATTGGTCATAGCACCTCTTGCACGATGTGTGGACATGATTTTGAGGATATGGCCCATGTACTTCGAGATTGTCCAACAGCGAAGGATGTGTGGATGCATGTGCTTCCAAATCAACTGAAACAAAGGTTATTTTCTAACTCTTTTCAGGATTGGCTTTCTTCTAACCTTTGTTGTCATTTGAAATTGCAGGATAGTGAGGTCACATGGTCGTGTCTCTTTGGTTTAATCATTTGGCGTATCTAGAAGAATATAAATCTCTTCATCTTTCAAAATATAGCCTAGTCGACAACTGAAGTGGTAAAAGTCTTTGTTTGTTGGGCTCGCCAATTCGAATCACATCTTAGTGGTTGCATAAGCAATCCTCCAAAATTAGAGATTGTTTATATCTTTGATGGTACGTGGCTACTGATGGCGATGTGGCTAGAGAAACCGATTATGCTGCAACAGGAGGAGTGATACGAGATCAGGATGGAAACTAGATTATGGGTTTCAACCGATACTTGGGTGTTTGCTCCCTGTTTGAAACTGAAGTATGGGGTATCCTTGATGGGATCCTTATTCTACTAAATAAAGGATACTGACAAGTCATAGTTCAGATTGATAACCTTGAAGTAATTCGAGCCCTAACTGATTTGGGATTGGAGGATCCAAATATTACAGTGCTTAGTAGAACTCAACGTATTTTGAGGTCCAAAGGGCAGTGGAGGATCAAGTACATGCCCAGAGATTTTATAACCTGGTTGTGGATCACCTTGCTAAACTCAGTTTAAATTGGAAATCAAGTTTACATGTCTTTGATGAAGCTTCTAAGGAAATATTAGAATGTTTACGGAAAGACAAAGATGATGATGCCTTTATGCATTTGATGTAATTTATCTTTTCATTTCACCAAAAAAATGTAATAGCCTTTAATATTCTCTAGTTGAATCCATTTCTTCTCTACAGAATATCTCCATTTACATTATACATATAATTTGTATTATTAATTATTAAGTTCGATTAATTCAGTTAGTTACCCAATTTCAAACCGAAAAAATTCATCAACCGAATTAGGTATATTTCTTATATATTTTTTCAATTAGTACTATGATTTTATGGCATGCAAGAAAAAGTACTTGTTTGTTTGCTTTTAAGGAAAAAGAGTACTGAAGTTAACACTAAACTGGAAAACATTAGGTATCACTTAGCTCCTTCAACCCCATTCCCTTTACCCTTTTCAAGGTCTGATTCTAGTCTGTATGCTGATGAATGAAACTTGAGGAGCTTTTCCACTAGCCAACTATAAATTTTGTCAATTCCTCTTCATCTATTGCAACTCAAATGTTAGCTACTTCATTTCAATGTTTAAGAGTTTTTTAAATTTCAGCATAGATTTCTTGGGATTGAGGGTGGGTCGCAGAATCAGCTCCAATCTGCAATTTTCCTTCTGTTGTTGCATCATTTTCATAATCTCAGCTTTACCTGGCTGCCTCATATGCTTCCATCAACCTTCCAAGTTAAGTTTCATAGAACTTTGCATGAATGTAAAATGGAACTCCCAATGACATAATTTAGGATGGAAAGGCATTCCCTGCATCCATTCCTACAGCATACATGTCAATCATATTGCTCTACTTCAAAAACCAGCCTACACTCCCTCATTATTCTTGTTCATAAACTCTATCCCCTGTCTTTAGAAACCCGACGCAACTGTGAGCAGTTATTTTATCAAAATACCCCCATCTCTCTGCCAAGAAACACAACCAACTAATGTAGCTGAAACCACAAAATGTGAACAATTATGGACAAACAAGTGCATTACAAGGCACACTAATCTAATGACCCCTAAGGGAGAGACTTTTTGCACATAAGCAACTCCCAACACATCTCAAAGAGTGGTTCTTGGATACACAGGCTGAAAGGGGATCATCAGTCAAAGTTAAGGTACATGGAAGAAATGTTGTTATGACAAATAGCAAAAGCTCCAGGAAAAATGCACGTTTCATCAAGACGAGCCAGCGGTCTATGCTAAAAATTGAAATCTTTAACAGCGTCCCAATGTGAAACGTATTAAGCAACTGGTATTAATTGCAGATCATTCTTTCTCCTGAGTCCAGATCCTCACAGTCTTGTCGTTCCCAAGTGAAGCTGATGCAATCATGTTGCGAGTTGGGTGACATGCAACTGATATAACAGCATCGGTGTGGCCTTCCAACTTCTGAACTACCTTCCGGGACTGAAGTTCCCACAAGTACACACAGTTATCTTCGGAGCCACTAACAATATACTTCCCATTTGTAATAGAGAAAGAAGATGAAATGCAGAACTTTGAATTCACATGGCCAGTGTAAGTTTTCAAAAATTTCCCAGTTTCGAAGTTCCATAGCCTCTGCAGAGAAAATGTAACAATTAGACAAAGTACAACAAAAAATTTGAACAATTTATCATAGAATTGAGGACAAAAGACACCAGGTAGAGAAACACAAACAGAAACACACAAAGATCCTAATAAACCATTTTCATAGCATTAAAAGAGAAAAAAACTTCAATGTCTTCGTAATTGGCACATAAAAGAACTCAAAGAAAAAGGAAAAACAATACAAGATAAATTCTTTGCCTTCGAAAAAGCATTAGAAAATCTCCTCTTAGCTAAAAGGAAAGTCAATTGATAAAATTACCAATTCTTCCAAATACAATAGCACCTCAAATAAAATGAGAGGTCCATTTACAAGCAAGGAAACATACAAAAAGAGAGATATTGCATTGCAAGTGAGTCAAGTATGACAAATTACCAATTCTTATGGGGCATCTTGACATTTGCTCTATCCATTTATGAAAATAATAATACACAACCTAACAATTTTTCTGATGAAGATATGATTTCCAGCAGTAGCTAGTGAAATTTCAGATAAAACAAGAGAACCATTGATTCCATAGATTACAGGGTAGAAGATAAAGCATAATTCTATTAAGTTGTCAATATTATAAGTGAAGTGATGAAGAGGAAACAAGGCCAAATTTACACTCATCTAAAGATTAAGAACAGCTCTGTTCTTTAAGTAAAAGCAGAATTCCAAAATAAATTACTAGAACAATAACAAAAGCTACTAAGTATCAGCAGAAAGTCTTGAAATCATTAATTCACATTCATGTATACACACATACATACAGAAATATGTTTAAATGTTATAACATTGAGAACAGACTTGAACATGGAAGTGATATGAAAAACAAAGTAAAACAAACTGATGAACTAAAGTAAGCTAAAAGGTGAATATACCAAAGTACAATAAAGAATTGGCAGCTCTTTAATTTGCAGCCTAAGCAACGCAACTTCAAGAATTGCCTCAAACAAGTTGAAGTTCATATTCTAAGCTTGGACAACCTTAAAGTAACAAACATTAAAAGAAATTATAAAGGGAAAAGACCCAAAAATGAGAATTTACCAAAGTGTTATCCAGAGTCCCAACAAGGATGAATTTCCCATTAGGCGAAAACTTAACATAAGAAACAGGCGGATTCTCATCATCAATCAAAGTCTTCATACAATGCCCGGTTCCAGCATCCCAAATCCTACAAAGCCCGTCATAACTACTCGAGACAATGAGGGAACCATCTCGATTGAAATCAACTGCTGTCACTGGATCAGAATGAGCAGGCAAAACTTTCAGGCATTTTCCAGTTTTGACGTCCCAAACACGCACTGTTTCATCGAAAGAACCCGAGACAATCATGTTAGATTGAGGATTAAAGTTGACGCAGAAAACATAGTTGGTGTGGCCGTGGAGGGTTTTGATCAAAGAACCAGTGGGAACGTCCCAGAGACGGAGCGTTTTGTCGTCGGAAGCAGAAACGAGGAACCGGGAGTCGGAGGAGAAGGCGACGTCGGAGACGCCTTGTTCGTGGCCGGAGTATTCATGGATAGGAGTGAGAGTGGCAGCAGTGGGGGAGAGAGAGTAGGTGCGGAGGGTTTTGTCGGCGGAGGAGGAGGCGAGGAGGCTGCCGTCGGAGGAGAATTTGACGGATGAGAGAGCGTTTTTATGGACGGCTAGGGTTTGGGAGAGAGAGTAGGGCTTGAAAGTTTCGGTTGTTGCCGCCGTCGATGTAGTGGTTGTAGCTACAGTCGCCATATTTTGGGGGGATTTGAAGGAGGGTTTAAGGTTTTGAAGAGTGCAGGAAAGTAAGCACTAATGCCGTGAGATGACGGTTCTTTATTCTGTTTAGGCAAAAGTACGTCTCTTGAAACATTTCTAAACTAAACCCCTAAGCAGTTTGGTTGAAGTTAAAGCTAAAGCTTGCACTATCCTCCATTTTAACCAATTTAGCAAACAAAATATGAATAAAAATCAACACTTTCAATTAAAAAGTATGGCAATCACAATAAAAATATGGACATCAAAACGGCTTACTCAGCTCCATTTCTCTATCCGAACTTAATACAATCAATAATTCTAGTTTTAATACATCCCTTAAAAATCATTTTTGTACTTCAAAAACTAGACTTTCTACAACTGAATTCCCTACTTGAAAATTTAGTTTGTAAAACTAAAAACAAAAAAGATTTACTATCAAAATACGCTCCCACGAACAAAGTTCGTTCCTAAGAAGATGATTACATCAACCTATCAAGTCTAAGAGATCAATCACAATCTCTTCTAAACAATAACTAAATAGTTAAATACAATATAATATTAATGGCCTAAGCAAAATGGACTCTTGACAGATAAGTCTTTTAAGTTTTGATCCAATCCAATTTCCTCGATCCAAGAGATTTGATATAATTGATTCGATCTGCTCCTCAAGGTATATTATTCCAAGATATCAACATAACAAAAATATTTATCTGAATATAGAGCTGTAATGGAATAGAGTTGTAATCAGTAATTCAATTGTTTGGTTGAATAGAATGAAATAAAACTGTAATAGTATTCTTGTGTTTGGTTGAATGGAATAAATGATGTAATAACATAAGGAAAAGGCTTAAATGATTGAAGTATCCTTAGTAGAATTTTTTTTAAGATAGATGATTATTGTTATTGTTGTTAAATTTTAATAGATGTTATGTTCTGAACTGGAAGCAATATTTTCCCATAACTTTGTATCTTCAACAAGCCAGTGGAATCGTTTATTGGGTTTACCCTATTTGCAACTCAAACAACAGTTTGCATGGGGATATTATTATCATATTGATATTCATATATGTGTGTGACTCTGATTGAGAAAGGGTGTCTATTGCAATTGAAGCTTTTTAAAAGATGATGAGGAAATAACAAGAAGTGTAAAAATAGAAACCCATTTCCATAGATATCTAGTGTAAAAACAGATTATAACAAGAATGCACCACGTCCTGATGATAAACTCATAGAAATTACAGAAATTACAAAGCAAAATTATATCATCAAAGCACACAATCAAGCTTGCCTGCAAAATAAAAGCAAACCATATTAATTTATTAAAATTGGAAGACATGAAACATAAAACATTTTAAAATTGGAAGACATGAAACATTGAAATATGAAATATGAAACATTGAAACATATTAACTTATATAACTATCATAGTAGCAGTGCTATACTACAAGAACAAAAATTGCATAGAGAAAGGGTGATTGTTGTTTCTTATACTGCTTGTTTGTTTGGATTTAGTTGGTTTAGATAATTCTTTCAATGTTGGTTGAATATTTACTCTTATCTAGACCTTTGTCTTCGTTACCTTTAAGTTAATGAACAATCATATTTTCAGGAACTAAGACTAACTAGTTAAACTAACAAGGTAAACATTTGCTTGTTATTGGCTTTTGAATGAAATTTACACAATTTTCTATTGATTCAAATGTTATAGTAGATATTTGAATGAAAATGCAACATAAAGCAAGATGCTCAATGCAAATAAACGTCAACGGCTAGCTCTAGCATAGAATTTAGTAATGAAATTAACGGTAAGAGTTATATCTGATGCTGAACTGTGCTTCATGTTACCACATGTTCAAACAGACTTCATGTTCAACCCCATAAAAGTTTGTTTCTAACAGCCCCTTGAAATTGAAGAAAAGAAATCCTAACCACATTTTCGTGACCTTTAATCAAGCTTGCCTGCAAAATAAAAGCAAACCATATTAATTTATTAAAATTGGAAGACATGAAACATAAAACATTTTAAAATTGGAAGACATGAAACATTGAAATATGAAATATGAAACATTGAAACATATTAACTTATATAACTATCATAGTAGCAGTGTTATACTACAAGAACAAAAATTGCATAGAGAAAGGGTGATTGTTGTTTCTTATACTTCTTGTATGTTTGGATTTAGTTGGTTTAGATAATTCTTTCAATGTTGGTTGAATATTTACTCTTATCTAGACCTTTGTCTTCGTTACCTTTAAGTTAATGAACAATCATATTTTTAGGAACTAAGACTAACTAGTTAAACTAACAAGGTAAACATTTGCTTGTTATTGGCTTTTGAATGAAATTTACACAATTTTCTATTGATTCAAATGTTATAGTAGATATTTGAATGAAAATGCAACGTAAAGCAAGATGCTCAATGCAAATAAACGTCAACGGCTAGCTCTAGCATAGAATTTAGTAATAAAATTAACGGCAAGATTTATATCTGATGCTGAACTGGGCTTCATGTTACCACATGTTCAAACAGACTTCATGTTCAACCCCATAAAAGTTTGTTGCTAACAGCCCCTTGAAATTGAAGAAAAGAAATCCTAACCACATCTTCTTGACCTTTCTAGTTACGCTTATTAGATTTAGGAGAGGAATAGATAATGTTAATACTAAATGGAGAGGAATATATACAAAATACTCGAGTCATTCTCATCCAAAACACATCTACTAATGTAGTGAATATGTTATTTCCCAATTTAATCATGAATGAAAAGAAGCCAGCAACATATATCACAGTAGCCATTTATAACTCCCAAAAGAACAGGTATAATAAGTAAATCAACAATGAAAATACTATTGAGTGCCAATGATGAACAAGTACTCTGCAAATTGCGGGATTTTACGCAAAAGTCAATACCACTTAATGAAAGTTATTACCATCCACCACGAGAAATACATCTAAGGATCGTCATAAAGAATTCATTAAAAGTATTGCATTTAAGGGCAAAAAAAATCTAATGGCTGCGATGCGATATATTAATGATCAAAACCACCATTCTAGACTAAGCTAATAACAAAGCAAACCGAAAGGACCAACAAGCACTCTACAAATTGGGGGAAACACACAAAATATCATATTTCTCTCAATGAAAACTATTACCAAGACTCCATTTTGCAAAGTCCATCATGTAAAATCCATAAAAAAAATAGTGCAATACTATAAAAACGAAAATTGCATAGAGAAAGGATGATTGTTATTTCTTATACTTCTTGTATGTTCGAATTTAGCTAGTTTAGATAATTCTTTCAATGGTGATTGAATATTTACTCTTATCTAGACCTTTGTCTTCATTACCTTTAAGTTAATGAACAATCATATTTTCAGGAATTAAGACTAACTAGTTAAATTAGCAAGGTAAACATTTGCTTGTCATTGGCTTTTGAAAGAAATTTACACAGTTTTCTATTGATTCAAATGTTATGGTAAATAGTTGAGGCATGTGAAAGTTATATTGATAAAATTCAAAGTATTGATATAATTAAAAATAAACATCGATTTCCTAGTATCCATGATATGCATGGAGCAAATGAACATCTATATTTGCATATTCTTAGACCATTGTTATGTCATTACATGCTTTTACTTTGTTGTGGACCATCAGCATGTCTCATTGATCATATATTGTATCAAACTTTTAATACGATCATAGTAACATTTTTTCAATCAATGAACATGAAACAAAGAAAATCGAAATCGAAATCGAAAAACAAAAACCTATTAAGACATAAATACCTCGATAATTCGACAATCAGAGGTTAACTGGTCATTCACTGCAAAAAAGAAAACACAGTTCACCATTTTTTTTTTCATTTAAAAACATAGCTCACCATTCTTGAAATGAAAATTATATTAAAAAATGGCACCCAGAAAAAGGAAAAGAAACCTAAGAATGAGCTGAGAAATTTTGAAGAAGATGAGAGAAAAGGGGTAAAACAAAACAAAAGCTTAAACCAGCATGGGCTATGGTTGGTTGACAAGAATTTGAAAAGAAAAGAATAGTCCCCATTTACTTTTTGTGTTGATGAATAAGAAAGAAGAAATTAAAGAAGGGAATTTGGGGATTTACCAAGTGATGAAAACAAGCATCGACGATGGAAGCAAGGTGGTTTAAAATTCAAACAAAAAATACGAAACACAAAGAAAATGAACAACAAATCACCTGATAATGGTAGTAGATTTTGCCTTCAACTTTGTTACTCACTATAACAAGAGCATCCAGAGAGAAAACGAAGAAGGAAGATGAAAGGAGATTTTTGTCTCAAAAAATATTAATGTTATTACGGACGGCATAGAATAGCCAATTCAGAGCCCTATCTACTGAATGGGTATTCAGTGCTCACCCATAATAGAGGTCCACATGGAATGTGGATTCGACAGTAAAAAATGAATCAAACAAAGGAAACACTGTTGAAATTGAATAAGCTCAATACCAAATTCTTATTCATGTCAACCAAACGTGACATGAAAGTTGTTGTTATATTGCAACAACTTCAAATATGTCAATAGCTATCATTAGGAGTGATCCACTTATACTATTATAAAACTCAAGTAGTTTTACACACCTTTATAACCTTTATATTATTAATATTGTCATATTTCATGTTTCATTTATATAAATCATACATGATAAATTATTTGGTAAACTACATCCAATGTCACTAAACTATTAGTAAGTTTATGTTCAGGTCACTCAATTTCAAAAGATTACAAATGGTCACTAAACTATTCGAAAATTTTCATTTAAGTCACTAGGTTATTAAAATCATTGTTGTATTGGTCTTCTTCGTATTGTCTACACTAATCGGAAACTCTCCTTTCCTTTCTCTTCTACAGTTACGAATCTACGAACCAAAATCCAAATAGCTTTTTTCTACAATCTCCAGCATTGACCGTCAGATCGACTTGGATATAAAGTATATTCTTCTATTCGTCGATAGTTACTAATATACCATTCTAATCATCTAATCGTCTCTCGAAGCTCACTAGTTGGACTTTAAAAAAGAACTTAATAACTCAATGACTTAAATAAAAACTTTTGAATAGTTCAGTGACATAAATGAAAACTTTTGAATAGTTCAATGAACATTTCATACTTTCTGAAGTTGAGTGATCAAAACATAAATTTACTATTAGTTTAGTGACAATGGGTTTAATTTACCCTGAATTTTGAGTAATTTGAAAATATTTATATTTAACGTAAAACCGTGACAATATTTGGATTGACATGATAAAGTTATCACATGATAATATTTTGGATTAATATGATAGAGATATCAAATCAATTCGAAAATTTATATACATGGTAAATACAACTATATTGATAAATTCAATAGTTGGATTAATTATTAATAGTAAAATTAGTTTATGAAAATGTACAAAACTACTTATTTTACATCAATAAGTAAATCCCTCCCTTGGGAAATTTACAAGAATAATATTAAAATAATAATTTATTAACCAAATAATATAGTCCCACTTTTAATTTACCCAAACGATATGTTTTGAATATTGTTAAACTAAGTCTTATTGGATAATATATTTTGATATAACAAATTAAGGTGTTTTTGAATAAAAGCTAAGTGGAAAATACTCTAGTGAGACTTCTACCAGTAAAACTCCACTTCTACCGATACAACTACAGTTCTACCGATACCTTGAAGACTTCTACCGAAATAAGTCAAGTCAGTAGCCAAAGTTTGTTCAGTATTCCCTACACTTCTATCGATACTCTTATGGGTTTTACCGATACCAAATGAGACCCTCAGAGTTCTACCGATACAATGAAACATCTACCGATACAATGAAACATCTACCGATAGAACGACTCCAATGGTAATATTTTGTAAAGTCATCTACCCTGGGACTTCTACCGGTAGAACTTCACTTTTACCGATACAACTTTAGTTCTACCGATATAAGTATGCTTCTACCGAAACAACGAAGCTGCAGACTGCATTTAATACTGGTTTTTATGGCTGCAACGGTTACATTACTTTACCAATAACCACAATGGTTGAAATTCACTTAGAGAGTATAAATACCATCTTTTAAAGGTCTAGCATCAAGAAGAACAATGTGTAAAGCCTAAAGATCAATCAAAAGAACCTAGAGCTTAATTCTTTTTTACCTTTTCTTGTAAGCACTTGTGAGCTTTCATTATATTCATTTAGCTTAACTGTTCTTCTTTTTATTTGTGCTTAATTGGAAAACATCCAAATCTTTTAAGGATTGTTTATTTGTTTGCTTATTTGTTTCTCTTTTGAGAGATGATTTATACTTAAGGTTTAGGTAGAAACCATAAGGAGTTGTCTCTTAAGACTTTAAGGTATAAGCCTTAAGTAATTGTAAGATTAAACCTTGTTCTCAAAGGTTATACAAATCTAGTGGATTTGGGAAAATCCTTAGTTGTGGAAAGTTAAGGTAGTGAAGTAGGCATTTGGGGCCGAACCACTATAAATCCTTGTGTTCTTTGTTGCAAATTTCAATTGCTTCCACCACAACATCTCAAAGGTTGATTCAACCTCCCTTACCGACATTGTCGAGTTGATACATCGAACTAACAAATATTTTTAAAAAAATTGGAGAAAGAATTCATATTAGAAAAGGGAATAACTTACATTAGAATTATACTAAAAATTCATGTTTTTAGGCACCTATAAAATTTTGTCATATCATCAAAATTAACAAACATGAAATTATTATTATAGACTTATTCACAGATAAATTATTTTTTGAACTCTTCTCACCACATTATTCATGGTCCCTTTTCAATTATTTAATAACATTTCAACAATTTATTCCATTTTATTGACAAATAATTTTTGTAATTTTTAACCCTAAATCTAAAACCTCGAACTTTAAACCCAAAACTTTAAACCACAAGCCCTAAACCTTAAATCCTAACCTCATAACCCATAACCTCAAAGCTTTAAATCTTGAAACTAAACCATGAACCCCAAACTCATTATCCATAGCTATGAACCCTTGAACCTATACCCTGAATCCAAACTTTGTAATCTCAAACCCTTAAGCCTTAAGCCTTGAACTTGAACCTTAAACATTGAACCTAAAAATCCAAACTCAAACCCTAAATCTTAAATCTCGAACTCAAACCTTGAATCTCGAGGTTCGAAGTTCGAGGTTCAAGGTTTAGGGTTCGAGTTCAAGGTTCAAGATTCAAGATAAAATAATTACCAAAATTATGTGTCAATAACATAAAAAAAATTGCACAAAAATTATTACTTTTTTAAAAAAAATTGGTTGTACAAAAATAAAAATATATTAACTTATGAAAAAATGATTAAAATTTGTAAAAAAAAATGTTTGTTTATAATTTAAAAAATAATTATTTTAAGAAATTTAATTAAAGTTAAATTAAGTTGGAGAATATATCGAATATAAATAAGTATTAATAATACTTTGTTATCTTTAAAATTTAATAACATGATATTATTTTATTTGTGCCTAAAGTTTATATTTTTAAGAATGATCCTAATATAATTTATTCCCATTAAAAAAGATAAAAGTTAAAATTATAACTTTAAAAAATAAAAAAATTATGAAAAATAAAACTATTTAAAATTTAAAAGAAATTATAAATTCAAAAATATAAAAAATTCAAAAATTCAATGCTATCTAAACCGGATCAAACAAGTTGAATCAGAAATTGGCTGGGAAATTGATTCGATGAGAGGTAAAAAACTAGTTGATTCTCGATTTTTGGTCTAATTGGTCCGATTTTATTTTTATAACATTGAATTTTGAAATTTTTTATATGAGTTTTTTTCATATTTTTTATTGAAAAAATAAAATTTTTAACTTTTATGTTTTTTTTTAAAGAATTAAGGGGGTAAAAAGCATTCAAATTTTTTCAAAAAAAAAAAAATAATTAAGCTTTTTTTTTTTTTGCACTAGTTGGGTACTTAAACTATAAATAATGTATAAAAAAGATCTCAAACTTTTTCGAAAAAAGTAATTAAGCCCCTACATTTTTTTTGCACCCAATTGGATACTTGAACTTTTAAAATGCATCAAAAAAATCCTCAAATATTTTCAAAAAAAACAATTAAGCCACTGATTTTTTTGCACTCAATTGAGTACTTGAATCACCTTTAATTTTTCCAGTTAAAACCACCACATGTCACAATCACAGCGTGACATGTGACAAAAAACGAAAAAAAATAAAAAAAACAATAAAAGTTATAAAAATTATTAAATTTTAATAATAAACTATAAAAATATTTAAATTTTGATGGCTTAACGTTGATTAACGCTTGACCAGTAATGTCTCATTAATTTCATATATATTAGAATTTGTAAATGAACAATTCCAAATTAAATTATAAAAAATTATGTATTCTCTTTTTTGTGGATATCTTTATTGCCTTCAAAAATTGTGATGGACGGTGCTTGTCATTTGCTAATTCTACTAGTCACTAGTAATTTTTCTTGGAAAGTGAGTGGCTCTTCGTCAACTTAATCTAATTTTTATTTTACGAGTTTAAAGTCTAAAATTTAAAAATCAAATCTTAAAACTTATGTTTCATTTGAAATTTAAAGATCAAATCTTAAATTAAAATATAATATAGAGACCTAAACAATCATTTAACCTAAAAGAAAACGTATGTTTCATTTGAAAAAAAAAAATTTAAAACGTAGGTTAGTACAATATTAACACGTCAACATAAAAAAAATTAAAAATCTATGTTATAAAATTGAAATAATTAACAGTGTTACTTATTTTCACTACCAAATTATACTAAATGATTAAATTTTAAATTCAAACATAATGGAAAGATCAAAATCATTATTTTTCCTTTCTGAAGATGAAAGAATAGCAGCAAGAGATTGGTATAATATTGGTGTCGTCGATTGATCAAATGACATCCATAATTTAAAAAAAAAACTGATGTAATTGGTGGTTGGGGAGAAGGGTGCCATCAATTGGTCAGACGACACCCATTTTTTTTATTGTAGCTCTTGCCTAAATTCGTAAATATTAATATCTTTATCTCATTACAGTATTTATTTAATTATTTTATATTATTTGGGTAAAAAATCTAATTTTTTTATTCAAATTTATTTTTAAAGCCTAATATTTTTGTCAATGTTTTCAAAATCGGACAAAAATTATAGAAAATTATTGAAAATGTAAATAAATATAAAATTCATAAAAATTATCGTAGTAAAAGAATCATTTTATAATTTTTATTTATTTTTATTTTTTATCATTTTTCGTCACATATCACCTTATGTTGCGACACATGATGACTTTAATTGGAAAAAAATGAGAGTCGTTAACTTTAACAGTCAACGGTTAAAGTTAATAGTTAAAAGACATTTTTTATGCATTTTATAATTTTTATAAAAATTTACAATTGTTTTTATAATTTTTTACGATTTTTATAAAAAAAATTCTAATTTTTAATAAATTTTATATATTTTTTAAAATTTAATAATCTTTATTTTTTTATAGTTTTTGTCACTTGTTACACCGTGGTTTCGACACAAGGTGACTTTAACTGAAAAAATTAGGAGTAGTTAATTTTAACGGTCAATTGTTAAAGTTAACGGTCAAAAAACCTTTTTGATGTATTTGACAATTCCAATACGTAATTGAGTGAAAAAAAATCAATGGCTTAATTGCTTTTTTGGAAAAAACTTGAAGGCTTTTTGGATGCCTTTTGAAAGTTTAAGCACCCAATTAAGCGCAAAAAAATGTAGGGCCTTAATTTTTTTTTTTGAAAAAGTTTGAGAGTTTTTTTTATGCGTTTTGGCAGTTTAAGTATCCAATTGAGTGCAAAAAAAAGTTGGGACTTAATTATTTTTTTAAAAAAAGTTTGAAGATTTTTTACATCCTTAAGTCTTTTTTAAAATATGAAATATATATATATAGGCATGGACCAAATTGACAAAAAAATACTATAAATGTTAAGGGGTAAAAAAGTTTATAAATTTTAAAATCTGATTGACCCATAAACTAATATAGATTGGTTAACCCGAACTAAAAAATTCATTTGAATTGACAGTTAAATTGATTCTTATAATTTTTTATTTTTATTTATATTTGATTTATTTTGAAGCGGTCTGACTAGTTATTTTGGAAAGTAATTGATCAGAACAGTTTGAAATTGGTTCATCTATCACTTAAATCTATTTTTTTTAGTTCGGTTCAATACCTTGATCATTTTTTGGTCAGCTAATCCGGTTTAGATAACATTGAATTTTAGAATTTTGTTATATTTTTTAATGTTAAAAAGTTTTTATTTTTCATAACTTTTTTTTTTTTAAATTATAATTTAAAATTTTTACTTTTTTTTAATATGGTTTTTTTTTTTTTGGAGTTTCCTAATGTCTAATTGGCACTAATTGTATCGATTTGAACATTGGAAAAATCCAAAAAAAAAAAATACTATTCAAACAAACCCTATAATTCCTTTGTGAACAAACTCTGGACAAAAGAAGCCAAATTTGTGGTATAAAACAAAACAGATAATTCAGCAAAGAAGTCGAATTCAATCTATTGGTCCTGCCTGTTGGGCCATCTTTAATTGCAGCTCATAGTAATGCCCTTTCTTCACAATTCACATGGACCCCAACATTTTATCTGAACCTAAATAAAGGCTAAAGCTGCGCAGGGTACAAATCAACTGCAGCTGAATCAGGTCCCAGATGGCATTTGGCCCATTGCAACACAAAGGCGACATGTACATTCAGTGAATATCTATAGCCAGAAACAGTCACTGCAGAATCTCATGTATTGGTTTGATGGCCAAGAGTATTCATCACTTCAGATGTGATTTGGATTCGAGTCGCACTAATCGTTCGTAATTCACAAAAAAAAAAAAAAAAAAAACAGTCACTATAGATGCTTACAGATCATGAATTAACGTTTATTAACCCAGAATTTAACTTACTTGGTAAGTGGAATTATCCATTTAGGTTATGCGTGGTGACCTGTGAGCACATCAGCAGCAGTGACAAAGAACAGGTGCCCACTTCACCAAAACCTGCTGCATTTTAAGATAAAATAAAACTGAAAATGACTTGAGCTACGAGGTAAAAAACAAACATGATTAGAAACACCATTGTCTTGTTCAGTTTCAATTTCCTACCACATTAATGCAGTTTTGACCAAGTTCCAGAATCTGCAGAAAGAATCACCAAACCCTTCAATGTTGAATCTCCCACTTATGCATTCAAAATCTGAATCTCAATTAATATGAGATTTTTTTTTTGAATTACAAGAGGAGGGTAAAACCTTAATAACAATGCGACTAGTACGACTCGAACCCAAGTTATACCTGGGACAATGGACACCCTTACCATCAAGTTAACACACGGGATTCAATAAGCTTGGTATTTCACATCTTTAATCGCTTCCAATTCGGTTTCTTACCCAATTTTCAATTGGATATCAATAAATTAAGTTAGGGTGCAATTTTGTATAATCTTTTACAATTAATATTTTAACGATCTAATAATCATATTTTATTCTATTTGTATAAATCATGCATATTAAATTTGATGTGAACTAAATATTTTTAATTATTTATTTTATGTAAAAAAAAAAAAACTTTCAACCAATCGGTAACTATTAATATATACATTATTTTAGATCAAACGATTCAAAATTTTATATGTATGATAAATATAATTATATCAATAATTTTAACGGTTGAATTGTTAAAATATCAATTGTGCAACAATATACAAAAAATGTACAAATACTTTAATTTTATAGTGATTTAACTGGATCCCTCTCCAATTAAATTTATGTATACAAGTTATGACATATTATCGGGGGTTGATCAAAACCTTCCGCTGCTAAATTTGCAGATGCTAAGGCCTCCATTCGCCTCTTAGTAGCACTGCCTCCCTCTTCAAACTCCTCCTCATCTACTCTGCCCATAGAGTCAGGGATGAATCCAAGGGTTGATAGAGGTTTTGGCATCCCATAAAATAGAAAATTTTCCATTTAATTTCTTGAAATTTTTTAAAATTTTAAAATTTTAAAGGTAAAATTTTACTTTGACCTTTAAAAATGATAAAATTTTGATTTAATCATTTAAAAATTACATTTTTATTATCGTAAAAATTATAATTTAATTTCAACCCCCTAAAAAAATTTTTCTAACTTCACCCCTACATAGAGTGAAGCAAAACCCGACCTTCATGCTTTGAGACCCAGTCAAATTGGCAAAATGATCTAGCCTAGTGACAACCTCATCAATTCATGGAAACATCTGTTAGTCTAGTTCCCTAAAGGAGTTGGTGAACATCCCCACGAGTTTTTGTCACCAAGGTTGCATCATTAAGCATCTAATCAATCCTAGTTACCCTTTAACCCTTATTACCACCACGTTCTTATCTTCTAAAAACATATAACCTTATTCCGATTCCCTTCAAAAAAAATTTTTGACTCCATTCCTAATTGGAATCCTCAAAAGTACAATTGCTTTGCAAAATTATCGAGATCCTCAACCCCAACATAAAAAATATATATATTGAATTAAAACTACGAATATTTAATTATCAATTATATATATTTCTTTTTGAAGGAGCTTATTTCTTTTTACAAATTTTTTATGTAATTTTTTGTTTAATAACTTAATTTACATAAATTTTCCCTTCTTTTGATCTTTAAATTATATTCTAACTCTTTTTTTAAGAGTAATGCTAAAATAATAATTGGAAGTAATATCAAATCATTCAAGTTTATTTTAAATATTACTCTTTTTTTTTTGTTTTAATTTATATGGATTATAATTTAAACTATCATCATTATAAAAATTAAATA
The DNA here is from genome assembly GCA_039519145.1 of Kokia cookei. Taxonomy (NCBI): domain Eukaryota; kingdom Viridiplantae; phylum Streptophyta; class Magnoliopsida; order Malvales; family Malvaceae; genus Kokia; species Kokia cookei. Next base: position 13,147,889 of record CM076908.1, read on the forward strand.
TTTAAATTATTTTTAATTTTTTAATAATATTATTTATGAAATATTATAAAATAATATATTTTGATTAATACATACAATGAATATCTACCTCGCACAGAAAATAAATTGGTTATGAATTATAGTAACTCCCTTGTGAGTTGTGACAGTCAAAATCTCAATCCGCATGAAGATGATTGTAGGGAGTGTTTGGTCAATTTCCAGGAGGAAAGCAATTGTTCTTGGAGCATGTAGTCCCCAGCAGCGGGGTCTTCTATATCTTGTGTCAGGCAGTCAACCAGCTTTGCTTTCACCATCACCATCCCCAACAAAATTATTATACTCTTAATAATTAGAAATCACTGTTCCCATCTCTTTACCTAAGATTCTTCAATACTGTGGCTAATAAAACAACAAAAATGAAACCAATGAAATGCAAGAACTAAGCATGGGGAAAATTTTGGTAATGGTGGGTTACCGATTGACATTCATCTCATTCCTTTTTATCCTTTGTGTTTCTATGTTTGTTTTCATGGTCACAGTTAAAGGTAAAGTAGGAGAGTACGGGACCCTTCTTTCCACTTTCTATCATTTCTTTCGTGGGTATCCCATCCTCTGGCTAACCAAATCATGCAGCATGCCATGAGCTGATTTCGATTGTTATTATTATTGGATTTTAGAAATTAGTGTGAAAAAGTATGATTTGTTAATTTAAAATGTTTTTTATTATGGTTAAAAGTATGATTTGTTAATTTAAAATGTTTTTTATTATGGTTAAAAAGTGTTGCGGGAAGGTAAAATATTTATTTTATACATGTTAAAAGGGTATTTAAATAATTTGATATACCAACATATGAAATATAAAATTTAAACATCTTTTAAGTCATTTTGTAAAGTTTAATTTAAACATTTAAACCATATTAGAGGAAAATTATTAGTTTTATTAATTTACAAGTCCATTGCTAAATGCTAAGTTAAAACTTAAAAAATATATATTTGATTGTTATGTATTGGGGATAAACTTGGTTAAGCAATGAAGAAGTAAATAATAAAGAAATTGAAATGATCGAACACAAATATTTTATGTGGAAAAACCACTTCAAAGAGGATAAAAAATCATGGACAAAGATATTTTCGCTAAAATGAAAAAACGAATAGTACAAAAGATGGAGATAAAACTAAATCCCGAAACTAGAAATAAGAACCCCCAAAACGTAAATACAAAATTTTCCAAAAGCATGTTAAAGTTAATACCTAAATGTGTAATGAGTTATCTTTATAGGGTGGAAAAATGGCTTATTTATAGGCTAAATTCGTAGGTTAAATAATACTAAAATAACCTACACTAATAAGATTTTAAGTGAAAAACTAAAAACGTAATTTAACTAGAAGAAGAAAAGTTAAAAAATGCGAGGCATAACTCCACAAATCTCCACCTTAACTCGTGTTTCCACAACGCCTTCTTTGTCGAAGCCCATCACGGGCTTATCTCGAATTATGCAGGATATTAACGAAGTCGAACTTGTCATTAGAAGCTGGAAGACTTCTAGTTTTCGACTTGTGCATTGTCAAATCAAAACTGACTTGGGTCAGATTTCCATGAACGCAGTGCCCTATCTTTTCAAAACCTGCATCTAAAAGAGAACTTCTATTATACGAAACAGTCATAATTTTTTCGCTCCCACGACCAATTTGTCTTACTTCAAACTAGTCGACTTCGAATCCTTAACAGACGAGGGATGTCCTATTTCACCGGTCACCACTGATCCTTCCAAAACATAAAGACTGTCAATCTTGTTACCTTTTATCAAAACGAGAGCCCCGTGAGATACCTTAATATCGTTTTATTTTATGTTAATTTTATAACCTTCGACTTCAAAATTCCCCAAGAGATGAGATTTTTCTTTAAGTTAAGCACATGCCTAGCATCTGACAGTGTCCTAATTATCTCATCATGTATCTTGATTTGAACAATACCAATACTTGTTACCTTACTGGGTGAACCATTCCCCATGCGCACAACTCCACCTTCAACATTGTATATGGAGAACCAGCTGCTAATGGGACACATGTGGGAAGAACATCCCGAATCTGGGACCCACTCAGACATAAGCTTGGAGTTTTCATTTGTTGACACCAACAAGAAATCATCACCCTTGTCATTGGCCAAATTAACACTAGCTAAATCTTTCTCTTTGTTCTCAACAAACCTTTTATTTCGTAGTTTATAACAATCTATCTTGATGTGACCTAACTTCTTACAACAATGATATCTCTTGTTTCACTTCCTTAACGCTACCAAAACCGAGCCTTGCCTATCTGACTTTCTATCCAAACTAAACTCATTGTCAAGTTTGTCTTTGCTCAACATATGATCCTTCACATCCTTGAATGATAGATTATTTCTACCATAAATCAAAGTCTCCTTGAAAAACTTGTATGAAAGGGGTAAAGAGCACAATAATAGCATAGCTTGATCTTCATCATCAATTTGAACCTTAATATTTTTTAAATCATTCAAAAGAGTAATAAATTAACTGATGTGACCTTTAAGGTTCTCACTTTTGTCCATGCGAAACGTGTATAGATATTGTTTCAACACTAATCAATTAGCTAAAGACTTTGTCGCGTAGAAGGTTTCTAACCTTTTCCATAAGGCGAATGTCGTTTTCTCCATCAAAACCTCATGCAACACATTGTTTGTTAGACATAATTGAATCATGAATAGATCTTTTTTATCTAACCTATCCCGTTCTGATTTATCCATGTTTACAGGCATCTTCTCTGTAATGACCTTCTCAAGGTCGCTCTAAATTAGGATTGTCGTCATCAAACTTACGTTTATGTGCCAATTACTACTCTTACTCATACCTGTTCCTTTACACTATCAAACTGACTTACAATCTTTCCATGCATTTTTGTACTCTTCCCTTGCTTAAAATTCCCTTTGATATCATTTCTCAGTCCACTACATATTGATCATATCTCCTTCACGTAAACTTTTTACAGAATGATTGTTTACAGTTATAAATCATGGGCAGATACTTTCACAATTGACGAACACGTATACAATTCATTCACCGTCAGTTCAACAAATCTAAATATCATCTAGTCGAGTCTCAATACATACTTATTCTGACCAAACGTTATTTGAACCATTAGAACAAATTACCAATGTGCCCTCAAATAACATAATTGCTCAGATCATACAACTTTAAGGTAAGACCCAGTGCATTCAGATATAGCAGATACCTTTTCCAGATATTCAGATTCACAATATTGCTCACAAGCATCTTCTTCAGTCTTGTTTAATTATAACATAGATCTACTTTCATCAATCGACTTCGATAATATCTTACCCTCGTTATAACATTATCAAACTTATATGGAACTTATCACACTACGAACATTCATTTATACATTTATACCATACTTACATATTCGAACATGACGGAAAATCAAATAGAATATGCCATAAGGGCTACATACAGAATACACCATAGAGACAATATACGAAATACACCACAAAGGCGACATTCAGGGTCATGTGTTTATTGTCTTGACAAACTTCACATATATTCCATGGTTCTTGCTCATGGACTTGTTCATAGTTTCATGTATCATGATCTACCATTTCGATTATCCAAGGTTACACCATGAACATACATACAAACAGATATTAGCATGGTTTCAACCACATGGATTTACATGTATTCATGTATCATGTTCTACCAATCCAATCCTCATTTTACTGGAGGTTACACCATGAACATTTGTCACAACCCGTTTTTCAGTGGTGTCAAAACAGTGGTTTCGGGACCACAAATCTAACGAGTGAGTTTATAAATTTTATTAATTAATATTAATGAGTAAAATATAATATTATTGAAATTTTGATTTAATAAATTTCGTTAATTGGTCATATAGTCAAGTTTAAGTGGTTAATCCCTTAAGTCAAGTGGTTTTGGAAAATGAGATATCAGGATCTCGTTTCTAAAAACCAAGCTCGTAAATATTTTTATTAAATATTTATAGAATGATTATATAGGTGTATTAAAGTTTGGTTAAGAAAATTTAGCGTTTAATTAGTTAATTAAGTAAAAAGGATTAAATCGTAAAAGCTACAAAAGTAAGTTTCTATTAGTTAATTGATTAATTTAAGAAATGTACAAGGGTTTATGTGGAAAATATACCATAACTAAATGACATATGTTAGTATGCTTTTTTTTTATTACTAAAATTATGTGTTTTAATTAAATAAATTAAAATAAAAGTTAAGTTAAAATAAAATAAACAAAGCAAAACATATATATATATTCTTTATGTTCTTCTTTCCCCAACCGAGAAAAACACCATTTTTGGGCAAGGGAGGTTCGGCGAAGCTCCCTTCAATGATTGTGTGAGATTTTGAGGTCCATTTTTAATGATTTTTATGTTTTTATGATCGTTTTAGCTTAATCTAGTTAACTTAGGGGTCAATTCGTAAAATCGTTAAAAGTTTAGGGGCTTACCATGAATATTTTTGGTGTTTTTGTGAATTTAATTGATAGATTATTAAGCTTGGTTGTTAAATAAAAGTATCTTGTTAAGTGATTTTTAGTAAAATTTAATGTTTAGGGATTAAATTATTTAAATAGTAAAACTTCATGAAATTTTTGTAAAAACATGATAAATATGGACTGTAGAGGGTCCCTAGTAAATTCGGCTAGCATGAATGGTGGTTAAAAATGGTTAAATTGCAAGTTTCGGGTTTAGGGATTAAATTGCATAAAAAGTAAATTATTGAGGTAATTTTATAACATGATGATGGAAGGACTTAATTATATAAAACTGCTTATTTAAGTGATGAAATTTTATTAATTGAATAAAATTACTATTTAGATCAAGAAACGAACCAATCAGACATGAATCATGGAAAAGCTAAAGTAACAGAATAGTTGTCGGCCTTGTTCTGCAACCGTTTTTGTTTAGGTAAGTTCGTATAATGATTAAGCTTGTTAATTTCTATTTTGGATGAATGGTTAATAAATGTTATGCTTTGTATAATTTTAATTGATTATAAAATGTTAATTAATGATTTGGACTAAATCATAAAAATAGTCAAATTGATGGTTATGTGTGAAAAATGTGAAATTCATGGATGTATGTGGTATAATGGAATGAAGTAAAAGGATAAAATATATTATAATTAAATAAAAATGATTTTTAAATTTTTTATCTTAGAGATCATATTTATTAAATAAAATAAAATTACAAGGAAATTGGAAAGAAAAAAAAAACACCTCTATAGGTGGAATTTTAGAAAGAAAATGAAATCCCCTTTTGAAATTAATTATAAATTTTGAATAATTTTTATATTTTTATCCAAACAAATAAATTTATTTTTAAAATTTTGAAAATTATGATACAAATATAGCTAAATTCGACAATCATGAATATTGAGGTTGCTCTTGGGTTGCTAATAATTTTGAAAATGTGTAATTTGATTTTTTTTTAAAAATACAAAAAATTAAAAATTCAAAATATTTATAAAATATTTTTAAATTTTTTTTAAATATTTATTCAAAAAATAAAAAATTGTAAAGATCTTAAAATATATGAAATGCTAAATTGTATTTTTTTTAAAAAATTCAAAATAATAAATTTAAGGCGTAAACAAGTAAATTATCAAATCAAAATATCATACTAATTATCTTGTTTTTTCTCTCTTATTTGTTTTAAATATGCATAGTATTTATGTTCTTTAACTTGGAATTTAATCATACTATCAATAAGATTTATGATTGGTTTAATTTTTTAATTTAACTTAAATAAATTTATTCGACTCGAATTAAATTGAATTTCATTTCACAAGACTCAATCTAAAAAAAAAATCAAATTAAGTTAAGATGATAAAATATGACTCATTAATTTAAAAAATTTTCACTCAATTTGGATAATCTCATTGCAAGTGTAGTATGATAACACTTACATAATTTAATAATTTTTATTTTAATTTTAAAAAATAATTGAATAGAATGATATACTAGGTACAAAATTTTAAAAAAATTATATAAATATTTTTATCTAAAATTATGGGTTGAATTTTCAAAATTTATTTGAGTAATGAATTAATAATGGGGTTAAATTTAATTAGAACGTGAACAAAATACATAATAAACAATAATTGCATTGCTTAGCATTATTCAAATTAAAAAGTTAACCCAACAATCAAAGTCCAAATCTGAAACATTGTGGGCAATCATGAAATGCTCAAAATCAGCTCTACCTCCGTAACCAAACAGATTTAAAAATATTTAAAATGAAAACACAATAAAATCACACTTCTCCTCTTCTTTACTCTCCCCTCCCCTTGGCCCCCCATCTTTCCCTCCCAATTCCATTTCAGGGAGAAAAAAAAAAATCTTTTAAAAGATAGAGCTAAAATGAGGTTTCTCCTCCTCCTCGTACTGTTTCTTCTCCTCCGCATTTCCCATTCCTCCGTCGCACGAGCCGTCTCAGAGTTTCGCGCGCTTCTCGATGCTAAATCCTTCATTTCCGATGACCCTCAATCTTGTCTACCCAACTGGAATGAAAGTACATCGCTTTGCTCTTTTATCGGTGTCACGTGCGACCATACCGGTCGTCACGTGATATCCATCGACCTAACTAACTTCAGCTTGTCCGGAACTCTTTCCCCGTCCTTTTCCTACCTCCGTTTCCTCCAAAACTTCTCCGTCGCAGCCAACCAGCTTTCCGGTCCAATCCCGACGGAACTCGCCGCCCTTTCCGCTCTCCAATACCTCAACCTCTCCAACAATGTTTTCGGCGGTTCTTTCCCTTCCCAACTTTCCCAACTCATAAACCTCCGAGTCATCGATTTATATAACAACAACATGACCGGGAACTTGCCGGTTTCCGTCACCGAGCTTCCCAATTTACGCCACCTGCATTTGGGAGGAAACTTTTTTAGCGGTCAGATCCCGTCAAGTTACGGCCGTTGGGAGCACCTCGAATATCTAGCCCTTTCAGGTAACGAACTTGGCGGTAAAATCCCACCCGAAATTGGTAAATTGAAAATGTTACAGCAGTTGTACATTGGCTATTACAATAGTTTTGAAGGTGGTTTGCCACCGGAAATGGGGAACTTATCAGAACTCGTCCGGTTCGACGTCGCTAACTGCATGTTATCCGGCGAAATACCACCAGAGATCGGCAAGTTACAGAAGCTGGACACTTTGTTTCTCCAAGTCAATGCACTTTCCGGTTCCTTAACTCCCGAGCTGGGAACCTTAAAAAGCTTGAAATCAATGGATTTATCGAACAATATGCTGACTGGAGAGATTCCACAGAGTTTCGCTGACCTCAAAAACTTGACTCTTCTGAATCTTTTCAGAAACAAACTTCACGGGCAGATTCCAGAGTTCATCGGTGAGTTGCCTGAGTTGCAGGTTTTACAGTTATGGGAAAATAACTTCACAGGAAGCATTCCTCAGACGTTGGGAAGTAATAGAAAGCTTCAGCTCCTAGACCTTTCGTCAAATAAGCTAACGGGGAATTTGCCGCCGGATATGTGTTCCGGCAACACGTTGCAAACTTTGATTGCTTTGGGGAATTTCTTGTTTGGTCCAATTCCAGAAGCATTGGGGAAATGCGAGTCGCTCAATCGGATTCGAATGGGGGGGAATTTTCTCAACGGATCAATTCCAAAAGGCCTATTCGAGTTACCAAACCTTACTCAAGTTGAATTGCAAAACAACTACTTAACCGGGGAGTTCTTGGTTACCGATTCTCCCATTTCGGTGAATCTTGGGCAAATTAGTTTATCGAACAATCAGCTTTCAGGGGCTTTACCGGCCAGTATCGGTAACTTTTCGGGTGTTCAGAAGCTTCTTCTTGACAGCAACAAGTTTTCGGGTCGAATCCCAGCTGAGATTGGGAAGTTACAACAACTTTCAAAGATGGATTTCAGCCATAACAAGCTTTCAGGTCCGGTGGCTCCTGAAATTAGCAAATGCAAGCTGTTAACATTTGTTGATCTTAATCGAAACGTGCTCTCGGGTGAGATTCCGACTGAGATTACAGGTCTGAGGATATTAAACTACCTCAATCTGTCAAGAAATCATCTTATTGGTACCATTCCTTCATCAATAGCTACAATGCAAAGTTTAACTTCAGTTGATTTCTCATACAACAATCTCTCTGGTTTGGTTCCGGGCTCTGGTCAGTTTAGTTACTTTAACTACACCTCATTCTTGGGGAATCCTGAACTTTGCGGCCCGTATTTGAGGCCATGCAAGGATGGGGCTAATGGAACTGATCACACTCATGTTAAAGGTGGACTGTCTGCTTCATTGAAGCTTTTGCTTGTCATTGGCTTGCTTGTCTGCTCCATCTTGTTTGCAGTCGCGGCTATAATCAAAGCAAGGTCCTTGAAAAAGGCGAGAAAGTCTCGAGCTTGGAAGTTAACTGCTTTTCAGCGCTTGGATTTCACTTGTGATGATGTGTTGGACTGTTTGAAGGACGATAATATTATCGGAAAAGGAGGTGCTGGGATTGTGTACAAGGGACTTATACCTAATGGTGAACAGGTTGCGGTGAAAAGGTTACCAGCAATGAGCCGAGGGTCTTCTCATGATCATGGATTCAATGCTGAGATACAGACACTGGGGAGGATTAGGCACAGGCACATCGTGAGACTGTTGGGATTTTGCTCAAACCATGAGACAAATCTTTTGTTGTATGAATATATGCCTAATGGAAGTTTAGGAGAGGTTCTTCATGGCAAGAAAGGGGGTCATTTGCACTGGGATACGAGGTATAAGATCGCGGTTGAGGCTGCTAAGGGGCTATGCTACCTTCATCATGATTGTTCCCCTTTGATTCTCCATCGAGACGTGAAATCAAACAACATCCTCCTTGACTCTGATTATGAAGCACATGTTGCTGATTTTGGCCTTGCTAAATTTCTACAAGATTCGGGCACGTCCGAATGCATGTCTGCCATAGCTGGTTCATATGGATACATCGCTCCAGGTATAGTCAAACTCCATAATTAATGAATGTTGATTTTTGCTGTTCTCTCACCGGTAGTTTTTATTTTCGAGGTCTGTTTTATTTTTATTTATATATTAAGAAAAATGAATTCAAATAACTTGCTGTTTTTGGAGAGAACTATTTGACATCTGTTCGAATTTGGCTTAGGGTCATGCATTAGTACCTACCAAGAATTTCTTATGTACTTTGTTTTGACTTTGGGGTTCATGTTAGCATGATTTGTGCTCTGAAAATTGTCTTTTGGGGGAGTTAATAATTTGTTCATTGCAATCAATCTTAGCAAGTTTGAATGTACATAAATCTTATTTAAATTTGACCACCTAATTAATTCCACCTATATACCTATTTGAAATGATCCGTTCTCCCTGTAATTTGACTGAGAATTTCATTATCCTGTTTCTGCAGAATATGCGTACACGCTGAAGGTAGATGAGAAGAGTGATGTGTATAGCTTTGGTGTAGTCCTCTTAGAACTTGTCAGTGGTAGAAAACCAGTGGGTGAATTTGGTGATGGTGTGGACATTGTTCAATGGGTACGAAAAACAACCAATTCAAACCAGGAAGGCGTTCTCAAAATCCTTGACCCTAGACTGTCTTCGGTTCCCCTCCACAAGGTAATGCATGTATTCTACGTTGCGATGCTGTGCGTCGAAGAACAAGCTGTAGAGAGACCAACAATGAGAGAAGTGGTTCAAATTCTAACAGAGGTTCCTAAACCACCCAGCTCAAAGCAGCAGCAGGGAGACTCCACAATCACTGAGTCCTCACCAACATCACTACCCACAACTCTAGACTCTCCAAGAGATGCAACAACAAAGGAACCAAAAGACCAACACACTCCACCACCTGATCTTCTTAGCATCTAAAGTGTTTTTTTTTTTTTTTGGAGGGATTGGCTTGTGCTCTAAATTTCATGAATTGTGGCAGCTATTACTTCTGTGTTCTTTTTCTTTGAAGTGGGTTGCTTTAGCTTTAAGGTGTTTAAAACGTCTGAAGTTTTTAATTTTTTTTTTCTTTTATATTTTGTACAGTAGCATTGGTGGGGGTATTTGCCATTTGGTATCTAAACTTTTTTTTTCTATGAAAAATGTTGAAAATAATAACTAGATATATAGCTAATTTTCATTTAATGAAAAATATTTTTAATTTATTGAATTGTATTTTATTTCTTTTAAAATTATATTATAAAATTTTAATTTCTATAATGAATTCATTACATTTGTAATATTTTAATAAATAACAAAAGTTATCTAATAGTAGACCTTCACGGAATCTTATACAAAAAAAAAAAAAGAAGAGAGATTTTATTTTCGAATTTTTTATTTACTATTGATTCATTGTATAACCTAATGGTCAGCATTGTTTTATATTAGTATGTTAAACCTTAAAAAATTTGAATTTGCGGCCCTTAACATATCAAACAATAATTATTTGTCATGAATGTTAAATGTTGAAATTTACTTAGACAATAAAAATCTTGAGAATACAATCATACAAGATTTTAAGACATTTAAATGGGATAAAATTCAAGTTATGATTTTCCTCCGTCATTATTTTCATAAAGGTAAACATAATATTTGACTATAAAAGATCCATTTAACTTGTGGAATAGTTTAAAAGAAAAATACGGCCATAAGAAAATGGTAATACTACCAAAAGCTTATGGTTGGATGTATTTGAGGTTGTAAGATTATAAAACGGTGAGTATAATTTCGCAATATTTTAAATAAGTTCTTAATTAAAATTATGTGGAGAAAAAATAATCAATGAGAATTTATTGGAGAAAAATTTCTCAACTTTTCATGCATCTAATGTGTCATTGCAGAAAAAATATCATGAAAAAGATTTTAAGAAATACTCCAAATTAATCTCATGCCTTTTGATTACTAGCAAATAATTCATGAAAATTCATGAAAATCGTTCTACTAGTTTTGCTCCATCCCTAGAAGTGAATGTAGCAATACCCAATAATAACATAAATGAAAGGAATTGTGGTTGTGCTTGCAGTCATGATAATGATCATGGTTATAGATGTGGTCGAGGATGCTATAATTACCATTACCATGGTGGAAACAATTAATATAACCACTAAAACAAAAATAAAAGAGAAAATAAAGAAAAATACGATAGTCCAAGTAATCCTTCAAAAAGCATTGAAAATTTATGCTACTAATACAGTATGACTGACATTGGTTGTTATTTGTCGTACGCCTGAACATCTTATAAAACTTTAACAAGCCTCAATAAAAAAGAAAGAAAAGAATATTAAAACAAATTCGACTTATGAAAATGAAGATGTAAAGGTTAATTTTGCACACAACGATGATGATCTTAAAGGCCTTGTTGATAGGACTCATCTTGATGTAGATGATTTATTTGAGGCTAGAAATCAATAATTTTAAAATATATAATAATATATAATATTTTTCTGATGATTTTATATTTCTTGTTATTCATTTTGTTCGATTTTAGTGTGTTTTTTTTTTTTAAATATTTACAATATCTCTTATTTTTAATGAAGAATATGAATTTCCCTAATTCATTGGTTGAATAAAAGATCAAGAATGAAGATACAGACCTTACAAATAATGCTACCACACATTCTATACGTAAGAGATAGAAAATATTTTTCTCATTTAATTGAAAATGCCAACATCATATCTAACAATCAAAAATTAATTGAAGGCTCCAAAAGAATTACAATATTACTACCCCAATGGACAACTTTTATTATTGATGATGCACTATTTTCATCAAAGTCTCGAAAAAAATTATTAAGATTTAAAGATATCCGTTGAAATTGAATCATATCGAGACTACAAATGAGAAAAAATAAGTAAATGCATATCTCAAAAGTTGTCTATGGAAATAAATGTTGTTAGAAAAATTATTTGCCTTGTCTTCGGTGATTGTACTATACAATTCTCATGTGTTGCTTGTTCTCAAGGAAAATTCATTACGAGAGCATCACCAACTGTAACATCCGCCTTTTTGAATCGGATTTGGAACAGTAATATGTGGTTAAAATAAGAAGATTAGGAAATTTAAGGATTAATTAATAATTGTGAGAAAGGAGGAAGGACTAATAGCAATTTATCCAAATTGAATTATGAGTCATCATGGGAGTTAGATTGATTAAGGAGGGACAAAAGAGTAATTTGGTGGAAGATATTTTTAGAGACAAAGTTTTGGGCCAAAGTGTAAAGTTGGAAGGCCTAGGGACTAAAAGTGTAATCATTTTTATTAAAGAGAGATATTTTTGAAGAAAAGTCTAGAGAAATTGAGAGATGAAAAATCAATGAAAAAATGAGAATATCATCTTTTTTTCTCATAACCAACCGTCCATGCTTATATCTCCCATTTCCAACTTTTTCTTTTATTCCAATTTAGTCCCTTCACCATCGTTACGCCCTCCAAGCTTCAAAATCCTCCATTTTCTTTGAAATTTCCTTAAGAAAAGCATAGAGGGAAGTTAGTAGACACCTTAATATCCTTATAGAGCCCACTTTGAAGTGTTAAAGTGGATAGGGATTGAATTAGAATTTTGGAAATTCAAGAACAAAGGTAAGAGATGATTTGATTTTCATGACCTACATGTATATTTACATAATCTAGCATGAAAAAGTATTGAATTTTAGTCTTAAGCTTATATGTGTTTGTATGAAATTGAAGAAAAAGGGAAGAAGGAGAAGGACCAAATTGAAGAAAAAGGAAAGGATAAAGCTAAGGTGTGAGAAAAAAATTATCTACAAGTGAGGTAAGTACTACAAGTATTAAAAGACTTAGTAACAATTAAGTTAAAGTGTTTATAATTTTAATAAATATGATTAATCACGATGAAAATGAGATGTTTAATTATAAGTATGATAATTATGTGTGATTGAATGAAATTTAGTATAAAGAAGCATGAGAAAGGAATTAATCTCATTGAAACAGTTCGGACAGAACAGAGGACTAACTTCAAAAATTCACCAAAAATTGTATAAAAAGATTTAGTGGTTGAATTAAATATTTTATAAAAGCTTATTGAGTGTAGTTTCATATGGAAGAAACAGTGAATTAAAAGGAATTGTATATTTCGAGATATACTATTTTTTGTGTAACAAGGTCAGAATAGATTCGAATTCCCTTTTTCTGAATTTGAAAAATCATAGAAAAATGTAAAAAAATCATTAGACACTGAAATTTATATGACTAAGTCCTTTATGAGTCAATTTTCAAAAGAAATAGACGGGAACATTATTAGATTCCTGTACTAAAAGATAAATAATTTTTACTAAAGAAAGGTCGAAACTGTTAGGCAGCAGAGAAGGGGAAAATTGAAAGAATTTACTGTACAAATTGGCTAAAGTAAAAATTCTGAAATTTTTATGGTAAAAATATATTTGAGTCTAGTTTCAAGAACATCAAGCGGATATTAATTTCAAATTTTGTAGCTCAAGATACAAATAATTTAATGACTGTGACACAAATGTACAACTTTAAAAATTAATGAAAAAAAAGAAATAAAAAAGAAAAAAATTGAAATAGAAATGAAAAATTGATGCATATAAAGTGATATGTGATGAAATAGAGAAATGAGAATGAAATGGATAAATCAAAGGTTTCCAAAGTTATTAGTACCTAATTGTTTATGATATTTGGTTGTTATTTGGTTAAATTGATTGTTATTGATTTGTATTACTATAATCTGAATTATTCATTATTTAATGTTTATTTTGATATTTATATTTAATAAGTGAATATAAGATAAGCGTTAATATTGAGATGAATGAAAATTTATATTGAATTAATAATTAATAGTATATTTGAATTGAATTTGAATGATTTATGATCAAAATTGAAAGTGAAAGTGAAAGTGAAAGTGAAATTGGAATTGAAAGTGATATGAATTGTAAATTGAAAATCCCTATTAACTAGTCGGGCTGAGTCGGATATATTTGGCATGCCATAGGATTGGAAGAGTTCAGGGATACTTCGACCTTGAGTCGATGAGATACTAGGTGTCATTATTTTACTTCGAATAGATTCGATGAGGTACTGGGTACCACTTTACTTCGAGTAGGCCGATGAGACACTGGGTGTCACTTTATTGCTTCGAACTATCTGATGAGACACTGGGTGCCATTCTGGTGTGTTTGGTTGGATCCGTGTATCCGCCAAGGTCCGAGTATTGTTAATAGGGTAAATAATGTGAAAAAAAAAAGAATGTGCAAATTGTGACATTGAGGTAAGTGAAATGATAATCACATGAAAGGTAAGTACAATATATGTATAAGAAATCAAATAATGATAAAACTAAGTAAGCTAAGAGATTGGAGTGGCTAAAATGTGAAATGAGGAAGAATATGTGAATTCATAACACTACTGTAAGTTAAATGTTATACACATATTCTTCCTCATTTCACATTTTAAATGAATAAATATATATATGAATGAGTTTGAAATGTGTGATTAAAAGATGAATGATTAATGACTCTTGTAGTACTTACTAAGCCTTCACCGGCTTAACGCGTTTATTCCAACGCGTAGGTATAAGACCTATGAGAAGCTAAGGTTGGATTAGGTGCCTCTCATTAAATCACATTAACATCGGAAGATTGCAAGGCAAGGTATATTTATTTTGTGTGAAATGACATGTACAAATGGTATACCTATGTGTCTCTATTGAATGGGTTATCAATGTTGCTTTGAAAATTTACATGAATTGAATGAAATGGTTAAAATTGTGTTTTGGACTGATTTGAAATATTGGGGAAGTTTTTAAGTTGTTTCAGGGGGTTATTACTAAGTTTTTGGCTATATTTAGTGATTTTGAGATAGAGGTATCAATATTTTAAGGTGGTAACGATACCAAAGTTCCAGAATGCCCCATTGGTTTCGTTTTTAAGCAAAAGTATCGATATTTGCTCTGTTTTGAGTAAAAATTATATTTTAATTATTTTAAAACTGATTTTAAGTCTCGATTTTGATTATACTTGATTATTTTGTGATGTTTTGAGTAAAACGATTCAATTACATAGTATTTGAAAGAAAATTTTGTTATACTCATTTTTAATTCTCTGACACTCTTATACTGGGTTTATACGTGTGAACCGGGTGTCGGGGTATTACACCAACAAACATTAAGGTAGAATATCATGCATTTATGGAATGTATTCAAGGTGATATATGTGGGTTCATTCATCCACCATGTAGAACATTTAAACATTTTATGATTTTGATAGATGTATTTACAAAATGGTCAGATGAAGCATGAACATCTTCCATAAATGCATGAGTTATTAAAGAAACTCAAGCACCATTTATATTAATCAAAACATGTAAATTTTGGCTTTAATTGCGAGTACTTATCAATATGTAATCTTTCTCTATTTTATTTTTTTCTTTATGTATTTACATGTGAATTATTTAAAATATAAATAGTATAACACTATGGCAAAACAGGTTATTAGCAGCACTTTTAGCGGCGTTTGGACATAAAACGCCGCAAAAGGTAAAGCATTAGCGATGTTTTTCCATAAACGCCGCAACAAGTAAAGCAATGACGGCGTTTTTCCATAAACGCCGCAAAAGGTAAAGCAATAGCGATGTTTATAGAAAAAACGCCGCTAAAGGTCAGAGCATTAGTGGCGCTTATGGGAAAATGCCGCTAATGCTCTGACCTTTAGCGGCGTTTATAAGGAAGCACCGCTAAAAGTCGGAGCATTAGCGGCGCTTATAGGAAAGCGCTGCTAAAGTTTGGAGCATTAGCGGCGCCGCTAAAGGTCGGAGCATTAGCGGCTCTTATGGGAAAGCCCACTAAAGGTCGGAGCATTAGCGGCGCTTATGAGAAAGCACCGCTAAAGGTTAGAGCATTAGCGGTGCTTTCTCATAAACGCCGCTAAAGGTCATAGTATTAGCGGCGTTTATGGAAAAGTCGCCACTAATTTATTTACATTTTATATATCTTAAATTAAATTAACTTATAATATTAACCATTATTTTAAAACTTATATAAACTAAAAAAAATTAAATTATTTTGCCTTTATGTTTTTTCCCCCTAAATCCCCAAATCAAAAACCCATTCCTATTCTTGCTCATTCTTTGCTCACTGTCACAAGCGAACAGAGAGATCAAAAGCCAGCAGCTCTGCAGCCAAAGAGCAGTCTTTTGACAATTATTCACCATGGGTAAGGTTCACGAATCTCTAGCTCGTGCTGGTAAGGTGAGAGGCCAAAATCCTAAAATGGCCAAGCAAGACAAGAAGAAGAAGTCTCGTGGCCACGCTTACAAGCGGATGTAATACAACCGCTGCTTCGTTACCGCAGTGGATGGATTTGGCAAAAAGAGGGGACCTAACTCATCTAAGAAGTAAGAGATCTATATAGGTGAAGAAGGCATGAAGCCTTGTTGAAAGCTTTGATGGATTTTAAGTCTTTGTTTTTTTTGATAATGTTTTTATGATACTGGTTTCAAGGATTGGATTGAACTACCATTTTGTTTGCTAGATATTATGTGATATTGTTATCAATTATCTTAATTTTTGGTTTACTATTAGTTTCTATTCCTCTTTAAAAAAAAACCATTCCTATTAGTCACAAGTTTGTTTAGCTATTCCACCAAAAACCTAACCCCAAATCTCTTGATTAGTCTCTTTCTTACCACTTTCATTCATTTAATAATTGCACCTTCGATTCTCTCTTTTGGGGTTGAGTTTTCCTTTTTCTTCTTTATGGTTTTATTCGAGGTTTAGGGGTTTTGCGATTTTGATTCTCGAAATTTTTATAAGAGAAGGTGACATAAATAGAAGTGGAATCTTGGAGATTTGGAGTCTTTCTTTACTTCCATTTTTTGCCAGAATATCGACAACATGGAGAGAGAGCAGTAGCAGTTCATGGCTATACTCTTACCATGCTAACATGGAGGAAGATTTTACCTTAAGAGGTTATAAATGCACTTAGCTCTTTATCTATTATTCTACCATGAAGCAGAGTTTGAAGATTACTATCACAACACGTTTGGTTGGCATGAATAGCCAAGTGATTCTTGCCTTATTCAAAGTGCTACACTAATTCATCCATTTGGTTCATGTAATTGCTATTCTTTGGAATAGTCTATTACTAACAACAAAGAATATGGCCTGAATAGCTCTTCAGGGCTATTTAATTTTATTAGCTAAATTGATTTTTTTTTTTACTTTGAACTGTTATTCTGTGTATGAACAGTCAACTTCAAAACTCTTTCTGTGATCTCATTTGGCTATTTATCAAGTTTTGAATAAGATTTTCATAATGGTTTGGTTCTTTGTTGCAGATACTGGAAAAGCTTTATGGCCCCAAACATTGCAATTGTACTACTGTCTATAAACATAAATCGACTGAGTGCCATATTTTCTACATATTATGGACCACATGCAGACATTATATTTCCTTATCTACTGGTTCTTGAGAGAGATAGGAGCCGTATCATCCAATGAAAATGTCAAATCCTTTTCTCTCATGTCATTTGCATACTCATATGCCATCCAACACTATATATATATTTTCCTGGAGATGTGGGTGCCAGTTGTGTTTGATGGCTCTGTAAAGGTGAGTTTTCCTGCCTTTTTAGTATGTGCTTTCTTTCTTTTTAGTATCTTCAATTATTTTTAAAGTTATTTAATGTTTTTGGAGGATCATGTACCTCCATACTAATGTCCAAACAATATAGGATATAAGTTTAAAATATTAAACTACATTTAAAATATTAAAAATTTGATATTAAAATTGTATATAGTAATACAATAGATTTTTATAAAAAATATTTAAAAATATTTAAATAAAAATTGAATAAAATTTATGTTACTCTCATATAGTTTTTACATGATACAAACTTTATATGTTATTCTTACTTTGAGATGTTCACAATATAAAAGTCTTCTAATTTCAATACATATTACTTTAAAATAGAGAAAATTATAAAAATAATTAAAAATCATAAATATATATATAAAACATAAAAAAATAACAAAAGAATTATAATAGTTTCAATAAAATGGACTTAAATTTTTAAATTCAAAAAGTAGAGGGACTAAATTGCTGAAAATAAAAAGTACGAAAATTAAATTCCAAATATATAAACTTTGAGCATATTATAACCTTTAAATTTTTTACTTTATAGTTTAATCAGAAAATAAATTGTTTACCCTACTAATGAAATTAAGGAATATTTACATCTAATCACTTTAAAACAAATTTAATAAGCTAAAGTCATGAAACTTACCTTTAAATTGATCACTCCTACGTAATCTAATATTGAATTGAATACTGTTATGATATGGATTTATTTTTTTGATTTATACAAATCAATAGTGACTAATTACTATTCAAAACTTCTTATTATGTTTCATTTTTAAGATTGATTTAATTGCTTTTTTCCATGTGAAAATTTCAGTTTTATTTGATTTGAAGTATTGGTCTGCTAGGCACTTGGAGTTCCTGTTAACAGGCTCGTACAAGCTGCAGATTTGGTCTCGATACTTCATCTTAATTTAAACTCTCTTTTGCCAGAAATACAACTTAAACTTGAAATTTTCTTTATCTTATAAACAATGGATTTAGATTTTTTTTCATCGCTTTTGAATGTTGTAGGTATGCTTATCAAAAGGTTTGGGTGCTCCAGTTGGATCCGTCATTGTTGGATCCAAAAGCTTTATTAGCGAGGTAAAATCTGAAGTTTTTCCAGTTAAAAGACCTATATATCGAAATCTATCTTCAAACTTTGTTTTCTATGTTTTTTTTTAGGCCAAAAAACTTAGGAAAACCTTAAATGGTGGGATGAGGCAGCTTGGTTTCATTTGTGCTGTTGCTTTTGTTGCTTTAAAAGAAAATGTTGCAAAGCTCGAGGGTGATCACAAGAAGGCTAAGGTGTTAGCAGGTAAGTTATGGTTTGAGGTTTCATTGCTTCGACTCTTCATTTTTTTGGTGGAATACTCATATCTAACACCCATGTTGAGCATCAAATTAAATTCTTGGATTTTATGTTGGTTTTGTATTGTTTCAGAGGGACTAAATCAAATTAAAGGTTTGGATATTTGCAGCAAGCTTTTAATGGAATGCAAGAAGAAAATTGGAACTAAGCCAGACATTACTACTCCTGTAATAAACCAATAAACATCATTTCAAGATGTTACAGTGGGGGAACATGATTATAAATATTATGTAAAATTCATTTGTATTAAGTCTTTGGAGATTCCATCATCCTTTCTCAGTAGCATGTAACTTTTGTTATTCAATGGCTAATAAAGTTTAGTTTTCTTTATATTTATCCCAAAATTTTTTTTTCTTACAACAAAGAACTTTGAAATCGGAGACGAAATTGTTAGGAGGGATAAACATAAATCCAATTGAAAATGGATTTGAATTTATAAGAAAAAATAATGAAAATTTGGGTTCTATATAAATTAAAATGGGCTGGTAAAATATGTTAATGATAACGGCGTTTGTTTGAAAAGCGCCGCTAAAAACCATGTTTTTTAGCTGCGTTTTTCTTCATAATGCCGCTATTTTTAGCGGCATTTTTTACAGCGCTTGTGAAAGCGTCGCTATAGACCCAAAAAAAAGCCGCTAAAAATCTGTTTTTCTGTAGTGTAATATTTTACATTTAAACTTTTTTTAATTGTAAGATAGTTTTTTTTTTTAAATTATAACTTCTAATATAAGTATATATTTTCAATTAAGTGTTATAAAAATTATGATAATTATATAAATATATAATTTTTTTACTTAGTTAATACTTTATATAAAAATTTACAAATCGTAATTATAAAATTTAGTATATTATAATTTTATAATATCATATACATAGTATGTGCCATTAAACTTGTGTGTGTACATATATTTGCTCCATGTTGGCCTTCAACAATAACAAAGTTGGAACATTGAGTAGTAATGTGAGTTAAGCAGTATTATTTAAAAGAAAGGATTATGAAATTCGTGTGTTGACATGATGGGATAAAATATTTATCATCTTAGATGTAATCTATGTTCGAACCACAATAATCATATTGTTGATAGGATTTTATCCTCCTCTTATAATTCACAGTAATCTCACCAACATTATATTTGATATTTCTCCAGCCTTCCCCCACTCTCCACTGAATAATTACCTTTTAGTATTTCAAACCTGCCTACTTTGAACTTTTCTGTAGAAAGATTGGAAAAAGGTAATTCCTTTATAAAATATCATTATGTAATATGTTAATGAAAGAGAGATTTCATGGTATTTGCATGAACAAAGAAATTAATGTAAGGAAAAACGAATTTGTGTGGTCCACAAATACTTTACGCATCAATTTTTTTTTTATGAATTACACGATAAAAATAAAGTTTTAATAATAATGCGATTGACACGATTTGAATTCAAATCACATCTGAAACAATAAACATTTGGACATCAAATTTTGAAATGGGATAAACTCAATGAATTAGCTTTTTTTCCCTTTTATCTAAGTTTTCATGTGGATATTATTATAGATTCCTCATCTTTCAACTTAACCTTTTGCTTCTGCCTATAATAATATTATACAAAAAGCTTACATGCAACAATAAAGTTATTCATAGCTCAAATTGAGTTTATATGATAAAAAAATTACTTTGGATTGTTGAATTTTCAACACACATTTTTATTATCGATAATATAATATAATATTTGAATATAATATTAGAAGGTAGAGGTGAAGTTTTGGCCTCTCAAAATTGAAAATTATACAATTTAGTCTCTTTATTAATAATAAAAATTTAAGATAATTTATTGTAAAATAGTATTTTGAACCTCTTAAAAAAAAATTCTATTTAATTTTTCAAAAATGATGAAATAAAAAAAATTAATAAATAATAAAATTATATTTTGACCTCTTAAAATTTATAATTCAATTTCGATTCCTACTAAAAAAAATTCAACATTTATTCTTACATAAAACATGTTGTACTCTTAAAAAGACTCGAGTTTAAACTTTGAAAATAACATTATTGAAAGAGAGAATTATAAACACGAAACAAACGAAAAATAAAATAAAAATCTAAAAGATGCTAGTTACAAAAGGAGAAGAAGCGTATTGATTAAGAGTCAAAGCTTTTAAAATAAAATATAAATTTCAAAAAAAAAAAGTAAAGGGTTGCATGGTCATTTCATGTGATGTTTTAAACTTTATTATTTACGTTTTTCTAGAACACCTATTTTGATTAAGATTAAAGTTTGGTTGGGTCGAATTCAAGTGTGATTTGAATTCGAATCACATTGTTGTTAAGAATTTATGATTTTCTTAGAATTTATAAAAAAAAAATTCGATTGGGTGAATCTTGGAAAAAAAAAGGGTGGTATATTGGATTCTAGGCCGATTTAGGTTGCTGGGTTTTCTCATGCGGGAGGTATCGGAAAAAGCTATGTATATATTAATTTCAGCATCTATTCTATTATTTCATCTTAACCCAAAGTGAAAAGTCTTGAAACAAAACAAAAACAAAATTAAATTGCAGGTTTTGACCGATGACAAATTTGAGGGGGCGGTCTTCCATGCGTCAAACACGTTTCCCCTCCATTCAACCAAATTTCTACTATCATCTAGCAGCTGCCACCTTCTTCCGTCAATGGCGCTATAAAATCTGTATGCCTTTCTTCTAATCAATTACAACCGATATTGTTTAAGCAAGGTGTTTTGTTGTTATGATGAATGGGCTCCCCATTTCAACATTTTTGCATGAGAATATGTGGAATCAATCAGCATCAAAATTTGAAAGCTTTTGATTATCGATGCTAAAGGTCTTCAGATTATACTGTGCACACGTGCTCTGCCATTTTCTGCCCATCTCTAAAATGAATTGAAAACTTTTAACATATTTGAAGAATTATCTATTTTCAAATATGTATGATGTGATAGTTTTAGTGCAATTTATTTTTATTTGAAAACCAAAACATTAAAATTATTTAATAAATTCTTAAGTTTAAGGTTTAAAATGAGAAATGACCGCTTATTAGTAGTTGGTTTGGTTTGCAACAGAGACAGAAGAAAGGCGACTCTGCAGCAAGAACAAGAAAAAAGAAATGTATAATGTAATATTAAATTCTTTCACATTCTCTATTCTGCTGAAGAAGATACTCATACTCCTTTTGTTGCTCTCTCTCTCTCTCTCTCTCTCTCTCTCTCTCTCATTCCTTTTAGATTAATGAGTTAAGATTTTCCTCATTCATCCACACACAAGTTAGGTTTTTGAGTTTCTAAAAAGTAGTCATTTACTGCTATGGAAAAGAAGAAGAAGAAGCATAAGAAACTTATTGCCACTGCTTCTAATCAAGAACCTGAATCAAATGATCTCTTGGTATGTGACCCTTTTCTTCTTCTTAAATGGGTTTGCCTTATTTTGTTTGTTCTTTGTATTAGCTGAAAGTTTATTGATTGACAATCTGGGGTTTCATTTTCCTGCCTTTTTTTTTTTGTTGTTGGGTGGGGGGGGCGTTCTCAAATGTGTTGTGGTTGAAGGAAAAAGAGTGTATTGTTATGTGCTATGCCAGGGTTCATTGTTTTGGATGAAAAGAGAAAATTTTCTTTATTTAGCATAATGGAGTGAGGAGTTGTGCATTGTCAACAAATCAAGTTGTAATTGTTGCATTTCAATTTCCACTCCGCATGCAACTGATGGATGGTTGTGATGAGTGCATCTTTGATTATTTTCCCAGTTTTAACGAGCTGAATTATTCATAAACAGAGCAAGGAACAACAAAATCAACCCAATGAGGCACTTGCTGCAAAGGTTACCAAAAATGGCAGCTCTTCACAAGAAAATATTTCTTCCTTAAACGATCAACATTCACGTATTCTTCAATGGCCATACACCACCCAACAGGCGGCAGAGCAGTCTTCCTTGAATCCAAGACCTTGTATGGCAAGTCAGACGCCTCCTATTCTTGCAAGCCGACCACAGCAAGTAGCACCATTGCAGTCCAATTTCCCTAATCATTCGGTCCAGCAGGGCCAACCCACAGTGCATTTAGCCCCATCCACTTCACCCTTCTGGCTGCCACAGAGACCTAGTTACCATTTCCCTGCAGTATCTGTGCCTGCCACATTTCAGCCCTTCACTGCTAGTTGGCAACCGTCTCCTGTAATTGGAGGAACCTCCCCAAGGAGCCAACATCAGGTCCCAAATATCGGTTACCATTTTAGCCCGTACCCAAGTTTTCCAGGTAGGATTTGAACCAAGTACTTTGAATGTTACTGGTTTCCTGGTAAGGCAAGCCAAAGTTCTTTCTGATTTATGTTTATCATCTCATCATACTGTGTGATTACTATTAATGGGAATTGATTTATGACATATCAATGGATATATGATGCTAATATGATCAGTCAGTGAATTGTGCATTCTACCAAATTATGTAGCATAGTTTCTAATTTGGACATTGAGAAGTTGCTAAATAGAGGACCTTGGAGCCATGTTATGGTGGAATTTTTATGTGAATAGGTCCTTGGGATCCCTCTTCTTGGTGGACTCATGGTCAGCAAGTTCATCCATCTTTCAACTATACTTTCCCAGGAGCTTATAATGGCTCCTTTTCTTCTGAACCTCTGCCAGTGCCTAATCGCTCAGCAACCGTTGGCGAGTCCTCTCAAAGAGGGATTATTCGCCCCATGGCTAAACTTTCTCAGAAGCATCAACAACTTTGGGAAGCCCAAGTAGTAGTGTTTTACTCACCTAATCAGTTATTTTAGTATTTCTTTTTGCTCTTCTAACCAATGTTAGTAACACTTTGTTATATCTGTTTCTATTTGCAGTCATTTGAGAATGTTATGCTATGGAGAGTAATTGGTCAGTTGCAATCAGAATTAGCTGATTACAAGAGTCAAATATTAAAGCTTGAAGGTCAAATTGCATCTTTGAAACCGCCCGCAGATGAGCCTTCTGCTCAAGCTGTTCATACTGGCTTATCCGGAGCAGCATCAAAGAGGGGCAGACCTAAGAGGGCAGTTGCTTCAGTTGATGTGTCTGCTTCTCCTGATGAGTCTCATCCTCAAGCAAGAGGTCGAAAGCCTGGAGCAAGTAAAGTTCAACCTGAGTCTAGAGTTCTTATTTTTGAGAAAGTGGTTCTAAACAAGGTGGAAAAAACAGCTCACTCTATTTCGAGTACCAAGAAAGATAATGGTGAGAAGACCATAACAAATAATAGTGTTAATGGAAGCAATTTGCCTATGCCTGCATTCCACAACCAAGCTCACCCGGAAGGTCCTGGCATCCAAATTTGCGGAGTTGAGACCAATTCCTCTTTAGCAATACAACCTAAAGAAAACGACAAGGGGATTTCAGATACGCACATGGGAGGGACAAACGGTGAAGCCCTTGCTTGGCCTGCAAGTTTTGTAACTGAAGAGCCTCGGAGAAACATATATAATACGATCTCCCAAAGTTTCTATGACAATGGCTGTTTTATCAGAGAAGCAGGAAAACTCATACCTGGATGGAGTTTTGTGAATGAAGAGGATGCTTCAGATGAGGTTGAAGATGGTGTAATGGCCTCAGCAAAGGATGAAAATGAAGAGGAAATGAGAGATGATGTTAGCTCAGAAGCTGAAGAAATTGCTCAAACAAAAGATGAGAGTGCTTACAAGATGGATTCTGCAGTAGGAAGTAACCCCAAGAATTTGCCTCAATATAATAACTGGTCTTAGAGTCCTGCTGTTTACATGGAAATTGGGTCATCAATTTCTTTGGTTTTGGCTTACATGTAGAGAGAGATTTGCCTAAGTTTTGTAGGAGAATAAGATTTTAACCTGGGCAAAGTTAATTATATATTATGAAATTGCTACTAAATTCACTGAACTCTTGTTTCATCTAATGTTATCATCTTCTATGCTGATTTACAAACCTCTCAAGCTAATCCTAGCATCAATAGGGCATCAATGATTTTGTTTGATTCGAAGATTATTTTGAATATTTTTTTGTTTGATTCGAAGATTATTTTGAATATTTTTAAGAGGGGTCAATTTGCTCATTTTGAATTTAACAAGTACCTTGATGATATTTATATCAATTTGTTATTAAAGATATTAGAATTATTCAAGTTGTTTGTGTTGTAAAATTCAACCCGAATTAAACAGAAAAACTGAAAGGCTTATTCGATTTGATTTGAAAAACATACTAAATCGAGTTACTGAATTTGATTAGCTCGAAATTCAATTTATTTATTTTTTTCATTTTGAATTGTCCT
Organism: Kokia cookei; assembly: GCA_039519145.1. Lineage (NCBI taxonomy): Eukaryota > Viridiplantae > Streptophyta > Magnoliopsida > Malvales > Malvaceae > Kokia > Kokia cookei. Next base: position 13,173,119 of record CM076908.1, read on the forward strand.
TTTCTCGCTCGATGCCTTGTTCATTTGGGTTAGGCCCAGATAAGTTTTTCCTATTATTAGTGAACCCGGTTCAATTTGGTTGGGTTTTTAAAAATTTCTGACATGTTCATAATAATTTTGTTGGATTTGATTCTTGATTTTTCATATTAAATTTGAATTTCAAATTTTTAGACTTTATTTTTATAAAATGGGCTTTGTTTTATAGCATTTAGACATTATTTAGTGAAGCTTTAAAGTTTTTTCATAAATATTTTCTTAAAAAACTAATTTTTCAAGTAAATAAAAAATAATCAGTAACTGTTACATAGTATTTTAAAAAAATTAAATGTGAAATACTTATTTTACATCATAAAAATGCTTAAAATTAATTATAAGTTAAATAAATTTTTTTTTTGATTAGTGATAACTCTCATAGTTAGAGTTGTTTTAGTATAGTTTTTATAGCATTTTATGAGGTAATTTTAGCTTTCAGATTAGTTTTTGGTGCATTTTACAGTTTTTTGGATTAATTATATTTTATTTGATTTTTATCCTTTTTTAAAGTTAGTTCGGATTTATTTGTCATTTTCCTCCTTACGTTATAGGCTTCAAATGAAGAATGAAAAGATTCGAGTATAGAGTAAAAAAGTTGTGAAAAGAAGTCTTCCACTCCATCGGATTTCATTTCGGTAGAGCATAATTTTCAAATAGTAAGCAATCCGCTCCACCCCAATTTTGTGTTTGGTGGAGCGGAATGATTAAAACCCTAAAAATAAGAGTTGACATTATTTAAGAAAAAAGGTAAAAAGAGAGAATCAATTGGGAGGCTAAAAAATAAATTTTCTCACACCAAGAAAAACTTCAAGCTTGTAAAGACAAGAAGAAAAAGAGATCGAAGCGCTTAACATCAATTCTTTTTAGTTAATAATTACATATATTAAATAATTGAGTAAGAGATAATTAATTGACTAAAATATATGAAGTTAGAGTTCCAAGATCATCAAAATTGATTGAGAAACTTACAGATTTTCATTATTTTAGTTTGATAGAATTTTCATAATTTTTAGTTTAATTTAGTAATAATTAAAATTAATTTTACTGATCTAGATTAAATAAAATTAAATAGTTGATGATTAACAATTTAGAATTTTATCTTCATGGGAACAATATTTTTTTAATCACTTTATTACTTCTTATTTTTTTGGGTAGAAAAAAAGAGAGTAATAAAGTGATAAAAATGGAAAAAAATGATTATGTTACGATAAAAAAAACAGTTAAGTTTAGGCCTAAGGTACGCAAATTAATTGCTGAGATTCAAACCTATTATTAATTTTTTTTAAATAATTATATAAAATAAAAGAATTAAACTCCAGCCCTAAAACTTAAGACTTCTAGTTTTATACGAATACACTTAAAAAAGACACATAACCTAAATTTAACGGTGGCAGGTGAAATGTTAGTACTAATTTCCGGTGAAGAAAATCTCGAATAAATGAACGAAACTTGAATAATAAATAAATAAATAGGACAAGACTCCAAGGCTTGTATCAAGCTACTATATTTAAGGTTATATTTGCCCCACCTATATTCAGTATGCAAAAGAGTTTCAAGCAAATCAACCTCGAAGATACAATGAAGTTGTCGAAACCATCATTTTTTTGGAAAACGACAAGTTTCGAAAATTATTTTAAAATCACAGAATAATGGGAGTCGCCACCAATCCTTTATTCGGTGTGATTGGATCACCACAAAACGTTTTTAAAAATCGTTTTGAAAACATGTAGGTCTTCGAAATCCAGAGAAACAGGTTCGGGAGTCGGTTACGTATGAGGAAGGATTAGCACTCTCATACGCCCAAAATTGGTACCGTATTGATTATTTTTGGGTCTTGGTTTGTAACATTTAAAAGCTCAAATAAAGTTTAAAAATACGATCCTTGAATGCATGAGTTAAGTTTAAAAGAAACCGGGTTTGTTTGGAAATCTCGCTTATTTCAAGGTGATCGAGGAAGAAAGTTACGTCCAGTGAGTTAGGACACGACATTTCAAGATCCAGAAATGACGAGCTTTCCTTTGTAAAACCTTTTTTGAAATTTTAGGAAAAGGATATTCGATTATCTCGATTTGAAGAAAGGTTGCACCTATTAAGTTAAGGTGCAATATTTCAGAATCGAAGATAAAGAAACATTGCCTCAATTAAGGGTATTCAATTATTTCAATTTGAAGAAAAATTGCACTTAGTAAGTTAAGGCACAAATTTTCGAAACTCGAAATAAAAAAATATTATCTCAATTTTAAAGTCTTTATGAAAAACAATTTTAAAAACAAACATGCGAGTTTAATATGAATAAGCAGTTAATAATGGATATTAAATAACACTAAGTAAGATAAATTATATGCAAAAAAATCAAAAATACAAAATACGGGTGCATAATAATTTAAAATTAAACGCAAATATTGATGAGAAAGAAGAATGATGCAATCGAAGTTGAAAATGAGGCTTTTCGGATACCCGGGAGTGAAATGATAATTTTGGATTCTCGAGGGCAAAATGGTAATTTTGGGAAAATTTGGAGTTAAAAATGGAATTTTTAGACATTCGGGGGTAAAAGGGCAATTTTGAGAGTTTCGAGGTCGAAAATGAAGTTTTTGGACATCCGAGAGCAAAACGGTAATTTTTGGAAGTTTCGGGGTCAAAAATAGAATTTTTGAAAGTTTGAGGGTAAAAATGGAATTTTTGGAAGTTCGGGGTCAAAAATAGAATTTTTGGAAGTTTCGAGGTAAAAAATGGAATTTTTGGAAGTTTCGAGGTTAAAATGAAATTTTTGAAAGTTTAGGGGTAAAAATAGTATTTTCGAATAGTTTAGGGACTCCAGGGCAATAAAACCAAAAAGAATTGACACATGGTAGCCCCTCAGGCATCCTGAAGTCAGAGGACTAGTTTGAAAAACATGGAAAATTTTTGGGTCAATTTTGTAATTAAATAGAACTTGATTAAAGGATTAAATTGAAACAAATTAAAAGTAAAAGGGACTATTTACATAAATAAGCCAAAATCATGACACGTGGCAGCTCCTGGTGCTTTCGAAAGGTCAAAGGATTAAATTGAAAAGTATTGAAAATTGTTGGGCCAAATTAAAATCAATTAAAAGTATAGAAAGGACTTGATTGAAAATTTGAGAAAAAGTGGAAGGATCGAATGCATAAATATATCTGTCAACGAAAACACACAGATCCCAGGGGCGGTTCGGGTCGGGTCGGACGGGTCAAGGGCAGAGGCTGTAAAACAGTGTCGTTTTGGGGTTGAAACTCAACTATCAAAACGGCACCATTTCATAGGCTTATAAAAGACATGCCTTAACCTTTTTTTTTTCACTTTCCTTCTTATTTAAAAAAAAAACCCAGATTTCTCTCTCAAAAACCTCTCCCCCTCTCCATGGCCGGCCAAACTCCGGCTAGTCATGTCCGGTCGCCATCCGTCACGCGTAGCCGCCACGCGCCATCATCTGCGGTCGCTCGTCATCGCGCGTTATCGCCGCGTCGGGTCACACGCACCGACCCGATCACGTCTCCGTCGTCGTTGCTGATCCTCACGCATTTTTAAACTGTTTCCTTTTTTATTCCTTTTGTTTTCGATTCTGTTAACTCCTATTTTAAAAAATAAAACCCGATTCTCTGTTTCTTCGCAGATCTACATTTAAAAGGGTACGGACGATGTTGGGCGGGACTTCAGCGGAGGCTTCGACGCGAGCTCTAGCGGCGGTAATGCAGATTAAGGGAGTGACTTTTGACCTTTTGTTTTCCCTTTTTTATTATTAATATTCTTATTAAAAAACTTATTATTATTATTAATATTTATTAATGCCATTTATTACTATCCTTAATTATATCTGTTATTATTTTTATTAAATAGTCGTTATTATTAATATTATTTATTATTGATTCGTTTAATGCATTTAGTAAAACCGAAAATAATGATAAATGGTAGCAGTCGGTCATTGAACGGGTATCAATGTATGGAATAAATATAAACATTTAAGACTTAATTACAATAATGAACGTATATTGGGATTTACCTGAATGATTTAAATGCCCTGAACTTTGAATCTGCTTTTGCTGCCTTGTGAATCTGTTTTCAAGTATTGCCTTCGAATGTTTGACTCCTTTGTGCACTTTTTGGTGAACTTCTCTTATATTGATCTCTCAAAAGGGTTCATAACCCATTACAAATTTTGAAACTGGTTTTTATAACCAGTGTTTCAGTCATGATTATTTGTTGTTTTACAATTTAATGTTTGTCTTCTTTTCCTTTTGCAGGTTCGGCGGTGGAGGCTTGTAGCAGTGGCGGTGGCAGTCCCAACTGCCACTGGTTGCAAGTTGTGTCTGGTGACACTGTTGGTGCTGACGTGGCAGGCCTTGGTTGGTTGAGGTGGACTGCAGCAGTGCAAGTGGTAGTAGATTAAGGGTTTCTGTAATGGGTTTTTGTGTTGGGTTGTATTTGGGCTAGTTTGGGTAAATTTGAAATTGGGCCCCAATTTGGGCCTGATTTGTAATTGGACCTTGTAATTAGATATTATTTAAATAAATTTAAATTTAAATTTAATATAAATTTAAATTTCAAATAAATTTAAATTTAAAATAAACTTAATTTTAAAATAAATTTAAATTCTGTTGGACCTAGACAAATTGGGCTTCAACAATTGCCCCTCTTTGCTCGTTGCTGTGTAATAGGAACGGAGCAAAGACCCAAAAGGATGCACAATTTGTCAGGTTTCATCTCTTTGACGTTCTTTCTTCAATTGGTCCACCTTTCATTTTATTGACCGTTTGATTTAGCCATCTACCTCTGCATCTTATTCGTCATGACTCCATCTTGCCCTAAGGTAATCTTCAAAAAGACAAAATTTGCTACTGTAATTTCACTCCATTCCTTTCGAGGGGATTGGAATTCGTCATCGTAGTCTTTGAGTCTGGTTTTATTGACTTGGCCTTCTTCTAAGTATCTCATCAGGAAGACGACCATATCACTTGTTTCGATCCACTTCTCTGTATTTCATCAGGAAGATGGTTTTAGTTCACTTCCCCGTATTTCGTCAAGAAGCTAACCATTTTATTACTTCAACCTGCTTCTCAGTATCTTATCAAGAAGCTGGGGTTCGAGGATTTGCTCACATAGAGCGTGGGTTTGATTTGGTCTTCTTTTCAGTGTCTCATCAGGAAGATAACCTCATTGCTTGTTTCAATCCGCTTCTCTGTATCTCATCAGGAAGACGAATTTGATTCACTTCTCAGTATCTCATTAGGAAGCTAACCATTTTATTACTTCAACCTACTTCTCAGTATCTTATCAGGAAGCTGGGGTTCGAGGATTTGCTCACATTGAGCGTGGGTTTGATTTGGTCTTCTTCTCAGTGTCTCATCAGGAAGATAACTGCATTGCATTACTTCAACCTGCTTCTCAGTATCTTATCAGGAAGCTGGGGTTCGAGGATTTGCTCACATCGAGCGTGGGTTTGATTTGGTCTTCTTCTCAGTGTCTCATCAGGAAGATAACTGCATTGCTTATTTCAATCCACTTCTCTGTATCTCATCAGGAAGATGAATTTGGTTCACTTCTCAGTATCTCATCTGGAAGCTAACCATTTTATTGCTTCGACCTGTTTCTCAGTATCTCATCAAGAAGCTGTTGGGGTTCGAAGATTTGCTTGCATCGAGTCCTGAGTCGATATTCTTCTTTGTATCTCATCAGGAAGATGAATGTCTTACTTGTTTCAATCTGTTTCTCTGTATCTCATCAGGAAGTTGGGATTCGAAGATTTGATCACATCGAGCCCTGAGTTGGTATACTTCTCTATATCTCATCAGGAAGCTAACCATTTTATTATTTCGACCTGCTTCTTAGTATCTTATCAAGAAGCTGAGGTTCGAAGATTTGCTCACATCGAGCCTCGTTTCATTGATTTGGTCTACTCCTCAGTATCTCATCAGGAAGATGATCACCTTGCTGTTTGTGGATGGTCGTAATTTACCTCGTGATCAGGGGTAAGGTATTGGAGTCCTGTTCCTTTTCAACTTTCCCTTGGTGATCTTAATGATTCATCTTGCCATGTGGCGGGGATGTGACCTATGAAATATGCTTCTGTGGGCCTCTATGTAGGCCTAAATTAGAAAGTTATGATTAAATGCTCCTAACTTGCAGGAATGTGTATGATGAATGTCAGATTTATTTATTATTACAGGTTGGCATGATCTGTCACCCGTCCAAATTCTATCTTTGATGTGTTGCTCTATCTTCTTCTAGGTTTTTCTTGAACTGCTCGTTTTTAAGTTTGTCTTCCCATTGGTGATCTTGTTTCGGACCTCTGTATTTCCTTAAAAATTCCTGAATAATGCTCATAACTTTTTATATAATTTATTAGTTTATTACCCGTTATTTAGATGTGAAATGCTTGGATAAAATTTGTGCAGAAACAAGGTCGTATTTAAAAAATCCTATTAAAAAGAGGATTAAAGGAAGCAATCATTAATCGAAAATTGTCAAGTATACAATAAAGAATAATTAGTTGCCCCAAATATCGCAAAATGAGCTACTCTGCGCTAACTTGCTTGAGAATCATTCCTAGCTCGGATGTGTGTCTAAAAGATCTAGAGTGCTTTGTTGATGTTTCAAGTTGTAATCTTCCTCCATCTCGTCGACCCGTTCTTGGATCTGAGCCGCCTTTTGCGGGTTTTCAACTTAAAATTTCCTTGGTCCCAGGATGCCTTTGTGGGTTTTCATCCTGAATCCTTTTTTTTTTCAAGATGCCCTTTGCAGGTTTTCATCTCAATTCCCCTTTTGTTTTTAGGCGAAGTATTTTTCACTGAGTCTGAATTGACGGAATTGTATAGATCCTTGCCGTCCATTTCTGTTAGGATAGAGCTCTACCTGAGAAAGCTTTCTTTACCACATAAGGTCCTTCCTAATTGGGCATCCATTTCCCATGGAAATCTTGATGTATGGGAAGCATCTTTTTTAAAACTAGATCTCCCTCATAGAATTCCCTGGGACGAACCTTTTTGTCGTAAGCTTGCATCATTCTTTTCTGGTACATCTGGCCATGGCGAATGACTTTTAATCTCTTTTCCTCGATTAAATTCAACTGGTCATATCGAGCTTGAATCCATTCAGCCTCGTCTAGTTAAAGCTCGGTTAAGACTCGAAGGAAAGGTATTTCAACCTCAATAGGCAAGACTGCTTCCATACCGTATGCCAATGAGAATGGTGTTGCCCTAGTAGAAGTCCTGACTAAAGTTCTGTAGGGAAAGAGGACAAATGGTAGTTTTTCGTGCCAGTCTTTGTAAGTCTGTCATTTTTGCCACAATCTTTTTGATGTTCTTATTAGCTGCCTCCACAGCTCCATTCATTTTTGGGCGATAGGGAGAAGAATTATGATGCTTGATTTTGAACTGTTCGTAAACTTATGCTATCGTGCTATTGTTCAAATTCAGGGCATTATCGGATATGATCCTTTCGGGCATCCCGTATCGACAAATAATTTCTTTTTTCAGGAACTTGCTAACCACAGACTTGGTAACATTTGCGTATGAGGTCGCCTCTACCCATTTAGTGAAGTAGTCAATTACCACAAAGATGAATCTATGGCCATTGGAAGCCTTGGTCCGATGACGTCCATACCCCACATAGAAAAATGCCAGTGAGAGGTCATAACGTGAAGGTGTGATGGAGGTACATGAATCTTGTCCCCATAGATCTGGTACTTATGGCACCTTCTGACATAATTGATGCAATCACCTTCCATGGTAGATCAGTAATACCCAAATCTCATTATTTGTCGGACCATCGTGAAACTGTTGACGTGTGTCCCACAAATGCCTTCGTGAACTTCTTCTAATATCTTTCTAGCTTCAATTGCGTCGACACATCTCAGCAACACTTGATCTTTTCTCCTCTTGTACAAGATTTCGCCGTCTAGGACATATTCACTGGCCAGTCAGTCTTCTTAATGTCCTCTTTTCATTTTATGAGGCTTGCTCGGGGTACTTCCGATCTCTTACAAATTAAAGAATATTCTGGTACCATGAGCGATCATCATTTTCTTCTTCTTCCTCTGCCTCAATATCACAATAATGAGCAGGAGCTTTATAGATACTCATCTGATGGGCTTTACATCTTCTTTCCTACTCACCTTAATCATCGAGGCTAAAGTGGCAAGCGCATCGGCCATATGGTTTTCTTCTCGAGGGAGATAATGGAATGTGACGTCATCGAATTCTGTGATAAACTTGAGGACCAATCTGCGGTAATCCACTAACTCAGAATCCCTTGTTTCTCATTCTCCTTTTAGTTGATAGATTACCAGTGCAGAGTCTCCATAAATCTCTAAAATTTTGATTTCCCACTCTATGGCCGCACGGATTCCCAAGATACATGCTTCGTATTCAGCCATGTTGTTTGTGCAGTCAAAATCAAGTTTACTAGTAAAAGGGTAGTGATCTCCTTCTAGTGATACCAAGATTGCCCCGACCCAATTACCTGTGTCATTTGAAGCTCTATCAAAATTCAATCTCCAAGGTCGTTCTCCCGTGATTGTCCGTTCAGTTGTCGCAATATACATTAAATCTTCATTCGGGAAATCGAAGTTTATCGGCTCATAGTCCTCTAAAGCTCTACTGGCCAGGAAGTCTGCTATCGCACTCCCTTTTATCAAAATTCAATCGAAGTTTGTCGCAAGATTTGTCATCGGGCTAATCTCCCATTCAATGCCACTGACTCCATCAAGTACTTCAGAGGATCTAATTTCAAAATAAACCAACTGGTATGATATAACACGTATTGTCTTAATCTGCGTGTAGTTCAAACTAGTGCACAACATAATTTTTCAATTGGCGAATACCGCGTCTCGCAATCAGTGAATTTCTTGCTGAGATTATATACCGCCCTTTCTTTCTTTTCGAATTCATCATGTTGGCCTAGTACGCATCCCATGGAATTTTCAAAGACTGTCAAGTATAGGATCAATGGCTTATTAGGAATTGGAGGTACCAAGATGGGAGCCTTGGATAAATAATCTTTGATCTTGTTAAAGGTTTCCTGACATTCATCATCCCACACACCCGAGTTATGCTTTCTAAGCAGGCGGAAGATAAGATCGCATTTCTCAGTCAACTGTGAAATAAACCGAGCAATGTAATTTAGTCTTCCTAAGAACCCTCGAACTTTTTTTTGCGTGCTGGGTGGTGGTAGCTCCTGTATGGCTTTCAATTCCTCTTTTGCTGACTACAAAGCCTAACAATTTTCCTGATGTGGGCCCGAAAGTGCATTTTGCTGGGTTTAGCTTTAATTGATATTTCCTGAGCGTTCCAAATAACTTTCTCAGGATTCTCACATGTTCTTCCTCCGTTTGGGATTTCGCGATCATGTCATCGACGTAAACTTCAATCTCCTTATGCATCATGTAGTGAAACAGGGTCACCATGGGCCTTTGATAAGTTGCCCTTGCGTTTTTGAGTCCGAAGGGCATCACCTTGTAGCAAAATGTTCCCCATAGCATGACAAATATGGTTTTGATCATATCCTCAAGATCCATCCTTATCTGATTATACCCAGATAAACCATCTATAAAGGAAAACAGAGAATGTCCTGTCGTGTTATCGATTAAAATGTCGATGTGGGGTAAGGGAAAATTATCCTTTGGGCTAGCTTTATTTAACTCTCGATAGTCCATGCACATACGCACCTTTTCGTCTTTTTTAGGAACGGGGATTATATTAGCTACTCATTTAGAGTATTTAAGTACCTGGAGAAAACCGGCGTCAAATTGTTTCTTGACTTCTTTTATTTTTAACAACACATTGGTCTCATCCTTTGGAGTTTTTGCTGCACGGGTCTACTTTTTTCCTTTATAGGGAGTTTGTGCACCACAATGTTAGTGCTCAAGCCGGGCATATCCTGGTAAGACCATGCGAAGATATCTTGGAACTCTTGAAGCAACTCGATAAGATTCCTTCTGGTTTTTATAGAGATGCTTGTCCCAATTTTCACTTCTTTCTTTTATCTTTGTGCCCCAGATTAATAACTTCCACTGGGTCCGAATGAGGCATAATCTGTTGTTCTTCCTATTCCATCATTCTTAATAGATCCGGAGACAGATTACAATCTTGATTCTCTTCAAGATCCTGAATCTCTTCCAAACACGTATCTTGCTCAAAGTAGGGTTCTAAGTTAGCGTCAGGGTTGCTCATATTATTGATATTCGAGGATCTATCAATGGATGAAAGGAAGGTCCAAAGAGCAAAATAAATTTACGAAAGAATGACTATGTGGTATATGTATGAGTATGTATGTAGTAAAGAATAATTAATCTTATTTATTGGATATGTACGAATGGTTTCTTAAGCTGAATTAAGAAATGAAATAATAATTATGGAGAAGAATATAAATGGAAAGTGCACTTCATTCAAAATAGCTGAATAATGACCATGGGCCCTTTTACAAAAAGATCCATATTGCTTTCGAGCCTAAAGCAATAGGTGTTTTTGAGCATTACTCTGAGGAAATCTTAACAATTACAGGGAGTTCCTTCACGGTCTAATTATTCAAGGTGCTTCCAAGCGCATACGGACTAATTCTTTATGAATTCTCTTCCTTTTCTTCATCTGATATAGCATTAATGCTTAGATCTATGATGCCCTCTTTGGTTCCAATGGTCACTCGCTCATTTTCTTGTTGGTTGATCACCCCTCCTGAGACGAAAGTCTCACAGATGTGTGGGAAGACCATGGGTTCCCATGAGATGTCCTTTCTAGACAGTCTGACCTTTCTTCTTTCTTGCTTTTTCTCAAGCTCTTTCCTCTTTTATCTCGCGTCCGGCTTATACCCCAGGCCATAATGATCCCGCTTTTCTATTAGCATCGACATATTAACTCTTCCTTGGAGGTATTTTCCCAGTTCTTTCCTAAGGATAGCCCTCTTTCCGACTGTTAATTGCAAGCCCATCCTGGTGGTCGATGATATTGTTGGTGCAAGTATCTTGCTCCCTTCCGAAATGAAAGTTGCATTGACAAACTCTAGTGAGCGGAACGAGCACTCCACAGCCTCCTCGTCTATTCTCACGTAGGGTGAATCGCTCGTTATGGACGCGATTATTTCCTCATCAGCATTAATCGTGATTAACAGCCCTTCATTTATTAGCTTCACCTTCTGGTGCAAAGAGGAAGGTACTACCCCAGCTGAGTGGATCCACGGTCTTCCCAACAGACAGTTATAAGTGGGCTAAATATCCATCACTAGAAAATCCACTTTGTATGTATTCGGCCCAATCTGAAGAGCTATTTTGATCTTTCTCATTCCCTTCCTTTTTGTCCCGTCAAATGCTCTCACTATGTTATTACATCCTTTCATATGAGAGCTATCAATTGGTAACCTTTGCAGTGTAGCTAGCGGTAGCACATTCAGGGCTGAACCATTGTTTATGAGTACTTCAGGTAGCGTATACCCTTTATAACGGGTAGTGATGTGTAGAGCCTTAGTGAACCCTATTCCTCCCGTCGGTATTTCATCATCGTTGAAGAAAATGAAGTTATTAGCACTCACGTTATTGACCAATCAATCTAGCTTACTGACGGAAATGTCATTTGCTACATATGTTTCGTTTAGCACCTTCATTAGTGCGCTTCGATGGGCTTCCGAGCTTAAGAACAATGACAGGATCAATATCCGAGCAGGCTGTTTGTGTAGTTGTTCTACTACGCTATATTCACTATGCCTTAAAAACTTTAAAAACTCCTTCGCCTCATTCTCGGATACGGGCTCGTTTGTGGGTACTCCGGGCTTACTAGTTATTTCTTCCTCAGGCTCACACATTTTCGCCTTCCCTTTACTGACCTCTTTTTCTTTATTTACAAGGTCATATTTTTACCGCTACGGGTAATAAGATTCACGTCCTTCCTTGGTTTCCCCTCTCTTGGTATGGTCACGTTGCAATTGTAGCTCCAAGAGACCTTCTTACTATCTCTATAAGGAAACGTTACAGGCCTTTGTATGATTATGCGAGGGATTGTCTGTTCTCTTTTCGTGCCACGAATAATCACCTTGGGGCGATTGCTTCCATAAGCCTTAGTCATTCTGTCCTCGAAGGCACAAACATCATTAGCTTCCCCTCCTTCTTCAAAAAATTCCAGCTCTCGATTATCCATCAACATCTAGACCACGGCTTTGAACTCAACGCAGCTTTGAATTTCATGCCCCTTAACGGCATGAAAATCGCAATGGTTATCATCCCCAATTATCATACTCTTTTTATCCTTCACGATTATCCCTTCTTTGACCATCTCTTGCCATATCCACCGAAGTGGAGACTTGACTTCTTCAACACTTCTCTTAATTTTTCGAGCTCCTTCTTCTATCAAGGCATTCACCCCTTGCTTTGGGTGATTAGGTAGAGAATTCCCAACTATATTGGGCTTTGCGGGCTCTTCTAACTTTACAACTCTATATTCTATGAGTCTTTCGACTCGTCTTTTAAAAGTAAAGCAGTTTTCAATCGAGTGTCCTTTTGCCCCTGCATGGTATTCACAGTGAGCATTCACATCGTTCTAATCCGAGAATGGGGGTTTATATGGTCTTACACGCTGAGAAGCTACATCATGCACGTCATATAGGATCTTGTAGAGTTCTCCGTATGACATCGGAAGGAGAGTGTATTGAACTCTTCCTCTATTTGGCCTGATGCTCGATTCTTTCCACGGGGCACTTTGGTAATTGCCCATTGGAGCTTTGGCCTGACCTGTCACGAAGGGTTTGGTGTAGCTAGGTCTGTATACGTTTGCATTGTTGACCTCATTATCCTTTCTTTTGGGGGTAGGCCTTTTAGGGCTTTCTCTAGTTTCAATCTTGTCGGCCTTGATCACATTTTCGATCATCTCCCCCGATATGACCATATCAGAGAAACTCTTGATGGCGTTTCCCAACAGGTGATTCAGGTAAGGAGCTTTGAGGGTATTAACAAACAGCATTATTGTCTCCTTTTCTGTCAGTGGTGGCTGTACGTGGGTTGCCACCTCGCGCCATCTTTGCGCATATGTTCTGAAGCTCTCGTTCGACTTCTTCTCTATATTCTGTAGTGTAAGTCAATCAGGAGCTATTTTTATCACATGACCGTATTGCTTTAAGAAAGTCTGTGCCAAATCTTTCCATGAATAAATCTTTGATCGGCTCAATTGATTATACCATCTGATTGCCGACTCGGCCAGGCTGTCCTAGAAGCAATGAATTAACAATTGGTCATTATGCACGTGCCCCGCCATCCTCCTGCAGAACATGGTCAGGTGGGCTTCAAGACAGCTCGTCTCGTTATATTTTTCAAATTTTGGAACTTTGAATTTGGGATAGAGAACCAGAGGAACCAGACTTAATTCTTTGGCATCTACCCCATAAGAAATTTCAATTCCTTGCATCGCGTCGATTTTCTCCTCTAATCACCTGTATTTTTCCTCTATTTGTCTAAAGAGATCCTCTCTTATCGTCTCGTCAAAGTCTGGGACACCCAGATTTGCAACATTATCTTCTGGGTTTGACTCGGATCCAATTGGATAATTGGCTGGTCTCGACGTGCCTGTAGTCTGCTGCTGTGCCCTTATAGTAATGGTGGGCTCCCGTACCGGCATTTCATGGGAAGTCGGGTTATGACGAGGTGTAAACCCTGAGGGGACCATTGGGTCCTCTTCTTCCTCAATAGCAGGGCTCTTTCATTTATTGGTCATGCTTTGTTTTACTTACGCTAATTCATTCATTAAGCTCTTTTGTACCTCCATGAATTGACTTTTCATTTCTCTACACATCATGTTCATCTGCTCTTGGATGGGCTCTTGTATATGGTCTTGTAATTCTTTTTGGATTTGTTCAAGTCTTTGCTCTATAGCCTTAGTTTTCTTTCGGGTATTATAGCGATGTGAGTTTTCAATGATTACTGATGCAACTGGATTGTAAGTTTTTAATAAATTAGGATCGTTATGCAAAAATATGCAAAAATGTGATGCGAATAAGATGCATATATGCAAGAGAAAGGTATTGACTTATAATTCATTTCCCATTTAAAAAATTTCATTTAGATAACAAGTTCCTTAACATAAAGCAAATTACATAATTGGTTTTACTTTGATGCTCAGAGCCTTGACTTTTTTAAGGAGGCTAGATAGCTTTTGACCTCGTTTCGTCTTCGTCTCGTACTGTATGCTTATCTCTTCTGCTTCAACTGCTAGTGTTTGCACATGATCAGCTACTCCACGGATTTGATTTAAGGCCTCACCCATAACATAATCCCTTTCTCTGACTTCTTTTTGGGTTTGCTGAAGGTGTCAATCATTTGTCTCCAACGTCCTTTCCAAAATCTCAATTCGTATTTCACTATTCTGCAAGGAGGCTTCTAATTCTTCCACCCTCTTATTCAGTCTCTCGATCTCAGCTCGGCTTGCCTTCAATTCTATTACTGAATTTCGGCTTCGATGCTTGTACAAGGATTCCTCCAATTCTCCTACTCGAGCTTTTAATTCGGTCACTTCGGCTTGGCTTTCCAGAAGGCTACTCTTCATAGCATTTTCCTGAACTTGGGCGTCTTGAAATTTGTTTTTCTAGTGACTTGTTTTATTTTTCTCTTTGCAAATTTCATGTTGCCACTACTCTGATGTCTTGCCCAAACCGGTGGTTCTCTTTGATAATCGAAGCTTTTTATAGTCTTTTTTTAGGCTGCTAAGATCTTCTTCAGCGTTATTCTTCCCTTTTCTCAATTTTTTCGCTTCTAGCTTCTGAACATCAACGTCCAACCCTAAAAGCATCTTCTTGTCTTCCATCTTTTCTATCATTTTCTCCATCTCAGCATTTTTCTTTTCGAAATCTTACTTAATTATTTCTAATTCAGTCGAAACAACCTGCAAGTGTTCTTCAATTGGGCGGACAATCTCCGGGTTTTGCACAGTAATATTATCGTTGATCCTTCTGTTTCTCCACCAATCATATTCTACAGTTATCATGGGATTGGCGCCGAATGCTTTCATTTTTCGAACCTGATTTCATGCATTTGAGATTTCCCAAATCCTTTTCTTATTGTTTTCTCTCCGGTACGCGAATTCACACTGAGCTAACCCCTGAGTCGCGGGTATGAACTGTCTTGATCTGTATTGTCTTGAAACCAGTAAAGGTGCATATCCGATTGCTCCCCATATTCCTGCCAATGGGACCCAGTCGAGATCTCCGTATCGATACAATATTTCATCAGGAACGAACCATGGTGCTCGCCACTCTATGTCTTCGTCTTTGAGGCTTTGGAGTATGGCCATCCACTTTTCTTCTGTGAAGTTTTCTTGTCTTTGCGTGGCTAAGAACTCTTTCAAAGGGGAGTAATCTTTAGACAAGTACTGATAGGAGACTTTTTCTGTTTTCCAAAAGTGACTATGAAACCATACCATCAATAGCGGTGCGCAAGCAATAAATCAACATTTTCCCTCTTTTCTGCACGCATTTAAGGATCTGAAAGTTTTAGCCAGTATGGCCGGAGCAAGTATCACTATTTTACTCAATTTATCAAACAAATCTATCACCGCGTCTTCTATATGCCCTAAGGCCTTCGGAAAAATGACCAACCTGTAGATACTTAGGGCTAAAATGTCGATCTTTTTCTTTGCATCTGGATGAGCCAGTATCAAATCTCGTAGACTTTTCCACGTGATGCACTTGTTATCGCCTTTGACTTTAACTCGAGCTACAACCCACTGTTCGCTCATGCCGGTGATATTTATTAATCTTTTAACAATGATCGAGAGATTTAGAGCTCTAGAATAGGCCTTATCCACCGAAATCTTTGGACAACGGAGCAGAGTGGTGTATTCTTCTATCGTTGGCGTCATGTCTATATTCCCGAAGGTGAAGCAATTGTAGGCTGGGTTCCAATACTGTGTCAAGGCTTTAAAGAGGGATTTGTTTACCTTAACTTCGCACAAGTATAGCAAATCTCTGTATTCTTGGTAAAAGGTTTGTTTCATGTTGTTGTCCTAACTGTCCCATATCTCTTTCAACTCTAGCACATTGTTTTGAGCTGTGCTGATCCTGGTATAATCCCAAAGCTCTTACTCATACCCTTTCACTAAGCTATCCCCCTTTTGACGTTGAGTCTCCTCCGACCATATGCGCACGACCATATTGTCCTCCACTTTATCAAAGTACTTGTTTTCCATGATTAATTCTCTTATCGGTAACTGAACTTTTGAGTTTATACCTTTCCTTTATACGATGATGAAATGCAATGCAAAAAGAGACAAAATAAACAAGTTAACAAAACACAACAGTATCAATATACAAGTATAGCATAGAACCTAAGAGTTTGTCTTGGAAGGTTGCTAAATGGTTTAGTACAACTCTTTCTGAAGCAAATTTTTACGGCTTACTATATGTGGTTTTAGGTCTTAAAGTAGGGGTACCCAAACCAGCAGATTCCTCGGTCCTCACCCATTACAGGCTCACACGGACGAGTTCGATTTAGGGGGACGTATTTCTCACATGTTTGCACGGAAGTGAAAACTTCACGAAAACAAGGAAGTGAAAACTTCACGAAAACAAGGGTACTTTGTAATCTCGAAAGCGATCCACTATCCTGCACGGAGGTGAAAACCTCACGAAGGAGTAGTTTTCGGCTTCCACTTAAAAAGGTAATATCATATGCAGATGTATGCAAACTTATTCTAGCAATATCACATAATATAATGTAACAAAAGATGTCGAGGATCGCATATTAAACAAAACTAAAGCTTAAAAGTTTCCAAAGAAGACTCGAAAGTAATCCATTTTGGCTTGACTCTCGTTTATTTTAAAATTTCCCCAGCGGAGTCGCCAACTGTCGAAACCATCCCTTTTTTGAAAAACGACGAGTTTCGAAAATTATTTTAAAATCGCAAAACATTTTAAAAAATATGAGGAATAGGTTATGAAAACATTTTAAAATCGCAAAATTATTTTAAACCACCAATCCTTTATTCAATGTGATTGGATCACCACAAAACATTTTAAAAAATCGTTTTGAAAACATGTAGGTATTAGAAATCCAGAGAAATAGGTTCGGGAGTCGGTTACATATAAGGAAGGATTAGCACCCTCATACGCCCAAAAATTGGTACCATATTGATTATTTTCGGGTCTTGGTTTGTAACATTTAAAAGCTCGAATAAAGTTTAAAAATACGATCCTTGAATGAATGAGTTAAGTTTAAAAGAAATCGGGTTTGTTTGGAAATCTCGCTTATTTCAAGGTGATCGAGGAAGAAAGTTATGTTCAGTGAGTTAGGACACGACATTTCAAGATCCAAAAATGACGAGCTTTCCTTTGTAAAACCTTTTTTGAAATTTTGGGAAAAGGATATTCGATTATCTCGATTTGAAGAAAGGTTGCACCTAGTAAGTTAAGGCGCAATATTTCAGAATCGAAGATAAAGAAACATTGCCTCGATTAAGGGTATTCGATTATTTCAATTTGAAGAAAAATTGCACCTAGTAATTTTAGGCACAAATTTTCGAAACTCGAAATAAAAGAATATTACCTCAATTTTAAAGTCTTTATGAAAAACATTTTTAAAAACAAACATGCAAGTTTAATATGAATAAGCAGTTAATAATGGATATTAAATAACGCTAAGTAAGATAAATGAGAAGATAAATGATATGCAAAAAAATCAAAAATGCAAAATACGGGTGCATAATAATTTAAAATTAAACGCAAATATTGGTGAGAAAGAAGAATTATGCAATCGGAGTTGAAAATGAGGTTTTTCGGATACCCGGGGCTGAAATGGTAATTTTGGATTCTCGAGGTGAAAATGGTAATTTTGGGAAAATTTAGTTAAAAATGGAATTTTTAGATATTCGGGGGTAAAAGGGTAATTTTGAGAGTTTCGATGTCGAAAATTGAGTTTTTGGACATTCGAGGGCAAAACAGTAATTTTTGGAAGTTTCGGGGTCAAAAATAGAATTTTTGGAAGTTCAAGGTCAAAAATAGAATTTTAGAAAGTTTTGGGGTCAAAATGGAATTTTTGGAAGTTCGGGAGTAAAAATGAAATTTTCGGACAGTTTAAGGACCTCCAAGGTAATAAAACCAAAAAGAAGTGACACGTGGCAGCCCTTTAGGAATCCTGAAGTCAGAGGTGGGTCAATTTTGTAATTAAACAGAACTTGATTAAAGGATTAAATTGAAACAAATTAAAAGTAAAAGGGACTATTTATAGAAATAAGCCAAAATCATGACACGTGGCAGCTCCTGGTGCTTTTGAAAGGTCAAAGGATTAAATTGAAAAGTATTAAAAATTATTGGGTCAAATTAAAATCAATTAAAAGTATAGAAAGAACTTGATTGAAAATTTGAGAAAAAGCGGAAGGATCGAATGCATAAATATACCTTTTAACGAAAACACGCGGATACCAGGAGCGGTTCGGGTCAGGTCGGACAGGTCACAGGCAGAGGCTGTAAAACGGTGTCGTTTTGGGGTTGAAACTCAGCTCTCAAAACGACACTGTTTCATAGGCCTATAAAAGACATGCCTTAACCCTTTTTTTTTTCACTTTCCTTCTTCTTTTAAAAAAAAAACCCAGATTTCTCTCTCAAAAACCTCTCCCCCTCTCCATGGCTGGCCAAACTCCGGCTGGTCATGCGCGTAGCCGCCACGCGCCATCGTTCGCGGTCGCTCGTCATCGCGCATCGTCATCGTGCCGGTCTGACCACGTCTTCGTCGTCGTTGCTGATCCTCACGCCCCGACCAGCCACCGTCGAAGGTAAAAAACCTTTCTTTTTCCTTTTTATTTTTATTTTTAAGTCTTTCTTTTTTATGAAATCGTTTTTAAACCCCATTTTTTTAAACTGTTTCCTTTTTTATTCCTTTTATTTTCAATAACTCCCATTTAAAAAAATAAAACTCGATTCTTTGTTTCTTCGCAGATCTACATTTAACAGGGTACGGACAATGTTGGGCGGGACTTCAGCAGAGGCTCCGGTGTGAGCTCCGACGACGGCAACGCAGATCAGGGGAGTGACTTCTGACCTTTTGTTTTCCCTTTTTTATTATTAATGTTTTTATTAAAAAACTTATTATTATTATTATTATTAATTAATAATATTTATTAATGTCATTCATTACTATCCTTAATTATATTCATTATTATTTTTATTAAATAGTCGTTATTATTAATATTATTTATTATTGATTCGTTTAATGCATTTAGTAAAACTGAAAATAATGATAAATGGTAGCAGTCGGTCATTGAACGGGTATCAATGTATGGAATAAATATAAACATTTAAGACTTAATTACAATAATGAACGTATATTGGGATTTACCTGAACGATTTAAATGCCCTGAACTTTGAATCTACTTTTGCTGCCTTGTGAATCTGTTTTAAAGTACGCTGTATATTGCCTTCGAATGTTCGACTCCTTTGTGCACTTTTTGGTGAACTTCTCTTGTATTGATCTCTCAAAAGGATTCGTAACCCATTACAAATTTTGAAACTGGTTTTTATAACCAGTGTTTCAATCATGATTATTTGTTGTTTTACAATTTAATATCTGTCTTCTTTTCCTTTTGTAGGTTCGGCGGTGGAGGCTTGTAGCAGTGGCGGTGGTAGTCCCAGCTGCCACTAGTTGCAAGTTAAGTCTAGTGGCACTGTTGGTGCTGACATGGCAGGCCTTGGTTGGTTGAGGTGGATGGCAATAGTGCAAGTGGGTAGTAGATTAGGGGTTTCTGTAATGGGTTTTTGTGTTGGGTTGTATTTGGGCTGGTTTGGGTAAATTTGAAATTGGGCCCCAATTTGGGCCTGATTTGTAATTGGATATTATTTAAATAAATTTAAATTTAAAATAAACTTAATTTTAAAATAAATTTAAATTTTGTTGGGCCCAAACAAATTGGGCTTCAACAGAAGTCAATGACTATTTGTGTTTTGAACTAACGAGAATAGTCCATTAAATACTGAGCAATGAATAACAAGAAACTCAATTTCTATAAAGTATTTCTGCCGTAACTCTTTATAGAACAATCTAATAATATTACAAAATGAGGACAGATAGAAAATTTTTTTAGAACTTGTTGGTGTCTTTTCTGAATAATATCTTTAAAAACACATATAATTATTCATCTAATATTATAACTATTCAAATAATATTGTTTGAATAGTTATAATTTTTTTTCAAAAATTAGATGTATAACTCTTGACAAATGACTAAAATATTTAACTTTTGATTAATTACACTCATTCATTTATAGTTATTGAAACACTATAAATATTTGAAAATGTTCCAATAATCTCCCTCTATTTTCAAAATATTTTAAATTTTGATATTCTTAAAAATCAATTTGTATAAATGAAGGTATTTTACGATTGAACCTTCACTTAGTGAAAACATGTTAAAGTTAATCGAAATTGCATGGTAGACTAAGCTTTGAGCCAGCTATTCCATTTGATTAATCGAACATATCTCACATGGTGATTTCAACATCGATCAATGCATAGTATCTAGAGACACTAGTATGACAATGTGTCTATGTTCTCTTTTCATGAGTATTGTCAGAGCTAAGCCCTCGAGCTCTTAGAAGCGGCCACACTTCCACTCACATAGGTAGATCCCATCAAGAGTGTTACTGTAATTATAACACTCTAACATATTTATGTTATGGGTCCATTAAGAGCACATTACCCATCATTTCCTTATCATTACGGGTACCTAGCACTTTAATCTTAAGATGAATTTATTTATAGTGCTAACAGTCATATACTAATGATGTACTTTGTCTCATTGAACTCAAGACTTGATGTTATACCAAGCGTTGAGTTGAGTTTCCATCATGGGTGACTCTAATTACTAGGTTTGAGTCCCATCCCTTTTGAGGTCTTGTTGACTACATTTCTAGCAAGACTTTTTGTCAAAATATCCATCAAATTTTCACTTGACCTCACATAATTAATAGTGATCACTCCATCAGAGATTAATTGTTAGGCATAACTATGTCTAAATCCAATGTGTCTAGACTTTCCATTATATACTTGGCTGCATGCCTTTGCTAGAGTAGCCTCACTATCACAACAGATAGAAATAGGTGATATTGGTTTAGGCCATAGAGGTACATCATGAAGTAAATTTCCTAATCATTCTACTTCTTTAGATGTAATGGCTAATGCAATAAATTATGCTTTTATGTTGGAGTCAGTAATACATGTTTGTTTTTTGGAAGCCCAAGAAATGACTCCTCCACCAAGAATGAAGATTCATCCACTAGTAGATGCATGATCTTCCAAACTTGTAATCCAACTAGCATCCAAATACCCTTCTAAAACTGAAGGATATCTATTATAACACAATCCATAGTTAATAGTTTTCTTTAAGTACCTAAGTACTCTATTCAAAGCTTGTCAAGGCAAACTACTTGGATTACTTGTGTTCCTACTCAATTTTCCAACAACATATGCAATAAATGTTAAAAAAAAACACTTAAAAGACCTATAACCTAAACTTAACGGAGGCGGGGTCAAATTTATTAAATTTAATTAACTTAAATTGTTAATTTTCTAATTTAAAAGATTAGTTCATTGCGATGTATGTTGAATAGGATTCAAGCATTTTTAGGTTAAGATGTTTTCATACTAACGTTGAGTTATGTTATTTTGAATCATATTATTTCAAATTCAAAGTTCAAATTATAATTGTTTTAGTGAATATTGCATAAACAGAAAATTGTAAAAGTGATTATTACGAAATTATGAGTTCTAAATTTAGTTTAACTATTAAATCATATTAAATTAAATTTAAGAATTAATTTTAATTATATTAATAGCAATAATATATTTATGTTTTATGAAATTAATGATTACAAATGGCAGAGTATTTTCAAGTAAGTTCTTTTTAATTTAATTCATTCAACTCTTCTTGTGTAATCAAATTTTAGGAGATTTAAGTTCCTAGGTGCCTCAAAGCAAGGGAGAGAGATTATAAAGGAGATTTTGACTAAATATGAACGGGTTTCGAGTCAGCAAGTGAATTTTGATAAATCGGTGCTTTTCTTAAGTTTGAGTACTAATGACAATATAGCGACTCAAGTTGTTGATTTATTGGGGGTTCGTAAGGCTTTCAATATGGAACGATATCTAGGTCTGCTGACACTAGTTAGGAGAAGAAAGAGAGAGGCTTTTGGTTTGTTTTGTGATCGGATGCGTTCGAAGGTGTCTAGTTGGAGTGTGCACTTTTTATCCCAGGGTGGTCGTGAAGTTTTTATTAAGGCGGTTCTTCAAGCTCTCCCTACCTATTCGATGTCGTGTTTTCTCTTACCTAGAACATTATGTCATGATTTGGAGCAGATAATGAGTAAGTTTTGGTTGCAGAAAAATAGTCAACGCAATGGGATGCATTGGTGCAAATGGACTGATCTTAGTAAGCCTAAAGATGTCGTTGGTATGGGTTTCAGTGACCTTTGTAAGTTTAATGCTGCTTTACTTGCTAAGCAAGGGTGGCATTTTTTAACAAAACCCAATTCGTTAGTTGCGTGCATATTTAGAGCAAAATATTATCCGATGTCTACTTTTTTAAAAGCATAGTTAAGGGCTTACCCTTCACCCTTCATATGTTTGGCGGAGCATTTTGCCGCTATGAATCTTCTTGAGGATGGTGTCGGTTGGAGAGTAGGATCTGGTCAGGATATCTCCATTTGGATGGATCGATGGTTTCCAAAATGGGCTGGTGGGAAAATACAGCATTCGATTATCACAGATTCTGTTACTAAATTTTTTGAGTTGATAAGTTTAAATCCAAAGCAGTGGAATGAGGAGGTTAATAGCAGTGTATTTGCTGTCGAAAATGCCACCGCTATTCGTTGTGTGCCGCTCTCTGATGTGGTGGTAGAGGATAGGCTTATTTGGATTGGCGATAGAACAGGGGAGTACACTGTTCGAAGTGGATATAGATACCTTCTTGAGCCGCAAATTACAAACAGTAGTAATTCTAATACAAAGGAGATTTACAAGAAACTATGGCAACAGAAAATTCCAACCAAGATTAAAAATTACTGCTTGGCGGATCCTTAAAAACTATCTACCTACGACCTATGTTCTACACAACAGACGAATAGCGCATTCTCCTCTTTGTCCGACTTCTCCACATGTTTTTCTTTGGTGCGGCCTTGCAAGTGAAGTTTGGCTGAGGTTAGGTTTCATATGGTCTAACAATACCAGATGGGATAATATGTTAGAGTCGATGGGAATTGGTGTAGCAGATTTTTGGTTACCCTGTGGGCAATTTGGTATGCTCGAAACCAATTTGTTATGGAGGGTAATATTCAGTTAGTGATGGAAATCTGCTCCAAAATTGAGAGTTTATTAATTGAGTTATCAGTGGTTCATCAAAAATTACCCGTCTTTCTAAGGCCACTGTCCTTAAGGTGGAGACCTCCCGTCGGGCAAAATGTAAAAGTCAATTTCGATGTATCATTTAATCCTTCTCAACACCGTTCGTGCTCAGGTTTTGTTGTTCGAAATGTGAATGGACTTGGCATTCAGGTGAATGAACATGTAGCTGATGCCTTCTTTGCTGAAGCGATTGCCTGTATTCAAGCATTACATTTTGTGAGAGATATGGGTTTTAACTAGATCGAGGTAGAGGGTGACTTGAGAACAATGATTGTCAAAATTCAGAAACAATCTTTGGACAGATATGAAATTGGGGTTCTTATTGCTGATATTCTATCTTTAGCCCTAAATTTCTCATCTATTTCCTTTCGGTATGCCGATCGATCGGTCAAATACTGTTGCCCATGAAATAGCTAAGAAAGGACTCATAAATGGTGTCAATCAATTCTGGGTTGAAGACGTACATGATGGTGTGTGGGAATTGATGAATCGCGATTTACCCACTTAGGTTTTCCTATCTGCTTCCTCACGATTCTGCTATCATTGGAAGGTCTGCTTTGTTTCCCAGGGAAGGACGAACAACACTTTACTCTCAAATTGCCTGATGGTTCGAGGGATTGATCTGTTTTCTTTGCGTGAGAATCGGAATCGCCTTCTCTGTTTCTTCTGAGGCTTTGTTTTTCTGATTTTGTGACTTTTCAGTTTTCTTTTGCTGTTACTTTTGCTTTGTAAACAGATGTGTTTAGGTACTCGAGTGTGATGGGTACGCTGACACGTGTGTGTTTTGTTTATTGCTTTTGGTTCTTTTAAACGGTATTATTAAAAAAAAAAAAAGTTTCCTAAGAGCCTTTTTATTTCATTAGAAGAATGCCATTTGAAGAAAGATAGTTGATGTACCTTAAGCTTTATTTTTATTCAAAAAAGTATTATCACTTCTTTTTTTGTAAGATTCGTTTCTTGTTATTTTCTAGAAATTCTCTCAACTCAATTAATTTAATATTGTTGGTGGGAAGGTTTGCTAAGAATTTTTTTTAGAGAGTTAATTAAAGTCATTTGCTGATTTGTTAGAAATTTTTACTTTAAAAGGTTCAATCCAACATCTTACATCTTCTATTCGATTTTTTCCTTACATCCTTTGTGGAAATCTTTTTTTTTTTTAAATCCCGACTTTTATTCTAAAATCGAAAATAAAATCGTCACCAATCATTTTTAAATAGGTGCGATTGGGTTACCTTAAAATATATTTAAAATTATTAAAATCGTTTCGGTTTTCGAAATCAAAAGAAAATGGACTCGAGAGTTGGTTACGCGTGAGGAAGGATCAATACCCTCATACGCCCAAAATTGGTATATAGTCGATTATTTGATGTCTTAATATTGAAAATCGAGAACTCGAAGAAAATTTAAAATGCGATCCTTGAACATGTAAATGGGATGATTTGATGATATTTTAAAATTTTAAATCTCACGAAAAATAATCTTTTATTTCGAGTTAATTGAGAAAAATCATATCCCATAAGTTAAAATATAAAAATCATTCATCGATCGATTAAAGAAAATTTAAAATATAGTTGAGAATAAAGTCGTTTAAAAATAAAAACTATAAGTTAGGTGTCGTTTTAAAATTAAATTTTACGAAAAACGATCTTTTGTCTCGAGTTAGTTGAGAATAAAGTTACATCCCGTAAGTTAAGAACACGACATCTTGAGTACTCGAAAGTAAAGAACATTTATCGATTAGTTAAAATATACACACTTTAATTTTAAATAGGATATCCGATTACATAAGTTTGAAAATAAAATCGTACTCCGTAAGTTGGAGCATAATTTTATTGAGTTCTTTAAATAAAGGACGTTACCTCGATTTTAAAATTTGTTTATTCATTAATTAGAAAGGATAAATAAAATATAAATGCTAAGATAGAAACAAAGTATAAATATCAAAATATTTATCGCGCAATTTAAAAGGATAAAATATAGACAATGTAGATTGAATATACTAGAAAATAAATGAAATGAATAAAATAAATAAGTATGAAAAAAAATAAAATAAACAAATAATAATAATAATAAGTCACGAAGATAAGGACTAAATATAAGTACAATATAAATTAAAGTGCAGATTGTAATAAGGAGAATAAAAGGAAGATATAGGAGCAAATCAAAAAAACAATAAAAGGATAGGGATCAAATTAGCAAATAACCCAGCCTCCTAGACACATGTCACTCCCAAGGGTAGGGTCCATAGCCGAGGGATGAAAATGTGAAAAATAAAAATAAAGTTAAAGGGGTAGATTTATCAAAATAAAAATGAAAATAGGACTAAATCGGACAACGCTTAAAGGCGGAGGGACCAATGTAGAATTTTCCCACACGTTTCAAAACACGCGGATCTCCTTTGTGGCCGGGTTGATTCTTTAGGCAAACCATGAAATGACGTTGTTTTAGAGCCGTTGTAGCTAGACCCAAAACGGCATCGTATGGCCATGCTATATAAGCCAAAATTTTAGTTTTTACAATCATTTCACCTTTCCTTTTAAAAAAACCTTAAAAACCTTACATTCTCCCCCATTCTTCAACAACGTTTCATGTTGTCCTAAATCAAGTTGTTTTGGGGTTGAAGCTTACACTCCAACTTGGCCATCAATATCATTGTTGTTGTTAATTAATAATTGGGCTTATATTTGAAAGAACGGAAAACCTATTAAGTTATTCATAATTTATGTTTTGTTCGATTAAAGAGTCAATTATGTGAGAGTCAACATTTGAAACTGAAGTTTGGATGGTTATTTAGGTTAACTCAACAACTTATTTTTAAATTAAACCCAAAATTGGATCCAATTTTAGAAATAAGAGAAAATCATACCTAGGATTCCGAGAGTAAACAAAGAAATGAAACAAGGCAAACCTTTGATTCCAACTTTCTACTCTTATATACCATATTATATGTAACATTATATTAAATCCATTTAACCATGTAAAACAAATGTATGTAAACCATCGCATTTCTTCCTAAACTTCTCCTCCCATCTACAAAAGCCAAACCCATGCCCTATGCCACATGGCAACTTTCTGCACTTCCCGGATCTCATGTCCGGTCCATGCCTCTTTCATGGAAGAATAGGAAAATAACTTTTTATTTAAAGCTGATTATTACCATTATATCATTTTCAGAAAAATAAAACTATATCATTTATATTTATTTAATCTGATGTATCATAGTAAGTAACGCATATTATATTTTGATAATTTTTTTAATTTTTTTTTTAAAAATAATTTTTTTAAGAAAATGTTGGAATAAAATAAATAAGTTATTAACTAACAGTTGTCAGTATTCATACGGATGAGTTATGTCTCTTGTTACTAGAAGTTATACCACTTAATAATTAATAAAAAGTCATAATTATTAAAATAGATATTTATTGAATAATTATATTTATTATCAAAAGATATGATTATATATTTGGATAGTTATATCTCTAATATGATAACTCCTATAAATAGGATTCAAATTTCATTTTGTTTGGTATACCATAAACACATCAAAAATTTCTTTATATTTTTCTCCATCTTCTAATATTTCTATATTATTCTATAAAGAATTACTTCAAAAGTTGTTTATATGAATTGATACTCTTGCTATGTTCCGCTTAATGCTTAGTGGACTCTTTCCATCAGTGCAAAATGTTGACAATTATTGAACTTCATTGTATCCTCGATGTTCATTTATCAGTAACTCTTTTACACTCCAAAATATAGATAAAAGCGAATAAAATCTTAAAAAAAAAAGTGGCATTGATGCACGCCTTGAAATTTCCATCAATTTCTCCTAAGTTTTTTTTTTTATCTTCACACACCAACAATCACTTAATAATAAAAAAGTATTAAGTTGATTTTATTTCATTAAAATAAATTATATTTTAAAAATATATATATAAATATCCCTTCGTCCCTAACAATTTTAAAAATATGCAAATTATTTTCACTAAAAAAATTAAGAAAAAAATCAAAATAATCTACTAAAATTCAAAATATTTATGAAAAATTTTTTTCCAAAACTTTATAAAAATATCAAATCAAGATAATAAATTTGAAGTATTAAACAAGTAAATTATCAAATCAAGATGATCATATAATTATCTTGTTTTTTCTATTATTTTGTTCTAAAAGATTTTTCGTATATAATATATATGTGATATTTATGTGTTTTAAATTGGGCTTTAGTTATATTGTCAACAAAATTTTAATATGATCGGTTTAAGTTTTTTAGTTCAACTCAAAAAAAATATCTGACTCGACTTGATTTTCCTTTCACTCGATTAGATTTGAAAAGAAATTTAAATTGAGTTAAAATGATAAATAAGACTCATTAACTCAACTAGCTCAATTTTCTCTTTGGATTCGACTTATTTCAATCGAATACTTACCCCTACATGTGACAATTTGTTAGTGAAACGTAACTACTAGTAATTGTTTCGAAAATTTCTTCATCTGAAATGATGAGTAGATTACAATTTCAAAAAATATTAATTGTATGTAAAATTATAAAAACTTGCAAAATTAATAGTTTTTAATTAGTGTAAATTTCTCCATTCTTTTTATGTAATTATAGTTTTTAATCCACTAAAATTAATTAATATAATATATTATCTTAATTTTTTTGGAGGGATGGCGTGTAAACAAGAAGGGAAATGGATCGTTGGGTTCAATTGTTGGATTGTTTTGGTATAACACTCATCCATGAAAGGGGATATCAAAAAATTGTGATTCATACGGATAATTTGGAAGTAATCAAAGTTATTCAGGATGATTGTTTGACAAATTCATGCTCAACTTTATTACGTAGAATTCGCATGAGTCTAAAAGCTATACAATATTAGAAAATAGAATATGTTCCAAGAGAAAAGAATCAAGTCGCTGACCATATTGCAAAGTTAGCTACAATAAAGAGTACTAATATGAAGATCTTTGAAGACATCCTTGAAGAGTTAGTACATGTTTTTGAAATTGATAGAATAGCAAATTATCGACTATATTAATATGTTTTAAATAGTTGTTTAATTAAATAATAATAATTTAAATAGATTTAAAAAAGTATCCTAAAAACAAAAATAAATTATTATTAAAGTAACAGTTGAACTCCTTTAGGTAAGGAAGAAGAAAATTGTGTCACACATGGGAATCATTGTCAAATTATTTGATTTCATTACTATATAAATTGTTTTGAATTATTTTCACCAAAAAAAAAAAATTGTTGAAATATTATATCTTTTAAGTAGCAGTCATAATTAAAGCTGGTTTTGACTTCATTGTCTTATGCTTAAGCATTTTCTTACTATATCTTGATTTTATACACAAATACATCATTTTTTCTTTATCATCTTTGTTCTTATCCGCCATAGATTTTATAAGCTCTAGCTCATATTATTAAACATTGTTTTCACTAAGAAACTAATCCCTGTTGTCTTATTAATAATTTTTGAAAAAAGAAAAAGAAAAGTTGCCTAAGAGATAAGATATAATTTAATCTTTAAATTTATCCATTTATATTTAATTGATTCTTGAACTTATATTCTATCAATTAAAATAATATCTTTATATTAACACCGTTAATTTATGTTAATATTACACTACAAGTCAATCTAGTGATAATTTCTTACAATTTCTTACAACTCCACATGATTACCAATTTGGTTAATAAAATACAAACTAAGCTGAAAACAAAATTGAAAAACTAACCAAATACATTGGAAAAATTATATATTATCCAATTAGAAAACAACATGGTCATGTCGACGAGGCTTCCACCTGAATTCCCAATTCATCTGCTCCATTTAGACTCTCCCATTTGTTCACTTTAAGTAAACCCATCCCTTGCCAGTTGCCAGTGCCACCCCGTCAGATTGAGACACAGACGTTAACATTTCCTCGCCCGATCTCAAGTCAAACTCCATCGCCATTCTTCTTTAAAGCCTCCCCCGAAAGAACAAAAGATCCTCTCAGTTTCTTCAGCTTAGTTTTAAATGGCTGCAACAGCAACAACTACCCAAACCCATCCTCCGAACCCTTTATTGAAAGCACCCAAAGGAACAACAAGATCAAAGCTTGTTTGTTTCTCTTTTGCTGCATATTCCAAAGCCATAATCGACCATCTTAAATCCCTCCACATTCCAGTCTTTTCAGGCTTAACCGACCAAGAATTCTCCTCTATTGAATCAACTTTCCACTTCACTTTCCCTCCTGACCTTCGTTCTATCCTCCAAGAAGGCCTCCCCGTCCATCCTTCTTTTCCCAACTGGCGATCCTCTTCTCCTCAGCAACTTAACGTTCTCCTTGACCTTCCTTCCTTGTCTCTCTCCAGGAACATTAGGTTCCACAACTTTTGGTCGGATTCTTGGGGGTCCAAACCATCAAACACCAATGATGCTTTAGCTTTGGTTAAGGACTTGTTACGAAATGCGCCCCTTCTTGTTCCTGTGTATAGAAACTTCTATATCCCTTCGACGCCAAACTTGTCGGGGAACCCTGTTTTTTACGTTGATACGGAGGAAATTAGAATCGTAAGTTTTGATATAACTAGGTTTTTTCAAGAACTTGAACTCTCGATGAGGGGTGGGGTTTTTATGCCTTTCATGAGGAAGAAAGCCAATAGCGTTAATATCAACGTTCCAGCTTGGGCGGCTACCGCGCCACGGAGGATTGAGTTCTGGACGGAAGTGGCTGAGAGAGGGAGGAGAACAGTGGCTCGTGGCGTCACGGGAGGGTGGTGGAATAGAGATGAGGTGGAGAGGGAGGGAGAGTCGAGGTTAGGAGCATGTATGGAGGAAGTGTTTTGGCGATTGAGGGAGGGAGGGTGGAAGGAGGAGGAGGTGAGGGAGATGATGATGATTGACGGCTCTGATCATAACGAGAACATGAAAACGAGTGGGACCCAATTGGTGATGGACGCCGAGGAGGCGGCGTGGCACGTGAGGGTTTTATCTGTCGTGTTATTACGCGCGGGATGGAGTAGGGAAGATGTGGTGTACTCGCTTGATCTCCATGATGTTATTGATGAAAACGACGATGATGAAAGTATGAACTGAGGAGCACGGAACCTTTTCAGGACTCAGCGTCCGAATAGCTGTCGCATTTAGGATGATAATCATCACATTTTACTAAATTAATATCTATATGTTATATTAAAATATAAATTATCTATTTTTTTAATTTTGTATCATTAAAAATTAGTGTGATCGATAAAATAACAAAACAATGATACATGATATATTACGTGTATATTTTATTAAAATATAAAAATCAAATAGATAAAATTTTTAATAAAAAATGATCTATTTTAATTTAATGTATAAAAATATTTACTCATTTTTTAATCTAATGATCAAAAAGTAATTATTTCGAGTAACAGAATTGTCATACATTTTAGAAAATTTTTGTCGTAAATAATATTAACTACAAAACATTTAATTTATTTTGGTGCACCATGTGAAATATGGAGACATATGTAAGGGTATGCATATCCAATGCCTTTATACAAAGAAGAAAATATGGTAAAAAGTCCCTTTTTATCTGCAAAAGTTGTAGACTTTGATAAACTGATGGGGTTGGAGCGGTGAATTGGGGACCATTTGAAATGCGGTGAGGACAGTTGCATAGTTTTTGCTACCCTGTGTTCGTCTGATAGATTTAATTCCATCATGCGTTCAAAGGTAGCTAGAAATCCTATCACAAAGTTGTAACATAAATATGTATACAAAAATAACATATAATAAATAATATATATAGTTTAAAATTAATTAAGAATAATACAACAAATATGTATGATATTAAAATTAAAAGAATTAGATTAAATTATTTATTATTATATTATCAATAATCTTGAGTTAGTGTCAAGTTAATTGAATGATAGATTAAATGTTTTATTAATACAATTTATTTGAGTTTAAATTTATATATTTTTTAACTCCATGTGATAATATGATGATCAAAAGTGTTCATCGCTCCAAGTATAGCCTGAGTTCGAGTTACTAAAGTATTATTAAATAATATAATTTATTTTAATTGTGAAAGAATGTTTTCATAATTTTTTTAATCGAATTGATTATTCAATTGAGAGTGACATCAACTCGATTAATAACTTAAATAATAATATAAAAAAACATGAATTTTTAAGCACATATCATGAATATGAGACCACCACGTCCTCTACTCAGCCAAAAAATTACTTTCTCTGTTTAAATCTTAAATGTTGATGCTTAGCTTGTAACATCAACAATGGCGACCATAGAAAAAAAATCCAAAGAAAAACTTTAGCCATAAACAAAAAAGATCGGGTTTTGGGCAAAAACAAAGAAATATAAAATCTTTCTAAGGATTACAAGATTAAAGGGTGTGAAAATTTATGAACAAAACACAGAAACGGGGTGAAGAAGAATAAAAAAAAATCCCCCTACAGTTGGCAGTGACGAGATCAAATTGCTGTGGGGTTTCTTAAATAACATTAACAAATCTTTAATTTTTTTATTACAACACCTTAATACGTGGAAATTATGTGTAAAATATGTGAAAATAATTGTTCTTCAATCAACTTCGTGTTAATGAGATAACAATCGAGTCATCATTTTGAGAAAATTTTATAACAATAGTAATTAATTTAACAAAAAAAAATTAGAGTAACAAAAATAAAAACAATCCTATTTAAGGTGACCAAAATGTAGTTTACCTTTTAAAAAAAATAATGTTTGCATTTCAAATGGAAAGTTACAATTTATAATAATTTATTCTAATATGTTAATTATTTTGTTACCAATTTATAATATTGTATTAAGTTTTTTAATTTTATTGAGGAAAATCTTTGGTTAGGTAGTGCACACCAAATGTATGGCACTTGGAGACTACACGTGTCACAGGCTGCGGATCAAAGCATGTGATCAATGTATATAGAATGTCCTATAAATGTCAATTGATCAAATAAGGCTCATTTAATCCACTTGAACTAGCCTAATTCATGAAACATATGGAGAAGTCGATCTACTTAAAGCCTTGGTACCCAATGAAATATTTGAGTAAAACTAGAGTTACCAAAGTAATTATTGTAATCCAAAGGGATAAAGATGTATAGAGTTTAAATCCCTTAGGACTCTAATCTTGTAGATAGGCAATAATATCAACCGTTGATGTAATTCGATTTATATCGTTGGATCTAGGAGAGCTCAACTATAAATAGAGACATTCCCCTCATTTGTAATCACTTAGTTGTAAACCTTCATAAGTAATATAATACTTTTGAGAGCATTTACTCAAACACTTGGTGTGTGGATCAAAGTCGATCAAGGGATATGCTGTCGACTTTGAAAAGTCGAGTGGTCAATCTCTAGGAATCCATGAGTAGTGTGAAGTACACACTCAAGGTAGTTGAGGGATACACCAATAAGTTAGACTTGATGAGAGAGTAGCTCATGGACTATATGGCGGATGCTCTCAGTTCCAATCGGGATGCGATGAGAGAGACCTTCAAGGCTACCATGGATGACTACTCCAATAAGCTGACTAAGAAGAATGTGCTCTTGAAGCTATGATAGTAACTTTGAAGGAGAAAATTGAGACCATGATGTTAAAAATTGAGAAATTCGAGGGATAGCTCGTTGTGTGCATAGTTACTGTGGGAAAATGAATGTTGGCTTCAGTTCTTAAGTAGCATAAAATGGATGTTCCCAAGCCAAAAGATTTTAAGGGGACGAGGTCCCCGAGGGATGTGGACAATTTTCTCTGGTGTGGAACAATACTTTCGTGCAATGGACATCGAGGATGATGCTATTAAGGTAAACACTATTGTAGTTTATTTTATTGATCTAGCTCTCTTATGGTGGTGTCGTAGGTCCAAAGATGAGAAATAAGATGGTATTGCAATTGAGACTCGGGAGGAGTTCCAAAAGGAGTTGACAAAGCAATTTTGCCCACACTATGATGAGAATGAGGCTCCGGCTAAGTTGTATCGACTTACGTAACAAGGTATTATTTGGGAGTACGTCAAAGACTTTAATGAGTTGATGCTTCGAATCTCTTACTTGAGTGATAAAGAAGCATTCTACTAGTTTGAGGATGGGTTGAAGTCATGGGAAAAATGGGAGTTGTGTCGACAAGGAATCATTGAATTTATCCTAGCCATGGTTGAGGTAGAGTTCTTTGTTGAGCTTGATCCAGAAAAAGACAAGTTTGAGTCGTTTAAGCCCAAAAGGACGAACAATGGTGGGAGAGACCATAAAGAAGAGGGACAAGTTAAACATGGTTATGGTGACAATAGTAAGAATGGTGGTAATAGGAAACCACTTAATGGGAAGTGGAAGCCCAATAACAAGTCGAAGGGGCTAGTGAAATGCTTCTTTTGTGATAGTCCACATATAATGAGGGATTGTTTAAAGAAATTTGGGCTTTCTGCCATCAAAGAGGATGATGAGTTAAACTAATCATCAATAAAGCTTAGTTCAATCTTGAGTTCTATTAAAGCCAAGAAAGTAGGAGAGAATGAAAAAAAAGTCAATGAAGTGCTTCTTATATTATGGTCCACATAGGATGCGAGATTGTCTAAAGCGATCTAAGTTGTCTGCAGTTTCTAAAGAAGATGAAACAAAGCTAGAGAGTGAGGCTTTAAAGCTTGGGTCAATGATACTCGATTTTGTGAAAGTGAAGTGGGATTGCAAGTAGAAAGGGTTGACGTATGTGCACAACAATATCGCAGGTCAAAGAAAGAATGTTATTGTTGATACGGAGGCATTAAACTTATTCATACTGAAGAAAGTTATGGGTAAACTTGGTATCTTAGGTAGCAAATCGACTAAGAAAATCAAGACGATAAATTCCAATATGATACCAACTGTGGGAGTAACACAAGGAGTTGAGCTATAGATTGATCAATGAAAAGGTAAGAAAGACTTCTAGGTAATTCACTCAGATGATTACGACTTTGTTCTTGGCTTGAATTTCCTATACAAGATTAATGCTCTGCTAGTTCTTTTTGTCGATTGCATTTGCATCTTGAATGCTCGACAGTAACAATGTGATGTGTTGATGAGTCGAGACATGAGGTGTAACCCCCTTTACCCAGCCTAAAAGATATGACCAAATCCAAAGGGTCATAGTTGTAATTTTGCCCTCAAGGAAACCATTTAAAACACATAAATAAAATTTGTAAATAAATTAACAGAATACAAATCAATTTCCCAATATTATAAAACACCTCAAAAGTTTATAAGTTAAAACGTGATAGTGTTTGACACATAATTTAATAAAATAATTGAATCAAATCTATGCATGCAAGTAAAATTAAATCTCAAAATTTCAAGTTCGCATTTACATAACAATTCCCAAATACTATGAAACCAAAATAGTTTGAAAACTAATATAACTCGTACTGAAAATAAACGGATAAAACCGAGAGATTCTCCGAGTACCAAGTCGTCTAAGTCCGAATATATCTGTAAAAGAAACTGAGAGGGAATGAGCTAAAGAGCCCAATGTGTCTCTAAAGTGCAGGCAAACACAATCACAATATCACAATAATTTTTCACAAAACATTTTAAATAGGCACGCAACATGTCACAACCCACTTGCAATAGAATCACAAGCACAATGCAACGCAATGCACCCAATCTCCAGCACACCAAAATAGTTGAAAGGTTCCCCAAAACCTCTCCCCATCCAATCGTCACCAATCGTAATGATTTTACTATCAGCTGTTTGAAGGGGTGATAACCACGTCTTCCATCGTACAACCCAACCCATGAACATACAATGATATGATAACACATGAATCTCAGTGACAATCGCAATCTCATAATAATAAATTCGAGTACACAATACAGTACACATGATATTCAAAATAGCCACAATCCGACAGATATGCATGGGAAATCAACATGTGTTACACAACACAAAATAAACTCATATTGATAACACATCTCATAATAATATCACACAAATAACACAACAACGAGTAATATCACACAACAAATATATATCACAGGTAGAGACACACAACAAGCATGTAGCACGGACAGAGACACACCTCAAATGAGTAGAAGCTCTGACGTCGAGGAGAACGCCTTCCACGCTCAGATCTAGTTTCGGGTCTAGCTGAATTAGAACCTACAAGAATAAACTCTACGTAAAGAACTATTACTATGCCACCTACTAAACACATTACTAAACCAAATAATACTCACGTGTAACACTTGTAACTCGTGCAAGGGTAGCCTGCATAGATGGAGAATGAGGTAACTCGTCGGCCTCAGAGTCGTGATCACCTAAACATAAAATAACTTCAGTCAATTTCCATGTTCAACTTCCTTAAAAGATTACTCAATACAAAATGATTATAAATAGTAAAACGAGGCTTTCGGGTTTAAATTTGACAAAACAGATTACAAATTTCGAAGTAGGACATCAAAAAATGTCAAGGCAAGGTTTGTCTAAAAAGTCAATGGTTAAAGTAAAAGTCAAAGGTCAATGGTTCGGATCAATAGGTCTCGGGTTGGGTCACAATGTGGGTTTAGTTTAGGTTTGGGTCGGGTCGGGTCAAGTGGCTCATGGGTCACATGGTCGGGCTCACACTTGGGCTTTCACAAATTAGGTCTTAAACTTGGGCACAATTTTGGTTTTGGGTTTAGGTCTAAAATGGGTTATAGTTGGGCTCATAGTTTAGGTTTAAGTTGGCTCAAAAATTTGGGCTTGGTTAGGTCACTTGTTTTGGGTGTTTGAGGGCTTAACACTTGACAAATGTTAGCAAAAGGGTTTTAAGGTTTTTAACCCTCATTGACGACGTCGATCAAGAGATCTCGCCAAAGCGACTCAGCTCACCGGTGACAAACAATAGCAATTAAGAACTCGATCCCAACACGAGAACTTACCCACGCTTAAAACAACAGGAAAATACGGAGCACGATGGAAAGTGACAAAGGAAAGGAGAATTGAATGGTACAAACGTCGTTCTCATGAATGGCTGACGATGAAGGAGAGTTTGAAGGTTGGGGTTTATTCGTGAGGTGACAAGGATCACTTTGGTGGTAGCAATACGACACACGAACAATAGTAGGTTGATTGTCGGAGCCTCATTAGAAAATAAGAGAGGGAAAGGGTTGAGAGGATTTTGTGTTGAGAGAAAGAAAAAGGAAATTAAAAAGAGACGTGAAAGGTTTGACCAAATATGAAAAACAAGTTTAAATATCTAATAAAATGGGTAAATTTCGCAAAATGCCTCAAAGTAACTAAGGTTTTTAAATTAGACCCTAAAGTTAACTCGCTTTACAAATTAGTCCTAGAAATCTTAGTTTTCCCACAAAATTTTAATTAATGTTCAATTTAGTCCTCGAATGTCATTAAAATTCTAATTTAGTCCTTAAAATCTACCGAACTTACAATTTAGCCCCTAAATTTCACTAAAATTCTAATTTAATCCTTAAACTAAAATTTGGGTTATTACATGAAGGGTGGAACCAAGGTATTGTCAGTAATCCAAGTAGCCAATTAAGTTCCATGTTGTTGGAATATTGAGTTGATAGATTGGAATAATTATGAAGACTCCCTTGGAAATGCTAGAGGTACAGAAAACCAATATGAAGCCTCTTGAGTTATTAGTGGGTAATCTATGAGAGAGGTGGATTATGCATAAATTTTTGTGGGGAAAGTAGTGATGTAAACTTGGTAGTTAAACTTAGTAAATGCTATGAGTGAAGTACATTTTAAATCCTTTCCTAGTGTTTTGCATTATAACTTACCGTTGGCTTGAAAAATATACAAGGGCCTTTTCAAAGTTTCGAAGTAGGTAAGTCGAAGGGCTTACAAACCAGAGTTAGCAGTAAGACTCAAGGTTAACCCATGTTTAATGTAAGTGTACTAAAGCCTATTTATGCGGATCAAGCAGATTCCAATCGAGGTGAGTCACAATTAGGGCAAGTCAGACTGACAGACTGTTACTATCGAGATGTACACGAGAGAAATACAATTCGAGTTAAGTGACGAAGGAGACATAAGCCATGGCAAATGTTTTGAGGGGCGAAACTACCTAACAGAGATTAGTTGAGAATCCACTGAGGCATCGAGACAGTTTCGAGACGAGTTGAATCAATATCATTCCAAGGATACAACGTAAGCGTTGCAAGAATGAGTAGGGGAGAATGTCACGACTTGTGGATAAAAGCCCGTGAGGAATGTACAAAGAACGTCTCATGGAGTTAAATTGATGAAATGTGGTTCATTTAATCCACTTGAACTAGCCTGATTTGTGGAACATATGAAGAAGCTCATATACTTGAAATCTTAGTGGCCCATTGAAACACTCCAATAAAACACCAAAGAAATAATTGTAAATCTCTAGGGATAAAGATGTATAGAGTTTAAATCCTTTAGGACTCTCATATTGTAGATAGACACTAATATTAACCATTGATGTAATTTAATTTGTATCGTTAGATTTGGGGAAACTCAACTATAAACAGAGCCTCCCCTTTCAATTATAATCATTTAGTTGTAAACCTTCAAAGTAATAGAATAATTTTGAGAGTAATTACTCAAACACTTGGTGTGCGCTATTTTTCTTTGGCTTTTATGTTTGTTCGTGGCTTCTTTCTCTTTCGAGTTTGCTTTTGTTTTATTTTTGGTGCCTTAGAGAATATCTATCAAGAATTCTCATTTTGAGAGAGTTAGGTTAACTTAGGCGGATTTGAAACCAAAAAATGGCCTAAGGACGTGTGGTTTCCTAAATTAAAGTTCTAACCCTGTAACACATGAACCTTGTGGTCTTGATTGTTGTTTGGTTCTATTGTAAGTTGAGTTTATCTTAATTAAAGGTTGGTATTTTGAAGTTATTGGTTTTATATGTCTTGAAACATTTAACTGGCGGGAAATGTGCCTATATTGTAGTAAACATGTAACTGTTTTTATTTATTTGAACAATAAATAAATAAATAAAATTAATTTCACATTTCACTATTATATCTTTTGTATTTTTTGTCTTTCATATTTTGCATGCATGATGAAATTATGACAAGCAAATATTAGCTCATTGATTTTCTAAGTTCAATTGAAGATAAGTGGCATTGTAAGAACATCTACATTACGAGAAAGATAACTTACTTCAATAGATAATCTAAATGAGTCTTAATCCTGTAAAAGAATCAAAGTGAGCGTTTGATTCAAATACTGAGAAAGATTATTATCTCGTCTACAATTCCAATTCGAGAGATGATTAATCTTAACTATCGAAGCATTTGATTTCATGGGTGTATTCATTGGTAGAATGATACATTGGAATGGACTCAAGATGAATTAATTCTGAATCCGTTTGTAAATTAATTCACTTGTGACATTCATGGTGTGATTTACCTAAATCATAAGTTAGTCACTGACCATACGTATACAACTCATGTGCTTTGATATAAGTAGAGGCGTATGCTCTAAATATTATCGAGCCCATAGCCGGTATGTTGGGTACATGAATTGTGTATGACATGGCTTTACTAGCAACAGTGGAATTCATAGCTCAATTAAAGAGTTATAATATCCTCTCATTGGCATTGTGTGGATTGATAAATACGAAATGTGGCCACGGCTTGCTTGTTCTCAAAGGAGCAATTTATCACAGTCATTTGTTGATAGTGATTATATTAATCATTAAGAACACACAAGGGTGACAATGAGATAAAATAGGATTGTATTGAGTGAACGGATTTAACTCAAAGGAATCAAGGATATCATATGAGAGTAACACACACATGACGAGGTCATTGGACAAAGAATTTGTATGATTTGCTTTCGTAAAGAGTATACAATAAGGAGTTTTCAATCATGATACTTCTTGTGGACTGATTCCATGATTAAGTAATTACGAATTATAATAACAATGCTTCTAAACATAATTGCAATTACTAGAGCTTAATTGTATGTTTGATTGGTCCCTCTACTAGCTCAACAAAAGCTTGATCGGACTGCATTGAATAAGAAGAAAATTTTACAACTTTGGAAATAATTTAATTGAGTTGATTTATTCG
Source organism: Kokia cookei (assembly GCA_039519145.1). Lineage (NCBI taxonomy): Eukaryota > Viridiplantae > Streptophyta > Magnoliopsida > Malvales > Malvaceae > Kokia > Kokia cookei. The sequence continues at coordinate 13,212,565 of CM076908.1, forward strand.
ATGTGGAATTAAATTATGTGGTCGTGAGAATTATTCAACTAAAGAATTTGATTAAAAAATTTTCTTGAAAATTAATTTGAAAAATCTAAGTGATTTTTGGAAAATTATTTTGATCAAGTAATATTAAATTAATCAAATTAATTAAAATTAATATGATATTTTTGAAAATTAGATTTCAATTTAGACAAATGTCCAATGAGTAATTGAACTTAAAAATTAGACTATTCCAAAAATAATATTATTTTAATAGTTTAATATTAAATTAATATATTATTAATTTAATATTAAAGTGATTATCTTAATATTAAATTAATTTAATGTTTATCTTGTAGATTGTAATACCTTAAACCTGACCTAGATGAAATGACCAACTCAAAACATCACATTACAAAGTAGAACATTCACACATCCACATAGATAAATACTCGGGTCTTTTCATATATGTTCATAAGTACAACAACATTCAAAGTGTAATACCAAATCAATAAAGCGTAATTAAGTCTCGACGATATGAGTATTAAATTCTAAAATAAACAAGTTAACATTCTACATTAAACATCAGTTCCTAACATAACAACCATCTATCATAAGTAACATCCTAAACAACCTTAGCCAGATGATCGAGTGTCGCACCGTTGCCCTTCAAGCATGTGACAATCCTGAAACATCATTTAACAGGTTAGTGAACAAGTAAAAATATTTAATAAAATTCGTCAACATAACTCATAAAGACTATTATTCCCTCCTTCAATCAAGCTTATGCAATCTAACCAGTAAACAACTATATGACAATTTGTCAGTTTGCTAGCAGTGTTTACAGTCACAGTTAGGACAGAAATAACGCTGCAATGTTTTCAGTTTCACTGCCAGTTCAGTATCAATATTGCAATGTTTACAGTGTCACTGTCAGTTTGGTACTGATATTACAATCGTTCAAGTTCAGTTCAATATCACCTTTGTATACAAACACATTCCACCTATCAACAGCCTCAAATATCCAGTTACATACTTCAACCACGTTGCACACATGTATAGCAACTCTCACAATTCGACATTGATCACAAGTATCACAGTTCATTTATGGACACCTTTTATATTGCACACGGCCTAACACATGACCGTGTGCATGCCCGTGTGTGACCCACAGCCAGACACATGCTCGTGTGATCACTATACCTGTAATTGTAGAACAATATACACAGATGGTCGGTACACGCCTGTGTGCCCAGCTAGTGTGACACCAAATAGTATGCACACACGATTTGATACACGAACATGGGTCTCATTGTAAATTGGTTTCCAAAACAGTATGCTCGCACAGTTTGGTACACGCCCATGTGTTTACCCCATGTGTCAGCAAACAGTATGCAAACACGATCTAGCACACGGTCGTAGGCCCAGCTTATGTGTTTCTTGTACCATCTTCCATAGCACACATGATTTGGACACACGCTCGTGTGCCAACCCGTGTGGCTTAAACTAGCAACCAAAAACTGGACAAACATGCAAGAAAACGCAGGTATTCGAAGAGGGTTTTGATCCTACTTGAAATCAATGATAGGGGAGTCTTGAAACATGACTTCCAAGCCTAAATCAATGCACAGTAACCAATTCAACAACAAACACAACAATAATCAATATTGGTGAAGTTACAATCGATAATCGAAATCCACTCACTGCAGCAAAAGACGAAGTTCTATCCATTCTAATCAATACGAGGAACACTAGGTGCTTCCCAACTCTCTCAATTTACCAGCCCGACCTCGTACCAAAGTAGCAACCAGTTAACAAACGATAAAAATTACGCAATCGAATGTGACAACGGACTTCAATCAAGCAAAATAAAAATTCCAAAAAACAGATGAAGCAAAAATATATTTCCCTCATGCATGCAAAGACTCGAAGCCATGACTAGAGATCAAATTGACAAATGCATGACCATTGAACCACTAAGCTCACTATTAACATATCAATACGTCGAAATTAATTTATGGAACCTCAGAACTCAAATAAATAGTTAAAACACTTAACCACAAAAGCAAAGACAGTTTCAATGATGAAATTCTCATAGATAAATTTAAATTTTTGGGGCGTTACATAGATAAATATTTTATTATTTTAATAAGATTTAATATTAAGTTTAATCTAATATTTATCTTGATAAATATTATGTTAATTTAATATTAAAGTGATTAAATTTAAATATAGTTGAACTCTCTAAACTCTTCTTATATAAAGAGAGCAAATTTAAAGAGAGAAAATTCTCTGCGAAGGTTATTTCAAAAAATATCTAGAGATATTTTTTATTTACAACTTGACCCAAAAGTTTAAAGAAATTACGAAATTACCCCACTGGTAATTTTATGAAAATTTTCTGATTCGAAACGAGTCCACACTTGGCAGATATGAGCTTGAGGATAGCGGAGAAGACTACTCGGTCGAAGTGCTCATCCTAGATGAATCGAAAAGGTACAATTTTGGTTAAGTGTTTATTACCTAAGATATCACAACCAAATATCTTGTTTTTGATTTTATTAAAACTCTGATTTTTTTTCTAAATTTATTTTCCGTTGCATTTTTAAACCTTTTTTCCTACCATTAACGCCACTATATTTTCAAGTAGACTAAATAGTAGTTACTTAAATTAGATAATTATGAAAAGCTTGATGATTAAGGACTAAAATGTGCAATAATATAATAGGTCGACAATTTTGATAATTATAATTATTAAATTAATTAGATATTTTTATTAGAATAGTTTAGTAAGACGAGAGAATCATTCATCTTTTTCCATTTCCATACCACCTCCATTTTCTCCATCTTTTCATCTTTTATTTTAATTACAAATAGGTCCTTTCCACCATTTTCAAGCTTTTCAAGCTTAATTCCTCCAATTTCTTTCATGAATTCTTAGTAAAATCATTAGAGAAGCTTGTTAGCCACCTTAATTTCATGAAAATAGTATCTATTGTTGTCTTGAAGGAGGGAGAAAATAATAATTATGGTTTGAATTAAAGCAAAAAAGGTAAGAATGATAAGTTTGTTCATGAAATTTATGTTAGTTTCATTTAAATAACATAGATATGTTTTTTGATCATGATTTTAACGAGTAAATGTTATATGTTTTGATATGAAAATAAAGAAAAAGATAATAAAAGTGAAGGATTAGTAGGAGAAAAAGGCAAGGAAGTAATCAAAGGGTTAAAGAAAGAAGAAAAAAAAAATTCATTCAAGTATTGGTTGTAAGTATTTCAAGAATTTTACTTTATTTAATTTTAATTTAAGTATAAATTATGATAAAATATTTATTAAATTATGAATATGAAAATATTATATATAAAATTTACTAATGAGTAGTGATAAATATGATTTAAATTTTATTTATGTTATTGAATTGAATTAGTATATTGAAGTAGTAGTAAAAGGATTAAATATAAATTAAGTCATGCGGACTCAAATGTTGATAAAGAGAATGTGAAAGAAGTTTGATGAAATATAGAAGATATGGAAAGTGAATGTGTGGTGAAATTACAAGTTATAGTGAAATTTATGTTAATAAGGACTAAGTTGTAAAAAGTGAAAAGTTTGAATTGTTAATATTTGACTGGATAAGTACAATGGAATAAATGTGTTTAAAGCCCATGTTGATGAGATGTGAACTTGAAGGATATGAATGGCATGCCATTAGGAAATCTTATGCGCGTAAATGAAAGTGGCACTTCGATGCAAATGAAAGTGACACTTCAGTGCAATTGAAATATGACATTTCGGTACGAATGAAAGTGGCACTTTGGTGAATTACTGTAATTTTTTTTGTATATCCTATGTGTTCTATTTAGTTTACAATGGGTTGTACAAATGAAACATGATAAGAGAAAGTTATCAATGGAATTGGTAAGTTATTTAAGCCTTATAAAATTGGTCTCTTGCTATTTGATATTGGCTTATGAATTATATATTAGCATAGTTAGACCTTAAATAAATAGTTTAATTATTGTAGTACTTATTAAGTTATCACAAGCTTAACGCGTTAATTTTTAATGCGTATTTGAAGGTTAGATTTGAGGTGCTAGAATGGAGGATCGACTTCGGCTCATCTTATCATATCCCAAGCTTGGAAGAAAGTATGATTTGAATATTTTTGTAACACCCAAAACCCGACATCGTTATCGATTAGGGTCCCGGGGTCTTTCATATTACTTACCATTGTTTAAATCCTCATATCTCAACATTATAGAATCATAAAAACATGTATGCAATGAATTTTAAACTTTAATAATGTTACAAATCAATAAGGGTTATGTAGAAACCCAAATTCGTCTGGGCCCAAACCCATTTTTTCTATTATTACCATAAACCCAACAAACCCATTTTCCTTTTTATTAACCCAAATAAATAAAATCACAAAAAAGAATAGACCCATTTTTCATTCATTTGTTTACAAACTCAATTTGTTTACAACCCAAAAAAATTGCAAGCCCAATTGTTTTACAAGTCCAAAATTAGAACAAAAATGATGAAACCATAGATTAAGGAAAAACCCTAGTTGCCTCATCCCTTGCTGCCCCTCTAACTATCGGATGATCGAATGATGCCCGAAAATCTTCAAGATATGAATCTGCAAAGGAAGGAAAAGAAATCAAATCTCCAAAGAGGGATTGTAAATCAAATCTGTAAAGCAAAAAGATTGTAAAAATCATATATAAAAACACGAAAAATCTATGTAATAGGCATGATTTGTTTATGTAACAACATTCAAAGATTCAGAATAAAAAGCAAGCAATTTTTTAGCAATTATATTTTTACAAACAAGTTTTTAATGAATCGAAAACACTCAAGGTATTTTTTTTTTTTCGAAAATAATAAGATAAATCTTACATTTTTTATTGTTTCGAATGCATACAAGGAATTTCGAGTTTATTTTTTACCTGTGCAACGATTCCTCTCCCTCGCCATCGTTGGTGTCCGTCAGAGGCTTCGTCTGCGGAGCAAAACTCAGATTCAAAAAGTTCTTCAAGTTTGGAGGCGTGATAGGTCCAATTTTGATAAAAAGACTTTAGATTTAGGCTCAAGAGGGTCGAAAACGTAAAAAAAGGTAAGCTTTCGATTTTCGACCACCGTGGATGGTGGTCGTCGACGCTTGAGGACGACAGACTCACGGCGGTTGTACACCAGACTCCATGGTCGGCCAGACATCTCTTGAGAGAAAAAAAGGGAAAGCTCTTTTTTGGTTTTTTTTAAACAAAGGTTGAAAATGATTTTTTTAAGCAAAATATTACTTATATATGCACACTAAAACAACGTTGTTTTGAATAAAAAACCCAAAAACCCGACCCTTTTCAACTTAGATCTGTGCATTTTTAACCCATTGGCTAATTGCCTTTTTGGTCCTTCCACAATTTTGGGTATTTTGATTTAATCCTTTTTGCATGTTTTAATGGTTTTTAAATTAGCCTTTCTAGTTGTTTTCAATTATGGTTTAGTCCCTAACCCTATTTGACCCATTTATTTTTTTTATAATTTTAATTCCTATTCGATTCGGTCCTTCCACAATTTTGTGTGTTTCAATTTAGTCCGTTTTGCATTTTTTAAAGATTTTAAATTAGCCTTTCAACTTTTTTCGTTTACAATTCAATCCTAATTCAATTTGGCCTATCTATTTATGTTTTTTTTTTTATAATTTTAACCCCTATGGTTTTAGTTCCTATTTAATTTGGTCTTATTTCAATTTTTTATTATTCGCATTATTTAATTTTCTACTTATTAATTATTTATTTTTCATTTATTCTTTTTCTAACTTTATTTTTATTTGTATTTTATTTATTAGCTCAATTTGCATGATTTTAATTATTTATTTATTACCCATATTTTTTTATTATTTGCATGATTGCCTTATTAAATTGGATTTATTTTATTGATTAATTATTTTTATATGTTGCAATTTTTATGCCATTTATTTATTTTTTTTCCTTTTTATCTGATTATATTAATTCCATGATTTGAGAATATTCTTAGTTGATTGATATTTATTGTCATAATTATTTATGCATGTGTATTTTTTTATGTACATATTTATTTTTGCATGATATTTTGATTCATTTAAAATACATAAATTATTTAAAAAAATTTGAGGCAATGTTCTTTGTTTAGGGAATTTGAGAGAATCATGTCCTAACTCACTAGATGTGGTTTTTTCTTTGAATCAAGAGAATTGAGTATCCTTTTTTAAAATTAAAAAATACGAGATTTGAGATGATAATTAAGAAAGCTTGTTATTTTTGAATATTCAAATTGTTATGTCTTAACTTACTAGATGTGACTTTTTCTCGATTAATTTAAAATAACGAGCCTTCTTCGAAAAAATGTTTTGTCAAAAATAAATAAATTTGACATGCATGCATTTAGGGTTCACAATTTAAATTTTTATCGAGTTTTTTTTAATTTTCAGCAACTTAGACTTTAAATAATCGATTAGGTACCAATTTTGGGTGTGTGAGGGTGCTAATCCTTCCTTACTCATAACCGACTCTCGAACCTGTCTTATGGTTTCAAAGACCAAAATTTGTTTTAATGATTTTAAAAACTTTTTAAAAGGTGATCCAATCACACCTATTTAAAAAAAAAAAAAAGGGTTGGTGACAACTTCATTTTTGTGTTTTTCAAAATATAATCGAGACTTGTTTTTTCAAAAAAATGGTTTTGACAGGTTAAAAATGTTATTTTACATAATCTGGAGGGATTTCTACTGGTATCTATTGGACAAGTATCGGTAGAAGTTAAAACAGTAAGCTTTTGAAAATTAACTGCAGATTCCTATCGGTAGATGTGAAGATTCTACTGATATAAGTATGGTTACTACTGATACAATTCATACTATTACTAATACAACAAATTACAGAGAGCTAAGTAGATTTCCCTTGCAACTTCTACCGATACAAGTGCTCAAACTACTGATACTACTATGAACCGAACTACCGATACTCTAAAAACTTATATCGATACAATGCAAGTTAGTAACCAAAATTCAAATACCCTGTACTTCTATTGATACATGCAGGAGTTTTACTGGAACAAGTGTACAGGTTTCAAATACACACATAAATTTCCAAGTTTGCAAAATAGTCTACATCATTTGATAATTTTCCGAAGTCATACCTACATATATATTTTCATGTTGACAATGAATTCTTCACAAACAATAAAGATACATTCAAAACATTCATCAAGTTGTACCATTCTATTTAACCATTTACATCAAAACAACTCAAGTAGTACAACTCTAATATATGCCATATAAGCCAAGTGATACGAAAGACTACCGAACAAACTCCCGGGATAGTGTGATTTCTCCGAGATGATCCGATCTTCAGCCAGCAAAAATGAAATCTACAAAACAACAAACAGATGCGCAAGTAAGCTTACAAAGCTTAGTAAGTTTGCAATAACATTTACTTACAAAACAACCAATTCGATTATAGAAAGAGTATTGAAACATCCTCGTAATTCCGTGATATTAACATCAGGTAATTCTCTTCATTATTCCAGTAATTTAGCTCAAACGAGCCCAAACAAAGTTTAATCAGTATACAATGTTGCTCACACAAGCTTATGAAAATCCGCAACGTATGCAGTACATCAGCCATCGATACGGCCCATATTACCCACTCACGATGCTGCTTACACAAGCTGTTAAAAATCCGTAACATATGCAGGATCTCAACCATCGTAAGGGTTCGTACAGTCAATATTCAGTATTCAATTAGAATTCATCAACTCATGATGTTGCTCACACAAGCTGTCAAGAAACTACAACATATGCAAAATCTCAGCCATCGCGTCAATACAGTTCATCGGCCCAAGGCCTAACATCTCATTCCTTCCTTCATTTCTCAAATTCCTCAAAATATTAAGCATATTTAATTTGCTATAATAACAATAGAGTATAAGAAGGATTATAACAATATAGAAGATAACAATATGAACTTACCGGATGAAATTACAGTTAAAGATAAACTCTAAGGACCATTCCATAACTTTCCCTTTTACACGATCGGTAGCACGATCTTGATCTATCACAAAAAATCATTCAATTCGCTCATTAAAATATGTAATTTAAGTCATATAATACATATATGTCCTTTTTTGGAAATTTATGAAATTACCCCTAACATTTTATTTTTATTCAATTTAGTCCTTAGACCTTAAACAGGCAAAATAACCATTCTCTTCCACACTCAATCCTAGCCGAATATTCAAGGCCCTCATACAAGTCCTTACATCTAATAATTTCACACCAAATTCATGTATTTTACCATTTTAGCAATTTAGTCCTCAACCTTAAAATCATCAAAAATCACCTAACAAAATCATCAAATCTAACAACCAAGCTCACATTTCATAAACTTTCAAGAACAAACTCATTAATCAATGGAAAATTTTATAACATTTAACAAATTTACAAATTGGTCCTTGGTTAGCTGGATTAATCTAATACAGACTCAAAAACATAAAAATTAATAAAAACGGAAGAAAAATCACCAACCAAATGGTGGATTAAGTTGGTCGAATGTTTGAAGCACTCAATTAGGGCTTTCTTCTATCTTTTTTAATGAAGAAGATGATATAATTTGTTTAGGGTATGTTTATATTACTTATTTAATTAATTACTATTTTGCCCTTAAGTATTTTCCTTAAATTTCAACCCATTTCAAGGCTTAACCGTCCACTTATTTCCTAAATGGTTTATGTTAGCTCGATGGATTAACTTGATAATGACAGTAACGAAGGTTGAATAAACATTTTAGAAGTTATGGTGAAAGCAACTTAATTTTGCAACAAAGGACACAAGGATTTATAGTGGTTTGGCCCCAAATGCCTACTCCACTACCTTAGCTTTCCACAACTAAGGATTTTCCCAAATCCACTAGATTTGTATAACCTTTGAGGATAAGGTTTAACCTTACAGTCTCTCTTAAGACTTATACCCCAAAATCTTAAGATAGAACTCTCTTTAGGTTTCTACCCAAACCTTTAGTATCAACCCTCTCTCAAAGAGAAACAAACAAGCAAACAAAGAAACAATCATTACAAGATTAAGATGTTTGCCAATTAAGCACAAATACAAAGAAAAACACTTGAGCTAAATGAATACAATGAAAGCTCACAAGTGTTTACAAGAAAAGGTATGAAAGAATTAAGCTCTTGGTTGTTTTGATTGATCTTTAGGCTTTGCACATTGCTTTTCTTGATGCTAGACCTTTGGAAGATGAAATTTATACCCTCTAAGTGAATTCTAACTATTGTGGTTGTTAGGAAAGTAATGTAGCCGTTGTAGCCATAAAAACCAGCATTAAAAGCAGTCTGCAACTTAGTTGTTCCAGTAGAAGTATACTTGTATCGGTAGAACTGTAGTTGTATTAGTAGAAGAAGAGTTCTACCGGTAAATGACCCAGGGTAGACGACTTTACAAAATATTACCGTTGGAGTCATTATATCGATAGATGCTTTATTGTATCGCTGGAACTCTAAGGGTTTCATTTGGTATCGGTAGAACCCAACAAAGTATCGATAGATGTGCAGCGGAGGATGAATTTTAGCTACTGACTTGACATGTTTCGGTAGAAGTCTTCAAGGTATCAGTAGAAGTGGAGTTGTATCAGTAGAAGTGGAGTTTTATCGGTAGAAGTCTCTTAGGAGTCTTTTTCACTTAGCTTTTATTCAAAAACACTTTAATTTGTTATATCAAAACATATTATCCAATAAGGCTTAGTTTAACAATCTCCTCCTTTTTGATATAACAAAAAAATTTTAAATTTGTTTTTGAACAGATTTCCCCCTTAATAAAATTCATTTTCAATTCAAGCTCCCCTTATATAAAAATCATTTTCAATTTAAAACATAAAGGTTTGGAGCATAAATTTCCAATAAGTTCAAATTTGACATTCATTTTTCTTTGAAAAATTTGTCACGGATATAAACAATCAATCAACCATAAAATTTACCTTTCTCTTCTCCCCCTTTTTGTTAGATAAAAAATAAACAAATAAAACTTAAGAGGAAAAGAAAGTGGTTAGTTCAAATATAGATATTAAATATAAAGAATTAATGAACTACCATACCAATCAATATTAAGGTGCAATCACATAGAACTTGCATTTTTTTTTTTACCTTGAAGCAATGCACCTTACCTATAAACATAGAATTAAGTTTTTGGTACCCAATGTCTTTTGGGTCTATAATCATTATTTTTCAATATCTTAGTCCCTTTAGGTATCCATTTTGAAAGAGCCTCCTTGTCTTTAGTAGCATTAAGTCCTTTAGGGACTCATACACTCTTAACAAGTTTTCCTTTGTAAAATCTTAAGAGACCTCTATGTTTATAGAAATTAAAGCTATTTTTAACAAAGTTTTGTTTTGAACTTTCTTCTTTTTCAAAAACTTTGTTAGAGTGAGCTTTTTCACTCTTAAGCAACTCAAGTTGCTTTTGATGATCCTCATGAACATTTAAAAGTAAATTATGCAAGTCTAAATTTTTCTTTTCAAAATCATTAATGGTTTCTTGCATTTTGTTTACTTTCTCTTCAAGTTCATGATTGATTTTGGAAAGTAAGTTATTTTCATTTTTCAACTTTGAAACACTTTTCTTGTGTTTTGACATCATGACTTTTAATTCCAAAATCAATTCATCATAAGCTTGTTGCAACTAATCAAAAGAATAATCATTTAAAGTAGATGAGTTAGAAGTTACCTTAAGATCATTGATTTCCATAAGGATTAATTTGGCTTCTTCATTTGATGAGTCTTCATTACTCCAATCAACATAAGTCTTTTGTTTGCTAGACCCCTTCTTTTTAAGTTTAGGACAATCATACTTGATGTGTCCCAGCTTCTTGCACTCAAAGCAAATAATAAGATCTTTCTCCTTGGTTGATTCAAGTTTGAGTCCTTCCTTCTTTCGAAATTTTCCTCCTTTGTTGGACTTCATGAATCTCTTGAATCTTCTAGCAAGCCTTTCCATCTCTTTATCTTCATCCACCTCTTCACTTGATTCACTTTCTTCAATGGTGGTGGATTTAAGAGCTCTACCAACATTCTTCTTCATAAGTCTTTCTTCTTCACTCCCTTTGTAAAGCTTCATCTCATATGTAAGCAAAGAACCAATGAACTCATCAAGGGAGAGTGAGTTAAGATCCTTTAATTCTTCTATGGTCGTCACCTTTGGTTCCCTAGATGTTGGGAGACTATTCAACATCTTTTCACCATCTACTTATTGGGATAAACCTTCCCAAGGGCTTTTAGACCATTAATGATATTGGTAAATTGATCGGACAACTCTTTAATTCCTTCCTCCGGTTTTGATTTAAATAATTCATAGTCAAGGGTGAGAATACTTAGCTTTGATTCCTTAACTCTATTCATTCCTTTATGGGTGACCTCAAGCTTGTCTCATATTTCTTTGGCATCGTTACACGAGGAGACTCCATTGTACTCATTTTCACCAAGAGCACAAAATAGAGTGTGCATAGCTTTTGCATTAAGTTGCAGATTCTTGATGTCATTTGCATCCCATTCATTCTCCTCCTTTAGAACACTAATACCTTAAACTATCTTCATTGGAATGAATGGCTCGTTTGTGATTATCCTTCACACTCCATAATCATTGGCTTGGATAAATAACTTCATTCTTGTTCTCCAATAAAAATAGTCGGAGCCATAGAATAGAGGAGGTCTTAAGGTGAAAATTCCTTCTCCCACGAATGTTGACCCGGAAGTTGACATCATTGATGTTAGAAGACTTGTTGATCGTTTGAGCTTTTCCGAGGTTCTTCTCTTGGTTGTTAAACTGTCTCTAGAGTTCTAACTCTGAAAGCAATTATTTCCTCGATGGATTAACTCGATAATGATAGTAACTGAGGTTGAATCGACCTTTTAGAAGTTGTGGTGAAAGCAATTTAATTTTGTAACAAAGGACATAAGGATTTATAGTGGTTCGACCCCAAATGCCTACTCCACTACCTTAGCTTTCCACAACTAAGGATTTCCCAAATCCACTAGTTTTGTATAACCTTTGAGGACAAGATTTAGCCTTACCATCTCTCTTAAGACTTATACCTCAAAATCTTAAGATAAAACTCTTTTAAGATTTTTACCCAAACCTTAAGTATCAACCTTCTCTCAAATAGAAACAAACAAGCAAACAAAGAAACAATCCTTATAAGATTAGGATGTTTTCCAATTAAGCACAAATACAAAGAAGAACACTTGAGCTAAATGAATACAATGAAAACTCACAAATGTTTACAAGAAAAGGTATGAAAGAATTAAGCTCTTGGTTGTTTTGATTGATCTTTAGGCTTTGCACATTGCTCTTCTTGATGCTAGATCTTTGGAAGATGGTATTTATACCCTCTAAGTGAATTCCAACCGTTGTGGTTGTTGGGAAAGTAATGTAGCCGTTGCAGCCATAAAAACCAGCATTAAAAGCAGTCTGCAACTTAGTTGTTACGGTAGAAGCATACTTGTATCAGTAGAAATGTAGTTGTATCAGTAGAAGAGGAGTTCTACCGATAGAAGTCCAAGGGTAGACGACTTTACAAAATATTACCGTTGGATTCGTTATATCGATAAATGCTTCATTGTATCGGTAGAACTCTAAGGGTTTCATTTGGTATCGGTAGAACCCATCAAAGTATCGATAGAAGTGCAAGGGAGGACGAATTTTAGCTACTGACTTGACTTGTGGGCAAAAGTCTTCAAGGTATCGATAGAAGTGGAGTTCTACTGGTAGAAGTCTTACAAGAGTCTTTTCCACTTAGCTTTTATTCAAAAACATTTTAATTTGTTATATCAAAACATATTATCCAATAAGGCTTAGTTTAAAGTTTAATTACCATTTATGTGCCCTAACTTTCTTTGCAATTATCATCTAATGCCTTTATTAAATAGAATTCAACTTTTACCCCTTTTACAATTTAAACCTTTTTATTTAATTAACTATCTAAACGATAAAATTTCCTAACCAAAATTTAATATGACACTAATGGCATCATAAATATTAAATAAATAAAATTTACGACCCGACTCGTCAGAGTTGTGATCCCAAAATCATTATTTTCGACACCACTAAAAATCGGACTGTTAGAATTTTGGTTTTAATTATGACATGTACATAGGTAATGTTTAAATTGAATGTAAAAATCTTTTACAGGACTTAATTGTAGAACTTGAAACTATTGTTAATCTTATAAGCTTAGCTTTATTTAGAATGATTTAAGTGAATTACATGGTTCTTGATATTGAAATTTAGTTTATATGAATGATATGTTGATTATATTGTTCAGAATTTGATTTTTTTAATAGGGTATTAGGTGATGAAAATTGAAATATGAAAAATTTGAGGAAACATGGTGCACATCGCGACAACAAGCATTTCACATCGTGGTGACGCAAGTCAAAGAGTTATGTCATTATGAGGAACCCTCGACGTTGCAACGTCAACTCGAAATTTTGAACATTTCATAATCTAATCCCTATTCAAACTTAGATCATTAAAAGAGCTACCATAAGCCTGTGTATAACTGAATTTGTATTCGAATAATGTCGTAAATGTATAATGATCCTAATAAATTGATTGGGAAGGTAAGAAAGAATTGAATTTATTTGTTGTTGCTTCGATAACAAATGTAGTATTCTGATACTTTGACCTGACGATCGGGTCAGGTATCGGGGTGTTATAATATTAGTCGTTGATGTAATTTAATTTGTACCGTTGAATCTAAGAGAGCTCAACTATAATTAGAGACATCCCCCCTAATTTATAATCACTCAATTGTAAACCTTCAAAGTAATAGAATACTTTTGAGAGCATTTACTCAAACACTTGGTGTGCGCTATTTTTCTTTGGATTTTCTGTTCGTTCGTGGCTTCTTTCCTTTTTGAGTTTGCTTCTACTTTGTTTTCGATGCTTAGAGAATTTCTATTGAGAATTCTCACTTTGCGAGAGTTAGGTTGACTTAGGCGAATTTGAAACCAAGAAATCACCTAAGGTCGTGTGGTTTCCTAAATTAAAGTTCTAGCCCATTGACTCATGAACCTTGTGATCTTGCTTGTTGTTTGGTTCTATGATATGTTGATTTTATCTTAATTAAAGTTGGTATTTTGAAGTAAGTTAGGGGTTTTATATGTCTTGAAACATATAACACCACTATATTTTCAAGTAGACAAATTTGGTAGGTTTATTACATTCTTTTTGCGACAATGGTAAGTATATCTCCGAGATTTAGTTTTCATTTGCATTCAGACACTAAAAGTGTTATTTTGGTTAAAAGAGTTTATTTTTGGATTGCATGAATGGCAATGTCATATATGGGAAGAAAGTGAGGTAACCAATTTGAGAGTGAGAACTAGATACCCCGGTGTATTAACTTAGGCATCCCAGTCCTATAAATAACGAGCGTTTGTTCTCTAAACTTCACAACACCATCATCAAACACTTTTCTTTCATTTCTCTTATAGTATTTTCTCAATGGCAGGATTTTCGAGCAAGGGCGATTGCAAGAGCAAAATGTTGACAATTGAAGCAACAGATGCTCGGAGTGATCCTTTTTTCAAACGTAGTTTCAACATCTTTAAGAAGGTCACAGAACTCTGGACCTTATGTACTTTAGAAAATGTCTTTGTTGTCCTATCTTTACGCGGCGAGGCGTTTTATATTGGTAACCCCCCAGTTTCGAAAACTTGTAAGCAACCAGATTTTGATGAAATCAATCATGCAATGGACATAGAAGAGGCCACGTTGCTTCGGCGTATCAAAGAGGCCTCCGATAAACTCAAAAAAGATAAAGCTAAATCTGTTGTAATTGAGAAACTCGAGAAGGCAAGCATAGAGAACGAAAGACAGGGCCTAAACTCGGATAAACTACCTGATGATCTCAGCATCGATGAGCTTGCAATAGTAAAAGAAATGGTTCTTGAGTGCAGGGCGAAGCTTCGGGAACGTATGAAAGAACTTGGCCTTGAGGTTGCTACTTCAACTCCGATATCTACAGAAGAAAGAAATGATTCTCTCAATGGTTCCAGCAAGAATGATTCCTCTGGTGATGATGATCATGAACATTGATTTTGTAAAATGATATAGTCATTCCGTCTTGAGGAATGCAAACAAAATAAAATTGAAAATCAATAATAATAAAGTGGTTTGTCCTATGTCTACCATTTTTACGTGACATTAAAATGTTCTATAACGCAATATCTATTTAGGTTGTAAGGAATGGGAAAAAAGTTAATGGAACTAAAGCTTTGAGATTTGGTGAGAAGCCTTGATTGTTTCGTACACAATCTGATTACACGGAGTAATTCATTTTTCAAGCCAAATAATATTGTTTAATATAATTAAATTTAAATTTAATATTTATTATTTTATAAACATAAACGAAGGTAAACATAATTTAATCCTATTTATCAGCCGAATTTGAGAAACTGTTTATAAGCCTGGCCCATAAAACTTTTCTAGGGGCAATAGCTACGCACTTGTACGTGCTACGTATCGCTGACAGTATAAGGAGGTAAAAAAAAAAAGGCTTTTCTTTTTTCATCAGTGAAAATCGAACAAAAAATGGCGATGGCGAACGTGCGATCTGGTCTCCTCCGATCCGCCCTTCGCGCCGGATCTCGTCCTGCTCCTCCTCCCAAGCGAGGCTTCTCTTCCTCTTCTAGTCACGACGATGCTTGTACGTGAGCTTTTCTCTCTCTTGTTTATCTTTTTTGCAAAATTTCAACTGTTTTTTTAATCTCATTTAATCGTTTTTTCTTTATTAATCTATTAATTGCTTATATTTTGAATTTATTCTTTAGTTCTGTATTAGAAGTATAAGAAGTAAAATGTGGACCTCAGAAAGCAAGTTTTATGGTTAAATTCCAAACAGCTTTAAAAAAATATATAATTATTGTTTTCTACATGATCTTTGAAATTATAATTTTATCTTTTTCAGATGAAACGGCGAAATGGGAGAAGATTACATATTTAGGCATTTTAACCTGCACTGGTTTAGGGTTCTATAACCTATCGAAGGGTCATCCCCACTTTGAAGAGCCTCCTGTGAGCTTATTTTCATTATGTTTAATTTTGTTCAATTTTTTTTTCTGCAAATTTCCATTCACATTTCAAAGATAAATTACTTTGTCGTAACTGATTGTTGGATGTGTTATGTTGTGTAAAATTTTGCAGCCATTCCCCTATTTGCACATTCGCAACAAGGAGTTCCCATGGGGTATGTTATCGTAATTGTTATGGGTTTCAATTTATTTAGACTTTAATTTGATTTTTTTTTTGAAATTCAGATTGGGTCTTTCCATGACGTTAATAACATAGCTGGATTTTCATTTCCTTTGTTTTGTTCTCACTCATTTGGCTGCCATAGCTGGATTATCATTTTCTTTGTTTCTTCCCACTCATTTGGTTAGAACTCCAGGATCGGTAGGAATTCTATGCAAATTTAGAGAATCTGGGATGTATCCAAAACCAGAGTCGAATTGAATTCTATTGGCTTTGGTTAATTGGAGATAAAATCAATTCACTTTTTTTTTTAAAACACATACTTGTCAAGTATACAAACACTTAGGTAACTTATATGGACTTAAAATTTGTTGGCTTGTAGTGGCATTGTGCATTTTCAATATTATGGAAATGTGCTAAGTGCTAACTAGCCATCCAATTATGGTCTGCTTTTTTTTTTTTCTTTTTGTTAAACTTAATTTGATTAGCTGTCACTATTAGTTTCCATGTTCCTACCCGTCTGAATATGGCTAAATTTCCACCCTAATTCCTCTCTCTCACTTGATCTTTCTTTGCAGTTCTATACTAGGTTAGAAGTAGAAGTGGTTTTGTATGTTGAATGTTTACCTCCTAGTTTATTTTAGATTATGCTTTAAACATAATAATACTAGTTGAAAGTTTTCTCCAATACAGAGAACTAGGTGAAGTTCCCTTTCAGCTTATCTTACGTTCCTTGTTCTTAAACATACAGCAGAGCATTTCAAGTTCTCTTTGTAGGCCTTAGTCCTTAATAAATTGCTAAGGTTTGGATTTTACATTTAAAATTCGTTTTCGTTCAGAAATACTATAATTACTTAAGTGGCCTTAACTGTCTAGTTTTATCTTGTTTTGACCTACCTGAGGATGTTATAAATAGCAGAATTAAGTTCTTATTTGTACGAGTTTGTGGTCTGAAATTTCATAAAGCATTTTGAAATTTCTTTCCCCTTTTCAAGATAATAGAAAGTTCAATTAATGTTCCTGCTGGGAGGATAGTTTTTAGCAAGAATATTGCTAATGAACTGTCAGAAACCAACATCTTCCTTATTCATAAAGTATGGTGCCTAGGCAATTGCATGATGATAATAACTGACAATTGTTTTAGCCTTGTCAATGTCACTAGGTGGTGGTGCATTGATTATACATCTCTAAGTTCAATTTGAATCTCAGAAAATATAACCACGATTGTATTTGTTGTGCTTGATGTGCATGTTTACACGAAACATGTTGATCAGTGATAATAATTTTGCGTTTGTAGAGATGAATGTATGTTTGGTTAATGACAGTTAAAATTTTATCAATGGTATTTCAGGTCCGGATGGTCTGTTTGAAGTGAAGCATCACTAGCACAACGGATGTCTTGTTGGATGCATATTTCCAATTCTGAGTTTAGCCCATTTCTTCATTTGTTACACAGATCAATCAGATAACTGTGGATGCATTTTACTTTCTTGATTTCAAAACTTGCACCTGCAAGTTCTTCTGTTCTTTCTTATTTTTTGGGCCGGTTGTCTACTATACACTTTTGTGAAATAAGATTAATAAATGGTGGAGCTTAGAATGAATAGCTTTAGTAAGTAGGGTACTGAGTGTCATTCTTCTCTCAAACTCAAAAACCCGGCCTAAAAATCCGGTTTATGTTTGTTTCACATAAAATAAACCAAATAACTTGTAAGTCAACGTAAAATAATTTTTTTTTTCTTGTAAAATAAATTTTTTTTATGAAAAACAGAAGTCATTTTTCGAGAAAGAGCTCTTTTATATGTAATTTTATTTTTATATAAAAATTAACTTAAATAAAGTTTAATATTATTTTATTGATAATAAGTTTATTTTTATTTTTAAAAATATTTAAAAATATTAAAATATTAATATAAAATATTATATTTCTCAATATGATTAAACATACATATTTAATTGCTTATATTTAGTTATATAATAAATTACTAATATAATTTATTATTTTAATAAACTATTTAATATTTCAATTTTATTTTAATAATAAATTTTAAAAATGGTAATTTTAATAATATTCTTCACTTATTATTGAAAATATTCAATATTAATATTTTAATAATAAATATTTATTACAATTATAAATATATTAATAATAAATATTTTGTAATATAAATGTTAAAATACGTCATAAGTATATGTACTTTTCACAAATTTGCAATTTAATTTTTGTATTTTTTTTAAGAATTTCGTCTTCTACTTTTCATATTTAAAAATCAAGTTTAATTGTTGATCTTGTTAAATTTTTCCGTAAATTTTGTTGATGTCACATTTTTAAATAAAAAATAACATTAGTCATATAATTAAAAAATAATGTTGTATTGAACCTGAATTTAATAAAATATTTTTAATTGAAATAATTTCAATAAAACTGTCAAACAAAAAAAATATTTTATACAGATTCATCCAAATACTAAAAAATATTAATCTTTTCAGCAAAATAAATCATTTTTCAGAAGCAATTTCAGTGAAACAAAATGAACTCTTAAACTCGAATTCAAACCCAGTGGAAATCTATCTGATTTCTGAAAAGACCGAATCCAAGCCAAAAATTAGTCGGAATCGATACAGGTAAACTCTCACTGTGGCTTCATGTGGTCTGATTGATCATCTCAGCTGCAACAGTTGAGAAGTACAGAGGTTAGTGACTAAAGGTTCTGGCTATGATAGACACTGGTTTGAAGAAATTAATACTAGTTACTCCAATACCATTTCTTTTAAGTGCTTTTCAGTTGTTCTTGTGCATGTTATTGGTTTTCCCATTGTCTCCTTGTCAAGGATGTTTAGGCCTTCACATTGTCACCTGGTGGCAAGTGGCTTCCATTGATTGTTTAGGGCTATATTTGTCAAATGAAGATGTCAATCTTGACACTTCACTTCATAAATGGATTGCTCCTTTAATAATAAGTAGAGGTGAGTATTCGAGTCGAATCGAGTAAAAAAAATTTCGAATTAGTCGAGTTGATGAATCTCATTTTAGCAACTTAATTTAATTTGAACTTTTTAATCGAGTCGAAAATTTTCGAATCAAATTAACGAATCTTATTATTTATACTCAATGTTACATTTACATGGATAGATTATTTAACTAGTAGACGAAATACAAACTTTTAGATTAAATTTGAATAAAGGAAAAAAGGAAAGTGGGGCGATTCGGGAAGGAAAGTAAGACTAATGGGTAAACATTTATCAAAACGATATAATTTTGTTATTTTTTTATTTGAATTTTCGAATAACTCGAATTAAAGGTGAGCGTTCGATCGAATCGAATGAAATTGTTCGAGTTAAATTAGAAAAATTAATAATGTTAAATTAAAGTCTTGTTACAATATAACTATTTTCATGTTGGAACACATAAATTTGAAACCATATATATTTGAAAGCTTTTTAAAAATAAAATAATAAAAAAATAAGATATTTTAGTATGATAAACTTGAATAATTAATTACTTATATAAATTCCAAAATTATTATTTTATAAAAATTTTAAATTTTAAATTTTTTTAGATTTTTTAAAATTAAAAAAAAATAAAAAAACAAATTTTAGAATTTTTATAAATATTTTGAATTTTAAAATTTTTTTTCAATTTTTTAAAATTATTTTGATTATTTTGTAATTTTTATGAAGAGATAGATCATAGGGACAAAAAGAGTATTTATTCGAATTATATGAATTATTCGAATTGTAAAAATTCAATTCTACTCGAACTCGAAATCCAAAATTTCTTATTTGAATTGACTCGAATAATTCTATTCGAGTTAACTCGAAATTCAATTTTTTTTTTTATTTTTCGAATCGAATCAAAATTTATTCCCCTAATAATAAGTACACTGATGAAGAGTAAATTGCTTCTAACAAGGCACCTTAATGGTCACACGAAAAGGCCCTTCATACACTTAGTATATTAGCTGAGCAAGCAACTGGTTAAAACTAGAAAGTGTACAGTGTCCCTCGTTTGTGTTAAATGTTAACCCAATTTGAAGCATCGGACCCGATATTAATCTTTCCCAAGGTCATAATTTGGGTTTGGCCTTCGGAAAATGCTATAACAGAGAATGCATTGGCATTTGTGAAGTGAAACAGCTGAGTTGCTTGAACAAAAAAATTTAGGAGAAAAGGGTTAAGAGAGATACGAATTCGAGTTCTGAAATGTGCTTGGATACTTCAATCCCTTTCTAGCCGACGGAAAAATTTGGGCATCCATCCGCATCCAATCGACTGTTTTTGAGTTCGAGGGCAAGAGGGCGTTAAAACTGTCCTGCATCCACATAGAAATTCTGATTATTTGTGCCTGTCTACATCATCTGGGAATCATAGTTCGAAATGGCGACTCATGCCTGCAACTGTTTCTGCATATGAAAAGTAGTGAGCATTTTGTCCATGAGCAGGGGATAGAGAAATGTCAAAGCATACAATACAAGCTATAACACTTGGGAGATAAAAAAGAGAGGTTTCCCCTGTTGTGTGGGCCTCAGCTAGCATTCTCCTCTTTTCTGACTGTCTTGACCTTTGCACCAAACATTCTCTTTTAAGCTCTGGACTCCTTTCATATTTTAATGTTGTTTAGAACATGGAGGAGATGGTGGCCCATGTCCCCCCCACGTGACTGTTGCACCAAAGTCTACCTCCATATACTTTCCCAAGGGATTAAGCTTTGCTGAGTTTTTAGGGATAAAGCCATGAGATGATGATATATATTAGCTGCCTGAGACGGTTAGTGGTGGCTGTCATGAACGCTCAATGTTTATTAAAACCAAATTGAAAGGATTATTAGGTTTGGCAGTGTAAGAAATCAATCATACACCCAGTAGTGCAGCTGAGCAGATGAGATGAGATGACGCAGACAAGTGGGTTTTTTTTTTTTTTTTTTTAAAGTTTGGATCTTCAATTCAATACATTTTAGTACCAAAAAGGGTAAAACTGTTCCTGTTTTGTACAATTCGGGGACTCAAGCTGAAAGCATAAACCAATGGACCAAGGGCCGCAAGAATTAAAACCTAGTCCGCTATCAAATTTAAGTTTAATTCCTTAAACAAAGTGAAGTATCTACATATTTGAGATAAAATAATTTTAAAATTTGAAGTTGGAATTATAATGGGAGAGTTTGACACATAATATGAACATACTTCAAAGCTTGAAAAACAAATTTGAATCAAAATTCTCATCAACCCAAACTTCATTCAAGTAGCCTTGGCCTTGAGCTTTTGGTTCCAGCAGTTGTCTGCCTTTCTCTTAGCTATCAGCAACTGTTTAAAAATTCGTACTTATTGTTATACTATTAAAAAACTGTCTTTCCAAGCAAATTCCACTTGGGTAGAGAGATTAGGTTTAATTGAATAGGAGGTTTTTAAATTATGTCTTTTTGTTTGAGTTAGTTACTTCAATTTTTTTGATCGAATCGAGTATCTAAACTTTATTTCGTGATCAAAGTTTATCTCTACCGTTATATTTCATAAAAATAAAATCAGAGGCAATCAGGAAGCGTCATGTCACTGTCATTAAAATCTAATTCAATATATTTTTTATTGAATTAGATTTTAATGACCTGGTAATATGGCGCTTCTTGATTGGCTTTGACTTTTTTTAACGGAGTGCAATGGCAAGGGCCAAGTTTGTTTATGAAATAAAGCTTAGGTGCCCGGTTCAACCAAAACAGAGTTTAGGTACCTAATTCGAACAAAGGGCATAGTTGAAGGGCCTCTTGTTCAATTAAGCTAAGGAATTAAGCAATCCTTATCTTATGACTACTTCACCAAAGGGATTTCATAAAGGGGACCCCCCGAATCTCAAGGAAATATTTGAGAGGATCGACATATGGTTTCTCCTTATTTTTCAGTATCAATTCTGTAAAATAGAACATTACTTTAACTGGTTATCAAGTCAACTCGGATGTCTCATAACTTAACTAATTACCATTCATCCTAAAATCTAGATTTTAAGATCTTCACTCAATGAGACCCACAATAGGTCCAAACTTTTTATAAAAGTCTTTTCTCTCTATCAAAGGAAGCAGAAGATCTTTTACTATAAAAACTATGCTCAAACTTTGCCAAACATCTTAAAAAATACTTCTTAGTAGCTTTCAACCTCTAGATGGTGTGAACTACCTTAAACCATTGACCCCCAGATATTGTATCAACAATTTGTGTTGTGTGTAGGAAAAAATTTAGTGTTAGCTCATAAGGATCAACTCAAGATTGTCGATAGGGAAGTTGAATTGACTTTTGAGATTTTGTGGTGGAAGCAATAAATATTGTGCAACAAAGAACACAAAATTTATAGTGGTTTGGTCCCAATTGCCTATTCCGTTACTTTAGCTTACCACAAATAAGGATTTCCCCAAATTCACTAATTTGGTAACATTTGAGGACAATGTTTAATCTTACAACTTCTTTAAGATTTATGCCACAAAATCTTAAGATTGTAGTCCCTTAAGGTTTCTACCCAAACCTTAAGAATTAACCATCTCTCAAAGAGAACAAATAAACAAACTAAGAAGTAATCCTTACAAAATCAAAATGCTTGCTAATTAAGCTCAAATACAATGAAATACACTTGAGCTAAATGAATACAATGAAAGCTCACAATTGTTTACAAGAAAATGTATGAAAGAATTAAGCTATTAGGTTGTTTTGATTGATCTTTAAGCTTTGTACATGTCTCTTGTTGTTGCAAGATCTTTGGAAGATGATATTTAAACTCTTTAATTAATTTCCAACCATTGTGGTTGTTGTAAGAGTGAATAGAGCCGTTGGGATGATAATATCAGCTCATTTAATTCATCTGCAACATCGAGTATTGATACCTACTAAAAAGGTGTCAACATTTTTTGTAATTAATGCAAATTTCAATGACCGTTGGAGCAGAGATATCGATACTTGATAAAAGGTATTCATATTTTTTTGCAAGGTATCGATACTTTTTGTCATTGTTTGAAAACTCGTAAAAATAGAATGTCAATTCGGTATCGATTTTAGCATGGGCATCGATATCTTCAAAATTATCGATACTTGGCGAAAAAGTATCGGTAGTTTTTGGCCTGGAGCAATACTGACTTGTTTAAAAATAGTTTTAGCATGCTTGAAAATGTTTGATTTAATTGAAACCGTTTTAACTTGATTTTATCATTTTGTTCAACTTAACTTTTATTCAAAAACACTTTAACTTTTATATCAAAATATATTATCAAATAAGGCTTAGTTTAACATCTAGAATACACTCAAATGCAGCAGTGAACAACTTTATTCCCCCACTAGTAAAGCCTTAGAGGCTAAGGTTACCGATATTATTTTGATTATGATGAATCGTAAGACCCATGCTTTCCTCAACTACCTCACCAAAGCCACAAGCATGATCCCTCACAAGTCTTAGTTGCTATTGAAAATCAGCATCCTTGTATGGAGATTCCTTATATGCATACTATTCAATATTATTTGGAGCTACAAGCCTAGAATGAATGTCGCTAGGCCCAACTACATGAGTGCCATATCCTCAACATGAAGAGTATTGGCTCATGGTCATCTCATTAAGACAATCAGAACATGCTTGGGATGAAAAACCATGGGATTAAGAAGATCAAGGAATCTTCCTACACTTGAATCATGCCTTTGTGCCCTAAAATAGTTTGGATTAGGGGGAATAATAGTACCAATGATCCCTCCACCGAGTATGAAAGGAAGATACTACAACTAATCATGAAGATCATCAATCTAAAATGTTGAAACATTGATTCCATTTCTTAGCTATACCTAGCTTAATGCCCTACAAGAACAAATTTTATAAGAAGTTATAAGGGTAAGGGTCCTTACACCCCCTTGCCAATGTAGTTAAACCCCATAAAAAGAGTTTACGATAAATTTTTGATTTCAGAAAAATAGATAATACATCACGAAAGACCGTCCTCATCTAAATAATCTCAGAAAAAGACATATAGGAATGTTCATAAAGCAACCCGTTTGTCACTAAGAAATATAATGACATGAAGACCCTTGAGTAAAAGCTTAAAAGTTTGAAATCCCAGATTACTGATTCAAGAATTCGGGAAGTCCTAGATTGTTGGTGCATCACAACAAGTTTCCTTAAAACATTTGACTTTCATAAAGTAAAGTTAGATGTCTCGATGTGAGAAGAGAATAAGATTCACTCAAAGGTCAACTTACGATTCTTTCAAATTCTCGAAATAAAAAATATTGCCGAAACAAAGAATATTGCCTTGATTTTCTTGAAAATGGTTTATGTATTTTTAAAAAAGAATTAAAATGTCATGCAAAAATAAATGAATGAGTATGTACATAATTTACAATTATAATGGCAAAATAATAAAATACATGAATATAAATAATTAAATGAAAATAATTAAATACAATTAATAACACAATAAAAATATCATTATAGTATTAAATAAAATAACAATATAATCACAGTAATAATGACAATAAATATTAACTAATTAATAATATAAACAACAATAAATATATATATAAAACAAAAATATGAGAAAACTCTAAAATACTTAAGTTAAAGATACAATAAAGCATGTAATTAATTTAAAGGCACAAAATATGACATACAAATCAATGAATAAATATAATTAAATGGAATCATAAAATTATCTAACATAATTAAATTAAGGATTAATCAACACGTAATTAAATAAAAAGCAAAAAATAAAATTTAATGATAAATAAATAAATAAACAAACAAGATAATAAAAATAAATGCAAATTAAATAAATAATAATAAAAGAGATAACAATAAAATGACATGAAAATAAATAACAACAATATAAATAAACAAAAAAATAAAAATTAAATGCTAAAATAAACAAACAAATATAAACAATAAAAAATAATCGAGATTAAGCATGAAAATAAATGACAAATAAATAAATAAACAAAAAAATCAATAAATTAAATATCATATAAACAATTAAATATAAATAATAATAAAAAAGAAGACGAACTCCGAGCAAATCCGAAGGAAGCCATGGGTCTCACATATCCAAAGGAAGCCAAGGACAAATCAACATCAAAAAGTAAAAAAAAACTAGATCTATCTTTGTTGTTTTAGTTTCAAAAGAAGAAATAAAAAAAGAAATAAAAATACAAATCGATACATTCAAAATTTTTAACTTTGATTCTATTGATGCGTGTATGAATATTCAAAGAAAATCTCTCAATCTTATTAAAAAAATTCCTCTCTGAAAAATCATCCCCTTTTACATTTGATTTCGTGTTTTTTATAACACAAAATTTACATCTTTTTGTGATTTTCTTTCCTAGTTCTGTATAAAATTTACATCTTTTTGTGATTTTCTTTCCTAGTTCTGCATATTCTCAAATCTTGGAGATTCTTTGGGCAAAAGCAACAGCGGTCATGCATCTAAGGGCAACTGCTAAGTTTTTCTATCTTTATTTTAGGTTTTTTATTTTTGAACTTAAAAAACCCGGACAAAATTGAACTGCAACACTCTCGATTAACAATTATCTGTGATAGCAACTCAGTCATCAAGTTGTCATGAAATCTTGTGTTGCATGGAAGAAACAAGCTTATTGATATAAAATATTACTTTTTGCGAGATCTTAGCAATGAAGTAGCAATTGAAATAGAATATTACAGAAGTAAGGAGCACGCATATTGATGTATTTTTCTCGCATCTAATTTCTCTATTTTTAACTTTGAACTTACTAATTTTAACTACTATAAAACCTATAAAAGATTAGAAGCCTTTGGATTTATTAACCAATTCAAGTTAATAATTCGTTTTTCTCTCTTTCTCTACTTCCAAGTGTAACATTGATGAACCATCATCTTACCCTTGAAACCTAAACGAAAAATCTTTATCCAACGAAATTCACAATATAAGTCCAAATTCTCTATAAAAACCTCTACTCTCAATCAATGACGGGAACTCTGATCAAACTTCGCCAGGCATCTTACAAATTTACTTTTAGGGAGTATTGGAACTCACAAGATGTGAGGTGTTCCCATTAAATTTGGTGGTCTTTTTTCCCAATCACGATGATTCATTTCCCCTCTCGTATAATACATGCTTCCATTGTTTTGCCCCCCAAACAGCTGAATTAATTTAAAAAAGACACCGGATTTAAGCTCAACACTTTTGACTAAAAATTTAAACCCATATTTTTTGGCTTGTAGATAAGACTGCTTCTGAGATTCCTGACGAGCTATTAAAGTTTTAAGGGTGAGATGGAGAAAGAAAAAGATTGGAATCTTGTGTTTTCTTACACGCCAAGAAACAATGCAAGAAACCAAAACACAACCCAAATCTGCCACACTAGTTGAGTATAGATCGCCCCAAGAGATTGAGATATCATCTCTTTTTGTTTGCAACTAAGCATTAATTAGAACTTATTTAATCGTTATTTCTTCGATTTCTTATTTATGTTCACATATACTTGTTTGGATAGTTGGAAAAACAACACTTGTGGCACATGGGGAAACTGTGAAAACCAAATCATTGTTTACTTTTTAAGCAGAACTTTTTTCCAGTCTTTTTTTCCCTAATTTCCAGATCATCTCTCCGACCCCCTGTATCTTTTGGGAAACTTTTTCACTTCACAATAAGCATGATTACATTCAGACGTCATAACGATTAGCCCAAGAAATCGTATCCAAATATGCGTATATAAATTATAAACCCTATACGCTTACAAATATACGGTCCAAATAAAATAGCTGAAAGAAGTGAGAGATGATGAACAGGAGTAATTAACCGACATGAATACATGATCATGGAAATCAAAAAGGAAAGAAAAAGGGTTACTAATGATTCTCTTACAGTGATTTACATGGTTCAAAAATGGGTATTCAGGAAGTTAAATTTCAGTTCCTTCAGGGGTTGAAGATGAAGTTCCCACATTTGCATTTCCAACTAATGGGCTTGTAGTTGGAGCTGCCATCTCCTCTTGCATAGGCAGCATTTGAGACTAATGTTGAAGAATTCTTGTTGCTGTGTTTGGCTTGGGGATTTGTGGGCACTAGAATGGCTTCACAGTGCCCGCATGAACTGCATCTTCTCTCACACCTTGGCGGCCTTGAACCTATCCGACCTCTCAAAATCGTTTTTTCTTCATTTACCATCTATTCCAAAGTAACAAGGTTAAAGAAACATTCTCAGCATTGGTTTTTTGTTCCATTTATGAGAATTTGAGTGCTTGCAAGCTAGCTCACCTTGGAGAAGCTATTGGATTTGGGGTTTGGTCTACCTGCAAAAAGAAGTAGGGACAAGAAGATTCACTTCAAATTGAATCAAGTAGTCGAAACTATTTAAAACTTATATTACCTTCAACTTTGTATCTCACTTGCGTCGAGCTTAAAACCAGAAGGAAAAGAAGGAAAGAATAGCATGGTCCCCGGCAAGATATGAAACCGTGACTTATCATTTTGACGAAAAGGACAAGGAAGGCAAAGGGTTCGGGGAAGAGTAGAGACTTCAACTTAAATAAAGCATTTCAAAAGGGGGGGTTGGATAATGGAAGTATGGAAAGCAAAATGGCAAAGATCTAACAAGGCAAGTGGTTTGGGTGAATGAGATGACAGTTGACAGCATAATAGAACCGACATCTCGCTCTCTGTTGAAATGATGGAACGTGGAATGACAAATAAGTTACGCAGAAATCAAAGGAAGAGAACCCCTTTTCAACCTCGTTTGTCGAGCCCCATTACGATCCCCCACTTCACCCCTCACCCTTCACCTTACAACAACAACAACCCAACAAAACCGAGTTACTAGGAACTCGCAAGTTGCAGCAGAGAGCGGCGACAACACAGAAGCCTTTGAGAAACAAAGATGATTCAACCTAAATAATGAAAAAACAGTAAGGAACCCGAACAGCGAAAGAAACATACACCAGAAACGCCACCCACATCCCACAATCAGACGTCAATGAACGCAGCTGTGGGAAATGAGTTCTCATTTTTCACTTTCCTTAGATATGTGTACGTGTATGTGTATGTGTATGTGTGTATACATATTTCTGTTTGCATTTCCTGTGGTTGTTCAGAATTTGTAGCTCTTTATATGCTGACGATGTTACTTTTTATAAATTAAGCAAAAATATTAATATATGATCAATATGTGATTGTGGATGATAAAGAATTTCTTTTTTGTATTTTAAATGTTTAATTACTTTTAGTTTAATTAATTTTAATTATTTATTTTGACATAATTAATTTTTTATTTTGGATTTTTAATAATGTTATTTTTTTATCAATATTCATTTTTTAAACATAGCTTAAGCACACATTTTTAACACGAATTTTCTATGATACTAACAATAATTTTTATTTTTATGGAATTGATGGCTTTGTGAAGACCATATCATACTTTAAGCAAAGCGATCCTCTTAATTAATTCCCTCCATTAAGAATCAAAGTAATTTCAACCCTAATAAAAAATAAAATTTAAAAATATTGTTTATTAAAACAGAGAAGACTCCAAATAAATATAATCATTTCTGCCTTTAAATTACATGTCATTTGACAAATGTATGTCATACATTAGCTAGTTTTATCCCCTTATAAAAAAAAAAATTTAACACCGCTAAACTCTTAACGTTTCGGGATACAAATTAGGGGGAAAATGTCAAAAGCTCATATATCAAATATTATATTAGGCTAAAAATAAATAATAAGTAAAAATCCATTAAACAATTAGCATTTCGCTTTTTCTGGGATAAAGAGGAAAATGTTATTCTGTTTAAATGAGTTCAGCCCATAAGAAAATTGATTAAAGCTTAAATAAGAACAGGATAGGCTTTGTTTATTAATCATGTTTAGGTCCATTGGAGCCCATAAGAAAATGGGCTAATAGCCTAAACACCAAAGTTTAAAAAAAAAAATCATACCAAATCATATATAAGGTTAAAAAAAAAAAAAAAAAAAAAAAACATTTTCTATGTTGCATAGCTTATTATTTCTCATGATAATAATCTGTCACATATAACTGTTGATTACACTGAAAAAATAATTCAAGATAAATCCATTATAAAAATATAGGGACAAATTTGGAATAAAAAATTACATATATTTTATTAATATCTCCATTATCCTGATTGTATAATAAAAGTATTAGATTATATTCGGTATAAAAAATCTCAAATTACAATTTAAATTTAATTTGGTTAAATATAAAATCTAAAATGGAAGCTATATAATTTTTTTTTTATAGTAAAACAAACAAAAAATTACATTAATCTAATCCAGTCTAAAGGAATATCTTCGACTAAATGAAGCCCCTCGTTTCTATAGTGATACGATCAACCTCAAAATTTTCTTCGCGAGGTATACACTCAAGCTTCCATTGACCTATATCTATCAAGTGCTGTTGAATATGCCTGATAAGCGTTGAAGAAGATGTCTTTGAGAAGGATTCCTGGATATCTCAAAAAGTCTCTTGACTATTTGATCTGATCACCACTCTATCAATTTCTGACTCTATAAAATCATTCATCCATCAAAAACACCCCATAATTCGATGTTGAAGACCAAACAATGTGCCAAATTCCTATTAAACCCAAGGACCCTACCCCAATGACAATCCCTCAACACCCCTCCAACAACGACCAACTCGGTGTCTAACTTCACAGCCCCATCTGAATTCAAACAAATCCAAGAAGTAACATCGAAAAATTCATTATCGTCGTCGGTTAGGGTCTTGAGGGTCTTTCGATCATCTATTGCAATTTATCTTTCAATTTTTAAATCCTTTTAATCATATTTAATAAAATATTACATCATGCATGACTAAAAAACCATTAAATGAATATCATTACAATGCAAAAGGGACAAAAATGTCATTTCCACGATTTTGGAGACTTCTATCGGTACCTGTTGGACAAGTATCGGTAGTTGTCAAGTCAATAAACAATTCAAGAAACAGTGTAGACTTCTACCATTACCTATGACAATTCTACCAATACAAGTGAGACACATCTACCGATACAAGTCATACTTCTACCGATACAAAAAACTCTAGAGAGCTAAGAAGTCCTACCCTGCATATTTTACCGATACAAGTACATAGACTACCGATACTCTTATAAACAGAACTATCGATACTTGTTATACAACTATCGAGACAACTCAAATCAGTGAACAATCTCATCCTACCCTGTACTTCTACCGGTACATGCATGAGTTCTACCGAAACAAGTATGCAGAATTCAACGAATCATGCATAAACTCAAGTTTATCAACCATTCATCATTTCATAACTTCAAATACAATATATTAATACATTGTACATAGTTTCAAGACATTTCATACATCTCATAAAGTATGTATAACACATTGAACTAACATACAAAATTATGTTAAACATTTAACTAAAATTCACAATAAGGAATTCAATAATCCCATACAAGTAGTACAAAAGACAATTTCATCCTAGTACATGCCATATAACCAAGTGATAAAAAACTACCAATGAACTGTGCGATAGTGTGACTTCTTGAGATGATCCGATCTTCAAGCAGCAAAATAATCTACAAAACAACAATAACATCACCGGTAAGCTTCATAGCTTAGTAAGTTCAATGAGTTCATAAATTTATCGAATAAATTATGTGGTACAATATGAAAATCAAACGAGCTAACAGAACTGTAATTCAGTGATATTTATCCAATTTCATCCTTATCGACCCAAAGGTCATTTCTGTTACTAATATATGATGCTGCTCACACTAAGCTAACAAGGACTCGCATCACATGCGGTACCTCAGCCATCAATTCGGTATAACAGTTCCCTACAATGCTGCTCACACTAAGCTGACAAGAATATGCAAACTAGCATAAATCTCAGCCATCGTAAGGCCTATAATCCAATCTTGGATTCTATTCACTTTTCAGTGACTCACGATATTGTAGAGATTCCATAACAAATACAGGATCTCAACCATCGAACCATTTTAAAACTTTTGGCACAAGGTCGTGTAAATCTCCTTCCGTCGTTTCCATCTTTTACATCTTCAATTGTCGTTTCCAATTTCTTAACAATCATAAAAAAGACAATTATAAGCAGTTGCAAGTAAGAATTTAACATTACGAACTTACCAGATTAAATTACAGTTACGGATAAGCTTTACAGGTTACTCTGCTAATTTTTCTTTTTCGCGATTCGGGGGACGCTCGTAATCTAAATCAACAAATCATTCAA
The DNA here is from genome assembly GCA_039519145.1 of Kokia cookei. Taxonomy (NCBI): domain Eukaryota; kingdom Viridiplantae; phylum Streptophyta; class Magnoliopsida; order Malvales; family Malvaceae; genus Kokia; species Kokia cookei. Next base: position 13,244,070 of record CM076908.1, read on the forward strand.
ATTTCCACATTAAAAATACAAATAGATCATTTAACACAATTTGATCTTTTTGGGAAAATTACAATTTTACCCTTAATATTTTTCTTTTATTCGTTTAGTCCTTAGGCATAAATCACGTAAAATAACCATTTCCTTTTCTCCACTATACCAGCCGAACATCAAAGGGAAAGTGTTCACTCCTTGCAAGCCATTATTTCATACCAAATACATGTAGTTTCATCATTTTAGCATTTTAGTCCTTAAACCCTAATTTCATCAAAAATTACTTTACAAAAAGGTCTAACCCAAGCATCAAGCATTCTAATCTATCAAAAGCTTTCAAGAACAAGCATTTTCAAAAATGTTAAGATTTCTAAGATTTGACAGATTCAAAAATTAGTCCCTCGATTAGCTAAATTAAGATATTATGAACTCAAAAACATAGAAATCATTAAAAACGATTAAGGTATACTTACCCAAATCAAAGCTCAAACCACAACAATGGAAAACCTAGTTCCTTTCTCCTACTCAGTCGTACAAGGAAGAAGAAGAAATGTCATTTTTTCCTCTTAAGTTTTATATATATACTTATGACATTTTTGTAATTTCTTTAACTTTTATCATTAAGTTTAATTAACCCATTATTACATTAGTTAAACTTCATTATATTCAATTCATATCCCATGACTATCCACTATCTAATTTCCTTTGGTTAATTTATTCATTTGGTCCCTATACTTAATCATACTCTACTTTTGTAACTTTTACAGTTTAGTCCCTTTTACTTAATTAACTATTCAAACTATATAATTCTTTTACCAAAATTTAATATGAAAACAATGACGCCATAAATGCACAATAAATAATAAATTTAAGACTCGAATCGTCGAGATTATGATCCCGAAATCACTATTTTTGACACCACTGAAAATCGGGCTATTACACAAGAACCTTCCCATTGACTGACGTTCTAACCTTTTGTCTCATGGAATTAGATACCTTGAGAGAAGAGTTGCATTGCGAGGCCCAATTGTAGGCTCTTTTAATTATTTCATCAACACTCCACTGATTACCTTAAAAAATGAAAAGATTTCAGTTCTTCCAAATGTGCCACACAATTAGGCTAAAGAAATACTGCCATTCTACTTCCTTCACGGAAAGGTTATAATAATTCCCCAAATTGGATTCAAGCCACTCTTTTAAATTTCTTGAAAAGAATCTACCTTGTTTTTCCACTGGTATAAGCTTAGACCACACTTCTTTAGCCACGGAACAATTCCTAATGGCATGTACGACATCTTTCGGTGTACTCTCAGATACCATGCAACACTCCTCATCTCTTATACCTCGCCTTTTTCGCTTCACTTATGTGAGTAATCTCTCTTAAAAAGCGAGCCAAAGAAACATTTGAACCCTCTGTGGTCCAAGGAATTTCCATACCACCTTCCATGCATCATCACATGAATTCCATGACCCCCTTTCTAAGCATTTGGTAAGCACTCTCAATAGAGAATGACCTTGATGTAGGCCCAACCCAAGCAATTTTATCTGGTCCTACTAAAGGATGAGGAGGAGGAATACTTACAATATGTCTAATGACATCCTTTGGTAACCAAACTCGAAACAAATTCATATTCCACGAATTATCTTCAGTCACCAATTCTCTGAGATCCATATTAGCATGAGAAGTAATGTGGTTAAAAAAAGGGCCTATGTTCGATATCCACTTATCCTTCCAACATTCTAATACTTTCCCCATTACCAATTGACCAAAATAAATTATCTTGAAGCAAGGGTCATATTCTAGAAAGAGACCTCCAAAGAAAAGAACATTTACTATGAGAAATGTCTTCTAGGATGCCTCATTTAACACCATACTTAGATTTGAGAACCCACACCCATAAAGACTCAGTGTTGGAAACAATATTGAAGCCCAATCTCAACATAAAAGGAGCTATTTTGATCTCTCAATTGTCGAAATTCTAGCTCACCGCAAGCCTTTGGTTGGTAAATCTCCTGCCATCTCACCAAAGATATCTTCTTGTTTCCCCTAGTCGTCCCCAAATAAATTTTCGCACCAAATATTCAATCTCTTAAATTCATTCTAAAACTATAAAAATTATTAAAATTTATAAAAAAAACCATTAAAAATATTAGAAATTATATTCATTTTAAAATCATTAAACATTATAAAAACTATTAAATTTACAATCGAAACATATTTTTTTTAAAAAAAATCATTTATTTCAATTTAAAAGGATTCAATTTTTTTTCACTTTATTACTTCCCATGTTTTAAATTTTGTTTAACTTCTTATATAGCTATGTCTACTTACATACCATTAATTTATATTTACATTTTATATTCTTACCTTTCAATTGAAAATGTAGGATCTTATTTTAAATATATTTATATGAAAAACTAATTGTTTTGAAATACCAATGAACAATTTTGTTAGATAATTCTTCTTGCAAATATGTTTTCGAACGAAGAATTAAATAAATAATAGAAGAGATAAAAAATAATAACTTTATTTGTTTGTGTAGTTTTAATTAATACATTAATGTTCAATTTAAATGAAAAAGATGTCATTTATGAATTTTAATAATTTTTAAATATATTTTTATGATTTTTTTATAATTTGTAATGATTTTCTTATAATGTTTATGATTTTTTATAATTTTGGAATTATGTTAAATATATGGAGACTTAGATTCAAATCAAATGAATTTAAACAATCATTTATTTAAATTCATTTTGGAATTATTTTTTTGAATTTTTTATTTTATTGATTTGTGTTGAATTATGACTCCTATTTCAAGTCAAATTTGAGAAATAATTTTTTAGTTAAACTCTGTTTATTTATTTCAATTAAACTCTGTTTATTTGTTTGAGTCAAACTCTTATTACTCTAAATTATTTTATTATTATTTGACTTAGGAATTTAGCCTATAAATAGACTCTTTTACAACCTTAGAAATATATCCATTAGAGTTTAGAACTCCTAATACTTGTGGAGAATTTAGTGTTTACGTTTTGAGGGTTCTTTATTTTTGGGTTTTTGGGGTTTAGTTTTTATCTACATCTTTTGTACTCTTCATTCTTTTGTTATTATAGTAAAATTATCTTTGCCCATGATTTTTTATCCTTTTCGGAGGGGTTTTTCCACGTTAAATTTGTGTGTTCAATTTCTCAATTTTTTCCGCTATTTTGACTTGTTCGTTGTTTAATCGGGTCGATCCCCAACAAGTGGTATCAGAGTTATTTCAGTTTTCGTAGATCAGCCCGTTTAGAGATGGCAACAACAAGGTTCGACATTGAGAAGTTCGATGGTGTCACAAATTTCAATCTGTGGCAAGTTCGGATGATGGTAATTCTAGTTCAGACCGGCTTGAAAAATGTTGATACCGGGAAAAAGCCTGAGAATCTAGATCAATTAGAATGTGAAGAGCTTGATGAAAATGCCCTGTCTGCAATTCAGCTATGCCTCGCGAATAGGGTATTGCAGGAGGTATTGATAGAGAAGACCTTATCCACCTTGTGAAAAATGTTAGAAACTCTTTATGCGACTAAGTCTCTGGCTAATCGCTTAATGCTAAAACAATGTCTATTTACGTTTCGCATGAACGAAGGTGAGCTTCTTAGAGATCACATCAGTCAATTCATTACTCTTTTGAATGATTTAAATAATGTTAAGGTTCAGATTGACAATGAGGATCAAGCTATGCTATTGTTATGCTCTTTACCCCCTTCATACAAATCTTTTAGGGAGACCCTGATTTATGGAAAAGACAAACTTTCATTCGAGGATGTGAAGGGTTATTTGTTGAGCAAAGACAAGTTTGACAATGAGTTTGGTTCTGATAGCAAGGCAGATAAGCAAGCTTCCGTTTTGATAGCATCAAAGAAACGAGACAAAAGGTGTCGCTATTGTAAGAAGTTAGGTCATGTCAAAACAGATTGTTATAAACTGCGAAATAAAAAGGCTGCTAAGAGTAATGAGAAAGATTTAGTTGGTGCTAATTTGGCTGATGAAAGTGGTGATGACTTCTTGTTAGTGTCAACGAGCGAAAGGTTCGAGCTTACATCCAAGTGGATCCTAGATTCATGATGTTCTTTCCATATGTGTCCCAACAGAGAATGGTTCTCTACATACAGTTCAATTGAAGGTGGAGTTGTGTACATGGGAAATGATTCATCTAGTAAGGTAATCGATATTGGTACTGTTAAAATTAGGATGCACGATGGCACGATTAGGACACTATCAAATGTCAGGTATGTACTTGATTTACGAAAGAATCTCATCTCTTTAAGTATTTTAGACTCAAAAGGTTGCAGAATCAACATTGAGTCGAGCAGCATTAAAGTGTCTCGTGGAGCTCTCGTTTTGTTAAAAGGTAAAAAGATCGGTAGTCTTTATATTTTGGAAGGTTCTATAGTGATCGGTGAAATTGGACGTCCTTCGTCCATTACGAAGTTGAAGACAACTCGTTTGGAGCGGAGGCAACTTGGTCATAAGAGGGAAAAAGGTATGATTGTTTCGTTAAAGAGAGGTTCTCTTTTGGATGCAGGTTTTGAAAAGTTATGGCACTGTGTTCGTGAAAATCAGACCCAGGTTAGTTTTGATTTGATAGTGTACAAGTTGAAGGCTAGAAGACTTCTAGTTTCTAAGCACAAATTCGACTTATTTAATTCCCTGCATAGTTCAAGGTAGGCTTGTGACGGGCTTTGGCAAAGATCGCATTGTGAAAATACGAGTCAAGGTGGAGATTTGTTGAATTATGACTCCTATTTCAAGTCAAATTTGAGAAATAATTTTTCAGTTAAGCTTTGTTTATTTGTTTGAGTCAAACTCTTATTACTCTAGATTATTTTATTATTATTTGACTTAGGAATTTAGCCTATAAATAGGCTCTTTTACAACTTTAAAAATATACCCATTAGAGTTTAGAACTCCTAACATTTATGGAGAATTTAATGTTTACGTTTTGAGGGTTATTTATTTTCGGGTGTTCGGGGTTTTGTTTTTATCTGCATCTTTTGTACTCTTTATTCTTTTGCCATTATAGTAAGATTATCTTTTCCCGTGATTTTTTATCCTCTTCGGAGGGGTTTTTTCATGTTAAATTTGTGTGTTCAATTTCTCAATTTATTCCGTTATTTTTACTTGCTCATTATTTAATCTAATCGATTCCCAACAACTTAACATTGTCATATCAATAATTGATATTGATGTAGGTTGTCACATCATGTATTTGTTGATCAACTTTGTCGTTAGTTTCTAATGATCAACATTAGCCAAAATATCTCACTAGTCAAAATTAATTGTAATTCAAGGGCTCAAATGTGAAAAAAATTGAGAGAGACTTACTAATTGAGAGAGACTTTGAAATTTTTTGAAGCACTTTTATACCATTAAACTTTTTTTTGAGTTCTTTCTAATTTCTGTAAGGAAATTATTTCCCAACCATCCCTCATGAATACTTACTAAACTATACTAATAATATTTAACAAAATATTTAAAATATTTTATTAATAATATTCAAATTTCATAGTTATTTAAATTATAAAATCATCCACTCCCCTTCTACCTTTCTATTGTATTCTTGATTCCACCATATCTAACTTTCACCAATACACATGGGCACTACTCTATTGCAGGTCGACTGACCATTTCAATCCCCAAAAGCACCGCTTTAGCCTCCCTATGCAATATATCAAGATTACCCACAACGGACCAACTGCGAGCTGCATTTAAGGTCCCTGCAGTGTGACGCAATTAATGCACCACAATTGTTATTGCTACCATCTACATTCAATTTGAAAGAGTCAGGGGTCAGTTTGGAGCAACGTGCGAAGCTACACTACTTACCCTTATTCATTGTCGCAAGCAAATTAGGTACCTGAAACGTATAATTATGACAGCAATTACTCACCTTCGTGAAATCAGGTTCGTCACCATCGCATATTCGCCAACTGGACGTTACGTCTCTCTTTAATCCATCGGTCACACCATTTTCGCACCAAATAATGAAAAATATCCATGCACCGCTCCACATGTCCAAGTCTTGCAACGTGGTCAAACACTATACGAGTTCTATAAATAGCGGCGGACCCACGTTAAGGTTCAAGGAGTTTTAATCTTTTCAATTTTTTTTATTTAATTTTTTATAAATTTACACTATAATCTTCTTAAAAACATGAGTAGATCTTTTCAAATTTTAATATTTTTTTAATTTTTTCTTTTGTATATATATTATAACCCTCTTAAAATGGTAAATTTTTAATTTAGACACTTTAAAATTATAAAATTTTAAATTAGTAATCATAAAATTATACTTTACCCCCTTCAAAAATGATAAAAATTTAATTTAACCTTTTAAAATAATAAAAATATAGGTTATAAAAATGATGAAAATATACTTATACTATTGTAAAAATATTCGATTTAATTTCGGCCCCTCAAAATTTTTTTTTAGCTCCGTCATTATCTACAAGGCTGCCAAATAACATGAATTGGACTTCCCATATCATTACTACGTACAAAAAAAAATTATATAAAAATGTAATCTCACGTTATCTCTATCGATTTTCAATAGAAAAATAATAAGTATAATTTTTTCTTTTAATTTTTAACTTTTTCACAATTTCATATAATTTTTTTTTTCATTCATATACACGTGGCATCAATGGTTAGTCACCTCCTTTGTAAATTGCACTTTGTTGGAAGAGCCTCCATCTGAAAATTACGACTTTACTACCACGTTTTAGTTTTTGAAACGTAAAAATATTGCGAGATAATTATACGAAGAGTTAACATATAATTTCCCTTTTTTAGTAGCAAAGTTGATGAAGAGATTAAGATTTTTAAATAAAAAATATAGAGATTTTATTTTAAAATTTTAAAAAAGTATACGTATTTCTAGTATATTTAAACCTTAAAAGTTTATATGATTAATTGAGAGATAAACTATAAAATAGTCACTTTTGTTTACTTTATATTATATTATAATTATTTATGTTTGAAATATTATGTTTTAGTTATTTACGTTATCGTTTTGTTTTAAAGTGGTCTATCTGTTATTAAGCTTCGTTACCTCCCTAACGGAAATCCTATATGACATTCCAAATGGGTTTTAAATGCCAATTCAGATGTCCAACTGTGTTTTCTTTTTCAGTTATAATTAATTTAAATTTTTTAATTAATTAAATTAAAAATTTATTTTCATCCCAACTGAACATTCAAATTGACATTTTAAACTCATTTGGACTATCACATAGGATTGATGTTAGGAAGGTAATTGAGCTTAACGACAGAGTGAGCACTTCGTCACAAAACGATAACGTAAGTGATTAAAACATAACATTTCAAACATAAGTAACTAGAATGTAACTTAAGGCAAATAAAAGTTACTATTTTTATAATTTATCTTTAATTGAAAGATAAAAACTAAGAATGAAATACTCAAAAGAAGAAGCTTAATTGTTGAAAAACCCTAAGCACAAAACACTTTTAGATTTCAGTCAATCATCCATCGGTAGCCATGTTTTCTTAGTACGATTTCAGACAAGAGTATATTATTGACAGCATTTTCGTTTATATGAGATAGATGAAGATGGGAGTGAAAACGAAAGAAGAGAGAAAAAATTATTGGAATTTTGTCTCTCGTTTTTACTAATTTTTATGTAAATATTTTTAAAATTTTTTGAAATTTTTTATGTATTTTTTGAATTTCTTTAGAATCATGACCAAATTGACATAATGTGTAAACGTTGAAAGTTAATTTTTTTAAAATTAGAATCAAATTGACATAATTTGTAAATATTGAGGATTGAATTTGTTACCAATTAAAAAATGGCCACGTCATCTTTCAGTCATTTGCTGGTGTGATTAAAAAATATAATCTTGGATAGTTGAGTGACCTAAATTTAATTTTTTGAACTTAGATGATTAAAACGAAAACTTTCACATTATTGGATGATTAACGTTGTAATTTACCCAACAAATCAATTCCTCGTATAAACCAAAAGAAAAAAACAAACCAAACACCACGTAGGAAATCGTTGTTATTATGCTTATAATAATTCGAAGTTCGAGGAGGTTTAGTGATTTTCCGTTCAATCATTTCAATGAAATGTAATTATAGAATTATTGAAAAAATTATTTTACCTGATATTAGTGGTAGAGTTAAAAAATAATTTTTTGGGTTAGAATTAAATAATATATATTTTTAGATAGTAAATATATAATGATTAAATCAAAATTTTATTATTTTTGAGGGGTTAAAGTGTAATTTTATTATTATTAATTTAAAATTTTACAAAATATAAAGGGTTTAAATAAAAAACTTTCCATTTTAGGAGGTCGGGGCCCCTACTTGCCCCCTGGGCTCTACCACTGTTTGTTAGAGAGTAAACTACAAATACAGTTACTTTTATTTGCTTCAGATTATATTTTAGTTATTTATATTTGAAATATTACGATTTAATCACTTACGTTATTATTTTGTTACGAAGTAGTCACTCTGTCATTAAACTTCATTATCTCCCTAATGACAATCCTACGTGGCAGTCTAAATGAGCTTTAAATGCCAACTTGAATGTCTAACTATGATAAGAACAATTTTTCAGTCAAAATGAAAAAGAAAACTAAAAGCAAATGAGACAAACGATTTTTTTTTCTCAGTTCAAGGTATAATTAATTTTATTTAATTAAAAACCTATTCTCGTCCCAATTGGACATCCAAGTTGGCATTTAAAACTCATTTGGACTACCACATAGGATTGCCGTCAGGGAGGTAACGTCGTTTAATGGCAGAGTGGTCACTTCGTAACAAAACGATAACATAAATGATCAAAACGTAACATTTCAAATATAAGTAACTAAAATGTAATCTGAAACAAACAAAAGTGATTAGTTTTATAGTTTACCTTTTGTTATATATTAGAAGATTTTTTATTAAAATTTCAAGAAAATTAAATTAACATGTTTGGTACCCTCAATATTTTCTTATGAATGTAAATTTATTTTACAAAGTTATTTTTATTAAATAAAAAATAATATTAATGTATTTTAAAATTTTTCAATAATTTTTATTATTGAAAAATATTTGAATTAAATATTTAATAATTGTTTTTAATACTTTTCTTATTAACAATATTTGAATTAATTCATTTTTTTTACACATTTTTCTCAAATCTGATACATATTGTGACATCTGCGTTTTTGAACCGGAGTTGGAACAATATAGAGATGGAGTCAAGAATTAGAATATGTAGCAAAAATAAGAAGATTAGAAATATTTAAGGATTAATTAGTAATTGTGAGAAAGGAGGAAGGACTAAATAGTAATTTATCCAAATTGAATTATGAGTCATCATGGGAATTAGATTGATTAAGGAGGGGCAAAAGAGTAATTTGGTGGAAGATATTTTTTGAGGAAAAGTTTTGGACCAAAGTGTAAAGTTGGAAGGCCTAGGGACTAAAAGTATAATTTTACCATTTTTATTAAAGATAGATATTTTAGTAGAAAATTCTAGAGAAATTGAGAAAAGAAAAATGAAATAAAAGATGAAAATATCATCTTCTCTTTAAAAAAGAAATAAAAAGAGTTAAGAGTTGAATTAAATATGTAATTAAAGCTTATTGAGTGTAGTTCCATATGGAAGAAACAATGAAAGAAAAGGAATTGTACATTCTGAGATATATCTGATTTGGTGTAACAAGGTTAGAGTAGGTTCGAGTTTCCCTATTCTGACTTTGAAAAATCATAGAAAAATATAGAAAAATTATTAGAGACTAAAATTTATATGGATAATTCCTTAATGAGTCAATTTTCAAAAGAAATAGACGGGAACATTATTGGATTCCTGTACTAAAAGATAAATAATTTTTAGTAAAGAAAGATCGAAATTGTTAGGCAGAAGAGAAGGGGTAAATTGAAAGAATTTACTGTACAAATTGGCTAAAGTAAAAATTCTGAAATTTTTATAGTAAAAAGATATTTTAGTCTAATTTCAGAATCATCAAGGGGATTATAATTTCGAATTCTTTAGCTCAAGATATAAATAATTTAGTGACTGTGACTCAAATGTACAGCTTTGAAAATTAATGTAAAAAAAATTGAATAGAAATGAAAAATTGATGCATATAAAGTGATATGTGATGAAATTGAGAAATAAGAATGAAACGGATAAATCAAAGGTTTCCAAAGTTATTAATCCCTAATTATTTATGATATTTGGTTGTTATTTGGTTAAATTGATTTGTATTACTATAATTTGAATTATTCATTATTCATTATTTAATATTTATTTCGATATTTATATTTAAAGTGAATATAAGGTAAGCATTAATATTGAGATGAATGAAAATTTATATTGAATTAATAGTATATTTGAATTGAATTTGAATGATTTGTGATCAAAATTGAAAGTGAAAGTGAAAGTGAAATTGGAATTGAAAGTGATATGAATTGTAAATTGAAAATCCCTATTAACTAGTTGGGCTGAGTCGGATATAGTTGGCATGCCATAGGATTAGAAAAGTTCAGGGATACTTCGACCTTGAGTCGATGAGACACTGGGTGTCATTATTTTAGTTCGGATAGATTCGATGAGGTATTGGATACCACTTTACTTCGGCTAGGCCTATGAGACACTGGTTGTCACTTTATTACTTCAAACTATTCGATGAGGCACTGGGTACCATTCTGGTGTGTTTGGTTGGATCCGTGTATCCATCAAGGTCCGAGTCTTGTTAATAGGGTAAACAATGTGAAAAAGAAAGAATGTGCAAATTATGACATTGAGGTAAGTGAAATGATAATTACATGAAAGGTAAGTGCAACATATGTATAAGAAATCAAAGAATGATAAAACTAAGTAAGCTAAGAGATAGGAACGGCTAAAATGTGAAATGAGGAATAATATGTGAATTCATAACAATACTGTAAATTAAATGTTATACACATAAAATGTGTTGAAGCCCAAATTTTGACCGGGCCCAAACTCCCCCTTAAATTTATTTTAAGATTAAATTTGTTAAAAATTTAAATTAAATTTAAATTTATTTTAAATTTAAATTAAATTTAAATTTATTTTCAAATTTAAAATTATTATAAATTTAAGATAAAGTTCAAAAAAAAAAATGTCCAATTACAAAATTGGGCCCAAAATCAAAGGACCCAAATTTACTTAAACTAAAATGGCCCAAATAGGCCCAAACTTTAGCCTATTCCTAATCTACTGGGCAACTTGCACCAGCCACTCAGAGTGCGTCACATCAGCCTAAGCAGCTTCTTCTTCAGCTCCAACTTGCCCTCCCACCGACTGTTCCAACCGCCACTGCCATAGTCGAACCTGCAAAAAGAAAGAGTGAACACACATTAAATAATGTAAAACAAAAAAGAATGATGGCAACATTAGGCTATAAAAGCCGAATTCATTTCAGTTGTAAAAGGGGGATTCCTTGAAAAGAAATCAATACAAACAGAAACAGTAAATTATTAAGGAAGGATATAAACACTCGCAACATAAAAGAGCAGAATACCAAACGTTTCATACCAAGTAAAGCACGTATCCACTAGTAGGTATTCATTCGTCAGTGATTGGCCCTTTAGTTTTAAACTGTTTTTGTTATTTCGCATATATCCATTAATACCCGTTCATGAATATTATTACTATAATTTATTGTTATTATACGCATTTTCAATACATACTAATTGCAGTGATAAATATTAATAGTAATTTTAGTTAATCAGAATAGTATTAATAATGGACGGCAGTAATAAATAATGACATTAACGACAAGTGGGCGGTTTTCATAATATTTATTAATAATAAATATTTTAATATTAATAATATTAATGAATAATAAAAAAAATGCAAGGTCAGAAGACTTATCTTTGGTCGGCCTGCCGTCCTTGGTCGCCGTTGCTGGAAGTCCAACCCCGGACGAACACCGTTTACACCTCGTCGTACACGGCCCTGCAAAACCCAAAGAAACCCAAGGAATTAAAAAACGGACTTTCTAATCATCTGGAGTAAGAACATTTAAAAAAAAAAAAAAGGAAATTCGTTTGGATCTAGGCTAGATCTGTTTTTTTTTTTTAAAGGAAAGATGAAAGGATGAGTTTTTTACCTTTAAACGTGGACGGCGGTCGAGCATGGACGCAGATGACAGCGCGTGGCTGGTGAGGGCAGCGGCGCGTGCACCGGAGAACTCCCAAGCGACGACGCGCGATGAATACGCGCAGAGGTCGGTGGCGCGCGTGCGATCCCACGCGACGGCCGACGACTGGGTCGACCAGCCGGAGCTTGGCTGGCCACGGAGGGGACTGGAGAGAAAATGGAGGGGTTTTTCATTTTTTTTTTTTTTGAAATCTGAGAAAATGAAAGAAAGGGTGTTTTTTTTCAAAAGGTCTAGGCCTTAAATACCCTCACCGAAACGGCAGCATTTTGGTGAGGGTATTCGGCATAAAAACGACGTAGTTTCCCTAAAACATCCATGACCGGCTCGGATCCGATTCGACCCGACTCAGGATCCGCGTGTTTTTGATTAATGGTATATTTATGCATTTGGTCATTCCGCTTTTTTTCTAAATTTTCAATCAGGTCCTTCTCGTACTTTTAATTACTTTTAAATTGGCCCAATGATTTTCATGGTTTTTCAATTTAGCCCCTCGACCTTTTAAAAGCACCAGGAGCTGCCACGTGTCATGATTTTGGCTTATTTTCGTAAATGGTCCCTTTTATTTCTAATTTGTTTTAATTTGATCCTTAAATCAAGTTCGCTTTAATTTCAAAATTGCCCCAGAAATTTTCCATCGTTTTCAAAATAGTCCTCTGACTTCAGGATGCCTGAAGGGCTGCCACGTGTCACCCATCTTTGGTTTTATTACCTCGAAGGTCCCTAAACTTTTCGAAATTTACCATTTTACCCCTAAACTTCCAAAAATCCCATTTTTGACTTCGAACCTTTTAAAAATTACCATTTTACCCCCGAACATTCTAAAAATTACCATTTTACCCTCGAACTTCCAAAAATACCATTTTTGACCTTGAATATTCTAAAAATTACCATTTTATCCCCAAACTTCCAAAAATCCCATTTTTAACCCCGAACCTTCTAAAAATTACCATTTTACCCCCAAACTTCCAAAAATCTTATTTTTGACTCCGAACCTTCCAAAACTACCATTTTGCCCCCGTGCATCCGAAAAAGTCTCGTTTTGTACTCCGATTACATCATTCTTCTCTCTCGTTAACTTTTCTTGCGCTCGTATTTTGCATCTTGATTTTTCGTGGATAATTTATCTTCCTATTTATTTCACGTTGCGTTTAATATTCACTGTTAACTACTTATTCATATTTAACTCGCATGCTTCTTTTCAAAATATATATATATTTAAAAAATCGAGGTAATATTCCTTTATTTCGAGTTTCGAAAATTTGTGCCTTAACTCACTAGGTGCATTTTTTTCTTCAAATCGAAATAATTGAACACCCTTAATCGAGGCAATGTTTCCTTATCTTCGATTCTGAAATATTGCGCCTTAACTTACTAGGTGCAACCTTTCTTCAAATCGAGATAATCGAATATCCTTTTCCCAAAAAATAAAAAAAAAAGAGTTTTTTTACGAAGGAAAGCTCGTCATTTTTAGATCCTGAAATGTTGTGTCTTAACTCACTGGACGTAACTTTTCTTCCTTGATCACTTTGAAGTAGCGGGAGTTCCAAACAAACCCAATTTCTTTTAAACTTAACTCATGCATTCAGGGATCGTATGTTAAACTTCATTTGAGCTCTTAAGTGTTACAAATCAAGATCCGAAAATAATCAATACGGTACCAATCTTAGGCGTATGAGGGTGCTAATCCTTCTTTATGCGTAACCGACTCTCGAACTTGTTTTTCTGGATTTCGAATACCTACGTGTTTTCAAAATGTTTTTTTTAAGAAGAAAAATGTTTTATGGTGATCCAATCACACCGAATAAAGGATTGGTGGCGACTCCCATTATTTTTTGATTTTAAGGATTTTTCGAGACTAGTCGCTTTAAAAAAAAAGGATGGTTTCGACAGCTGGCGACTCCACTGGGGACTTTTAAAATAAACGAGAGTCAAGCCCAAAATTGATTATTTTCGAGTATTCTTTAGAAACTTTAAAAGCTTCAGTTTTGTTTAATATACGATCCTCGACACCTTTTGTGACATTATATTATGTGATATTGCTAGTGTTTATTTGCACACATCTGCATATGATATTACCCTAATAAGTGGAAGCCTGAAACTACTCTTTTGTGAGGTCTTCACCTCCGTGCAGGATAGTGGATTGCTTTCGGGATTACAAAGTACTCTTATTTTCGTGAAGTTTTCACTTCCGTTCAGACATGTGGGTAATGCGTCCCCCTAAACCGAACTCATCCGTATGATCCTGTAATGGGTGAGGATTGAGGAATCTACTGGTTTAGGTACCTCTACTTTAGAGCCTAAAATCACATGTAGTAAGACGTAGAAACTTGCTTTAGAAGGAGTTATGTTAAACCATTTAGCAATATTCTAAATTAGATTCTTAGGGTTTATGCTATACTGGTAAATTGATATTGTTGTATTTCGCTAACTAGTTTATTTTGTCTCTTTTTGCGTCGCATTTCATTATCATATAAAGAGAAAGTATAGACTCAAAAGTTCAGTTACTAGTAAGAGAATTAATCATGGAAAACAAGTACTTTGATAAAGTGGAGGACAATATGGTCGTGCGTATATGGTCGGAAGAGACTCAACGTAAAAAAAGAGACAGCTTAGTGGAAGGATATGAGTCCGAGCTTTGGGATTATACCAGGATCAACACGGCTCAAAACAATATACTGGAACTAAAAGAGATCTGGGACAGTTGGGACAACAACATGAAACAGACCTTTTTCCAAGAGTACGGAGATCTGCCATACTTGTGCGAAGTTAAGATGGACAAATCCCTCTTTAGAGCCTTAACACAGTATTGAAATTCGGCCTACAATTGTTTCACCTTCGGGAATATAGACATGACACCAACGATAGAAAAATACACCACTTTGCTCCGTTGTCCGAAAATGTCAGTAAATAAGGCCTACTCTAGAGCTTCAAATCTCTCGACCATGGTTAAAAGATTAATAAACATCACGGGCATGAGCGAGCAGTAGGTTGCAGCTCGAGTTAAGGTCAAGGGCGATAACAAGTGCATCACATGGAAGAGCCTGCGAGATTTAATATGGGCCCATCCAGATGCGAAGAAGAAGATCGACATTTTAGCCCTAAGTATCTATGGGTTGGTCATTTTTCCAAAAGCCTTGGGACATATAGAGGACGCGGTGATAGATTTGTTTGATAGATTAAGTAAAAGAGTGACACCTGTCCCAGCTATACTAGCTGAAACTTTCAGATCCCTGAATGCATGCAGAAAGGAGGGCGAAGGTCAATTTATCGCATGCGCACCGCTACTGATGGTATGGTTTCATAGTCACTTTTGGAAAAGAGAAAAATCTCCTATCAGTACTTGTCTAAAGATTACTCCCCTTTGAAAGAGTTCGTGGCCACGCAGAGACAAGAAAGCTTCTCAGAAGAAAAATGAATGGCCATACTTCAAAGCCTCAAAGATGAAGACATAGAGTGGCGAGCACCATGGTTTATTCCTGATGAAATAGTATATCGATGTGGAGATCTCGATTGGGTCCTATTAGCCGGGATATGGGGAGCAACTTGATATGCACCTTTGTTAGTTTCAAGATAATACAGATCAAGACAGTTCATACCTGCGACGTAAGGGATAGCTCAATGTGAATTTATGTACCGGGGAGAAAACAATAAGAAAAGGATTCGAGAAATCTCAAATGCATGGAACCAGGTTCGAAAAATGAAAGCATTCGACGCCAATCCCATGATAACAGCAGAATACGATTGGTGGAGAAACAAGAGGATCAACGACAATATTCCTGTGCCAAACCCGGAGATTGTCCGCCCAATTGAAGAACATTTACAGGTAGTTCCGACTGAATTAGAGATAATTAAACAGGATTTTGAAAAGAAAAATGCTGAGATGGGGAAAGTGATAGAAAAACTGGAGGAAGAGAAGGTGCTCTTAGGACTAGATGTTGATGTTCAGAAACTGGAGACGAAAAAATTAAAAAAAGGGAAGACTAAGGCTGAGGAAGATCTGAGCAGCCTAAAAAAGGACTATAAAAAACTTCGATTGTCAATAAGAACTGCCGGTTTGGGTAAGACATCTGAGCAATGGTAGCAGGAAGTCCGCAAAGAGAGAAATAAAACAAGTCACTAGAAAAACAAATTCCAAGATGCCCAAGACCAGGAAAATGCTATAAAGAGCAGCCTTCTGGAAAGCCAAGCCGAAGTAGCTGAATTAAAAGCTCGAGTAGGAGAATTGGAGGAATCCTTGTATAGACATCGTAGCCGAAATTCAGTAATGGAGTTAAAGACAAGTCGATCTGAGATCGAGAGACTAAATGAGAGGGTGGAAGAATTAGAGGCCTCTTTGCAGAATAGTGAAATACGAACTGAGATTCTGGAAAGGACGTTGGAAACAAATGATTGGCATCTTTAGCAAACTCAAAAGGAAGTCAGAGAAAGAGATTATGTTATGGTTGAAGCTTTAAATCAAATTCGCGAAGTAGCTGACCACGTACAGACCTTGGCAGTTGAAGTAGAAGAGTTAAGCATACAATACGAGACAAAGACTGAACGAGGACAGAAGCTGTCAAAACTCCTTAAGAAGGGCAAGGCTCTGGGCATCAAAGCTAGACCGTTTATGTAATTTACTTTATGTTAAGGAACTTGTTATCCAAATGAAGTTTTCTAAATGGAAAATGAATTATAAGTCAATACCTTTCTCTTGCATACATGCATCATATTTTCGCATACTCCTGCACAACAATCTTAAACTTATTTATATTTACCATTGAGAGCTACATCAGTAACCAATGAAAACTCACACCGTTATAATACTCGAAAGAAAACTAAAGCCATGGAACAAAGACTTGAACAAATTCAAAAGGAGTTACAGTATCAGATGCAAGAGCGCATCCAAGAGCAAATGAGCATGATATGTAGAGAAATGAAGAATCAATTCATGGAAGTACAGAAGAGCCTGATGAACGAACTAGCGCAAGTAAAACAAAGTATGGCTGATAAAGAGAAGAGCCCAGCCATTGAGGAAGAAGAGGACCCGATGGTCCTCCCAGGCTTTACTCCCCTCCATAACCCAATGTCGCATGAAATGCCAGCACGGGAGCCCATCATTACTGTAAGGGCACAGCAACTAGCCACAGGCATGTTACGACCGGCTAATTATCCAACTGGATCAGGGTCAAATCCAGAGGATAATGCCGCAAATCTAGGTGTTCCAGATTTTGACGAAATGATAAGAGAAGATCTTCCCAGACAAATAGAAGAAAAATACAAGCGTTTGGAAGAGAAAATTGACGCAATGCAAGGGGTTGAAATTACCTATGAGGTAGATGCCAAAGAACTAAGTTTGGTTCCGGAACTAGTGCTCCCACCCAAATTCAAAGCTCCAAAATTTGAAAAATATGGCGAGACAAGCTGCCCCGAAGCTCACCTAACCATGTTCTGCAGAAAAATGGCAGGGCATGTACATAATGACCAACTGTTAATTCATTGTTTTCAAGATAGCCTGGCCGAGTCGGTGATCAGATGGTACAATCAGTTAAGTCGATCAAAATCCATTCGTGGAAGGATTTGGCACAAGTTTTCTTAAAACAATACGGCCATGTAATAGAAATAGCCCCTGACCGGCTTACACTACAGAACATGAAAAAGAAGTCAAATGAGAGCTTTAGAACATATGCGCAGACGTGGCGCGAGGTGGCAACACATGTACAACCACCGTTAACCGAAAAGGAGACAACAATGTTGTTCGACAATACGCTCAAGGCTCCTTACCTAAATCATCTGCTAGGAAGCGCTACCAAGAGTTTTTCCGATATGGTCATGTCGGGGGAAATGATTGAAAATGCGATCAAAGCCGGTAAGATTGAGACCGGAGAAAGCCCTAAAAGGCCTCAACATGTAAGACTGTACAAACCCCCATTCCCGGCTTGGTATAATGCAAAAGCTCACTGCGAATACCATGCAGAGGCAGAAGGGCATTCGATTGAAAATTACCCCGCTTTTAAAAGACGAGTTGAAGGACTCATAGAGCACGGGATCGTGAAGTTAGAAGAGCCAGTAAAACTCAATATAGCTGGAAATCCTATGCCTAATCACCCAGAGCAAGGGGTGAATGCCTTGCTAAAAGAAAGACCGAAAAATTAAGAGAAATATTGAAGAAATCCAGTCTTCACTTCGGTGGGTATGGTAGGAGTTGGTTAAAGAAGGGATAATCTTGAGCGATAAATAGAGTGTGATAATCGGGGATGATGACCTTTGCGAGTTTCACGCCGTTAAAGGGCATAAAATTCAAAGTTGCGTCGAGTTCAAAACCGTGGTCCAAATGTTGATGGACAATCGAGAGCTGGAATTCTTTGAAGAGGGAGTGGAAGCTAATGATGTTTGCGCCTCTGAAGACGGGACAACTAAAACTTACGGAAGCAATCGTCCCAAGGTGATTATTTGTGGCGCGACAAGAGAACAAACAACTCCCCGCATTATCATACAAAAGCCCGCGACGTTTCCTTACAAAGACAGCAAGAGGGTCTCATGGAGTTACAATTGCAACGTGACCATGCCAAAGGAAGGGGAATCCAAGAAGGACGTTAACCTTGTTACTCGGAGCGGTAAGGATTATGACCTTGTGAATAAAGAAAAAAAGGTCAATAAAGGGAAAGCTAGAATACGTGAGCATGAAAAGGAAATGACTAACAAGTCGGAAACACCACTCACCGAGCTTGTAACTGAGGAGGAGGCGAAGGAGTTTTTAAAGTTTTTAAGACATAGTGAATATAGTGTAGTAGAGCAACTACACAAACAGTCTGCTCGTATATCAATCTTGTCATTGCTCTTAAGCTCAAAAGCTCATCGAAGCGCACTAATGAAGGTGCTAAACGAAACCTACGTAGCAAATGACATCTCCGTCAGCAAACTAGATCGATTGGTCAATAATGTGAGTGCTGATAACTTCATTTTCTTCAGCGATGATGAAATACCAACAGGAGGAATATAGTCCACCAAGGCTCTACACATCATTACCCGTTATAAAGGGTATACGCTACCTAGAGTACTCATAGATAATGGTTCAGCCCTGAATGTGCTACCACTAGCTACACTGCAAAGATTGTCAATCGATAACTCTCACATGAAAGGGTGCAATAACATAGTAAGAGCATTTGATGGGACAGAAAGGAAGGTAATGGAGAAGATTGAAATACCCTTTCATATTGGGCCAAATACGTATAAAGTAGATTTTCTAGTAATGGACATCAGGCCCACTTATAACTATCTGCTGGGAAGACCATGGATTCATTCAGCTGGGGCAGTACCTTCCTCTTTGCATCAGAAAGTGAAGCTAATAAATGAAGGGTTGTTGATCACGATTAATGCTGAGGAGGAAATAATTGCATCCATAACAAGCGATTCGCCATACGTGGGAATAGACGAGGAGGCTGTGGAATGCTTGTTTCGCTTACTAGAGTTTGTCAACGCAACCTTCATTTCAGAAGGGAAGAAAATACCTGTGCCTATAATATCATCGACCACCAGGATTGGTTTGAAATTGACAGTCGAAAAAGGAGCGAGACCTGGGAAAGGACTGGGAAAATACCTCCAAGAAAGAGTAAATGTGCCGATGCTAATAGAAAAACGGGATCGTTATGGCCTGGGGTACAAGCCAGACGCAAAACAAAAGAGAAAAGAGTTAGAGAAGAGGCAAGAAAGAAGGAGGGCCAGACTGTTTGGAAGGGATATCTCGTGGGAACCCATGGTTTTACCGCACATCTACGAGACTTTCGTCTTAGGAGAGGTGATCAACCAGCAGGGAAAGAAACGAGTGACAATTGGAATTAAGGAAGGCATCGTAAAAGGCCTAGGCATTAATGCTATATCCGATGAAGGAAAGGAAGGGAATCCATCGAAAATTGGTCCGTGTACACCAGGAAGCACTTTGAATAATAGGACCACGGAGGAACTCCCTGTAATTTTTAAGATTTTCTCAGAGTAATGCTCGAAAACACCTATTGCTTTAGGCTCGAAAGCAATATGGATATTTTGTTAAAAGGGCCCATGGTCATTATTTTATTATTTTGAATGAAGCGCACTTTCTATTTTATACTCTTTCCATAACTATTCTTTCATTTCTTAAACTCGACTTACTAAATCATTCGTACGTGTCTAATAAACAAGGTTCAATACATGCATACACATACATGTACCACATAGTCATTCTTTCGCAAATTCATTTCGCCCTTTGGACCTTTCTTTCATTCTTTGACAAATCCTCAGATATCAATAATATGAGCAATCCTTACACTAACTTAGAACCCCACTTCGAGCAAGATATGTGTTTGGAAGAACTTCAGGACCTTGAAGATAATCAAGATTGTGATTTACCTTCGGATCTGTTAAGAATGATGGAACGGGAAGAAAAATAGATCCTACCTCATTCTAACCCAGTGGAAATTATTAATCTGGGGCACGAAGATGAAGAGAAAGAGGTGAAAATCGGGACAAGTATCTCCGTAGAAACCAGAAGGAATCTGATCGAGCTGCTTCAAGAGTTCCAAGATATTTTTGCATGGTCTTACCAAGATATGCTCGGCTTAAGTACTGACATTGTGGTGCATAAACTCCTTATAAAGGAAGAAAACAGGCCTGTACAGCAAAAACTTCGAAGGATGAGACCGAATGTGTTGTTAAAAATAAAAGAAGAAGTCAGGAAACAATTTGACGCCGGTTTCCTCCAATTGGTTAAATACTCTGAATGGGTAGCTAATATAGTCCCCGTTCCCAAAAAAGATGGAAAGGTGCGTATGTGTATGGACTATCGAGATTTAAATAAAGCTGGCCCAAAGGATAATTTTCCTTTGCCCCACATCGACACTCTAGTCGACAACACGGCAGGACATTCCCTATTTTCCTTCATGGATGGCTTCTCTGGATATAACTAGATAAGAATGGATCCTGAGGATATGACCAAAACCACTTTTGTCACGCTATGGGGAACATTTTGTTACAAAGTGATGCCCTTCGGACTAAAAAATGCAGGGGCAACTTACCAGAGGACTATGGTGACCCTGTTCCATGACATGATGCACAAAGAGATTGAGGTTTACATCGATGACATGATTGTGAAATCTCAAACGGAGGAGGAACATGTAAGAATCCTGAGAAAGTTATTTAGAAGGCTAAGGAAATATCAACTAAAGTTGAATTCAGTCAAATGCACTTTCGGGGCCACATTAGGAAAATTGTTAGGTTTTGTGGTCAGCAAAAAGGGAATTGAAATTGACCCGGATAAAGTCAAAGCTATACAGGAATTACCACCACCCAGCACTCAAAAACAAGTTCGAGGGTTCTTAGGAAGACTAAATTACATTGCTTGGTTCATGTCACAATTGACTGAGAAATGCGATCCTATCTTCCGCTTGCTTAGAAAGCGCAACCCGGGTGTATGGGATGATGAATGTCAGGAAACTTTTAATAAGGTCAAAGACTATTTATCCAAGGCTCCCATCTAGGTACCTCCGATTCCTAATAAGCCATTGATCATGTACTTAACGGTCTTTGAAAATTCCATGGGATGTGTACTAGGCCAACATGATGAATCCGGAAAGAAAGAGAGGGCGATATATTATCTTAGCAAGAAATTCACTGATTGCGAGACACGATATTCACCCATTAAGAAATTATGTTGTGCACTCGTCTGGACTATGCGTAGATTAAGACAATACGTGCTATATCACACCACTTGGTTGATTTTGAAATTGGATCCTCTGAAGTGTTTGATGGAGTCAGCAGCATTGAATGAGAGATTAGCTCGATGGAAAATCTTTCTCTCTGAATTCGACATAGTCTATGTCAATCAGAAAGCAATAAAAGGAAGTGCGATAGCAGACTTCCTAGTAAGTAGGGCTTTAGAAGACTATGAGCCTATAGACTTCGATTTCCCGAATGAGGATTTAATGTATATTGCGACTACTGAAGAGGAAGACACGAAAGAACGACCTTGGAGGATGAATTTCGATGAAGCTTCAAACGCCACAGGCAATGGGGTCGAAGCAGTCTTGGTATCACTAGAGGGAGATCATTACCCTTTCACCAGCAAGCTTGATTTTGATTGCACAAACAATATGGCTGAATACGAAGCATGTATATTGGGAATCCGTGCGACCATAGAACGGAGAATCAAAATTTTGGAGATTTATGGAGACTCTACACTAGTAATTTATCAATTAAAAGGAGAATGAGAAACAAGGGATTCCAAGTTAATGGATTATCGCAAATTGGTCCTCGAGTTGATCACCGAATTCGATGACGTCACATTCCATTACCTCCCACGGGAAGAGAACCAGATGGCAGAAGCTCTTGCCACTCTAGCCTCAATAATTAAGGTGAGTAGGACGGAAAATGTAAAGCCCATTCATATGAGTACTATGAAGCTCCTCCTCATTGTTACGGTATTAAGACAGAGGATGGAGAGGAAAAAGATGATCACCCGTGGTACCAGAATGTTCTTCAGTCTATGAAAGATCGAAAGTATCCCGAGCAAGCCTCAGATAATGAAAAAAGGACACTACGAAGGCTAGCCAGTGAGTATGTCCTAGACGGAGAAATCTTGTACAAAAAGGGAAAAGATCAAGTGTTACTAAGATGTGTGGATGCAATTGAAGCTAAAAGGATTTTAAAAGAGGTTCATGAAGGCATTTGTGGGACACACGCCAACAGTTTCACGATAGCTCGACAAATAATGAGATTTAGGTATTACTGGTCTAGTATGGAGGGAGATTGCATCAATTATGCCAAGAAGTGCCGTAAATGCCAGATCTATGGAGACAAGATCCATGTACCTCCATCACATCTTCATGTCATGGCTTCTCCCTGGCCTTTTTCTATGTGGGGCATGGATGTCATCGGGCCAATTTCTCCAAAGGCTTCCAATGGTCATAGATTCATCTTTATGGTGATTGACTACTTCACTAAATGGGTAGAGGCAACCTCATATGCGAATGTTACCAAGTCTGCGGTTAGCAAGTTCCTGAAAAAGGAAATCATTTACCGATATGGGATGCCCAAAAGGATCATATCCGACAATGCCCTCAATTTGAACAACAGCACGATAGTAGAAGTTTGTGAACAGTTCCAAATTAAGCATCATAATTCTTCCCCCTATCGCCCAAAAATGAATGGAGCTGTGGAGGCAGCTAATAAGAATATCAAGAAGATTGTGGCCAAAATGATTGAGACTTACAAGGACTGGCACGAAAAACTACCATTTGCCCTATTTGCCTACAGAATTTCAGTCAGAACTTTTATTAGGGCAACACCATTCTCGTTGGCATACAATATGGAAGCAGTCTTGCCTATTGAGGTTGAAATACCTTCCCTTCGAGTCTTAATGGAACTTCAACTTGACGAGGCTAAATGGGTCCAAGCTCAATATAACCAGTTGAATTTAATCGAGGAAAAGAGATTAAAAGCCATTCGCCATGGCCAGATGTACCAGAAAAGAATGATGCGAGCTTACGACAAAAAGGTTCGTCCCAGGGAATTTTATGAGGGAAATCTAGTTTTGAAAAAGATACTTCCCATACACAAAGATTTCCATGGGAAATGGATGCCCAATTGGGAAGGGCCTTATGTGGTAAAAAAAGCTTTCTTAGGAGGAGCTCTCATCTTAACAAAGATGGATGGCAAGGAACTGTACAACCCCGTCAATTCAGACTCGGTAAAAAAATACTTCGCCTAAAACAAAATGGGAGTTGAGATGAAAACCCGCAAAGGGCGTCCAAAAAAAAAAAAGGGGTTCAAGATGAAAACTCGCAAAGGGCGTTCTGGAACCAAGGGAACTTTGAGTTGAAAACCCACAAAGGGCGGCTCAGGCCCAAAGAACGGGTCGACGAGAAAGAGGAAGGTTACAACTTGAAATATCAACAAGACACTTTAGATCTTCTAGGCACACATCAGAGATTAGGAGTGATTCTCGAGTAAGTTGGTGCAGAGTAGTTCATTTTGCGATATCTGGGGCAACCAATTATTCTTCCTTGTATAATTGGCAACTTTCAAACTAATGATCGTTTCCTTTAATTATTTTTAAATTTCGTCTCCTTTAAATTTTTGAAATATGACTTTGTCTCTTGCGCAATTTTGTCCAAGCATTTTGCATCTAAATAACGGGTAATGAACTAATAAATCATACAAAAAGTTACGAGCATTATTCTGGAGTTTTCAAAAATTACAAAAAGCCCGAAATAAGACCATCAACTGGAAGACAAGCTTGAAAACAAGCGTTTCCAGAACAACCCAAAAAGGACGGAGCAACACATCAAAAGTAGAATTTGGACAGGCGACAAACCATGCTGACCTGATTAATAATAAACAAATCTGACATTCATCATGCACATTCATGCAAGTTAGGAGCATTTAATTCATGCTAATCATGACTTTCTCATAGAGGCTCATGAAAATATATTTCGTAAGTCGCATCCCCGCCACAGGACGGGATGAATCATTAAGACCATCAAGGGAAAAGTTGAGGAGATACGGGAATCCAAAACCTTACCCCAATCATGGGGCAAATTGCGATACCCACAAACGACGCGGTCATCTTCCTAGTGAGATGTTAAGAAGAAGACCCAAACGAGGCTCGAAACGAGCAAAATCTTCGAACCCCAGCTTCCTGATAAGACACTGATACGCAGGTCAAAGCAATAAAAGGTTAGCTTCCTGATGAGATACTGAGAAGTAAACCAAGTCCGTCTTCCTGATGAGGTACAGAGAAGCGGATTGAAACGAGCGATGCGGTCATCTCCCTGATGAGATACTGAGAAGAAGACCAAATCAAGCCTACGCTCAAAGCGGGCAAAATCTTCGAACCCCAGCTTCCTGATAAGACACTGAGAAGCAAGTCGAAGCAATAAAAGGTTAGCTTCCTGATGAGATAATGAGAAGTGAACCAAATTCGTCTGCTTGATGAGATACAGAGAAGTGAATTGAAACAAACGACGCAGTCATCGTCCCAATGAAATACCGAGAAGAAGACCAAATCAAGCCTACGCTCAAAGCGGGCAAAATCTTCGAACCCCAGCTTCTTGATAAGACACTGAGAAGCAGGTCAAAGCAATAAAAGGTTAGCTTCCTGATGAGATACTGAGAAGTGAACCAAGTCCACCTTCTTGATGAGTTACAAAGAAGTGAGTTGAAACAAACGATGCAGTCATCTTCCTGATGAGATACTGAGAAGAAGACCAAATCAAACTCACGCCTGATATGAGAAAAACCTCGAACTCTAGCTTCTTGATGAGACACGTAAAGCAAGTAGAAACAATAAAGTGGTTAGCTCCCGGATGAGATACAGAGAAGTGAACCAAATTTGTCTTCTTGATAAAACACAGAGAAATGGAACAAAACAAGTGATACAGCCATCTTCCTGGTGAGATACTGAGGGGAAGGCCAAGACAAACGAAACCAGACTCAAAGACTACGGTGACAAATTCCATTCTCTTTGAAATTTCATTAGAATGTAGTGCGCAAGATGGAATCACAACATCAAAGATGTAGAGAAGCGAATGCAATGAAATTAAACGACAAACGTAAAGCAAAGGGTGGACCAGTTGAAGAAAGAACAGCTAAGAAATAAGAACTTGTCAAAATTGGGCTTTCTTTTGGATCTTTGCTCTGTTCCTGTCACATAACAACGAGCAAAGAGGGGCAGCTGTTGAAGCCCAAATTTTGATCGGGCCCAAACTCCCCCTTAAATTTATTTTAAGATTAAATTTGTTAAATTTTAAATTTATTTTCAAAT
Source organism: Kokia cookei (assembly GCA_039519145.1). Taxonomy (NCBI): domain Eukaryota; kingdom Viridiplantae; phylum Streptophyta; class Magnoliopsida; order Malvales; family Malvaceae; genus Kokia; species Kokia cookei. The sequence continues at coordinate 13,270,013 of CM076908.1, forward strand.
TTAAAATTATTATAAATTTAAGATAAAGTTAAAAAAAAATGTCCAATTACAAAATTAGGCCCAAAATCAAAGGACCCAAATTTACTTAAACTAAAATGGCCCAAATAGGCCCAAACTTTAGTCTATTCCTAATCTGCTGGGCAACTTGCACCAGCCACCTCTTCCCCAGCCACTCAGAGTGCGCCACGTCAGCCTAAGCAACTTCTTCTTCAGCTCCAACTTGCCCTGCCACCGACTGTTTCAACCGCCACTGCCATAGCCGAACCTGTAAAAAGAAAGAGTGAACACACATTAAATAATGTAAAACAAAAAAGAATGATGGCAACATTAGGCTATAAAAGCCGAATTCATTTCAGTTGTAAAGGGGGGATTCCTCGAAAAGAAATCAATACAAACAGAAACAGTAAATTATTAAGGAAGGATATCAATACTCGCAACATAAAAGAGCAGAATACCAAACGTTTCATACCAAGTAAAGCACGCATCCATTATTAGGTATTCATTCGTCAGTGATTGGCCCTTTAGTTTTAAACTGTTTTTGTTATTTCGCATATATCCATTAATACCCGTTCATGCATATTATTACTATAATTTATTGTTATTATACGCGTTTTCAATACATACTAATTACAGTGATAAATATTAATAGTAATTTTAGTTAATCAGAATAGTATTAATAATGGACGGCAGTAATAAATAATGACATTAACGACAAGTGGGCGGTTTTCATAATATTTATTAATAATAAATATTTTAATATTAATAATATTAATGAATAATAATAAAAAAAACGAAAGGTTAGAAGACTTATCTTCGGTCGGCCTGCCGTCCTTGGTTGCCGTTGCCGGAAGTCCAACCCCGAACGAACACCGTTTACACCTCGTCGTACACGGACCTGCAAAACCCAAAGAAACCCAAGGAATTAAAAAACGGACTTTCTAATAATCGGGAGTAAGAACATTTAAAAAAAAAGAAAAGGGAAAACCGTTTGGATCTAGGGTAGATCTGGTTTGATCTAGACCTAGATCTGTTTTTTTTTTTAAAAGGAAAGATGAAAGGATGAGTTTTTTACCTTTAAACGTGGACGGCAGTCGAGCATGGAGGCAGATGACAGCGCGTGGCTGGTGAGGGCAGTGGCGCGTGCACCGGAGAACCCCCAAGTGACGACGCGCGATGAACACGCGCAGAGGCCGGTGGAGCGCGTGCGGTCCCACGCGACGGTCGACGACTGGGTCAACCAACCGGAGCTTGGCTGGCCACGAAGGGGACTAGAGAGAAAATGGGGGGGTTTCAATTTTTTTTCTTCTGAAATCTGAGAAAATGAAAGAAAAGGTGGTTTTTTTCAAAGGGTCTAGGCCTTAAATACCCTCACCGAAATGGCAGCGTTTTGGTAAGGGTATTCGGCATAAAAACGGCGTAGTTTCCCTAAAACATCTATGACCGGCTCGGATCCGATTCGACCCGACTCAAGATCCACGTGTTTTTGATTAATGGTATATTTATGCATTTGGTAATTTCGCTTTTTTTCCAAATTTTCAATCAGGTCCTTCTCGTACTTTTAATTACTTTTAAATTGGCCCAATGATTTTCATGGTTTTTCAATTTAGCCCCTCGACCTTTTAAAAGCACCAGAAGCTTCCACGTGTCATGATTTTGGCTTATTTTCGCAAATGGTCCCTTTTATTTCTAATTTGTTTTAATTTAATCCTTAAATTAGGTTCGCTTTAATTTCAAAATTGCCCCAGAAATTTTCCATGGTTTTCAAAATAGTCCTTTGACTTCAGGATGCCTGAAGGGCTGTCAGGTGTCACCCGTCTTTGGTTTTATTACCCCAGAGGTCCCTAAACTTTTTAAAAATTACCATTTTACCCCCGAACTTCCAAAAATCCCATTTTTGACTCCGAACCTTATAAAAATTATCATTTTACCCCCGAACCTTCTAAAAATTACCATTTTACCCCCAAACTTTCAAAAATCCCAATTTTGACCCCGAACCTTCTAAAAATTACCATTTTACCCTCGAACTTCCAAAAATCCCATTTTTGACCTCTAACCTTTAAAAATTACCATTTTACCACCGAACTTCCAAAAATATCATTTTAAACCCCAAACTTTCCAAAAATTACCATTTTACCTCTGAACTTCCAAAAATCTCATTTTTGACTCTGAACCTTCCAAAACTACCATTTTGCCCCCGTGCATCCGAAAAAGTCTCGTTTTGAACTCCGATTACATCATTCTTCTCTCTCATTAACTTTTTTTGCGCTCGTATTTTACATATTGATTTTTCGTGGATAATTTATCTTCCTATTTATTTCACGTTGCGTTTAATATTTACTGTTAACTACTTATTCATATTTAACTCACATGCTTGTTTTCAAAATATATATATATTTAAAAAAATCGAGGTAATATTCCTTTATTTCGAGTTTCGAAAATTTGTGCCTTAACTCACTAGGTGCATTTTTTTCTTCAAATCGAAATAATCGAACACCCTTAATCGAAGCAATGTTTCCTTATCTTCGATTCTGAAATATTGCGCCTTAACTTACTAGGTGCAACCTTTCTTCGAATCAAGATAATCAAATATCCTTTTCCCAAAAATTAAAAAAAAGAGTTTTTTACGAAGGAAAGCTCGTCATTTTTAGATCCTGAAATGTTGTGTCCTAACTCACTGGACGTAACTTTTCTTCCTTGATCACTTTGAAGTAGCGGGATTTCCAAACAAACCCAATTTCTTTTAAACTTAACTCATGCATTCAGGGATCGTATGTTAAACTTCATTCTAGCTCTTAAGTGTTACAAATCAAGATCCGAAAATAATCAATACGGTACCAATCTTGGGCGTATGAGGGTGCTAATCCTTCCTCATGCGTAACCGACTCCTGAAACTGTTTTTCTGGATTTCGAAGACCTACGTGTTTTCAAAACGTTTTTTTAAGAAGTAAAATGTTTTGTGGTGATCCAATCACACCGAATAAAGGATTGGTGGCGACTCCCATTATTTTTCGATTTTAAGGATTTTTCGAGACTAGTCGCTTTCAAAAAAAAAAGATGGTTTCGACAAAATGTATGTATTTTACATGAATAAATAATTATATGAATGAGTTTGAAATGTGTGATTAAAAGATGAATGATTAATAACTCTTGTAGTACTTACTAAGCCTTCACCGGCTTAACGCGTTTAATTCAACACGTAGGTACAAGATCTTTGAGAAGATAATGTTAGATTAGGTGCCTCTCATCAAATCACATCAACATTGGAAGAATACAAGACAAGATCTAGTTATTTTGAGGTAAAATGACATGTAAAAATGGTACTTATATGTCCTCAATGAATGAGTTATAAATGTTATTTTGGAATACTCTGAACTTATGAAATGAGAGGTTAGTTTGAAGTTTTTAGCTATATTTCTTGATTTTAGAACAGATGTATCAATATTTTTATGGTGGTATCGATATTTGCCCTGTTTTGAGTAAAAATTACATTTTCATTATTTTCAAACTGGTTTTAAGTCTCGATTTTGATTATACTTGATTATTTTGTGATATTTTGAGTAAAACGATTCAATTACACAGTATTTGAAAGAAAATTTTGTTATACTCGTTTTTAATTCTCTGACACTGTATATAATACTCTTATACCGGGTTTATACGTGTGAACCGGGTAAGGGTGTTACACATATTTATTTGAAAAACAATTAGTATATTGACTAAAGATTTTGAAGATGTATAATTTACAAATTTTCTCTTATTACATTGTACATATAAATTCAAGTGTATTTATATATTACATATATAAACTGATATTAATAAAAAATACATTTTAAAAAGTATTTATTAAAAAGAAAACTATTATAGCTCTATATTTTAATTTTTGACATAAGTTAGTATCATAATTTTTATAATAGTATTTTTTGTTTAGGTCTATTCTAAAGTTTTTTTTTGCGACATAACTATCACGTTAGTTTTTTTTTTAAATAAAAATATTATACCAACAATTTTAATATAAAAAATTTAATGATGTTAATAATTAGATATAAATTTTTAAATTCAAAAAATAAATATTTAAATTATTAAAAATAAAAGTATAAAAACTAAATTTCAAATATATAAAAAATAAAAAAATTCAAACAACATTAGAAAAATAGAGATCAGGCTCGGTCCTGAGAATTTTCAGGAGGTACGACCGGTTAGGGCCCAAGCTCAAAAAGGTTTAAAATTGTGTTTTTTTAATTTGTAAGGGATTTAAAAATTTTTTAACTTTTAAAAGCCAAAAAAACTTTTTTAACAACTTTTAAGGGATCTTAAATTTTTTTTTTTTTAGCTTTTAAAGACTCAAAATTTTTTACTAACTTTTAAGAGATTAATTTTTCTTAATTTTTAAAAAATATAAAATTTTATTTTATTATTTTACCTAGAGTCTTAAAAATATTAACAACGGCACTGATAAAGATGAATATATTGTAACCTTATAATTTAAGCATGTAGCCCAAAAAACTTAATCCAATATAAAACGTGGAAACCTTAGTATTATGGGAAAGGTCCAAATTCTAATACCGTGAGAATGAAATGGAAGGAAGAGAAGGTCGGCATAATCTGCTTATAAGTCCAAGATGAAGCTGTTATTAGTCTTGTAATTGTTGTTGGTCTGTCAAATCCCGCAGGCTCACTTACCAAATTGCATTATTGGTCTGTCAAAAACTTTTGGACCAATCGAAAAGAGGGTTTTTTTTTTTTTTTTTTGTTAAAAAGAAATAAAAGAAATAAGAAACGATGAAAGTTATGAAGTAATTTATTCATTTAAAATTTGGTGTCTGTCACAATAATACATTTTAAAGTTTTTTTAGTTGTAAATTTAAATTGAAAATTTACATATTAAATTTTTGAATATTTTAAAATATTTTAATTTGATATCGTTAATATGTTATTTTCATGGCACTTTCAAAATATCGTTATAAATACTTATTTTTTATAATTAATATGTTTTATATTATTTTCATAATTAATTATTTTTCATATTATTTAAGTGAAAAGCGAATTACTTACCTTCTTTATTGCGCCCCTGTGCCATGCAAAAATCATTACCCTGCATTCATAAACTGTAGTTACAATAACCATGAGTATTACAATAACATTTTACTTACATATTTTTTATTATTAAAATTTATAACTATTAAATAATAAAATTAAGATTTATTTAAAGCGATAGTTAAAATTATTATCTAACATTTAATTGATATAAATTCCATTTCATTTTCTCTTCACCAATATTATAATAATTAAAAAAATTCATAGAGCCTACTAATTTTAATTATGATATTTATATATACTATTTTTGATATTTTTATATTTATTTATTTTAATTTCATTGACGTGTCTATGATAAAGGACCAATCTTATTTTAACACGTGTAGGTTCGGCTATATTAAGCTTGCCCACATTTGGACATGCACGGCCAGAGAGGTCCCCAGTAATTAGTAGCCACAGTCACCATTCGTAGGACCTTCATCCAATTAAAGTCATCCACGCGTTGAAACTGGCTTCTTGCTGAATCAACAAACACAAATATAGTAAGCTGTGCTGATACACGTGGCTCCCAAGGTTTGGTGAATCCCAGGATTCTTCTTTTTCAATTATTATGCTGAGTGAAAGAATATCTTGTCTCTTAGTTTTCAGTTTCCTCACTATAATTCTGTTCTTCATTTATTCTTAAAAAGCTTAATTTGGTTCTCACCAGAAAAAAAGAAGCAGCTTAATTTGGTTCTCACCAGAAAAAAAGAAGCAGCTTAATTTGGTCCCTCAATTCGATGTAAACTACTTCATTTATTAAAGTATAATATAGAGATAATTAATTAAATTATATATTTATATAAATGAGACTGCAAGTTAAGATTTTAAAATTTTTAAAATTTCAACTTATCATTAGCAAAAATATAATAAGCTCTTTAAACACATATAATGTGATAAATGTTACACAATAAATATTATATTTCATTCGTAATTAAGATTCTAACATGTTTAATGATTTGTGTTGTTGTTTTTTTATGTCCACATACACGAGAATCTCATGTAAAAGGTGTTTAACGTTCTAAATATAATATGAATTTGAATCGCGTTAATCACGTTAATTATTCGGATTTTATCCCATTATTACAATTCAACAAAAGAAACTATATACACCAAAAATATCATATTTCATCTCTGCACAGTAGATAAGATGAGACCCTCCAAAAAGTGGTGGTGGGGCATGAACAGGGGGAATCCGCCCAACCAGAGGGATCCATGTCAATCACCATCTCTCGGCTGTCCACAGAGACTTTTAGATAAGGATGATTGGATGAAATTGGCTATAACTTTCAAGTCAAAACCAAGCTGACCACTTCTTTTTTTTTTTTTTAATAGGTGGATTTCGATTTTAATTCAACATTTAAATGAGATATAAGCTTTTTTTTTTTTGAATTACAATAAGAAAGTAAATGTCTTAACAGTAACGTGATTAGCACGATTTGAATTCAAGCTACATTTGATGTCGGTGAATATTCTGACTATCAAGTCAACACATGAGATTCAACATTAAAGACAATATTATTGAAAGGGACAACCACGAACTCTGAATGCAAATTGTAAAACGGATATGATAAATAAAAGAAAAATTATAATAATAGTCGACTGAAAAAAAAAGTGATGGTAAAGGGAAGAAAGAGCAAAAAGAATTGATCATTAGAATTAGGTTCCCGAGAGGCGAAATAAAAACAATGGTGTAGTAGGGCCTGACGACGGCTTGCCATTAGCTGGATGGAAAGCTAAGCTGGTGATGCCAATACTCCCTTTCCATATTTGAATACCAGCAGTCGACGTCAATTTTTAAGGGATTTAAATTATTGTCCACTATTATACTTCACGTTTATTGCAATACCTTCAAGATTTATCAAGTAATATTTAAAATTTGAAAATTTAAATAAATGATATTTGCATTGCTGTAGCTATTTAGCACCCTTGTCTCTAGACTAGAACTCCCATTTCATCACTAAACCAAACTCAATAATCAAAATTCTCTCGTCTTTCTTTCCTTGTTTAAAGAAAAGATGACAATGGCATTAAGGAATGCTTTTGTTTTGCTTTTCTCTTGTGTTCTTGCAATCTCCTTTCGTGTTGGGGGTAAACCAGCTACTTTTCTTGATGAATTTCAAATTACTTGGTCTGATTCCCATATTAGGCAAACCGATGGAGGGAAGGCCATCCAACTTGTTCTAGACCAAAATTCAGGTTAAACCATTTCGTGGGGTGACTTATTGTTTTAGTAGAACTATTTTTAGAAACCTTGAATTAATTGGATTATTATAATGATCTTTCTGACACGTTTTTTTGTTTTTGTTTTCAAGGCTGTGGATTTGCTTCCAAAAGGAAGTATTTGTTCGGACGTGTCAGCATGAAGATCAAGCTTATACCTGGTGACTCCGCCGGAACAGTCACCGCTTTTTATGTACATGCTACATAATCTTTCAAAACTTGTCTATTTTCATCAAAAACTAAAAGCCTGTAAATAATAACTTAATTTTTCTCAGCTTATTAATTAGTTGGGTTCCATTGTAATTCGGATTTCGTGCAGATGAACTCTGATACAGATACAGTAAGAGATGAGCTAGATTTCGAGTTCTTGGGAAACCGTAGCGGCCAGCCTTATACTGTCCAAACCAATATCTATGCTCATGGAAAAGGAGATAGGGAACAAAGGGTTAACCTTTGGTTTGATCCTTCTGCAGATTTCCATACTTACACTATTATGTGGAATCATCATCATATTGTGTAAGTTCAATAGCTCTAGATATCACAAACACAGCCGACACTTGTATGGTAATAAAATGAGAGAGAGAGAGAGAGAAACTATCAGTCTATCAAATCAGTAAAGTTTAACATATAATGGGATGATTGACTGTATTTAATGATTGACTTAAATTGAGCCATGGTTATTTTTAATGGTTTATTTTGTCGGTGGAATTACAGCTTCTATGTTGATGATGTGCCAATCCGAGTTTACAAGAACAATGAAGCTAGAAATATACCATTCCCTAAGTTTCAGCCAATGGGAGTGTATTCAACACTGTGGGAAGCTGATGATTGGGCGACAAGGGGAGGCTTGGAGAAAATTGATTGGAGCAAAGCTCCTTTCTTAGCTTACTACAAGGACTTCGACATCGAAGGATGCCCAGTGCCAGGCCCAGCAAGCTGTGCCTCAAACACTGGGAACTGGTGGGAGGGAACTACTTATCAAGCCCTTAATGCCATGGAAGCTAGAAGATATAGGTGGGTTCGTATGAACCACATGATCTACGATTACTGCACCGACAAATCCAGATACCCAGTTAGCCCACCGGAGTGCATCGCTGGCATCTGAAGTCCTATTCGAAGTTCCACATCCATTTCAAATGTCATACTTTACGTACCTACCTACCTCCCCTTTGTATAATAATAGCTCTATATTGTGAAGCGAGAAGTGGGATTCCGAGAATGGCCCAAGTTAATATCTATTTTATGCCCAATAAAGTAATTTATTAATTGAATATTTTTCAGGCATGCAAGAATCTTATTGGCTTTCAAAACAAATGGTTGGTTAAAGCTGTAGGTTCTTCAGTCACAAAAAAGATTTAATGGAAGGAAATTCAACAGTGTTTGAAATATCTGCTTTGACTTGTCATGCTAATGGTCCCCTCAGAGCCTCTTTTGATATATTGTTTTTTCACTTCAATTTTATTAGTGTTAGGGCAGTATTTGATTCATTTGGTCCTAATAGATGCGTAAAAGCAGGTTCGTGGTTAAGAACCTTCACCACATTTAAGGTCTCAGGAGTGAAGGATTTGTCTGGAAGGGTCTTGCTACGATCGATGTTATCATGATACGGTTGCCGTTATAAAGCTAGCAAGGACCATCTTGTGAACAGCAGAATATCTACTGCAACTCCATTAAATTGGATATAGACGCAACATAATGTTGGATAAGTACAGACAATGCCAAAGAAATGATTGAATGGGGGAACAAAGGATCTATACTCAGGGAGAACTACCTATCAAATTAAATAATCATGGTCACAAGTCACATTCAATGAAGCTGTAGGGGATTAGTGGTCACGTACCTACAATATTGGATGCTGTGTTGGTCTTGTTTTAAGGCTTTTGATTTCAGCAAAATGGAATGGAATTTTAGTATCAGCTGCATGCACAAGTGAAGCTTAATCTTTACGGAATTTTACTGCATATGACCTCAGATCTTTGGCAGCTTTAGTGGTTAAAAATTTAACAAGCTTATTCTCCTCAATGTGGGAACCACAAATCGTGGACTGCAACTGGCTCCAAATGTGGACAACATCGAAACAGAACATTGAATGACTTGCAAAACAAGCATTCACAACTATAAATCAAGCAACCGAGTTATTGAACGGAACAAAGAAACGCTCAATGTCACCAACTTATCAAACCTTGACACCATTCAACCTAACAGGTAAAAGTAGTTCTATTGATTTTACTGAGCAATGTTTTGGATAATGTATTTCTGCCTTTAAAAGCTTGTAAGTATTCACACAAGGTGCAAAAAGAAAGCTCATCCAATTGAAGTTAACTGCAATATGTCTGTGTGTATGCTTTTGCGTGTTCCCGTATATATATAATTACATGTATATGCGTAAAGCTTAAGATATATAAGATAAATAATGAACTTTAAAGATTGTCCATTGCATGATTATGTTGTATACATCGGTAAGTTGCTTGAAATGCCTTACTGCAACTGTTATTCTCACAACCATTCCAGTCTTAAGTAAACCCTTTCTACCACATCAACCACAGTCCCTAACCAATGATACAATACCAACTAAAAGTGTAATTACTAGTTATTAAAATTTTGCAAGCTAGCACCCACCCCTTAATGGACCTATAGAATGCAATGATACAATGCCAACTAAAAATGTAATTACTAGTCATTAAAAATTTTGCAAGCTAGCATCCACCCCTTAATGAGCTTATAAAATGCAGGGAATTTGTTATTGGACTCGCTCCAATAGATATCTTAAGAAAAAAAAAAAAAAAAAAATTGCAAGCTCACTATTAGCCTCAATGCCAACTAGTCTTTCCCTGTGTTCTCCCTCATTTTCGTTTGTACTCTTTCTTTTTTTTTCAGCCTTTGAAACCTCAAAAAATTTCTTGCCTGGAAATTTAAATCCAATAATTGTGTTCTTGATCGATACTACTGTTTTTTAGGTTACTAATTTTACCAATTTATATGATTCTTGCGGGGTTCTTTCACTTTTCTTTTGGTTCTTTGATGGAGGGAGTGGGTATTTGGAGGAGAAAAGCATAGATGCTAAGTTGGAAATGGGGCTAATAGTGAGCGGGCAAAATTTTTAATGACATGCAAATACATTTTTTGTTTTTATTATATCATTGTAGTATACCCATAAAAAAAATATACGTTGTCTACGAGTTTTAAACACATTTGATAACCTATAATGAAAACTATTGATAATTGTCTTTCTACAAACAAGCTTAGTAAATAAAAAGTAAATAGGGATCTGCTTATCACTTAATAAAAAATAAATTATATTGATTTTTTTTTTTATTTCATTTTATATCATCATTTATCAAACTATCTAATTATATTCAATATTTAATTTTAAATAATATACCAAATATATTTTATAACTTAAATTCTTTACTTAATTTTTCACACATATTTTCTTATATATACAAATATAGGTATAGATATAAGTGAAAATGTATAAATCAGCTACTATTTATTATTTTATTAAAACAAATTTCTATTATTATTTTATTTATTTTTTATTGAAATTATTATTAAATGGTTATTTTTATTAAATTAAATATAAACTAATAATTATATTGAAGTATAAAATATTTTTGCTAAAAAATTAAATAATTCTTACAATAATTTTTTATTATTTTTTCATATAATTTAATACCTTTTTGAATAAATATAGTGTCTATTTAAAAAAAATAAAGGCTCAAAATGGCAATTCCATTCACCAAATTAATTTGAATATGCAATTACAAAACGATGGAGCTCTTTTGGATATTTTAATTAATTGTTTTATAGTCATTTTAAATTATTTATTATATTGCATGATAAATCATTATTCAGAATTTTTTATAGTTAATTAAATTTTAATAATAATGCTAAGTATTATTTCAATAAATAAAAACCCTATACTTGAATAAAATGGATTAATAATATATATTAAAAAAATATTGATATGAAATAATAATTAAAATTATATTTATGTTAAAAATAATATAATAATAGAGTTAAAAAAAGTGAAAGGGGTAATAAAATGGAGATTGCCCACTTCATAGGAGCTGCGTTTACTCCATTGAAGGCCTAAAGCTCCGGCCAAATTTTAAGAATCAGTGAGGCAATCACCTCACTGAGAGTGTGCCAAACAACCAAAAAAATTAGACTGTGGTGAGATTGGAAACGATCTCGAAGAAATTGCCCTTTTAATGACCCCAACACATTAAAGTTGCGATGAATCCATAGACTTAGGTTTTGTTTAGCATTACTTCTTAAAAATACTTTTGGGACAAAAAACACATTTGAGATAAAAACATTACTAAACAAAGTGTTTTTTAATTTTTTAAAAGTGCTTTTAGCACAAAAATGCTTTGAAAAAGCAATTTTTTGATCAAAAGGACTTTTAAAAAATATTATTAAACTAACCCTTAAACTTAGAATAGTTTGATTTACATACATTTTCAAAACCCCTAAATTTTTTTATCCAAGTAGTTTTTTTTTTATCTTTTTGTTTTTACTTAGTGGTGGTATTAGCCTCTGGACTAGCTACCACCCGTCTTTTTCTCCCGCCCATTAATTTTTCTTTCTTCTTTTCATTCACTCCATGCATCTTCTATTTTTTTCAGTTTGTAGATCTATTTTATGGATATCTTTGTTGTCTTCACAAGTTATGATGGACCAGATGACGGTGGTTATCATTGTTGAGACACTACCGACCACCAATAGTTTCTTTTAGAAATTTGGTAGCTCTTCATTTATTTCTTAATCTGTTTTTGTTTTAAGAGTATTTCAGAATAATAAATGACTTCATGAGTCAGTTTAGACTCGTGTTGTCTTAAGTTTTATATTTTTTGTTTATTTTTTCATTATTTAATAAATCATCACTTTTAGAAGTTTTTGTCTACTCTTGTAGTACGCTTTTTAGTCTTACTTATGCATGTAGTCTTGCTTTTGCGAGTGATTTTAGGGTTGGTCTTGTCGCTGTCCTCTTTAGTTTGGTGGATGCTCGATTCTTTTGCCGATTTATGCCCACCGCTTTGGACCATTCGGGACTGATTTTCTTATTGTATTAAGTGCTTGCAATCACTCTTGGTATGTTGTGCTTGAATTGTGACAGATTCAATTGTCAACGTTCTATAATGTTTTATTGATGTTGGAGTTGAAGCTTTTGTTGTGTTGATTGAGCCTGTTTTTCAACACGTACAACGAGTGTTTGTTTTTTTTCCCTCCGAATTTTATAGTTTCATTCATTAAATGAATTAATGAATTTTCCTTTCAAATAAAAAAAAAAGTTTACATACACATACGATGAATAAGTTAATGGTGTGTATAAAAAAATGTATGTGACTTTAATGCAGTGATGATAAGTGATAACAAGCTAATTTTATGTGTTTAATGTACCTAATTTTTATAATTTTTTGAATAGAATGCTACTAAACTTGTGGTTTCTTTCTTAAATTTTATCAGGGACGCAATTGGAGTGCCGAAGTTCAAAAACAAGCAAAATCAAGCTAAATTGAAACAAAAAAGCAAGTTGTGGGGCTAAATTGAAAAATGTAGAATTATTTTTGGGTTGATAAAAAATATCAAACTTTTAACTTTAACAAATTCTATATTTAGAAAATTTGATATTGTAATGGGTTGTTAAGGATGATTATAGGAGTAAATCATGTGAAATTGGTTCTTTGAAAGGTGTATATAAAGGCTTGTAATTGTAGCAGGAGAACGCACATTGAAATTTAGAAAGCAATTAGCATATTCTTGCGTCAAGCATTCTACCATTTGTTTCCTCTTTTTATACTTTGGTGCTATTGCTCTTTAGACCCCTCCCTAGCTCACCTATTATCTTTCATTAATATTCACTCTTATAATCTAATCAAGTGTGATTAATTTTATGCTCAATTAATCTTCGTTTAGCTTTAGGTCGGTTATCATTCCGATTGAGAATCGTGAGAAATGAGCCCGCACTAAAATCTTACAACACGATATTCATTATCACTTCAAAATACGAGATAGTCACAATTGTCCCTTAAAGTTAATTCAATTTCAATTCAAAAAGCGGGCGTTGGGTTGGAGTTGTTTGGCGTACAGTTGAGAAAAAGAGTTAGTCGTCTACCGTATTCGAGTTCCCACGAACAAATTGACATGTCCAAGTGAGAAAAGGCGAGTTCGATTTCGTCAAGGGAGATAGTGTTCGGATTTAAACGACTCATGCAGTTGAGGTCGTTAATTCGAGTTAAGCTCTTCTAGATCGCAAGGCCATCAATATCTTAAATTGCGAACGCATGTTACACAGTTAGTTAGTCTGTAAGGGTTGGTTTGCAAGGCATACTGAAACCAACTACACAAAGAAGAGTTAGTGGTTGAGGCATCATTCATCGTTATAACCAGCTTATTGTTTGAAGGAAAATTCACTTTCAAGGATTGACTCGTGTTTGGAATATTCTGAGTCTAAGGTTAAGGATTCACATATTTAATTTCCTAATTTAATTTCAATTATTTTATTTTATTTTGCAATTATAGTTCAATTATTATTTCGTTCTATTCATTTTTATATTTTTAATCTTAATCAACTAAACCACCTTTGATTTATTTTTAACTCATTACAAGTCGTAGGCACGATAACTACCACAACTTTGGAATCTAGTCACGCTAAAAACAATATTGGAAATCTCAGTCCCTGTGGGATCTATCCTGCTTCTCTATTCTCCTGTTTAATTCAATTAGAGCGTAGGAAATTTATATTTGGTGGTTTGACAGCCATCAAATTTTGACGTCGTTGTCGAGGACCTGGAAAATAATTCTAATTTTCGTTTCTTTTACTTATGACCAAGTCAGCATTGGGGACCTTAGAGTTTGAACTGGAAATTGAGAAGTTAGCTTGATCATTGTGAAGAGTTATTTGACTTGGAAATCAATCGCAAGTGAAAGAATATGAAAATGAAACACTGTCTTACACGGAAGAAATTAACGATACACTCAGTGAACCAAAAGAAATGACGAATCAAACCATTCGACTACTCATTGTGGCACCATATGAGCAACAATCGCTATGCATAACTTATCCAACAAGAGGAACACTATTTGAGTTTAAATTGGACTTAATTAATCTATTTCTCACTTTTTGTGGTTTGCAAATCGAGAATCCCTACACTCATCTTAAGGAGTTCTACATGGTTTGCTTAAGCATGAAACCTTAAGGAGTAACCAAAGATCAAATAAAACTTCAGGCTTTTCCTTTCTCATTAGCTGACTCTACTAGAGAGTGACTATTTTATTTATCTTAAAAATTAGTTAATACATGATCTAACATCTCTTGCTTATTTCTTGACAAGTTCTTTTTAGCAGCTCGAGTAGCAAAATTAGGGAGAGATATTAACAGAATATGGCAAAAGGAGACTAAATCGCTCTATGACTACTAGAAACGTTACAAGAAATTGAGTGCAAGCTGCCCACAACATTGCCTAACTGAACAATCACTTCTTCAATATTTCTATGAGGGGTTACTCCCTATGGAAATGAAAATGATTGATGTTGTAGGTGGAAGAGCACTTTTTAACATGACGCCTCAAAGAGTAAGAGAATTAATTTCAACCATTATTGCGAATTCCCAACAATTTCAACCAACTATAGAACCTACGGTAAGAGTTCATAGACTATGTACTCCATCATTAGAAGATAAAATTGACAACTCACGAATGTAGTTCAAAATTTACTTGCAGGAAAAACGATAAATTTTGGAAATAGGTGCTTCACAAAATTATTGGGAATGTATTTTAAAAGCTAGAACAATAAATAACAAAGAATTAATATGTGGATATAGTTTAGGAAAATTTAAACCAAATAAAATTAATTATGTCATATTTGAAAAAAAAAATTATTAGCTATAAAGAAAGGAATAAAAAATTTTCTTATATATTTAGCACATGAAAATTTTATGATAAAAACTTAAAATCGGACCGTGAAACATTTCCTTACTAATAAAAGTTTGGAAATTGTACCAAGAAGTATTAGATGATATAATGAATTATTTACTTTTAATTTTGAAGTTTTATATGTCAAAGGTGCTAACAATATTATTGTTGATTATCTTAGCCGACCTTATGGTTAGAGGTAAACAACGTCTAGAAAAAATTAGTGAATGGACTACCGTTAATAAAATGCCCATCAAAGGGAACACCTTTAAATCAAAATATCCTAATTAAAGATTTGTGACAATACCTTCTCATGTACCATTTTATCCTAATCAAGGGTATTATGTCCCAAATCCAATGGTAAAACAACTAGTTGCAATTTCAACTCAATTATCAATTACACGTCAATCAATAAGTCAACTACCATGATCTCAAGATCCAAATTCAATATATCAAGCTAGTTATGCTAAAATTATTAGATGGGAAGAAAAATTTTGTGCAACAGAATTGTTGAAACCATAGCAAATACAAGAAATAAAAGATTTTTATAATCTAGATTTGCTATTAGATTTATATAGTTTTATTAATAAACTATGAAAAACTCATATTATCGAGCAAAGAACAAACTTTAGAAGAGTTTTTACTAAGTTTTAACAATTCTTAGTTGAAAAAACAATTAAAGAATAATAAATTTGTGATTTATTGTTAAAATCTATTTTATATTGTGATTGAGAAGAACTAACAATTAGTTTTTTATATTAAGGAGATAAACAATTTTCTTGATATATCTCAATATTTTATTAACAAGGGAACAATTAATCCGGTTACAACTAAAATATTTAGATTATGTTTACATAATAAAGCTAGAATCATCCTACCTATAGAAATATTTTTTAAAACTGGTGGAGTTATTTGCAACCAGCAAGCTCAGTTTAAAAAAGACATTTTTGAATTTTTTTTACAAGCTTACATTCTTACAAATTATTTAGATGAAAATTTTCCTACTATAAAATTTAGAATTGATTATGAACCATCTGATATAAGTTATATTGAATGGGGTTTGGTTAAAGAAATAATAGTTCAAAATTTTTCTTTTCATTTATTAAAAGATTTTCCAACATTAAATCTATGTTATTACAAATGGTATATGAAGATGACTTCTTTTACTACTTTCATCTTTAAATCAATAGCCTTATTGGTATAATTGAATAAGAAAAATTTTATCAGTCATATCAAATTTGGATTATCTCAAAAATAATCACAAGAAAAAACCTATCTGCGCAGCTATAGAAGAGGAAGAACACTTGACAAAATATGCTAACAAGTGTTAAAATAATATTCTTTATTATTATATGTAAGCAGGAATAGATCTAATCCCTAAAACTCAAAATCTAATATAGGTGAGTATTTTGATAGTTTACCCGATTATTGATAATCCCCTCTAGTTTAATTTAACTTAATTTTTTTAAAATTTTGACATGGTGGGATAGATATTTGAATAACTACATATATTTTAGGGTTAAAAAAGGAAAATAAAAAATCATAATTAAAAAAGTAAAATTAATTTTGTAGAAAACCATATTTCTTTGGGTTTAGAACTATAATTTCTGAAAATTCAATTTGTTTCCTTCCAAGCTCAAATTAATTTTAAGGTCACTGAGAAAACTCAAATAGTTTTTAAAACCAATTCCAGGCCCAAATAAGCTTGCCGCCCAGTTCACTTTCATTTAATTTTAATTTTAATTTCATTTTTTATTCTGGACCCTTCTAAACTACAGCCCATTTATTTAAAAAAACAGA
Source organism: Kokia cookei (assembly GCA_039519145.1). Lineage (NCBI taxonomy): Eukaryota > Viridiplantae > Streptophyta > Magnoliopsida > Malvales > Malvaceae > Kokia > Kokia cookei. The sequence goes on from CM076908.1 coordinate 13,287,025, forward strand.
TAGTTTAAGCTTGTAAATCCAAATACAGGCCCAAACTTGAAACCTGGCCTTTTTTATTTTCGTATTTGGGTCTAATTAACCCAATTAACTTAAGCCGTAACCAAGCCCACCAATTAAGCCCAGCCCATGTTCTTTTCAGATAGCAATTAAGGTTGAAACCCTAAATTATCAGTGTCGCATGTGTGAACACACGGGGAAAACAAATTTTGATCAACCAAGCAAAGCAATGCAGTGTAAAGCGCAAAAATGCAATACCATGATTAACATAAAGCCAAAAAAGAAAAAGAAAAAACAACATTTGAACTTGTGACAAACCCAAAAACAGATCAAAGGAATGAATAACACATGATTAGAAAAAAGATACTTATTACTAAGAACAAATTAGAAAAGGATATAACACATGCAAAAAAAAAAAAAAAAAAATGGTATAGGCGATCAACAGTAAAAAAATTTATTATATATAACTATAATTATATTATGGATTATAATAAAAGTATAATATGATATGATATTACAATGTTTAATCATAGATGCATATATATAAACTATTATATATAATTATTATTACTTTATAGATTGTTATAAAAGATATATTATTACATGATATTATAATGTTTAATCATCGGTATATAAATAAATAATAGTATATTATATACTATTTGATCGTGGTGGAGCCAAAGAATTATTTTTTGGGAATAGAGAATTAAATTGTATATTTTTACGATAGTAAAAATGTAATTTTATTATTTTAATAGTTTATATATTTATAATTTTTAAAGGATTAAATCAAATTTTATCATTTTTTTAGGAGGCAAAATGAAATTTTATCATTATTAATTTAAAATTTTATAAATTATAAAGAACCTAAATGAAAATTTTTCTATTTTAAGGGGGCCAGAGGCCCTGCCAACCCTTGACTCCCTGGCTCCGCCACTGCTATTTGATATAAATATAATATTATATAATATAATAAGAGGACAAACTTTTAAATATACGAAAAGTATAGGGGCTTAGAGCATATTTCAACCAATATAATGATAAACAATAATATATGATAATAATTAATATATAATGTATTACTATTATATTATAGAATATAATAAAAGATATAATATTACATAATATTATAATGTTTAACCATTAATATATGTATATAAACTATTAATATATTATATAATATATGATAATAATTAATATATTATGCACTACTCTACTTTTATAGTATCAGATATAATATTATATAATGAAATAATATATTTTATAAATATGAATATATATATAACTATTATTATATTATATATAATAAAGGATATAGCATAAATAGTTTTGTGTAATTTAATATATTAAAATATATGTTTATAATTATAATTAGTAATATATAAAATATTATTAAATTTTAATATTTTAATAAAATATTATTTTCATTAAATTGGACAACCTAAAAAAGTGGTGTATAATAAGACAACACTTTAAAAAGTTTGTATTTAATAAACTTTTGTGTTATAAAAAGTTGTGACCAGCCTATGGATTTTTAAATACTTCTCTTTGTTTCTTAAAAAGAAATATGTTTTATTAAGAGGTTATTCAACCATTTTAAAATTTCAACTAAGAGTATTTGTTTGGTAATACCCGAAATTTGAATTTAGTAATTCAAGTCGGTTTGAGGGCGTTATATTATCCCATCTTGGTTGACATGATGCAATGATAGAGGAAATGGAAGCTTTAAATGGTAATGGTACTTAAGATTTGGTAACTTTGCCTACCCAAAAAAGGGAAATTGGATGTAATTGGGTATTTTCAATCAAAGTCAATTCTACTGAGTCGATAGCACATTTTAAAACTCTTCTGGTTACTAAGGTAGAGGCTCAAATGTATGGTGTTGACTATTCTGACACTTTCTCTCCAATTGCTAAGCTTGCTTTTGTTTGTTTGTTCATCTCTATCGCGGCTATGTATGAATAACCTTTGCATCAATTGGATATAAAGAATGCCTTCTTAAATGGTCATCTTCAAAAGAAAGTTTACAAGGAGCAATCACCAAGGTTTGTTTCTTAGAGGAGAATGGGAAAGTTTGTCGACTTCGTAGATCTTTATATGGCCTAAAACAGAGTCCTCGCACTTGGTTTGGGAGATTTAGTGACACAATTCAAGCATTTGGATTGCGAAAAAGTAATTTTGATCACTTTGTAGTCTACAAACACTCAAAAAAGTCTGTTAGTGGTGTATGTTGACGATAGTGTCATTACTTGGAGTGTTAAGTCTGTTCATACCCAATTTCAAACAAAAGACTTAGGAAAGTTTAAGTATTTCTTGGGTATTAAAATCACAAAAAGTAAGAAGGGTACTTTCCTATCTTAAAGGAAATACACTCTTGACTTTTTGGGGGACCATGAAATTAAGGTGCAAGCCATGCGACAAACTTATAGAGTCTAATCTACAACTTATGAATGGAGATGACTATTTATTTGAAAATCTTGGGAAGTATAGACGGTCTGTTGAAAAGTTGAATACCTTACAATGACTCGACTTGATATTGCATAATTTGTTAGCATTGTAAGTCAATGACTCTTGGATGTAAACTTTTATATAAGAACCATAGACACACTAATATTAAATGTTTTTCAAATGCAAATTGAGTGAGATCTAAGATGGATAAAAGATCTACCATCAGATATTGTGTTTTTGTGGGAGGAAATCTAATTTCTTGGAAAAGCAAGAAATAAAATGTAGTGTCTCGATCAAGTGTAGAGTTAGACTATATAAATGGTAGGGTTACACCAACTACTTAGTGAATTGGGCTTCAAGACTTCGTTGCCAGCTAGGTTATGGTGCAATAACCAAGCTGTTATTCACATAGCTTCGAATTTTGTATTTCATGAATGAACCAAAAACATTGAAGTTGATTGTCATTTTGTTCGTAAAGAAATTCAACAAACGTTCATCTCTACTGATTATGTTAAAACTGAAGAGCAATTAAGGAATATCTTTACAAAACCTTTATGTTGGAGTCCAATTTTGACCGGGCCCCCTTTTTAATTTATTTTAGATTTAGATTTATTTTAAATTTAATTTCAAAATTAAAAAAGTCCAAAATAATAATGTCCAATTACAAATGCCATACTAAATTACAAATGGCCCAAGTCAGCCCAAATACATGACCCAAATGCCATACTAAAATGGCCCAAGTCAGCCCAAATACCTTAAGCCTAATCAGCTACAACGGATGCTGCTACCACCTTCCCCTCAACCAATCAGGATCTGCCACGTTAGCAACCAAGTTGCCATCTCCAGTTGCAACTTGCACTGCCACCAGTTGATGCAACCACCATTGCCACCATCGTCGAACCTGCAAAAAGGAAAATAGACAGCGTTTTAAATTACAAACAAAATTTGTAATGATGGGAATTGAGGCTTTAAAAAGCCGAATTCAATTCTGTTAAAGGATATATTTTTTTTTGGGAGAGGGGGAACGGATTTAAAGATCAATACATATACAGTTTTTTTCATATATATACTAAAAAGTCATATGCAAGCACAACAGTAGTATTCAAACTTGAATAAGGCAGTAATCGATAATAGACTTCCATTGGATTAAAAGACCTACTGATTTCAAGGTTGCAAGTGTGTGGATATCGAGCTTTCAAGGTATTCAATTTCATTAAATATTTATTCCTTATTGGCTATTCAAATCTTCAAACTGTTTGTATACTATACATTAATATATTTGTTATATTTACAATGATATTTATTATCATTCAATGCAGATAAGAAATAATAAACAATTAATATTAATAAATAAGTATTAAATACTATTTAATAAAAAAGGGAAATCTAAAAAGTCTGTTAGAGAAACTCCCTTTGATGACTCCGCCGTCGTCGGAGTTATGTTGCCACCGTTGGAGTCACGCCTAACCCGCCCCCGCTTACCGTCCACGCTTCGTCGGAGTTAAAACTGCAAAGAGAACGATGGCTAACCACAAATGGATTAACAAGATTTCCTTTTAAAACAAATGGAAAGAATATATTCAAAAACTTTTAAAGATCATTGCATTGGTTTTTAAATCAATCGGAAATCAAAATAGTTTTCTAAAGAATCGGAAGAGAAAAGTTTTAAACTTTTTTGTTTAAGAAAAAGAAAAGGAAGACCAAAGTTTTGTTAAAAAACAAAAAAGGAACAAAAGGAGAAACTTGTACCTTGGATGACGGCGCGTGGACGTGAAGGCAGTGGCGCGTGCACTGGAGGACTCCAGGTGGTGACGCGTGGTGACCACGTGCGGCGATCGGCGGCGCACGTGTGGCGAAGACGGGCTGGACACCGGACGGCCGATCGGTGGTCGCCCATGAGAGAACGAGAGAAAGTGAGAGAGAGTTTTTGATTTTTTTTTGTAAAAAGAAAAAAAGAAATGAAAAAAAGGGGTTAGAAAGTCTTTTATAAGGGGCCAAAACGGTGTCGTTTTGGTTCAGGCTTTTAAACCCCAAAACGACATCGTTTTGCACCGAAAGACTCCAAGCGGTGACGCGTGGTGACCACGCACGGCGATCGACGGCGCGCGTGTGGCGAAGACGGGCTGGACATCGGATGATCGATCGGTGGTCGCCCATGAGAGAAGGAGAGAAAGTGAGAGAGTTTTTGATTTTTTTTTTTGTAAAAAGAAAAAAAAATGAAAAAAAAAAGGGTTAGAAAGTCTTTTATAAGGGGTCAAAACGGTGTCGTTTTAGTTCAGGCTTTTAAACCCCAAAAAGACACCGTTTTGTTTTTAAACCCATGGCCAATCCGAAATCCGATCCGACCCGACCTAGGATCCGCGTGTTTTTAAGAAATGGGTTATTTATGCATTTGATCTTTCCGCTTTTTTTTATTGTTTCAATTTAGTCCTCTTTGTACTTTTAATTAATTATAAATTGGCTCAATAATTTTCATTGCTTTTCAATCTGGTCCCTTGACCTTTTGAAAGCACTAGGACCTGCCACGTGTCATGATTTTGGCTTATTTTTGCAAACGGTCCCTTTTTTTTTAATTTGTTTTAATTTAATCCTTAAATCAAGTTCGTTTTAATTACAAAATTACCCCAGAAATTTTTATTTGTTTTTAAATTAGTCCTCTGACTTCAGGATGCCTGAGGGGCTGCCACGTGTCACTTATTTTTGGTTTTATTACCCTGGATGTCCCCGAAACTTCTAAAAATTCCGTTTTTACCCTCGAACTTAAAAAAATCCCATTTTTAACCCAAAAACTTCCAAAACTTCCATTTTTACCCCTAAACTTCCAAAAATCTCATTTTTGACCCTAAAACTTCTAAAAATTCCATTTTTACACCTAAACTTTCAAAAATCCTATTTTTAACCCTAAAACTTCCAAAAATCCCATTTTGACCTCAAAACTTCCAAAAATCCCATTTTGACCCCGAAACTTCTAAAAATTCCATTTTTACCCTCGAACTTCCAAAAATCCCATTTTAACCCTGAAACTTCTAAAATTCCATTTTTATCCCGAACTTCTAAAAATCCCATTTTTAACCCCAAAACTTCTAAAAATTCCATTTTTACCCTCGAACTTCCAAAAATCCCATTTTTGACCCCAAAAATTCCATTTTTAGCCTCGAACTTCCAAATATTCCATTTTTAACCCCGAAACCTCTAAAAATTACCGTTTTACCCCCGAGTATCTGAAAAGTCTCATTTTCAACTCCGATTGCATCATTTTTTTTCTTCATCGTCAATATTTGCATTTGAATTTAACTATTATGCACTCATATTTTGTTTTTTTTTTATTTTTTACCATTTATCTTCTTATTTATCTTGCTTTGCATTATTTAATATACATTATTAACTGCTTATTCATATTAAACTCGCATGTTTGTTTTCAAAATTAATTTTTTCATAAAAACTTTAAAATCGAGGCAATATTCTTTTATTTCGAGTTTCGAAAATTTGTGTCTTAACTTACTAGGTGTAATTTTTCCTCAAATCGAAATAATCGAATACCCTTAATCGAGGCAATGTTTCCTTATCTTCGATTTTGAAATATTGCGCCTTAACTTTCTAGGTGCAACCTTTCTTCAAATCGAGATAATCAAATATCCTTTTCCCAAAAATTTAAAAAAGTTTTACAAAGGAAAACTAGTCATTTTTGGATCCTGAAATGTTATGTCCTAACTCACTGGACGTAACTTTTCTTCTTCGATCACTTTGAAATAGCGAGATTTCCAAACAAACCCGATTTCTTTTAAACTTAACTCATGCATTCAAGGATCGTATTTTAAACTTTATTCGAGCTCTTAAATGTTACAAATCAAGACCCGAAAATAATCAATACGGTGCCAATTTTGGGCGTATGAGGGTGCTAATCCTTCCTCATGCGTAACCGACTCCCGAACCTGTTTTTCTGGATTTTGAAGACCTACATGTTTTCAAAATGATTTTTTTAAAATGTTTTGTGGTAATCCAATCACACCGAATAAAGGATTGGTGGCGACTCCCATTATTTTTCGATTTTAAAATGATTTTCGGAACTCGTCGTTTTCCAAAAAAGGAATGGTTTCGATAGCCTTTAAATGGAGCTCGAGTTGATTGTATTTATAACAAGATATGCATGATTGATATTTATGCTCCAGCTTGAGGGGAGTATTAAAGAATATAGTGTATAGTTGGAAATATAAGTTAGGGTTTTTACTTTTCTTTCCTTTTTATCTTAAGATGTAACTTGTATATATATGTAGAAATAGGTTGAATGCAAAGATGTGTTTTTCCCTAAAATAAATTTTCCATCTTTAGTTTTCTAAACTTCAAAATTTCGCTTATAGAGATCATATTGTTAAATTTAAAAAAAGTAGGGGCTTGGTATTAAAAAGCTCATTACAAAAAAACATGAAACTTTTAACCAAATGGTGCTAGGGATATAAAAAAGAGCCTAACTCTTTGTGGAGGACGCTTTTAGGAGGAAAAGTATAGTGTCAAGGAACTACTATGGATGCCTTCATCACATCACACTCATAAAATGTCCATGGTATGGAAAAATATCATTGATCTTCAGTACGAGGAAGGGATTGACAAATTTGTTGATTACCATTGCTACATTAAGTCGTAGGTGATGGGAAAATGATATAATTCTGGCATGATCTTTAGATTGATAATGTTCCTCTTAAATCTAAATTCCCAAGATTTTTCTCTTTATGCCTTATAAGGAAGTTTGTGTTAGCGATGTCTTTCTTGGGTCCATGAACTTCAATGATCGTTATTTGATTGGGAAAATGTGTTTCTCCCTAAGTTGATTGTTTTTGTCAAGAATATATCTTTTCACCCTTACCAAGTAGATAGATTGATTTGATTGATTGATCCTAAAGGTGTTTTCTCGATCAATAAGTTGTCTCGCCTTTTAGATGGGGTTTCAGTTATGATCTAGGAGGCACAGACACAACTCATCCCTCATCGTACCGGTGTCGTACGTGTGTTCGACACGAACAATCATCGGACATGCCCGGATATGTATGAGACATGTCGAAATACATCAAAAAAAGAAAAGAAATCGAAAATGGTCCCGACAAGGTCATAACACGAGTGTCTAAAAACGGACATGGTCTCGACGCGGTGACGATGAATAGAAGCATCGAATTGGAAAACCCCAATTGAGAGTGAAAGGAGAAGTAGAGATTTAGATTTTTTTCTCCTTTTTTTTGGTGAAAGGAACGAAAGTCTGAAACTGAAAGTTTTAGGGTTTTCTTAAGGACATAAAGGTTTTTTTAGACAAATTTGAAGCAATCCAAGGCTGACTTGTGGGCTATTTGTAATTAATTTAAGAATTGTGTTGGATTAGTTTGGTTTATTATTGTGGGTTGTCTTGGGCTATTATTGATTTAAAATATTGTGTTACTTTTAGATTTATCCCAGAAAAATAAAAAATAAAATAAATACTAAAAAATAAATAGCTTATTTAAGAAGCTTTCATTGTTTGAACGTTTTTATCTTTAAAATTTCAATTTCAGCATTCTGTTTGTTTTGTTTATTTCCATTTTTCTACTTTCAAGTTTCAACAAATATTAAAGATTAAAGAAATTGAAGGTAAGTTTAATTTTTTGTTTTGTTTTTGCTTTGAATGGGTTACATTTTTTTGATAAGTTTGAATGGGTTATATTATTTTATTTGTTTAGTTACTTTTTTTTTTGTATATTTGTATGTTACATAATTGATTTGTGATGATCACTCTTGAAGTATACATTAATTTTTTTGTTAATACGTTAGGTTTTTAATTATGACATCTCAAAATGATAGTGGAAGTATTAGCTCATCAAATAATGTTACTAATGCTAGTGTGTCTCAAGATAATATTGGTAACACTCCTCTTTTGAGATATGTTACTAAATTACCGAAAATTGATGGAGGCGGGAATGTTAGTTTTGTGTGTAATTTTTGCAATGCTACATTTAAGGGGTCATACTCTAAGGTTAAAGCACATTTATTGAAACTAAATGGAAAGAAATTTGAGTGTGTCCTAAAGTAATACTACAACATCTTGCTGAAATGCAAAAAATAGTTGAAGATGTGAAACTCAAGTTGCAACAAAAAAAATAGTCCCATTGTCACTTAGTTCTCAAACACTAGCATTTTCCTTTGAGCCAAACACAACCTCACTTCAAGAGCGTAGTTTAGGTTCTAAAAGAAGAAAAGGCCCTTTAGAACAATTGTTAAACCTTGCTACTCGAGAGAATTTAGATAATGAAATTGCTCGAATGTTTTATTCAGGTGGATTGCCTTTTCATCTTGCTAGGAACCCTCATTATATGAATGCATTAACCTTAGCTAGTAAGAATTCGATTATGGGTTACATACCTCTAAGTATAATGCCTTAAGGACTATATTGTTTCAAAAAGAATGAGCAAACATAAAGAGGTTGTTACAATCTATAAAGGGAATGTGAAGAGAAAAAGGTATTAATCTTGTATGTGATGGATGGACGGATGCATAAAGATGACCATTGATTAACTTTATGACCATTTTTTAAGGTGGAGCTATTTTCTTGAAAGTCGTCAATTGTGAAATGTAGTAAAAGGATACGTTTTATGTGGCAACTTTAATTAAAGATGCCATAAGTGAGGTTGGGGCATAAAATGTTTTTCAAGTGATAACTGACAATGCACTAGTTTGTAAAGCTATGGGATCTTTATTAGAGACACAACATCCTCAAATATTTTGGACACCTTGTGTCGTACATACTCTTAATATTGCTCTTAAAAATATATGTGCTGCAAAAAACACTGAAAAGAATGAGGTTACATTTGATGTTTTGTGTTGGAAAAATAATGTTGGTGATGATGCTTTCTTTATAAGAAACTTCATAATGAATCATTGTAGGAGGTTGTAAATATTTAATTCTTTTGTGCCTTTGAAATTACTTGTCGTTCCAGATACTCGAATTGTTTTTATGATTTTGATGTTAAAAAGACTCAAACTCACTAAATGGGGTCTCCAAAATAAGGTTATTAGTGACGAATGGTCTACTTATAGAGAATATAATGTTTCCAAAATCTATTTGGTGAAGGAAAAAAATTTGAATGACCTTTGGTGGGATAAGGTTGATTATATTTTTTCTTTTACGGGACATTTATATGATATGCTTTGAATTATAGGCACGAATAGGCCTACTCTTCACTTGGTTTATGAGATGTGGGATGAAATGATCGAAAAAGTGAAGACAAACATTTATAGGCATGAAGAGAAGAAAGGAGATGAGAGATCAATCTTTTATGAAGTGGTATATAATATATTTATTGATTGATGGACTAAGAGTAGTACACCACTTCATTGTATGGTTCATTCTTTAAATCCAAGGCAAACTTAAATAACATATATTCCATTTATGTTTGTTTTTATTATTTTATACTTGTTTTATTTATTATCAATTAAAAAATTTAAAATTATTTGTTTACATAGGTATTATTGTAGTAATTGGCTTAATGAGGTTTCAAATCGCATTCTTCCACGTAAAGATGTAGAAATCTCAGATGAAAGAAATAAGTGCTTAAGAAGATATTTTCCTTCTACCGAAGAAAGGAAGATGGCTTTCCAAGAGTTTGCAAGATTTTCAAGAGCACTAGATGTTTTTGGTTTATTTAATTCACTACAAGATAGATGGCTTTTGGATCCCAAGTCTTGATGGTTAGTTCATGGGGCTTCAATATCTTTGCTCCAAAACTTAGCTTTGAAACTTATTGGACAACCTTCTTCATCATCTTGTTGTGAGAGAAATTGGAGTACATGTTCATTTATCCATTCCACGAGAAGAAACAAGAATAATCCTCAATGTATCGAAGATTTAGTATTTGTGCATACTAATCTTCGATTGCTTTTAAGAAATACTCTTTATTATAAAGAATGAGAGAACAAGATGTGGGATATTGGAGGTGATGTATTTGACTCATTTGAAGAAGGTGGAGTTCTTGAAGTTGCTAGCTTATCTCTTGATGAACTAAATATGGAGATGATAATTTTTGCCAGTGAAGAAGATATGGAAAATGCTAATGATATGAATTGAACTAGAAAATTGCTCTCTTTTTACTTCTTTTTGTACAAGTCTTCTTAGGGATAGGTTGAACTTCAAATTTAGATTTGATATCACATGTTTTGTGTAATGAACTTAGAAAATGCATTACTATGTTTTATCATATTTTATTAAATAACAAGAGAGCTTAATGGAAAAGAATTGATTATACATTAATGAAAAATATCAATATTTTCATTTACATTAAGTATCTTAACATAATATATATATATTTAAAATAATTTTTATTACTTTATCTGTGTCCTTATTTTTAAAAATTATTGTGTCGCCGTATCCGTATCATGTCATTCCCGTATTTTGTGTCCGTGTCCATGCTTCTTAGATCATGATTCTAGTTTTTAATCCTTTTAACGTATGTCGATTCCTCTTTATATTAAACATTTTCTTTGGCTTCTTTTTAACAATGGTGTTGCTACATAGGCATTACTTCATTGACATGGTTTATTGGATGATTCAAAATTCCAGCGCTCTTGGAGCTCTTCTCAATGGGAGGATATTAACCATGTCTTTGTTTTATATCCCATGTCTTGATCCTGTTGGTATGCTGTTATGCAATGGTGGGGCTTGGAATGGGTTGCCTATTATAATTCTCTACCTGTTACCTTTAATGGTTTTTTTTTTCTCCCTTTTAGTTTAGTTAGAAAGCGAAAGCTTGTGGCTTGTGCGCCTTGTATGCGGACCCTGTGGCTTGCACACAATGAAACCATCTTTCGCAACAAGTCTTGGGTGTTAGAATCATAAATCAAGATATAATATAAAACTTAATAAATCATAAATCAAGATCTATCATGTCAAATCGTCAAGAACAAAATGACAATAGAACTAGATGCTGAAGCGTGTCTGAATCCATGGATTCCTTGAAATTTTTTGGATCTTAGTATTTTGATATTTTAAATTAGCACACAAGTAACCCAGACAATATATTGCTCTCTCTTTCCTAAGGATGGTATATTAGAAAAGTTATATTGTGTGTAATTTGCGATCATAACCCTATTATTTATAACTTTGGCACATTAACCTTAATTTCTAATCAACCCATCATCAATTAGAAATTAGTTACTGGAGTATCTACACATATTTGACCCATATTTTATTTAATAATTAAAGCACAATAAACCTTAATAAAATTAGATTACTTTTAATTTGGGCTAACCTATTATGATAGTAAATAACATGTAATTACCCTTATTATATATATGTGATGTCCATATTTTCCAATAGTCTCCCACTTGTACCACATATATATACTAATTACTCTATAATTACATGTCATTATATAAACTTATGAGCTCAAAACTTTACTATTCCATTACAGCGAACCAAACATAGTGTAAATTCTTTCTCACATCGGGAATATGCAGCACCTTAACCGATTGATAGTTGCCCATAAGCACTTCACGGTTTGCCACTAGTTCATAATTCTTGAATTATTGTCGGTCATTACACACATGGACAGTAGCACCAGAGTCAAGCCACCAATTATGAGACTTATTGGTCATGGCTATGTTGAGTTCGGTAATCATACCAATCTCCAAATTCTAGACCCTTCTGTAACCATAGCCACTAAGTTCATATCCTCCACCATATTGGCTTTGGAAGTTGTGACATCTTGCTTCTTTTTGAGAAGTTTACAATCTTTACTGTAGTGTCCTTTCTTATGCAATTATAGCAATTGCGAGATTTTTTTTTCTTGTTTTGCATGTCATTGGTCTCGAATTTGACTTTTCTTTTACCATTTCGAGAGTTTTTGGACTCGCTCACATGGTTCACTTTGGGGAAGATACACTGCATCACGCTTTCGAGTTTCCTCTTCAATACGCAAATGTCTAAGTATTTTCTCCACAGTTAAGTCCTCTGCCATACGCAGAAGTTTCTTCAGATAATTGTTCCAAGACGAGGGCAATTTTCAGATGATAGTCCTGACTTATAACATTTCCGGAATAACAACTTTCAAGTCACGAAGTCTGCTTACAAGGACTTGTAATTCATGGACTTGATCCATGATTGGGATACTATCAATCATTTTGAATTCAAAATATTTCATTATTAAAAATTTATCGGTAACTTGTCGCTTGGTGTTGTATTTCTCTTCAAGAGCTTTCCATATTTCTACTAGAGATAGCATTGACATGTAAAGATCATACAATCGATTAGACAAGGTGTTGAAAATGTGTCCACGACATGTGAAATTGTCTTCCTCACGCTTCTTCTTGAGTTCGGCCACTTTAGCAATTTTCTCGGGATTTGCATTGGGGGCAGGATCCTCCATGGGTTGTAAGTTTGGATCCAGAACGTACGCCACATTCAAGACGGTAAGAAGAAACAACATCTTATCCTTCCAACGATTGAAGTTTGAGCCATCAAATTGGTCAAGTTTCACAAACTCTTGGTTCATCACTTTGAATGCGGTGGTAGCCTTTGTCACCATCTTCAAATTAGTTCTCTTTGATTGTTGAAGATTTCGAGATAAGGTAGATCCGGAGATGGTATTGAATTAAATAGTAAACTTCGAAACACGGGTGATGCTTTTCAAAGAGAACTATTTGCCTCCACACAAAGTAGCTAGAGGGTTAAGACAACGGTCCTCTTGGGATACAACGAAGTTTTAAATTTCTTTGATTAGCAAAATCGCGGAATTCCCTAATTCTTACTCTAATTTATGAAATTGAAATTGATTGTAAAAAGAAAATGTGTCATTGTGAGCATCATAGTCTATATATTTATATGCATTCAATGGATACTTTTTGAAGAGTCACAACCCTTTCATGTTGGACATACCTTTTGGAAGAGACTTGTCCCATGAAATGTATGCATTGGATGATAAATCATCACTTTTCAATTAAATTTAAAAGATGATAAATCATCACTTTTAATTTAAATAGTGCTCATGAATAATTAATTTACAATCTATAAATTTCCAACAGCTCATTCATGGGTCCAGGATAGAAGTAATCGAACTTGATGGCTTTGGAAGTTCTTTAATGACATTGATAGTCTTATTGATCACTGCCTGCAGGTTTCGTTTGTTCACACCATTAGGAGGCCTATTCTATTGTTGATTTTTTTTGCCAAGAAGGGTGTTACCTCAGAGCAATTATTTGTTGCTTGGTTGCAGCCTGTCAAGGCGTTTTGTCTTGCTTGGCTTCTTTCTGTTTTTGATAAAAGCTAAAAAAATCATTAATGATAAAAGCTTAATTTTCTCTTCTTCTTTTTTTTTTTACCCTTTTAAGCCAAATATCTATAATTTATTCTTTCGCATGCAAAACATTAATGATATTTTCACAAGGAAATTGATGAAGTTGTGATGAAGAAGTTGCATCCCACTTGCAAGGTCGTAAATCCGTGCCATTAATGATTTAGTATCATGAATCATAAAAAAGAAATAATAATGTAGTATTTTGTATTGTCTGACCTATGTTTATTGAGTTAATCATGTCTAATACTAGAAAACAAATCTGAAAAAGCTAAAAAGATTACAGGGACCCATCAAATATAATTATAGGACCATGTAAATGGGTCCATGCAGGGCGGCAGGCGTGAATCCCTGATTCGATCTCATATTTGAAGCTGTCTATAATAAAGACCAGATTATGGTTAAAGGTGTTTTATACATATTAGGGTTTGACAAACCGCTTTATCTAGTTTCCATTAAATATTTAATTCTTTGTCTGTTTATTCTTCCTTGTTGGTGTTGGAATGCAAGGCGAGTCTTCCATGTATGATTTGGTTTCCCTTTGAATGATGGCAGAGCCACAGTTCCCCACCTGTCTTTTTCACCTTCTTGAACTAAGCCCCATGGTGGAGTTCAGCCATGCTGATCTTATTTCATTTTGATTTTGTAGTTCAAATCTGGGTTATGTTTTAATGACTAAGTTTCTCTGGTTTTACCTCTTTTATTATAGATTTAAAAGCCTTTTGCTATGCGTATAAATACTGACAAATAGCTTTCGATCTTGTAGTCTTCTGCACAATCATCGGTCTACACGATTGATAGCCATTGGAACAAATTATTAAAGCATTTTCAGCCAACAAGCTTAGTCATCACCACCTATTCTTATTAGCATTTTCAGCCAAAAAAGAAATAAGAGTCCCTAAAGAATAGCTTATTGATATATCAACATCAAAGTATTTATCTTAAAGTTGAGAAAAAAAATGTAATAACTTTTTTGTCAATTACTACCAGTTACTTACAACTATATCAACTGTTCTTATTACCACAACTAACAAACTTAATAACCAAGGATTAGTTCATTCTATTAAAAAATAAATGTTTATTTTTTTTTATATGTGTTTGATAATCATAATAAATTTTTACTTAATTCAAAATTTTTAACGAAAAATAAATTAAAGTATTATTTGATAAACTGAAAATTTACATACTGAAAAAGTAAGTGTTGAAAAATTAAGTATTGAAATTTTAAATACGAAATCTTAATTTATAAAATCTTGTTTGATATGTTACTTAGAATGAAATATAATTTGATTGTTTGATAAATATAAATTTTATGAAAAAAGTTATCTTCACTTTATTCTAAATAAAACTAAAATTTAAAAGATAATATAATATTGAAATAAATAAATTTAAATTAAATAATTAAAATATTATTCATTAATTAATAAATAGCTCTTATACTTACCATTTTCACACCTTTTTTTTTATAAATTTTTTTATATCAGATTATTTTTATTTTTAATTATCAAAGAATGCCTAAGTTGATTTTATTTAAAAAAAACAATTTTCCAAATAGAGTATATGTTAAAAAATAAACCATTCAAATTAATATATTTAATTTTTATTCAAAATGATGCAAAATAATATAGGATGACTATATCATTAGTCACTGAATTATGGGTAAGTTTTCATTTTGGTCAATGAACTATTCAAAAATTTCCATTTAAATTACCGAACTATTTAAAACTTTTTATTTAAGTTATTAGGTTGTTAAGTTTTTTTTTTTTAAAAATTAGCCAGCAAGCTCCAACCAACGATTCGACGGTTGATATGGTGGATAAATACCCATCGATGAGTAGAAGAACATACCTTAGATCCAAGTCAATTTGATGGTTAGTGTCAAAGATTGGAGAAAAAAATTGTTTAAATTTTTATTCGCAGATTCGTGACGTATAAAATTGTTTCATAAAAAAAAAAACTTAACTGTAAAAGAAGAGAAAAAAAGCTTTTGATTGACGTAGGTAGTCCAAACAGAGAAAATCATATAGTATTGATTTTAACAACCCAATAACTTAAATGAAAACTTTAAATAGTTCAGTGACAAAAGTATAACTTTTTTAATTAAGTGATTAAAAAAGAAAACTTATGTATAATATAGTGACTAATGGTATAGTTTAACCAATAATATAAAATATTATATTCATAAGATTAAAATTATCACCTAAAAATATTAAAATGATGAAATAAATAATTTTTAAAAATTAAAATTTATTATCATAAAAAAACATAATCATATTTAGTAGTAAAAATTTTTATACAAGTAATTATTTTTTATTAACATAATAAAAGTCCCTAAAGAATATCTTATTGTTATATCAACATCAAAGTATTTTTTTCTTAATTATACACTTAAAATCTCAGTATCTCAATTCAAAATTCCAAAACTTCTATCTTATCTATGCAACCAATACGAAAATGGCAAAAAGATAATCCTTTTTGGTATGAAAACCCATAAATTCTTTTTTGGTAGAAATGAAATAGCGAAGCCTAAATACAAAAAAAAAAAAAAAAAAAAAAAAGGAAAACTAATTATTATTTGATCTCACAAGAAAAATCGAAAATTACTACATTTAAAATGGTTAGATGGAGGGTTTTGAAAAGCAAATCAAATCATGTATTGAACAAAAGGCAACAAATCACGTGTTGTTAATATCATTGAGGTTTGATTTCCTCGTCTCTAGTGTTATTTTGAGTAGGGCACCAATTCATCATTCCTTTACCCTACTTTTGACTTTATTCAACCCAATCTTCTACTCCATAATTAGTAGGAATTCAACCAAGTTAATTTTGCATTTCAACTTCAATTATTCTCCTTTAGTCTCCTAGGTCGGCTCTTTCCCCCAATAATTTCGTCAATTCCGTAAATATTTGGATTCGAAATTTAAAATCGATTTAAAGTTATGATTTATTTAATTAATAATAATAATCCTAAGTTAATCCTTCACCTAACCCTAAACCCTAATCAAAATGAAAACCAACTACCAAGTCGGTTTATGGTTAAAGTCTTGGTATTATATATTTATACATTGTACTTTATGAAAAGTACAACCCAAGTCCAAAAGGCTTCACAATTCATCATTTGGCACCCCATTGTTTTTCCTCCAGATAAAAATCCACCGAACTAAATATAAATAATTTTGATCTCGACAACCTCTTCTTTTTATATAAAAAAAATAAAATAAAAATGGCTTATGATTGGTTCAGGCAGCAAATAGCAATCAAGCTATCCATAATTGGAGGAGGCGTCATTTGAAGACAGAACAACTCATGCTCATATGTTTTATATATGTGTGTGTATGCTGTGCTGTTTCAATATGACTTTGTTTTCTTTAAAAACCAGCTTAGTTGCTATCAAACCTTAATTGACGAAAAAAGAATACAAAATAAAGAATGCAAAGATCTGTCCGATAATGCCATATCCAACTTTTGGTATTAACAAAACCCCTCCATGGACCGACAAATTAGCCAACATACGACACATGTCAATTGATGTTTTTTTTAGGTATACTTACGTTGGCACACACGTAAGGCTAAATCCCTAATCATGTTAATTATGAATCGTGAAAGGGTTTTTTTTTTTTTTAAATTTAATTTAATTAAAGGAGATGTGTCAACTTTTCCGCACTCTAGAACTTGCTATTTCTCCACTTGATTTTTTTTTTTAAATCACCCAGATAAGAAACCAGCTCTTCTTCTTCAAATGAATATTTATATTTACTTTTTAAGTTGAAAATAATGAGGATGACAATGGTAAAATATTGGTGTCATGATGATGATGATGATGCGAGAGAAAAAGTAATTTCCTGGAAACTCCCCTTTTTTTCCAGGAAACTGCTCTCATCACTTCTAATAATTTTCAGAAAATATATATATATAAAAAAAAAATCTCAAAATGAATGCATCGAAGCTAGTAGTACTTTTTAAAGAGAAATTTCTATCATTCTTGTATTGCAGCTGTCGACACCAATCACTATAGTGTGCATATCACGTCTACCTGCATGCATTACTTGCAAAGTTGCGAGAACCCATCCCATGAAACTCTCTCACTTAACTTATTCATGACATGATTCAATTTGGAGTCTAATTCAATGTTCAACCATCATTTTTTCCAAATTACAATTACAAATAATCTGGGAAATTCAGCTTTAAAGTCCTCAAAATTTTCGACACTATCATTAAACCAATAGCTGGATTTAAATTCCAAAATACCAATTGGTTTATAAAAATGAAAAAGAGGATCACTTTTTGATGATGAAATGAGAAGTGGAATATGTAACTTTTGGGATGGGTTTTTGGAATTTAAATCAAAAGGGAATTTGAGAATTTAAGGGAAGGAGAAGTTTAGGGAAAAAGAGGGGTCCCATCTAATAGAATTATAGAAGGTCGTCTGTCTGACCTCCATTCAAAATTCTCTATAATTAATTTTGTGAAGAAAAATAAAATAAAATAAAAGAACAAAAGTGAGCCATTGGGACATCACGTGGGATATGACCTACCAGGTCCCTTAAAGAAAGAGCATCTGACCAAGCCCATCCGTTTTTCCCCTCTACACTTTTTTCTTTTTTTTTTTATCATATACTATTGGTACAAATTTATTTCCATAAATATGGTTTTTTCATTATATTTTGAAAATATATACCATTTTATTTAATTTTACTTGCGAAAAATTTAAATATTCTCATTTTTAAAAATAATATTTAAATAAATATTATCGAATTGATATTTATTCGTAACCAATCCAATCCCACACATTATAAAAGTATACATTAAAAAGGTATGAAATAATTTTACTCTTTTTTCTCGGTGGATATTTCCAGTGAAATCATCCATTCTTTCCTTCGTCTACACGCCTCTCACCACCCATTTCTTTTTAGTACTATTTTCCTTTTTAACACACTATTGCTTTCTAAAATTTTTATCTTATAAATAATATATGAAATTGATATAAATATTAAATATATCTTCAGTTAAAATGATAAATTTAAGAGGTTAAAATTTATAATGTTATTTTTAAATTTTAGTAAATTTACAATTGAATCGAAATTCGATTAAAAGAATATTATTTCAATATACACATACATTTAAACCCGATTCTTTAAAGAAAAGTAATATATGGACACAAATTTAAATAAATTGAGGATTTTAGTTTTTTTCAGAAAGAAAAGAAGAGAAATTCTGATAAATTGAAGAGGACTGAAATTAGAGACATATACACGTGAGCTAACCTCCAACACCCCCACACCCTTTTCCTCTCTCACTTAATCATAACCTCCAATTGATTTATCATTATCCCAATTTCTTCTTCATCTGAGACACCCAAAAAGGTGGACACTCTTCCACCATGTAAGTGGGATGACCCATTTCTCCCATACATACATTCCACTATTTTATGTATACATACATGCATAGATATTTTATTCATTTCTCCTAACAAATTTCTTTTTAATTAAAACTCAAATTCTTAGAAAATATTTGTGGATAAATGTGTAATAAAAAGTTTCGGAGCAAGTGTATATTTTCATGAAATCTTTTTCCATTTCAAAAAGCTTGAAAAGTAACTCAATATGAACACAAAGGCAACTTTATATTTTTTTTTCAAAGCAGTCAAAATAGTTAAGAATGAAACAGAAGGATCAAAGCAGTGTTTCCATGAGACAAATCGTAATCTTTATTCATTCCATATTACGAAAGCAATGGAAACAAGAAGTGTATCATTAAAAGATGGAACAAAAGAATGAACAATAGAAGATAGATAGACTAGTATATCTTAATTTCTAATGAATATTTACAAAAACATATAAAGCTGGATGAGGAGATTGATCAGTAATTTTTACTATTGGTTTTCTACAAATTAATTTATAGTCCACACTAATTTGATTCACTACAAGCCCTTAACCAAAAAATAGAGGGGTTATGGGGAGGGTCTATTCTTGTCCTTCCTTTGGCTACTGATTTTAAGTTGTAATTCACGAACTTGGAATCAACATGCTGCAGAAGGATTGGTGAAGCGATTATAGAAATGAGGCTTTGAAGGCAATACTGAAAATGGGTTCTTGGAACTGCCATCGCTAACACCGCCGATTCTTTCACAAGATGGACACATGGTGAGAGTAGCCGCTGGCATGTGCATGTAAAAGGGTTGAGCCAGTTTCAGTGCCTTGAGTTCTAATAGCTCCTTTTGCAGTCTCCTGTTTTCATCTGTTAGTGTCTCACAACACTTCTTCAAGAACTCACAATCCACCTCAGTTTGCTTAAGCTTTGTCCTGTCAATCACAGAAATCATGATTTTTTTTAAGTAACATTGAAGCCAGGCCAGTTGCTTTTAAGGACTTGTCCTTTGGTGTACATAGAAGCCTTTTTCTTTTCGTTTGCCTTTTGTTATAAAGATAAACGGAAGAATGATCAATTTACCTGGCTCTCCTGTTCTGGAACCATACTTCAACCTGTCTAGGCCTCAGGTTTAATTGCTTTGCCAAAGCTTGCTTTTGCTTCTGTGAGCATAAAATATAAGAACCAAAAAGAAAAGAGATTTGATTAATACACATAATCAAGCTGTTAGGGATGATGATCACTATCAGATAAAGAGAATTGGAGAGAGATGAGAGAACTTACAGGATTTAAAGTGCTATGCTGTTTGAAGCTTTCCTCGAGCAAAGCAGATTGGTCTTTGGTGAGCCTGAGTTTCTTTCTAGCATTAACACCGTCTTCATCTTCTTCACTAACTCTGGAGGAATTCTTCTCTCCTTCCACTTCTTCGCAGCTAAGGTCTCTTTCCCTTTTCACCCTACCACTAGAAAACGAAGAAACAGCACTATGGGGAGAAGCCTGACGATACAAATCACCGGAGCCAGGCACCTCATGGTTGTGAAGATAACCACCACCTTTGTTCACATCTATCTTTTTGCTATTATCATTAACTTGGTATATCTCACCGCATAGCCCCAACGTCAGCGATGGCTCGAAACTTGCTGCTGCCATGGACATAGATGATTTCTTGAGAGTTTGATTGTTGTTGGCCTTGGATGGAGTTTCCAGGGTTGATGAAAAGCCTAACCCAAGAACAAGGCCTGTATTACATGCATCATCAATACCCATCAAGCTGAAATTTTGTCTACACAAGTGTTTTTTTTTTTTTTGTTAAAGGGGATGAAGGAAAGAGAGGGAGAGGGAGAGGGAGAGGGAGAGGGAGAGGATTGAAAGATAATAAGAAGGGAAGAGAATGAGTAAGACTTTTTAGAGGGAGAGGGGGAGTGGGTTGGGGTAGCTATGATTATTAATAAAAGGAAATGAATTGACTAGTTTTTTTTATTTAAATTTTCGGTATAAAAAGTCCAAAATAAAAATCAATAAATTATACGAATCTTGAATTTATTAAAATATTACATTAATGAACGGAATTAAATTCTTTCCCGTTTACCCTCCAACCCCACTCCAGTTATCTCATTCTACCAAACCAACAAAGGGCAATTTCCTCTCCTTTTCTATGTTATGAAATCTCACAATTCACATTGTAATGGGAATCACATCAAGAGAATGATTCGTCAGCACTTAGGCCACCCCATAAACGTACCGATTTTAACTATCACTACTCACTCGACTATCACTTATTCCCCTTTTCTCCCCCTTCTTATGGCTGCTTTTTTTTGTGTACGTATGTTTCAATTATTACCCAACTTTTTCTTTGTCTAACTTCTGTCCTAAAAAAAAAAACCCATTTTATTATTTTCCTATCTCCCTTTATTTTTTACATATGTGATGACCTATGTTTTTGCACCCATTCAAAGATTAATTACATTTGTTTCCACAGAAGAAAAGTTTGATGATGGCATAAATATTGGGTTAATTATTAAAGGGTGCCTACATAATTTGAAATCATGATGCATAAAGGGGGGAACATCATTGGATATCAACAAGTTCCCTTTATAATACACCCATGAACTGTCTCCACTCCATGCCTGATTTAACTGGTTAGGATCGGATGGGTAATCACGTCACCTTGCTTTCCAAATATTAACACTTGATATCCATTATTCTATTTTTCATTAATTTGGTGGCAGTTTTTTCTCTTGCTTATTTATGAGCATGGGGATTAGAAAAAGATGTCCACTATCTCCTCTTGTTTCAATCATCATGAAGGATGGTAGTTTCCTTGGTTTCTTGTTTGTTTAAGAGGGAAATAAAACAAAGTTAAATTTTTTACGAGTCTCTGCATTATATATAAATTGTGAGTTTAATTCTTATTGTGCTTTACATATACATTATTATATGTGTAATACAATATCATCTTGTTATTTTTACGTAATATTCACGGAAAAATCTTATCATTTTAATTAATTGATTGTACATTTATTATTTGGTTTAAGATTGAAATTTCAAAATTCGATTAATATAAAGATTAAAAATAACTAAACTAAAGTACAAAACTAAATTCATAACTTATGTATAGTATAAGGGCTAATAGCAAAATTAGAGAAAAAGGAGGAAGAGAGAAGTAGGTAGAAAACATTGGAGAAGAGTTTGAAAGAGTTATAATGGTGGCAGGATATGATTCACCAGCAAGAATCCGGATCATTGCTTAACTAGAAAGTTGATGTAGAGAGTTCGGGGCCCCCATGCTACCATTGTATAAGCACTTCCCAATAATGCTTTGTCGGCTATTTTTACCCATTACAATTTAGAAGTTAGGTCACCCATAAAAACATGATCCAATTAAACCACCCATTAATTTAATACCCAAAACAATTGCGGATGATATGAGATAGATGAACCTCATAAAAATAATATATTGAAATGATGAGAATTTTCTGCTGTCATTCAGGGACTTTGATTGTCCCCTGCAGGACCAGTCATTTTTCAGAAAGGTGGTGCATTTGTTTCAATGAAATATATAATGGCCTGCTTTCTCTATTTTTCTAGTTTTTTTTCCAGCTGATCAAGTTTGAAAATTGAAACGAAAAGCTTTTTTCTTTTACAAAATAATTGGAATATGGAAAGGGAATTCTCTTCTTTCAACTCTGATTAGTCAATTTTGTTTATGTTTCTTCTTTGGATGATCGTTAGGGTTTAGGCTGAATTTGGTCTCCCTGTGTGTATATTGCAATTGTGCGTGTTTTAAAAGTAAGTCGTCAGCAAACCCTAATTATAATGCAGATTTATGTAATAAATATATTTTAAAAATTTAATATTTCTATACGTTTAAATTTTATTATATAAAAATTTTAATTAATTTTGTATAAATTATAAAAATAACCTTATAATATTATAATTTATTTTGTAAAACAAGTAGTTTTTCAATTAATTCATCAGATAATATGATAATTGAGCTATATGTTATCCTTGTTGAATAAAACTAAAAATAAAAATTTAAACAAATTAATTTATCTAAATGTTTATGTGGTATTATGTGCAATCCCACGTGTGACTTCACAAGAAAATTCAAGTGCCTCTCTTACGGACACTTAATATCATGCGAGCTCAACCTACGAACTCAATATGGTTTCAGCACAGACCCATTCAAGTTATGAGCCACAGTAATAATAGATATTATAACAAGTATGAATTTATATATATTTAACCTGAAAGTAGACATGTTTTTTTTTTTTTTAATATTTTGCATTAGAAAACTAAAAAGAAATACGCAACTTAACAACCCAATCACATTATTAGTTCATTGACAAATGGAAAAAGGAGTGGAAATTTCTTTCTTTTTTAGATATATTAATTAGTTTATGAACAATCTTTGAATGGTTATAATATTACATAGATCACATTTTTCATTTATCATTGCTTGGAAAGAGCCAGTCAACAAAAAAATATCTTAGAAAAAAAATGAAATTTCACATACAATAAGGTTTGTTCAACGAAAGAATTTAGATAAAATATATAATAAGGTTTCGCATACAAAATTATATAAAGAAATGGTTTTTTTTTCATATGCTGTTAAGTGAAATTTAAAATAATAGGATAAAATATAAAACTTAAAAAATTATGATACTTGTTAATTGTATTCTTTTAAAAAATAATTTCATTGTAAATCGGTTTATATTTGTAAAAGAATCCTCGATTCGGTTGTAAATCATAATAAATTAAACGTTAAATGCTCAAATTAGGACTAAATCTTTTAGGGGTTGCTCATAGAATGATCAAACCTTTGAAAATGCTCATATAAGGGCTTAATCTTCACAAAAATGTTTAAATAAAGATTTTTCATGCAGTTCAATCCAATTTGAGTAAAAATTAGGTGAATTCTAATGTCATTAAAATAAAATACATGACAATTAAATAAGATGTTGCTTGAAAATAAAAGAAAGTATAATCTAAGACTTGACATACGACATTTGAAAAGCCTTTATTTGAGCACATTCAAAAAAAAATTTGGCTCTTATACGAGCACTTTCAAAAAGTTTTGGCCCCTATTTGAGCACTTTGAAAAATTTGGCTTCCATTTGTGCACTTTTGTAAAGGTTAAGCCTTTATATAAGCATTTTGAAAGATTTGACCCTTATGCGGCTAATCCCTAAAAGGTTGAACCTCAATTTGAGCATTTAACCTAAATTGGAGTCTTTGTAGATGAGGAAAATTTACGAACTGATTACAAAGAACCATGTGTCAAGCTAAAACTATCATGGGTCAAAGTGAAAATGACTGTGGTGAAAATGATGACATCATATATGTGTTATAATTATTTTTCTCTAATTAATTAAGAGATAAATATTAAAATTTTATATTATCATTGATTAAATAATAAAATAATTAAGTAATAATATCAAATGATTATTTCATCTCTAATTAATTAAATTAATAAGAGATAAATAATAAATAAAAGGGTTTAAATTCTTATAAAACAACTAAATTGAGTAGTTAAATTTTACAAGAACTCTCTTTTATTAATGTAATTGGATCAAATGGAGTACTTAAATTCTACAATAACTCTCTTTTATTCAAGTAATTGACAACCTAAGCCATCAAAAAGCCTACTGGAGAATTCTTTGAAGAAGCCGAAGAACTTTAAGAAATTTTGAAGAATGCGCATATCTTTTGATCCAGTTCAACTGTGAAGAAAAAATCAAAAACCGTTTATGAAGAAAGTCGCCTTTCGATCCAAATCAGTTGAAGAAAAGAAGTCCAAACTCGTTTCAAGAGCAAGCTACCACAACACTTGAAACAATCCATATACTCTTTTCATAATCTCGAACCTTTAAATTTAAAAAAAAAAAATTTAAACGCAATGTTTTTTATGCATCATTTTTACTATCGTAAAAATAAAATTTAATTTCGTTCCTCTTAAATTTTTTTTTTGTGCATTTGCCCCTCATTCAACTACCATTCAATCTCCTAAATATATATATTTCTTTTAAAAAGTTGCCCTCATTCAACTACCATTCAATCTCCTAAATATATATATTTCTTTTAAAAAGTTGTAATCATACGAACTAAACCCATGATATAGCTCTAGTTGTTAGGTTATGGGATAAGATCTATTCGATAGGTTAATAAAGAGGGAATGGTGTAGGTGACATTTGCTTTGATTATATATCCAACCAACCTAGTATACCTTTCACCTTTGGTCCCTACCTACTATTATTATTCATGCCTACCAAGATATGCATTACTTAATTATAATTTCTTTGAATGGAAGAATAAAGCAGAAAATACATGAAAATCTTTTTTATCCAAGTTTATTTATTACCTTCATGGTCGAAATTAAATTATAATTTTTATTATAGTAAAATGTAATTTTTAAAGAATTAAATCGAAGTTTTATCATTTTTAAAGGGGTCAAAATGTAATTTTACTTTTATTAATTTAAAATTTTAAAAAAAAAATTAAGGACTTAAATGAAAATTTTTCTATTTTAAGGTGGTCAAGACCCTACCAATCCCCTAAATTCGCCCCTGTTTACCTTGTGAAAAATTTTCAACTTTAATAACTTATTATTTAAATTTTATTTTGAATAAAAAAATTGAAAATATATATTATAAAACTTTATTTGAAATCAATTTTAAATGTATTTTTATAAAATATAATTAATTAAAAATATTTAAAATAAATTAAATCAAAGTTCGAAAAATTATCATTGACGTTTTTAGTAGGAGAAGGGTTGATAGCAAAATATTTTTTTTTTTCCTTTTTTTTTTAAAGAAAACGTCATTTTATTAAAATTAAGAACCTAGTTTGGGATAATATCTCAATACTTAACATTCTTTAATCCAAATGCCTCCTAAAGGTTTTACTTGTGTCAACCAGAAACACATAAATACTAGCTAAAGATTATTTAATTACTATTTAAAATATTGATTTTACTAAATTTAAAAAAATTACCTTATGAAAGCCACAGTAAATAATGTAACATTTTTAAGATTATATAGTGAAAAAAATGTAGATAGTGTGAACCAATATACAATAACACTAATAAAAGTATTATATATAAAAAATTGAATTAATAATTTATTTTTATTTAATAAAAATTATTAAATATAAATTATATATAATTATAATTATTACAATTAAAGGAATACCAAGTAGGAATGTGCAAAACTCGATTTAATTAAAAAAATTGAAAAAAATTCGAATTTCAAGTTAATCGAATCGAGTTATTCGAATTATTCGAGTCAACTCGAATAAGTAATTCAAATTATTCGTGTAAACTTGAATAAGTAATTTAAGTTTCGAGTTTGAATCGAGTTGAATTTATAATTAGAATAGTTCGAATAATATATTGGTGTAAATACCCTTTTGGTCACCGTTAAGTTTGAAAATGTGCAAATTGATCTCTCTCAACAAAAAATACAAAATAATTTTTGAAAATCAAATTATTTAAAATTTCAAAAAATTATATATTTTTAAAAAAAATATAAAAATTGTAAAAATATATATAATGAAAGTTAAAAAATTAAAAATTTTCTAGATAATAATTTTGGAACCTAAATGAGTTAATTAATGATTCAAGTTTATCATATTAAAGTATTTTTTTTATTTTGCTTTGAAAAAAGTTTTCAAAATATATACTGTAACATGGAATTAGTTATATTGTAACAAAATTTTAATTGAACATGTTTAATTTTTTTAATTTAATTCAAGTAATTTCACTCTATTCGACTTGACTCAATTTTCATTTCACTCGACTCGATTAAAAAAAATCAAACCAAGTTAAGATGATAAAATATGACTCGTCAACTCGATTCACTCGAAATTTTTTTCATTCAATTCGACTCGATTCGATCAATACTAACTCATAATATCAAGATTTTTTTTGTTGACACATATCCATTTGCTCTCTATCTTTCTCTTAACATTATTGTATATCTTTATAATGTTGAATTTTAATTTTAATCTCTCTACTATGCTTAAGTTTAAATTTTAAAATTTGTATTGTAATTTCTAATAAATTTGGTTCCTATATTTTTATAAATCTTGTTAATTAATTCAAATAGTTAATTATTTCAATTAAAATATTTATGTGAATTTTTTAAACACATACGCTTCCAACAAAAAAAAAAATCATTTTAGCATGATGAGTTGGAATAAGTGTTTTTAAAAAAAATCCATGGCATCATTTTAAGAGAAAGTATTAAATGTGTTAAATATTTAGACTAACTAAAGATATTATAATAACAGAGGAAACAATTATATCAAATAAAAGCATATAGACTCCTTCCAAACAAAGTATATGGATTAAATCACAAATTTAAGCATAGTAGAACAATCAATACCATATAAGACCTAAGACAATCCATACCTAACACAATCATTCTTGATATATATACCTGTTAATAATCAAAGAAGGCAACAGATAATATTGAGAAAATTTTTACTCAATTCATTCATATTTTTAAGAGAATATACATATGACTATAAACACAAGAAATAGAGTTAAATAAGGAAATAATACTAAATTACATCCTTAATAACCTACTAATTACAATTATCTAAAAGGCTATCAACACTCAACTCAAGTTACTGTGTAGATTTCTCGCATGCCCAGCTTGCAGAGTAGATTGTGATAAGTCTTATAACTAAGTCATTTGGTAAATACATCGGCCAATTGTTTATTTGAGGTTAAATGAAGTAGGCTTAAGAGAGCTGTAGCTAATTTTTCTTTGATAAAATGGTGATTGATTTGAATGTTATTGGTCTTATTGTGTTATATTGGATTTTGAGCTATTTCATCTATATCACACTATCACAGATTCATATGCCATGTACTACTAGATCATTTAATGCAATCGCTACAGTCCAAGAAACGGCTAAACTGTAAGCTCTGATATAGTGCTTCTACCGGTACATGCATGGATTCTACCGAAACAAGTATGCAAAATCTCAATAATCATGCCAAAACACAAGTTTATCAACTCAAAACATTCATGACTTCAATATGCATTAAGCCAACACAAAGTACATAGATTTCAAAGCCCTTACATAGTACTTTTAAGTCTATACTTCAACTAACACAACATGCATTACTACATTCATTATTTCATCAACATAACAAGATTTTCACAATCTCAATTACATAAAGCAAAAGATAATATCATCCTAGTACATGCCATAAGATTGAGTGATGTAAAACTACCAACGAGCTCCATAATAGTGTGACTTCTGGGAGATGATGATCCGATCTTCAATCAACAAAATAATCTATAAAACAACAACATCTTTGGTAAGCTTCATAGCTTAGTAAGTTCGATAGTTTTAAAGAATTACCAAACATTTGTATAAAGCAGATATAACTCAACCGAGCCAAGATAGTCCCATTGCTTTCTCGAGTCCTTTACAAACTTTCA
Source organism: Kokia cookei (assembly GCA_039519145.1). NCBI lineage: Eukaryota > Viridiplantae > Streptophyta > Magnoliopsida > Malvales > Malvaceae > Kokia > Kokia cookei. Next base: position 13,315,595 of record CM076908.1, read on the forward strand.
TTTTCCTGTTTATAACTTTTCTGTTACCGGTACTCGATGTTGCTCACACGAGCAACAAAATAATCTATAAAACAACAACATCTTTGGTAAGCTTCATAGCTTAGTAAGTTCGATAGTTTTAAAGAATTACCAAACATTTGTATAAAGCAGCTATAACTCAACCGAGCCAAGATAGTTCCATTGCTTTCTCGAGTCCTTTACAAACTTTCACTTTCCTGTCTATAACTTTTCTGTTACCAGTACTCGATGTTGCTCACACGAGCTGTTGAGGACTCGCAACGTATGCAGTACCCTAACCATTGGTACGATGTCTGTCAGTAAACTGTCCCCTAATGATACTGCTCACACGAGCTATCGAGAGTATGCATAAAGAATAAGTCCCAACAATCGAAGGGCCTATAATCCATTCAGGATTCATATCTCTTTTCCGAATCACGACGCTGCTCACATGAGCTGTCAAGTCGGTAGCTTTTCAACGACATAAAACCTACTATCTCTTTCGTTTCATTTCTCCGGTCTCTTCAATTCCATTTGCTTTTAATTGTTGAACAATGACAATATACACATAAGAAATGTTATGTAAAATTTACATTACGAACTTACCAAACTAAATTGCAGTTGTGGTTAGACTCCAGGGATTACTCCGCTAACTTCCCTTTCTCGCGATCGATGGCATGATCGTAGTCAAATCAAACTTCAAAAGCTAAGCAAGCAAACCCTAATTATTCCCTTATTTGTTACCGTGAAAATGATGAAAAAAGATGGAAAAATCATCTTTTCTTTCTAATTTTCATATATATATATATATATATACTTAATGGCAAAATGGTAAATTTTAAGACTTTCATGATTAACTTAAGTAATCACTTGTTTATCCTTAATTGATCCTAGTTCCTTTTTAATTAACCTCATGACAAATCACCCATTGACATTTTTGGTTAAATCACTCATTGGTCCCTCTAGTTGAACAACTCAACTTTTGCACCTTTTACGATTTAATACTTTCTTTTCAAGTAACTTCTAAACGTCAAAATTCCCTAACCGAATTTTAATGTGATGCTAATGACATTATAAATATTAAAATAAATGAATTTTTAATTCGACTCGTCGGAATTGTGATACTAAAATCACTGTTTTCGACACCACTGAAAATCGGGCTGTTGCACATGTTAACCTAATCGTACATCATACACACATATACAAACATCGCAAATCAAGACATACCATCAGAACTATCAGTTTCAGATCATACAAATATATATTTCACATACATTAAGCACATAGACACAGAAGCACATTAACAAATATCTTGTTTCCAAGTCTTAATTAAACAATATAGGCCTTACGGAAAGTCTAAATAGGAATTTCAAAGTCAAACAAACCTAGGTGAAATTTTCCAAAAAATGGGCTTACACGCCCTTTTGTCTCACACAACCCGACACACGACCGTGTGGTGTCGATAGTCTAGTTTTTGGCTTTTTGTTGTTCGCTATTTTTTTGAGTTTTTCGATACACGCCTTGTCTATTCTTGATGCGAATTCACCCAAAAAATTCCAGAACTTAAAATCGACCACTCACCATGATTAATTAACTCATTTTTTACGAAACCCGATTGAACTAATCGGTGTAACATCATCAAACAAACCAAATCACAGAACAAAACGGCTCCTACTATAGCGAAATTACTTGCCCTTTAAACAAAATGACAACGTAAGAACAGGACTTAATTCACCGGAAAAACAATTGTCACATGCTCACTTCCTGATTGTAACCTAGTACATAATTTGAACATTAAAATCCCTTCTTTCACACAGATCCTATTAATAATTAAAACACCACAGTAACCTAGGCATTAGACACTAGTTCACTTACCCTGAAAACAACAATCCCACGACACCTAGATCGTCGGAGGAACGTTGAGCATCTCTGATGTTCTCCTATCAATACATTAAAACGATAAAACTAGGCACCACAATCAATTTAAAAGATCACTTACTTTTCATCAAAACGATGTAGCCAAAGAGATACTACACAACTAATGGAAATGTCACTATTCTTACCTGTGATATAACACCTTAACCCAACACTTCAATTCACAACGAGCCGACACTCAAAACAACAACAACAGCAACAACAACAACTACTACTACAACTACAAGAAGAAGAAGAAGAAGATATGAATGACAAAACGAGAAGCATAAAAGAGTGCTCACGTTGGATTACCAAGAACTGAAATCAAAGGGAAAAAAAAGAAGAAAGAAAAATGGAGATGCAAAGTGAGAACAAAAAAAAGGGTAGTAGAGAGAATTAGCAAAAATTCAATAGTCAAAATGGAAAAAAAAAAATGAATAATGGAGAGTATGGAAGGAGTGGGGCAGTTGGACGTTCAACAAAGGAGGAATTTTAGGGATTTTTCCCAAAAATTCTATTTAAAATAATAATAATAATAATAATATATTTAACTAATCGAATATTATCAAATCTAATCAGTTGTTATCCTAACAAGTTTCTGAGAGTTCGAATTTAACTCACTTTCTAGTGCTTTGGGCTGCACAAAACGGAAATTAAAATTAACTTCGTTTGTTTCAGGTATCACAAGATTTAAATTTGAAACTTATGAGTAAGCTAAGGCCTTATCACTAAATAGCAAGCTCAATCTTGTTAGTAATCTTACAAAAATTAAAAATCACCATTACAAACCAAGTCAGCTATAGTTTCAAAATTAATGGAAAAATTCCAAAGAACATGGGATCTAGAGCTCACCTCCGAGGCACTTAACCACTAAAATAAATTAAATCGCTTAATATAATTTCCACAATCTTAACTCAAATTCAGGACGTGACCTTTTTTGGTTTCATTAACTCAATTTTTTCTAACCTGATTTTTTTTTTTTTTTTATATATTGGTGTGATTATATGGTAGTATTTATTCATACTTTTTTAATTCTTTGACAACGCATACACACCGTGCACACACAGGTGCTCGAACCCGGGTCTCCTAGGATGAACAACATCCTCTTTTTCATTGGAGCCACTCGTTGAGTTCATTTTAACCCGATTTTTAGGATATGACAAATAATATAACTATTTAAAATATTACTTTAACTAAATTTAAAAAATATTACCTTATCAAAGCCACACTAAATAATGTAACATTTTTAAGATTATATATGGTGAGAAAAATGTAGATAGTGTGAACCGATATACAATAACACTAATAAAAATATTATATATAAAAATCTGACTTAATAATTTTTTTATTTAATAAAAATTATTAAATATATATTTTTTTTAAAAATATATAATTAAAATTAAAGAAATAGGGATGAGCAAAATTTGATTCGATTCGAAAAATTGAAAAAAAAAATAAATTTTATGTTAATCGAATTGAGTTATTCGAATTATTCAAACCAACTTAAATAAGTAATTCGAGTTTCGTGTTTAAATCGAGTTGAATTTATAATTTTAATAATTCGAATAATATATTAGTATAAATACCCTTTTGACCCTGTTAAATTTAAAAATGAGCAAATTAATTTCTCTCAATACGGGGAGTGCACTTCTTTCAAGGGCTCAATTGATTTTTTTAATTTATTAGTAATAATATTTTCTACCTTTAAGCCTCTATTAAATAATAAAAATAATTAAACACATATGATATAAAGAACTATTTTTTATTAAAAAAACACTAATGTCTCTAGTTTTATATTTATTAAAAATTTATTTAATTTTTTGGCCAGCATCCACCTCTTAATGGATTTAGAATATGCGAAATATTAGTTATTGAACTCGATCTGATAAATATCTTGAGAAATAAAAAAATTAATTATTTAAATTTTTTAACTAAATCAGTGAATTTATCTGTAACACTAAATTTAATTAAAGTTTTATAAAAATATAAATAAATATAATATTTTATTTCTATAGGCTAGAATTTTGAGTTGGTAAGAAGTAAAAATAAATTTGAAGATACTATACTTTTATTAAATATTATTGTAACTTATAGTTTATCTTTAAAAATTTTACCTAAATAAAAATGTTAATAATCAAATATACCTACAACCTTAGGATGAATTAAATTAAAAATCTAACCTTTTATTATATGGAAAGAAAGCTTAATACTAATTTTAACTTTTGAATTAGACTTGTTTTCCGATTTTGATATTTAAATTTATTTTTTTTCTCTACTTAAAATATCATTTTATTACGAATTCAATGAGTGGTTCTATTAAAAAAGATGATGATATTTATCTTAGAAAATTCGGATTCGAACACCTGTGTGCGTTGTCAAAATATTAAAAAAAAATATGAACAACTATTACCACGTAATCAATACATTAAAAAAAATTCATTTTATTATTTGATATAGTCCATTTTTATTAGAATGCATCATGTGGCATGAATTTTTTTTCTGAAATTAAATATATATATATATATATATATATATAATTTAAAAATAAAAAATATATTAAAAATTCCAAAAGGCATAAAAGAAGGGAAAAAACTTAAAATTTTTGGAAAATATACAATTGACTTGGACCACTGTTGACGAACCATTTATCAGTGGTTGACTGATCGTTGAAATGTTAATTTGGTTATTTTAATTTTTAAAAATTTTAAGAACTTCTTTAAAAAGATATATTTTATTTTTAAATTTTGACCTTTTTTGTAAAAATATATGTTTTTTAATGTTATTACAATTTCCTAGAAATTTTCCAATTTTGATTTTTTGAAATTTTTTTTGAATTTGTATTTTTTGGAGTTCTTTTTTATTTTTTTGGGTTTAATGCAATTTTTAAATTATTAATTTTTTTAACTTTTGATAATTTTTGAACATATAATTATATGTTCTATAATTTTTTTTGAATCTTTTTCAATTTTTGAATTATTTATATGTTATATATATATATATATATTGATTTTTTTATTCATATGATTTGCATATTATAAAATAAATAAATAAATAAATATTATTTAATGTGTTCTGATAGGCCCCATGCGAACCTTTTCTTTAACGTTTGTAGGTTAAACTAGATAATGTAATAGTAAATTGAATATCAGTGTGGGAAAAATAGATATAGTTCAAGGGTCAAGATTGTTAAGAGTTTTTTGGTTTGCTTGTTTAATGTTCTGTTCAAACGAAAAACAATTTTTGCTTGGGGTGTGTGCTGTTTCGGTCCTATGGATGTTTGGCGTTTTTGGCCTATTAAAGAGTGGAGTGTTTGACAAAACAACAGTTAGTTTTCGGTTAGGATTCTTCAGTTGATCATATTGAGAAGTATAAAGTGTTGAAAATGTTTATCTTTATCTTTATATCTTGAGAGAGTTTTGGAGCTGTTGAAAGATTGATTTATGAACGTTATTATGTCATAACTACTCAATATAATTAATGAGATAATTTTAGCTTTTAAATGAGAGTTTAAAGCTTCTCAAAATTCTAATAGATTGACTCTTGTATTAGTCTATAAATAGGCTACTTGTGGCATCATTTGTGGAGCAATTTTTGAGTGTCTTTGTTGACGGTTTTGTTGTGTTGTTGTGGTGATGTTATGACACACTTTTAGGTATTGTTTGGAGAGAGTTATTGATTGTATTGTAAGGTATTTGGGTGAAAGATTTGTAACAATTAAGGTTGATATTGAAGTTGCAATTACTTTTTTGTATAAAGGTAGATTGGACTTAAGTCAATAGGTGATCCAGACAATTGTTGAATAAAATTATTCACAGGGCGAGACATCGCAAATGTAAGACCATTGTGTCCAAACTTTGTTAACACATATTGTGTGTTAATTCTCTCCTCACTTTGATCCTTACATTACTTTTGCATTTAATCTATTCTATTTGATTTTGTTATAACATTAACTAGAACGAGATTGTTTTTCAAGAGCAAATTGAAAGGCCTTTTAAAAAATGAACTGTCGAAACCATTTTTAGAAAACGTGTTTCGAAAATTACTTTAAAATTGGAAAATAGGAGTCGCCACCAATCCTTTTATATGGTGTGATTGGATCAACACGAAATATTAAAAATCCGTTTTGAAAAATATTTTGGTCTTCGTAATCCAGAAAACAAGTTCGGGAGTCAGTTACGCATGAGGAAGGGTTAGCACTCTCATGTGCCCAAAATTGGTACCACATTGATTATCTTAGGGTCTTGTTTGTAAAATTTTGAAAACTCGAATAAAGTTTAAAATACGATCCTTGAATGCATGAGTTATGTTTAAAAGAAACCGATTTTTGTTTGGAAGTCCCACTGTTTCAAGGTGATCGAGAAAGAAAGTCACGTCCAGTGAGTTAGGACATAACATTTCGAGATCCAGAATAACGAGCTTTCCTTTGTTGTAAACTTTTTAAACTTTGGAAAAGGATGTTCGATTATCTCGATTTGAAAAAAGTCGCACCTAGTAAATTTACGTACAAATTTTCAGAATCAGAGATAAAGAAACATTGCCTCGATTTAAGGATATTTGATTATTCCGATTTGAAGAAAAATCGTCCCTAGTAAGTTAAGGCACAAATTTTCAAAAATTGAAATAAGAGAATATTTCCTTGATTTTAAAGTTTTCATGAAGATAATTTTGAAAACAAATGTAAAATTTTAGACATGAATGAACAGTTAATAATGGAGATTAGATAACACGAAGCAAAATAATTAAGTAGATAAATAATATACGAAAATAAAAAATACGAAGGCATAATAATTAAAATTTGAATACAAATATTGATGAGGAAGAAAAATAAAGCAATCGGAGTTGAAAATGTGATTTTTGGATACCCGAGGGCAAAATGGTAATTTTTGTAACTTAGGGGCAAAATGGTAATTTTGGGAAAATTGGGGTCGAAAATGAAATTTTTAGACATTCGGGGTAAAATGGTACTTTTTGGAAGAATCGGGGTCAAAAATAGAATTTTTGGAAGTTCGGGGGTAAATGGTAATTTTTGGAAAAATCGAGGTCAAAAATGGAATTTTTGGAAGTTTGGGGTAAAATGGTAATTTTTGGAAAAATTAGGGTAAAAAATGGAAATTTGGAAAGTTTGAGGGTAAAAATATAATTTTTGAAAAAATAAGGTAAAAAATGGAATTTTGGAAGTTCGAGGGTAAAAATGTAATTTTTGGATAGTTTAGGGACCTTTAAGGCAATAAAACTAAAAATAGGCGACACGTGGCTGCCTCTCAAGCATCTTGAAGTCAAAGGATTTATTTGAAAATCATGCAAAATTTTTGGGCCAATTTTGTAATTAAACAGAACTTAAATTAAGGATTAAATTAAAACAAATTAAAAATAAAAGGGACCATTTGCATAAATAAACCAAAAAATGACACATGGCAGCTTCTGAGACTTCAAAAGAGTCAAAGGACTAAATTAAAAAGGATTGAGAATTGTAGGGCCAATTTAAAAAGACTTAAAAGTATGAAAAGGATTGAATTGGAAATTTAGAAAAAAGCGGAAGGACCAAATGGGAAAATAACCCATCCAATGAAAACACACGGACCCTAGGTCAGAGCGGGTCGGGTCGGATCGGATCGGGTTATGGGTCTGATTCAAAATAGTGTCATTTTGGCACCATATAATCGCTCCCAAAACGGTAGCGTTTTAATGCTGCCATAAATTTCACTTTCCATCCAAAAAAATTCACTTTTTCCCTTTTCTAAAGAAAAAAACCCTTTTCTCTCAAATGTTTTCTCTGCAGTAGCCCAAACGCCGGCTACCGAGGCCGCCTTGGCTCCATCCTCGCCGATGCACGCGTCGGTCGCACGCGTCGTCGTCTCCTCCCACATGTCATTCCTGGTGCCGTCTGACCACCATTCGAAGCATTCAAAGGTGAAAACCTTTCATTTTTTATTATTTTTATATATTATTATTATTATTTTTAAAGCATCTTAAATCGGTTCTAAAAAAAATGAATCCAAACCAAAACTCAATGAAATCTTCTTCTTTCTTTTAGAAATCTTCTAGTCAAAAAAGAGATTTATATCTAGATTAAAAACAGATTCGGTTTTTCAGATCTGTTTCATATGTATATTTTTTATTAATACATTCTCATTTTTTTTACAAATCTACTGTATTTGGCGCATCCTTCGCAACTGTGGGCATGATCGAGGCATCGGTCAATGATGGCGTGGAGAGACTCCGACGACGGCAACACTGTCTGAGAGATATGCTTTCTGACTTTTCGTATTTTTTATTTAAAATTAATATTAATATTATTAATATTATCATTATTATGATCTTTATTATTGTTATTGTTATTATTATTATTAGTGCCATTAGTATTATCTTCATTATTATTAATATTATTATAAATTAACGTAATTAAAACATCTTTAGTATATATTTATTATACTTTGGAAAAAGAAAAAGAAAACAATAATAATAAATGATAATGAAGGTATTAATGCATGTATGAATGCGTTTTTGAAATTGATTTAATTAAAACCTTTTTAACTCATAAATGATAATAAATACAAATTGAAAGTACTTGGACAACTTAATAAAATCTGACTTGAATTTCCCTATTGCTTAGTGTGGCTATTCGAATACCTCTGTTGCTATTAACTGCTTCTGTTTGAATTTGTAAAACACTTTGAAAGTCTGTTTTCTTTTATTGATTTGTAAGTTTCAAAAAAACAAAAAAGTCCCAAAACTTATGTTTGAATCTGGTTTTTATAACCAGATTTTACAATGATTCTAATCTGTTGTTTTGCAATTTAAAACCTATCTCCTCTTTCTTTTTGTAGGTGCGACAATGGAGGTTATGCAGTGGCAGTGGCAAAGGTGCAAGTTGAAGCTGAAGGTGGCACTGTTGCTGATGACGTGGCGCGTTCTGGTTGGCTAAGAGTAATTTAGGCCTTTCTTTTTGTATTTTGGACATTCCTTAATTAATTTTAATTTAGAATAAATTTAAATTTAAAATAAATTCAAACTTAAAATAAGTTTAAAATTTAAAGTAAATTAAAATTTAAATAAATTAAAATTTAAAATTGGGTCCATTTTAAATGTTGGGCACAAACAAATTGGGCTCCAACAGCTGCCTTTCTTTGCTCATTGCTATGTAACAGGAATGGAGCAAATACCAAAAGGATGCCCAATTTGTTGGGTCTCATCTCTTTGATGCTCATTCTTCAACTGGCCCACCCTTCGCTTCATTGACCGTTTGATTTCATTGCATCTGCTTCTCTGTCTTTAACGTTATGATTCCATGTTGCCTAGAAGCAATTTCAAAAAAACAAAACTTGCTACTGTAATTTCACTTCATTCTCTTGAAATAAGAAGATTGAAATTTGTCACCGTAGTCTTTGAGTCTAGTTTCATTGACTTGGCCTTCTTCTCAGTATTAGGAATATGACCACCTCGTTTTTTTTGGATAACTGCAATCTGCCCCAGACTCAGGGTAGGAGATTGGTTGATGATGATTTATCCCAAGTTCGGGGTAAAAGATCAGTGATGTAACTTCACTCCATTCCACTGCAACTTTATGGAGATTGTGATCCGCTACTGTAGTTTTAATCCAGCTTCACTACAACTTCAGGAAGGTAGGATTCGATGTCGAAGCTTCATCTTGCTCTTACTACAACTTTAGAGAGATAAAGACTTGCTATTGTAGTTTAGATCTGATCCACTATGACTTCGAGGTAGAAGTTTCACCGTCGTGTGTTCGATCTTTTAGGTTTCTAAGGTACAAGGTTCGCCATTGTGACTTAAACCTTTCTCTTTGTGCTTTCGTGGTACTTGATTCGCCGTTGCGGCTTAAATCTTTCCCTTCATGTCTCTAAGGTACTAGGTTCGTCGTTGTGACTTAAACCTTTTCTTTTTTGTATCTTTACGGTACTGGATCTGTTGTTACGGCTTAGATATTTCCTTTCATGTCTCTGAGGTACAAGGTTCGTCGTTGTGACTTAAACCCTTCTCTTTGTGTCTTTGTGGTACTGGATTCGCCATTGCAGCTTAAATCTTTCCCTTCATGCTTTTGAGGTACACGGTTCGCCGTTGCGACTTAAACCTTTCCCTCCATATCTTATTGGTACTGGATTTACCGTTGCGGCTTAAATCTTTCCCTTCATGTTTCGTGGTACTGAGACCTGTAGAATATGCTTAAATGGGCCTCTATGTAGGCCATATTGTTTAGGATGCCATGCTCAGAATGTGTCAAAATGCTCCTAACTAGATGATGTGCATGATTAATGTTTAATTTTTCAAAGATTAGTTTCTTCGGCTTTAGGATTATCTCCTTACATCTTCTCAAATCTCTGACTTGGTATATTCTCAATTTGAACCGTTCTTTCTTGGTTTGATTCTTTTAACTGGTGGTTTTGTTTAGAGTCATTGTATCATTTAGGAATTTTTTTAAAATAATACTCGCGGATCCTTATTTTTTCATGCGATTTTAGTCTATTATCCATTATCGTAGTATGAAAATACTTGGGCAGTGTGGAAGGAATGAGATTGTATTGGAGTTAGAGCTTGAAGAATTTGTTAGCTAAATAGAAATTGCCGAATATTTACAGGGACAAAAATAATTACAAGGAACAGTATTAGATCCTAGATATCAAATATGAGCTTCTCTGATCTGAGGATCATCTTTCGGCTCGATATGTATTTGGAGGTCCTGAAGTACTTCGTTGATGCCCCAAGATGTAAAATTTCTCTAACTTGTCACATTTGAAGGAACGATTGTTCACCCTTGTTTTCCATTTGAGCTGCCCTTTTCGAGTTTTCAACTCAAAACCCCTTTGGTTTCAAGATGCCCTTTCATGGGTTTTCATCCTGACCTCTTTGATTTTTTTTAGGTAAAATATTTCTTCACCGAATTTGAATTCATTGGGTTGTATAGCTCTTTGCCATCCATTTCAGTCAAAATTAGAGCTCCTCTAGAGAAAGCTTTCTTCACCACATACGATCCTTCCCAATTAGGCATCCATTTTCCTCGAGAGTCTTTGTATATTAAGAGTATCTTCTTCAAGACTAAATATCCCTCGTGGAATTCTCTAGGGCGAACCTTTTTGTTGGAAGCTCGCATAATCCGCTTTTGGTACATTGACCATGATGGATGGCTCTTAACCTATTTTCTTCAATCAAGTTCAACTGATCATATTTGGCTTGGATCCATTCTGCCTTGTCTAAGTTTAGCTCTGACAAGACTTAGAGAGAAGAAATCTCCACCTCGATGGGTAAAACGACTTTCATCCCGTATACAAGTGAGAATGGCGTTGCCCCAGTAGACGTTCTGACTGAAGTCCTATAAGCAAGGAGGGCGAATGGTAATTTTTCATGCCAATCTCTATAGGTTTTTGTCATTTTTGCAATGATCTTTTTAATGTTTTTATTTATCGCTTCCATTGCTCCATTCATCTTTTGGCGATATGGAGATGAATTATGGTGTTTGATCTTGAAGTGCTCACAAACCTCCGATATCGTGTTGTTATTCAAGTTCAATGCATTGTCCGATATGATTTTTTTCTGGCATTCCATACCGGCATATGATTTCCTTTTTTAGGAACTTGCTAACTGCAGACTTTGTAACGTCGGAATAAGAGGCAGCTTCCACCCACTTGGTGAAGTAGTTAATAACTACAAAGATGAATCTGTGCCCGTTAGAAGCCTTTGGTGAGATTGGCCCGATAACATCCATGCCCCACATAGAAAAAGGCCACGGAGAAGTCATGACATGCAGATGTGATGGAGGTACGTGAATTTTGTCTCCGTAGATCTGGCATTTGTGGCATTTCTTAGCATAGTTGATACAATCATTCTCCATAGTTGACCAGTAATATCCAAATCTCATGATCTGCCTAGCCATTTTGAATCCATTAGCGTGCGTTCCACAAATTCCTTCATGGACTTCTTCTAGGATTTTTTTTAGCCTCGATTGCATCAACACATCTTAGCAACACTTGATCCTTTCTCCTCTTGTATAAAATCTCCCCATATAAGATGTACTAATTTGCGAGCCTTCTCAATGTCCTTTTATCATTTTTAGTAGCTTCTTCAGGGTATTTGCAATTTCTTACATATTAGAGGATGTCTTGATACCAAGGACGTTCATCTTTTTCTTCTTCTTCGATCTCGGAGCAATGGGCGGGAGTCTCATAAATGCTTATTCGAATCGGCTCCATATCCTCTAGCCTGTATACTTTTATCATCGAGGCTAGAGTAGCCAAAGCATCAGCCATTTGGTTTTCCTCACGTGAGAGGTATTGAAATGTAACCTCATCGAATTCTTTGATCAATTCGAGGACCATATTTCGATAATCAATCAGCTTGGAGTCTGTTGTTTCCCATTCTCTTCTGAGCTGGCAGATTACCAATGCTGAATCTCCATATATTTCCAAGACTTTCCTCCCTCGATCTATGACTGCTCGAATCCTTATAATGCATGCCTCGTACTCTGCCATGTTGTTTGTGCAATCGAAGTCGAGTTTACTTGTGAAGGGAAAATGGTCTCCTTCTGGAGATACCAAGACTTCCCTGATTCCATTACCTATGGCATTCGAAGCACCATCAAAATTTAATTGCCAAGGACGCTCTGTTGCGATCCCCTCTTCGGTGGTTGCGATATACATTAGGTCATCATTTGGAAAGTCAAAATTTATTGGCTCATAATCCTCCAGAGCTCTACTGGCTAGGAAATCTGCTATCGCACTTCCTTTCACTGCCTTTTGGCTTACATAGACTATAACGAATTCTGACAGTAGGATTTGCCATCTAGCTATACTTCCGTTCAATGCAGTTGACTCCATCATGTATTTACGAGGATCTAATTTTGAGATTAACCAAGTTGTGTGGTACAACATGTACTGTCGTAACCTTCGGGATGTCCAAACCAACGCATAGCATAACTTTTCTATCGATGAATACCTTGCTTCACAGTCGGTAAACTTTTTGCTGAGGTAGTATATGACTCTTTCCTTCTTTCCAGTCTCGTCGTGTTGGCCCAAGACACATCCCATAGAATTCTCAAAAACTGCTAAGTATAAGATTAATGGCTTGTTGGGACTTGGTGGTACTAAGAATGGAGCATCGGACTAATACTGCTTAACCTTGTCAAAATTTCTTTGGCACTCATCATCCCAACGCCTGAATTGTGCTTTCTAAGAAGACGAAAGATGGGATTACATTTCTCAGTTAATTGTGAGATGAATCGAGTGATGTAATTCAACCTCTCGAGGAAACCTCGAACTTCTTTTTGCGTATGAGGTAGGGGTAATTCTTGTATAGCTTTAACCTTATCTGGATCGATCTTAATCCCTCTTTGACTGACCACAAAACCCAACAACTTACCTGAAATAGCCCCAAATGTACATTTGGTTGGGTTCAACTTGAGCTGAAATTTTCTTAATCTCAAGAACAACTTTCTCAAGACCTTTACATGTTCTTCCTCGGTTCGAGATTTTGCGATCATGTCATCGACATAGACCTCGATGTCCTTATGCATCATATCATGAAACAATGTCACCATGACTCTTTGATACGTTGCCCCTACATTTTTAAGACCGAATGACATCACCTTATAACAGAATGTCCCCTACATTGTGACGAAGGTAGTTTTTGCCTTATCTGCAGGGTCCATCTTTATTTGGTTATCTCCTGAGAAACCATCCATGAAAGAGAAGAAGGAATGACCCGCCGTATTGTTTACTAGGGTATTAATGTGAGGTAGTGGGAAATTATCTTTTGGGCAGGTTTTGTTCAAGTCTCGGTAATCTACACACATACGTACTTTTCCATCCTTCTTGGAGACGGGGATTATGTTGGCAACCCATTCTGAATATTTAACCACTAGAAGAAACCCGCGTCAAACTGCTTTTGAACTTCTTCTTTTATTTTTAGCAACACATCTGGTCGCATCCTACGGAGTTTTTGTTGGACTGGCTTGTATTTCTCTTTTATCGGGAGCTTATGGACTACAATATCGGTGTTTAGCCCAGGCATGTCCTGGTAAGACCAGGCGAAGACATCTTTGAACTCTCTGAGTAGCTCAATAAGATCTTTTCGTGTTTCTACCGAGATGCTAGTTCTAATTTTCACCTCCTTCTTTTCATATTCATCCCCTATGCTCATAGTTTCGATTAATTCCTTATGGGGCACGATTTGTTTTTCCCCTTGTTCCATCATTCATAGCAAATCTGTAGATAAGTCCTGAGGTTCTTCGAGACACATATCTCGCTCGAAATGAGGTTCATAGTCAGTGTTGCTCATATTATTGATATCCAAGGATCTGTCAAAAGAATGAGATTGGTCTAATGAACAAAGTAAATTTAAGAATGATTGTATGATATGAGTATGAGTATATGTATACAAAATTTAAGAATGATTAATTGTGTAGGTTAAGGGTAAACAAATTATTTGAATTAGAATGAAAGAATTATAAAGAGATATTTGTTGAAAGGGGACAAAATGCATTTTCATTAAGATAATGGATAAAAGTGAAATGCCCTTTACAAAAGATCTCTATCGCTCTCGGGCATAGAACGATAGATATGCGTCGAGCATTACTCTGAAATGATCCTAAAGGCTACAGGGAGCTCCTTCTTCATCCAGTTATCCAGAGCGCTTCCTGGTGCGTATGGGCAAACTTGTGGTAAACTTCTTTCTTCGCCTTTTTCAGAGATGACATTAATGTCTAACTCCATCACAACTCTTCCAGTGTTCTCTTTCTCTTTAAACCTCATTCCATCGGAAATGAAAGTTTCCGATATGTAGGAAAAAGTCATCGGCTTCCATTTGATTTCCTCCCGGACCAGTCGTGCTTTTCTCATCTCTCGCTTCCTTTCCATCTCTTTCCTCTTTTCTTTCACATCTGGCTTGTATCCCAGCCTGAAACGGTCACACTTTCCTAGTGGTGCTGGTGCATTGATTATCCTTTGTAAATGTTTTCCAAGCCCTTTTCCTGGTAGTGCCCCTTTTCCAATTGTCAATCGTAACCCCATCTTCGTGGTTCGTGACAACTTTGATTCGAGAATTTTACTTCCTTCTGCGATGAATATGACATTAACAAACTCTAACGATCGAAAGGAGCATTCCACCGGCTCTTCGTCTCTTTCTACGTACGGGGAGTCACTTGTCACAGATGCGATAATATCCTCCTCTATATTTATTGTAATCAATCTTCATTTGGTTACCAATTTAAGCTTCTGATGAAGTGAGGATGGTACGGCTCCCGTTGAATGGATCCCGGGTCTCCCCAATAAACAATTGTAGGAGGACTTAATGTCCATTACCAAGAAATCTACCTCATAGGTATTTGGGCCAATATGCAATAGTATCTTAATTCGGCCCATTACTCTTCTTTCTGTTCCATCAAAAGCTTTGACTACATTGTGGCAGGTTTTCATGTAAGAACTGTCGACTGGTAGTCATTCCGGGGTGGCCAGTGGTAATACATTTAACGCTAAGCCATTATCAATGAGCACTCCGGGCATAGTATACCCCTTACAACGAGTAGTGATGTGCAAAGCCTTAATCGACCCCATTCCCCCAGACGGGATCTCATCGTCACTGAAGAAAATAAAATTGTTAGCGTTGATGTTATTAATAAGGCGATCCAGCTTGCACACGGATATGTCATTGGTCACATATGTTTCGTTGAGCACCCTTATCAATGCATTACGTTGGGCTTCTGAACTTAGCAACAGTGCTAAGATAGTCTCTTTTTCTTCTGGCTCAATTACCAAGGCCTTTCCTTTTGCAACTTCTTTTTTCTCTTCTTTCAAGTCATAACATTTCCCACTACGGGTAATAAGGTTTACATATTCTTGGGATTGCCCATCTTTGGGCGTTATTATGTTACACCCATAATTCCAAGGGATTCTCTTGCTATCTTCATAGGGGAACGATGCAGGTTTTCATATGATAACATAAGGTGTCGTTTGTTTTCTTGTCTCGGTACCCCTGGACGTAGAGATAATTATCACAGGGCGATTAAGCTTGTTTATCCCTTTTTCTTCGGAGGCACAAATGTCCTCCACCTCTTCTTCTTCATCAAAGAACTCCAATTCTTTACGGTCCATTAGATCTTGTACCAGAACCTTGAACTTCGTACAGTGTTGAATCTCGTGTCCCTCAACATTATGGAAGTCACAATAATTTTTGGCAATTATCATCATGTTTCCACCATTCCGTGTGATAACTCCTCTGTCTATCATTTGACGCCATACCCATTTCAATGATGATTTGACCTCTCTGATATTGGTCTTAACCCTTTTACCTTTTGCTCCTGTAATCGTATTCACCCCTTGATCATGGTGGGCAGGTAAAGGGTTTCCAGCAACGTTAGGTCCCGACGGCTCATCGAATATTATACACTTCATTTTAATTAATCTTTCCACTATCTTCTTGAAAGCGAAACAGTTTTCGATAGAGTGTCCGATTACTCCGTGAAATTCGCACTGAGTATTGGCGTCGTACCATTTCGGAAAAGGTGGTTGTACTGGCTCCGTGTAGTACAGGGCCATTGCATGTTGGTCATATAATTGCTGGTAAAGCTCTTTATACGTCACCAGAATAGGAGTGAACTGAATTCTTTCAATATTTTTTCTTGAGCTTGGTTCCGACTTTGGTGGATTTTGATAATTGCTTGTAGGGGTTTTAGATTGCGTCATCATGATTGACTTCGCATAATTTGTCTTGTACATGCCTGCGTTGTTTACCTCAGCTTCTTTCCTTCTAGGGGCTGTTCTTTTCACTCTCCCGAGCGTCAATCTTACCGCTTTTAATTGCGCTTTCAATCATTTCTCAAGACATAACCATGTCCGAGAAACTTCTCGTAGCATTTCCCAACAAGTGGTTGAGATATGGTGCTTCTAGCGTGTGGACGAAAAGCTTGGCCGTCTCTTTCTCCATTAATGGCGGTTGTACCTAAGTGACCATATCTCTCCATCGTTGAGCATATTGACTGAAACTTTTGCTCGGTCTTTTCTCCATATTTTACAAGGTGATTCTATCTAGAGCAATATCAGTAACATGACCGTATTGTCTCATAAATGCCTGGGCCAAGTCCTTCCATGAACTGATCTTTGCACGGCTTAACTGATTGTACCACTTTGCCGCGAATCCTACCAAATTGTCTTGGAAATAGTGGATCAGTAACTGGTCATTATGGACGTATCCTATCATTTTTCGGCAGAACATAGTGATATGAGCTTCTGGGCAGCTTGTCCCATTGTATTTTTCAAACTCTAGAGTTTTGAATTTTTGGGGCAGCACTAAGTCTGGAACTAGGCTTAGTTCTTTAGCATCTATCCCACAGTAGGTGTCAGCCCCTTCCATTACTTTAACCTTATCTTCCAACCACTTGTATCGCTCATCTATTTGTTTGGAAACTTTCAATTTTGTTTTCTCTGCCTCCATGATTTCATTAAGGTCAAATTATTGGGGTTCGCAATAGTTTCCCTGGATTAGATCTTGATCCAGTCGGATAATTGGCTTAACCTGAGGTACCAATAGGATGTGGTTGTGTCCGAATGAAGATGGGAGCTCCTCGCGAGTTCGTTTCTAGTGGAACTTGATTATGCACGGGAGTAAAGCTAGGAGGGTGTTAGGGATCTTTATTTTCCTCCCTTGGGCCTATTGCAGGATTTTTTCCTTTTTCCACCTCCTGCAATAGTTGGGTCAATCGATTGATTATGTTGTATTGAGACTCAATAATCTTGTCTCTCATATCCCTTTGGACCCTTTCCAACTGATCATGCAACTGAGCCTGCATTTGCTCTTGCATTTCCTTTTGTAACTGCTCCAACCTTTCAATTCTTTGGTCCATGGCTCTCCGAGTACCGTAAGGGTGTGAGTTCTCTATTTTTTCGGTTTAACTGTTTCAAATTTTATTTAATGAGATTTATTATGTTAAAACGTGAGGATACAATGCGAATGAATGCATGAATGCAAAAGAAAGGTATTGACTTATAATTCAATTTCCATTTAGAAAACTTCATTAGATAACAAGTTCCTTTTCATAAAGCAAATTACATAAATGGTTCTGCTGTGATGCTCAGAGCTTTGACTTTCTTGAGGAGTCCTGCTAGCTTTTGACCTCGTTCTGTCTTCGTCTCATATTGTATGCTTAACTCTTCCGCTTTAACTGCTAGTGTTTGCACGTGATCGGCTACTCCGCGAATTTGATTTAAAGCCTCTCCCATAACATAATCTCTGTCTCTGACTTGCTTCTAAGCTTGCTGAAGATGCCAGTCAAATGTTTCCAATGTCCTCTCCAGAATCTCGATTCGTATTTCACTATTTTGTAAAGAGGCTTCTAATTCTTCCACCCTCTTATTCCGTCTCTCGATCTTAGCTCGGCTTGTCTTCAACTCCATCACTGAATTTCAACTACGATGCCTATACAAGGATTCCTTTAATTCTCGTACTCGGGCTTTTAATTCGGTCATCTCAGCTTGGCTTTCCAAAAGGCTACTCTTCATGGCATTTTCTTGAACTTGGGCATCTTGAAATTTATTTTTTCATTGACTTGTTCTATTCTTCTCTTTGCGGATTTCCTATTGCCACTGCTCTGACGTCTTACCTAAACCGACAGTCCTCATTGACAAGCGAAGCCTTTTATTGTCTTTCTTTATGCTATTGAGATCGTCTTTAGCCTTATTCTTCCTTTTTCTCAATTTCTCCGCTTCTAGCTTCTGAACATCAACGTCTAATCCTAAAAGCACCTTCTCTTCTTCCAATTTTTCTATCATTTTTTTCATCTGAGTATTCTTCCTTTCAAAATCTTGTTTGATTATTTCTAGCTTAGTTGGGACAACCTGCAAGTGTTCCTCAATTGGACGAACAATCTCCGGGTTTGGCACAAGAATGTTGTCGTTGATCCTTCTATTTCTCCACCAATCATATTCTGTAGTTGTCATGGGATTGGCACCGAATGCTTTCATTCTTCTAATCTAGTTCCATGCATTCAAAATTTTCTAATTCCTTTTCTTATTATTTTCTCCTCGGTACGCGAATTCACACTGAGCTAACCCCTGAGTTACTGGTATGAACTCTCTCGATCTGTATTGTCTTGAAACCAGCAAAGGTGCGTATCCTATTGCTCCCCATATCCTTGCCAATGGGACCCAGTCGAAGTCTTCGCATCGATATAATATTTCATCAGGAGCAAACCATGGTGCTTGCCACTCTATGTCTTCATCTTTGAGGCTTTGGAGTATGGCCATCCTTTTTTCCTCTGAGAAATTTTCTTATTTTTGCGTAGCTACGAACTCTTTCAAAGGGGAGTAATCTTTAGATAAGTACTGATAGGAGACTTTTTCTAGTTTCCAAAAGTTACTATAAAACCATACCATCAACAGCGGTGCGCAGGCAATAAATTGACCTTCTCCGTCCTTTCTGGACGCATTTAAGGATCTGAAAGTTTCAGCCAATATGACCAGGACAGGTGTAACTCTTTTATTCAATCGATCAAACAAGTCTATCATCGCGTCTTTTATATGTCCCAAAGCCTTGGAAAAATGACTAACCCGTAGATATCAGGGTTAAGATGTCGATCTTTTTCTTTTCATCTGGATGAGCCAGTATCAAATCTCGTAGACTTTTCCATGTGATGCATTTGTTGTCGCCTTTGACCTTAACCTAAGCTGCTACCCATTGTTCGCTCATGCCGGTGATGTTTATTAACCTTTTAACAACAATTGAGAGATTTGTAACAATTAAGGTTGATATTGAAGTTGCAATTACTTTTTTGTATAAAGGTAGATTGGACTTAAGTCAATAGGTGATCCAGACAATTGTTGAATAAAATTATTCACAGGGCGAGACATCGCAAATGTAAGACCATTGTGTCCAAACTTTGTTAACACATATTGTGTGTTAATTCTCTCCTCACTTTGATCCTTACATTACTTTTGCATTTAATCTATTCTATTTGATTTTGTTATAACATTAACTAGAACGAGATTGTTTTTCAAGAGCAAATTGAAAGGCCTTTTAAAAAATGAACTGTCGAAACCATTTTTAGAAAACGTGTTTCGAAAATTACTTTAAAATTGGAAAATAGGAGTCGCCACCAATCCTTTTATATGGTGTGATTGGATCAACACGAAACATTAAAAATCCGTTTTGAAAAATATTTTGGTCTTCGTAATCCAAAAAACAAGTTCGGGAGTCAGTTACGCATGAGGAAGGGTTAGCACTCTCATATGCCCAAAATTGGTACCACATTGATTATCTTAGGGTCTTGTTTGTAAAATTTTGAAAACTCGAATAAAGTTTAAAATACGATCCTTGAATGCATGAGTTATGTTTAAAAGAAACCGATTTTTGTTTGGAAGTCCCACTGTTTCAAGGTGATCGAGAAAGAAAGTCACGTCCAGTGAGTTAGGACATAACATTTCGAGATCCAGAATAACGAGCTTTCCTTTGTTGTAAACTTTTTAAACTTTGGAAAAGGATGTTCGATTATCTCGATTTGAAAAAAGTCGCACCTAGTAAATTTACGTACAAATTTTCAGAATCAGAGATAAAGAAACATTGCCTCGATTTAAGGATATTTGATTATTCCGATTTGAAGAAAAATCGTCCCTAGTAAGTTAAGGCACAAATTTTCAAAACTTGAAATAAGAGAATATTTCCTTGATTTTAAAGTTTTCATGAAGATAATTTTGAAAACAAATGTAAAATTTTAGACATGAATGAACAGTTAATAATGGAGATTAGATAACACGAAGCAAAATAATTAAGCAGATAAATAATATACGAAAATAAAAAATACGAAGGCATAATAATTAAAATTTGAATACAAATATTGATGAGGAAGAAAAATAAAGCAATCGGAGTTGAAAATGTGATTTTTGGATACCCGAGGGCAAAATGGTAATTTTTGTAACTTAGGGGCAAAATGGTAATTTTGGGAAAATTGGGGTCGAAAATGAAATTTTTAGACATTCGGGGTAAAATGGTACTTTTTGGAAGAATCGGGGTCAAAAATAGAATTTTTGGAAGTTCGGGGGTAAATGGTAATTTTTGGAAAAATCGAGGTCAAAAATGGAATTTTTGGAAGTTTGGGGTAAAATGGTAATTTTTGGAAAAATTAGGGTAAAAAATGGAAATTTGGAAAGTTTGAGGGTAAAAATATAATTTTTGAAAAAATAAGGTAAAAAATGGAATTTTGGAAGTTCGAGGGTAAAAATGTAATTTTTGGATAGTTTAGGGACCTTTAAGGCAATAAAACTAAAAATAGGCGACACGTGGCTGCCTCTCAAGCATCTTGAAGTCAAAGGATTTATTTGAAAATCATGCAAAATTTTTGGGCCAATTTTGTAATTAAACAGAACTTAAATTAAGGATTAAATTAAAACAAATTAAAAATAAAAGGGACCATTTGCATAAATAAACCAAAAAATGACACATGGCAGCTTCTGAGACTTCAAAAGAGTCAAAGGACTAAATTAAAAAGGATTGAGAATTGTAGGGCCAATTTAAAAAGACTTAAAAGTATGAAAAGGATTGAATTGGAAATTTAGAAAAAAGCGGAAGGACCAAATGGGAAAATAACCCATCCAATGAAAACACACGGACCCTAGGTCAGAGCGGGTCGGGTCGGATCGGATCGGGTTATGGGTCTGATTCAAAATAGTGTCATTTTGGCACCATATAATCGCTCCCAAAACGGTAGCGTTTTAATGCTGCCATAAATTTCACTTTCCATCCAAAAAAATTCACTTTTTCCCTTTTCTAAAGAAAAAAACCCTTTTCTCTCAAATGTTTTCTCTGCAGTAGCCCAAACGCCGGCTACCGAGGCCGCCTTGGCTCCGTCCTCGCCGATGCACGCGTCGGTCGCACGCGTCGTCGTCTCCTCCCACATGTCATTCCTGGTGCCGTCTGACCACCATTCGAAGCATTCAAAGGTGAAAACCTTTCATTTATTATTATTTTTATATATTATTATTATTTTTTTTAAAGCATCTTAAATCGGTTCTAAAAAAAATGAATCCAAACCAAAACTCAATGAAATCTTCTTCTTTCTTTTAGAAATCTTCTAGTCAAAAAAGAGATTTATATCTAGATTAAAAACAGATTCGGTTTTTCAGATCTGTTTCATATGTATATTTTTTATTAATACATTCCCATTTTTTACAAATCTACTGTATTTGGCGCATCCTTTGCAATTGTGGGCATGATCGAGGCATCAATCGGTGATGGCGTGAAAAGACTCCGGTGATGGCGACACTGTCTGAGAGATATGCTTTTTGACCTTTTGTATTTTTTATTTAAAATTAATATTAATATTAATTAATATTATCATTATTATGATCATTATTATTGTTATTATTATTATTATTATTAGTGTCATTAGTATTGTCTTCATTATTGTTAATATTATTATAAACTAACGTAATTAAAACGCTTTTAGTATATATTTATTATACTTTGGAAAAAGAAAAAGAAAATAATAATAATAAATGATAATGAAGGTATTCAATGCATGTATGAATGCGTTTTTGAAACTGATTTAATTAAAACCTTTTTAACTCATGAATGATAATAAATACAAATTGAACGTACTTGGGCAACTTAATAGAATTTGACTTGAATTTCCCTGTTGCTTAGTGTGGCTATTCAAATACCTCTGTTGCTATTAACTGCTTCTGTTTGGATTTGTAAAACACTTTGAAAGTCTGTTTTCTTTTATTGATTTGTAAGTTTCAAAAAAAACAAAAAAGTCCCTAAACTTATGTTTGAATCTGGTTTTTATAACCGGATTTTACAATGATTCTAATATGTTGTTTTGCAATTTAAAACTCGTCTCCTCTTTCTTTTTGTAGGTGTGACAATGGAGGCTATGCAGTGGTGGTGGCAGAGGTGCAAGTTGAAGCAGGAGGTGGCATTGTTGCTGATGATGTGGCATGTTCTGGTTGGCTGAGAGTGGACGGCAATAGCAGTACAAGTGGGGGTGACTGGTAGTCTGTAAGTTGGGGCAGCAGACCAAGTTGCTTAGGATTTATGGTCATTTTGGGCCAGTGTAATTTGGGTTATTGGGCTTAGGTTATCATTTGAGTTTGTATTTGTGATTGGGCTTGAGGGACAAGTAGTTTGGGCATTTCTTTTTGTGTTTTGGACATTCCTTAATTAATTTTAATTTAGAATAAATTTAAATGTAAAGTAAATTCAAACTTAAAATAAGTTTAAAATTTAAAGTAAATTCAAATTTAAATAATTTAAAATTTAAAATTGGATCGATTTTAAATGTTGGGCCCGGACAAATTGGGCTCCAACATGAACAATTACATCTTATAATTATTTTTTGGCGTAATAATAAATTTAACTCTTAATGTTTACATATTTTGTTAATTTGGTCCTAATTTTTTTAGCCTAACTTAGTCCTCAACCTTTTAAAATTAGTCAAATTTGACCATCAACCTTTGAAAAAGAATTGAATGGAATTTTTAATGGAAATATTGATTAGAACATGCATATTTCATGCTTGTTGAAATGTCTTTTTTTTTGGAAAACAACAGGTCTTGAAAAATATTTTAAATTGAGAAATGGAGTCGCCACCAATCCTTTTGTATGGTGTGATTGGATCACCACAAAATGTTTAAAATCTATTTTGAAAAAAATTTTGGTCTTCGAAATCCAGAAAATGGGTTCGAGAGTTGGTTACGTGTGAGGAAGGATTAGCACCCTAATACACCCAAAATTGGTACCACATCGACTACTTTAGGGTTTTTGGTTGTTAAAACATTGCAATCTCGAGCAAATTTAAAATGCGATCTTTGTACTCATAAATAACTTCACATGGTTTTCAAAAATCATATTTGAGAAAAATGTCCGTGCGTTTCGAATTTCTCGGAGAATTGAAGTCATGTCCAACACGTTAGGGCACTAAGTTTTCGAAATTTCGAAATTAAAGGACATTTTAAAAGATTTTCAAAGAGGATATTTGATCGCACGAATTATACGAAAGATCATACCAAGCACATTAGGGCATAATTTTTCGAAACTTTCATACGAAAGGATATTGCCTCGTTTTTTTGTTTAAAATCATTTGTATATTTTTGAGAACTTGAAGTTTCGAATTAAGTTTAAAATACGATCCTCGGACACATAACTTATTTCACGTGATTTTCAAAAATTAGATTTGAAGAAAAATGCCTGTATGTTTCGAATTTCTCAGAGAATTAAAGTCGTGTCCAACACGTTAGGGCACAACGTTCTCGGAATATCGAAATTAAAGGGCATTTGAAAAGTTTGGAAGAGAATATTCGATTCGTGCAGATTATACGAAAAATCACACCAAGCACATTAGGGCATGATTTTTTGAGATTTTCACACGAAAAGGATATTGCTTCCATTTTTAAAGGTTTATTTGTATGTAAAAATAATTTTGAAAATGAACGTGTAAATTAAATATGAATGGGCAGTTAATAGCAAAGATTAAATAACACGAAACAAAATAATTAAGCAGATAAATAAATGCACAAAATTTAAACATAAAATTAATAGATACAAAATACGAAAGAATAATAATTAAATTCTATGTATGAACATCAAAGGAAAAAATAAACAAAAAAAAAAACAGGGTAAAAAACGAAGCTTCGGAGAATTAAGGATGAAAACATAATTTTTGAGGAATTTGGGGTCAAAATTGAAATTTTGGAAAATTTGGGATTAAAATCGAACTTTTGGAAAATTTGAGGTCGAAAATTTGACTTTTGGAAATTTGGGGGTAAAATGGTAATTTTTAGATGTTCGAGGGGTAAAATTATAATTTTAGATGAGTTTGGGAGTCAAAATGCAATTTTGGAAAAGTTTAGGGTTAAAATGTGATTTTTGAGAAATTCGAGGGTCAAAATGTGATTTTTGAGAAGTTCGAGAGTAATAATATAATTTTGTGAAGTTCGAGGGTCTTCTGAACTATAAACCTAAAAAACGGTGATACATGGCAGCTTTCCAGGCCTCTAGAAGTGAAAGGACCAAATTGAAAGCAATTTAAAATTACTAGGCAAATTTATAATGAAGTAAAACTTGATTTAAGAATGAAATTGAAACAAAGAAAAAAAGAAAGGACCAAATGCAGAAATAACCCAAAAAGGGACACATGGCATCTTCTCAGGCTTCCATAGAGTCATGAGACTAAATTGTAAAGTAATTAAAATTTTGGGTAAATTTAAAATAAATTAAAAATGTCATTAAGGACTAAATTAAAATAATTGAAAAATGTGGAAGGACCAAATGCATAAATAGACCATTAAATGAAAACATGCGAATCCTAAGTTGGAGTAGGTCGGGTTGGATCGGGTCAAGCTGAAACGGTGCCGTTTTGGGGCCTTTAAGCCAATGCCAAAACTACACCGTTTTGGATGTATATAAAAGCCCTTCTTACCCAAAAAAAAAATCACTTTTTCCCTTATTTAAAAAAAAAAACAAAAACCCTCCCCTTTTCCTCTCTTCAAGCTTGGCCAAGGTCCGATCACCGTCCACCGTCCATCTGCCATCGACCACCGTCGATCGTCACTTTACACAGTGGCAGAGGTAAAAAAACTCGCCTTCCTTTTCATTTTTTCTTTAAACCCAGATCCAAGCTTGAAAACATCGGATTCGAACCAAAAATAAAGGCTTAGTTCTTTTTTATTTTTCTCTTTCATTTTTGTTTTTAAAGCAGATTCATACTTAGATCTACTAAATCTATCTTGTATATTAGAAAAGAAAAATTGGATCTTTCCAATTTGCAAAAATAAAGTTTTTTAGTTTCTTTTTTATTCAAATATGTTTCCATCATTCTTTCTTTTTTAATCCATCTTTTGTATGTTTTCTTTGCAAATCTCGATCATCCTGGGATTATACACGAGCCAGGGACATTTGCGGGTTTCCTAGGCCACCATTCATGGTGATGACGACGTGGAAGGAGGTAAGAAATGAACGGTTCGACCCCTTTTTGTTATTTCTTATTCATTAAAACGTTTTGAATTTCGTAGAAAATAATAAATAAGTAACTAGTGAATATATTAATATATAATAAATAATATGTAAAAATATATATATAAACGTTTTAAGTTTTCAAAATAATATATGAGCAATTAATGAGTATGTTGCTATATAATAAATAGTAAATAAATATATTAATATATATACTTAAATAAATAAAAAAGCTTTGAAACAGTAAATACACAATAAATGTATAGTACCTTCAGAATAAATATTGTTTTGCAATTTGACTTTTTGCTCCTCTATTATTTCTGTCTGTATATTCTCTACCCAATTTCGAATGCCTTGTATTGATTTCAAGATTGTTTCAAAGTGTTTCGAATGCTGGTATGTTCTTTTGATTTCAAAAATAGTCTATAAAACTCTGTAAAAATTACAACTGTTCGAGATTAGCTTTTATAGCCCCGTTTTACAATCATGCAATTTTGTTTCTTGCAACAAAATACGAGTCTTGTCTTCTTTGCAGGTGCCGGCTTGGTAGTGGCGATGGTGCAAGTTGGTCATGACGATGCTGACATGACAGCTCCTAGGTGGCTGGGGCAAGCGGTTGGCAGAAGCAAGTTGCATGATTAGGTATTTTTTGTATTTTTGGGTTTATTAGGCCAGGGTTAGATTGGGCTGTGGGTTTGGATTTGTATTTTGGGTATTGATTTATTAGGTTTGTATTGAACTTTGGAATTGTATTTTTGACATTATTAATTTAAATTTAAAATAAATTTAAATTCTAAAATAAATTTAAACTTAAAATAAATTTAGAGTTAAAATAAATTTAAACTTAAAATAAATTTAAAAATGGGTTCAGTTTGGGCCCGAACAAATTGGGCTTCAACAACTGCCCCTCTTTGCTCGTTGCTGTGTAACAGGAACGAAGCAAAGACCAAAAGGAGGCCCAATTTTGTCATGTCTCATTTCTTCGGCTATCTTTCCTTAACTAGCCCACCCTTCGCTTTATCATTCGTTCAACTTCACTACATCCGCTTCTCTACATCTTCAGTGTTGTGATTCCATCTTACCTTAAGGTAATTTCAAAAAGACAAAATTTGCTATTGTAGCTTCACTCAATTCGCTTGCAACTTCATGGGTTTGGTGTCGTATCCTCATATCTTGGTCCACTTCTTTTTATTTTACCAGGAAGATGGGTTTTGAAATTCCACTGCAACTTTAGAGAAATTATATTCACTTTTGTGAGCCGGTAGCTTGTATCTGCCCTCTTGACTTGAGGGTAAAACATGGGATTTATGGTTTCAATCTGTCTCCTGATAAGGGTAAGAGATTGATTTTTTTAGTAAGATATTGGATGGTTGCAATTTACCCCTGTCGCGGGGTAAGAGATTGGCTGATGATGATCTGCCCCATGATCGGGATAAAAGATTGAATGGTTACAATTTGCCTCAAGCTCGGGGTAAGAGATTGGCTGATGGTGATTTGCCCCAAGCTCGGGGTAAGAGATAGGATGGTTGCAATTTGCCCCAGGCTCGAGGTAAGAGATTGGCTGATGGTGATTTGCCTTAGGCTCGGGGTAAGAGATTTGTTGATGGTGATATGCCCTAGGCTCGGGGTAAGAGATTGGTTGATGGTGATCTGTCCCAAGCTTAGGGTAAAAGATCGAATGGCTACAATCTTCCCTAAGCTCGGGGTAAGAGATTGGCTGATGGTGATCTTCCCCAGGCTCGGGGTAAAAGATCAGATGACTGTGATCTACCCCATTATAGGGGTAAGAGATCGGAATCTTTAATCTGCCCTTTTTGTTTAAGGGTAAAAAACTGGAATGATGTAGTTTGAATCCAACTTCACTGCAATTTCAGGAAGATAGGATTTGATGTCGAAACTTCATCTTGCTCTTAATGCAACTTAGAGAGAGAAAGACTTGGCATTGTATTTTGATCTGATCCACTGTAACTTCAAGGTAGAAGATTCACTGTTACAGCTTCAATCTACTCCTCTTCGTCTTTAGGGTAAAAGACTCGCCGTCGTGGCCTCAACCATTCCCATCATATTTCATGGTATCAGATTCGCTGTTACGGCCTTAATCCTTCTCATCCGTCTTTTAAGGTGTTGGGTTTGCCATTGCGGCCTCAACCTTTCCCTTCAAATCTTCATGGTACCAGGTTTACCGTTACGGCCTCAACTTTTTCAATCACATCTTCATGGTACCGAATTCACCGTTGCAACCTCAATCCTTCCCATCACATCTCCTAAGGTACCAGGTTCGCCATTGCGGCCTTAACCTTTCCCATCACATTTCGTGGTACCGGATTCGCCGTTGCGGCCTCAATCCTTCCCATCACATCTTCTAAGGTACCAGGTTCGCCATTTCAACCTCAACCTTTCGCATCACATTTCATGGTACCGGATTCGCCGTTGCAGCCTCAATCTTTCCCATCACATCTTTTAAGGTATCGGGTTCGCCGTTACGGCCTTAACCTTTCCCTTCGCATCTTCATGGTACCGGGTTCGTCGTTGCGGCCTCAACCTTTCCCTTCATATTTTCATATTTTCTTGGTTCATTTCGCCATTTCATGGTAATGAAACCTGTAGAATATGTTTTAATGGGTCTCTATGTAGGTCAGATTGTTTAGGATGCCATGATCAGGATGAGTCAAATGCTCCTCAATAGATGGGTATGAATGATGAATGTAAAAATGTCATTTTTGAGAAATGATTTTATTTTTGGTCCTTAGTCAACATCGTTCATCGTTGGTCTAAGTCTTATTACTAATGTGTTATCATGTTCTTTTTTGGTATGGTATCTTTGTCGTGGAACCTAAAGGGGTAATTGTAATTCGAACTATTTGTTTGAAAACCCTTCTAACCCTCGAGTTTGTGTTATTTCCAACTAGTGGTCCTGTTTCAGGTCTCTGTACTATTTAGAAATTTTCCAGAATGATATGTAGAAATCCTTTTATTCCTTATATCGTTAAACCACTAACCATTATTTTCATATACAAAAGTGTTTGAATCAAAGTTGTAAGGTGGATGAAATTGGACATGAAGGCAAAGCTCGCATGAATGAAAAGACCATTGGTCCATTAATCGTTATTTTGATGCAAAAATGCTTGAACATGGTCGTAAGACGAATAAAATTGAATTTCTTGGAGGCAAAGCTCACGTGAAAGAAAAAGATTGAAAATGACCCGTACTGGTCAAAAGTTGCCAAACATAAGATGATCAAAGAATGGAGTTAGGTGCCCCAGATATCAAAGTATGAGCTTCACTGAGCAAACTTGATAAGGACAGTTCTGAGCTTGACATATGTCCATGAAACTTGGAGTACTTCGTCAATGCCTCAAGGTGCAAAGTTTCTCCACCGTATTACTTTTGAGAGAGAAGACCACTTCATGCCTCTTTTCTCTTATTCAAATTTGAGCATCCCTTTCAGGTTTTCAACTCAAATCTCCTTAGGTTTCGAGATGCCCTTTACAGGTTTTCACCTTGACCTCACCTTTTTCTCCTTTTTCCCTCTTTCTCTTTCTTTTTTTTTTCTTTCTTCTTTCTTCTTTTTACTTTTTTGTCTTTTCTTTTTTCTTTTTCTTCTTATTGAGTGAAATATTTTCTCACCGAGTTTGAGTTCACGAGGTTGGGTAGGTCTTTGCCGTCTTTCTTAGTCAAAATCAAAGCTTCTCTCAAAAAGATTTTTTTCCACCTCATTCGGCATCCATTTTCCTCGGAGGTCTTTTGTAGGCAAGATCTTTTTCAAAACCAGAGCTCCCTTGTGGAATTCTCTAGAGCAGATCCTTCTTTGTCATAAGTCCTTGTTATTCGTTTTTGGTTCATCTGATCATGACGGATGACTTTTAGCCTCTTTTCCTCGATCAATGTTTAACTAATCAAATCTGGATTGACTTCGTTCTGCTTTGGATTGAGGGACTCTTGACTTTAAAGAGGTAAAACTGCCTTTGAAAAAGGTGTTGCCTTGGTGTAAGTCCCGATGGACGTTCAAATAAGCGTAGAGAGTAAATGCTGACTTCTCATGCCAAGCCTTTGTAGGTCTCTACTATTTTCTAATTAATCCTTTGATGTTCTTATTGGTTGCCTCCACTGTCCCATTCACTTTTTGGTGATGTGGTGCTGAGATGTGCTACTTGATCTTGAATTGGCTGTAGACTTCCGTTATCGTGCCGCTGTTCAAGTTTTTGTTGGATATGACCCTTTTGACATTTCATATCGACATATAATCTCTCTTTTAAGAATTTGCTTAACCGTTGATTGGCATATGAAGCAGCTTCTACCCATTTGGTGAAGTATGAAGTAATGAATTGATGCCTATTTAAAGCTTTTGACTAATTTGGCTCAATGACATCCATGCCTCACATAAAAAAGAAGCCATGACGTGAAGAGGTGAAGGAGATATAGATTTTCAAGATGCTCTTTGCAGGTTTTCATCTTGACTTTTTTGTTCCTTTTTCTTTTCTTTTCTTTTTTTTTCCTCTTTTAATAGTGTGCCAGGCCTCATTTTTTGAAGCTTCCATTGAACTGGATTGCGTCCTTCTTTTATGAGAGTCTGTGTGTCATGACATCAGTTCCTTACACGACATGCTTTGATAGGACCATGCGAATACCTTTTCAAATTCTCGAAGCAACTCTACGGGATCTCGCTTTATTTTTGCAACGATACCTGTCCCAAATTTCCCTCTTTATCTCCTATTCATTTTCATTCCCAAAACTCATAATTTTTGTTGATTCTTTGTGAGGTAATATTTTTTTTCTTCTTACTCTAGTATTCATAGCGGATTGGGAGACAAGTTACATTCTTGGTCACCTTCGAAGTCTTGAGGTTTTTCTGGACACATGTCCTTCTCAAAAGGGCTCCGAGTCAACAGAAGTGTCACTCGTATCCTTGATATCAAGGGACCCAGCATAAAGACAAAAGTGGATCCAAAAAATAATTGAACTAAAGAATGATTAATTGTGGTATGAACAAATGAGAAGAATGTAAGGTGTTTGCCAAATGGGACAAAAACAATGCATCATTTTTTATTGAAATAAGAGATAGTGGTCATGTGCCCTTTATAAAAGGATCCCTATTACTCTCGGGCTTAGAGTGATAAGTGTGTTCTGAATATTTTCCAAGAAAAGTCCTAAAAACTACAGGAAGCTCCTCCACAATCTAGCTATCCAAAACACTTCCAAGGGCATAAGGATGAACTCTCGATAAGTTCCACTCTTTGTATGAATTTTGCTAAATTTTTTTTAACATTCTCTCATTATCTTGATTTATCATGTTTCCTCTTAGTGTTCATTTAGGGTTGATGACTCACACACACGAATGTTTCAAATATTGGGAATTTCATTAAAATTTAATGCATGAAGTGAAATCAAATGAATGATAAAATGTATGCAAAATAGCGTTGATTCTTGGTTCCATTCCATTAGAACAACTTTACTAGAAAACAAATTTCTATAAATAAGGCAGATACATGCATGATCGTACCTTAATGCTCAAAGTTCTAATCCTCCAAGCTAAACTTTACTCCGGTTTAACCCTGATTTCAAATTCAAAGTGTCAAGCTTGAATGACTAAAGTCTACAAGTGGTTACTCATTTTTGGTACTTGGTCTAATCTTTGTTTGTGAAACGGTTCTTATCTTAAACTTGCCTCTAAGAGCGTTGAAGTCATTCCTC
The DNA here is from genome assembly GCA_039519145.1 of Kokia cookei. Taxonomy (NCBI): domain Eukaryota; kingdom Viridiplantae; phylum Streptophyta; class Magnoliopsida; order Malvales; family Malvaceae; genus Kokia; species Kokia cookei. Next base: position 13,347,140 of record CM076908.1, read on the forward strand.
ATTTATTTCCAATTTCCTTTAGCGATATCATCTTGTCTTCAGATAGCCATAAATTCCTTTGATGGAGAGTAGCCCTCAGAGAATACTCGACAAGAGACCTTTCGACTTTCCAAAAATGGCCATAGAACTAAACTAGCAAAGGTTATGCACCAATACACCTTTTTTGCTCTTTCTTCAACAGGTGCTTAGTGGCTAAGATTGTTAGAACATGAGTGATTCTTTTGCCAAGTCAAATCTGCTATCACATCCTCTACGTGGCCTAACATTTTTGGAAAGATAACTAACTCATACGTGTTTGAGGCGAAGATGTCCATATTCTTTCTTGATTTGAATGCACTATGTCTTGCGGGTTTTTCAAAGTAATGTACTTGTTATCCCCTTTTTCCTTGATCAAGGCTGCGACCCAATGCTCGCTCATCCAAAATAGGTCTTATGATTTTGAATCCTCGGGCGACGTAGCATATTCTTCTACCTTATGTTCGAGTTTCTGAAAGTGAGGCAACTAAGCTTGAGTAAGTAAGGCAAATCAACACATTCGAATTTGGACATATGCCTCGTTTTATCTTCCACACTTCTTTCAGCTCTTGCAAACTATTATGACTTTCATGTATTTGGGTGTAACCTCAGAACTCTGATATGTGCCCCTTTGATAGGAAATCACTTTTCATTGTTGTTTTTCTTTGACCACATATACGCACGACCACATTGACTTCTACCTTATCAAGGAATCCGTTTTCTTATGGCCAGTTCTCTATTTGACAATAGAACATGAATCAACACTTTTTTTTTATGAAAATGCAATGCAAACAGATTCAAAATATATTGCAATTAAAAGCAAAAATATAACCGTATCTCTTACCTTATAAGGTAACCACTAAAGGTTTGACATAGTTCTATTTAAGGTAGGCTCTCGTGGGATTAAATGCAAGTTAAAAAGTGCAGCTTATGAATGCATGTATGCATAAGAAAAGGCATTGATTTTCAACTCAATTCGATTAGAACAACTTCTCTAGAAGACAAATTTCTTTACATAAAGCGAATGACATAAACGGCTTTACCTTACTACCTAAAGTTTTGATCTTCCTAAAATGTCCGACTAATTTTCTCCCCGTCCTGGTTTGATTCGTATTGTATGCTTAATATATCAGCTTCAATGGCTAATACTTACATGTGATCAACCGCTTCTCTTATTTGGGTGAGTGCTTTCAACCTGTCTCTAAGTCTGTTGAAAGTGGTGTACAACCAATGAACCTCCCTTCTTCTCTTTGACAAGGGTTTAATGATATGAAGGTCTCGACGAGGATTGTTGGGACCGGAGTTACTCCCTTGCTAAGCTGATAAAAAGATTTGCAACTGCATCTTTTACATGCCTTAATGCTTTTAGGAAAATGTCTAACCCATATATACCTAAAGCGAAAATATCGATATGTTTATTCTCCTCTAGGTATGCCAGTATTAGATCTCATAGACTTTTCCAACTGATACACTTATTATCTCCTTTTACCTTGATTCGAGATGCAACTCACTGTTCACTCATTCCGATTTTGTTCATCAGTCCTTTAAAAAATGGTTGAAACACATGCATCTTTTGAATACGCCTTGTCGACTTGAATCCTTGGACAACGAATCAGTGCGGTGTCTTCTTCTACTGTGGATATCATGTCGAAGTTTCCAAAGGTGAAACAACTATATGTAGGATTCCAGTGTTGGGTGCGAGCTTGAAAGAGGTATTTATCTATCTTCACCTCGTGTAAGTAAGGCAAGTCTCCGTATTTTCTATAAAACATTTGCTTCGTCTCATTATCCCACTAGCCCCAAATGTCTCTCAACTCTTGCAAACTGTTTTGAGTCACCTTAATCCGAGTATAATCCCAAAATTCTGGTAAATGCCCCTCTTTCAGATTGTCACCTTAATCCGAGTATAATCCCAAAATTCGTCTTCCATGACGAAAATGCCTATTTGGTAATCAAGCTTAATCAATACCTTTTCTTGTATGATGATGCAATGCAAGTAAAAGAGATAAAACATAACAAGTTAACAAAACATCAGTATCAATATACAGTTATACAACAAAGAACCTAAGAACTTATCTTGGATAATTGCTAAAGGGTTTGGTATAACTCGTTCTAAGGCAAGTACTTACGGCTCATTATATGTGGTGTAGGCTCTAGAGTAAAGGGTACCCAGACCAGCAGATTCCTTGATCCTCACCCATTATAGGCTCATACAGATGAGTTCGGTTTAGGGGGACACATTTCCCACATGTTTGCACGGAAGTGAAAGCTTCACAAAAACATGGGTACGAATGTAATCTCGAAAGCGATCCACTATACTGCACGAAGGTGAAAACCTCACGAAGGAGTAGTTTCCCGCTTCCACTTAAAGGGTAGTAACAAATGCATATGAATGCAAACTTAACTAGCAATATTGACATAATATAGCATCACACAAAAATGAAAAGGATCGTATATTAAACAAAACCGAGTGTTTAAATTTTTTAACAAAAAGACTCAAAAATAATCAATTTTTGGCTTGACTCTCTTTTATTAAAAAAATCTCCCCAGTGGAGTCGCCAAGCTATCGAAACATTTTTTTTTGAAAAATAAACAGGTCGAAAATTATTTTTAAATTAAGAAATAGAGTCGCCACCAATCTTTTTGTATGGTGTGATTGGATTACCACAAAACATTTAAAATCCGTTTTGAAAAATATTTTGGTCTTCGAAATATATAAAATGGGTTCGGGAGTCGGTTACGTGTGAGGAAGGATTAGCACCCCCACACGCCTAAAATTGGTACCACATCGACTACTTTCGAGTCTTTGGTCGTTAAAACTTTACAATCTCGAGCGAATTTAAAATGCGATCTTTGTACTCATAAATAACTTTGCATGGTTTTCAAAAATCATATTTGAGAAAAATGTCCGTGCATTTGGAATTTCTTAGAGAATTAAAGTTGTGTCCAACACGTTAGGGCACTACGTTTTCGGAGTTTCGACATTAAAGGACATTTTAAAAGATTTCAAAGAGGATATTTGATCGCACGAATTATACGAAAGATTATACCCAGCACGTTAGGGCATAATCTTTCTAAACTTTCATACGAAAGGATATTGCCTCGTTTTTTTTGTTTAAAATCATTTCTATATTTTTGAGAACTTGAAGTTTCGAATTAAGTTTAAAATACAATCCTCAGACACAACTTATTTCAGGTGATTTTCAAAAATTAGATTTGCAGAAAAATGCCCGTATGTTTTGAATTTCTCAGAAATTGAAGTCGTGTCCAACACGTTAGGGCATGACGTTCTCAGAATCTCGAAATTAAAGGGCATTTGAAAAGTTTAGAAGAGGATATTAGATTCGTGCAAATTATACGAAAAATCACACCCAGCACGTTAGGGCATGATTTTTCGAGATTTACACACGTAAAGGATATTGCCTCGATTTTAAAGGTTTATTTGTATGTAAAAATAATTTTGAAAATGAACGTGTAAATTAAATATGAATGGGCAGCTAATAACAAAGATTAAAAATACGAAACAAAATAATTAAGCAGATAAATAAATGCACAAAATTTAAACATAAAATTAATAGAATACAAAATACGAAAGAATAATAATTAAATTCTATGCATGAACATCGAAGGAAAAAAAAAAGAAAAACAAAATAAACAGGGTCAAAAATGGAGCTTCGGAGAATTAAGGATGAAAATGTAATTTTCGAGGAATTTGAGGTCAAAATTGAAATTTTTGGAAAATTTGGGATTAAAATTGAACTTTTGGAAAATTTGAAGTCGAAAACGTGACTTTTGGAAATTTTAGGGCAAAATGGTACTTTTGGATGAGTTTGGGAGTTAAAATGCAATTTTGGAAAAGTTTAGGGTTGAAATGTGATTTTGGAAAAGTTTAGGGGTTAAAATGTGATTTTGGAAAAGTTTAGGGTCAAAATATGATTTGTGAGAAGTTCGAGGGTTTTTTGAGCAATAAACCCAAAAGAAGGTGACAGGTGGCAGCTTCCCAGACCATCAAAAGTGAAAGGACCAAATGGAAAACAATTTAAAATTACTGAGCAAAATTATAATGAAGTAAAACTTGATTTAAGGATGAAATTGAAACAAAGAAAAAAAGAAAGGAACAAATGCAGAAATAACCCAAAAGGGACACGTGGCATCTTCTCAGGCTTTCAGAGAGTCATGGGACTAAATTGTAAAGTAATTAATTTTTTTGGGTAAATTTAAAATAAATTAAAAATGGCATTAAGGACTAAATCAAAACAACTGAAAAATGCAAAAGGACCAAAGTGTTAAGAAAATATTAAGAAAAGGAATCACGTCCAATGAGTTAGGCACAACACCTTAAATTTCCAAAATAATAAGCATTCTCTTTTAAAATTTCTCATTTTATTATTTTCTAGAAAGAAAAAATGATATTCGATTATTTCAAGTCAAAGAAAAGTCGCACCTAATAAATTAAGGCCTGACCTTTCAAATTAAGAAATAATTGATATTGCCTTAATTTTGAAATTTTGTTTCATCAAACATGATATTTATAATATTATTTTGTAAAAAAGAATAAATAAAATTTCAACATATGCATACGCAATGATAACGTATGCCCAAAATATATATCACCTTAAATTCATGAAGGCATAAAATAGCAATACGTATTTACTATATAAAATATAAAGAACTAAAAGGAGACGAAGATGATGACTAGAAAAGCAAGAAATTAAAAGGTAAAAACTAAAAAAAAAATTAGAAAACAGAATAAAAGAAATCAAAAGGAAAAATTTCAAAGGTGTTAAATAATAAAGATAAAAACACGTATTTAAGGAAAATCAAAAGAGAGTTAAATAGGTAGATTTCCTATATTAAAAAAAAAAAAAGTGGTTTGGGGATTAAATTAAAAGAAAAATGAAATTCAAGTGACCAATTTTAAAAAAAATTAAAAGTAAAAATGAAAATTTAAAAGAAATAGAAATGTTAAGGGACCTTATTAGCAAAATTACCATTTTAAGCTTTTTGTATGACATTGAAACGACTACATTTCAAAACTGCAAAGGTCAGTTTGAAACGGTGTCATGCAAAGGTACAAAATTCCAGGCTAAAGACCAAATTGAAAATTACAAAAAAGTTACAGGATTGCGAAAATAAATCCGTCGATTTTCAAAAACACGCGAACCCTATTCGGGTCCGGTGCGGGTCAGGCGTGGATCTTCGAAACGATGCCGTTTTGGCACTTAGCTTTTCCCCTCTAAACAGCGTCGTTCTAGGGAGGATATTTAAGCTAAAATTTTGATAAAAAAAATCATTTCTTTCATTTCATTTGCAAAAAAACTTCTGTTCTTCTTCATTTTTTCTCTGAAATGTTCTCAAGGGAGAGCTCCAATCCCCGGTCTCCGGTCCGGTCATCCACCGCGACTCCGTCGCCTCTGACTGTCGCAAGCCACCGTTCACGGTAGTCAAGTACGTAAAAAAACTCCTCTTTTCTTTAAAGAACAAATCTCGGCTCAATCTAAACAGATTGAACTTGGATCTATGAAAAAAACCAAAAAAAGAGTCTCTTAAACTTCTTTTTCGAATCTATTTTTTTCTTTTTATTTTCTCTCTTTTAAAAAAAAAAAAACTTATGTTTAAAAATAGATCTTTTAGATCTTAAAGAAAAATAGGTTTTGATGATTTTTTTTTGTTTTATTTCTTTTGTTATTTTAGTATTCTATTTTTAATTTTTTTATAAACACCCGAATATTGGAGTCCCTCGTGAACACGGACAGGTTCGGAAGGACTCCGTTCACAGCTTCGACGGCAACGATTCAAATCTCGGTACACCCTTTTATCTTTCTCCTTCATTTTTTTTTGTTTATACTTATTAAATATTGAAATCATTTTTATTTTGGAATAAAAATAATGAATCAACAATATAAAGCAAATAAATATATATTCAAAAACAGTATACCTTGCGAACGAATATTACTTCTTGAATCCTTTTGTTTTCGAATATCTTGCTATTTTTTGTATTTGTTTTTTAGTGTAAATCGTGGGTAAAAAAAAAATACAATGAGAACTTAGGGCTTTTATAGCCATTTTCATTTTATTTTTTTATGCTTTCTTCTCTGCAGGTAGCATAGCGATGGTAGGGGCGTGCAGCTCGGTGTTTAGCGGTGGCAAACGATGCAGGAGAAAGGCCAAACCTCGAGGCGTGGGTGCCTTGGTCTATGTGCCCCTTAACGTGGCGTCGATGTGTCCAAGAGATGGCCATGGAGAGGAGCGACGTCGAGGGAACCCTAGATCATTTAGGGATTTGATTTTTTTTTGAGCTTGATACCGATGGGGTAAGTGGATGACAGTATTGATTGTTTAGCTGATCATGGGGAGGTTGAAGCGATTTAAGATTTTGATTATGGGCATTTTAGAGTTATTTGTAACTATTTCACCCTAATAGAGTAAATTGAAATTACTATTTAATTTTTTACTTAGGGCCAGAGTCAAAAATCAGCATCTCTAGAACTGACCCTCATTTTCTCATTAGTTGAACGGGAATACCAAGACCAAATCCATGAAGTCTTAGTGGATTGAATTAAATTTTACAATAGCGAATCTTAATCTCCTTGGCACGTCCTTTTTTCAATAGCCTGCACTTTTTGGTTTATTGGGTTACTCATTTCACTGTATCTGCTTCTCTACAACTTTAGGAAGATAGGATTTAGTGTCATGATTTTATCTTACCCCATGGAAACTTCAAAAGATAAAATTTGTTGTTGTAGCTTCACTCTATTCCACTGTAACTTCAGGGAGATTAAGATTCGCTATTGTAATATTTAATTCAATCCACTAAAACTTCATGGATTTGGTGTTGGTATTCCACTTCAACTTAAGAGAGATTGAGATTCACTTCTATGAGATGGTAGCTTTAATCTGCACCTCTTGATTTTACGGGTAAAAGATTGGATAGTGGTTTCAATTTGCCTCTCTTGACTTAGGGGTAAAAGATTGGATGACTTCAATCTGCCCCATGATCGGGGTAAGAGATTGGATGGCTTCAATCTGCCCCATGATCAGGGTAAGAGATTGAATATTGTCTTCCCTTTACTCTATTGGTATTTCAGAAAGATGAAAAACTTGCTACTATAGCTTTAATCTGACCCATTGCAACTTTGAGGTAGAAGATTCATCGTTACGGCTTTAATCTGCTTCTCTTTAGCTTTAAGGACGTAAGATTCGCCTTTGCAGCTTCAATCTAGCCCTTTATAGCTTTGAGATTCACCTTTGCGGCTTCGATCTGCTTTTCCTCATCTTCAGGGTATGAGATTCGCTGTTGCGACCTCAATATTTCCCTTCATATCTCTATGGTATAAAGTTCGCCGCTGCGGCTTCAACCTTTCCGTTCATATTTTCATGGTACAAGATTCACCGTTGCAGCCTCAATCCTTCCCATCACATCTTCTAAGGTACCGGGTTCATCGTTGCGGCCCCTACCATTCCCTTCATATCTTAATGGTACCAGATTCGTCGTTGCGGCCTCAATCCTTCCTATCACATCTTCTAAGACGTTGGGTTCGCCATTATGGCCTTAACCTTTCTCATTACATCTTCTAAGGTACTGAGTTCGCCGTCGCAGCCTCAACCTTTCCCTTCATATCTTCATGGTACCAGATTCGCCATTGCGGCCTTAATCTTTCCTATCACATCTTCTAAGGTACCGGGTTTGTCATTGCGGCCTTCACCTTTCCCTTCATATCTCCATGGTACCAGATTCACCGTTGTGGCCTCAATCCTTCCCATTACATCTTCTAAGGTACCGGGTTCGCCATTGCGGCCTCAACCTTTCCCTTCATATCTTTTAAGGTATCGGGTTCGCCATTGCGGCCTTCACCTTTCCCTTCATATCTTCAAGGTACCAGATTCATCGTTACGGCCTCAATCTTTTCCATCACATCTTCTAAGGTACCAGATTCGTCCTTGCAGCCTTCACATTTCCCTTCATATCTTCATGGTGCTGGGTTCGCCATTACGACCTTAATCTTTCCCTTCATATATTTATGTTCCCTCGGTTCATTTCGCCATTTCATGGTAATGAAACTTTTAGAATATGCTTTAATGAGCCCCTATGTAGACCAGATTATTAGGATGCCATGATCAAGATGAATCAAATACTCCTAACTAGATGGGTATGAATGATGAATGCAAAAATGTCATCTCTGAGCATGATTTTATTTTTAGTCCTTAGGTTGACATTGTTCATAATTTGTCTAAGTCCTATCACTGATGTTTTATCATGTTCTCCTTTTGTTAAGGTATCTTTGACATGAAACCTAAAGAGGTAATCGTAATTTGAACTACTTGTTTCAAAACCCTTCTAACCCTCGAGTTTGATTATTTCCAACTAGTAGTCCTGTTTCAAGTCCATGTACTATTTAGAAATTTTTCAGTGCGATATGCAGAAATCCTTTTATTCCTTATATCGTTAGACCACTAACCTTCATTTCAATGCAAAAATGCTTGAACAAGATTGTAAGGTGAATAAAATTGAATTTTATTGGAGGCAAAACTCACGTGAATTAAAAGATTAAAAAAACCATTAGTCCACTAACCATTATGTCAATGCAAAAATGCTTGAACATGGTTGTGAAGTGGATAAATTTGAATTTTATTGGGGGCAAAAGCTCGCATGAATGCAAACATTGATCATAAGTTGCCAAACATAAGGTGAGTAAAGAATGGAGTTAGGTGCCCTAGATATCAAAGTATGAGCTTCGCTAAGCAAACTTGATGAGGACCATTCTGAACTTGATATGTGTCCATGAAACTTGGAGTACTTCGTCAATGCCTCACGGTGTAAAGTTCTCCACCTTGTTACTTTTGAGAGAAAAGATCGTTTTATGCCCCTTTTCTTTTATTCAAATTTGAGTTGCCCTTTTAGGTTTTCAACTCAAATCTCCTTAGGTTTTGAGATGCCCTTTACGAGTTTTCTCCTCGACCTCTCCTTTTCTTTTTCCTTCTTTTTTCTTTTCCTTTTTATTTTTTCTTTCTTTTTTCTTTTTCTCTTTCCTCTTTTTTATTTTATTTTTTGGGGTGAAATTTCTTCCTCACCGAATTCGAGTTCACGGGGTTAGGCAGGTCTTTACCGTCCATCTTAGTCAAAATCAAAGCTCCTCCAAAAAAAGCTTTCTTCACCTTACGAGGCCTTTCCCAAGTCGGCATACATTTCCTTGGAATTCTTTTGTAAGCAAGATCTTTTTCAAAACCAAGGCTCCTTTGTGGAATTCTCTAGAGCGGATCCTTCTTTGTCATAAGCCCTTGTCATTGGCACATCTGATCATGACGAATGACTCTTAGCATCTTTTCCTCAATCAAGTTTAGCTGACCACATCTGGATTGGATCCATTCTCCTTCATCAGTTCTAACAAAATTTAGAGGGAAGGAAACTCGACTCCAATGGGTAAGATTGTTTCCATTTCGTAAATCAATGGGAAAGGTGTTGCCCCAACAAAATCTTGATTGATGTTTAATAAGCATAGAGAGCAAATGATAACTTCTCATGCCAATCTTTGTAGGTCTCGATCTTCTTGATATTCTGGTTAACTGCCTCCATTGTCCCATTCACATTTAGGCAATATGGTGCTGAGTTGTGATACTTGTTCTTGAATTGGTTGTAGACTTTTGCTATCGTGCTGTTGCTCAAATTCAAGTCATCATTGGATATGATCCTTTTTGGCATTTCATATCGACATATAATCTCTCTTCTTCAAGAATCTACTTAAATGTCGATTGGTATAAGAGTAGTAATCAATGATCATGAGGACAAATTGATGCTCATTAAAAACTCTTCTGCAAAGTTGGCTCGATGATGTCCATGTTTCACATAGAAAAAGGTCATGATGTGAAAAGATGAAGGAGAATAATAAATTTTCAAGATGCCCTTTACGGGTTTTTGTCTTGAATTTTTCTTTCTTTTCTTTTTTTCCTTTTTTTCTTGGGTTTCAAGATACCTTTTGCAGGGTTTTTTTAATCTCGACCCCTCTTTTCTTTACCTCTTTTTTTATAACACGTCTAGCCTCAATCTTTGAAGTGTCTGTTGAATTAGATTGCATTCTTCCTTTATGGGAGCCTGTGTGTCACAACATAAGTTCCTTAAACTTGGCATGCTTTGATAAGACCATGCAAAGACCTTTGGATTCTTAAAGCGGCTTGACTTGTTTCTACAAAGATACATGTTTCAAATCTTACTTAAAATCACAACTCTTCGAGGCGATATTCGTTTCCTATCTTGCTCAACCATCCGTAGCAGATCGAGAGACAAGTTACATTCTTGATCATCTTCAAAGTCTTGAAGTTTTTCTAGACACATGTCCTTCTCAAAATGAGTCTCCAAGTTAACAATAGCATCGCTCATCTCCTTGATATTAAGGGACACAACATGGAGATAAAATAGGATCCAAAGAATAATTGAATCAAAGAATGGTTAATTGTGGTATGAATGAAAGAGAAGAATGGTAAGGTGTTTGCCAATTGGGACAAAAACAGTGCATCTTTTTTATTGAAATAATAGATAGTAGTCATGTGCCCTTTACAAAAGGATCCCTATTACTCTCGGACTTAGAGCAATAAGTGTATTCTGAATATTACTCTGGAATAGCTCCTACATAGTCTAGTGTCCAAAACACTTCCAAGGGCGTAAGGATGAACTCTCAATGGATTCACTCTTCATATGAATTATGCTCACATTATCTTGATTTATCATGTTTTCTCTTAGTTTTTATTTAGAGTTGTTAACAATCCCTTGACATGATTGTTTTAAATATGTAGATGTTTTTTTATTTCTTTGTAATGGAATTCAAATGCTAATGAATGCATGTACGCATATGCAACAAAGGCATTGATTCTTAGTTCGATTCTGTTAGAACAACTTTACTAGAAGATGAATTTCTTTACATAAGGCAGATACATATATGGTCGTGCCTTAATGCTCTAAGCCTTAATCTTTCTTAAAAAGCCAAGCTAAGCTTTTGTCTTTATTCAACTCCGATTTCAGGCTCCACACATCGGCTTGGATGGCTAAGGCCAGCAAGTGATTAGTCGCTTCTCGCACTTGGGTCAAATCCTTGCTCGCAACATGGTCTCTATCTTAGACCTACCCTTAAGAGCATTGGGGTCATTTCTAGTTTATTTCCAATTTTCTTTGGTAATATATTATCATCATTGGATAGCCATAAATTCCTTTCAACAAAGAGTAGTCCTTAGAGAATACTCGATAAGAGACCTTTTTCGGTTTCCAAAAATGGCTACGAAACCAAACTAGCAAAAGTTGTGCACCCATAAACCTTCTTTTGCCTTCTCTTCGATAGGCGTTTAATTGCTAAGATTGCTAGAACATTAGTGATTCTCTTGTTAAGTCGGTCAAACAAATCTGCAACTGCGTCCTGTACGTGCCCTAACACTTTAGGGAAGACGATTAACTCATACGTGTCTGAGGTGAAGATGTCGACATTCCTTCTTGCATCTAAGTGTACTATGTCTTGTAGGGTTTTCAAAGCAATACACTTGTTATCCCCTTTCTCCTTGATCAGGGCTGCAACCTAATGCTCACTCCTCTAGAGTAAACCTTATCAATTTGAGTTCTTAGGCAATGGAGCAACATAGTGTATTCTTCTATAGTATGTCCATGTTTTTGAAAGTGAAATAACTAAGCTGGATCCCAATATTATGTTAGGACTTGGAAAAGGTGCATCTCTACTTTAACCTTAAGTAGGTAAGGCCAATCACCATATTCGAAGCAGGCTTTATTATTCTAAATCATCGGGCAACATGGTAAAGTGATGTGCTCTTCTATCGTGGGTACCATATCCTCCTTTCCAAATGTGAAACCATTAGAAGTTGGATTCCAATACTGAGTGAGAGCTCATAACTTATGCTTATTCCTTTTAACATCGAGTAAGTCAACATACTCATGATTGAACATTTGCCTCGTTTCATCATATATACTTCTTTCAGTTCTTGGAAACTTGTTATGGGTTAGTTTTATTTGAGTGTAAACCCTAACTCTGATATGAGCCCTTTTGACGGGCTATCACCCTTTTCACGCTGTTTTTCTTTAACTACATATGCACGACCATGTTGACTTCTATCTTATCATGAAATTCGTTTTCTTATGACCAGTTCTCTATTTAGCTATCGAACACGAATCAACACCCTTTTTTAGATGAAAATTCAATACAAATAGATTCAAAATAAATAAGTTAGTACGATTAATACAGGAAGTAAACCTGTCTAGGTGCGAAAGAACAAATTTCCCATGGGTTTCTTCCTTAATTTCCTTCTTCGGATAAAGCGTTAATGCTCAAACCCTTCATTATCCCTATTACTTTAATTAATATTCCTTCTTTCTCTTATACCTTTGGCCTTAAATTGATTATTCCTCCTGATATGAATGTTTTTGATATATGGGGAAAAATCATTGGCTCTCATTGGATCTCCTCTCCGGCTAATCGAGCTGTTCTTCATTCTTGCTTCTTTTCCAACTCCCTTCTCTTTCCCTTTGCATCTGGTTTATACCCTAGGCCAAAGTGATCTCATTTCTCTTCCAACATTAGCACATTGATTCTCACCTGGAGAAACCTTCCTAGTCTTTTTCCCGTTAGGGCTTCTTTACCAATTGTTATTTGTAGGGCCATTTTCGTGATTTTTGATATTTTGGGTACAGGGATCCTGCTTCCTTCGGTAATGAAGGTTGCATTAACGAACTCCAAGGATCGAAAAGAACATTCCAAGGCTTCTTCATCTGCTCTAATGTATGGCACATCATTTGCTATTGACGCAATTAAGCCCTCCTCAGCATTGATTGTGACCAATCGTCCTTCGATCACCAATTTCAGCACTGCTCCTACCGAATGGATCCACGATCTTCCATGCAAGCAGTTGTATCTTGGTTTGATATCCATTACTAAGAAGTCTACTTCGTATGAGTTTGGACCGATTAACAATAGTATCTCGATCCTACCCATAACTTTCCTTTTTGTTTCATCGAACGCTCTCACTACATTGTGACATGTCTTCATATGAGAACTATCGATTGGTAACCTCTTTAATGTTGTCAATGGCAGAACGTTCAAGGCTAAATAGTTATCAATCAATACACTAGGCAGTGTGTAACCTTTACAACTGGTGGTGATATGTAGCGGTTTTGTTGACCCCATACCTCCTGGGGTATTTCGTCATCATTAAAAAAGATGGAATTATCGGCGCTGAAATTATTGACCAAGCGATCTAGTTTGTTCACTGAAATATCCTCGGCTACATAAGTCTCGTTTAGTACTTTCATTAGCGCATTGCGATGTGCTTCTGAGCTTTGTAACAGTGTTAAAATGGATATACGAGTCGGTTGCTTACGTAATTGCTCCACCATGCTGTATTCATTGTGCTTGAGGAACTTCAAGAATTCCTTAGCCTCCATTTCTGTCACTGGCTCGTTAATTGGTCACTTTAGTCCAATTGTACTTCCTCTTTTCAGCTCTTTTAGATTTTTTACAAATGTTTCATTTTCTATTCTTGCAGGGCCACAGTCTTTCCCACTAAGCGTGATAAGACTCACCTCTTGAGCTCTTTTTGATTCAACCTTGGAATTTTCCCCTCTTGATACCGTTACATTACAATTGTAATTCCAAGGTACCCTTTTGTCATCCTTGTAGAGGAAGGCTATTGGTTTTTGAATTATTATTGTAGGAGCAACTCTTGCTTTAGTTTCGTCGCTCCTTGGCCGTGATATGATTATCATTGGATTATTAACCCTAAAATTTTTCTTAGTTATGCCCTCTTTAGAGGCATATACTTCTTCCACTTCTTCTTTTTCCTCAAAAAATTCTAACTCCTTATTGTCTATCAACCCCTGTACCACAGCTTTGAACTCGTCGCATTATTGAATCTCCTGCCCTTCATTATTGTGAAACTAACAGTAGCGTCCTTTTCTTACTACTTTTCCCGAATCTTGGGCAATTAAATCCACTTTTAACATTTCGTACCATACTCATCTAAATGATGTTCTTACCTCCTCAATGCGAGTATTGATCTTCCTTCCTTCTCCTCTGGCTATCGTATTTACCCCTTGATCGAGATGTTTGGGTAGCAGATTCCCTGATATATTGGGATTCGCAGGATTCTCAAATATGAGTACCTTAGCATCGATGAGCTGTTACACATGCCTTTTTAGGGCCGCGTAGTTCTCAATTGACTTTCCTGCTGTTCGTGCATGATATTCACATTGCGTGTTCGCATCATACCAACTTGGGAATGGCGGTAGCAATGACTTTAAATGGATTGGCGATACGAGACGCTCATCGTACAATTTCGGATAAAGTTCTTTGTATGTCATGGGAATGGGAGTGAATTCCATTTTTGGCCTCAAACCAAACCTCTACCTTGGATTTCTTTGATAGTTACCTTTCGTGGTCCTAGGTGACGTCATCACCATTGGCTTTGAGTAATTTGTCTTGTAAGAGTCTGCGTTGTTGACCTCATTTTCCTTTTTTTCTAAGAGCTTTTCTTCTAACACCTTCTCTCACCTCGATTCTCCCGCTTCGGATTGCATTCTCGACCATCTTCCCTGACATAACCATGTTAGAGAAACTTTTGGTAGCGCTTCCCAACATATAGTTAATGAAAGGGGCCTTCAGAGTATTAACAAACAACATAGTTGTTTCCTTTTCCAACAATGGTGGTTGTACCTGGGTTGCTACGTCTCTCTATCTTTGAGCGTATTGTCAGAAACTCTCATTTGGCTTTTTCTCCATCCTTTACAGGGCCAATCTACCAGGTGCCATGTCAGTTACATGACTGTATTACTTCATAAATGCTTGTGCTAGATCCTTCCATGCACTTATCTGGGCACGACTCAACTGATTATACCATTTTGTCACAGATCCTGCTAGACTATCTTGGAAACAGTGTATTAATAATTGGTCATTATTGACATGTCCAGTCATCTTTCTACAAAATATGGTAATGTGTGCCTCGGGGTAGCTGGTTCCGCTGTATTTGTCAAAATCAGGTGTTTTGAATTTCGGGAGGAGCACTAAGTCTGGGACAAGGCTCAGCTCCTTAGCGTCAATGCAATAGAAGGTATCAATGCCTTTCATTGCTTTCACTTTTTCTTCCAACCACTTGAATTTGTCCTCCAGCTGTCTAGGGATCTCGGGCCTTGCTCTTTCCATCTCCTCTACGTCATCCATGTCATGGACAACGGGAATGACTACATTATCTCCGGGGTTGGAACCATATCCCATCTAAAAATTTGTTGGCCCTGACATGTCGCCGGGGTGTTATTGTGCACTTATTGTTATAGGTAACCCACGTGGGTACGTTTCTGGCAGTGCTTGAGTATGCACAGCAGTATAGCCTGGGAGATATCTATGCTCCTCACTTTCCTCCCCTAGGCTTATAGCAAAACCTTTTCCCTTATCCGCCCCTTCTCTTATCAGCTGTGTTATACTTATAATGCTCCTTTGAGATTCTATAATCTAATCCTTCACATCTTGTTGTACCTTTGCCAAATGGTCTTGCAGTTGCACTTGCACTTGCTCTTGCATTTCCTTTTGGATTTGTTCTAAACATTTGATTCTCTAATCCATTACTTTTTGAGTGCTGTAGCGATGTGGTTTCTCTATGGTTTCTGATTTAACTATTTAATATTTTAATTAATTAGGGATATTTTCTTTAATGCATGTTGATGAAATGTAATGCTTATGAATGCATGTATGCAACAGAAAGGTATTGACTTATAATTCAATTTTCATTAAAAAACTTCACTAGATAACAATTTTCTTTACATAAAGCAGATTTACATAAACGATTTTGCCTTAATACTCAGAGTTTGATTTTCTTAAGAAGTCTAGTTAAATTCTGACCCCGATCTGACTTTGTCTCATACTATACACTTAACATATCCGCTTCGACTGCTAAAGTTTGCAAGTGATTAGCTACTCCCCACATTTGATTCAGAGCTTCGCCCATAACATAATCCTTGTCTCGAACTTGCCTCTAAGTATGGTGAAGGTTCAGTTCATTTGTTTCTATTGTCCTCTCAAGAACCTCAATTCATATCTCATTACTTTGCAACGTGGCTTTCAATTCTTCCACCCTCTTATTCAACCTCTCAATCTCAACTAAACTTGCTTTAAGCTCTACCATCGAATTTCGGCTACGATGTCTATATAGGGATCCCTCTAACTCTTTTATTTGGGCCTTTAACTCAGTTATCTCAGCTTGACTTTCCAACAAGCTACTTTTCATGCCATTTTCCTGAACTTGGACATCTTGAAACTTGTTCTTCCACTAATTCATTCTAATCCTTTATTCACTGATTTCTCATTGCCATTGCTCTGAGGTTTTACCCAAACCAGCAGTCCTTATTGACAAATGAAGTTTCTTGTAGTCTTTCTTTAGGCTATCAAGATCTTCTTCAACCTTGTTCTTCCCTTTTCTCAATTTTCTGATTTCTTAACATCAACATCTAATCCCAAATGCACCTTGTCTTCTTCAATTTTTCTATCATTTTTTCCATCTCAGAATTCTTTCTCTTAAAATATTGTTTGATAATTTCCAATTCTATCGGGACAACCTGCAAGTGCTCCTCAATTGGATGAACAACTTCTGGATTTGGTACAGGAATGTTATCATTGATCCTTCTATTCCTCCACCAATCATATTCTGTAGTTGTCATGGGATTGGCGCTGAACACTTTCATTCTCCGAACTTGGTTCCATGCATTTGAAATCTCTCGAATTCTCTTCTTATTGTTCTCTCCTCTATATGTGAATTGACACTGGGCTAATCCTCGAGTTGCTGGTATGAATTGTCTCGACCTGTACTATCTTGAAACCAATAAAGGTGTGTACCCTACGGCTCCCCAAATCCCAGCTAATGGAACCCAATCGAATTCTCCACATCGATACAGGATTTCATCTAAAACAAACCATGGTGCCCGCTATTCTATGTCCTCGTCTAGGAGAGTTTGAAGTATTGTCATCCATTTTTCCTCCGAGAAGTTTCCTTGTCTTTGCGTAGCTACAAACTCTTTTAAAGGAGAATAATCTTTAAAAGGTACTGATAAGATACTTTTTCTATCTTTCAAAAGTGACTGTGGAACTATATTATCAACAATAGTGTGCAACCGATAAACCGTCCCTCTCCTCCTCTTCTTCACGCATTTAATGATCTAAAAGTTTCAACTAATATTACCGGGACTGGTGTAACCTTTTTATCCAATCTATTGAATAACTCTATGACCACATCTTCTATGTATCCTAAAGCCTTGGGAAAGATTACTAACCCGTATACACTTAGAGCCAGGATGTCAATCTTTTTCTTTGTATCCGGATAGGCCAAGATCAAGTCTCGTAAACTTTTCCACGTAATGCATTTGTTGTCGCCTTTCACCTTAACCCGAGTTGCAATCTATTGCTCACTCATGCCAGTGATGTTTGTTAATCTCTAGACAAAAGTCAAGATGCTAGGAGCCCTTGAGTAAGCTCTGTCAACCGAGATTTTCAGACAACAGAGTAAAATGGTGTATTCCTCTATTGTAGGCGTCATGTCCACATTCCCAAAAGTGAAGTAACTGTGGGCCGGGGTTCCAATGTTGCGCCAAAGCTCGAAAAAGGTGCTTATCTACTTTAACCTTGAGCAAGTATGGTAAATCCCCGTACTCTTGGTAAAAGGTTTGTTTCATGTCATCATCCCATTTGTCCCATATTTCTTTCAACTCTTGCACATTGTTCTGAGTTGTACTAATTTTGGTATAATCTCAAAAGTCATATCCATGCCCTTCCACTAAGCTATCACTCTTCTAGCATTGATTCTCCTCTGACCACATACGCACAACCATATTGTCCTCCACCTTATCAAGATACTTGTTCTCCATGATCAATTCTCTTATCAGTAATTGAGTTTGAATCAATACATTTCCTTGTATGATGATGCAATGCAATGCAAAGGAGACAACATAGAACAAGTTAGCAAAACACATCAGTATCAATATACATGAATAAAACAAAGAACTTAAGAACTTGTCTTGGATAGTTGCTAAAAGGTTCGGTATAACTCATTCTAAGGCAAGTACTTATGGCTCATTATATGTGGTTTAGTCTCTAGAGTAAAGGGTACCCACACCAGTAGATTCCTCGATCCTCACCCATTACAGGCTCATACAGATGAGTTCGGTTTAGGGGGACACATTTCCCACATGTTTGCACGGAAGTGAAAACTTCACGAAAACATGGGTACGAATGTAATCCCGAAAGTGATCAATCATCCTGCACGGAGGTGAAAACCTCACGAAGGAGTAGTTTCTCACTTCCACTTAAAGGGTGTAGTCTCATATGCAAATGAATGCAAATCTATACTAGTAGTATCGACATAATTTAGCATCACACAAAATGTTTGAGGATCGTTTATTAAACAAAATCGAGTGTTTAAAAATTTAAAAAAAAAGACCCGAAAATAATCAATTTTTGGCTTGACTCTCTTTTATTTTAAAAAAAATCTACCCAGTGGAGTCACCAAGCTGTCGAAACGTTTATTTTTGAGAAACAAACAAATTTAGAAAAATATTTTTAAAATCGAAATATGGGAGTCGCCACTAATCTTTTATTCGGTGTGATTGGATCACCGCAAAATGTTTAAAGTCCGATTTGAAAAACATTTTGGTCTTCAAAATCCAAAAAATGGGTCCGGGAGTCGGTTACGTAAGAGGAAGGATTAGCACTCTCACACGCCCAAAATTGGTACCACATTGATTATTTTAGGGTCTTGTTTGTAAAATTTTGAAAACTCGAGTGAAGTTTTAAAATACGATCCTTAAATGCATAAGTTATTTTGATGCACATGTTTAAGAAAGAAATCAATTTTTATTTAGAAGTCTCGCTATTTCAAAGTGATCGAGGAAGAAAGTCACATCCAATGAGTTAGGACATAACGTTTCGATATCCGAAAATAATGAGCTTTCCTTTGTAGCAGTTTTTAAACCTTGAAAAAGGTATTCGACTATTCTGGTTTGAAGAAAAATCACGCCTAGTAAGTTAAGGCACAAATTTTCAAAACCCGAAATAAAGGAATATTGCCTCGATTTTAAATATTTGTATTCTAGAGAAAAATTAAAAAAATGACTTTAATTAAAATATAGAGATAAAAATGAGCATGCAAATTAAATACGAGTTATGCAATTAATGACAATGTTAAATAACACAAAGCACGAACAATTATACGAATGAATAAATATACGAAAATAAATATAAGAAAAATAAAATATGAATCATGAATCAAAATAAATGAGAAAATACAAGATTAATTAAAAATACAAAAAAAGTTAAAATTTTATATATGAAAGTCGAAGAAAAAAGGGGTCAAAAATGAAGTTTCAAAGAGTTTGGGGTTAAAACATAATTTTGGAAAGTTTAGGGGTAAAAATGTAATTTTAGAAAAGTTTGGGGTAAAAATTTGATTTTTGGAAGTTCGAGGGCAAAAATTTAATTTTTAAGAAGTTCAAGGGTAAATTGTGATTTTTAGAAGTTCGAGGGTAAAAATGTAATTTTTGGAAGTTTGAGGGTAAAAATGTGATTTTTGGAAATTTAGGGATAAAAATGTAATTTTTGAGAAGTTCGAGGGTCAAAATGTAATTTTTGGAAGTTCGAGTGTCAAAATGTGATTTTTGGAAGTTCGGGGACTTTCTAAGCGATAAACCCAAAAAAGAGTGACACATGGTAGCTTCTCAAGCTTCCAAAAGTGAGAGGACTAATTTGAAAAGAAATTAAAATTATTGGGAAAATTTAAAATAAATTAAAAATAGCATTGAGACTTAATTGTAAAAATTAAAAAATACTAAAGGATTGCACGCGTAAATAACCCAAAAGTTAAAAACACGCGGATCCTGGTTGCGGAGTAGGTCGGATCCGGGTCATGCACAAAATGACATCGTTTTGGGGCTGAAACTCAGCCCTCAAAACGGCGCTGTTTCTAAGACCTATAAAAGGTTAAAATTTCAGAAAAAAAAATCATTTGTCATCTATGTTTAAAAAAAAAACCTTTCTCTTTTCATTCTCTCTCTCAAAGCTCCTCTCCGTCCAACTATTCGTCGCCCCGTCGTCGGTCGTGGTTCTGCCACGACTCCATCACACGCGCGTCGTCACGCACCGCCCTCCATGGCAGCCCAGGTAAGAAAAACTTCCAATTTTAATTTCTTTTCAAAAAACATATATCCAGGCTTCGATCTAACTAGATCGAGCCCGGATCTATTTTAAAAACATTAAAAAAAACCTTTTTAATTTTTTTAAACTCTGTTCCCAAACAAAAGGGTTAGATCTAATTTGGTTTTTTACTCTTCTTTTTTTGTTTTTTCAATTTGTTTTTGCATTTTGTTTAATGATTTTTTTTACAGATACGAGTGTTGGAGTTCCTCACAAGTATGAGCGAACTCGAAGGGACTCCGGCGTGGTCGATGACGACGCTCCAAATCCAGGTAAAACCCTTTAACTTCTTTATTATTTTATTTATTATTATTATTATTAAAACCGTTTCGAAATAAACTAATAAATGGTAATAATGTTATAATAAATAATATATTAATATATTTTTAGAGTATAAAGGATTAGGGATTTAAATCATAAATGACAATAAATGTATATGTATTTGGACTATACCTTGATAACTTAAGGCTTGAAAGCTTTGAATTTGATTCGTATTCTGTTGTTTTAACTGCTTCTCAAATGATTTGTATTTCTATTTGATTTCCAAATGTTCGAAAAGAAAAAAGTCAGTAATCCCCCTTTACAACTTGATTTTGAATGAGGCTTTATTTTTACAATGATTCTATTCTGTTTTTTACAACTTAATTCCGGTCTTTTCTCCTTTTATAGGTGCCAGTGGTGGTAGTGCAAGTTGCTGGTGAGCTATTGGTGGCAGTGCTAACGTGGCAGCTCCTGGTTAGAAGAGAGGGAGGCAGCAGCTGCAAGTGGCTAGGGTTTCTAACTTTGTGTAACTGGGTTTGTTGGGTTTTTGCAATTGGGCTTGGAGTTGGGTTTGTTTGGGCCATGTATTGCGTTTTTAGTGTTTGGACTCAAGAATTTGTAAAAAGAATATTTTAAATTTTAAATTTGTTTATTTTGGGTTTTAATTGGAATGGACTCAATCAAATTGGGCCTACTACAACTTTCATTCTTAACAATATCATCCCAAATATTAGAGATGGTATAATTTCATTATCAGTTTACTTAATCCTCCTCTCTATTTAATTAAATATTGACCTAAATAATTCTCAGTTGCCTAATCAGGTGCTGATAAACACGTGATCCTCATTGTACTTTGTATCCCTTACAAATGCTAAACTAAAGGATCTAAAAGATTATTTAGATGTAATTAAAGTGGTTAGAAATTTAAAATTTATACCAAATCTTTTCTTAATTAATTACAATTTGGCACTTACTCCTATATATATTTTTTCTAGTATATTGATGTGATTATATAGTAGCATATGTTCATATTTTTTTAATCTTTTGACAATGCACACTCATCTTGCACATGCAGGTGCTTGATCCCGAATCTCCTAAGATGAACATCATCTTCTTTACCACTGAAACTACTCATTGGATCCTACCCCATATATTCTTAATTAAATAGAATCCAATCAGCTTAAATTTTAAATTTTAGCATCTACAAATTTTTTTTAATGACAATACTTGACCGCTAACCCCATAGTTATGCTAAAGGACATCTATAATTTATTTATGTTTGTGAATTTTTTATACGAAAAAATAATAGGCAACTTTTAAAAAAATATATGTATAAACTACAATAATAATAATAATAATATATAATTACAAGAAAAAGGACTTAAACTTGAGCAAAGTCGGGTATAGGTCTTAGGGCTAGTTTAGCAATACTTTTTAAAAGTGCTTTTGAGCCAAAAAACACTTTTAAGAAAAAGCTAAAATTTTCTCCATCACTTTTAAAAAACTTAAAAGCACTTTATTTAATAATGCTTTTATCTCAAAAGTGTTTTTTATCCCAAAAAATACTTTTGAGAAGCAATGCTAAACAAAGTCTTAGGAGTTGAAAAATAATAGGGAGATTCCCACCACATATATTGAAAATTATTCTCTCTTATTATTATTCGAGTTTTTTACAAATATAATATAAAAAATAAATAATTACTAAAATAATACCTCCATCCCATTAATAACCAAAATGATATCTTTAGTTAGGTGAAGGATTATCAAATGGCGTTACTCTAGGGTTTTTCTAACACGAATTTTTTTATTTTTTATTATATTTATATATTTAAAAATAAAAAATAATATTTTATTGGTGGAGGGTTATCAAGTGGCGGTACCAAGGGGAAAATTTGTACACAAGAAAAATACGAAAAAATACTTGACACCTTAATGGAGGAACACCAAGTGGCGGCACTTAGGGGTAAAATGCCACTTGTCAGCATCCCTTTGTGCCGTGTGTGTAGGGTTTGAATTTTTTGTTAGGGTTTTGGTTTTTTACCAAAATAAAATATAAAAAATATTTATTTACTCAAATAATATACAAAAATTATTTATTTTATTTGACTAAAGTAATATTGAAAAATTATTAATTTAATAAAATAAAATGAAATACATATCATAAAATTAAATACGAGAATAGGATACCAAAAGAGGACTTTAGGATGGCGGCACCAAGGGATTTTTGAATTTTTTATAATTTTTAAATATTATTAAAAAATTAAAAAAAATAATAGTGGTGCCAATTTAAGTAGCGGCACCAAATGACTATAAAAGGGTGGTTAGGGTTATTGGATGTTTAAATTTTGTTTAAGTTTGTGAAAAAAAAAACAAAGAGAAACAAGAAGAAGAACAAAGGAGAAAAGGAGAAAAAGAGGAGAATTAAAAAGGTAATTTGTAACATCCGCGTTTTTGAACCGGAGTTAGAACAGTAATAGGGTAGAATTGAGAATTAGACTATGTAGCTAAAATAAGAAAAAGTTAGAAAATTAAGGATTAATTAGTAATTGTAAGAAAGGAGAAAGGACTAAATAACAATTTATCCAAATTGAATTTTGAGTCATCATGGGAATTAGATTGATTGAGGAGGGGCAAAAGAGTAATTTGGTGGAAGATATTTTTGGAGGAAAAGTTTTGGGGCCAAAGTATAAAGTTGGAAGACCTAGGGACTAAAAGTGCAATTTTACCATTTCTATTAAGTGAGATATTTTAAGTGAGTTTTCTAGAGAATTTGAGAAAGGTTAAAAAATCAATTAAAAGGCAAAAATATCAGCTCTTTTTATAGTCCAACCGTTCATGCCATTCTCTCTTCCATCCAACTTTTGATTTTATTCCAAATCGGTCCTTCCATCATTTTTAAGCCCTCCAAGCTCCAAAATCTCCTATTTTCTTTGAAATTTCTGAAAGAAAAGTATAGAAGGGGGTTATTAGACACCTTAAACTTCTTATAGAATTTATTTTGAGGTGTTAGAGAGCATAGGGACTAAATTGAGAAATTTTGAATTCAAGGGTTAAGGTAAGAAATGATTAAATTCTCATGACATATATGTATTTTACTGTTATTTAGAAACAAAATTTTTGAATATAGCTCATAGCTTATAATTGTTTATGTGAAATTGAAGAAAAAGAGAAGAAAGACAAGGATCAAATTGAAGACAAAGGAAAAAAATAGAGCAAGAGTGAAAAGAGAAGAAAATCAGCCTTTTTGTTGTAAGTACTACAAAAGTTTTGATTTATAGTTTACTTTCTCTAATGGTATATGAATTATTACCATTAAAATTGTTATATAGATACATAGTTTGAATGTTTACAATGATAAAATGAAGAGATTAATGTGTGAATGAGTAAAACAGTTTGGACAGAACAGAGGATTAACTTCGAAAATTCACCAAAAATTGTATATAATGAGTTAAGGGTCAAATTATATATGTAATTAAATCTTATTGAGTTTAGTTTTATATGGAAGAAACATTGAATTAAAAAGAATTGTATATTTCGAGATATACTAGTTTTTGTGTAACAAGGTCAGAGTAGGTTCGAGTTCCCCTGTTCTGACTTTGAAAAATCATAGAAAAATATAGAAACATTATTAGAGCATGAAATTTATATGGATAATTCCTTAATTAGCCTACTTTCAAAATAAACAGACAAAAACGTCATTTTATCTTTTTACTAAAAGATAGATAATTTTTAGTGAAGAAAGGTCGAAACTGTCAGGCTGCAGAGAAGGGGTAAATTGAAAGAATTTACCGTACAAATTGGCTAAAGTAAAATTTCTGAATTTTTTATGGTAAAAATATATTTGAGTCTAATTTCATAAACATTAAGCAGAATATAATTTTGAGTTCTTTAACTCAAGATATAAATGATTTAGTGACTGTGATGCAAGTGGACAACTTTGAAAATTAATGTGAAAATAAAAGTAAGAGATATGTGATGATGAATATGTGAGAAAAATATATGGGTGAAATATTATGTGGTTAATTATAAAGTTTGATTGTGTAATTAATTGGTGAAATTATGGATTTATTTGAGAAAATAAAGGTGAGAAATACATGATTATGTATATGTGAAGAGATATGTAAATGTGATGTATAAGCTGTGGATAATGATGTTAAATGAGATTGTACACATATAGACGAATTAGAACCGTTGTGATATTAGTGACATGCCATTAAGGAACGCTAGCACGCTTACTGTTTAGCACTGTGTGTGCTTACTGTTTAGCACTGTGTGTGCTTCTGTTCAGCACTGTGTGTGCCTTCTGTTTCCCAGCACTTATGCGCTTCTGTTTCCCCCAACACTTATGCGCTTCTGTTAAGTACTTCGATATTTTTTGTTAGTTTCGTTTATCAAATGGGTTCTATGATAGTCTACAATGGGCTAAATGGTGAAAAAGTGGAAGTAAATATGAAATGTGTCATGGTGGTAAGTTATATGATACAAGTGAGTAAAGTAAAAGCTTATAAGTAAGAGTATTTAATTGAATTTACATTACTTTTGTAGTGCTTACTAAGCCTTCACCGGCTTAACGCGTAGGTACAAAAGCTACGAAAAGCTAGAGTCGAGCAAGGGACCTCTCATCACATTACATCACTCTTGAAGCTCAAGGTTAGGTAATTTACTTTGAAGTAAAATGGCATGTACAATGGTTCATATATGTATCCTTAGTAGATTTTATTAAATGATATTTTGACCCAAATAAACTTAGAAATGAATTATTAAATGAAAGATTTTCTGTCACTCGATTTTTTTTTCTGTACTGAACTTTAATGTAATACTTCTATATCGAGTTTATACACATGAACTGAGTATAGGGGTGTTACATAATTATTTTGTTATTTTTATACATTGTTTAGGTGATTAATGTTAAGTTTGATATTAATTGGTTATAAATTTATTTTAGTATGATATATTTTTAAATTTGTATTTTATTTATTGAAATTTTATTTAATTTTTAACATATTTATGAAGATGGATAATCAATTTTTTGTATGCATTTATTTTGATGGAGTAATTTTGAGAACATCGGTTGGATGTATATTTGATTGTCGGCAACAAATAGGAATGAGATTTCATCGAAATGTCTCGGTTGATGATATGAAAGCAAGAATTAGTGCAAAAATTTTTAGACGTTGTGGGAGAAGGATCTCGAAACTTTTCTACAAGTTTAAGTTTCCAGTTTCGGAAGATCCCATCAAATTCACCAAGATGAAACTTGTAAACGATGAAGACGTGGAGACAATGATCGCTCTTTATTGTTCGAATCAAAGTGACCCAAATGCACCGGTTCAATTGTTTGCCGAGTTATTTGATGTGGAACTTGTAGAAAATGAAGATCCAACTCCAGTAGAAAATGAAGATCCAACTCCGTGTATGGTGGTTCCAGTATTGTACATTGAAAGTCAATCAATCGTACGTGGGATAGACATCAATCCTAATGCTACTGCACTAGAAAATGATGCAGATGAAGATGCTGGATATGGTAGTAGCATTCCTTCAGATAATGAGGTGGATATTGATAGTGATGCGGATGTGGATGAGGTCCCGGATGATATTGACGATGAAGGGGCGAATGACGATGAAAATCCAGTTACACATATTGTAATGCACAATAATCCTCCTGGGGCACACATGTCGCTTATAGACACCGATGCGACACATGCCGAGTTCGCGGAGTACCCCGATATACTACCTACTCACTGATTGGCCGTAGCAGTAGATCGTGAAGAGTTGTTTATGGGCCAAAAATTTGAATCCAAGGAATAGTGCATATTTACCATTAAGCGGTATAGCATGAATGTGTCGATAGACTACAAAGTCGCAGTGGCTAAACCGACATTGTATATCGGGGAGTACTGGAAGTCGACGGAAGGTTGAAAGTAGCAGGTGCGAACTGCATTTCCAAAAGTCGCAGATGTGGGAGATAAGAAAATTTGATGGGCCTCACACATGCAATTCAACACGTTTATTAGAAAATCACCGGAAACTTGATTCCAGAATCATCTGCACACATATCATGCCGATGGTTAAGGACGATCCTGTAACATCCGCGTTTTTGAACCGGAGTTGGAACAATAATAGTGTCGAGTTAAGAGTTAGAATATGTGGTTAAAATAAAAAGCTATAAAAGTCATCATCCATTGTGTTTCACGTTAGCCACCATTTCAACTTTTGCTTTTCTTTCAAATTAGTCCTTTTTCACCAAATACAAACCAATTAAGCTAGTTTCTTCCAAATTTCTTCAAGATTAGTGAATAAAATTAATAGAGAAGTGTATTAGCTATCAAATTTTTAAAAGAAATGGATCCATACTTGTCTTGGAGGAGAAAGAAAATGGACATTAGTGTTGAATACAAGTGATTAAGGTAAGAAAGTTAAACTCCTCTTTAAATACATGTTAGTTTTTGGTTTAGAAACATAAATTATGATATGTTAGAAGGATTTTAATACGAATATATGTGTTTTGTATGAAATTGAAAAGAAAGAAAAGAAGGAGAAGGACCAAATTGAAGGAAAAAGGAAAGGAGAAAGCCAAGGAGTGAAAAGGGATTATCTACAAGAGTTGTAAGTACTACAAGATTTAAATGGAAAACTTATTCTTTTTAAAAGTATTTGATATTAGTATATGATTAATTGAGATAAAAATGAGTAGAATGATATGTATAATTATAAGAATGATAATTATTTTTGATTGAATAAAACATAGTGTAAAGACACATGAAAAAGGAAACATGTCCATTAAAACAGTTTGGACAGAACAGAGGACTAACTTAAAAAATTCACCAAAAATTGTATAAAATGAGTTAAGAGTTGAATTAAATATGTAATTAAAGCTTATTTAGTTTAGTTTCATATGGAAGAAACATTGAAATAAAATAAATTTTTTATTTCGAAATATACTTGTTTTTGTGTAACAAGGTCAGAGTAGGTTCGAGTTCCCCTGTTCTGACTTTGAAAAATCATAGAAAAATGTAGAAAAATTATTATAGACTGAAATTTATATGGTTTAATCCTTAATAAGTCTATTTTCTAAATAAATAGATGGTAACATTATTGGATTCCTTTACTAAAAGATAAATAATTTTTAGTAAATAAAGGTCGAAACTGTTAGGCAGCAGAGAAGGGGTAAATTGAAAAATTTTACTGTACAAATTGGCCAAAGTAAAAATTCTGAAATTTTTATGGTAAAAGATATTTGAGTCTAATTTCAGAATCATCAGGCGAATTATAATTTCAAATTATATAGCTGAAGATATAAATAATTTAGTGACTGTGACTCAAATGTACAACTTTGAAAATTAATGTAAAAAAAAAAAAAGAAAGAAAAATTGAATAGAAATGAAAAATTGATGCATATAAAGTGATATGTGATGAAATTGAGAAATGAGAATGAAATGGATAAATCTAAGGTTTCCAAAGTTATTGTTACCTAATTGTTTATGATATTTGGTTTTTATTTGGTTAAATTGATTTGTTATTGATTTGTATTACTATAATATGAATTATTCATTATTTAATGTTTATTTTGATATTTATATTTAATAAGTGAATAGAAGGTAAGCGTTAATATTGAGATGAATGAAAATTTATATTGAATTAATAGTATATTTGAATTAATTTGAATGATTTGTGATCAAAATTGAAAGTGATATGAATTGTAAATTGAAAATCCCTATTAACTTGTCAGGCTGAGTCGGATATAGTTGGCATGCCATAGGATTTGAAGAGTTCAGGGATACTTCGACCTTGAGTCGATGAGACACTGGCTGTCATTATTTTACTTCGGATAGATTCGATGAGGTACAGGGTACCACTTTACTTCGGCTAGGCCGATGAGACACTGGGTGTCACTTTATTGCTTCGAACTATCCGATAAGGCACTGAATGCCATTCTGGTGTGTTTGGTTGGATCCATGTATCCGCCAAGGTCAGAGTCTTGTTAATAGGGTAAATAATGTGAAAAAGAAAGAATGTGAAAATTGTGACATTGAGGTAAGTGAAATGATAATCACATGAAAGGTAAGTACAATATATGTATAAGAAATCAAAGAATGACAAAACTAAGTAAGCTAAGAGATTGGAATGGCTAAAATGTAAAATGAGGAAGAATATGTGAATTCATAACACTACTGTAAGTTAAATGTTATACACATAAAAGGTATGTATTTTACATGAATAAATAATTATATGAATGAGTTTGAAATGTGTGATTAAAAGATGAATGATTAATGACTCTTGTAGTACTTACTAAGCCTTCACCGGCTTAACGCGTTTAATTCGACGCGTAGGTACAAGATCTCTGAGAAGCTAAGGTTGGATTAGGCGCCTCTCATTAAATCACATAAACATTGGAAGATTACAAGACAATTATACTTATTTTGAGGTAAAATGGCATGTACAAATGGTACTTATATGTCCTCAATAAATGGGTTATAAATGTTATTTTGGAATACTATGAACTTATGAAATGAGATGATGAATTTTGAATGGAATTGTGTTTTAGACTGAATTGATTTATTGGTAAAGTTTTTATATAATTTCAGGGGGTTAGTTTGAAGTTTCTAGCTATATTTCTTGATTTTAGAACAGAGGTATCAATATTTTTATGGTGGTATCGAAATTTGCACTGTTTTGAGTAAAAATTACATTTTCATTATTTTTAAACTGGTTTTAAGTCTCGATTTTGATTATACTTGATTATTTTGTGATATTTTGTGTAAAACGATTCAATTACACAATATTTGAAAGCAAATTTTTGGTTTATACATGTGAACCGGTGTAGGGGTGTTACATTTGTTGGTATCAAAGCTAAGATTTTCTGATGTTTGGGATCGGGAATGAGTCCACGTGTACATGTCATTTTACATGTTGATGTGATAAGAGGATGTTTAATTATTTAATTGTTAAAATTGTGAATATTGTAGAAAGAAGAATGTCGAATAAGGCTCATGATGAGTCCGGAGATGAAGTAGAGAGTAGGGCTCCAAACCTTATTAGAGAATCAGTACACTAGGATGATCATAGGGGGCATATGTTAAAAGAAAGAACTCAACCCCCCAATGAGTTGATATTATCTCGAGAAGAAATCACGATTGTGATTCTATTGCAAATGATGAATCAATTGTTACAACAAGTTGTAAGGACTAATAATGTCTCAAATATTCCCTTACCTGGTGCTCCTCAACCATAACTGTCTACTTTTACCTATCGATTTTCTCTGAAAAAAAATTGAGAAAAATATTGTGCCGAAAAGTTTAAAGGTAAAAAGGATGATGATCTTGCTGAGGCTGAGGAATGGTTAGAAAATAGTTAAAGGGTGATATAAGAGCTACAGTGTACTGAGAAGAAAAATTGAAATATGTGGTATTGTTGTTGAAAGGTGCAGCGTATCAGTAGTGGATTACAGTGTTGAATATCCACCCCGTTGAGAAGATTCCATTGGAGAAAATGTCAGTTGAACAGTAGAGCTTGTTTTAAATGTGAGTCAAAGGACCATTTGATCTGAAACTGCTTGCGAAGAGGTAAATTACGTGGAAACACTGGTGACTCTGGTGCGAGATTGGCAAGAGAGGTAGTCGATGGATCAGAAGTCTGTAGGCCTCAAACTTCTGTTATTAGAACAAAAAGAAGAAGAGGACGTTCTTGATGAGAATACCAGTAAATCTTCTTTTTGTGATTTTTCTATAAATTGTTTTAATTGACACATTCGTATATATAAGCATGTCAGAAGTGAAAGAGAGAGGGAATTAGCGGTAAAACCTACTAAGTACGAGATAGTTATTACTAATCCTTTAGAACAAAGTGAAAGAATTAATAAAGTATGCAAGAGGTGCACCTTAAAGATTCAAGGTTATGAGTTTTTAATAGATCTTATGACCTTTATATTTTACTAGTTTGATGTGACAGTGGGAATAGATTAGCTGTCATAAACGTGGGGTCAAGGTTGAGTGTAGAAGAAAAAAAAATTCTTTAAGAATTTTGGATAGCGAAGAAATTATTATAATTGATGAAGATAAGTGAATAATATATTGATAAAAAGTTTAAGTCTTAAAATGAAATGTGAATAAGTTTAAATTCATAGAATAATTAAAGTGAAGTTTAAAATACTAGAGTTGTGACTAATTAGTTCGTTCAATGAAAGAATGAAAAAATCTTAGGTCATGGATGTTTGAAGGAAGATGAACACTGATTGCTAATAGTTACCTCGAGATTTTATTGACGCTACAGAGTCAATAGAACTAGAGGGAAGGACCAGGAGACGTCACTTTTGTCCGAACAATATAGGGATCCGAGGATTCTTCTAAAACATTCATTGATCCTATCATTTTTCCTAAATGGTATAAATGAAAATAGTGATGGAAGTAGTCTAATAAGTAAAAGGGGAATGTCCTTTAAGAATGAAAGGTTATGGGATAATGATACAAGTGAGAAAATTTTTTTATATGTTAGTAATTAATCTAATATAGAGATTTGAGAGATAATTAGTCACTTTCGTGTTATGAAAGAAATAATAGAAGAAAGATAGAATTTGAATGCATGAAAGAATTACGAGAATGAAAATAGAGTCATATTTATGTTAAAAAAGGATGAAAGAAAATACAAGGAGTTCTTTAAGTATTGATATAGGAAGATGAAAAACAATTGTATAATTTTAATGGTAATTAATGAGTTATAATGTTATATGTTTGAAGCTATGAAAAAACATAGTAAGTTATATGTTAGTGAAGTGATGTGAAATAAAGGAAGTGTATATTTAGATTAAATAATGAAAGGTTAAGATTTAAACTATAAGTGAGGGAAGTTTGAAATTTTATGATCAATTAACTAAGTTTACTCACTTTCATCCGGTCAGAACCGATTTCTCCTTGTATAAGTATGCTCAGTTGTTTATAGATGAAAGAGTAAGACTTCATGATATGCCTATATTCATTATTTCTGATCGAAATCCATAATTTACATCAAAGTTTTGGAGAAAATTTAGGACTCCAGTATGTTGAATGGAGTTAAGTAAGAATAAGTTAGTGAGTCTTGACTTGATTTAGGAAAATATAAGAGAAAGTAAAGTTGATAAAAAGGTGTTTGAAGGCTGTTTCGGAAAGACAAAGTCCTATGCTGATTTGAAAAGAAAAGATAATGAATTTAATATGGGTGAAAAAGTTTTCTTGAAGGTATCTCAATGAAGAAAGATTCTTTAATTTAAGAAAAAGAAGAAGTTGAGTCCAAGATTCATTGGACCATATGAGATATTGAAATCAATTGCATATCGATTAACACTCCCTTCAAAGTTGGACAAGATTCATAGTGTTTTCTATGTATCTATGTTACGAAAATATTAGTCTGATGGTATCTCACGTGATTATTTCAAAAGTTATTGAAATACAATCGAATTTGATTCATGAAGAAGAATCGATTAAGATACTTGCATGAGAGGTAAAAGAATTGAGAAACAAAAGTGTCCCCTTTGATAATGGTTTTATGAAAGCATCATAATTCAGAAGAAGCAACATGGGAAAGAGAAGAAAATATGATACAACAATATTCGCAATTATTCGTTACAGGTAAATATCGAGGACGAAATCTTTTTAGGGGGAAAGAATTGTAACATCCGCGTTTTTGAACCGGAGTTGCAACAGTAATAGTGTCAAGTTAAGAGTTAGAATATATGGTTAAAATAATAACATTAGGAAAAATTAAGGATTAATTAGAAATTGTGAGAAAGCATGAGGGACTAAATAGCAATTTAGCCAAAATAAAATATGTCATTATGGGAATTATGGTGATTAAGGAGGGGCAAAAGAGTAATTTTCTAGAAGATATTTTTGGAGGTAGTGTTTTGAGCCAAAGTGTAAAGTTGGAAGGCCCAAGGACTAAAAGTGCAATTTTACCATTATTAAAGAAAGATATTTTCATAAAGAGAAATTGATAGAAAAATCTAGAGAAATGAAGAAAAGAAATGATGAAAAAGCTATAAAAGCCATCAGCCATTGTGTTTCACGTTAGCCACCATTTTTCCACCATTTCAACTTTTGCTTTTCTTTCAAATTAGTCCTTTTTCACCAAATACAAACCAATTAAGCTAGTTTCTTCCAAATTTCTTCAAGATTAGTGAATAAAATTAATAGAGAAGTGTATTAGCTATCCAATTGTGAAAAATACATCCATACTTGTCTTGGAGGAGAAAGAAAAAGAACATCAGTGTTGAATACAAGTGATTAAGGTAAGAATGTTAAACTCCTCTTTAAATACTTGTTAGTTTTTGGTTTAGAAACATAGATTATGATATGTTAGAAGAATTTTAATATGAATATATGTGTTTTGAATGAAATTGAAGAGAAACAAAAGAAGGAGAAGGACCAAATTGAAGGAAAAAGGAAAGGAGAAAGCCAAGGAGTGAAAAGAGATTATCTACAAGAGTTGTAAGTACTACAAGATTTAAATGGAAAATTTATTCTTTTTAAAAGTATATGATATTAGCATATGATTAATTGTGATAAAAATGAGTAGAATGATATGTATAATTATAAGAATGGTAATTATGTGTGATTGAATAAAACATAGAGTAAAGAGACATGAAAAAGGAAATATGTCCATTAAAACATTTTGGATAGAACAGAGGACTAACTTCAAAAATTCACCAAAAATTGAATAAAACGAGTTAAGAGTTGAATTAAATATGTAATTAAATCTTATTGAGTGTAGTTTCATATGGAAAAATTGAAATAAAAGGAATTGTATATTTCGAGATATACTAGTTTTTGTGTAACAAGGTCGGAGTAGGTTCGAATTCCCCTATTCTGACTTTGAAAAGTCATAGAAAAATGTAGAAAAATTATTATAGACTGAAATTTATATGGTTGAATCCTTAATGAGTCTATTTTCTAAAGAAATAGACAGGAACATTGTTGGATTATTGTACTAAACGATAAATAATTTTTAGTAAAGAAAGGTCGAACTATTAGGCAGCAGAGAAGGGGTAGATTGAAAGAATTTACTCTACAAATTGGCTAAAGTAAAAATTCTGAAATTTTTATGGTAAAAGATATTTGAGCCTAATTTCAGAATCATCAGGCGAATTATAATTTCGAATTCTATAGCTTAAGATATAAATAATTTAGTGACTGTGACTCAAATGTACAGCTTTAAAAATTAATGTAAAAAAAAAAAAAGAAAGAAAAATTGATACATATAAAGTGATATGTGATGAAATTGAGAAATGAGAATGAAATGGATAAATCAAAGGTTGCCAAAGTTATTGGTACCTAATTGTTTATGATATCTGGTTGTTATTTGGTTAAATTGATTTGTTATTGATTTGTATTACTATAATCTGAATTATTCATTATTTAATGTTTATTTCGATATTTATATTTAATAAGTGAATAGAAGGTAAGCGTTAATGTTGAGATGAATGAAAATTTATATTGAATTAATAGTTTATTTGAATTGAATTTGAATGATTTGTGATCAAAATTGAAAGTGAAAGTGAAAGTGAAATTGGAACTGAAAGTGATATGAATTGTAAATTGAAAATCCCTATTAACTAGTCGGGCTGAGTCGGATATAGTTCGCATGCCATAGGATTGGAAGAGTTCAGGGATACTTCAACCTTGAGTCGATGAGACACTGGGTGTCACTTTATTGCTTCAAACTATCTGATGAGGCACTGAGTGCCATTCTGGTTTGTTTGGTTGGATCCGTGTATCCGCCAAGGTCCGAGTCTTGTTAATAGGGTAAATAATGTGAAAAAGAAAGAATGTGCAAATTGTGAAATTGAGGTAAGTGAAATGATAATCACATGAAAGGTAAGTACAATATATGTATAAGAAATCAAAGAATGATAAAACTAAGTAAGCTAAGAGATTGGAATGGCTAAAATGTGAAATGAGGAAGAATATGTGAATTCATAACACTACTGTAAGTTAAATGTTATACACATAAAAGGTATGTATTTTACATGAATAAATAATAATATGAATGAGTTTGAAATGTGTGATTAAAAGATGAATGATTAATGACTCTTGTAGTACTTACTAAGCCTTCACCGGCTTAACGCGTTTAATTCGACGCGTAGGTACAAGATCTTTGAGAAGCTAAGGTTGGATTAGACCCCTCTCATCAAATCACATAAACATTAGAAGATTACAAGACAAGATATACTTATTTTGAGGTAAAATGGCATGTACAAATGGTACTTATATGTCCTCAATGAATGGGTTATAAATGTTATTTTGGAATACTATGAACTTATGAAATGAGATGATGAATTTTGAATGGAATTGTGTTTTAGACTGAATTGATTTATTGGTAAAGTTTTTATATAATTTCAGGGGGTTAGTTTGAAGTTTCTATCTATATTTCTTGATTTTAGAATAGAGGTATCAATATTTTTATAGTGGTATCGAAATTTGCCCTGTTCTGAGTAAAAATTACATTTTCATTATTTTCAAACTGGTTTTAAGTCTTGATTTTGATTATACTTGATTATTTTGTGATATTTCGAGTAAAACGATTCAATTACACAGTATTTGAAAGAAAATTTTGTTATACTCGTTTTTAATTCTCTGACACTGTATGTAATACTCTTATACCAAGTTTATACATGTGAACCGGGTGTAGAGGTGTTACAGATCCGACCATCAAGATTTCTACACTAATTGTGGAGATACAATCACGATTCCATTATCGGGTTTCATATCGAAAAGCATGGATTGCGAAACAGATGACAATGGAACAGTTGTTTGGTGATTGGGATGCATCATATAATTAGCTGCAAGGATGGATAGCCGCAATGCGACAGTACGTGCCGGGGACTGCGATTAAGTTGGTGACACGGCCTTATTACGGCTTAGATAACAACATACAACCGGGAAGAAGAATTTTTTAGTATATATTTTGGACGTTTGATCCCTGCGTTCGAGCTTTTCCTCACTGCAAGACATTTGTTCAAGTAGATGGGACCTAGCCATACGGGAAATATACGCAGATCCTACTAATTACGGTGGCTCAAGATGGGAATCAGAATGTGCTCTCGATAGCATTTTTTATTGTGGACAAAGAAGACATGGAATCTTGGGATTTCTTCTTAACAAACCTACGGAGGTATGTGATTCATAACGATAATATTTTCATCATCTCCGATAGAGGGAAGGGTATTATTACGGCTATTAGGCGTACTGGTGTACCATGGAAATCGATTTACTGTAGTCGACACATTGCGGCTAACTTCCAGCGAGAATATAAGAATGCAGACTGACGGAGATGACCTGTGAAAATGGGTAAAAAATTAAGTTTCAAATTAAATTTTTAATCTTTTAATTTGAGACTGTAACTTATGTTTTTGAAATATTCCTACAGCATACAAGTTAGAGCCACACTGATTTCGGCAAAGAATGACCAGACTTGAGCGTGACATGGAAGGTCAAATGAACAAGCCTCTACACGAGTGGTTGGGTACCATGAAGCCGTGGCAATGGTCTCAAAGTTTTGATGAGTGGTATCGATATGGTCAAATGATGACCAACCTGGTAGAGTCGATTAACGGCGTGTTCAAGAGAATACGACATCTTTCGATTTCATCTGTGTTCTCGGCTATGTTTTATAGGTTGACTACCTTGACGCCAGTAATGAAAACGCGACAATCGATCAGATGAACGCCGAACACGTGTTTGTCGAAGCTGTCAGGAATGCAATGGATGCAAACCGTTAAAAAGCGAGGACGATAAATGCTAAAAAATATTCACGAAAGTTTCAATGATTTAAAGTTATGGAGACTATTGGGCATCGACCTGGTATCCCACCTAGGTCATACGGTGTTGATCTCCAAAACAGACACTACGATTGCAGGAGGTTCGATACACTTCGTTATCCCTGTGCGCATGTCGTTACAACTTGTGCTAAAGTGTCGCTCAATGTTGAACAGTTCATCGACCCCATTTACACTCTCCAGCGTACGTTACTTATTTGGAAAAACGAGTTCCCCGTCCTGCTTGACTTGTCCACATGAGAGGTACCTCCGACGACTTTCGAGCTTATACCAAACAAAGGTTTGCGAAGGAATCCGAAAGGTCATCCCCATATCACCAAAATCCACAACGAAATGGACATTATGGAGAAAATAGACGACGGCAAGCTGTGTGGACTATGTAGGCTAGCTGGGCATACTCGGCGTAATTACCCCCAACGAACCTACCATATTGGTCAGTCATCTGGTTCGAGTAGGGCTTAAGCTATTTGTATTGGACATTTTTCATTTGAAATTAATTAAGTTTATGAATGAATTTGAAATTAATTATGTTCAACATTTGTATTTAATTAATAATTTTTATATTTGCACTTTGGTTTAAGGGTTTAGAGTTTTGAATTTTATGGTTTTAAATTTAAGGTTTTGAAGAAAAGGGTTATGGTTGTGAAATTAAGGTTAATGGTTTCCAATTTAGGGTTAAGGATTTAAGGTTTAGGGTTTATGGTTTAAGATTTAAGGTTTAGGGTTTATAAGTATGAAATTTAAATAAATGATCAAATAGGTGCAAATATATGTACAATTAAAGTAAAAAGTCATCATTACAACTCATCAATAGTAAAATATGCACAATTAAACACTATTAGATACAACCCTAGTATCCATGATTCGATGGTGTGGTTCTCGGGGTATATCTTCGTGGTGGTCGACGTCTACGTCGAGGTTGCTTGTCAAGCTCATCATCATTATTAGGTCTATTTGCCTTGGAGGAGTGAAGTATTGCCTGGGAGGAGTAGAGTATTGTGGTGGCTCGTCAAACTGAGGCTGATATCCTTGGCTTGAGTATTGCGGTGGCTCGTCAGACTAAGACTGATATCTTTGGCTTGATGAGCTAGGCGTATGTGACGATCCCGCAAAATCTGGACGATAAGAATCATCGTCATTCAATGTCTCTTCCTCTTGCTCTTGCTCTGGGGCAGGAGCTACATGATAGAGGCAATCTTGTCGAGACATGTGTAGGGGAATTATGGTCGA
The DNA here is from genome assembly GCA_039519145.1 of Kokia cookei. Taxonomy (NCBI): domain Eukaryota; kingdom Viridiplantae; phylum Streptophyta; class Magnoliopsida; order Malvales; family Malvaceae; genus Kokia; species Kokia cookei. Next base: position 13,384,664 of record CM076908.1, read on the forward strand.
TTATGCACCAAGTAAATATGGTTTCCCCACCTGAATGAACCACTGCATGTACTGTACCGATGGCTGCAAATCCAGAGTGTACTCCATCGGAGGTACTCGCATCATCCGGTTGTTCCACACATAAACATATTGTTCATGCACTCTCCCCCAATCACAATTTGGTTTCCCCTTCTTATCCATCCCATGGATAGACCCTAATTGGAATGGTGATTACGGGATAGGCTGTTTACAACCAAACTACCAGAGTACTCGATCCCTGGCATACCACTCCACTGTTTGAAAATTGATTATCGGTGCGTTAATGCACCATTGGTCTAAGTGGAGGAATGTCGAGGCGGGAATAACAGTGACGATTTCTAACTATATATATGGCATCCAGATGAACTGCACAATTAATAACATGTCAAGATATTAATAAGAGTAAAGTAATATTATTTAGTAACATGCAATCATATTAACACGAATCAAGTAATATAATTTAACATGTTAATGAATAACATACTCCTTCCCCGGTATATTGCTCAAGCATCAAACAATATAAGGGAATTGTAAGCTGCCTCCCGATCCTCGATTTTGTTTTCCATCTAAGAAAACAAAAAACAACTTGTTAGAATAATAAAATTAATAAAATATGTCAAATAATTGAAATTTTGGGTATATGGTAATCACCTATTAATGAGTGGGAAAACATATGTTTGGTGCCTAACGGATTCCAGGAATGGCATCCGATAAAGTGCCCAAGATTGTAATAGCAGTAGACATTCACTTATATCTCAGGAAGAAGGGTTTGTGGCGCGACAAAGTTCTCGATACAGCATTGCAAGCACCACAGATCCCCAACTATATGAACCAATTTTTTGCAAATCAGTTAGTAGGGGTAGATACATCAAGTGGACCTTATTGTTGTCTGCATCCGGCATGAGTATGCCCGCTATCATTTACATAATATAGGCTCGAACGGCCCAAGCCACCTCAATTTCAGCTGCATTTTCGGGCAACTGTTGAAAATTGGTCCTCAACCATGTAAATAACAACGACGTTAAATTGTTGTTATTACTAGGTGACCGACCTAGTAATTGGATGCACATTGTTGTCGGCTCTTAAAACAAACTAACGTCGGTGACTGGTAGACCATTGATTGGGAGCCCGAGTTGGAACGCAACATCCTCCAACGTCACAGTGCACTCCCCACAAGGCAGATGAAATGTGTGGGTCTCTAGGCGCCAACGCTCCACCGATGCAGTTATTAAATCAAATCGTAACTCAAACTTTTTGATCAATGCTGCTGATCCAAATCCGGCATCCTACAAGTACGGAAGCAGACGTTCATGAGGGGGATATTTGAGGCCCTGTGCACGACCCCTCAATGAACGGTACACGAACTCTTCCTATTAATTTACAGAAATAGTTAGTATAACTTAAATTAATTTTGTAAACAAAAAATAATTTCGTAAATGACATAAGGAACGAATAATAATTTTATTACTCTCATATTGGCTCCGTGTGTTTCCTCATTCACCGACTTTGCTATGTGAGGACGTTGCTCGTTAATTAATAAATTCATTCTGCAACTTGAAAAAAAAATTATCAATTAGTTCAATACATAAGTTTACAATTTTTATTATTTTTTACCAATATAATACAAAAATAATAATTAAATACAAAAATGTGTTATTTACTAAATGGTACAAAATAAATATTTATATACCAAAATGGTATCCACACACCATTATTTACTAAAATGGTATTTATTTTGTACCATTTTAGTAAATAATGGGATGGGAATATTATTTTGTTAATTAATTATTTTTATATTATATTTTGGTAATTAATTTAGAGTATTTTTATCTTTTTATATTTTATATAAATTTAAAACATATATTCATTCACATGAGATCCAAACTAAAAATATGAATTTTACCATTTAAATAAAAATTATTTTAAATTTTATATTAATTCTTTCTAAATTTATTATATAACTATTTTTACTTGTATTATAAATATACTCTAATTTTATTTGAATTAAATTATTTAATTTCATACTTGTAACTAAATTTAATTATAGCTTAAAAATAGATTATTTTATCATTTTAGTAAATAACCCATTTTAATATTTAATTATTAAATTAATTTATATTATTACTTACTTACTACTAGTAACAAAATAAAAATGACTTACTATCAAAATTAAATTAAAGTAAATTAATAATAACATAATAACCAAACTTACCTTTCTTTCTCCTCTTAATTTACTCATTTAAATAAAAATATTAAATAACAAATCAATTAAAAATTAAATTAAACAAAACTAATAACTTAAAATAATAAATACTAGGAAATGCTCTAGAATCCCATGATGAAAGTGGTAATAGTAATGATTTTGCGTTAAATCGAAAAAAGTGGAGACAAAGGGCTAGAACGAATCCATGTGTTCAAAAGTTAACAGGACTGGAATTGAGGAAGCGCAAAGTGTCAAATGAGGAGGCTATTACGGTACAAGATATGTTTATGATCCACACAAATGAGAAAAAAGCTAGAGTAAAAGGATATGGGACATCTGTTCACAATAATGATGAGTGTTCAGAAGTGGCTTCCATTTGTGATAAGTCTCTTAATCAACAGATATCGGCGGCAGCCAAGGGGCTTGCCAACCAGACGCAATGAAAATCCTTTATTGGAATGTTCATGGGTTGAGGAGCCCACGAGCAGTAAGGCAACTTTGACACACGTTGAGATTGCACAAACCCCACATGGTCTGTTTAATGGAGACCAAAATTGATATTCGACGCATGGAAAATATTCGAAGAAGATGTGGATTCTTTAATGGTTTCGAAGTTAGTGTAAACGGTAGTAAAGGTGGTCTTTGTCTAGCATGGAAAGGCAATGTGCGAGTAAGTTTAAACAAATTCTCAAATAGTTTTATTGATGTAAATATTCAATATCAAGATAAAGAACCATTGTGGAAATTTACTGGTTTTTATGGATCGCCTTACCATCAAAATAAACAAGCATCATGGGATGAGCTTTGCTGTCTTAAACTTGATAGTGTCGTTCCATGGTTGGTTGCTGGGGATTTTAATGAAATTCTCTATCTGCATGGAAAGAAAGGGGGTTCATCTAGAGAGGAAAGGCAAATGGAGGCGTTCAGAGACACTTTAGCATATTGTGATTTGTGGGATATGGGTTACTCTGGAAAATGGTATACTTGGGAAAAAGGGAATTGAAAGGAAACAAATATAAGAGAGAGATTGGATAGAGGGGTTACAAATGTTGAATGGCTCGAACGGATTTCAAGTAATTTGGTTCGTCACCTCCCACATTCCTACTCTGACCATTGCCCATTGTTGATTTATTATGATAAAAAAGTGTTAGGAAGGCAGAATAAACCATTTAGATTTGAAACATGATGGATTCTTGAACCCACATTTGAAGAGGAAATTGTTAAACTTTGGGATTCATATGAAGGAAGCTTTTTGCAGAAATTAGAAAAATTGAAGCAAGATATTAGCATTTGGGCCCAAAAAATTCAGAAAAATAGGGTTGGGCTTAAGGAGGCTTTAGAATATAAATTAGAAGATCTAAGAACAGCTGAATGTGATGACGAGATGCTCTTAGAGACAATTAATACTAAATACAATTAAATTTAGAAGTTGAGAAAGAGGAGCTGTATTGGGAGCAAAGGGCACGGGTGAATTGGCTAAAGAATGGAGATAGAAATACAACATTCTTTCATAAACATGCTTCTCAAAGACAAACCATTAATAGTATAAAATCTCTCGAGGATGAAGAAGGAAGGGTGACAAGCAATCAAAACAAGATGCTTGATATAGCGAAGAAATTCTTTAGCAACCTCCTTTCGTCAACACATAATATAGGGGATTTGGAACATATCTTCTCCGGAGTTGATCGGAGTATTCTACCAGAAGATAACGAATATCTTACTACACCGTTCACAAGGAAGAAGTATATGAAGCCATCAAAGATATGGGGGCCTTAAAAGCTCCTGGACAAGACGGTTTTCTGGCACTTTTTTATCAAAAATATTGGCATGTTGTAGGGGGAGAGGTGAGTTCGGTTTGCTTAAATATTCTCAATCATGGAGCGAATTTAGCATGCTTTAACAATACGAAGATTGTCTTGATTCCAAAAACCCCTAATCCATCAAAAATGGCTAATTTTCGACCTATCAATCTATGTAATGTGCTTTATAAGATCATTGCAAAGATACTCACTAGAAGATTTCGGAGAGTGCTTGATCGTTGCATTAGCTAGTCTCAAAGTGCATTTGTCTTGAGTAGATTAATAACAAATAATATTTTGGTGGCTTATGAACTCTTACACACCTTTGGTCAGAAAAAGAAGGGTAAGAAGGGTTATATGGCTCTAAAGTTAGATATAAGTAAAGCCTATGACAGAGTCGAATGGAGATTTTTAAAAGTTATGATGGATAAAATGGGGTTTACATCTTAATGGACGGATCTGGTTATAAGGTGTATCACTACAATATCTTATTTAATATGTATTAATGGGAAGGTTAGCTCCACTTTCAAACCAACTAGGGGATTGCGTCAAGGTGACCCCCTAGCCCTTTCCTCTTCCTAATATGTAGTGAGGGACTATCATCATTAATGAGATTAGCAGAGCAAGAAGGGAGCTTAAAAGGAGTTAGGGCAAGTAGAGGAGGGCCTAACATAACACACCTATTATTTGCTGATGATTTGATGTTATTTGGAGAAGCATCAATTCGGGGAGTAAAAGTCTTCCAGGATATCTTAAAGGAATACGAGGTTGTTTCAGGTCAGTGCATTAATTTTGAAAAATCAACAATATTTTTCAGTTCGAATGTTAGAGAAGAACAGAAGATCCAAATAGCTAGAGAACCGAAGGTTCGAAGGTCCAATAATAGGGAAAAATATTTAGGTCTACCTAATATTGTGGGGTGGAAAAAAAGGATTTGTTTCAAGAACTTAAAGATCGAGTTAAAAGTCGTATTGATAGCTGGAGTTCGCGATTTTTATCTTTAGGAGGGAAGGAAATTTTTATTAAATCGGTTTTACAGGCAATTCCCACTTATGATATGTCATGTTTTTTATTGCCAAAATCCCTTTGCGCGAAAATGGAAAGTCTAGTGGCCCGTTTTTTGTGGCAGAAATCTACAGGCAAGAAAGGAATACATTGGTGTGCCTGGGATAAAATGTGTATTCCTAAAACCGAGGGAGGATTGGGGTTCAAAAGTTGTGCTAAGTTTAATGTGGCATTACTGGAAAAGCAAGGATGGAGACTTATTTCCTCTCTTAATTCTATGGCTGCACAGGTATTAAAAGCTAAGTACTATCCTTATTGTGATTTCACTAATTCTGATATGAAAAGTGGAGCGTCATATATTTGGAAAAACATCTGGGTTACAAAGAAAGTGTTGATAAATGGTCTTTATTGGAGAGTTGGAAAGGGAGACCCAATCTCGATTAACGATCACGCTTGGATTACCGACTCAAGTAATCATAAAATTAGTCATCTAATTAGTAATGATGGGCTAAAAGTAGTATCAGACATAATCAATTATACCACTAGAACGTGGAATACAGAGGTTATAGAGAATACCTTCATTAGTGTTTATGCAGAACGTATCCTTCGCATCCCATTGGCAAGGACCGCTACTGAAGACCAACTGGTTTGGAGATGGGAGCCCACAGGTGAGTTCTCAGTTAGAAGTGCTTACAGATCATTATATACAGATTTATATACTCCTAGTTTTAATACACCAGAAAATCCCAATAATACATTCTATAAAATATAATGGAGTCTGGATCTGCCTTCTAAATAAAGATCTTGATATGGAAGATTTCGCAAAATCTCATTCCATCGAAGGAAAATTTGTTACGGAGACACTTAGTACAAGAAGCCATGTGCCTAAGATATGGCAATGGAACAAAAACTCTGAATCATATCCTTCGTGAGTGCCCTATCACTGTGGAAATATGGGATTTAGTTTGTCTAAACTAGATACAAAATGCTCAAATCCAAGAAAATTTAGGGTGGCTTACATGGATATTTAAGCAAGGCTTGAATTCACAAATACGGCTTTTTTGCTGCTCGATATGGGGACTGTGGACTGAGAGGAATAAACAAGTGCATGAGCAGAATAGAAAATCAAGCAGTAAGATTGCAAATTCCATTATACATTATTTGCAAGAACTTGAGGCTATTAGAAAACTAGCACATACCAGAGTAAGAGTGGAGCAAGAATGGGAGCCGCTATCAAACGATGATATTAAGATTAATTTTGATGCGGCGTTTGACCGCATTAATTTTAGGTCATGTTTTGTAATGGTGGCCCGTACTGCTAATGGAAAGGTGATCAAAAGCAGTCTTTCATACCAATGTGAGCAATGCCTTTTCCGCCGAGTCTCTTGCATGCACTGAAGCAATCAAAATGGGGTTAGATCTAGAACTGAACAGAGTAGTCATGGAGGGAGACTCCCTCACAGTGATCAAGAAGTGTCAGAATGATAGCAAAGACAAATCAGAGATAGGGCCATTCATCCAAAATATTCAAGAGCTTTCACAATTTTACGCATTTCTTAAATTCTAGTATACCAAAAGGGGTGGTAACAAACTGGAAGACAAAATAGCAAGGGAAAGCTTAAGGAGAGGAGAGGAGATTTACCTGTTAAGGGACGTTCCGGTTTTTGCAAGAGAGATCCAAAGGGACGAAGCCATGCGCGAACCAAACTAGCATGTTGAAAGGATTATTTCCAAGACTCTTCTCCACTATAGTAAAGCACCAAAGTAAGTAAAAGGTGTAAAAGACATAATCGTCTAAAGGTTGAAGAAACAGAGTCTTGAGGAGAAGGAAGGTATAGGAACCGTCTAGAAGCAAAAATATTCAGTTTTGGAAAGACGGGCAGTACTCCTTTCACTAGATTGGGCATTCCTCTTTTGAATTTGGTTGTTTGTTTAGTTAGAAAATTAGGTCTGGACCTAAAAGTCTTTGTTTTTTTAGTTTGATTCATGTTTCAAAACTTTTACAGTAATATTAGAAAGCCCAATCTTTTTCTTTCAAAAAAAAAAATACTAATAATAATCAAACTTACCTTTCTTCCTTTCTTTTAATTTCTTAATCAACCTACTAAACAAATAAAATTAAAATAACAAATCAATCACATTAAAAAATAAAATTAAAATTACTACTACTAACTAAAAAATTAAAAAATTTTAAAAATAAATACATTAGCTTTCTCTCCTTCTTCCTTTTTCCTTCTTTCTTTCTTTCTTTTCTTTATTTCTTTCTTTCAATACCCGTTGGTCCCCCCCTCTTATTATATAACACAAAAAATCAAATTTAATTTTTACCAATATACATTAAACCCCAACCACCCAAATTAAAACACCTTACACACACACACGGCACAAATGGGTGTTGACAAGTGGCATTTTACCCCTAAGTGCCACCACTTAAAAACCCTCAATACTTGGTGTTCCTCCATTAGAGTGTCAGGTATTTTTTTCGTATTTTTCTCGTTTACAAATTTTCCCCTTGGTGCCACCACTTGATAACTCACCACCAGTAAAATATTTTTTTTTTTTTAAATATATAAATATAATAAAAAAATTCGTGTTAGAAAAACCCTAGAGTGCCGCCATTTGATAACCCTCCACCTAACTAAACATACAATTTTGGTAATTAATAGGATGAGGGTATTATTTTGGTAATTATTTATTTTTTATATTATATTTGTAAAAAACCCTTATTATCCCCATAAACTAAACAACAAATACCGTACCAAGCACGAGTGGATATCGAATTCCGTTTGTACGTAAACTTCATTATTTAATGCATAAATTAGGAGAGCCAACTTAATTGCTTTATTTTTTTCAATAATAATTCTTTATAAAATGACATCTGAAAATTGAAAAATAGGTCTGATTTAAAAAATAGTTTTATTTTTATATATTAAAGAATTATTACAATTTTTATGTCACCAGGGAAGAAGCCAAAAAAAAATTTTAGGGGGGTCAAAGCCCCTGTCAGCCCCTGACTTCGTCCTTGTATGTCACAAGTGTATTTAACTAATCATATGTCAGATGATTTTTTTATACATTTCCTGTTTAGTAGTACAAAAAAATATTAATCATCTCATTTTTTTTATAGTGAGTAGATGTGAAATAAAATATATTCATTTGGATGTGAAATAATTTAAGTGGATTCAAAATAATTTAGATTATAGTATTCTTCACCTCTATCGAATCTTAAACACTTGATAAATGATTCGTTTTAAAGTTAAATTTCATATTTATAAATTTTAAATTTATCAAACATTTTATCTTTTGTATGCAATAAATATACATAGAAATATCTAGAATAATCATAAAAAAAAAGTAACAAAATATTTCTTTCCACCTAATGTAGGAGTATTATGCATGTCACATAAATCACTATGTATCAAATCAAACATTTTTGTTTTCCTTTTAACCCTAAGGAAGGGTTTCTAGTAATTTTAGTCAACAAACGTGTATTGTATTTTTTCAATATTATTATTAAAAATAAGAATTAAATCTAACTTATACATGTCATTCAATTTTCTATAATTCAAATGACCTAATTTATAATGCCATAAACAAGAAGATTCAACTATATAAGCATAAACAATATCTTTATCCTGATTAATAATATTGAGTTTGAACATACCCTCATACATATACCCTTTTCCTACAAAAAATTCTCCCTTAGACAAAATAAGCTTATCTGCCTCAAAAGCAAGTTTAAAACCAAACTTATTCAACAAACTTCCAGACACTAAATTCTTCCTAACTTTTGGTACATAATATACATCATTTAAGGTTAAAACCTTTCTGAAAGTGAATTGTAATTCAACAAACCCTTTGTCTTTGATTGCTGCGACGGAAGAATTTCTCATGTGTAAGTCATTGTCATATTCATATTGTTTGAATTTTGTGAACATGCTTTTGTCTTTACACAAATGTTTGGTTTTTCTAGTATCAATCCACCATGCATTGTCATCTTGTGCCATACTAATTTTAGAAATCATGGCAATGAACTTTTTTTTGTTACTATCAGCCTTAAAAAGATTTCATTTTTTAAAAACCGACATTCATTCTTAAAATGTCTCAGATTACCATCATGGCAGCATGAGCCCTTTTGTTTCTTTTTGAACTTAGGTGCTCTAGCAATCTGTTTAAACTTTCTCTTGGATGGTTTAGTAGTCTATACTTCCTCTGTAACATGCACTTTGACATTTTCAGAATCTAGGTTTTGATCTTACTTTCATTATTCTTCCTCAATACAAAGATGATTTGCCAAAGCCTCAAGAAATATTTCCTCTTTCTTATGTTTTAGACTTCTTTTAAAGTTTTTCCAAGATTGAGGAAGTTTGTTGATAATGGAGGATACAATAATCATTTGATCCATTTCCCTATCATATTACTTAAATTGATTCAACATTTTTTCAATATCATGAAATTGTTATATTATAGAACGACCATCAATCATTTGATAATTATTGAAACAACTAACAAGAAATTTATTACTTGTAGCATCTTCGATCATGTATCTTATCTCCAATTTGTCCCATACTTCCTTAGCAGTGACCTCATTTCGATAGGTGTCGAACAAATCGTCGGATAAACCATTCAATATTTGACCTATGCACATTTAGTCAACATTGACCCATTCTTTCTTTCTCGGGTTGCAACAACAGATTCGTTTCAATTCTCTTTTGGTATTGGAGTAACCAAAACATACGCAATCTTCAAAGTTGATAGTAAGAAGTGCATCTTTTTCTGCCTTTCTAGGAAATTGCCACCATCAAACCGATCAAGCTTGGTCTTTCACTTTCACGTATTGTAGTAGCCATCATGAAAATGAATAGAGCCTTAAAATTGTTAATGCAGAACTTTAGCGAGGAAAATCTTAAATACACAAACAACAACTCGAATAGAAAAACAAAACAATAGGACAAGATTTCAAGGCATGTATCAAGTCACTATCTCTATGGTTCTATTTGCCAACACCTATATTCAATGTGCAAATGAGTTTTAACCAAATTGAACATCGATTTTAAAGCTTTTATGAAAACAATTTTGTAAACAAACATGCGAATTTAATATGAATAGGCAGGTAATAATAGATATTAAATAACACGAAGTAAGGTAAATAAGAAGATAAACGGTAAAAAATAAAAAATGCAAAATACGAGTGCATAATGGTTAAAATTAAATACAAATATTGATAAGAAAGAAGAATGATGAAATCAGAGTTGAAAATGAGACTTTTCGGATACCCGAGGGCAAAATGTTAATTTTAGGTTCTCAAGGGCAAAATGGTAATTTTGGAAAAATTTAGGGTTAAAAATGGAATTTTAAACATTCAAGGGTAAATGGTAATTTTGAGAGTTTCGAGGTTAAAAATGGAGTTTTTAGACATTCGGGGGCAAAAAGGTAATTTTTGAAAGTTTTAGGGTTAAAAATGGAAATTTTGGAGGTTCAAGAGTAAAAATGGAATTTTTGGAAGTTTCGAGGTCAAAAATAGAATTCTTGGAAGTTCGGGGGTAAAAATGGAATTTTTTGAAGTTTCGAGGTTAAAAATGGAATTTTTGGAAGTTCGAGGATAAAAATAGAATTTATCGAAGTTTCGAGGTTAAAAATGGAATTTTTGGAAGTTTGAGGGTAAAAATGGAGTTTTTAGAAGTTTTAGGGTTAAGAATGGAATTTTTGGAAGTTTGAGGGTAAAAATTAAATTTTTGGAAGTTTTGAGTTCAAAAATGAAATTTTTGGAAGTTCGGGGGTAAAAATAGAATTTTGGGAAGTCTCGAGGTCAAAAATGGAATTTTGGGAACTTTTAGGGTTAAAAATGTAATTTTTGGAAGTTTCATGTCAAAAATGTAATTTTTGGAAGTTTAAGGGTAAAAAATGAAATTTTAGGAAGTTTTAGGGTTAAAATTGTAATTTTTGGAAGTTTAGGGGTAAAAATGGGATTTTCTGATAGTTTAGGGACCTTCAAGGCAATAAAACCAAAAATAGGTGACACGTGGCAGCCCCTCAGGCATCTTGAAGTCAGAGGACTAGTTTGAAAACCATGAAAAATTTTTGGGTCAATTTTGTAATTAATCAGAACTTGATTTAAGGATTAAATTGAAACAAATCAGTAGTGAGAGGGACCTTATGCAGAAATAAGACAAAATAATGACACGTGGCAGCTCTTGATGTTTTCAAAAGGTCAAAGGACTAAATTGAAAAGCATTGAAAATTATTGGGCCAAATTAAAATTAATTAAAAGTATGAAAAGGATTAAATTATAAAAAAAAAAGCGGAAGGGCTAAATGCACAAATATCCCTTTTCTCAAAAACACGCAGATCCTCCAGGTGGGTCGGGTCGGTCATGGGTTTAACAAGTAAAACGACGTCGTTTTGGTGTTTAAAGGCCTAGACCAAAACGGGGTCATTTTAGCCTTCTATAAATATCTTTGAAAACCCTTTTTTTTTTTTTCATTTTCTTCTCTTCTTTCTTCAAAAAAATGCCAACTCTCTCAAAAAAACCTCTCCCCCTTCATGGCCGGCCAAGTTTCGACCGTCGATCGTCCCACCGTCCGACAAGCGTCGCCGGCCACGCGCCGCTGCCTGCTGCCCTCCTATCACGTTGGTCGTCGTTGTTGATCCTCACGTGTCAGCCAGCCAGCCTCCGTCGAAGGTGAGAAACCTTTCCCTTTTTTTTTCTTTTTGGTTTTAAAGCCGATCTTGATGTTTGTTTAAAGACTTTTTCATTTTAAGAGAGTTTTGAAAATTTCCTTTTAATCCTAAAAACCATTTGGATTTGTTTAATCAACTTAAAACTCATGCAATGATTTTCAAGATTTTCTTGAAGTTGTTCTTTCCTTTATTCCGTTTTGGTTTTAAAAAGAAGTCTTGTTAATCCATTTTAGTTTGCCATTGTCTTTTTTTTCATCTCCGATGAAGCATGGACGGCGAACAGAGGTGGGCTCCGTGCGACTCCGGCGGTGTTCGAGTCTCAGGTACGTGACTCCTCGCTTTCTCTTTTTTTATTTATTATTAGTATTAATTATTATTAATATTATTATTATTAATATTATTAATAGCACATTTATTATTAATATTAACAATCATTTAATACTTAAAAAATGACCGAAAAAATAATGCATGATAACAGTTAAGAAATTAGTGCATTTAATATATATTACAGATATGAAGAGTTTTAGGAAACTTAACTATAATAAATAATAATAAATGTATATGTTTGGGATACCTGAATGCCTTAGTGCCTGAGTCTTTGAATCGAGTTTGGATTTACTTTTGTTGCCTTTGTGGTTATTCGAGTATCTTTTTTAGTGTCAGTCTTTGTAAGTCTCAGTCATTTTTGCCACAATCTTCTTGATGTTCTTATTAGCTGCCTCCACAACTCCATTCATTTTTGGGCGATAGGGAGAAGAATTATGATGCTTGATTTTGAATTGTTCGCAAACTTCTGCTAACGTGCTATTGTTCAAATTTAGGGCATTGTCGGATATGATCCTTTCAGGCATCCCGTATCAGCAAATAATTTCTTTTTTCAAGAACTTGCTAACCCAGACTTGGTAACATTTGCATATGAGGTTTTCTCTACCCATTTAGTGAAGCAGCCAATCACCACAAAGATGAATCTATGGCCATTGGAAGCCTTTGGAGAAATTGGTCTGATGACATTCATGCCCCACATAGAAAAAGGCCAAGGAGAGGTCATGACATGAAGGTGTGATGGAGGTATATGAATCTTGTCTCCATAGATCTAGCACTTATGGCACTTCTTGGCATAATTGATGAAATCGCCCTCCATAGTAGACCAGTAATACCCAAATCTCATTATTTTTCAGGCCATCGTGAAACCATTGGCGTGTGTCCCACAAATGCCTTCATGAACTTCTTCTAAGATCTTCTTAGCTTCAATTGTGTCGACACATCTCAGCAACACTTGATCTTTTCTCCTCTTGTACAAGATTTCCCCGTCTAGGACATATTCACTAGTCAGTCTTCTTAATGTCCTCTTTTCATTTTCTAAGGCTTGCTCGGGGTACTTTTGATCTCTCACAAATTGAAGAATATTCTGGTACCATGGGCGATCATCCTTTTCTTCTTCTTCCTCTGCCTCAATATCAAAACAATGAGCAGGAGCTTCATAGATACTCATCTGAATGGGCATTACATCTTCTGTCCTACTCACCTTAAACATCGAGGCTAAAGTGGCAAGAGCATCGGCTATCTGGTTTTCTTCTCGTGGGAGATAATGGGATGTGACATCATCGGACTCCGCGATCAACTCGAGGACCAATCTGCGATAATCCACTAGTTTAGAATCCTTTGTTTCTCATTCTCCTTTGAGTTGATAGATTACCAGTGCGGAGTCTCCATAAATTTCTAAAATTTTGATTCCAAGCTCTATGGCCGCACGGATTCCCAAGACACATGCTTCGTATTCAACCATGTTGTTTGTGCAATCAAAATCAAGTTTGCTAGTAAAAGGTTAGTCATCTCCTTCTAGTGATACCAAGACTGCCCAGACCCCATTTCCTGTGGCATTTGAAGCCCCATCAAAATTCAATCTCCAAGGTCGTTCTACCATGATTGCCCCTTCAGTAGTCGCAATATATATTAAATCTTCATTCGGGAAATCGAAGTTTATCGGTCCTTTAAAGCCCTACTGGCTAGGAAGTCTGCTATCTCACTCCCTTTTATTGCTTTCTGACTGACGTAGACTATGTCGAATTCCAAGAGCAAGATTTGTCATCGAGTCAATCTCCCATTCAATGCAGCTAACTCCATCAGGTACTTCAGAGGATCTAATTTCGAGATCAACCAAGTGGTATGGTATAACATGTATTGTCTTAATCTGCGTGTAGTCCAGACTAGTGCACAACATAGTTTTTCAATTGGTGAATATCACGTCTCGCAATCAGTGAATTTCTTGCTAAGATAATATATCGCTTTTTCGTTCTTTTCGGATTCATCGTGTTGGCCTAGTAAACATCTCGTGGAATTTTTAAAGACTGTCAAGTACAGGATCAATAGCTTATTAGGAATTGGAGGTACCAAGATGGGAGCTTTGGATAAATAATCTTTGACCTTGTTAAAGGTTTCCTAGCATTCATCATCCCATACACCCGGGTTGTGCTTTCTAAGCAAGCGAAAGATTGGATCGCATTTCTCAGTCAATTGTGAAATGAACTGAGCAATGTAATTTAGTCTTCCTAAGAAACCTCGAACTTCTTTTTGCGTGCTGGGTGGTGGTAGCTCCTGTATGGCTTTGACTTTATCCGGGTCAATTTCAATTCCTCTTTTGCTGACTACAAAGCCTAACAATTTTCCTGATGTGGCCCCGAAAGTGCACTTTGTTGGGTTTAACTTTAATTGATATTTCCTTAACCTTCCAAATAACTTTCTTAGGATTCTTACATGTTTTTCCTCCATTTGGGATTTCGCAATCATGTCATCGACGTAAACTTCAATCTCCTTATGCATCATGTCATGAAACAGGGTCACAATGGCCCTTTGATAAGTTACCCCTGCATTTTTTAGTCCGAAGGGCATCACCTTGTAGCAAAATGTTCCCCATAGCATGACAAATGTGGTTTTAATCATATCATCAAGGTCCATCCTTATCTGATTATACCAAGAGAAACCATCCATAAAGGAAAACAGAGAATGTCTTGTCATGTTATCGACTAAAGTGTTTATTTGGGGTAAGGGGAAATTATCCTTTGGGCTAGCTTTATTTAAATCTCGATAGTCCACACACATGCGCACCTTTCTGTCTTTTTTAGGAACGGGGACTATATTAGCTACCCATTCAGAGTACTTAGCTACCTGGAGAAAATCGGCGTCAAATTGTTTCTTGACTTCTTTTATTTTTAACAACACATCCGGTCTTATCCTTCGGAGTTTTTGCTGCACGGGTCTGCTTTCTTCCTTTATAAGGAGTTTGTGCACCACAATGTCAGTGTTCAAGCCGGGCATATCTTGGTAAGATCATGCGAAGATATCTTGGAACTCTTGAAGTAACTCGATAAGATTCCTTCTGGTTTTTACGGAGATGCTTGTCCCAATTTTCACCTCTTTCTTTTCATCTTCGTGCCTCAGATTAATAACTTCCACTGGGTCCGAATGAGGCAGGATCTGTTTTTCTTCCTATTCCATCATTCTTAACAGATCTGGAGGCAGATTACAATCTTGATTATCTTCAAGGTCCTGAAGCTCTTCCAAACACGTATCTTGCTCGAAGTGAGGTTCTAAGTTAGTGTCAGGGTTGCTCATATTATTGATATTTGAGGATCTGTCAAGGGATGAAAGGAAGGTCCAAAGAGCAAAATAAATTTACGACATAATGATTATGTGGTATACGTATGAGTGTATTAAAGAATAATTAATCTTGTTTATTGGATATGTACGAATGGTGTATTAAGCTGAATTAAAAAATGAAAGAATAATTATGAAGAA
Source organism: Kokia cookei (assembly GCA_039519145.1). Taxonomy (NCBI): domain Eukaryota; kingdom Viridiplantae; phylum Streptophyta; class Magnoliopsida; order Malvales; family Malvaceae; genus Kokia; species Kokia cookei. The sequence goes on from CM076908.1 coordinate 13,400,165, forward strand.
GAATGGAAAGTGCATTTCATTCAAAATAATTGAATAATGACCATGGGCCCTTTTACAAAAAGATTCATATTGCTTTCAAGCCTAAAGCAATAAGTGTTTTCGAGCATTACTCTGAGGAAATCTTAAAAATTATAGGGAGTTCCTCCACGGTCCAATTATTCAAGGTGCTTCCAAGTGCACACGGACCAATTCTTGATAGATTCCCTTCCTTTCTTTCATCTGATATAGCATTAATGCCTAGATCATTCATGATGCCCCCTTTGGTTCCAACCGTCACTCGCTCCTTTTCCCGCTCTATTTTTTGGTTGATCACCCCTCCCGAGACGAAAGTCTCATAGATGTGTGAGAAGACCATGGGTTCCCATGAGATTTCCTTTCTAGACAGTTTGGCCCTCCTTTTTTCCTGCCTTTTTTCTTGCTCCTTCCTCTTTTGTTTCGCGTCCGGCTTGTACCCCAGGCCATAACGATCTCGCTTTTCTATCAGCATCGGCACATTAACTCTTCCTTAGAGGTATTTTCCTGGTCCTTTCCCAGGTATAGCTCCCTTCTTGACTGTTAATTGCAAGCTCATCCTGGTGGTCAATGATATTGTAGGCACAGGTATCTTGCACCCTTCTGAAATGAAAGTTGCATTAACAAACTCTAGTGAGCGTAACGAGCATTCCACAGCCTCCTCGTCTATTCCCACGTAGGGTGAATCACTTGTTATGGACGTGATTATTTCCTCCTCAGCATTAATCATGATTAGCAGCCCTTTATTTATTAGCTTCACTTTCTGGTGCAAAGAAGAAGGTACTGCTCCAGCTGAGTAGATCCATGGTCTTCCCAGCAAACAGTTATAAGTGGGCCTAATATCCATCACTAGAAAATCCACTTCATATGTATTCGGCCCAATTTGAAGAGGTATTTCAATCTTTCCCATTACCTTCCTTTCTATCCCGTCAAATGCTCTCACTATGTTATTACACCCCTTCATGTGAGAGCTATCAATTGGCAATCTTTGCAGTGTAGCTAGCGGTAGCACATTCAGGGCTGAATCATTATCTATGAGTACTCCAGGTAGCGTATACCCTTTACAACGGGTAATGATGTGTAAAGTCTTGGTGGAACCTATTCCTTCCGTTGGTATTTCATCATCACTGAAGAAAATGAAGTTATCAGCACTCACGTTATTAACCAATCGATTTAGCTTACTGACGGAGATGTCATTTCCTACAAATGTTTCGTTCAGCACCTTCATTAGTACGCTTCGATGGGCTTCCGAGCTTAAAAGCAATGACAGGATCGATATTCGGGCAGGCTGTTTGTGTAGTTGTTCCACTACACTATATTCACTATGCCTTAAAAACTTTAAAAACTCTTTCGCCTCCTTCTTTGATACAGGCTCGTTTGTGGGTACTTTGGGCTTGCCAGTTATTTCTTCCTCAAGCTCATGCATTCTTGCTTTCCCTTTGCTGACCTCTTTTTCTTTATTTACTGGGTCATAATTTTTACCACTACGGGTAACAAGATTCACGTCCTTTCTAGGTTCTCCCTCTCTTGGTATGGTCATGTTACAATTGTAACTCCATGGGACCTTCTTACTATCCTTGTCAGGAAACGTTGCAAGCCTTTGTATGATAATGCAAGGCGCTGTCTGTTCTCTTGCCGCGCCATTTGTTGGTTTACAAATAATCACCTTGGGGCGATTACTTCCATAAGCCTTAGCTGTTCCATCATCGAAGGTACAAACATTATTAACTACCTCTCCTTCTTCAAAAAATTCCAGCTTTCGATTATCCATCAATATCTATATCACGGCTTTAAACTCGACGCAGTCTTGAATTTCATGCCCCTTAACGCATGAAACTCATAACGATTACCATCCCCGATTATCATACTCTTTTCATCCTTCACAATTATCCCTTCTTTGACCAACTCTTGCCATACCCACCGAAGTGGAGACTTAACTTCTTCAACATTTTTTTCTTAATTTTTCGAACTCCTTCTTCCAGAAAGGCATTCACCCCTTGCTCTAGGTGATTGGGCAGAGGATTCCCAGCTATATTGGGCTTTGCTGGCTTTTCTCATTTTACGACTCCATGCTCTATGAGTCCTTCGACTCATCTTTTAAAAGCAGGTCAGTTTTCAATCAAGTGTCCTTCTGCCCCTGCATGGTATTCACAGTGAGCATTCGCATCATACCAAGCCGGGAATAGGGGTTTATATGGTCTTACACGCTGAGGAGCTACCTCATGCACTTCATACAGTATCTTGTAGAGTTCTCTGTATGACATCAGAAGGGGAGTATATTGAACTCTTCCTCTATTTGGCTTGATGCCCGGTTCCTGCCTCGAGGCATTTTGGTAATTGCCCATTGGAGTTTTGGGCTGACCTGTCACGAAGGGTTTGGTGTAGCTAGGTCTGTATATGCTTGCATTGTTGGCCTCATTATCCCTTTTTTTGGTGGCAAGCCTTTTAGGGCTTTCTCCGATTTCAATCTTGTCGGCCTTGATTGCATTTTCGATCATCTCCCCCGATATGACCATATCAGAGAAATTCTTTGTGGCATTTCCTAACAGGTGATTCAGTTAAGGAGCTTTGAGGGTATTGACAAACAACATCGTTGTCTCCTTTTCTGTCAGTGGTGGCTATACTTAGGTTGCCACCTCGCGCCATCTCTGCGTATATTATCTAAAGCTCTCGTTTGACTTCTTCTTCATATTTTGCAATGTAAGCCGATCAGGAGCTATTTTTATCACATAACCGTATTGCTTTAAGAAAGCTTGTGTCAAACCTTTCCATGAATGGATTTTTTATCGACTCAATTGATTGTACCATCTCATTGCTGACCTGGCCAGGCTGTCTTAAAAGCAATGAATTAACAATTGGTCATTATGCATCTGCCCCGCCATCTTCCTGCAGAACATGGTTAGGTGGGCTTCAGGGCAGCTCGTCCCGCTGTATTTTTCAAATTCTGGAACCTTGAATTTGGGAGGGAGAACCAGATCCGGAACCAGACTTAACTCTTTGGCATCTACTCCATAAGAAATTTCGATTCCTTGCATCGCGTCGATTTTCTCCTCTAATCGCCTATATTTTTCCTCTATTTGTCTAAGGAGATCCTCTCTTATCATCTTGTCGAAGTCTGGGACTCCCAGACTCGCAGCATTATCCTCTGGGTTTGACCCTGATCCAATTGGATAATTGGCTGGTCTTGACGTGCCCGTGGCTTATTGTTATGCCCTTATAGTAATGGTGGGCTCCCGCGCCGGTATTTTATGTGAAGCCGGGTCATGGAGAGGTGTAAAACCTGGGGCGACCATTGGGTCCTCTTTTTCCTCAATAACAGGGCTCTTTCCTTTATCGGCCATACTCTGTTTTTCTTATGCTAATTCATTCATTAGGCTCTTTTGTACCTCCATGAATTGATTTTTCATTTCTCTGCACATTATTGTCATTTGTTCTTGGATGCGCTCTTGCATCTGGTCTTGTAATTCTTTTTGGATTTGTTCAAGTCTTTACTCCATGGCCTTAGTTTTCTTTCAAGTATTATAGTGATATGAGTTTTCAATGATTACTAATGTAGCTGAATGGTAAGTTTTTAATAAGTTAGGATTGTTATGCAGAAATATGCAAAAATGTAATGCGAATAAGATGCATGCATGCAAGAGAAAGGCATTGACTTATAATTCATTTCTCATTTAGAAAACTTCATCTGGATAACAAGTTCCTTAACATAAAGCAAATTACATAAATGATTTTGCTTCGATGCTCAGAGCCTTGACTTTCTTAAGGAGTCTTGATAGCTTTTGACCTCATTCCGTCTTCGTCTCGTACAGTATGCTTAGCTCTTCTACTTCAACTGCCAGTGTTTGCACATGATCAGCTACTTCGCTGATTTGATTTAAGGCCTCACCCATAACGTAATCCCTCTCTCTGACTTCTTTTTGGGTTTGCTGAAGATGCCAATCATTTGTCTCCAACGTCCTTTCCAAAATCTCAGTTCGTATTTCACTATTCTGCAAAGAGGCTTCTAATTCTTCCACCCTCTTATTCAATCTCTCGATCTCAGCTCGGCTTGCCTTCAACTCCATTATAGAATTTTGGCTACGATGCCTATACAAGGATTCCTCCAATTCTCCTACTCGAGCTTTTAGTTCGGTCACTTCGGCTTGGATTTCCAGAAAGCTACTCTTCATAACATTTTCCTGAACTTGGGCGTCTTGAAATTTGTTTTTCCAGTGACTTGTTTTATTTTTCTCTTCGCGGATTTCCTGCTGCCATTGCTCTGACGTCTGACCTAAATCGACGATTCTCATTTACAAGCGAAGCTTTTTATAGTCCTTTTTTAGGCTGCTAAGATCTTCTTCAGCCTTATTCTTCCCTTTTCTCAATTTTTCTGCTTCTAGCTTCTGAACATCAACGTCCAATCCTAAAAGCACCTTCTCTTCTTCCAGCTTTTCTATTAATTTCTCCATCTCAGCATTTTTCCTTTCGAAATCTTGTTTAATTATTTCTAATTCAGTCGGGACAACCTGCAAGTGTTCTTCAATTTGCCGAACAATCTCCGAGTTTGGCACAGAAATATTGTCGTTGATTCTTCTGTTTCTCCACCAATCATATTCTGTAGTTATCATGGGATTGGCACTGAATGCTTTCATTTTTCGAACCTGGTTCCATGCATTTGAGATTTTTCGAATCCTTTTCTTATTGTTTTCTCCCCGATACGCGAATTCACACTGACCTAACCCCTGAGTCGCGGGTATGAACTGTCTTGTTCTGTATTGTCTTGAAACAAGTAAAAGTGCATATCCTGTTGCTCCCCATATTCTTGCCAATGGGACCCAGTCGAGATCTCCGCACCGATACAGTATTTTATCAGGAGCGAACCATGATGCTCTCCACTCTATGTTTTCGTCTTTGAGGTTTTAGAGTATGGCCATCCACTTTTCTTCTGAGAAGTTTTCTTCGCGTGGCCACGAACTCTTTCAAAGGGGAGTAATCTTTAGACAAGTACTGATAGGAGACTTTTTTTGTTTTCCATAAGTGACTATGAAACAATACCATCAATAGCGGTACGCATGCAATAAATCGACATTCTCCCTCCTTTCTACACGCATTTAAGGATCTGAAAGTTTCAGCTAGTATGGCCGGGACAAGTGCACTCTTTTACTCAATCTATCAAACAAATCTATCACCGTGTCTTCTATATTCCCCAAAGCCTTTGGAAAAATGACTAACCCGTAGATACTTAGGACTAAGATGTTGATCTTTTTCCTTGCATCTAAATGAGCCAGTATCAAATCTCGCAGACTTTTCCACGTGATGTACTTGTTATCGCCTTTGACCTTAACTCGAGCTACAACCCACTATTCGCTCATGTCGGTGATGTTTATTAATCTTTTAACAATGGTCAGGAGATTTGGAGCTCTAGAATAGGCTTTATCTACTGAAATCTTTGGACAACAGAGCAGAGTGGTGTATTCTTCTATCGTCGGTGTCATGTCTATATTCCCGAAGGTGAAGCAATTGTAGGTTGGGTTCCAATACTGCGTTAAGGCTCAAAAAAAGGATTTGTCTACCTTAACTTTGCACAAGTATGGAAAATCTCCGTATTCTTGGTAAAAGGTCTGTTTCATGTTGTTGTCCCAACTTTCCCATATCTCTTTCAACTCTAGCACATTGTTTTGAGCCGTGCTGATCCTGGTATAATCCCAAAGCTCTGACTCATATCCTTTCACTAAGCTGTCCCCCTTCTGGCGCTGAGTCTCCTCCGACCACATGCGCACGACCATATTGTCCTCCACTTTATCAAAGTACTTGTTTTCCATGATTGATTCTCTTATCGGTAACTGAACTTTTAAGTCTATATCTTTCCTTTATATGATGATGAAATGCAATGCAAAAAGAGACAAAATAAACAAGTTATCAATATACAAGTATAGCATAGAACCTAAGAGTTTGCCCTGGAAGGTCGCTAAATGGTTTAGTATAACTCCTTTTAAAGCAAGTTCCTACGGCTTACTATATGTGGTTTTAGGTTCTAAAGTAGGGGTACCCAAACCAGCAGATTCCTCGATCCTCACCCATTACAGGCTTATACGGATGAGTTCGGTTTAGGGGGATGCATTTCCCACATGGTTGCACGGAAGTGAAAACTTCACGAAAGCAAGGGTAATTTGTAATCCCGAAAGCGATCCACTATCCTGCACGGAGGTGAAGACCTAACGAAGGAGTAGTTTCCAGCTTCCACTTAAAAAGGTAATATCATATGCAGATGTATGCAAATTTACACTAGCAATATCACATAATATAATGTCACACAAAAGATGTCGAGGATCGCATATTACACAAAACCGAAGCTTAAAAAGTTTTCACAAAGACCCGAAATTAATCAATTTTGGCTTGACTCTCGTTTATTTTTAAAAATGTCCCTAGTAAAGTTGCCAGTTGTCGAAACCATTCATTTTGGAAAACGACGTGTTTCGAAAATTTATTTTAAATGTTGGAAAATAGGAGTCTCCACCAATCCTTTATTTGGTGTGATTAGATCATCACAAAACATTTAAAAAAAACCGTTTTGAAAACATGTAGGTCTTCGAAATCCAGAAAAATAGGTTCGGGAGTTGGTTACGCATGAGGAAGGATTAGCACCCTCATACGCCCAAAATTGGTACCATATTGATTATTTTCGGGTCCTAATTTGTAAAATTTTAAAAGCTCGAATAAAGTTTAAAATACGATCCTTGAATGCATTAGTTAAGTTTAAAAGAAATCGGGTTTGTTTGGAAATCTCGCCATTTCAAAGTGATCAAGGAAGAAAGTTACGTCCAGTGAGTTAGGACACGACATTTCAAGATTCAGAAATAACGAGCTTTCCTTTGTAAAAACTTTTTTTTAATTTATGGGAGAAGGATATTCGATTATCTCGATTTGAAGAAAGGTTGCACCTAGTAAGTTAAGGCGCAATATTTCAGAATCGAAGATAAGGAAACATTGGCTCGATTAAGGGTATTCGATTATTTCGATTTGAAGAAAAATTACACCTACTAAGTTAAGGCACAAATTTTCGAAACTCGAAATAAAAGAATATTGCCTCAATTTTAAAGTTTTTATGAAAACAATTTTGTAAACAAACATGTGAATTTAATATGAATAGGCAGGTAATAATGGATATTAAATAACACGAAGTAAGGTAAATAAGAAGATAAATGGTAAAAAATCAAAAAATGCAAAATACGAGTGCATAATGGTTAAAATTAAATACAAATATTGATGAGAAAGAAGAATGATGCAATCGGAGTTGAAAAAGAGACTTTTCGGATACTTGGGGATAAAATGGTAATTTTGGATTCTCAAGGGCAAAATGGTAATTTTGGGAAAATTTGGGTTTCAAAATGGAATTTTTAGACATTCGGGGGTAAAAGGGTAATTTTTAGAGTTTCGAGGTCGAAAATGAGTTTTTGGACATCCAGGGGCAAAAAGGTAATTTTTGAAAGTTTCGAGGTCAAAAATGGAAATTTTGGAGATTCGAGGGTAAAAATGGAATTTTTGGAAGTTTCAAGGTCAAAAATGGAATTCTTAGAAGTTCGGGGGGTAAAAATAGAATTTTTGGAAGTTTCGCGGTCAAAAATGGAATTTTTGGAAGTTTGAGGGTAAAATGGAGTTTTTGGAAGTTTCGAGGTTAAGAATGGAATTTTTGGAAGTTTTGGGGTTAAAAATGAAATTTTTGGAAGTTTGGGGGTAAAAATGGAATTTTAGGAAGTTTTAGGGTCAAAAATGGCATTTTTGGAAGTTTAGGGGTAAAATGGAATATTAGGAAGTTTTAGGATCAAAAATGGAATTTTGGGAAGTTTTAGGGTCAAAAATGTAATTTTGGAAGTTTTGGGGTAAAAATGGGATTTTCGAATAGTTTAGGGACCTCTAAGGCAATAAAACCAAAAATAGGTGACACGTGGCAGCCCCTCAGGCATCTTGAAGTCAGAGGACTAGTTTAAAAACCATGAAAAATTTTTGGGTCAATTTTGTAATTAATCAGAACTTGATTTAAAGATTAAATTGAAACAAATCAGAAGTAAGAGAGACCTTATGCAGAAATAAGCCAAAATAATGACACGTGGCAGCTTTTGATATTTTCAAAAGGTCAAAGGAGTAAATTGAAAAGCATTGAAAATTATTGGGCCAAATTAAAATTAATTAAAAGTATGAAAAGGATTAAATTATAAAAATCAGAAAAAGCGAAAGGGCTAAATGCACAAATATCCCTTTTCTCAAAAACACGCGGATCCTCCAGGCGGGTCGTGGCGGGTCGTGTCGGGTCGGATGGGGTCAGCCATGGGTTTAACAAGTAAAACGACGTCGTTTTGGTGTTTAAAGGCCTAGACCAAAACGGCGTCGTTTTGGCCTTCTATAAATATCTTTCAAAACCCTTTTTTTATCATTTTCTTCTCTTCTTTCTTCAAAAAAATGCCAAACTCTCTCAAAAAAACCTCTCCCCCCTCCATGGCCGGCCAAGTTCCGACCGTCGATCATCTCGCCGTCTGACACTGCTTGCTGCCCTCCGATCACGTTGGTCGTCGTTACTGTTCCTCATGCGCCGGCCAGCCTCCGTCAAAGGTTAAAAAAAAACCTTTCCCCTTTTTTTTCTTTTTGATTTTAAAGCCGATCTTGATGTTTGTTTAAAGACTTTTTCATTTTAAGAGAGTTTTGAAAATTTCCTTTTAATCCTAAAAACCATTTGGATTTGTTTAATCAGTTTAAAACTCATGCAATGATTTTCAAGATTTTCTTGAAGTTGTTCTTTCCCTTATTCCGTTTTGGTTTTAAAAAGAAGTCTTGTTAATCCATTTTAGTTTGCCATTGTCTTTTTTTTCATCTCCGATGAAGCACGGACGACGAACAGAGGTGGGCTCCGTGCGACTCCGGCGGCGTTCGAGTCTCAGGTATGTGACTCCTCGCTTTCTCTTTTTTTATTTATTATTAGTATTAATTATTATTAATATTATTAATGGAACATTTAATACTTAAAAAATGACCGAAAAAATAATGCATGATAACAGTTAAGAAATTAATGCATTTAATATATATTATAGATATGAAGAGTTTTAGGAAACTTAACTCTAATAAATAATAATAAATGTATATGTTTGGATACCTGAATGCCTTAGTGCCTGAGTCTTTGAATTAGGCTTGGATTTACTTTTGTTGCCTTTGTGGCTATTCGAGTATCTTTGCTCTGTATTGATCTCTGGAAAATATTAGTGTATACTGTATATTGATTTTTTTGAGTGTTAAAAAGAAGGATTCGTATATTGATTTTTCAAAAAGGGTTCGTCCCCATTACAAGGCTTTCATTTTGGCTTTATAGTCATTTTTACAATGATCGTAATTTGTTCTTTGCAATTAAATGCTTGTCTTGTTCTTCTCTTTTGCAGGTTCGGCGATGGCAGTGGCGGTTGAAGCAGCTGGTGGCAGTGCAAGTTGAAGCTAGAGGTGGTGCTGGTGTTGACGACGTGGCACGCCCTGATTGGCTGGGACTGAAGGTGGTTGGTAGCAACTTGCTGCCATGCTTTTGATTTGTGAATTTGGATCAAAGATGCAATTTGGGTTTGGGGTGTAATGGGTTTAATGGTATAGGGTTTAGGTAATTTGGGTCTGTATTTGTAATTGGGCCAAATTTGGGTCTAAGATTGTAATTTGGACTTTGTATTTGTTTTGGACTTTTAATTTAATTTTTATTTGGGCTTTTAATTTTAATATTAAGTTTTTAAATCCATTCAAATTTGATTAAATTTAAATTTAAAAAGATAAATTTAAATTTAAGATAAATTTAAAATTTAAAAATAAATTTAAACTAATTTAAACCTAATTTTAAAATCAAAGCTTGATCCAAAATCTAGGTCCGATTAAAATTGGGCTTCAACACATAGTACAACAAGAAAATCAAATTCTATAAAGAATTTATGTAGTAATATTTTTATGGAACAATCTAATAATGGTAGAAGATGGAGCAAAGATAGAAAATACTTTTTGAGAATTTTTTGGTATGTTTTCCAAATGAAATCCCACTCTTATTTATAGGAGTTCTCATGTTTCTTCATAGAGACATAACTTTCAATAGGTGTCTTTTCTGAATAATCACATCTTTAAAAGAAACATAATTATTCAACTAATATTTCTTAAATAAACATAACTTTTTAAGTAATATTGCTTGAATAGTTATAATTCTTTGCAAAAAATCAAGTGATATAACTCTTGATCAATAAACAAAAGATATAACTTTTGATTAATTGCACCATTTCATTTATAGTTTTTGGAACACTATAAATATTTGAAAATGTTCCAACAAAATACAGCACCATGGCATTGGTTAGACATGAGCATGTTTGGATAGCACCTTATCTTCCTTCAAAGTACCTAGCCTTGATGGCTGATGCTACAGTTTATTGTGCTAACCAAGTTACTTTACACATAGCTAGCAATCTAGTTGTCCATGAACGAGCAAAACATGTAGAGGTTGATTACCATTTTGTTAGAGTGAAAGCCAAAAATGGTATTTTATAGTTTCTTCATGTTAGATCTTCAAACCAGTTCGCTAACATCTTCACGAAGTCTTTATATGCCCTTGTGTTTCAAAGGTTTATATGCAAAATGAGACTACTCAATATCCATGCAGCTCCATCTTGAGGAGGGTAGTGTGTGTTATAGCATGTAGCAAATAGTTATTAAGCAATTACTCTCAATTAGTAAACCTATTAGCTAGTTAGTTCAATTTTCAGCTTCTTGCATCAGTTGTATATATAGGGAGGTTGTAACTTTCATTCAATATTAATGAATTTCACAAGAATTTCTCTCCATTCCAAAAATATACTACATTATTGTTGTTAGACTCATTCCCTGGGTTTTCTCTATTGTAAAAGATTACCAAGCTGAAAAAATAAATCTAGTAGAAAGAAGGAAGAATCATGGGTTGAATTTGTAATTTGAAAAAAGAAAATTATACGTGCTGAAAAGTAAATCTGTTAAATTCATTTAGTGTACGAAATTGCATTTTTGTAAACATCATTTCGAGAAAAATTTGGACTTTCTTGACTATATTATTATGTAGAAAAAAAATCATAAGATGAGTTGAATTTCCGTAGGGATAGAATAATTTGGCACTGGAAAACAGAACTATCAATATATTCATAAAATGTATTAATCTTTGTTTGAAAATTTAGAATCGAGAAAATCCACCGACTAGCACTAAATCAAAAGCTTTAGCTTGCCCCACTTGAACTCTTCCTTTTATATTTGGTCTTAAATAAGACTTGTTGGGATTGAAGCTTTCAAGAACAAAGCATCATTGCTTGCGTTTAAAAGTAGTGAAATGGGAATACCCCACAATTGTGACTTCCTTGTTTGTTCCCATAAAAGAAAAGTAGTAATAAAGAGAGAAGAGGGAACCCCTAATTTTGAGTTGTTTGGTTGGCACTTGGGATGGACCTTAGGGGCGAGGTGGCTGCATCGTGGCACAAAGTTAAGGCAATATGGCCCCGCATGCTCCAACACCATTCACCAATAGCATAAACAATGAGTCCTTGTTGAAGTTTTGAGTAGCTAGAGATTTTAAGTTAAATCTCTATCATGCGTAAATATTATATTTAAATTTTTAATTTTTAATTTATATTTTATTTTGGTTTTAAATTTTACTATATTTGAATTTATTTATCTTAAATTTAAATATATTTCAAAATTTTATAATGTTCAATTTGTCATATAAATTTAAAATTTATTTATTAGTAAATAGTCAGCATAATGTGAAATCACAATCCCTATATAATTTAGTCTCATCCGAAATGGGCAGTGGGGAAATTTGTTGGTGGGGAGGAACGTGGGTGCGTAAGGCAGTGGTTGTGGGTGGTAGAGGCCAAAGCTAAGCCACATGGGGCATGGACAGGCCACTTGGTTAGGGGGTCATAACACGATATTAGGTTGTTGAAACTGGGAAACAGATGCCTGGGTGTCTGAAATTTTATTCTGGGTGTCATAATTGTGTCACTCAGTTCAAGTGGGGTTCCATAACAATTTCAGATTCGCAGTGGGATATGCTTGAGCATTGAATTTTGTACGAATAATAGTCAAGGGATGTAATATGAATTCCTTTCCGTTCAACTACAAAACTTGTATAAAATATGATTTGCTCCTTCTAAGCAGCCTTAACTAAAACCTTCAGTTTCTAGTCATATATGTATCCTATATAGAAGTCTTCATGAATAGAATTAAATTATGCTAGAATAATTAAAAATAAAATAAAAATATATTCAAAGTCATTAAACTAATAGTAAGTTTACATTTTAATCATTTAACTTCAAAAGGTTACAAAATGATCATTGAATTATTCAAAATTTTTTATTTAAACCATTGAGTTGTTAAGTTTTTTTTTTTTAAGTTCGACTAGCGAGCTCTAAGCAATAATTCGATGATCAGTATGATAGATCAGTACTCATCAACGAGTAGAAGAACATACACTAGATCCAAATTGATCTGACAATCAGTGTTAGGAATTGAAGAAGAAGGTTGTTTGGATTTTGATTTGCAGATTTCTAACGTTTAAAGTGTTTCATAAAAAAAATTGAATTGTAAAAGAGAAGGAGAAAGAGAGCTTTTGATTGATGCAAACAGTACGAACAAAAAAGATCATATAACAACGGTTTTAATAACCTAATGACTTAAATTAAAAAAATTTCTAATAATTCAATTATCATTTTGTAACCTTTTTTAAATTAAGTAACCAAAACGCTTTAATAACTTTGAATTTAGTTTATCTTTAAAAATATTGCTAGCAAATTTGATTCATAATATTTGGATGTAGATTTGTTGTTTGAAATATTTTACTATCCACAAAAATTTTATATAAATATTTATATATGTTATAAAGATATTTATTAATTCATTCAATAAATAAGATCATACAATTCGAGAGAAATATAACAAATACACGTATCAACACAACAAAAGCTTCAGTTTCAATATCAATAGAACATTATGGCACGTTTTCAATTGGCTCTGTCTCAACTCAAGCATAACATATTAAGAATGATTGTAAGCACTTAATACAATAATAAAATCAACCCCGGATGGTCCAAAGTGGCGGGCATAAATCGGCAAAAGAATCAAGCATCACCAAACTAGAGGGGACGACGACAAAATCAACCCTAAAATTACTCGCAAAAGGAAGACCACATGCATAAATAAGACTAAAAAGCATACTATAAGAGTAGATAAAAATTTTAAAAGTGAAAATTTATTAAACAATGAAAAACAAACAAATACATATAAAATTAAAGATAATACAAGTCCAAACCAACTTATGAAATTATTTATTATTTTAAAACTCTTAAAACAGAGATAAATGAAAAAAACCAACGAAGAGCTATCCATTTTTTAAAAGAAACTATCAGTGATCGATAGTGTTTTAACGATGATAGACATCGTCGCTAGTCAAAAATTAAAAAAAAAAAGTAAACGATTTGGATTTAGAGTTTTTCCAATGCTATTTTATATATATTATAACTAATTTTAAATTAAATTATTTATATCAATTAAATAATAATTTGAGCTTGGTTAGGTTTGATTGCAAAAGTCAAATTCAAATGAGCTTGGTTAGGTTTTATTGCAAAAGTCAAATTCAAAATATATATTTAAAATGTGTTTTTAGTGTTACAAATATACATTAAACTGAATAAATTAACATTTATGAAAAATCATATATAATATATATATTGAGCCAGAAATGTCACTGTTTCCAAATATAATTGGATTCCACCTAACCTTATAATTAACTGGAAAACAAATAAATGGGACAGAGGCAAGGAACGTGATACATGGCATGCCAATCATGTCTCAAAACATTTTTATTTATTTTATATCATCATTGGAATGGATAAAATGGAAATAAATTTTTTTTTCAGATGCTACTTTTGGGTTGGGAATTTTCTTCTCATTCATTCACTGCAAATTTGTTGGCCCACCGGCCACCACTTTCTGCCTAAGGTTTTCGTCTCCAGCCATGAAATTTTGAAAAGGCAAAGGGGCGGCACGCAGTGGGTTGCTAAAGACAAATCCATGCCCACGTGAGCCTTGGACCCCCCATCCCTACCCAATCCCTTTCGCCATTATTATTGCTGCATTTTATTTACAAAAATTGCACCCTGCTTTTCATTTTGTATTAATTATTTAGCAGTGTTTAATTATAAAATAAAATTTTAAAAGCTAAAATATATTGTAAAACGCTAAAATTCATTTAAAATTTAATTTTTTTTATTTTTATTTTCAAGAATAGAGTTTTTTATGTTTTAGATTTATAAATTTAGATTCAATTTTATCATTATTAAAATTTTTCTATTAAATTTTTTGATATAACATTTTTAAATTAATATATATATTCACTTAAAAATAACGTTAAAAATACTTATTAGTATTTTTTTTCTTAAAACAATCTTTCGAAATCGTTATGATAATTTTTTTTTGTTAGAATAAAGTTTTTAAAAAATTTGACATCAGCATTAATACTATCAATTACTTGGACTAAATAATGACATTATAAAAATGATATTTTTGGAACACGTTATTTCAATTGAGGGAATTTGAGTCAATCTTAAAAAGATTGAAGCTATCCTCCAGTGGAAAGCACCAAAAAATGTATCTGATATTCGAAGCTTCCTTGGCTTAGCCGAATATTACAGGAACAAGAATGTATCTGAGATTCAATACTAGTATCGAAGAATGTATTGGGTCCAATCAAAACACTTCATTCTAGTAATAAATCGAAACAAGAAACTTTAGGTTTCTTTTTTATGTAAATTTTTGTTGGTATCGACTATAATAGTGTGTACCAATTGATATCGCCCATATCGACTGATACCAAAAATTTTAATTTTAATTTTTTATTATTTATACCGAAAAATAATTTTAAATTTAAAGTTAAATTTTTATTATTTATTTTGTATTTGTTGAATAATGAATTGTCATATGGATAGTATGGGATTATATTATTGTTTAATTTAAGGAATAATTTTTTTTTTGTTTGTTTATTGGTAGATTGTATTATGATTTTTTTTTTTTCATTTTAAAATTTACATATGGTGATTTTTTTTTTTTTGAGTAACACATATGGTGATATTTGAACTCATGCTACCAGCATTTTTAAAATATTTTCTTTACCACTTCAACTAAAGATTTATTTTTCATGAGTATTTATATTTGATATTTCCTTATGTGATATTTGTAATTTTTTTTATATACGTATATCAAATGTTTTTTAAAAAATAGTGATAAATCTGAAATGATACGCAGAAACAAATCGATATAATACCAATAGAAAAACAGTGCATCCAGTAATATGGTACTGACTACCTTAACGATAGTAATTGGTCTAAGAATTATTTTTGATTCTTCATGTTGAAGGAAGAGTTCATGATGAAGGGATTTTTTGTAAAGTTCCTCGTACGTATTGGTGGAATCACAAGCCCGAATTATTGTGGAAATTTCACCAAAATTTGGAGCTAGACCACTAAGGATTTTGACGACGAGGCCAGAGTTTGAACGAGATTAAATATGTAGTAAATATTGAGTGATAGCTCATGATTCTTTCATCAGCCTTGCAAGTTAGTTAGGAAGGCTAAAGATCCTTGTTTGAGATACGTTGGCATAAAACAATGTGTAAGGGATTCCGTGTGTTGACTTGATGGTCAAGGGTATTCATTGCCGCAACTGTGACTTGAGTTCGAGTCGCGCCAGTCGCGTTGTTGTTAAGGCTTTGCCCTCACCTCGTAATTCACCAAAGAAAAAAAACCAATGTGTAAGGGGTCCAATGCTTGTTTTGATGATGTGGTTGGGTGAGAATAAAACAAGGAAAAAGAATTTCCCTAAACAACTCCTTTGAAGAAGGACAGTTATTTAGACTCATAAACTATCCAAAGAGAATCTAAACAATCCAACAAATGAAGAGATTTACTCAACTTGTAAACTATCCTGAAAGAATTTAGACAACCTTAAAAGTAAGAGATAGTAAATATGTTTCTTCCATTTGTTAATGTCACAGTTTGTCCCTAAACATTCACCAAATATATAATAGAGTATTTGTATAAATAAAATGTCTAACTTGATATTTGTATTATACTATCATGTGCGTCGAAACCTTAACACCATTTTATTCACACATTGACTTGGTAACAATGAATAAATGGTTGTAATGCGACATCATATATTTTTTACAGTCGATTGAAAAAATGACAGAGTTTAACTAGGAGAAGCAACCCGATTTTGGGGGGAACACGTAGCGTCGTTGCGACGTCGTGATCGTCTCGTCATGACGTCGTGACGTCAAACCTAGTTTGACTCTAATTTGACCCGAAAATGTGAGATACACTCCACAGCTATTCATAATCTCTCTCAACTTTTAAATAAAAAGATAAACGCTTTTCATCACATTTGAATCCACAACTTCCTCAGTAGCAACAATGCATATGCCAACCGAGTTAGACTTGATCAACAAAATATATAGTAGTTTCTTAACCCCATTTATGAAATTAAATATCTTGACTACCCATGGTCTAAATATTATATTTTAAATCAAATTGTACATCTAGTTCAAATTATTATTTAATAAATAATTTTTTTATTTAAATATAATAAAAATTCCGGTCAAAAGATATAATTAAAATTCTCATAAATTTTAATTAAAAATAATAAAATAACTATTAAATTTAACAAACAAGATCGAATTTTAGATAAAAGAAATGATTAGTATATGTAACAAAATTTCGATTTTTCAAAACAAAATTTTTTTGATTAATATTACGGATTAATATGGCAGTCAAATAATGAATGGCCATAACTAGTAATGGGTCTATGTCACAAAATAAAACCCACGTTCCAATAAACTGATTGTTGAAGTTTCGACTTCGATTACGAAGGATTCAAGAATTGAATTTATCACGTTTTTCAAGTTCAATATTCAATATTTCCCCATAAAAATATCTCATTCATACACCAAATTTGAAATTTCCTGACAAAGATTTATATGAATTGCTTATCATGTGATGAGAATATTTCGATGGTGCTTCACATATAAAGTAATTTAAACGTGTTTTTTATTTTGCTTTTTCAAATCTTAAAAGAAATCCGTGTTCAATGAAAAAGAAAACGACATACTTCTAAGTTTAAAATTAATATAAAATTTAAATTGGCTTGCTAGATATGGTAATCCTATTACTTTTATTTTTTTTATAATTATCTATATTTTAAATTGATTAATAATTTATGTTGTTTAGTCGATTAAGGCTTAACTCGTTTGGCATCGGTATTGTTGTCAATATAGGAGGATGCGAGTTTGACTGCGTTAAAGCGCATTATCTTCCTATTTAAGGGTTGGGGAAGAGTTATGGATAATTTTAGACATTATATCAAAAAGAGCGGATATTAATGTTAAAAAAATAATTATGTTGTATATATGTCAATAAATTTGTATTTTGTTTTTTATTAGATTTTACTTTTTGTTATTATAGATAGTTATGGTATCTCGTTAATGAAATAAGTATTTATATTTTATGTTAATCTTTTTATTTACTTTATTAAAAACTTTTATTCATTATATTAATGATGTTCGAGTCATTTGATCCATGTGCAGTTCATGCAAACTCTTCGAAGAAACTATTTGTAAGAATCCCTCGATTCTAACAGATAAATCCACTTATTAATTATCACATCAAACTTTAACAACCACGTCTCATTAGACTTTACATTTATATATTTTGATTTGTTTATTCAATGGCTTTTGAATGTAATGATCCATTATAATTGTATAATTTTGTGCATAAAAATTATAATTACAATTAATATATTTTTCATATTTAATATTAAAATACTTAGCTCAACTAGTTAATAATTAATTAACTCCATTAAAAAAACTAATTAGCAGGTCAGTTGGGTTCGAAATTCATCTCTTCTAAACCTTTTTCTTCTTTTTTTTTTGTTAACTTTTTGCTTATGATAATTTAACTTTTGGGCTATTTAACTATCAATCACTAAGCGAGTTTAATGAATGATTCCAATGGTAAAGAAAATGTTGTTCATCTTAAAAGATCTAAGTTCGAGCACATGTGTTTACAAAGTATGCGTGCGTTATCAAAGGAAATGATAAATATCAATAAAATTAAAATATAGTGACAAATTTCAACTTTTATCTAAAATGTAGTGGTAAATTTACACATTAACCCTAAATAAAATAATACTACATTAGGTGAAAATTTTATTTTACAACTTTTTACCTTCTGATTATATATTATATACCCAACATTGAAGAATCTAGAATTCGGGATTGAGTTTAAATCTCTAATAATTTTTGCATCAACGCTGAACCAAATTTATTTTTTATTATAATTATTTAATTATAAAAACATACAAATACAATAATTAATCATTATTGTATAGTATTTTTAACGAGTCCAGAGCAGGCTCAAACTTATAAGAAAGATTTGATATGAGATTTGGGCCAGAATTGTAATCCGGCCCACCAATAGCATTTCCTTGTATTCATCTTTGTTACTATAAATTGGTTAGTTCCTCCAATTTGCATGGTTTTATACGTGGTTCCTATATGAAGGATTTCCCTCCTGATCCACTTTTCTTGAATTTTATCTATGTTTTGACATAAAGTGAAACGAGGGGTACGGTTGATTTGGCGTCCAAAATTTGTTTAAAGGGCATAATTTAATTTAGATATGATACTCGGATTAACTATCTAGAAGTTTAATTAGTTTCAGTTATGATCATTATAGCAGTTAATTGAATCTTGCGTTTTGGTTAGAATTATATAAGTGAAACAATGCGATTTATTTTGATAGTTAGTAGCCCGTGTTTTAGTAAAACAGTGTGTTTTGTTTTAAATGGAACATTGCGTTTCATTCCTTCTATTTACAACTGCAGTAATAATTGATAAGTATAAACCGGTATAATGGTCACCTTCTTTCTCCCTTTTCAGCCTAGTCTGCAACAAATGGGAACGATTATGAATAAAGCATGCTAGATGAGTATGATGACATCTTTAGGGATCCTGTTGGCCTTCTCCCTCCTCGCCAACATGATCATGGTATACCTTTGAAAGATGACTCATCAATTGTCAAAATCAGGTCATATCAATATCTCAGTGTTCAGAAGAATGAAATTGAAAAATTGGTCAGAGAAATGCTACAGACTAGTTCGTTTGAGACAGTAACATTCCCATTGCTTCCCCAATAGTGATGATAAAAAAAATGGCAGTTGGAGAATGTGTGTTGACTATAGGCAACTCAACCAATTGACCATCAAAGACAAGTTTCCCATCCCTATTATAGAGGAGCTTTTGGATGAACTTGGTCAAGTTGTTTACTTCTCCAAGCTTGACCTTAGGTCCGAATATCACCAAATCATAGTGAAAGAGACTGACATCCCTAAGATTGCAATCAAAACTCATGAGGGGCACTATGAGTTCTTGGTGGTGCCCTTTAAGCTCACCAATGCCCCCGACTTTCTAAACCTTAATCAATTCTATTTTTAAGCAATTGCTAAGGTACAGGGTTTAATGATTTATGTATTCAAGCAATCCTCAATTCAGGTGCTCCAGATGGCCAATAATTCTATCATATCTGAACTGCTAGCCAAGGTACAAGGTTCTTGGCAATTAGATGAAAGGCTCAGCAAGTTGTGTTTCGAAATCCAACAACAACCATGGTCCCATCCCAAGTATACATGGGATGGTAAGCTTGTAAGGAGGAAGGAAAAACTAGTGGGGGTTCAAATAAGGATTTGCAAAGGGAGTTGTTTGGTTATTTCCATGAGAGCCCCCTTAGAGGACATTCTGAAAACCATGCTACTAGACATAGATTAGCTAGTATGGTGTATTGGAAGGGAATGACAAGAGATGTCAAGAATTTAGGTCAAGGATTGTTTGATATATCAGAAGTGCACGGTTGACAATACTACTTCCCTAGGGCTTTTGTAACATTCTCACTTTAAAAATATATATTTATGGTAGAAATCCTTGAATCAAAGATTTGTAAATAAATAGTAGTATAAGAAGTAATGATCGTTTTTAGAGGAAATTATTAGACATGAAAAATAGAGAATTATTATTAGGAGCATGTGGTTAGTTAAAAAATTCGTTATTGAGTTTAGGGATTAAATTGAATAAATTGGAAAAGTATAGGAACTAAAATGCAAATATTCTATTTTTATTTTGATGAAATGACCTAATGACAATTTTACCATTTTTAAAATAAATAAAAAAAGAGCTCATGATTGCATTGATTTTTTTTTATTTAAAGTTATTATTTAATAATTATTCAAAATATAATATTTTATTATTATTATTATAATATAAATAAAAGAAAGATTTTTCATCTTTCTTTTATGCTCTGTTTCATTTGTTTCTTTCTTTTGTTCTCTGTTTCTCACGAAAGGGAAAGAAAAAAACTTCTTTCACCATTTTTTTTTTAAATTCAAGCATAAGATATGATTTTTTTTCAAAATTTTCATAGATTTTGAATATTCAAGATTCAAAATCATGTTTGCCAGGAATTTACTTTTACAATCATGTATGCACAAAATGACTCTATATTGATAATCGTGTTAACAAAATCTAAAAATTGAATTAAATTAAAATTTTATATATAATATTGAGATATACCCCTCTTATATAAAATAATACTTGCAAACTTTTTCAAGAAACATGTACAGTTGTACCTTTTTTCTCCTTTTTACGCTATATTTTATCTTATTAAGTTTGGTAGAACTTTTTTAATTGTCAATGGAGGTGTTGGCCCCAACTCAAAATTTTTGAAATTCTACTTCATTCCAATCCCATTTCATCATTTTAGAAAATAAAAATTTATAATTAAATTTAAAATAAGAATATAGTATTTAGTATTAAGATAATAAATGGAATCAAACTCAAAATAATAATATAAAAAAAAGGATTGGAGTCCTGCGATATCAAAAACCCACCATCCAATCTCGAAGAATAACATGTAAATTTATTCAATTGGCTAAATATCTGCTATTTTTTTTTTCTTTTGTAAAGTGTGCATAATTTTAGATGAAGGAATATTTGGTGTTACATAAATTTATCCAAAAGAGAAAGGAGATATGGGATAAAGTCCTTGATTTCATGCATAAACAAATCTTAATTTATAAAATAAGAAGCTTTCCTCACTTTAGTTTTTTTATTTTTATTCTTAATAATTAATCATCTGTATTCTGTAAGTCCATTAAGGGGATAGATGTTGACCACGAATTTTAAAGCTGCTCCATATTTAGGATGAAAATCGAACTCTTGATCACTTGTTAAGGTAGAAAAAACCCTTATCATCTCAATTAACTCTCGTGGTTTTCCCACTTAGAGTTTTTATTATATAGAAAGTGAAGTTTAGTTTTTTATTCTAATTTCATAAAAGACCAATTCAAAAGGCATAACAGAAATGGGAATCGAAAGTACTAAGCACCACAATTTTGACTTAATTCCAGACAATCTTTAATCCATGCAAAAATGGTTGTAATAATGATCGAAAATGAGTCACATAAATAAAGTTTAGAGAATTAAAAGGAAGGCGCTGATTTCAACGTCACAACGTTTTTCATGTATTTAGATTATGATTACATCGGCGTTGGCATCGATAATGTTAGTAGGGTTCTAGAAATTGTGACTTTGAGTGAATTTAAGTATTTTTTTTGGTGAGTTATGATTGGTGAATCTAGAAAGTTTTTAGAAGGGCTGAATTGAGGTTCAAATATAATTTTTTTTATATTTTAGTTTATGATTTTATAATATTTTTAAAGGATTAAACAAATTTTTTTTATTAAAAATGTAATTTTATCATATATAATTTAATATTTTATAAGCCCCTAAATTTCCTTTTCATTGAAATAAATTGAATTTGAATTAAAATTTTCAACAACAAAAAAGATTGAATAGAATAAATATGTAAATAGTTACTTATGATTTTATATTTTTTTTTAAAGATTAAAAGCATTCATGAGAGTTTTAAAAGTCAAGTGAATAAAAATTTAATACGACGTATTCAAGAATTATATAGATGTGATTGATAAAGTGGTTATTAAGCTGGTTCCAAGAGAGGCAAAAATTGCCCCCCCCCCTCACCCCTCCCCAATATTCTGGCAAGTCTAATGAAAGAGTTTATATTTGATTTCCGTGTGTTTCATAAAATCCTTTTTAAAGTTGTTAATTAGCTCCGATTATATCATATCTCTATATTATCTAATTTTAATGTTACTTTGATTGTAATGGACTCTATTTTTCTAAAAAAAAAATATTAAATTGATTTTATTTTAAAATATATATTGAAAACAATTTATCTCTTTAATTTTTTTTTAAACAATATTGGGCGGGAAAAAGGGATAACACAGTTTGAACTTAAATCAAACCAATATTTGACAATAACTTTAACCACGGTTCAATTCAAATCAAGACTTTTTACTTTTGTTTTTTTAAATGAAATATTTAAATTATTATATTTAATTTTATTTAAAATTATCCAAAATAATATAAAATATTATATTATGAAAATTTAATTTTTAAAAATTAAAATTCTTATTATCAAACAACCCATAATCTCTTTTTAATCCATAGATAGAAGAATAACTCCCTTCAGTACATCTGAAACCTAAATATTTTTACATTGATAACAAAACTCATACTAATCAAGTTAAAACTCAATCCGCTAATCATATTTATTACTTAATTTTTACTAAATATCACAAATGGCTTCATAATGTAAATTCAATATATATAATCTTATGTACTAAAAATTCAATAGGAGTGTAGTTTAAAAAGGTAATAAATTATGAAATTTATAGAAAAAAAGTTTAAAGTTTATAAGAAATAAAAAATTCAATTTATTATTTATTCAAAAAAATTTCAATTTATTAAATACATTTAATTTTCTAGAACAATCTTATTCAATGGACCACTCCACTCTACTTCTGGTCACAATCTCAATTTCATCGAATGAATATAAAATGAACATTTAACATTAAAAATTAACATTACAAACAAATTCATGGCAGCGATTTTGTCGTTCCTTTTGTAACTTTGATTTTAACTGAACAAATTGATTGAACGTTTTTTTTTTCTGAAACATTACTGATACAAAAACAACCTACAATCCGCAACTTGGGTTTTATAAACCCTCTAATCTCCACAAAAGGGAAACAAAGAATTCAGCTACCAATTCTGATGCACTGATTCATGCATATACATTAATACTGTGGAGAAAAGAATGGAACAACAAAACAATGGAAAGAAAGACCAAGGTACAACATACAAGAAAGCTATACAAAAATGGAGGGACAGGCTTAAGTTTTAGAGCTTTGGTTAGTAAATGTATGAATGCAGGAAAGGGTGGTTGGAGGGGTTGGGTTTCGGACCGAATGATTCAGGCTGTGTGTACTAAAGGATTGTTCGGATGGGATAAACCCCAAAAAACCATTGGCTGTCCTACCGTGACCGACTATTTGTCCTTTGAACATGTCTTGGCTGCTGCTACTGATTGCACCATGAGGAGCCTTGCTGTATATATTTTGCTTCGTAATGTCCTGTTTAACACAAAATAAGCTAAGAACAAAAGCATGAAAATGGCATATAAGATTCTAAGACTTTACGCTGACAAGTACAACAACATGATCTAATTGAGGAGAAGATACAAATATTAGTGCTCTAAATATGTACTTCACGTAATGTAGTCTTAAGCTTGATAGAAAAGACGAGGAATGTCGAGAAAATAGTGCAAACTATCAATGACCAATGACTGAACCCTACCTTTTGCCCGTCCAAAATCTGCATCGAGAGCTGGTGCTGGTACATAGATTTCATTGCATGATGAAACAGGAGTTATCTCTGGGTATGATTTCCGCAAATCTCGGGGAAGCTTATCAGGGGTGCCAAACCAAGAAACTGGATGACCACCACTGATCCAGTTATCACTACTCATCCTAAACCTAACACATGGAGGAGAGTTATCATGAGCTAGTAAGTAGTAAAAACTATGGTGCTTTTCCCGGCAAAATGTAGGAGACAGGTCCCAGCAGTCTTGAGAAAATGACTTTGAAGCAACACGTTGATAGTTCTCGCAGATGCAAGATGATATACGCCATTGGTTGATAGAAAGACCATAACTGAATGGAGTATACCCTCCAGATGCCAAATTGGGTGATTTCCCTCTATTTGAAAGCCCCGGATAGCGTGTCACCGTCCAATCTTCAATCGTTATTCCCTGCTTGGCAGCAAGGTCAAATATCTGTTTCTCATCAAGTCCCAACCCCATGATCAAGTTCCAAAGATTTCTTTGTGCCTCTCTTTGGTTGTGGATTATTTGTTCTCTCATTGCCATTTCAAACTGAAGCTCAGTATTAGCCATCCCCTGCATAAATGCAAAGAAAACATTGAGACTGATGGCATAAGTAATTATTTCACTATATTCAGTTGTTATGCGGTGTTCGCATAAAGTAGCAATTAGCAGTTATACACAGGTATCGTCGTTCATTGATAATAGATAGATACCAAAAGTAGAAAATACCAAAGTCCACTCACCAGGAGTCTGTATTGACTGAGTATGCGCAAGTAAGTTTTATTGCCATTGTTACTGATTGCTTCTTCAATCATACCTTGGAGTTGGCAACGATGCTTTTCATTTTCTTCAATTTCCTATAGGAATATTAATCATTTGACATATTAAAAGCAGCAAGAGATTGAAATCATATAAGACTCAGTAGCAAAGTTTACCTTCCGGTAATTAACACCAGCCTCATCATTGTCACGGATGTTATCAAGAATATCTTGCCTCCTCACTCTCAGAGCTTCAGAAACTGTACCATCCTTTTCAGAAACCTATTTACACAGATAAAAAGTTGAATACCAGAAAACAATACAAGTAAATCCTTTCACCAACTCACACTTGCTTACCACAAATCTATGTAGAGGAGGAAAAAGAAACTAAGAAACAGAAAGCTTGTCATACGTTATTGTTACTTTGACTTGGTATTCTTAAGGCAGGTGACGACATTGGATATGTAGGTGGGTTGATGTCAGATGGGTTGCCAGTACTAATAACTCAAAACATTCTGTAGTTCACTTCTATCCTAGTACCATAACTCAAAGGATTTTGTGGAAAAAGGGAAAACTGCCATTTTCTAATGACAGAGAAACATCAAAGAAACATGTAAGTCTAACCGGTTGTTTTGCAATAGCATCATCAAGATGCTGAAGCTCAGTGCGGTTTCGAAGATTGGTTTCCTCAAGTTCAAACAATGCCTTCTGTAAGTTTATACGTTCCTGAACATTTTCACTGATTTCTTGGCTAAAGACATTTAACCAAGACAATTCATCATCAGCAGTTGTTTCTGTTGGTTTGACATGAAACTGTGATTCCTTGTCTGCTAGTTCTTTCTTCAATCGGCAAACTTCAATCTACACAACCAACAGGGTATAAACACCAAATAAAATTGCAATGATAACAAACTCAATGAAAATTCATCAAAAGCTTACCTGAAGACTGTCAATCATCCGTTGATAATCTGATACATGTGTATCGATTGTGCCAATATTTTTCTGGAAAAAATAAAAGACAGTGAGGCATTTGATAATACAGTATAATAAAAGAACTTCTCTTAACATGAGGGGAAAAAAAAATAGAGCAAGAGAACTTAAATAATTATGCATAATCCATCATAGGAAGGAGTTACAAGCATTAATAAAGGAGTAAGATGAAGAACTGACCAAAATTTGTTCTTAAAAGGAGTTACAAGCATATCCATAAAAAAAGGAACAGAAATAACCCTAAATACAGTATCCAACCTTATGTTCTCAGGAAGTATACGAAATGTCTTCCCAAAAGTTACAGTCAGCCTCACCTGGATGTGTGTCTTTATTTCCTTTGCCCTGTCTGCATATTTCAGGGTATTCACAGTGTGATGATACTGACTATCTGCAGGAGATATTGTAGCAACCATCACCGTCTGAGAGTTACCACTCAAACCATCTTTAAGTATCCTTGTCAGTTTACTGCAAAATTACCAATAGCTGCATCACTACAGACTCAGACTACTATGCTACAATAGCCACTAAACTATACCTATTGCGGTATGGAACATAGGCAAGACCCTTCTTTTGTTGTTTCCCTAGAGCATTGATGCAGTTCGCTAAAGCAAGAAGTGAACGATTAATGTTAGCACCATCCCTCAGCTTTTGGCCCGTACTGTTTGTTTCAGAAGCTCGTTCACTGCCAGCAAGGTCAACAAGTGCAAGTTTTCCTCGCATGACTTGATTTTTATATTTGTTTCTCTGTTTTCTTCTCACAGTAATCTCCAATACTGCATGTGATCTGGTTGGATGAATACAACTCTATATGAGATTATGTAAAAGGTTACAACACATTGAGAGAAAATACATTCAAAAGTGAGAACAAATATGAAAGTAACGTTAGAGAAAACCTGATATAAAAAGTAATACATTGTAACAAAAGTAAAGTTCAACTTAATGCTTTCTCACCTTGAAGATGTAGCATTAGCCTCTGTGCTTTCTGTTTTTCTTCGACTATTCCCCAAATTTAAAAGTTCAAGGATCTTATCAGCTGAATGAACCTGATGACAGAGAAATCAACAAAGGCAGCTGAACATCAAGGTCATAGCAGTCACCCACAAACTAGAACCTTGATTGATAAAAGAATGTAAAGTGGGAACACCAATAATTTATATAGAAAAAAAATCCCAAATATATGAGTTTCATCCACCAAAGGAATACAAAAATATTCTATGAAACAACAATATCGTGGAATTCTCATCTGAGAGAAATTATAGGGAGAGATTATAAGGATTTTATGTCTTATTTTTGGTATGCTGTTATAAAGAGAATCTAGTATCAACAATAAGGTTAAAATTTGCTCCAAGTCCCTGTAGTCTTTGTAGATTTGGAATTTAATCCCCTTGCTTTTATTTTCAAGAATTTAGTCCCTCTACTTTTTGGTTATATGGCTACCACCAATGAACTTAATAGAATAATTTTAATAGTGTTAACAATTAGACCTAAATTCTCAAATCAGAGAAGTAGAGGGACTAAATTCCAAAAAATAAAAGCAAAGAGACTAAATTCCAAATCTAGGAAGAGTACAAGAACTTGAAAAATATTTTAATCTAACCATAAAACTGCATATGGTCCTAGGTTGTTGGATGCTAGGTGAAAAAAGAGACAATCTCTTTCTCTTATGAGTTAAAGAGTTACAAAATGGAGGTAGCTAACACCCAGCTTTAAATGCTTAGTACAAGCCCATATTTTCAGTGAAACATAAAAAGGTACCCTTAATATGAACTCCAAACAGATAAGAAAAGTCATTTAATATTGTTAGGCCTTCTAAAATGCCACAAATCCAAACCAAACTTCGAAAAGCCATATTGGATCACTACCACAATAGAGAAATGATTACAAACAGTGTGAAACAAAAGATATTGATTCACCTCTCACAGGAAATTTGCGTCCTCTTGCCACTAAAGTAAAGAATGATTAACAATATTTGACACTACAACATGATTGTTGCTTCTTTTGTTTGGTTATATACTTTATTTTGGATTCCGTTGATTATATTTATAGTAAACAAAACAGGTCATACTTTAATTTAAGACCAAATTAGATTTCTTTCCATCAATAAAAACAAAAGGATAAAAATATCAAGTATATAGTTATATAATATCTAGCTGAAAAGTTAGTACAATATCTTAGTAAAATTTCTTCAGAGAGAAGGAAAAATAAATATCCTCCACATGTACTGTAAAGGCAAGTCCAATTTTAATAAATAATGACTCACTCCAACGTACAGACAGAAACTAATGTTTTGCATGAAAAATACCCCTCAGATTTAATTTATTCAGCTCAGTGGCTTAAAATTGATAGATAAAGGGCTGAACCTTAATGCATCTTAGCCCAGCAACAACTATTCCATGCTCAGGATCCTCTCTAAGTTCCAAAGAACCTGATGATTTTTCGAGTAAATCATATATAACCTAAAAACATTATAAATTGAAAATTCAATAACATATATAACAAAACGTAGTTAGACATTCTATAGGAACTAGAAAGGAAATAAGTTTCTTAGTAAAAATGTATTCAATACCTCATTGTAGACTTCAAGATAGGAACAAGTAACTTCAAAATCGTCAGAGCTCTTATCCCTTCTAATAAGATCAAAAATTGTGTGCAAACTGAGAACCATGAGTCCAGGATCATGCTGTGTCCCAACCATTGTGTAAGTTTTACCACTGCAAATGAATAACATAGTCAACCTTTTATAATTGAAAGACTGGTATGTAGATGCAAAGATCTCAAGAGATAAGCTTTAGAAATTGTGCAAACATATTAAATTGTTTTAGAAAATTATTTACATTGATTGGGCAAAATGATAGCCCAAAGAGGGGATTAGACCCACGCAAAGCCCGGGTCCCCTAGACCATATCATCAAAAGAAACATCAATGGAAAAACTTTATATAATCTGTGAAATTTATTCCAGTTATGATCAGTCAATTATGAGAATATAACAATGCCAATAAATGTTTCTGTTACCTTCCAGTTGAACCATAGGCAAATACAGTTGCATTCAGACCTTGTACAACTCCCGAGATTATAGTAGATATACATTTCTGGTAGGTATCCTGGATATAAAAAGCCAAGTCATATAAACAAAACTGAAAAGTGATTACTTAGAATGCCTTCTTTTAACTACAGAAAGTAAGCGGAGCATTCAAACTGTATTTTGTTCAGCATGGTTCACTAAATATCGCAATAATGTCTATATCAAACCAACCAAACTCCAATTTATCACCAGTATTCTTTATTATAGACTTTAGAGGAGTCCAATGCGGAAGAAAGTACAACCTAAAAAAAAGGACCATAGGAGCCCTGGATATACTTATAGATCAAACCTTAAATCTCAGAAATAAAATGAGCACACAATGGGGCGTTGCAGCCACAGCCCATAGAAACTACCATAAAGTTATGGTCATAAAAAATACATGGTCATCAAAATCATGATCATCTTCTCACCTTCTGTTTTAATTTCCCTTTACTGGGAACTGCTTCTTGGCTAAATAGTGCTCCATTTGGGAACAAAAGCTAGGGAGGAAGAATTTGGGTTCGACAGTCACAAAAATTATGAAAATACTTTACAGAGACTCAATTAAATAACTTGATATGTTTGAGTCATAACCATGAAAAAGCATGTTTTTATGATCTCTAACACTAAATTTAAATCTAAAATACACATTCCAAATTGCATCTTATCGTTTCCAAATCCATTAACAAAAACTAAAAATCTTCTAAGTATAAACTTTCCAAAAAGAATTGACGTACCAAATTTGCAGACTGAGGACCAAAGGCGTGATCGAAACAATACTTTTTCTCTTTGGTTCGATTTTGAATGCGATCCAAATAATCCTTTGATAAGTCGGGATCTAACACTACCACTTCCTTAAATGTCACAAATTTCTCATTTTCAGATTTTCAAACCAGAACTTAGAAAAAGAAAAAGAAAAAAATTTTGAGCACTTACCTTGTTGTTTTTTACTCTAACAATGTCGCGACCGCACTCCCTCTGACTTAACGGTCTACATTTTACCGCAACCTGCAAAAATAAAAGAATAGCACAAAGATGATAATGCGAAATTTTCAACAAAATGAAGAGTGAGTTTCAGAGTGAACAAGAGAAAACTAACCGTTAAAGTCGTAGCCTTCTTCTTACCTGGAGCTCTAATCGTCGGCATTTTTTAACCACATCGATTTCAACCTAAATTTCGTGGCTGAAAACCTTTCAACTTCAGTGGAAATTCAAAATGAGTCTGGAAGAAGCGCCGATTTTATGTTTTTTTTTTTTAAAAAAAGACTGTTAACCCAGTTGGAGAAATTTTGAATATATGTCGTTACATTATATATCATAAAAAAACCAGGGAGTCGCCATTTTCTAAAAGATAAATTAAATAAAATAATTACGCAGGAATTAGTGGGAGAAGAGTTAGAGGACGCGTTTGAGGGAAAGATTCAATGCGGTGGCGGTGTAAATAAAGATGGTGCAGCGAATTATTAATTGCCGTGTAATAAATCAAGATAAGAGGAGGCACATTTTTAAATCCCAGACAAGAGATGACGTGTAAGAAAAGTAGGATGGTGTTTTTCTTCTCATCTTAAACTAATACCACAGAATTAGCGCCAAAAGGGATTGGTGGTTGGGTTTTGGGGGAATTTGTCACGAGATTTTTCACTTTTTTTTTTTTTACATTTGAAGAAAAAATAAATATGCTTTTTACTTTTTTATAGAGTTAAGACATTGTACCTTAGAACATGCACGCGTGTTTTTTTCATATTTGTTGTATTTTTATTATAGAATAAATATTTGAATTTGATTGTAGACTTTTCTTAAAAAAACACACACATTCGAATCTAATGCCTTCCGAATTTAGTGTGTAACCGAATTAGTCGATCGAATCAATTTAATTTAATTAATTGATTTAATTTGATCTAAAATTGGTTAAATTTTTTTTTTAAATTTTCAATTAATAGTTAATTCGAATCAAAATTAAGTATTTAATCGAATTAATCGAACTTAATAAATAGTATTTTATATTATATGTAGTAGACTATTACTAATTCATTTAATTCGATCAAATGATTATTATTAATTTATTTTATTTTTATATACTTTATATTTGTTTTAACCAAAAAAAAAAAGCAAAACATATAAATTTCGGTTAATTCAATTAACAGACCGTATTAAAATATTTCAGTTCGATTAATTTTTTTTTTAAAATTTTGATTTAATTAACAGTTAAATGATTGATAATTCGATTAATTCGTTTAATATTAATTTGATTTGATTAACCGTTTCAACCCCTCTAAATATACAACATCGAAAGTTGGAGAAAATCAGAATTAGAAAGGAAGGGAAGTAAATGCGATGATTGTCCTTCCAACCAGCAAACTCGAACATGGACGTCCCTACAAACCCTTTGGCTCGGTTGAATCTAGCAAACTCAAATTTTATTTGTTTAAAATGAATAAAATCCTACCAGAATTCAATTACTGTATCAACACTTAACCAACCATGCATGATCAGAAATGGAAACCTCACCTTCATTCACTTCATTTCATCTTTCAACTCTAAAGCCTCCAACAAACAAGGAAGAAGAGAAAGGTAGAAGAAAAGACAGCAACAAGGGAAAAAAACCAATAAAACTTTGGAATAGATTCCAAATCTTTAAATAGAGGTATAAAATGGCAGAAACAATCACCTTTTCATATCTTTGCAAAATGGGCTTCACTGCCATTTGACAATAAGTCCAGAAACATAAGCATCAACTGAATAGATAATGGAAGTATGAGCAACCATCACCATTAATACTTTGCCCGTAACACGATGGAACTAATGCAAAAAAACAGGTAGTAAGAGTTATTGCAACCAGGGATTTAAATTGCGGTTGCGGCCACGTTTTTGGTCATGTTGCGTTTATCGCGGTTGCAGACATAACAGATGTTATTGCGCTTATTGCGGGTATCGCAGTCGTGAATTTTATATTAACTAAAATCATTAAATAGATAAAATTATATACTTTAATTTTTTTTTTAATTTTACCGTAACGGAACAATAGCGACAATAGCGGTCCGCTATTGCCGCAATTGACCGTTACCCGTTAAATTGCGGCCGCTATCCACCGCTATTGGTGCGATTCCGCTTCACACCACAATTTTCGACAATAGCGATTTCAGACAGTGCCGCTACCGCTATATAGCGGTCGCTATTTCGCTATCGGACCACTATTTAAATCCCTGATTACAACTACACATTCAAGTAATAAGAACTTGATAACACAAACTAAAAGAGAGACGGAGGAGGGGGAAATGAAGATGAATTAAGAACTTGCAGTCTTAATTTGTAGTGATAGAATAATAAAACAAAGGATGAAGGATACTAACCCATCATCTGACGTTGAAAGAATCTAATGAGATTTCTCGAGCTTTGAGGGCTCGAGAAACAACTTGTTGGAAGAATCGTCTTGAAATGGTTCACAAGGTGGAAACCTTAATTCAAAGCACTTGAATTCTCTAAGGAACTGTAGCTATATTAAAACTACGACCTGCTTAAACTTGACCTTATACTCAAATTTTGGTATGTCGAACCCGAGATGCTAAATGGAGTGATAAGACAAATTTTGAAAGCCACAAACTTTGAAGAAAGTTTGGTCACTTCAAACAGTTCAATGAAGAACCAAGAGAGAAATATTCTCACCAATGATTTAAATTCAAGCAAAGTTTTTTTACATAGTGATTGAGGATGAAATTTATAGGCCTCAAATGACCTTTCAAATTCAGTCATTTATCTAGCATAAAACTGACCATTAATTCGGTTTAACTCCTTGATGGTTAGCTCAAAAGGTATGATTTGTCTTTGAGGAGATGAAAGGACATGTTTCTTCATTTGTCTTTGATTAGATGAAAGAGCATGTCCTTTCATTAGTCTTTGGATAGTTTAAAGGTCTTCATCTTTATGAAGATTAATGCTCCATAAGTTGATGTTTGAAGTCCTTTTTTCTTCCATAATTGTATGCCTTTATTCTTTGTATTTCATCCCTTTGATTGATGCCATGAAGTGCCCCAAAATCAATTAGTATTTGAATAGTTTCCCCTTGGTCTTTTGAGGAGTCATCTTGTGTTGAATTGACCTTTAAGTGCACCAAAACCGTTCAACATTTGAAGAGTCTTCCCTTGATATTTGAGGAATCACCTGATCAAGCGTGAATATTTATTAATCACTTAAAAACCTATTCACATTCTTTATTCAAAACACTTAATAGAAATGAGAAAGCACACATTTAACTTATGCATTAAAATAACAACCAAATTAAATAACACACAAATTTAACTAACTCAAGCATATTTAATATCTAAGATGCCTAAATGCATGATTAAAGATGCAAACTAAATGAACTAATAGATTACTAAATGCATGACTTGTTTTAATGATGCATACTTAACTAATCATGAGAGTTACATAATGCATGTCATTATCTATGATGTGTACTTAATTATCACGAAAGTTATATAATACATGACTTTATTAAATGCAGATCACATAATACCTGTCATAATTAAAATATACAGATTAATAATGCAAGACATTAATTTAAAGATGCTAACATAAACTAAAAACTGCCAATATTAAAAACATGTCTTAAAACACAATAAAAATACGACAAACACATAATTAAATTAAAATTAAATAAATCTTAAAGTTGACAAATCCATCACTAAATTTGTCCAATTTAAATAATAAGCTTCATTTTACATTTGAGCACTTCTTGTTTGGGCCAATTTGAATATTTTCGAAATACATCATAGAATGATGTGATCGGAATCACATTAGAATCCTCAATCCATGCAGAACTGTCAAACCCCCCAACAATATCCGCACAGTGCCTAGCAGCATAAGCGCTTGTGTAAACTAGATTCCGTAGTTTCATTGGCTTCCTAGAAATTGAATAATTACATGGAAGTCAAACAATAATTAAAAAAATCACGATGGAGGATTAAAATTTTAAATTTTAAAAACATTAATAATGAAATTGAAAATTTTAAAAGTGGATGATCAAAATAAAATTTTCTTTTATATTCTTCGTGAAAATGAATGATTAAAATAAAATATTTATATTTTTTATATCCGTTTTACGATTCACACCGAAATAATAATGGAACATTTATTTCGATCCACACCGTTTCATTCTAACACGGGAAGGGTAAATGTTACAGTTTTCATTTAAGATACTTTTATCATACAGTTATGTGGGTACCTTCAATTTTCTGCCAAGTCTGTCAGATGTCAAAGATAGGCCCACACCTGTGGATTTAATTACTCATCCAAATTCTAACATATACTAATCCTTTGCTTCCTATTTATTATGGCTATGGGGAAAGGGTATTTGTCTTCTATAACAAATGACAAGATTAACACAAAATATCTTCCTTTTCCATCATACTTAATTTCAACAATCATCATCCTTGCCTTCCTTTCCCTATTCTTGGAAATTAAAAATGTGCATCAAATTTTACATCCAAAAATTAGCAACATAAACACTAAAAATCCTAAAGTTAATAATAATTAAACATGAATAAATAGATTATTTAACACATATGTATTACAATAATTAAACATGCAATAAAAAATAAATATTATAAATTTAAACTTGAAATTAAAGCGATAAATAAAAAATTCTTGTAAAAAATAATATCCCTTCAAAACAAGCAAAAAGAATTTGTTTTCCTTTCCTAAAAACAAGTCATGAGTAACTAAACAATTACCAATTGAAGTTAGTTTATTGCTAACTCATATACTAAAATATGGTAAAAAGAATAAATAAATACACAAATAGGATAAAGGTCTAATCTAATCCAAGTATAATTATATCTGCAAACAATCAGAAAAGGGGAAAGAATAATCCAAGTATAATTATATCTGCAAACAATCAGAAGAGGGGGAAGGAAGGAACATTTACCCATGATACATAACATCTATCAATGATACATGAGTATTAGATTAGTTGATATATATACAATGGATTATATTTAAATCATTCAAAGAAAAACAAAAACAAAACAAAAACAAAACAAAAAGAAGTAACGTTGTAAATGGAGTACCTTCATCAAATTCAACAGCAAAATACCACTGATATCATATATTCCCTTTCTCCCCCTCACTTCTTGGAGACTGATTTAAGTTGCAAACTTATAATTGCGTGATTCTTTACGAGAAATCTCATCATTTCCAGTGTAGATGTCGACTGAAACAAATGCCCAGAGAACGCCACCAAATTTCTGGCTTTTTGCTTCAACTACTGATTTTATTCACATTTAGGATGAACAAATGTTACTAGCATGCACCTCTGCAATTACACTTCACATAAACTTTCATCCACGTTGCCATCAAGCAAAGGCTTCCTACTAGTTATTCTGGGTGTAGAGACTTGTTGACTTCCATCATTAGACTTGTCAACGGCATGTAGGAAAACACCTGTCAGATAAACACCAATTATAAAACCTTCTGAAAAATAACCAATATATGAAAAGTTTAAGCTTTTTTTATCAAGGAATCATGCTGCATCTAGATTTTTCAGTGTAACACAACAGACAAATAATGTTCTATCCAAAACTAGTAATCCCCAGAAAAACTTCACCTTGAGATAATACAGAAAAAGTGTTGCATCATGATTAATTTCTCAGATGAGATGCTGCCCGACCGTTGTAGCACATAAACATAATTCTTAATCAAATAATAAGGGGAACATTTTATTAATCATCCCTTTGGACAAGTGATGTACAGTTAGTAGCTGAGTACATTGGTATGTTTCAAAGAGGCATAATTTAAAAAAGAACAAAATAAAGAATCTATCCGATCTTTTCCAGGAAACATTATCAAAAACTTATTTATTACTCACCTATAAACCATATTCCAGCAGCAAGAAAGAGAATAGAGGTCAAAATAAGTGCAGTGTCCCTCCAATTGTTAATATGATCCTGCTCGTCAATGACGCAATAAAAATTTAAGTCCATAGTGAAAATAGATAGGTTGAAGTTGGAAAGACATGTACTAATTCATAAGATCCCAATTTGAAAGAAATAAAAATATATTCAGATTCTTGCATCAAGTAATGCTACAAGAAGCAGGATTAGAAAAGCTAGGCAACTATAAAAGGTTGTGTTAAGAAATAAGCTAGGTAATAAGGCAAAGATAAGGTTGGCCATTAAACAGAACAGAACAGCTATCAGCAAGGGTCAAATTAGTTTTTCATAAACCTGTTTTAAATGAACAGAAACTATATATATGCAATTCATATGCTATTATAATTTCATTTAACTTATTCAACAATGAAATTAATGTGAGTTTCAAGGATCAAATTTTCAACCCACACTTTTAGCAGTATTTTTTACAATTGTTTGACAAAATATTGTGTTTGACAACAATTACAGGACAACTGCAAGGCATGCTAAATTCTTACAAGTTGAAAGTAATGTCAAAAACGAAGCACACTTCTAAAAGGTTGAAAGAATTTTCAAATATTGTGTTCAAAGTTAAAAAGGGCAAACAAAATTTTCGGAGAAAACAAATCAGAAAACAGCATACCAATGTAAATAAACAAGTCTACCACCCCAAATACATGCCTATACAAGCTCAGAAGTAAATGAACTCACCTGGAGAATCCCAACAAGTGGTGAGGAAGGTACATCGCCAAATATGTGAATCGATACAGTAGAGATTGCCATAGATAATGGTCTCAAACTCGGTCTTACACAATGTAGACATACATAATTAACTGGAGCCTGCAAAAACAATGTTTGGTGAGAAAGTAACACTGTAAATCAACAAAACTGGTAAAATGTTTGAATAATACTACTCCAAAATAATAAATATTGTTCCAGTGCTGATGAATTCACTACAGTGGCAAAAATGAACTAGAAAAGCTCCTTCTATTTCAAAGGAGGAAAATGCTAATGGTTCAATTTCAATAAACTAAAAAGCTATACGTGTTCAAAACAAGTGGGTAAGACTCGTTGGATAGATTCTAATTAAATCTTCCTCATAATGAGAGTTACGCCTGCAGAAATACAAATACATTATAATTTGGAGAAAAAACAAGATCATAAATCTAGCACACTCAAACGCCAAAAAGGAAAAATCTAGCTCACTCCATTGTTGTATTACCTGAGTTGCAAAAACAAGTAATTCACCCACAGCAAAAAGAACTATAAAACCATACAAGCTCCTGAGACAGAAAGCAGAGAAGCAAAATATTGCACCCAGAAATGTTGCACCTGAGAGAAGCTGTTATAGAAGCAAGGTAAGCCATATATAATGCAATAAAAGGAAACAAGAGAAGGAGACAGTTTCATATTATAACAGATAATAGTTAGTTTCATATGGAAGTAGGATAGAACTACCCAATTTTATGAAAATCACAACATATCTGTTTGTCTTTGTTTGCTGGTTAATTTGTTATTTTCTATAAGTTGCAGTGTGTTTGGGATTTCTCCTTAACTGTGTGGATTTAGAGAAGTAATATTGGAGGATAATTTCCATTAACAGAGTCCTATGTTCATCTTTTGTTTTATTACATCAGAGGCTTTATCAGGCAAACGAAGAATACCACTTATAGTTCAATTTTCTGAAAACCCTCTCCAGTTTATATCAACTTATTTTTCCAATCCATATGAAAGAAACCGAATAGCCTTTTTCTTATAAGCATGCCATTCACACCAAACATCATGAGAGCAACCCAAACTTAGAATAAAAGCATTAGATATTGTAGCACTCATGCAATCTAGGATGAAACCACCAGATAATGTTCCTAAATTTTTACAAGTATGTAAAATGAAACGATTCAGGCAGAACATCATCAAAGCAAAACAAACTCACAATAAAAGCATTAGATATTGTAGCACCCATGCGATCTAGGATGAAGCCACCAGATATTGTTCCTAAAATCCCACATACAATTGTAACCCCTCCAAACAACATATCTGCACTCTTCTGCAAATGGCACAACTTAAATGAGTACAACACCAAAAGGAAGGGCAGGGTGATTCTTTGTGATGCCAAAAGAAAATACTAAAAAGAAGACTTTAAAGGATAAGAATGCAATTTGGAAGAAACCGTACCATATGATAAATATTATAACCAGCCTTTGGCCCCCAATAAGAGTATGCTCCAATGACAAAGTTGTATGCAATGTAACCTGACAGACAAAATGTCAGTAAAGTAATATTTCACAAACCAAAGTAATACCATATGTAATAAATACAAGCTTCGCAGCAGTGACTTAATGTAAACAGAAACCACCAAATTTTTTATAGACTGTCTTAGAGATGGCAGGAGCAAAATTTAACTTGCAAAAGTTGTTGCAAAAATTGAAAAACTCGTAGCATTACAAGTGGATGTAGGGGGGGTCAAGAAAATACCAAAAACATTTACAACATAAACTTTGTCCACCAAAAGCACTTTCATGTCTTTTGCAAACCGAGAGAGCTGATTCAAAATGTTGTGCATGCTTACCGACCTGTGAATGAAAACAGAAACAATCAAGATATTGAATGAATGATAACTATCAAAGTACATGCCAAATGTTTCCACGCATCCATAGAATTAAATCCTTGAACAGATCTGCTTTTAACATCAGTAAAACAGGATAAGTTACAATTATTCCAAGGATACATGACCCATTTTGACAATTACATTGGATGTTGGTCAATTCCCCACTGCCAAGTGCAAGGATATCACAGATTAAGGATTCCTCCATCACAAGACTGATTATTTCCAGATTATATTTTACGATCTCCATGTTTCGTGCACTTTTCATGTGCCCAACTCTTCATAAGCTCCAAAGTCATAGCAGCCATTCCCACCTTTCAACTAGAGGCCTATTGGTAAGAAGACTGATAGAAACAAGATGGAGCAGAGTGATGACCCTAATGTGTCCAACATTCTTAATACAACTAGAATCCTAATGCTTTAGGTATTATAAATCCTTTCAATCTAGCTTAGTATATGACTTTCTCCCTTTCTTCAATAAATTTCTTATTGGGAAAAAGTATATAATATTTTGAAGAAGATTACCATCATGGATTGACGAACCTCTCACTGACATGAATAGACTAATGAATGATTTATAAGAAAGCATGGGTTGAAGAGCCACTTACTTGGAAGATTTACTCAATTCGTCACCAATGATACCATCACCTCCAACCAACGTACGACCATCTAGTTTTGATGCCTTTGAATCTGCAACTAAGATAAGTTGAAATTTGATAATAATAAAAAAAGGCACTTTAATGGTTGGCAAGCCGGCTTATTACAAGAAACATACAAACCTTTTTCTTTTTTAAAAGAAACTTACGAATGAACTTGATTTTAGTTGTATTTCTTTTCTTATTTATATTTTCCTAGAACCAACAAACCAAAGGTTTTAGTTGAGTTCTGTTTAGATTTTTAAACCAACAATTTTATCCCAGTTACAGTCAAAATCAACTTGATCAACACTTGAATTCTGTTAGCAAGAAGTTGAACCAATCCATCACAAAAAAAATCCATAGTAATTGCCAGTCCATACATTTGTAACATGATTACACATGTTTTATGCTGGTTTAAAGATTTGGTCAAATATGAAACGTTATTCACAGGAACAACAAGACAGAAGTGCTAGAACAGGAGTATGAAAAAAACTAAATATCTACGGATGATTACAAATACTAACATGACAGACAGTCCTGTATAAGTACCTTTAGAATGCAAAACAAAAGAAAAAGAGGAAATAAAAAGTTGCAGAACTTGTACGGCACACCAAGAGCGTAATTATAGAATCTAGAGAAGACCTTGCATTTGATCTGTCTTACTGGACAGACCAAGGATTGGCATCATAAAGGAAATCCCATTACTTCTATGTTTTGGCTACATCCCAATAGACATAGAAAAACTTCTTAGGTAAAACATTTGGATAATTAAAACATGAGTGACACATGATAAGACAAATATTTTACGTGAGAAGGGAAAAAATTTTCCTTTGAATTTTGTTTTTGCCTAATTATGCATAAGACTAGCTCCACTTATAAAGGGGAGGACCAGACACCTTTCTACTCTATCCAGTCTTGTTCAAACCTTTTACTTATGCATGGATATATATTCTGTTTAGCACCCTACCATTGAAAGCAACTTCAAACCAAATAGCAGAGCTAGTAATGAATTAATACCATAAGAAAACTATAAGAACACGTACCATCAGTTACAGAAGAAACTGTCTCCACAGATGCCAATGCTTTTTTGGATTCAACAGGAAAAAAACCTATGGTTGAAGTTCAGTGAAGTCAATAATTAAATTACCGTCGGATCATTAAAAAGAAAACGGAATGCAGGTGACACATCAAAATAATTACCTTTCAACTGCAAAGGTTTAACCAAAAAGCCAAAAACAGCGAATGGAAGCATCAACAATGCCTCTCCCCAGAATGCATAGCGCCAGTGGAATTGGCCCCCTACCTATATGATTAGCAAACACAGTTTGCACTTAATAT
The DNA here is from genome assembly GCA_039519145.1 of Kokia cookei. NCBI lineage: Eukaryota > Viridiplantae > Streptophyta > Magnoliopsida > Malvales > Malvaceae > Kokia > Kokia cookei. The sequence goes on from CM076908.1 coordinate 13,440,325, forward strand.
TAGACATCTTTGAGACATGCCTAGATAGCACAGATGAATCATATGAAGTACTTTGATCTAGGAGTATATATCACATCCTTAATGTAAAACTAAGATATAAAGTGCAAAATAAAGAAAGGGACATACAAACTTACATATCCACCATAAACATATCCAAGAGCAATTCCAGTAGGTATGCACATATAAAACATTGCAAGCCAAGCTGTTTTCTGGAGTATGACAGAGAATTAGTAAGATCGTGTAGTTCTGGCAGGAAGGTTGTATTCACAGCTCTAAATTCTAGAGTTGAAAAAGAAATAAAACAAATGAACCTGAGAAACAGGAGCATTGTCATCAATAAATGGAGCTGCAAGACTTATGAAAGAAGCTTCTCCAACACCAACCAGCCTAAAACATCAAGACCCAGCCATAATTTAAACATAGGCACACGCACATACAACTTGGCACAAGAAACTAATGAAGAAGGCATTGACATTGTTACACTTACATTCGACATATTGCAATAAACCAAAAGGAAAATGCACTAGCACATCCAGCTACAGACAAGGTCCAAACAGATAATCCAACTCCAATAAGCCTAAAAGGGTTGTAGCTGCAATTATAGAAATAAACTGACATTAAAATCCAAATTGACATGTTTATCATCAAATATAGTGCAATAACTCCAACATTGAAATGATGAACTCCAAAAATTAGTGCTGGTTTTTACATAGTATTTAAAGCGGCAGTTCTAATACCAAAATGGCACATTGAAAAACTTTAGTGCTATGTTTGGAAACATGAATTTGAAAATTTGGAATTCCTATATAATTTATGGAAATGAAATGAATATAATATGTATAAATTAATTAAGATTCAATGATTATATATTTCAAAGGTATAAAAAAACATGAATCTCAAAATTATAAATATAAATATAGGAATATTAAATTCATTAGTAAATAGACATCCAACAAATTCATGAGTTTGAAAAAAAAAATCATAAATGTTATATTTATACGTGTTATATCACAAAACTTATACTATGTTTGAAACCAAAATTCCAAAACACAACCTAGATGTTCTCCAAGTACAATGCAAAGAACCATCAAAGGAAATTTACCTCTTTGCTAAGGAAGCAAATATTGGAGATGCCACGAGAAGCCCAACCATGAATGCAGACGATAAGAGACCATCTTGAAAGTTAGTCAAGTCAAACTCTCCCCTGCAAGCAAAAATCATTCACAGTAACACAACTGAAGCTAATCATGCTAAAAAAAAAAATTACGATAGCTAAATTCATGCAGCAAAAGAGACGAATCGTTTGGAATAAAATCTTACTGAATTCCACTACCGGATTTGCAAATTCCCTTGTCATCACAAGTCGCACTACTCCCGTTAACACCATTACTCGCTATGGCTCCTCGATCCACATAATTTATCATGTTAATCACACAAAATATAATCAACAACCTACAAGAAAAAAAAAACAATATAAGTTAGGAATTAGCATCTTTATCCAAAGAAGTCGACTAAAAAAAGCTATAGGTTCACCTAACTTCTCTTTTATCAACCCTAATTTTAGAAAGAATGAAGCTCGGCAAGCAATAAAAATTCAGAAAAAAGTGAAAGAAACAAGCATAATTTCAGGGAGCATTCAAAAAACAAGGTTAAAGTTGATTTTTTAAAGAAAGAAATTTTACCGTTTGGGAGTGAACCAGGAAGGAGGAGAAGAATCTATAGAGGAGGAGGGAGGAACCATTTCTGCTGGTGGAAGGTTTGATGGTTGAGATCAGGTTTGGTTTTCCTCTGCTTTTGGAGGAGCTGAAGAAGGTGACGACACTAAAACTTGACCTTGTTTTAAAAAATAATTGTCCTTAGGTTGGGTTGGTTACGCAACCATGACCGTGCCGCCTACTTCCCTCTTAGGTTTCATAATTCGTCAATGTAAAATATATCCGAATATTCGGAGGAGAGATTCACTGTAAAATGGATTTCATCTTTTTATCTTTCCAAATTTTGATATTAACGACAATAGTTGTGCATTTTGAGTTTATTAAAAATTCAAATCAGATGCATAAAACCAAATTATTCAAATTAATAATATGAAAAATTCAAAATACATAAAATTACTTGAATCTAATCTTATCCCCGAAGAGAAATAAAGAATTAAGAGTAAAGGAGGGCCCCAAAGAGAAAATGCAGTGCATTTCATGGATAGAAGACAGCACTAAGACCTCACTTGACCCAATTCTTTAACGAGGGATTTTCTCTTCTTTTCTAAATCAAGTTCGGGAGAGGATCTGTTTAGAAATTATAGGACAGTTTTAAATCAATAAATTAATTATAATCTGATCAATTTAATCATCAATATTACAGTACGATCTCAAATTGGATGATGAAAAAAATGATAATTTGAATTTTATTTATAAATATAAAAAAAACTTTTGAAGAGTATTCCAGGTTGTAAGAAATCACAGGCAACCTTTAAAGTTGACCAACCAATGGAGAAAAAGTAAAGTAGAGGAACTTACAAAAGTTAATGTACAGCCAATTAACACAGATTCTATATAGAGTAAGAGAGCAATTCATTCTGTAATTTTCACTTTTTTCTATTTTTAATACTCTTTTTTCTGCCAAAAACAATTGATGTAATGATTATCAATTCCTATAGGGTCAGAAAGAAATGTTTCTTAAAACTTGCTGCAGTTATAATTTTATTGTTTATATTAAAATATTATTTATTTATTTATTAATTTTTTGAAAAAAATATTCATTAAAAATGTAAATATAATATAATATAAATTTTTATTTATCAATTTTTGGTATTTGATTTAAAATAAAGGGTTTAAAAAGTGTTTTCTTATCATTATTTATATTAAAACCTGATTATAACTTAATTTCAATTGAATTATAAAAGCGATTTATTGTTTTATAATTCATATATGATATATTAGAATATTATCAACACATACAATTGAATATCAAATTGCCATAAAATACTTAATTCATTATTGATTGTCAAATTTACAGAACACATTATTTAATTTTAGAGTTTTGCATGTCTTAATAATTCATTGATCACATTTAGCATATTTAAAACAAATCTTAAATTAGAAAAATTCTAAAAGTATTCTAATACACTCAAAAGTGAAGTCAAAATTTCTTTTGAGTGAGATTAAATTATATATTTTTACGATAGTAAAAATATAATTTTATCATTTTAATAATTTATATTTTTATAATTTTTAAAAAATTAAATCAAATTTTTATCATTTTTAATATTAAAATACAATTTTATCTTTACTAATTAAAAAATTTATAAATTATAAAAAAATAAAAAAAAACCTTCCATTTAAAAAAAGCCAGTACCATGTTACTTTATATATCATATAATTTACTGAACCTATGATAAAAAAAATTTTGACCGGCTATTGCTGTATTGACAACTCCAATATTAGGGCTGCGTAATAATAATTTAATCACATTTAAAATTTTTAGCTAATGATATATCAATAATTGAGTTACTATTCAATTAATTAATTTATATATTTAGGGTTTTAAAATTTTTCTCTACGTCGCTTTATTATTTCTTTTTTGATTAGTCGGCGACGATGTTAGTTTTAACGTTAGTCGTCGATCGTCGGTATTCCTTCCCATAATTTTTATATTCAATTATTATATTTTTTTATATTTTGGTTTTCTTTTAGTTTTTTTTGCCTTTGTGGCATGTTTTTTCTCTGCCTTATGGCTTGCTTTTCTTATGTCTTGTGGCACGTTTTCGTCTATCTTTGTGATATATTTACGTTCTTGAATAGTTTTCTCATAATGCTCGACTCTGATTTGCGGTTATCGGTGGTCTTACAGTAGTTTGATCCCTTTTTGTGGTTCGTTTGCCGATGCAGTCAGATCTGTTTTGTGAAGCAGCCTACAAGATTGTTGGTTTCGCTCACCACTCCTACTTCGATCATTAAGCGTGTAGGTAGATAGAGACAAAGAGTTTTGTTTCCTGCTTCCTTTCTACAGTGTTTCATCTCATCCCTATCCTTGCAACTCAATAAATGTGTTTTGTTGGTCTGATATTACATTTTAATTTCGTTTGGAATGTTTCTCTATTTTAATTTTTAATAAATTCAGCCGATATATTATTCAAAAAAAAACTTTTAGCTAATATTGATTACCATAAAATGGGCATTAAGCGTATAATGAGTATTTCATCTTTAATGCATTTAAGTGTTCCCTTAAGTTGGCATTTTTCATGAAGCTTAATTTCGAGTGCAAAGTTTTAATAGACAACGTTACTAATGTGACTCGAACTCAAGTTACATATAAGATTGTAAGTATCTTGACTATCAAGTCAACATATGAGATTTCATAAAACTTAATTTTAATAAAGCATCAACAACGTCACTTTTGTACATATAATGAATTGAATCCCAATCCCAACTTCTTCAAAGAGTTTCTTTGTTAATTATTTCAACTCGCTGAACAGGGGCGTAGTTAGGGGATTAGCCCTAAAATAAAAAATTATTCATTTAGACTCTTTAAAAATTTTAAAATTTTAAATTAATAAAAGTAAAATTACATTTTAACCAATAATAAAAATTTAATTTTATCCTTTAAAAATTATAAAAATATAAATTATTAAAAATTTTAATTTAATTTCCACTCCCTAATTTTTTTTTTTTTTAACTTTGCTGCTGAAAATATAATAATCGCTTTAGTTTTGGGTATAAGTGTTGTAATTTTGCTCTTGAAATTGCACAATTATAGCAGTCAATTTTCGGTGCTGATGTATATTTTAAACAATTAGGTGAATGCACTGATCTTTTCAAAACGTCACTGTTGATATTGTTTTATGGAAAGATCATGTTTTTCAATATAGATGGGAAGTTACATATTTTAATACGGAGACGTTGGAAATTTATGTAAGGTCTTAATATAGTAATAGTTTGATTTATGCATTTTGGTAAATAATATTAAAATATATATTATTTTAATAAATTTCTTTTAAAAAGAATAGAACAAATTGATGATGTCTTATTAGTTCTCATCGAAGAGTGAATGGTTTAAACTTAATATTGATGGGACAATATTGTTAAGTAATCGATAAGCAATAATTGGAAGTGCTTTCAGTGATGTAGATGGGAATTGGGTATGTGATTTTTTTATGAGAATAGACAAGAATAATATTTTCAAAGTGGAAGCGAGAGTTGTGTTAGAGGGTTTGCATTTTGCATGGGGAAAATGATTGTGATAGGTTGAGATCGAATGTGATAATGCACTTTTAATGAAATCATTGCTGGTTGGTGGATCTGTCAATAGCAGAATGATAGAGCTACGTTTGATTCATGGTATCCTTAATCGTAAATGGAATATACGCATTCACCATATTATCTGATCCTTCAAGCCTAGTCATTTTTTTAAGAACCTTCAATTTCGATCCAAGAACTTCTATTAGCTAATAAAAAAGTTTTCATAGTTTCTAGGATGTGTATTTTTTTATAATCATTTTATGTTATTCTTTAAAAAAAAAAGAACAGACTATTATTGTGGAAAACATTATTTTTATATAAAATATTTGGAATTTAAAAAAAAAAATATTATAATGAATTTATTTAATAGGTGTTGAATTCAGAAGGATTAGACATTAATTGCAAGTAAATGAATTTGCCATTTAGTAATGTAACAACTATGCTACATTAAAGAGGAAATTTTTCTTAAACAAATTGTTGCTCAAGTAGCCAAGAGTTAAAAAAATAGAGAAATTGTTTTACAAAATTCAAAATCTCTTAAAAATATTTTAAAAGAAACATTTTTTCAATAAGTATATTCACAAATTACAACACAAAAACATTCTTACAATATTTTATAAACCCAAACTCTAAAAATTTTTAGACCAAGAGATACGGTTGAAAACTCAAACTCTCCAAAAAAAAAAAAAAAAAAAAAAAAAAAACCCAACCACATTTATCATCAAAACAGACTACCACCCATATTTTACATACTGAGACAATCAAATAACTTGGTACAATGTTTTTTTATCAGCAATCAACATATGAAATATTTTTGGCTCACATATATTTTAAGTATGACATTCAATTCAAATTCCCAAATTCATTTAAAAAATGATTGAATTGATATGGATCATCTTTTTTTTATATCCTATCGGCCAAAATTTAAAATTTATGATTCAAGTTCTTTGATAAATTTCATTTAGAATCAGACCAAAAACACATATACAAAACAATCTATTTCTTTTCAAATTTGTATATTTCTTGGATTTTAACAAGCTTTCTGTTCATTTTTTTATGCTAATTATTTTTCCATACTATATTTGTGATGCATAATTTTGAACAACTATTTATATGTTCATATTCGTGATATTATTTTTGTTCAAATTATTATAAATTTATAAGTTTTTATGTTAATAAATTATTTATATATATTAATGCTTTTTTACATTTGTATCATGCTCATGTTATTTTTCGTGTTTTAGTTTAATTAACTTTTCTTGCTATGTTTATACCGTATATCAATTCATGTCAATCTTGAGAGAATTTTGTGTTTTTTCATAATAGGTGTTAATTTTTGCTCTTAAAGTGTTATAAATTAATATAAAATTTTATATATACATAATGATTTTTTTTATATTGATTATGGCACGCTCAATAATTTATGTATTCATGTCTTGTTTATGTTATTTTTATTTGTCTATTGCATTTAATTTTTTTATATTATATTTATATCATATCTAAAATTTGTCTTATATATGTACATTAATTGAATAAATTATTTCAATTTCATATATATTGTGAACATTAGTTTTATATTTTTAATATATTTATTTTTTTGAGAGATTGAATATATCTATTTGTACATTAATAAATCGAAACATATACAATAATAATAATAATAATAATAACCATGAATCGTCTGTTACTCTTCAATAAGAGATTATATAAAATTGTGATTTTACGTCATCCTTATTCCTTTCCAATCGAATAATGATAAATCATATTTTCCCTTCGATTGAAAAAGGATAAAGATGACTTGGAATTACAATTTCATAACATCCTTTCCCGTTACTCTTATCTCATAAAGATTGGGCTACATCTAAAATCGAGTATGAATAGAAACAATTTTACATCTTTATACTAGGGCCGAAGTCTTATTTTCTGTGACATTGAATCATTGGCTTCTTCATTAAAATTAAAAGATTGGACCAGCTGCACGGATCTCCTCAGTTAGCTTGTTGTCCTCTCCAATCTTATATTCCGTGAAGGTCTCAAAGTTGTTCTTGAATAGGCCAGCTAATTTCAACAACGTCTTCTTGTATGCCTCCTTGTCAGCCCACTGCCATCAATGAAACCAATTTCATTAAAAATTTCGACTAAAGTTCAAGTAACCTACTCGGAAAACAGCTTGGCGAACACTAGCTTACTGTGTTTTCCGGACGCAGGATTTCTTTAGGCACTCCCTCAATCTCATTGGGGATCTCTAAACCGAACACCTCAGTTTTCTCGTAAGTTGCTTTCAAGAGGCTACCAGAGTGAATGGCATCGATGATTTTTCGAGTGTACGGTAAGTTTATACGGTTTCCAGACCCATAGCTGCCGAAAAAAGAAACCAATATTCATTGATGGATTCAACTTATCCAAGGAAAAAAAAGTTAAAAATGTTACGATTGGAAAACTGATTATCAATGGTCAGCATTTACCTTCCACCACACCAGCCAGTGTTGACAAGCCATCCTGTTGCCCCATACTTCTGCATTTTCTCAGCAAGCATGGCTGCATACGTAGTTGGATGTAACATGAGAAATGCCGCACCAAAACAAGCTGAGAATGTTGCTGTTGGCTCCTCAATACCATCTACGGTTCCGGCGACCTATATGGATCATCAACCAAGTTCATTCGAATGATGAAAGGAGGACATGGAAAGCAAATTTTAGGTAGGACATGGAAAATGTACCAGAGCAGTGTAGCCACTAATGAAATGGTACATGGTTTGTGCCAGACTTAGCTTGCTCACAGGTGGAAGAACACCAAAGGCGTCGCATGCCAAAAGAATGACGTTCTTAGGGTGCGGACCAAAGCATGGTATCTTGGCATTTGGAATGAATTCGATGGGGTAAGCAGCTCGAGTGTTCTCTGCAAAGAGAGAAAATAATATTAAAGGTTAACATGTCTAAGAATGATTCATTTCCAGCATATTTCCCATCTTCCATGCCATCCTGAATTCATGGCTATCTAGATAAGTTATTGAGTTAGGGTACTTGTGATGCATACAAGACTCCTAGGTTGTTTGATAATGTAATATTACCTGTAACTGATTTGTCAGAATAATCCACTTCTCTTGTATGTTCATCAAATACAACGTTTTCCAACACTGCAGAAACAAAAGGGGGTAAAAACATCAAGCTGAGAACTATGATGGTAGTCTAGGTTAAATGATCCAAGAACAAAGAAGACAGAGTTTCACCAGTGCCAAACTTAATGGCATTCCAGATATCAGGTTCCTTCTCCTTTGAAAGATCAATGCACTTGGCATAGCAACCACCTTCGATGTTCGACACACAATCGTCACTCCAGCAGTGCTCGTCGTCTCCAATCAGAAACCTATTGTGGTCAGTTGACAGTGTAGTCTTCCCGGTACCTGTTAGGAAAATTATTGAAGAAACGGAACTTATCAGCAACAATGCAAAACCGAGGTAAAAAAAAAGGAAAAAAAATGCATGTAAGGCTTCAAAGGACAAAGTAAGAGGGAACATATCTGTTTGTGGACTAGCACAACGGTGGCAACCTTTTGATCAGATGATACTATACCTGAGAGTCCAAAGAAGAGAGCAAGATCTCCATCTTTCCCCATATTGCAGCCTGAATGTAAGGATAGGATATGACGCTTAGGCATGAGATAATGCATGAGACTAAAAAGACCCTTCTTCATTTCCCCAGCGTATTGGGTGCCGAGGATGACCATTTCCTTCCTATTAAGATTAATGTCTATGCTAGTGGAGGATGTCATGTAGTGTGTATAACGATTACATGGGAACTGTCCAGCATTGTATATGGTGAAGTCCGGCGTACCGAAATTCTCGAGCTCTTCTGGAGTGGGTCGGATACACCTGCAACCCACCCAATTATCCAATTGTAACCTAAGCTTTACCATATGCCTCCATGGATATAGAGGCTTCATCAATATTAAATTGTTATTGCTTTACTTACATATTATGCATGAACAATGAATGATAGGCTCTACAAGAGACAATTCTGACTTTGATTCTGTTCTTTGGATCCCAGTTCAGGAATTGATCATTCACAAAAACCTGGAAAATCATTTAAAAAATTTTAATATAGAAGAAATGAATAGAACTCCCAGCATACTACATAAATAAAACAAAAAGTTCACCTTGTCTAGAGAATTTAAGTAATCCACAGCTCTTTCTCTGTTCACCATGAAGGTATGCTCGTCCATTTCAATGTTGGGTGAGCCCCTGTCCTCCCATTTATTAGTTTCTACTATCATTCACCATCCACAAAGATTTAAATTACAACTGTAGACGTATTGTGTTATATTTATTTCGATTGCAAACTTTTTACATTTAACAAAATAACAATGGTGTAATTTAAATTCGTGTTTTCGAAATAGAAATAAAGTAGGATTGGATTATGTAGACTTACTTTCCCCACCAAAGCTCATCTTGGGTGATGTCATCAATAACAACTCTCTTATCTCTGGGAGAGCGCCCGGTCTTGGCTCCAGACAGGGTGGCTAATGCACCAGTGGATGCAAGGAAAGATCCTTTCTCATATTTTAAGGCCTGCTCATACAACTCTGCACCAATACAAACAATGATGATGGAGTAGAAAAGGGTTTAATGAGGAATGGTTTGGTTTGTGTTATGTTTATATTATACCTCCAGGAGAGAGGTTGTAGAGGACATGGGTGAATTTGAGGGAACTGTCACTGACACTGATGACTGGTGCCTCTATATGGTGGTCCGACACATGCGAAACCGCCTGATAATTCCCGCCTCCTGGGTCACCTCTTATCACCTTTGGCCCCGTCCCTCTAGTCAGTGACGCCAAAGATGCACTGCCAAGAATGCACACATATTTTAAACAAAATGAGACTCAAAGTGGTGCATGGTGCAGGTGTACCTGATGGACTGGAGTTGTTGTCTCTGGCGTTCATCCTCGGACAAGTTAGCGAAGGCACCGACGGTCCCTTGGAGAGGCGTGTTAGGCGTAGATCTCTTCCTTTGTAAAGAGTGAAGCTCTTCAATCGTCTGTGCCTTCACGGTTCCAGCACTATCATTGGGTATCCCCTTTGCCTTCTCCGTCAGTATACTCTTCAATGGAGTCCTTGGCGTCGTAACTCCCGTTCCGTTTGCTGCCATTTCTTCTTTCCGAAATATCACGATAAATTGGAAAACAATTATAAACTTTGTTTTTTTTTTCTTATTTTGTACAATTATCCACAATAATCTCCCTAGTTTATATAGTGAAGAAACAACAACGTTGTTTTAGCCGATTTTGATGTTGTTTAAAAAAGAAAAAGAACCCGAGAAGACAAGACTCTGTCTTGATATAAAGTTTTGAATATTTCTGTCTTTTTCTTTATCAATACTGCCCGTAAAAAAATGTAACAACTCGGACTTTGCCCAATCCAACCCTGCTTTGTCTCTAAAAAACATGCAGGTCATATCCGTACCAGAGATTCAGAGGGTTGGTCATGAATAAAAGAAAGAATTTAACTTTGTTAAGCCTATTTCTTATTCTCCGCCGATGATCTGTTGAAGAGGTAAGAGGAAATAACCGAGAGGTCAGGTTGTAGAAAAGGAAACAGGAAATGTGGCTCTTCTAAACAGAAAGAACCTGGATTGGCAGTCAAATGAGCCACTTCATTCCTCTTCTGATTTACACGCCTGAAAATAGACCCCAAGCACTCCAATCACCTCCAAAGAGAGCCTCTTGGAAATGCAAATCAGGTAGCCCCAAGAGATTTTGGGAGTAGATCAAGGTTTTTTAAGGGATGGCATGGTTGAATTCCCTTGAATTTGAAAAACAAAACTTTTTAAATTAAATTATGCCGATAAATTAGTAATTTTATGAGTTTTAAAATTGACAATTAAAACTAAATCTAACAAGAGGTATTACTTTCGCCTTGATACGTTTATAATATACTTAGTATTCTCAAATAAAAATTTATTCATGTATATACAAATACAAAATATACAATAATCTAAAGCGGAAAGAAATATGTATACATATGAACGGAATAAAGATACAAAGTACGTGATTTTCCAAAGGTTAGAAAGCTTTTTAAAATTCAAAATTTTAGTTTTAAATTTTGGATAAACTATCTAAATACTCATTTTTGTTTAACTCGTGTTACATTTTAGTCATTTATATTTGAAATATTATGTTTTAGTCACTTACGTTATTGCATTGTAACATTTTAGTTACTGAGCCGTTAATTGTCGTTAACGGTGGAATGGTAAGCTGACACGACACATTAAATCATCATTCCAAACAAAAAATTAGGTTTCATTTTGAGCAATTTAATTTTTTCTTTCATGTTCTTTCAACTTTTTTTTTTTTTTCATTCTATTTTGCTTCTCCCTCTGTTTTCTTTCTTTCTTTCTCCATTCCTTTTAACGTAGTTTTTCTATGTTTTTCATTTGTTAAAACTAATCCCTATACTTTTATTTTTTTGAATAATTTAATTTTTTCGAGTGAGACGAGCTTGTGGACTAATTTTAACAAATGAAAAACATAAAAAAACTATGTTAAAATAAATGAAGAAGGGAGGAAAACATAGAGAGAAGTAGAAGTAAAAAAGAATGAAAAATAAAGAAAGAAAAAGGAAAGTTAAAAGAACATAAAAATAAAAAATTAAATTGCTCAAAAATGAAAAAAAATATAGGGACCAATTGTAGAATTTAACCTAAATTTTTTGTTGGAAATAGTGATTTAACGTGTCATGTTAGTTTACCGTTACACCGTTAATGACAATTAACGACTCAGTGACTAAAATGTTACAACATAATAACGTAAGTGACTAAAATGTAACATTTTAAATATAGGTGACTAAAATGTAATCTGAAAAAAAATAAAAATGATTATTTTTACAATTTACCCTTAAATTTTTGAATTAGTGAACGTTCCATTTTGTAGTTACATTGTGTTTATTTGCATTTTTAATTATGGTTGATTTCACAAAGAGTCATAAGCCAATTTCCATGTATTATAAATAGATTTTCTTTAGATTTTGAAAGTAATTAGTTTATATTTTATTACGTATATAAATTATTTAAAATATAATATATTTTGTAATATTTTGAATATATTACATGATTTAATATTGTGAAATAATTTTATTAAGATCAAACACTTAAAATATACAAATATAAAATTACTGTTAAAGAATTTTGATTTATACAAAACAGTGATTAAAGCTTTTGTTAGATATTCGTTTGACATGAATTCAAACTTTGTTATCCTCAACCCGATATTAATAAAAAAGTGAACACTATATTAAATTGTGGACAAATAAAATTTAATTTATAAACAAAAATAAAATAAATTATAGCATTTGATTGTAACTACTAAAAAAATTCAAGTATTAAATTTTTTTTAATGATATATTCATTATTTTCCTTAAAGATAAAATAAATTATGGTTAAACCAATAAAATAAGAAATACACAAAATGATATATATATAAATATTTGTACTATCTTACATACAAGTACATATCCATTTAGTAGGTGTGAGGAAGGTTTTTTTTTTTTTTTTTTTTTTTTTTTTTTAACTTCTTAATTAGATTGGATTCTACACAAAGGTGGATTTAGGAGGTTGACAGAGCTTCAGCCTCTTTTAAAATGAAAATTTTATCATTTTAATTTTTTTTAAATTTTAAATTAACAAATTAAAATTAGACTTTGATTTTTTTAAAAATAATAAAAATTTGATTTAATTTTTTAAAAATTATAAAAATATAAACAATTTAATTTCGACATCATAAAATATTTTTCTGGCTTCACTCCTGATTCTACAATCACATTCTGGATGGTTGATGACCTTGGTAGGGAAGATTTCCCAAAATGAAAATATGTGTATTAAATAATATCTTTGATAATATGTCATAGGTTGTTTTAGAATAATTTTTAAAATATATTTGTCATTATTTTAATTAATCCATTGAATAATTTATTATTTTAAAAATTAACCTAAAATATCCATTTTTAAAAAATAATTTATATAGTTAAAAATTAGAAATAATTGATACTTCTAAACTTTTGTTCAAATTTTTAATTAATTAAATGTTTTCATTTGTTAAATGTTTGCAAGTTTTGAAGATTTTGTAGTTTACCATTTTGGTGTTATAAGCTAATGGTGGTGATTTATGTAATTATATCTATAATCAATATAGTCATTGTATTACATAATATTTAGAATAAGAAAATTTTATTAAAACAAAAATAACTTAATACATTAATATGATTGAAGCAAAATAAATATATTAATTATAAATTTAAAGCTTAATATTTTGAATCATTTGAATAGCCCATTTCTTGCTTCATTATGTAAATTTGATTGTGATTCTATCAATAATAAAAATAAGATATAATGATTAGATAAAATTATCAGTTACAATCTTATACCATTTACAATTCAAACCTAACCTCAATACATATAACAATTTCCACATTCCAACCATTTAAACCATTTGCCATTTACATGATAACATTAACATTCTAATGGCTTAAGTTTCAAAATGTCATTTACCAATTTAAGGATTCAAACAAATATATATATGATAGGATCGATTGAAATTCAGGTACATGTCATATATCAAAATGTAAAGGGACTATACAAACTCTACAGAGTCTAGGGTTGCAGATTGGATGTTGAATCACTTCTTAGGACTTCGAGGTCTATCAATACTTGCGCACAGAAATAAACAAACTGTATGCTGAGTGATAAAGCTCAATGGTACTTTCATGATTCAAGTCAATTAAACATTTACAATATCATGTATAAACTCAATCCGTGTAACATCTAATTTCAACCAATATAATTAGCATTTATATATCCAATACCAAAATTATGCACAATCACATTTAACCAAATTTACGTACATATATTAGGTCATAGTGTAGCAACTCCCTCGCCTACGAAAATCCCTATCTCAGTTAGGAGAAGACGAGGAACTAATTCCTCTAACCCTTTTACCAGCAACACGGATCTTAGTGAGTTTTTTATCCAAACCCAGAGCTTGTTCGAGCATTCTGGTTTAGTCGGCCAAATCATCAAATAACTGAACTCAAAGTGGATTCAATAGTACTCTAATCTCATCATGCATGCCGTTAAGAAATCTTTTACAACTTTCTTTCTTTGTCAGCACCATTTCCAAAGCATAAAAGCTCAAACCAAAAAACTCACTCGTAATTCGACATAGATAATTATTTATATAATTTATTTAAAAATTTAGATTAATTTAAATATTAAATATTTAAAAGATATATAAAAAATTAGATTAATTTAAATTTTATATATCATTATATTAAATTATTTAAATATCAGATATTATTATATTTAAAATCTTAAAATATTTTATGTATCACTAAATTTACAAAATTATTTATTAGTTACATATAAAGTATTTAAAATGTATATTTCATGTGTAATGATATTAAGTTATTTAAATATTATATAAATTAATTTATTTTTTAATTTTTTATATCAAGTATAAAATGAATATTTTAACTTTTCTCTGCAAATTTTAATAGCAATGTCAAACATTTATGTCGAAGCCATTTTTTGAAAAAACAAAAACTATCTTTTTTTTATATTTTAGAAAATGAAAATGGAGTCGTCACCAATAATTTTTTAAAACAGGTGTAATTGAGTCGCCTCTCGAGATTTTTAAAAAAAAATCATTAAAATAATTTTGGTCTTTAAAACCATAAAATGAGTTCGGGAGTCGGTTACGCATAAAGAAGGATTAGCACTCTTACACGCTCAAAATTAGTACTTAATCGATTATTCAAAATCTTATTTGTTGAAAATTAAAAAATTCGAGAAAAATTTAAATCTCAATCTTTAAATGCATGAATATCATATTTATTCTATTTTGAAAATAAATTTTGTTTTCGAAGAAAGCTCGTTATTTCGAATTAATCGAGAAAAAAAGTCACATCCAGTAAGTTAAGACATAACAATTCGAATATTAAAAATAACGAGCTTTTCAAAAAATCTCGTATTTAAATTTTTAAAAGGATATTCAATTATCCCCGTTCAAAGAAAAAAAATGACATCCAGTGAGTTAGGGCATGATTCTTTCAAATTCCCAAAACAAAAAAATATTGTCTTGATTTATTAAAACAATTTTTGTATTTTAAAAAACAAATTACCATGTTATGTAAAAAATATGCACATAATTTATAGGTATAAATAATAAGAAATCAATATATACATAAAATACAATAAGATTATAAATCGAGTAAATAAATAACTAAATGAATGAATAAATAAAGAAACAAACAAATAAAACAATATACATATGCATATAAAAGGGATTAATAAAAAAAAGATAAACAAGAAAAATTAAAAGCATGTAATATACATATAGGATAAAATAAAAAAAATTACATTAAAACTGCGTCACATTTGAATTTTTGAAAAGTTCAAGGGTCAAATTTGAATTTTTAGAAGGTTCGGGGGTCAAATTCAATTTTTTGGAAAGTTTAAGGGTTAAATTTGAATTTTTAAAAAGTTCGAGGGTAAAACTTAGATTTTTAGAAAGTTAAGGGATCAAAACATAATTTTAAAATAAAGTAAAGGCTTCACAAGCAATAAACCTAAAATCCTGACACATGGCAACCCCTAGATACTTTTGGGTCAAGGACTAAATTGAAAACTAAGTGAAATTGTAAGGTCAAATTAAAAATAACAAAAAAAGGCAAAAAAACTTGATTGAAACGATTTTTAAAAAAAAAAAGGACCCAATGAGAAATTTGTCCAATTTTAAAAAAAAAAAGCAGGAATCCCTCCCCCCCCCCAAATGGCAAGCAGGAATTCCTTCCCCCCCCCCCCAAATGGCCCCATTTCACTAGGGTTATAAAACTCATTTTTTCTTCTAAAATTTCATTTTGCCCATTTCTTTTCTTTTTAAAAAACAAACTCATTTCTTTTTCTCTCAAAATCAAAATTTTCCTTCTTTTTCTCTTTAGGCCGATTGGCCAAAATGGATGGGGAGCCTTCCGCCATTCGTCCCACTGTCACTGTCATCGTCGACCACCGTCCATGATGGTCGAATTTCGACAAAAAAACCCCAATGTTTTCGACCCCACGAACCTAGATTTGGCCTCCTTTTCACCAAAATCGACTCCGATGAGCCTCCGACGGATAGACACGACGAGGGTGGAGATGGAACGACATCGATGGTAAAAATCGAGTCCCTTTTCTTTTCTTTTCTTTTTTTTTTTGCTTTCGAAAAAAAATAGAAAAACAAAGAAATTATTTGTGCCAAGATTTTGAAAAAAAAAACAATGAAGGTACCTTGCTTGACTGAAATTTGTGAATACTTGCTCGTATTTTGGTTGCTAAAAATGCCTCTTTCAATTGATTTTTTTTTTTTGTGATTTTTTCTGTATCTAATACATATTTTTGATGGATTTTTATAACCCTTTTTTATATTTTTTTTTTTTGGATTTTTCAAAATGAATTGTGCAAATTGTGAAGATTTGGGTTTGAGAGTGGCATCCGAGGGTGGTGACGGTGGCTACATGGAGGGTTAACGATGGTGGCGACAGCAGATTTGCTAGCGTTAGGGTTTCCTTTGCTTTGATTAAGTTTGGGATTGGGCTTGTAACTTAGGCTTAGGTAATTAGTTTGGGTTTGAGTTTTAATTTTTGTGAATGAGTTTTTAGTTTAATATTTGGATTTGTATTTGTTTAATTTTATTTATGTATTTTATTTTTATTTATCTATCTACTTATAAATAAATACAAATGAAAAATAAATAAATAAAATTAAAACAGAATTGGGCCTTTGCAAATGGGTTTAAACTTGTTTTGGGTATTTTATTTTATTTTATATTTTATTTATTTACTTATATTTATAAAATGAAAAACAAAATAAAAATACAAAATAAACAAAATTGAGTTTTGTAAAGGGGTCTTTTAATTTTGGTTTAATTTTCATTTTTATTTATTTATAAAATAAATAAAAATAAAAATAAAACAAAATTTGGTTTTAAAAACAAATGACATTGAGCTTTAATTTGGCCCGGACGAAATTGGGCTTATACAGTTACCCCTCTTTACTCGTTGTCGTGTAACGAGAACAGAGCAAAGAAAAAGAAGACCAGTTTCGTCCGATCCTACTGAATTTCGTCTTTTGATGTTTCTTATCTTAAGGCACCCGTCCTTTCACTTCATTAACTGCTTTATTCTATCGTATCCGCTTCACTACAACCTCAAGAAGATAAAATATAATGTTATAGCTTTATCCTGCTCCCCTCCATCTTTAAGGAGATAGGATTTGCTAATGTAGTCTCCATCCAACCTATTGGATATAGGATTTGATGTTGTAACTTCATCTTGCTCCACTGCAACTTCAGGGGGATAAAGATTAGCTTTCATGACTTTAATCCGACCCACTGCAACTTCAGAGGTATAGGATTTGTTCTTGTAACTTCATTTTGCTTTACTTCAACTTCAGAGAGATAAGGATTTGCCTTTGTAGTTTCACTTTATTTCTTTACAACTTCAGTGAAGATTGAGGTCTACTATTGTGAGTTTTAATCTGCCCCTCTACAACTTTAAGGGTAAAATATTTGCTTTTATAGCTTTAATTTACCCTTTTATAGCTTTTGGGGTAAAAGATTGGATTGCTTCAATCTGCCCCATGATCGGGGTAAAGGATTGGATGGTCCTTCAATTTTCCCTCTGGTTAGGATAAAAAATTGGATGGTATTCAATTTGCCTTCTGATTAGGGTAAAATATTGGATGGTCTTCAATCTGCCTCATGGTCGGGGTAAGAGATCGGATGATCCTTCAATCTTCCTTCCGATTAGAGTAAACTATTGGATGATCTTCAATCTGCCCTTTGATTAGGGTAAAAGATTGGATGATATTCAATTTGCCTCATGGTCGAGGTAAAAGATTGGATGTGGTGACTTTGCTCCATTCTATTGTAATTTCAGGGAGATTGAAGTTCGTTACTTGTTTTAATCCGCCCTTTTATAACTTTAAGGATATAGGATTCGTCGTTCTATCGCCATTCTCTGAGGATATGACCTGTAGAACTTGTTTTATGGGCCTCTATCTAAGTCATGTAACTAGGATGTCATGATTTGAATTAATCAAATGCTCCTATCTAAATGCGCATGAATGATGCTGATATGCATGCAAAGATGTCATATTTAAAATGGTTTTTTATTGTTTTAGTCCTTAGGTTGTCACTGATTGTTTTTTGCCTAAGTTCTAACATTGATGTGTCACCATGCTTCAAGTCTGGTGTTCTTGATATGAAATTCGAATAGGTAATCATAAGAAAAACTTATTCATTTCAGGATCCCTTCAACCCTCATATTCGGTTATTTCCGACTAATGGTCCTATTTCAGGTCCCTATATTATTTAGAATTTCCCAAAGTAATATGCAAAAATATTTTTACCTTATACCATCAAATCCATTAACCGTTATTTCAATGCAAAGAATGCTCTAAGTAGGGTTACAAAAATGTATAAAATTTTATTTATTGGAGACAACGTTCGAATGAAAATTAATGAGAATATATCAAAATATTAGTCAAAACATCAGCCAAAATAACAAATGTTGGTAAAAAAACTAGCAAAAATTGATAAAAAATTGCTAAAGTGAGCAAAAAGAAATAAAATCAGATGCCCTAGATATCAACGTACTAATTTTTTGGAGCAAACTTGATGAGGACCACTTTGAGCTTGATGTGTACCCATGAAAACTATTACACTTCATCGATACCCAAGATGTAATGTATCTCCATCCTGTTGCTTCTGAGAAGGAAGTCCACTTCGTTCCCTATTTTAATCCAAATCTGAGTCACCCTTTCAGGTTTTCGACTTAAATCTCCTTAGGCTTCGAGATGCCCTTTACGGGTTCTCATCTTGGCCCTACATCTTTTTTGGGTTTGAGCCGCCCTTTGCGAGTTTTCAACTCAACCTTTTTTTTAGGGGAAGTATTTCTTCACTGAATCTTAGTTCACGAGGTTTGAAAAATCCTTACTGTCCATCTTAGCTAGAATTAAAAATCTTTTAGAGTAAGCTTTCTTTACCACATATGGACCTTCCCAATTTGACATCCATTTGCTCCGGAAGTCTTTTTGCATATGAATGATCTTTTTCAAAACTAGATCTCCCTCATGGAATTCTCTAAGGCGAACTTTTTTATCATAAGCTCGCATCATCCGTTTCGAGTGCATTTAGCCATGTTGGATAGCTTTCATCCTTTTCTCTTCAATTAGGTTTAGCTGGTCATATCTTGACTGGATCCACTCAGCCTCTTCTAACTTTACTTCTGATAAGACTCGGAGGGAAGGAATCTCAACTTCAATGGGTAAGATTGTCTCCATTCCATATATTAATGAGAAAGGTGTTGCCTTAGTAGAAGTTCTAACGGACGTTCGATAAGCGTAAAGGGCAAGAGGTAACTTCTCGTGCCAATCTTTATAAGTCTTTGTCATTTTCCCTACAATTTTTTTTATGTTTTTATTAGCTGCTTCTATAGCTCCCTTCATTTTCGGGCGATATGGTGTTGAATTATGGTGCTTTATCTTGAACTAATTGTAGACTTCTATTATTGTGCTATTGTTCAGGTTCAAAGCATTGTCGGATATGATATTCTCTAGCATTCCATACCGACATATAATTTCTTTCTTCAAGAACTTGCTGATCATTGATCTTGTGACATTGGCATAGGAAGCAGCTACTACCCGCTTAGTAAAGTAATGATGACTAAAAAAATAAATCCATGCCTATTAGAAGCTTTAGGCAAGATTGGCCCGATGACGTCCATACCCCACATAAAAAAAGGCCATGGAGAAATCATAACATGGAGAGGTGAAGGAGGTACATGAATTTTATCTCCGTAAATTTGACATTTGTGACATTTCTTAGCGTATCTAATGCAATCTCCTTCCATGGCTGACCAGTAATACTCGAATCTCATAATCTGTTTAGCCATCGTGAAACCATTGGCATGTGTTCCACAAATGCCCTCATGAACTTTTTCTAGGAGCATCAACATACCTCAACAGGACTTGATCTTTTCTTTTTTTATACAAAATATCCCCGTTAAGGACATAGTCAATTGCGAGCCTTCTCAATGTTCTTTTGTCGTTCTTGGTGGGTTGCTCAGGGTACTTACGATCTTTTACATATTGTAAAATTTCCTGATACCAAGGGTGATTATCCTTTTCTTCCCCTTCAATGCTGTAGCAATGAGCTGGAAGCTTGTAGATACTTATCTAAATAGACTTCATATATTCTTGCTTATTGACCATGATCATGGAGGAAAAAGTAGCCAAAGCATCGACCATTTGATTTTCCTCTCACGGGAGGTAATGAAAGGTGATGTCCTCGAATTCTTTAATTAGCTCGAGAACTAACTTTCGATAATTCATCAACTTGGAATCTCTTGTTTCCCATTCTTCCTTGAGTTGGTAAATTACTAACGCAGAATCCCTGTACACTTCTAGAATCTTAGTCTTGCGTTCTATAGCTGCCCGAATACCCATGACACATGCTTCATATTCTGCGATGTTGTTTGTGCAATCAAAGTCAAGCTTGCTTGTAAGGGGATAATGATCTTCTTCCAGGGATACCAGGACTACCCCAATCCTTTTGCTAGTAGCATTTGAATCACCGTCAAAATGTATTTTCCGTGGTTCCTCTTCTGAAGCTTCTTCTGCTATAGTTACAACATGCATTATATACTCGTTTGAGAAATCAAAATCTAATAGCTCATAATCCTCGAGAGCTATGTTAGCCAGAAAATCTGCTGTTGCACTCACTTTTATTGCCTTTTGGTTTATAGGTTATGTCAAATTCAAAAAGTAGCATTTACTATCTGGCCGTCCTTCCATTCAATGCAGCCGACCTCATCATAAACTTGAGAGGATCCAATTTTGAAATCAACCAAGTCGCATGATATAACATGTATTGCCACCTTGGGGTAGTCCAAACTAGGGGAAAACATAGTTTCTCGATCGGTGAATATTTTATCTCGCATTCAGTGAACTTCTTGCTGAGATAATAAATTGCTTTCTTTTTCTTTCCTGATTCATCATGCTGGCCTAATATGCATCCCATAGAGTTTTCGAATAATGCTAAGTACAGGATCAAAGGTTTGTTCGGATTTAGTGGCATCAAAACTGGAGCATTGGACAAATAATGTTTGACTTTGTCAAAAGTCTTTCGGCATTCATCATCCCAAACTCCTTGGTTGTGCTTCTTGAGAAAACGGAAGATAGAATCACATTTCTCAGTTAGTTTTTAAATTAACCGAGCGATGTAATTCAATCTCCCTAGGAAACCTCTAACTTCCTTTTGAGTACGTGGAGGTGGCAACTCTTATATAGCTCTAACTTTGTCAGGATCGATTTTAATACCCTTTCTACTAACCACAAAACCTAATAGCTTGCCTGAAGTAGCCCCAAAAGTGCATTTATTTGGGTTCAACTTCAACTGAAACTTTCTCAATCTTAAGAACAACTTTCTTAAAACTTCCACATGTTCCTCTTCTATTCGTGACTTTACGATTATATCATTGACATAGACCTCAATCTGCTTGTGCATCATGTCATTGAAGAGAGTCACCATAGCCTTTTGATATGTTGCTCTTGCATTCTTCAGTCCAAATGGCATAACTTTCTAGCAAAAGGTTCCCCACACGATGACGAATGTAGTTTTATCCATATCCTCAATATGCATCTTTATTTGGTCGTATCCAGAAAAATCATCCATGAAAAAGCATAAAGAATGACTTGTTGTATTGTCCACCAAGGTGTCGATATGAGGTAGCAGGAAATTATCTTTTGGAATGACCTTGTTTAAGTCCTGATAGTCCACATACATTCATACTTTCCCATCTTTTTTAGGAACTGACACTATGTTAGCCACCCATTTTGAGTATTTTACCACTCGTAAGAAGCCGACATCAAACTATTTTCGAACCTCTTCTTTTATCTTTAAGAGTACATTCGGTCTCATTCTTCGAAGCTTCTGTTGGACTTGTTTACATTCTTATCTTATAGGGAGCTTGTGCACTACCATATCAGTACTTAGACTGAGCATATCCTGATATAACCATGCAAACACATCCTTGAACTCTTGAAGCAGATCAATGAGATCTCGCCTAATTTTTGCAGAGATACAGGTTCCAATCTTCACCTCTTTTTTGTTAACTTCATCCTTTAAACTCACAACGTCTATTGATTCTTCGTGAGGTAGGATCTATTTCTCATCTTGCTCAACCATCCGTAACAAATTAGGAGATAAACTACAATCTTAAGCTTGTTCAAAATCCTGAGATTCATCTGAACACATATCATGCTCAAAATGAGGTTATAAGTCGACAACAACATTACTCATATCGTTGATATCTAGGGACCTGTCATATGAACCAAAATATCCGAAAGATAAATGAATTTAAGAATGTTTATTGTGGTATGAGATGAATGGAAAGTCTACTGAGGATTTTTGTCAATTTGTGTGAAAGAAAGTCCATCTTTTTTTATTGAAAATAAAAAGCCAATGAACATGTACCCTTTACAAA
Organism: Kokia cookei; assembly: GCA_039519145.1. Lineage (NCBI taxonomy): Eukaryota > Viridiplantae > Streptophyta > Magnoliopsida > Malvales > Malvaceae > Kokia > Kokia cookei. The sequence goes on from CM076908.1 coordinate 13,463,131, forward strand.
AAGATCCCAATTGCTCTCAAGCTTAGAGCAACAAAGGTGTTCTGAACATTACTCTGGAAAAGACTTAAAAGTTACAGGGAGTTCTTCCACAGTCTAGTTGTCTAGAATGCTTTCGAGGGCGTAGAGGTGAATTCTTGACAAATTCCTTTGTTCACTCATCCATTCGAAAATAGCGCTGATATTCAGATTCTTTATTATTCCTACCAACATATCTTCTGTCAGCTTTTGTTCGGGGTTAATAATACCTCCTGACATAAATGACTTTGAGGTATGAGGAAGAACCATTAACTTACTTTTGATCTCTTTCCCACTTATTCGCGCTATTCTTTTCTCCTATTTTTTCTGTAATTCTTCCTTTCTCTATTTCATATTTGGCTTGAATCCTAAGCCAAACTTATCACGTTTCCTTGCCAATAGTGATGCTGTAATCCTTCATTAGACATATCTCCCTAATCCTCTTACAGGTGAAGCTCCTTTTCCAATCAACATTTTTAACCCTATCTTGGTGGTCACCAATATCTTTGGTATGAGGATCTTATCTCTTTTAGCCACAAAGGTAGCATTCACAAATTCCAACGATCTAAAGGAGCACTCCATGGCCTTCTCATTTGTACTTATGTAGGGCACATCGCTAGTCACTGATGCAATGATGTCTTCCTCAGCATTAATGGTGATTAATCGACCTTCTGTCACCAATTTTAACTTTCAATGCAGGGATGATGGTATTACCCCTATCGAATAGATTCACGATCTTCCCAACAGGTAATTATAAGTGGGCCTAATGTCCATTACCAAAAAGTCTATCTCATACCTTTTTGGATCAATTAGGAATGGAATCTTAATTCTGCCCATCACTAGTCTCTCCGGTTCATAAAGGCCCTTATTACGCTGTGGCATGCCTTCATGTGAGAGCTGTTTATCTGCAACCTATTCAGTGTTGTTAGTGGTAGCACATTCAAGGCTGAGCCATTATTTATCAATACGCCTAGTAAATTGTACCCTTTGCATCAAGTCGTAATGTGAAGAGCTTTTGTTGAGATCATACCCTTTTGAGGTATTTCATCATCATTGAAGAAAATTAAATTATCTGCACTTAAGTTATTAACCAACCGGTCCAACTAGTTTACCAATATATCCTCCGCCACGTACATTTTGTTCAACACTTTCATTAGAGCGTTACGGTGGGCTTCTGAACTTGATAGCAGGGCTAAAACTGATACTCGGTCCGGTTGCCTATGTAATTGTTCCACCACGTTGTACTCGTTATGCTTTAGGAATTTCAAAAATTCATTAGCCTTTTTCCTTAGTTACTAGCTCATTCACTGGCATCTCGAGTTTATTATTTTCTCTCTTCTCAAGCTCAACCATTAAGGCTTGCTTATTAACCTCCTACTCTACATTTGTAATACTTGCGTTTTCATTCGATCCTTCCTCATTTGGTACTGTTATGCTGCAGTCATAACTTCATGGTACCTTTTTATTATCCTTATAAGGAAATGTCACAAGTTTCTGAATAATGACTTGTGATGTCATTCGACTTCCAATCTCACCCTTTGCCTTGGATATAATTACCACTGGTAGGTTGGCCTTATAAGCCTTTCCTAGTGCTCCTTCCTTAGAAGCACAAATATCATTTGTCCCTTCCTCTTTCCTCTCTTCAAAGAACTCAAGTTCTTTATTATTCATCAACTTTTGTACCAAGGTTCGGAATTCGACACACTCTTGGATTTTATGCCCTTTCATGGCGTGAAACTCGTAGTAATTTTCAATTACTGGCACCATGTCCTCTCTCTTGCACGATCAAAGCCCTGTTGATCATCTGTTGCCAAACCCATTTCAATGGAGACTTCACCTCCGCTACATCATTCTTAATCCTCTTGCTCCTTTTTTTCGTTATTGCGTTCACCCCTGATTGGGATGATTTGGCAAGAGATTTCTAGCCATGTTAGGTCCTGCAGATTTATCGAACCTTATGATCCCTATCTTAATAAATCTTTCAATCAACTTCTTGAAAGTAGTACAATTCTTAGTGGAGTGAGCTGTTATTCCTGCATTGTAGTCACATTGACCATTTGTGTCATACCATTCTGGAAACGGGGGTTGCATTGGCTTCAAATAATAGGGAAAAACCACTCGGGCATCATATAAACTCTTGTAAAGCTCCTTGTAAGTCATCGGGATGGGAGTGAATTGAATTCTTTTAGTGTTCGGCCTTGAGCCCGATTCTTGTCTTGGTCTACTTTGATAACTGGTTGTCGAGGCTTTAGACTGTGTCATCACGACCGATTTTGTAACATTTGCCCGGTATAAGCTTATATTATTCACCTTACTATCATTCCTTCTAGGAGCAGACCTTTTGGTACTCTTTTCGATATCAATTTTTTCGCTTCGAATTGCATTCTCAATCATTTTTCTCGGCATGACCATATCGGAGAAACTTTTAATAGCGTTTCCTAGTAGATGATTTATATACGGTGCCTTCAAAGTACAGACAAAGAGCATGATTGTCTCATTTTTAGACAGTGGTGGCTGTACTTGGGTAGCCATATCTCTTCACCTTTAAGCATACTGCCTGAAGCTTTCACCCGGCCTTTTCTCAGTATTTTGCAATGTGATCCTATCAGGAGCTATGTCGGTGACATAACCGTATTACCTCATGAAAGCCTATGCCAAATCCTTTCAAGAACTGATCTTGGCACGACTTAATTGATTATACCACCTTACAGCTGATCTTGTCAGACTGTCCTAGAAACAATGGATTAGCAGTTGATCATTATGGACATACCCTGTCATCTTTCTACGAAACATGGTGATATGTGCCTCCGGATAACTTGTCCCATTGTATTTATCGAACTTTGAAACTTTAAATTTGGGGGAAGTATTAGGTTGGGAACCAAACTCAGCTCCTTAGCATCAATCCCACAACACCCTTCAACTTATTCTAAAGCTCTGAACCTTTCCTCTAACCATTTACAACACTCTTCCAACTGGTTAGGAAGTTCGGCTCTTGTTTTTTCTAGCTCTAACCTCATTTAAATCAGGTATGTCAATGTTGATTGGGTTATTTTCTAGGTTAGAACTAGAACTCGCTTCGTAGTTTACCGGTTTTGGTGTGCCAAATAAGCACGATTGTGGGTTAATAGTGACAGATTGTCCTCGAGCATATGTTTCTTATGAAACCTGGGCCGACGTAGGGGTAACATCTAAAATACACAAAAGACTATCACTCCCTTATTTTGGGTCAATTACAATACCCTTTCCCTTATCATTTTTCCCAACCAGTAATTGAGTTAACTGATTGATAATGTCGTTCTGAGACTTAATAATCTGGTCCTTCATATCTTGCTGCACTTTTGCTAACTGTTCATGTAGCTGATCCTGCATTTGTTTTTGCGTCTGCTTTAACTTTTCCAATCGCTGATCCATTGCTCTTATCTTAGCACGAGTGTAGTAATAGTGTGGTTTTTCCAGAGTAACTTATAAAGGAAAATTTTAATTAATTAGAAACATCTTTCTTGAAATTTTAATGCATGAATGCGAAACTTTATGATTGTATGAATGCATATGCAAGAAAGGTATTGACTCTTAATCGAATTATTATAGAATAACCTTACTAGAAAACGAATGTCCTTACATAAGATAATTACAAATAAAGCCTTGCCCTAATGCTCAAACTCTTAATCTTTTGAAGGAGACATGCTAACTTTTGGCCTTTATCAGACACTGATTCATACTCTATGCTCAAAGCATCGACTTGAATAGTTAACTTCTACAAGTCTTCTGCCACTTCCCTCACTTGTATCAATGCTTCACCCATGACATGGTCTCGGTCTTTAACTTTCCTTTGAGAGTGCTAAAGTTGCCTATTACTTGTTTTCAAGGTTCCCTTAAGGAACTCAATTTGATTTTCAGAATTTTGTAATGTAGCTTAAAGCTTCTCTACCTTCTCTTTAATTCTACATTTTAAGCCTGGCTTGCCCTCAATTCTGTCGTAGAGTTACGACTGTGGTGCCTTTCCAATAACTCCTCTAACTCGATTACCTAGGCTTTTAACTCAGCTTTCATGACTTGGCTTTCTAGTAGCTCACTTTTTATGGCATTCCCTTGGACTTGAGCATATTTGAATTTTCTCTTCCATTGATTCGCTTGAGTCCTTTTCTCATGGACTTCTCGTTGCCACTGTTCTGACGTCTTACCCAAACCAACAGTTCTCATTGAATGGCGGAGCTTCGTATACTCCTCCTTCAAGCCATCCAAGGCTTCATCAACCTTTCTCTTCCCCTTTCTTAGCTTTTCGAATTCTAACTTGGACATCAACATCCAAACCCAACTACATTTTTTCCTCTTCTAATGCTTTTATGTTTTTCCCCAATTCGAAACTTTTCTTTTCAAAATCTTGCTTGATGAGCTCTAATTCTAATAGGACTATTTGTAAATGCTCCTCAATTGGGCGGACATTTTTGGGATTTTGCACTAGGATATTGTCATTGACTCTCTTACCCCCCACTCATCATACTCTTGGGTTTTCATAGGATTTGCAACAAATGGCTTCATTTTACATACTTGATTCCAAGCATTTGACATCTCCCGGACTCTTTTCTTATTGTTCTCTTCTTTATATACAAACTCACACTGAGCCAAATCTTGAGTTGTTGGGATGAACTATCTTGACCGATTTTGTCTCATTATTAACAAAGGAACATACCCTACAGCTCCACAAATCCTCAATAACGGAACCTAGTCGAAATTACCGCATTGATAAATAATTTTGTCGGGAATGAACCACGGTGCTCGCTATTCTATGTCTTCGTCTCGAAGATTATGGAGTATTACTATACACTTTTCCTCATAAATGTCCTCTCGCCTTTGTGTAGTGACTATGAAACCAAACCATTAGTAATGGTGCACAACCAATAAATCTCCCTTCTCCCTCACTTTGGTATGCATTTAATGACCTAAAAGTTTTGGTCAGAATTGTTGGATAGGTGTAACCCCTTTATTGAGCCGATCGAATAAATCAGTGATCGCCTCATCTATGTGTCCTAACGCCTTGGAAATATAACCAGTCCGTGCAAACTGAGAGCAAATATATCAACCTTTTTCCTTGCATCAGGATGAGCTAAGATCAAAACTCTTAAGCTTTTCTAGGTAATACATTTATTATCGTCCTTCACCTTAATTCGAGCTGTAATCCATTGCTCACTTATTCTCGTAATATTCATCAACTTCTTAAGGAAAGTTGACACATTAATGGCTCTCAAATAGGCTTTATTTACCTGAATTTAGGGGCAATGAAATAGAGTGGTATATTCCTCAATGGTGGGCACCATATCTATGCTCCTAAATGTGAAACAACTGTGAGTCAAGTTCCAGTGCTGTGCAAGGGCTTGGCAAATATGCTTGTCCACTTTAACTTCTAGCAAGTACAGTAGATTCCCACACTCTCGGTAGAAAATTTGCTTCATTCCATCATCCCACTAATCCCAAATTTCTTTCAACTCTTGGAAGAGATGCTTGTCCACCTTAACTTCTAGCAAGTACGGTAGATCCCCATACTCTTGGTAGAAAATCTACTTCATTCCCTCATCGAATTATTGGGATTTCACTCAAATCAACGTGACAAAGTTATCTCAATTGAATCTCAATCTCAAACTTATAGTATTTCTCAATGTATAGAAGAGTAATCACAATAATTTTAATCTATCACATGTTTTGTACTTATGCATGACAACATCAACATGCTTACACAATTCAACCAAAATCATACCATTACCTCATCACAACATAATCAACACAACCTCAATATACCTCATTATTACATGCAATCACATATAGCACAACACCCAAAATAATAAGCTAAGTACAATTAGAAACACACCTCTAACAAACAGAAACTCTAACGACGAGGAGGTCGTCCATCACGCGTTGAAGAAGTACTCGGTCTAACAGGATTAGATCCTACAAACACAACTATCATTAAATACTATCCTAGGCACCACTTAAACACAAAACTAACTAGAACAACTTATGTGTAGCTCTCGAAATTGGTGCAGGAACAGGTTGCACAAGTGGAGGAGGAGGTAAATCATCAGCCTCGAAATCATGATAATCTAAACATGAATATCTCATATTAGTATTCCTAAATTAAATATCTAAATAACTCAAAATACAAAATTAAAGATAAAATAGTTAAAATGAGGCTTTCGGGTTTGAGTTTGACAAAACGAACAGCGAAATCAAACTCAAGATGTCGAAAAATGGCAGGGTTTGAGTTTAAGGCTTGGTTTGATTTGAGTTTAGGGTTTTTATTTTAAAAGGTTTGAGTTCAAAGGATTAATGGGTCAAGAGGGTTTGGTTTTAGCAAATTTGAGCCTAAAATTTAATAATACCATATAAGGGAAAAATTATTCCCTTTTCCCCAAACGACGTCGACAATGCCATGCCACCCTCACCAATGTCTGACCATCATAACTTAACAAGCAAACACTCTCAATTTCAAGCCACAACCTGATTTTACAACTTACTAACACCTAAATCCGATGAAAACACAAAAGAACCATCAAAAAGTAAATTGTCGAATGGTTTTTTCTCTTGAATCTCACAAACGACGACGGCTATGAAGATGTGGGTTAAGGGGTTTTAATGGTGAGGTCACGAGGAAGGTTTTGATGGTGGAGGTGCAAGGCATGAACGACGGAATGGTCTTGATCGAAGGATGATCAGTTTTGATGATAAAAGGGAGGGAGGGGTCTTGAGAAAGAAAAATCGACAATAGCAAAACAAAAAGGGATAAGAAGAGACATTCAGGGTGAAAAAGTGATTTTTATACCCAATAAATTAGAGTATTTAACTGGAGGTCCCTAGATAACACTAGGGTTTCTAGTTGACCCTAAACTTACACACACACTACAATTAAATCCCCAAAATTCCAAATTAACCTTAAAATTTAATCTAATGCTCAATTAAGTCTTTAACTTACCAAAAATTACGAAAAGGCCCTTAAACTTCTAAAAAAAATTCTAAGTAAATCTCTCAAATTAATTAGGGTGTTACAACCTTCCCCCCTTAAAAAAATAGCAAAACAAAAAGGGAGAATAAGAGACATTTAGGGTGAAAAAGTGATTTTTATACCCAATAAATTAGAGTATTTACCCGGAGGTCCCTGGACAACTTTAAGGTTTCTAGTTGACCCAGAACTTTTACACACACTACAATTAAATCCCCAAAATTCCAAATTGACCTTAAAATTTAATCTAATGCTCAATTAAGTCTTTAACTTACCAAAAATTACGAAAGGGCCCTCAAATTTCTAAAAAAAATTCTAAGTAGATCTCTCAAATTAATTAGGGTGTTACAACTCTCCCCCCTTAAAAAAAATTTTCATCCTCGAAATTTATCTGAACTAAAGGATGTGGATACTGGGCCTTGATAACAACTTTAGGCTCCCAAGTAGCGTCCTCAAAACTATGATTGTGCCACAAGACCTTAACCATTTTAATAGTCTTCTTCCTAAGAACCTTCTCATCCTGAGCAATAATTTAAATCAGTTCCTCCTTAAAACTCAATTCATGTCGAACCTCAATCTCCTCAATAGGTACAACATGAGATGGGTCTAACCGATAACGCATTAACATAGAGACATGGAAAACATCATAATCTGCTCCAGCTCAGGCAGTAACTCAAGCTGATAGGGAACAGATCCTACATGACAAAGTACTCGGTAAGGACCAATAAAACGAGGACTCAACTTGTCTTTCCGTCCAAACCTGAGTACCTTCTTCCACAGAGACACTTTCAAGAGAACCTCATCACCCACACTAAACTCAATATTCCGACGCTTCAGATTGACATAAGACTTCTACCTAGCAAAAGAAGTCATAAGCCTCTCATGAATCAATTTAACAGTCTCCTCCGACTCGTGAACAATATTTGGTCCCAATAACCGATGCTTAGTCAACTTAGTCCAACTGATAGGAGTACGGCACTTACGTCTATATGAAGCCTAATAAGAAGTCATCTTAATACTGGCTTGATAACTATTATTGTAAGCGAACTCAACCAGTAGTAAAAAGTCTTCCCAACTACCTTGATACTTAATCACGCAATCCCTCAACATATCTTTAAAAACCTAAATCACTCGCTCGTATTGACCATCAGTATGCGGATGGTAAACAGTACTGAAGTTTAACCGAGTACCCAAAGCACGGTGCAAGGATTCCCAAAATCTAGAAGTAAACCTCGAATCTCGTTCAAAGTTGATAGATAAAGGCACCCCATGAAGACGAACTATCTAAAAAATGTAGGGTCGAGCTAACTTGCTCAAAGAATAGTTGACCCTAACTGGAATAAAGTGTGCAGACTTAGTGAGTCGATCCACAATCACCCAAACTGAATCTTTCTTTGACAATGTTAAAGGAAGACCACTCACAAAGTTCATAGTCACCCGTTCACATTTCCACAACAGAATCTCAATCGGTTGAAGTAACCTAAAAGGACACTGATGTTCTGCCTTGACTTTCCGACAAGTCAAACACTTTGAAATAAAGTCAACAAAATGTCTCTTTAAACCCTTCCACCAATACCTATCACGAAGATTCTTATTCATCTTATCTCCGTTAGGATGTATGGAATAAGGGTATCATGCGCCTCACAAAAAATAGTTTGCTTTATCCCAAAATCCTTCGGAACACAATATCGACCTCGAAAGTATAGAATATCATTTTGAGCCATAAAAATGTCCACAGATGTACCTTCTTCCACCTCCCTCATACGATGCTTTAGATTTGAATCATTAGCCTACTCAGCCTTAATCTCCGAGAGTAATGTGTGAATAACTCAGAGTTCAGCTAACAAATTATCATCCTCAAACAAGCTCATTATGGCAATAAAGCCCTCAAACGACATAAAGCGTCAGCAACCACATTAGTCTCACTAGAGTGATACTCAATCTCACAGTCGTAGTCCTTAAGTAGCTCCAACCAATGATGTTGTCTTAAATTAAGCTCCTTCTAAGTAATCAAATACTTCAAGCTCTTATGGTCAGTGAATATGTAACACTTTTCCCTATAGAGATAGTGTTTCCAAATTTTAAGAGTGAAGATTACAACAGCAAGTTCAAGGACATGGGTGGGGTAATTAACCTTATGAGGTTTCAATTGACGAGATGCATAAGCCACAACCTTTCTCTCTTGCATTAGCACACATCTCAATCTAGTGTGAGAAGCATCACTGTAGACAGTATAAGCTTTCCCAAGCTCAGGCCCAAACAAATAAGACACTCTTGAGCCTCAGTCCAAACAAATGGGACACTATTCCTCAGAAGCTTAGTCAAAGGCGCCATAATAATTGAAAAACCCTCAACAAACCTCCGATAATAATCAGCTAAACCTAAGAAACTACGAATCATAGAAACATTCTTAGGTTGCTTTCAGTCCATAATAGCCTCAATCTTTTTGAGATCTACCTGAATACCCTCAACAGAAACTATATGCCCAAAAAACATGACCTCAAAAAGCCAAAATTCACACTTGCTGAACTTAGCATAAAGTTGCTTCTTTCTCAAGGTTTGTAAAACAATCCTAAGATGCTCCTCGTGCTCAGCCTCAAACTTAGAATAAACCAAGATGTCATCTATAAACACCACTACAAACTAATCTAAGTAGGGTTGGAACACCCTATTCATCATGTCCATAAAAGCAGCAGGGGCATTAGTTAACCCAAAGGGCATCACCAAAAACTCATAGTGCCAATAATGAGTTGGAAAAGTTATCTTGAACATATCAAAATCTTTCACCTTAAGTTGATAATACCCAGATCTCAAGTCTATATTAGAAAACATAATAGCTCCTCGAAACTGATTGAATAGGTCATCAATACGAGACAAAGGGTATTTATTCTTAATCGTCAGCTTATTCAGCTTCCGATAATCAATGCATAACCAAAGTGTCTCATCTTTCTTCTTTACAAACAGAACCGATGCACCCTAAGGTGAAACACTAGGTCGGATAAAACCCCTATCCAACAGCTCTTGTAACTGAACCTTCAATTCCTTGAGTTCCTTAGGTGCTATTTGATAAGGTGCCATAGACACAAGAGTTGTACCAGGATAGACTTCTACTCCAAACTCAACCTCATCACGTTTAGGTAGCACACCAGGAAACTCTTCTAGGAATACATTAGGGAAGTCCTTAACCACTCGAATCTTTTCAATCCCAGAATCTGATTGGATCCAAGATGTAAGCCAGATAAGCCATGGATCCCTTCCTAATTAACTTTTCAGCTTTAATGGCTGAGACAGAAACCCTCTACGCTCATCTATTAGAGTTATTTGTCGATCAGCAGAAGTTCTCAAAGTTGTCCTCTTTTTCTCACAATCCAAATTCACTCGGTGTTTTGAAAGTCAATCCATTCCTAGTATAAGATCAAACTCACTGAATGCTAGCCCCAATAAATTGACAGGAAAGATTTCCCCTTGAATTTCAAGAGGATAGTTACGATATATCTTATTAATCTCCACAAAGATTCCCATCGAACTTTGAACAGTAACTATAGACTCGATATTTTCAACAGCAATCTTAAGACCTCAAGACACAACACTCGCCATATGGGAATGTGTCGACCCATTATCGAGGAAAGCAAAATAAGGAATAAAATGAATAGAGAAGGTACCTGCTATGACGTCAGGATCATCACGATCCTCATGTCTCTTAGTAGCATACACTAACACAGGCTATCTCGCCCCAAATCTAGATGCTCCACCACTCTGAACTGACCTACCTCTAGTAGTTAAACCTGAAGCAATAGGTCTGACCTTCCCTTTACCTCTAATAGGAGCCTGAACTGAAGCCCGAGACTGACTGCACAAAAGATCCAGTAGGAGAATGTGGACAATCTTTAAAGAAGTGCTCTTGTGAACCGCACTTAAAACATGCCCTGATCTTTCTACAACACTTGCCTCTATGCCTTTTATTATAGTAAGAACATAGATGCAAGTGACGAGGACCAGTAGAACAACCAACACTACCCACAAAAGCTGTCGAAACAGCAAGCCTCACCTTGAATAACTAGGCTGAACTGCCTCCTCTCTAGGTCTCTTAACAGAAGGACCAACAGAAACAGGCTGAATTGGTGCACCAACTGGCTTCTTACTACGCTCTCTATCTTGAGCCTTCTGAGCTTTAGTACGAGCCTCCAAACTCTCAGCAAATCTAACCCTACTAACCAAATCACTAAAACTCTATCGTTATGCATATTAACCCTAGCCAAAAGTGAAAGTCGTAACCCTTTCCTAAACCAATCGCACTTCTCTTTCTCATTAGTCACTAGTCTAGATGCATAACGAACCAACCTCAAGAACTCGATCTCATAGTCATTAACAGACATATCACCCTATCTTAAATTCATGAAGTCATCCCTACACTTATCGAGAAACTCTTCACCCACATAGCGATCTTGAAAAGCTTCTTTAAAATAATCCCACATAATCTGACCAGCAGTAGTAGACTCTTCTATAGTATCCTACCAATTTTGGGTCTCACCCCTCAGCAAAGACACAGCAACCCTAACCATTTGCCTAGTGGGATAGTTCATCTCTACAAATAATCTTTAAAGATCCTTAAAAGACTTTCATCCTAGCAGCTATAAAATTAGCTGAAATGGGCCTCTTCGAACCCTTAGATTAACCCCTAATAGATCCATGAAGTAATCTCAATAATTCCCGACTAATCATTGCACTATCCAACTCTACGGTCTCACTATCCCTAGTGTCAAGCACATCTTCAACAGGAGCTTCCTCAGCAAGTAAGTCTCCTCTATCAGCTTGCTGACCCTCAGCACCTACAGGCAGCTCATCCTCCTCAACATGTGGTAATTCATCCACATTCACCTCAGGCTCAAACACAAAAGTAGGGTTACTAACGGCCCTAGTAGTACGGCCCCAGCCTCGACCAATCGTAAGTCTAGCACTCTTACGTGGTGGCATACTATCTATCTACATAAGTAAAAAGTACTAAAATAATAATTGGTACTAGATATTAAAATAACTCACACTTATATATATATATATATATATATATTCAAAAATTATTTATAACTTATTAATTTATTTAAAATCCCCATATAACCCCCAAAATTTTAAAACCAAGTCTGGAAAGCCTCACAGTTCGTGGGTTGAACTCAGCTCTGATACTACTAAATGTAACTCTTTTACCCTGTCCAGAATAGATGATAGTTCACATTCATTCACATGCACCCGTATATAAATATATAGTCTTTAATTAAAAATAAAGTAATTACTTCTCCAAAACAAAATACCAAATCCTCAAAATAAAAATTTACTTACAATCCAAAAATAAAATATTAAGATAAGAAAATAAAATAAGTCTGTAATCTCGCCTCCGTGTACCAAGTCGCTTAAATCCTAAGTATCTGTAAAGGAACTGTAGGGATATGAGCTATGAAGCCTAGTGTGTCTCTAAAGTGCATACAACCTAATATATAATATCATAACAATTTATAGCTAAAAAAGTAACCACAAATCATATTTCAATCACAAGGACAATGCAATGCACCCATACTCCAACACACCAACACAATGAAAAGGTTCTTCAGGACCCTTTCTCAACCAATCGTCACCAATCGTAGTGTGGTTTTAGTAGCAACCTTTAAGGAATGATAACCACATCTTTCACCTTACAATCCCACCCCATGAACACACAATGGTATGATTACAAAATTATCTCAATTGAATCTCAGTCTCAAACTCATAGTATTTCTCATATAAGAATATATATATATCTCAATGCATAGTGGAGTAATCACAATAATTTTAATCTATCACACGCTCTGTACTTATGCATGACAACATCAACATGCTTACATAGTTTAACCAAAATCATACCATTACCTCATCACAACATAATCAACACAACCTCAATATACCTCATTATTACATGCAATCACATATAGCACAATACCCCAAATAATAGGCTAAGTACAGTTAGAAACACACCTCTAGCAAACAAAAACTCTAACGACGAGGACGTCATCCATCATGCGCTAATTGAGTACCCGGTCTAACAGGATTAAATCCTACAAACACAACTATCATTAAATACTATCCTAGCCAACTCTTAAACACAAAACTAACTAGAACAACTTACGTATAGCTCTCAAAACTGGTGCAAGAGTAGGTTGTACAGGTAGAGGAGGAGGTAAATCGTTAGTCTCGGAGTCACGATCATCTAAACATGAATATCTCGTATTAATATTCCCAAATTAAATCTTTAAATAACTCAAAATACAAAATTAAAGATAAAAACAATTAAAACGAGGCTTTCAAGTTTGAATTTGGCAAAACGGACAACGGAATCAACTCAGGATGCCGAAAAATGATAGGGTAGGATTTTTTCGAAAAAAGTCAACGGTCAAAGTCAACAAGTTGGTCAACTATCAACTATCGGTCAACAATCAATGATTAGTCAATGGTCAACAGTCGGTGAAACTTGAATTGGTTTAGAGTTTGGTTTGGGTATGGGTTTGGTTTGATTTGAGTTTAGGGTTTTTATTTTAAAAAGTTTGGGTTCAAAAGATTAATGGGTCAAGAGGGTTTGGGTTTAGCAAATTTAAGCCCAAAATTTAATAATACCATATAAGGGAAAAATTAGGGTTTGGTTTCCTTTCCCCCAAACGACACCAACAATGCCTCGCCACCCTCACCAACGTCCAACCACCATAACTCAACAAGCAAACGCTCTCAATTTCAAGCCACAACTCAATTTTACAACTTACCAACATCCAAATCCGATGAAAACACGAAAAAACCATCAAAGAGTAAACGACCGAATGGTTTTTACTCTTGAATCTCATAAACGGCGACGACTATGTTGATATGGGTTGAGGGGTTTTGATGGTGAGGTCACGAGGAAGGTTTTGATGGTAGAGGTGCAAGGCACGAACGGCGGAATGGCCTTGATCGGAGGATGATCGGTTTTGAAGATAAAAGGGTAGGAGGAGTCTTGGGAAAGAAAAATCGGCAGTAGCAAAACAAAAAGTGAAAAGAGACATTTAGGGTGAAAAAGTGATTTTTATACCCAATAAATTGGAGTATTTACCCAGAGGTCCCTAGACAACATTAGGGTTTTTAGTTGATCTTTAACTTTTACATACACTACAATTAAATCTCCAAAATTCGAAATTGACCTTAGAATTTAATCTAATGCTTAATTAAGACCTTAACTTACCAAAAATTACCAAAAGGAACCCCAAATTTCTAAAAAAATTCCAATTAGATCCCTCATATTAATTAGGGTGTTACAAGCAGATTCCTCAATCCTCACCCATTATAAGCTCATACGAACAAGTTTGATTCAGGGGAACACATTTCTCGTATGTTTGCACGGAAGTGAAAACTTCATGAAAACATAGATACAGATATATCTCGAAAGCAATTCACTATCATGCACGGAGGTGAAAATCTCATGAAGGAGTAGCTTCTCACTTCCACTTAAGCAGTGCAGTAACAAATGCATGTATGCAAAAACATGGACATATAATATTAACATGCTATTATCACAACAAACATAAAAAACACAAATATGTATAGAATCGCAAATTAAGTTAAATTAAATTTTAAATTTTCAACAAGAAAATAAAAAATAATCGACCTACGGCTTGACTCTCTTATTGTCCTTAGTGGAGTCTTCAAGCTGTCAAAACCATTTTTTGAAAAAACAAAAACAGTGTCAAACTTATATTTTGGAAAATGAAAATTGAGTCGCCATAAATAATTTTTTAAAACAGGTGTAATTGGGTCAACTTTCGAGATTTAAAAAAATCATTAAAATAATTTTGACATTTGAAACCGTAAAATAAGTTCGGGATTCGGTTACGCATAAGGAAGGGCTAGCACCCTTACACGCCCAAAATTGATACCTAATTGATTATTCAAAATCTTATTTGTTGAAAATTAAAAAATTCGAGAAAAATTTCAATTGTGATCCTTAAATGCATGAATGTCATATTTATTCTATTTTGAAAATAAATTTTATTTCCTTTGTTTCCGAAGAAAGCTCATTATTTTGAATTAATCGAGAAAAAAATCATATCAAGTAAGTTAGGACAGAACAATTCGACTATTAAAAAATAATGAGCTTTTCAAAAAATCTTGTATTTAAATTTTTAAAAGGATATTCAATTATCTCGGTTCAAAGAAAAAAAAACGACACCTAGTGAGTTAGGACATGATTCTCTTTCAAATTCCCGAAACAAAAAAAATATTGGCTTAATTTATTAAAATAATTTATGTATTTTAAAAAACAGATTACTATGTTATTCACAAAATATGCACATAATTTACAGGTATAAATGATAAGAAAACAATATATACATAAAATACAATAAGATAATAAATCGAGTAAATAAATAACTGAATGAATGAATAAATAAAGAAACAAACAAATAAAATAATATACATATGAATATAAAAGGGATTAATAAAAAAACAATATAAAGAAGAAAAATTAAAAGCATGTAATATATACATACGGGATAAAATTAAAAAATTACATTAAAACCAGGTCACATTTGAATTTTTGGAAAGTTAGGGGTCAATTTTGAATTTTTGGAAGCTTTAGGGATTAAATTTGAATTTTAGAAAGTTTAGGGGTTAAATTTGAATTTTTGGAAAGTTTAGGGGTTAAATTTGAATTTTGGAAAATTCAAGGGTAAAACTTAGATTTTTGGAAAGTTAAGGGATCCAAACATAATTTTAAAATAAAGCAAGGGCTACATGGGTAATAAACCCAAAATTAAAAACCAAGTGAAATTGTAGAGCCGAATTGAAAATAACAACAAAATTGGGGCAAAAGAACTTGGTTGAAACAATTTTTAAAAAAAGGACCCAGTGGGCAATTTGCCCAATTTAAAAAAAATGCAGGAATCCCTTCCTTTCAAATGGAGTCGTTTCACTAAGGCTATAAAACCCATTTTTTCTTTTAAAATTTCATTTTGCCCATTTCTTTTCTTTCTCAAAAACAAATCTATTTCTTTTTCTCTCAAAATCAAAATTTTCATTCTTTTTCTTTTAGGCCAATCGGCTAAAATGGATGGGGAGCCTTCCACCGTTCGTCTCACCATCATCGTCATCGTCGACCACCGTCCACAGTGGTTGGATTTCAACGAAAAAAAAACCTTAATGTTTTTGATGCCCACGAACCTAGATTTGGCCTCCTTTTCCCCAAAATCGACTCCGATGAGCCTCCGACGAATAGACACGGTGAGGGTGGAGATGGAACAACACCGATGGTAAAAACTGAGTCCTGTTTCCTTTTTTTTACTTTTGACAAAAAAATAGAAACACAAAGAAATTATTAGTGTCAAGATTTTGAAAAAAAACAATGAAGGTACCTTGCTTGATTGAGATTTGCGAATACTTGCTCGTATTTTGGTTGCTAAAAATGTCTCTTTCGATTTTTTTTTTTGTGATTTTTTTCGTATCTAATACATATTTTTTGTGAGTTTTTATAACTTTTTTTTTACAATTTTTTTTCGAATTTTCTGGAGTGGAATCGTGCAAATCGTGGAGATTTAGGTTTGAGAGTGGCATCCGAGAATCATGGCGATGGTGGCGATGACAGCTGCGTTGAGGGTTGACGGTGGCTGCGACGGTAGATTTGCTAGGGTTAGAGTTTCTCTTGTTTTGATTAAGTTTGGGATTAGGCTTGTAACTTGGGCTTCAGTAATTAAGTTTGAGTTTGAGTTTTAATTTTTTTTAAATAGGTTTTTAGTTTAATACTTGGAGTTGTATTTGTTTATTTTTATTTTTATTTATTTGTTTAATTTTATAAATAAATACTAATGAAAAATAAATAAATAAAATTAAAACAGAATTGGGGCATTTGCAAATGAGTTTAGACTTATTTTGAGTATTTTATTTTATTTATTTACTTATATTTATAAAATGATAAATAAATAAAATAAAAATACAAAATAAATAAAATTGGGTTTTGTAAAGGGGTCTTTTAATTTTGGTTTAATTTTCATTTTTATTTATTTATAAAATAAATAAAATAAAACAAAATTGGGCTTTAAAAACAAATGATATTGGGCTTCAATTTTGCCCGAGCGAAATTGAGCTTATACAACTTAAAATTAATCAACTATATTTTTTCACGACATTTAACCATAATACTTTTCAAAAGCATTTTTTTTCAACCCAAACTTACAATAATGCCAAACTTACCATAATAAAATTTGTAAATAAAAATTCTTTGTACATTTATGCTTTGTAATAGAAACCAAGTTGCTGTCAATAGAACCTGGACCTCCATGTAGCTGCCCAAAAGATTTGATATCCATGGTTTGGGTTGGGTTCAAATTTTAGCTTGTGGAACCTTTCTCTATTGGGAAATTATTAGGATTTCTAGCCTTAAATGATCTTAGTAAATTAACAGGGCTATTAATTTCGATTCAATATGTAATTTGATACATAAATTTTGATTTGATACAATTTTACATATTAAATATCGATTTTGGTTCAAATGTGTACATAAAATTTTGATTTTGATTCAATTATACACATTTAAACATTAGATAAGTATAATTATTAAATGGTACCTAGTCGACTTTTTCCATCTTAATTGTTAAAATTTAAAATCTCGAGTAAAATTTAAAATGCGATCCCTAAATGCTTGATTTATTTGATGTACACGTTTAAGAAAGAAATCTAATTTTGTGAGGAAGTCTCGTTATTTCAAAATAATCGAGAAAAGAAGTCACGTCCAGTGAGTTAGGACATAACATTTGGAGATCTAAGAATAACAAGCATTCCTTCATTGCCAATTTCAAACTTTTAAAAGGGTATTCGATTATTCCGGTTCAAAGAAAAATCACGCCTAATAAGTTAAGGCACAATTTTTCAAATCCCAAAATAAGGAAATATTGCCTTGATTGTAAAATTATTTGTATTTTTAGAGAAAATCGAAAACCAATTTTAATTAAAATATTTTAAAAAAATGAGCATGTAAATTAAATACAAGTGTGCAACTAATGACAAAATTGAGCAATATGAATAAAGTGCAATTATACGAGTAATAAATACACAAAACAAATATATAAAAAATATAATTAAACAAAATATGCAATGCGAAAGAAAATTCAAATCAAAATATTGAAAAACAAAAAGATGTGATTAATTTTAGAACAAATAAAAATAAAGGATTAAATTAAAACAAAAATGGAAATTTTGGGGTAAAATGTGAAAATAAGGAAAAAGGGGTCAAAACAAAATTTTGGAAAGTTTGGTGACCAAATTCAATTTTTTGGAAAGTTTGAGGGTCAAATCTAAATTTTGGAAAGTTTGAGGGTCAAATTTGAATTTTTGGAAAGTTAAGGAGTCAAAACTTAATTTTTGGAAAGTTTAGGGGTCAAAACATAATTTTAAAAAATTTAGGATCAAATTCGAGTTTTTAGAAAGTGTGGGGTAAAAATATAATTTTTGGATAGTTTTGGGGTATAAAAACAATTTCTAAATAAAATAAGGGCTTCGTGGGTAATAAACCCAAAAATTTGACACGTGGTAATCTCAAGGCCATTTGTGAGTCAAGGACCAAATTGAAAAACATTTAAATTATTGGGTGAATTTAAAATAAACTTAAAATAGCACAAAAAGACTAAATTGAAACAAACAAAAAATACAGAAGGATCAAAGGGCCAAATTTACCCATTTTTCAAAAACACGTGGACCTTGAGAGTTCTTCAGGTCGAATCCAGGTATGGTCAAAACGACGTCGTTTTGGGGCTTAGGCACTTAGGCCAAAACAGCATCATTTTGATGCGCTATAAATACCTCTATTTCACAAAAAAAATTATTTTTAACCCCATTTCTAAAAAAAATCTCTCCCCCCTTCAAAAAAAAAAATTCTCCCATGCTCCGATCATTCATCTAGTCGTCGACCATCACCCGTCAACGCCTGCGGCTATCTTCCATGATGGTCGAAGATCCGAAAAATATTTTCGATTTTTTGTTTCAAAATGTAGATCAAGGCTAGATCTTGATAGATCTACCCATATTTTTCGAAAAATATTAGAAAAAAACGATCTTTAACACGTTTTATATTTTTCTTTTTTTAATCGATTTATTTCTCTTTTTTAGTTTTGTTTTACTCTTTTTTCTTCTTTTTGCATACATGGATATCAGAGCCCCTTCACGAACGTGAGGATTTTCGAGGGACTCCTCGGCCACCGATTAGAAGCGGCAACAACAACAGAACGAAAGTAAAAAGACCCAACTTTATATTTTATTTTGTTTTATATTTATCATTTATTTTATATTCGAAATATAAATAAAAAAATAAAAAAAATGGTAAAAAATAACAGAATGTATGTATGTATTACATGTACAAAAAAAAATTCCTTGCAGATCTGAAAATCGAATGGTTGGGAATTTTTTCTTTTGCATTTTTTCTTGATTCAATTTCATTTTTTTCATTGATTTCAAATGTTTCGTAACATTTACAATCGACTTTAGATTAGCTCTTTATAGCCAAATTTACAACGATGTTCTTTTGTCTTTTTTTGCCATTAAAATTGGTTTCAACTCATCCCTACTTGTGCTGGATTGGTAGTGGCGATGGTGGCAGACGGTGGTGGTGCTGACGTGACGGCATTTGGTTGGGCAAGACAAGCTACTGGCAGCACAAGTTGTTGTAATTAGGGTTTGAGTTTAGGTGGGGTTTGGGCTTTTAGGCTTTTGTAATTGGGTTTAGGTATCTAGGGTTTAATTGGATTTGTAAATGGACTTTGGGTGTAATGGACATTTCATTTCATTTCTTTTTTTTAATTACAAATTTAAAATTTGGGTTTAATGGTTTTAATGTTGGGCCTAGACAAATTAGGCTCCTACAAAGATGCACAATCACATTTAACCAAATTTACGTACATATATTAGGTCATAGTGTAGCATCTCCCTCGCCTACGAAAATTCCTATCTCGGTTAGGAGCAAACAAGGAACTGATTCCTCTAACCCTTTTACCAACAACATGGGTCTTAGTGAGTTTCTTATCCAAACCTAGAGCTTGTTCGAGCATTCTAGCTTACTCGACCAAATCATCAAATAACTGAATTCAAAGTGGAATCAATAGTACTCTAATCTCATCATGCAGGCCGTTAAGAAATGTTTTACAACTTTCTTTCTTTGTCAGCACCATTTCCAAAGCATAAAAGCTCAAACCAAAAAATCTTACTCGTAATCCGACATAGATAATTATTTATATAATTTATTTAAAAATTTAGTTTAATTTAAATATTAAATATTTAAAATGTGTATAAAAAATTAGATTAATTTAAACTTTATATATCATTATATTGAATTATTTAAATATCACATATTATTATTTAAAATTTTAAAATATTTTATATATCACTAAATTTACAAAATACTTTATTAGTTACTTATAAAGTATTTAAAATGTATATTTAATGTGTAATGACATTAAGTTATTTAAATATTATATAAATTAATTTATTTTTTAATTTTCTATATCATGTATAAAATGATTATTTTAACTTTTCACTATAATTTTTAACAACAATAACAAACACTTAAAATTAATCAACCATACTTTTTCACGACATTTATCCATAATACTTTTGAAAAGCAATTTTCTTTTCAACCCAAACTTACAGTAATGCAAAACTTACCCATAGTAAAATTTGTAAATAAAAATTCTTTGTACATTCGTGCTTTGTAATAGAAACCAAGTTGCTGTCAATAGAACTTGGACCTCCATGTAGCTACCCAAAAGATTTGACATCCAAGGTTTGGGTTGGGTTCAAATTTTAGCTTATGAAATCCTTTTTTATTGGGCAAGTATTGGGATTTCTAACCTTAAATGATCTTAGTAAATTAACAGGGCAATAAATTTCGATTCAATATATAATTTAATACAAAATTTTGATTTGATACAAATTTACATATTAAATATTGATTTCGGTTCAAATGTGTACATAAAATTTTGATTTTGATTCAGTTATACACATTTAAACATTAGATAAGTATAATTATATGTGTATGTAGTGTATATAAACATAAAATGTGTTACATCAATAACGATATTAGGAGTTTGTAAATATTGAATCAAATCAGAATATCATGTATAAAACTATACAAAATTAAAATTTATGTATAATATTACGCATTAAACCAAAGTTTATGTGTAAGTTTAAGATTTATCCCTAAGACTTTTCTCCTAGCCTAAATAATTATGTATGGAAAAAGGAGAAACCTAGGTTTCATTTGTTAAATTGAAATATTATTAAACCTAGGGTTTTCTTCTGGTGTATTAATAATTTGTAATTATTGTTGGAGAAAAGGAATGATTAAGAAAGGAAAGATGAAGAGAGAAAGGGAGCCTCATTTGACTCATTCACTTGGATAAGGCAGATGCAGATTAAAATAGAAAAATGAAAAGCAAGTGGTCATCAATACCACATAAAGTATTTCCCAATTTAAGGAAATCATCAGTGCATAAGCAAAGCAAACCAAAAGGGTGGAAGGCAAAGGAAAGAGTCCACAAAATTAAAGGGAACGGCTTTTCATACCTATTTGAAGTTAGGTCAGTGTAAAATTATTTTAATTTTATATATTTATATAAGTTTTTGTACCATAAATATTATAAAGGTTAATTTATAGTTCTTTTTCCTGAATTTGTTTAATAATATTTAGTTGGTATTTGAATTTGTATTTCACTACATACATTGTCTCAAGTAGTTAACAACATTAATTTTTAAGAATTAACATGTAATTTGTTCCTTGAACTTATCCAAAAAATTATATTTTTTAAATTAATTTATATATTTTTTAAAAAATTAAATTTTTTAATATCTACCATGTATCATACTGAGAGGTTGTCATGTATCATTATAGGATTGGTTGTCAATGCCACGTCAGAAGAAACTAATAGTGTTAGTGCAGAAATACCAATCTTGATGACAAAATACAAATTCAAATACCAACTAAGTACTTGTAATATTGTATTCATGTAAATCATAAATTCAAGTTCGAAATAGATTAAAATTTTCTAATTATTTATTTTATATAAAAAAAACTTTCAATCATTAAATATATATTAACATAAACAATATTTTAGATAAATATCATAAAAATATCACATATATAATGGTAAAATACTAATTCTAAAAAGTAGAGAATCCCTCCCATTTATTATTTTTAAGCTATATATCAATATTGAGAACCTCAGCTAGCAGCCACCAAGTGCCAACTGTTGATGAAAAGTAAGTATCACTACTGGGATATTTTGAGAAAATAAATAAATTAATTTCTTTGGTTTTTCTATCTAACTTTCAATAAATGAAACACCTCCTCCGTCATTACCTTGAAAATGTTACAAGTCTTCCAAATTCCTGACATGAGTTCTTTGTCCACTCTTTTCTATTACAAGTACTGAGGAAAAAAAAAACTTTATTATTACTATTTATTGAGTAATATTATCTCGTGTATTATTTATGGAAGCATTTGAGTTTTTATATATAATACTACAACTCATGATATGATTCTTGACTTTATTGTTTTTAGAACTGACATTCTCTGTTCTTAGTACTGACATTTTGAGAGGGTTTCAAGCCTGTTGAACACGTCTCTAGGTTATTTACGGAGTAAGCGGTCCTTTTTATTCCTGAGACTGACATTTTGAGTGAATTTCGAGCTTGTTGGACATGTGTCTGGGTTACCTGCGGAGCATGCGATCCTTTCTACGAGCTCCTTGAGTATATGCGAACTGAGACAATGATCTTCTCTTAATTTGTGCGAGTTAGGTCCACGAACTAATGTTAACTTCTTATAACGTTTGGGAAGATGAGTGTGAAATAATGCACCTTTTCCCCCACTTTCATGCTCTTCATTACCCTCACTTTTTTTACTTTTACTCTCACCCTCAACCAATGTCCTTTTTCTTTTTAAACGAAAGTTAGATTGTTTTTTCAAAAACCAGAACAAAATCCCATATAAAAGAAGGTCAATAAAGCCATAACCTGAGTTACAAAGAATTAATTGGTACTTTGGTCCACACACTTGTGATTTTGTTTTTGAAAATGAACAAAATCCACATTTTAATACATAAATCTGGAAGCACTTAGAAGAATGTTTTGATTAGTCTAATTAGGATGGTTTGGGCACTAAGAGAGCAAATCTTTCCTAGTGCGGGACACATTAGCCGCACATCTATGTATATCATGAAAAGCTGAAAACTAAAATCATCATTCCTTTCATTCCCTTTTTAACTTTTGCATTCATTTTACAAACATCAATCTCCAAGCTTTGAGAAAACCCATCATCCCCATCACAGTTTTTGGTACAAATTCACACTTCAAACCACGATTTAAAGTGAAGCAAGGAAAAGGAAGAGGAAAAGAAAATCCCTTCTCCTTTGAACAAAAATCTTAACAAAAGAAGGAAGAAATGAATGTTGAAAACAAACCAAACCAACAAAATAAAACAACCATTTGGCATTTTCCTATGATCACCAAAACAAAAAAAAATGCCATTCACTGCTCACATAATAGAAACACTACAAATGAAAAGAAACCATTAGTCCCACTCCCATCTCATCATTTTCAACCTAATTTTATACATTCTTTTGATTTGACCCACCAACCAAACAATCATTCACTTCTTTTTTTACTACAAAAAATTTCAAATTTCCCAATATCACGCATAGAAAAGAAATTCAAGGACTCACGTAATTTGATTTTCACTCAAATAAATAGCAAAGTTTTGTTGGTTATGTGTGTACATGGTGCTAAACCGCTTTTCAAAAGTACTAACAAATTAAAATTGGGTGAATCTTTATTCGGAGCAAAGCGCATAAACCTAAAAAAGCTAAATAGAAAATTTGATGAAATCCATTCAGGGTCTAGTGATTTGGATTGAATCTCAATGAAAAGTTTGTACAATAAGTTTACTAATTTCTTTATATTATAGATTATAGGAAAACGACAAAAAAAATATAAATACTTCATTAAATTTGTTATGAGTGAAAAAATAAATATTTCATGTTTAAAATTTATATTTAAAATAAATATTTGATTTTATAATATTAAAATTTGAAACACATTTCTATTGTTATTTTACTAATTTTTTTTATTTAATGTACTTTAGAAGTAAATATATAATTTTTTTACATTTTTTATTTTTTTGAATTTATTATTAAGGAAAATTCTAATACTATCAAAACAATATTTTAATTAAAAATTAGGTTCAAATTAATTATTAATTTTTTGATTTAACATGTTATGTCATTATTTCATTAAAGTGATAACAAAAGTTAACAGTTGAATGTCTAGAATACAACTATTTGATAGTGTAATTATATAAATTTTGAAAGTTACGTTATCGAAATGTAATTTTTTTTTAATTTTATCTTGAGATATATTATTTAATTATTTCTTTTAAAAATGACAGTAAAAACAAATGCGAATAATGACAAATGCAAAAGGAGATGTTGAAGCGGATCGAAGGTAGAAATGGGTTTATCTGAACTCTCATCTCAGTCACTGTCCTCTTGCAGAAAGGGCCTATCAATCTGGTCCTCTTTGTCCTCAGTGAAGTCACCATCGCTTCCTTTTTTCTTTTTGAATTATATATATATATATATATATATATTCTCCATTCAAAACATTTTTTTAAATTTTTTATTTTTATAATTTTTTGTGTTACAATTACAAAATGAAAATAATGGGCAAAAAAATAAATTAAAATCTGGCATTTTCAAATCCATGCAAATCGCTAACTCTGTTCAGATGCTTCCTCATTATCGCCACTTTAGCCAATCGTTCCGCGGCTCTCCAAGCCGACGTCGGTGTTATCGGCTCGGCCTTGTCTTCCACCTGACTATTATTGTTATTATTTGCCCTCTGTCTATGGCGCTGCCCGTTCAACTCGGCTAACTCAGTTTCCAGGCGCCGAATAAATTCCTCAGCTGAACTGGAACCAGATTGCAGCAACAAGGCTCGAGCCGAGGTGAGCAAGTGTTGCGCTCCCGATACATGGTTCCGCTCGATCAAACGGCGAGACTCCGCGACGGCACGTGTACTGACGTGGAGGTTCCTCAGCCGTTGGATGGTGTGAGATGAGGATCGGACCGATTGCGATGGTCTAGGTATTAACAGCCTTTGATCCCTCGAGTAGACCATCTCATGGGTAAATGGATCCCGGTGAGAAGATCGTACGGACATCACCCTGTGGGACCCGCTGCACGATACGGGTACTTTCAGCTCCACCAACAACTCTCTCTCCTCGCCCGAGTGCAAGTCCCCGATCCGTACCGAATTCGCCCCGACATAAGACGGTCGGGTTGCCAATGAATAGACCGACGAAATCTCTGCTGGCGCTGACCCGGATACGAATCCCAGTTGGAGTCTGACATCCTGAACCACCACGCTTACAAGCCCATTCACGATTTTACAGAAAGCGTCGTCGTTTGGAGCCTGACTGCATGTGCCGAAACCGATAGAGTGCACGGGGATCTCTGATTGTGCCAGGCGCGTGGTTGAAACAACTGGGAGGTTCTGATTGGTGGAATTCATTTCACATTGTTTATCTTGACCATCGGATAAGATCAAGATGCTGGCAACGGCGTTTTTCTCTCTGCGATCTTCCAACACTTTGGCCGCCTTTTTAAGCGCGTCGTTCACACTCATCCCTTGCCCGCTGCTTCCCAGCGCGTCAACAATCCTTCTCGCGGATCTCCGTCCGTTTGAACTCATCCTTTTCAACGGCAACAACCGCTTCGAACTCGACGAAAAGACCACGATCGACAAACGGTCCGTTTCGTTAAGCAAAGAGATAACTAATCTCATCGTGCGTTTCACCATCTGCAACCGCATCCCGCTCCCGCTAACGTCCAATACCGTAACCAAGTCAATCGGAGCCCTCCTCACTCTCCGCGTCGCCGTTGGAGCGTGCACTTTCATAACCACCACATAACTCTCATGGCTCCTCCCCACTGCCACCATCGCCGCCTCTTGTAGCAACCTAACCTCTACATTTCTGGGATGAACTCCAATTTCTTTCGCTATCCTAGGAGTCACAGAGAATCCTTGGAATTCCTCTTCAACATCGTCGTTTTCGGTTTCGTCGGATTCCGGAATGGGATTAAACTGAGAAAGAGAAACCGGGGCGGCCAATGGCTCATCGTCGTTGTAGACCCGCAACGACTTCGTGTTGATGTTCTTGAGTGATGTTTTACTAGGTTGTTGTTCAAGGGAGAGTAAAGGGAGCTCCTTCCAGGAGGTGGAACAGACGGGGCAGTTCAGTAATTGTTGCTTTTTTATGTGGGCGGCGACGCAAGGGAAATGAAAGGAGTGGGAACACTCCGCCGTGAAAATCGCCGTGCCTTGACCCGTTTTCACGCTTTGTAAACAGATTCCACATCGACCACCCTGAAAAAAAGTCATAACATAACAAAATTACTTAAAATTTTGACTTAAAAACAGTCGGGGAGGGGGGCGAAAGAAAGAAAAAGAAGAAGCTTACTGTGGAAAGGCGAAGAGTTGCCTTAAGGAGGGAAAAACTGGAAGGGGATTTAGGTGAGGAAGGATTGGAGAAATGGGATGTTTTGCAATGGAGTTTGGGGCTACTGGGAAGTGAAGAAGCTGGGTTGGAAGTGGTTCGGCAGCGAAGACTTGGGCTTGAAACGGGTTGAGATTGCAACCTCGGAGTCGATGGGTTGGAGAAAAACCCAAACTTTGAGCTAAATCTTGGAGTTTTGGTGCCATTGCTTTGCTGCTGTTGTTTTTCTGGTAAAACTGGGGTGTCCTGTTTCTTGGTAATGGAAGTGCAGAAAGCTCTTCTCCAACCAGTCACCATTTTGATACTCTTTCTCTTCCTGTTCAATATTTTTTCTTCAGTGAAAGATTTTAGTTTATAACCAACAATTTTGTTCGACAGAGAAAAGGAAGAACTAGATTGAGCATGGAAATCGATTTGTGTTTAAAAATAATAATAACAAAGAAAACAGAGGGACCAAAAAAATGGATTAGAAGAGGAGAGAGATGAGTCGAAAAGATCACGGCTTCACTCTATCTTGTTTGCTTTACTCAAACAAGGCTTATATAAAAATCAATTCTTCTTTCTTCAACTCTGAAAAGAAAAGATAAGAAGATGAAATGAATTATATAATGTTATATAGTTTATATATATACTACTCTGCAATAGAAGAAACATAGCTGGCTCATTTATAAAGTTTGGAAATTCCAAAAAATGTACTGGGTCTGATAATTTAGGAGAGAGAAAAAAGGACAAAAAATAAAAAGTTGGGTATTGGCGAAGGTTACTGGTAAACTGGCAAATGGAGGTTCTTACAGATTTACTTATTACAGATCAGAAATTAGTCAACGGTTTGGGTCTCATGCAAAATTTACACCTTAATTGTTAATTTGGTAGTAACCGACCGACCTTGGTATGTATGGACAGACCCCCTTGGCCAAAAACAGCATATCTTAATTCACACTCTCGCGTTACTCCTAGCCAACCTCACCTCTTTTCTTGCAAATCAAAGTTTTAGTTTCCATGTTTCTACTACAATCTATCCTTTATTTTTCTTCTTTTTCGGTTTACTTCTTAGGATGGCATTGGGGCTGATTTCTACCTCTATCAAATATCAATCAATGGTATGTCGGTAAACGTGAATTGTGGGTTTTTTAAAGGTAAATTTGGATTAACGATGGGATGCAGTGTAGTGATTTTTTTTTTTTTACGTTATAATATTTAATTTTGCAGTCATCGTTATTTTTAAAATAATCGCAGGTGAACGTACCATCCATTTAAATCTACCTTAATTTGAAATCCAATTTGACAGTTGAACTTAATTCTTTTTCCTAATTTGATATCTAATTTTTTTTAATATTAATTCATTAAACATAGCTCAATACCTATTTTTAACATGAATTTTCTCTAAAATTGATAATATTTTTGTAGCATTACAAAAAAATTCAACACTGTTATTGTTTTGCATAATTTTTATAATATTTAATAAATTAAGTGCCAAATTGAATCTAAAAAAAAGTTTAAATACCAAATTAAGAAAAAAAATTACACGTTAAAGTACCAAATTAGATAAAAAAATTTAAATACCAAATTAAAAAAATATTAAATTAAAGTATCAAATGTTATTTTAAATCAAAATATTATTATAATAAAATTCATATTCTCAATTTAACCATTTCAATCAAATTACATTTAAATAAAAATAAATTAAAAAGGTGGTTGTATTATCATTCACTTAATGCCTAATTGATATAAGAAATAACGGTCATTATTTTAAAATTTTGGGACAATAAATTCCTTGGGATTAAAAAATAACCGGTCTGTCTGTTGTAAAGGATTAGTAGGGTGTTCCTATTACTACATTTATTATTATTATTATTATTATTATTATTATTAAACTTTTATAATCAAAATCAGGCAACATTTAAAACTGTTAGTTGGTTGAGTTGAATTATTATACTCAAATAAAAGTAATTATATGACTTCAATTCTTATACTGATGATAATGAAAAATTAATTAGATTTGTTATAATTCTATTGCAAGTTAAGAGAAATTGCTGCAATAATGACAGTGGATGAAACAAAAAGTAAATTCAAAGCAACGATTCGTTTCTTACTTATATGGAAAAAAAAAAGAAGAGAAAAATTCAAATTAAATGGATAAATTTGGGGTTTTTTATATTAATAATTCAAAAAGAAAAATAAACAAGAAAATGGTATAAGAAAAAATTGATTACGAAAATAGGATATTTTGAATAGTGAATATCGATATTGTTTGACTGGTTGGTGGTATCATTATATCTAATAATGGATCGGGTCAAGTCGATGCTAAATTTTAGGTCCGTTCTCTAAGCCCAAATTCGACCCGACCTAAAAAATAAGTTTAAAATTTTGTCCAACCCTGACACAGATAAAAAAAAATGCTAAACTCGAGCTCGACCCGACCTATCCGTCTTAATTTTTTTATACTATTTTTATATAAATACAAATTTAAAAAATATAATAAACATTAAAATAAATGTTTCCTAACAAATTAAAAAGTCTCTATACTTGATAATACTAATATGATTGTAACTTAACAAACAAATACTTCTAAAATAGTGACAAAATTAACAACAAAATAAATGTTATACAATATCTAAACAATAACAACACAATAGTAATAATATGATAGCAAAATGGTAGCAAACAACAGCAAGAGAAAAATTCTTGGCAATTCGAGCCTAGTCCGGGCAAAAAAATTATTATTCAAGGCTCAATCTGTTTAGAAAATGGGCTTTATTTTTTCTAAACCCATTTTTTATCTGTATTTTTTTCAAACCCTTTCTCTTTTTGATCAGGCTTTCGGGGCTAGATGAGTGGCCCAACCCATGATAAAAAATTTTTAAAACAATAAATTTGACAGGAAAAAAAAAGAAGCAAAGAGAGTGAATAGGGAGCTGCTGACATCAGATGTGTCGTCGACGTGTTAATGAACACCAATTCGAAAATTAAAAGTTTTGACCATTTAAATGGATGTCGTTACATTATCAAGCGATATCAACTCCTTATATATAACCCCCTTCCTTAACAAAAAAACAATTTTCACCTGTTTAACAAAAAAAAAAAAAGAATTTGTTTACCAAAACAAAAAAAAAAAAAGTTTGTTCAACAAAACAAGAGAGCAAAAAAAAAAGCAAATCAAGTTTGAAGGTCAACATATTTGTTTTTCATCTTAGACTTTAAAAATAAATTTTGAGTTGATAATATTAGTTTGTAATTATTTTTATGTACTTTTATTTTTCTTTATATTGATTATTAGTAATATGATATGCAAGTTATATTGTTTGATAAAAAATATTTTTATTGTTTTAAAATTGTATGAATTGTTTTAATAGGAATTAATATTTTTTTTATTTTTAATTTATTTTACAGATTTAATATTGAAAATGAATAATCAATTTTTTGTATACGTTTATTTTGATGAAATAATTTTACAAACACCGATATAATACTTGTCGTTGGCGAGACCAATCGGTCACAAATTGGTACTACACCTGTTTTTTTTTGTCAACAATTTCTTTTAATGCCATCCATTTTTAAATTTTTTTTTTTAAAGTGTTGCCATCGATATGCTAGGCAAAACTATTAAAAAATGATTTTTTCTCTGTGTTTTTCCCTCCTTTGTACACAAAAAAATGCTGAACAATTTATATCGAGGCCACCAATGTGTCAAACGACACTACTAAAAAAACAGTTTTTTTTCTTAAACACATTATTGGATGATGATTGACTAAAAAGTTAGACTGATGTCGCCAATCAATTAGATGACACTTGTATCCATCGGTAAAAACATCCCATTTTCATAAATAATTCTTTAGCATATCAATCGATTGAGTCTTAACTCGATTGACATGAGTATTGTTATCAATGTAAGCAGGGGAGTATTGAGGGAGGTTGGTAGGGCCCTTAGCCCTCCTAAAATAGAAATTTTTTTAAAATTTTAAATTAGTAAAAGTAAAATTACATTTTGATCTCTCTAAAAATGATAAAATTTTTATTTAATCCTTTAAAAGTTACATTTTTACTATCATAAAAATTACAATTTAACTTTGGTTCCTCTTAAAAATATCTTTTGGCTTTGCCCCTAAATATAAAAGGAAGTGAATTCAAATGCGCTGAAATGTATTATCTTCCTATTTATGAGTTAGGAAGGAGATATAAATAATTTTAAATATTATGTAAAAAAAAAATCAGATATAATCAAAACTATAATGAGATGATTAAAAAAATTGTTAAGCATACCATTTTCGTATTTATTTATTGTGTATATAAAGAGGTGGTTTTCATGAAATGGTGTTTATATTGCATAAAATTCGAGAACGAGAGAAAAGAATTCACCGCCATATATTTTGTTTGCACATTTCCAATGTTGTCCTCCTCTCAATCAAAGGAATAAACCAGTCTCATTATTACAGTACGAAACATATAATTTTGTAATAAGCTTCCAGTGAGAAAAGTAGCAGTGACACATAAGCAATTTGCATTATTATTATGCTTAAAAATTAATTATAATAATAAAAATAATTTGAAGTATGGAATTGCAAGGTTTCTAATTTCATCATATGATAAAATTAATGTGGACATTACTTTGTATGCACTCAGGACTCTACTATTTATATGATTATGATATATTGATACTAATCTTCTAATATCAAACACAAATGTCACATAATATCTCATTTCAATTTTGATACATCAATTTTATAAGTTTGGTTATTAATCACTATTAAATCATTCATCACTGAATCTCATGTGATGATTTGATGGTGAAAAATATTCATTATTTTAAGTGTAATTTAAATTCGAATCGCGTTTATTATTTAGATTTTACACTATTATTATAATTCACAAAAAAAAAAAATTATTCGTCACTTTCTAAAAAAAAACTCTTAAAATTAATTATATGTTGAAATAGTTCATTTGTATTTATGAAATTATTTGAATACGAAAAGTTTCTAAATTTCATAAATAGTATAAGGGGATTTACAAGTATTTATAGGAGTATAATAAAATATAAAAAAAAAATATTTAAAAAAGAAAACACATGTCAAATTTTTAATATTATTTATTTGTGAAATAAAAAAATATTATCGGTGTGCCAAATATTCACACTTTAAATATATTCATTAACAACCACATTTAACATCACTGTAATTTTTCTTCGTGTTAAATATGTCTTTTTTCTAAAGTACAAACATATATAAAATAAATTAAAGAATTTTAAAAAATCTTGCCTAAATTTGTCACTTTATATTATAAGTTATTAGTGTCAGCTTTTTTTTTTTTTTAAATATATTAACGTAATTATATTATAGTTTATGTTTATATTTTTTAATTTTTTAATGACACGATGTTTGAACTCAAATTTTTTAAAATAAATAATATTTTTTTTATTAAAATCACTAATTGAATTCAAGTCAATTATTTTTTTAATGACATGGCAGAATGATAGTTTAAATATTTAATGGGATAAAAAAATTAAGTATCATT
This sequence comes from Kokia cookei, assembly GCA_039519145.1. Taxonomy (NCBI): domain Eukaryota; kingdom Viridiplantae; phylum Streptophyta; class Magnoliopsida; order Malvales; family Malvaceae; genus Kokia; species Kokia cookei. The sequence goes on from CM076908.1 coordinate 13,495,224, forward strand.
GCGGGAAAAGTGATATAATTTGAAAGCCTGAGCATTAACAATAATAAATAGATCCCTCTACCAATAACAATAATGGATGATGATATATTACTTACAACTGTATCGGCAAAAAACGTAAATATATTTCATCATTCCATTTACGATTATTAATGTGGTTTGGTAAAATATTGTTTGATAATATGAATTTAAAAGTGCTTTGTTGAGTGTTTTTTTTTTTTTTTGTCCTTGTTGGGAAAAAATATATTTTTGAAAATTTTGAGGCATATTTTTAATTGGTAAATGTAGAGATTTGAATCATAAAATTATGATTTTATATTTTACTCTATAAGACCTTTATATCAGTATATTATATACTTAAAATGATTGAGTGATGAATGACAAATTGATGCTCAAAATAAACTACTTGTGAATTATGTTGAGGAAATGAAAAGTTTAAATCTCGCATTTATTAGATATCAAATGTGGAATATGTTTATATATGTGAACCAACTTAATATTATTGAATGATTAAGCTAAGGCTCTCTTAACATATAAGGGGAATCCCCCAAACCCATAGGTTGTGGGGGTGCATTACATACATGACTTGTAGAAGTAATTTTATTTTTTGCTCTGCATATAGCTTCAATTTGAGTTTTAATGGTTTCATTAGTCAAAAATTTTTCAAAAGTTAATTGATTTGAATATATAAATCGAAATAATCTGCAGGAAAAGCGACATACTAAATTTCTCTCTAATTTTTCTAGCAAAATTTTCGAAAACATTTTTTGCATTTTTTCGAATCTGTTTTCGATGATAGAAGAAGACAACATTACAGTTCGTTGATCATTGCAGTCGTGCTCATGTTGTTGTTGTATCCTGAGAAACAATCGATCAACATTTTCTATAACACCAAAGGAGCAGCCGAATTTATCTTAAGGAAATTGTGAAAAAAGACATCAACTTCCAATACAATTTCAATAATGTTTTATTCGATTTTCTGTTTTTCAGATTATATATTTGTTTATTTATATTTTTTTCGATCTTGTGATTTAAATAAATATTTTATATTATTGTTATTTCACTAATGTCTTGTGCAATAAGGTTGTGTATTTTTATATATGAATAATTTATTCTATGCATGTTAACACATATCGTATTCTAGATTTAACACGTGTTTATATGATCTCATGCGTGACCCACGTGTGACTTCGCAAGAGGGTACCTTAGGAGAATGTGAATACCTTTTTACGAACACTTAACATCATGGGAGCTCAACCTATGAGCTCCATTTGCGAGCCAAATATGAATTCGATCTAGACCAATTTAAATTGTGGACTGATAGTAAAATGTCTCAAAACACGCCTAAACAATTTGCTATAAATGCTAAAAGTGAAATTAATAGTAATAAATTTTAGTTAATAAGAAGGGAGATTGTAAGTTTAAATCATAATAATCATTCAATTTAAATTTAAGTGTAGCAATAAAATCTTGTTGGTCAAATAAATTATTTTATATTATATTTCATAGTTAAAGAATTCTGAAATTTGAAATTTGAAATTATTTATTGAATTCAACCAAAAAAATGTAAGACATAAACAATATGACTTGAATATATATAGTCAGAAGTAAATATTTTATTATATATCTGCAAAAAGAAAAAAAATAAATGTTTTAGTAAGTGTAGTTGGTGGTGATATATTATAAAACTAACTCTGAATTTCAAGTAATTAAGCAACTTTAAAAAATCAAATTAAATTTTCTGGTCTTCAATTTTGAAAAAAAAAAAAATATGTTGACCTTGTTACATTAATCAATGAACTTTCATAATATTATATATATATTTACAAATTATGTATTGTTAAAAACTGATTAAACAGTTGCTTCAATGCCATCAATTTTTGTTTAACAGTGTTTAGTTCACATAATTTTAGGTTAAGTTCATAATCAAATTAATTAGATTCTAACTAATAAAGTAAATCTTTTGATTGTTTTTTTATTTATAAAATTTAAACTCAAAATTCTATTTAAAGAATATCAAACTTATTTATAATCTTGGGGGTTCAGTTGCAAAATTAAATTGGTTAGGGAAAAAAAAATTGATGTGGTAATTGTTATAAATATTTTAGGGTAAACTATTAAATAGTTATTTTTGTTTACTTCAGGTTGCATTTTAGTTTTTTATGTTTAAAATATTAAGTTTTAGTCACTTATATTAACATATTATAATTTTTTAGTCATTGAGTCGTTAATTTTCATTAACAGTGTAATGGTAAGTGTCGAAACATTTTTTTTAAAAAGGTCCCGAGTTTTATTTTTAAAATCGAAAATAGAGTCGCCACCAATCTTTTTTATTCGGAGTGATTGGACCACCTTAAAACATTTAAATTTATTTAAAAAATAATTTGGTCTTCGAAATCCAGAAAATAGGTTCGGGAGTCGATTACGTGTGAGGAAGGATTAGCACCCTCACACGCTCAAAATTGGTACCTAGTCGATTTTTTAAAGGTCTTATTTGTTAAAAATTTGAAAACTCGAATAAAAGTTAAAATCCGATCCTAAATGCATGATTTATTTAATGTTGTTTAAAAATTGAATTTTGTGAAGAAACGCCCTTTTGTTTCGAATTTATCGAGAAAAAGAAGTCATGTCCAAGACGTTAGAGCACAACATTTTCGAATTTTAAAACATAGGTCATTTGTTTAACCAAACATTAAATATTTTGTTTTGGAATAGGATATCCAATTACGTAGATTCAACGAAAAACCATACCCAAGACGTTAGGACATAATTTTTCGAATCTCTTAAATAAAATAATATTTACTTAATTTTTTAAAACAATTTAAGGTGCTCGGTTATGTCAAGTAGAAGAGAAAGAAGCACACCTAGTAAGTTAAGGCATGATTTCCTCGAATTCTAGAAGATAACGAGCATTCTTGATTTTTATTCCAAACTTAAAATTTAAAAAAAAAAAAAAAGATGTTCGGTTATTTCAATTCATAGAGAAAAATCGTACCTAATAAGTTAAGGCACGATTTTTCAAATCCCGAAATAAGGAACATTGCCTCGATTTTTTGAGATAATTCATGTATTTAAAAAAATGATATACAATTTATTTTGTTAAGATATTTTATAAAAGATGAATGAATATGCTTTTAATTCACAAATGTAAAAAAGGCACAAATAATAAACAAATAAATCAACAATACACATAAATAAATAAATAAATGTATATTGCATGTAAAAATAAATAAAGTGACAAAATGATTAAGTTTTAAAAGAAATTAATTAAAAAAAGATACAAAAGGATCTAAATAAAAAAAATAAAAAGGAAATTTTAAAAGAAATAAAAATAAAAGATTTGATTAAATAAAAAAAAATAGAATATAAAGGTGAATTTAAAAGAAATAAATTAAATTTTAATAAAAATAAAAATAAAAGGATTTAATTTTTTAAAAAAGAAAAAAGGGGTCAAACCCGAATATTAAAAAAACAGAAACCATGTGGGCAATTTTCCCCAATTTTGACACGTGTTTGCACCCATGGTCAAAGGTCAAAGGACCAAATCGAAAATGGATTAAAATCTCGAGGTTTGATTGCAATAAATTAAAAAAATGAACCGAAGGACGAAGCTAAAACAAAAAACAAAGTGGAAGGACCAAGGGCATAAATATCCCCCTGATAAAAAACACGCGGATCGTGAGTCGGATGGGTCGGATCGGTTCGATTTAGCATTGAAACGGCGTCGTTTTGTGCTTCAAAAGCCAAGCCAAAACGACCCTGTTTTGGTACCTCTATATAAGTTAAAATTTAAAAAAAAAAATCGTTTCTCAATTTTTTTTTCAAAAAAAACTCTCATTCTCTGTCATTTTTCTCTCAAAACCAAACCCAAGCCAACCTTAGTCCTATGGAGCACCACCGCCCCAACCATCGATCGTCGCTGACGGCGATCACCGTCCCCGATGGTTGGAAGACAAAAATTTTCTTTTATTTTTTCTTTTATTTTTTTAAAAAAAAACCTAGAAATCGAATCTAGGGTTTAAAGGCTCTAGATATGATCCTAGATCTAAAAACGAGCCTTTCAGCTCCTTCGATTTTCTTCCCTTTTGTTAGAAATTCGCCCTTGCCCTTTCGACGACATCCAGATGAAAACGAAGGGACCCAAGGTCCTTCTAACAGTAGGTAAAGACCCTGGATCCTTATATTTTCTTTTTATTTTCTATTTATTTTCAAAAATGAAAAAAAAAATTATAAAAAAAGTACCACTTTGAAACTCAGATCTGTTTTTTTTATTGATTTTTTGATGTTTGTTCTTCGTAATATCGAAGAGAAGACCAATTACAATCAATTTTCATGGCTTTATAACCAAATACATTTGTTTTTTCCTTCTTGTTTTTTTCTGTTTGTCCTCTGTCTTTGGATGTTTTTTCTTCTTTGCTTGTGCAGGTTTGAAGGTGGTGGCAGATGTTTTCGGCGGTGGCAGGTGGTGACAGAGGCTTGATGGTGTCAGATGACCTTGGGAATGCACGGTTGAAGTGGCATGAGGGCACGGGTGAGGCAGCGATTGGAAGACCCAAACAGATTGGAGTTTTTGAAAATTTTTGTGTTATAGGCTTGTTGGGCTCAAGTAGGTATTGGGCTTGTGAATGGTTTGGTGTAGTATGTATTAGACTAGGTGTTTGGGTATTTGGATATTTTGAGTAAATAGACATTAAAATTAAAAGATCTTTAATTTCATTGTTTATTATTATTTTTGGATTTGTTTTGTCTCTGGTCGGACAAAATTGGCCTGCAACAGTAAGCTTACATGACACATTAAATTATCATTTCAAACAAAAAATTTATGTTAAATTATACAATTGGTCAACATATTTTTTCGTTTTGAGCAATTTAATTTTTTCTTTTATTTTTTTTAACTTTCCTTTTTCTTTATTTTCCATTATCTTTTGCTTCTCCCTCTGTTTTCCTCCTTTCTTCATCTTTTTTAACGTAGTTTTTTTATGTTTTCCATTTGTTAAAACTTTTTTATGTTTATGGAAAATGAAAAGCCGAAAGTTGAAACCAAAATAAAACTTGCTTCGAATATTCTCACTCCACAGTTACAAACCCTCATCATACATCATCGTTTTAACGAACCAATTTGGATCTCTCAATGAACTAGTCCACAAACTCATCTCATTCGAAGACCTCGCCAGTCGTGACTTATGATAGTTCATCCTCAACCAATGGCACCTAGTAAAGGCCCAAGGGGGCCATGGTCCCCCCAAGGTTTAAAATTTTTATAATTTAACCCTTTGTAGATATACTATAGCCCTTCGAAAAATATAAGTAAGCCCTCCAAGGTTTATGTAACAGCTCGATTTTTAATGGTGTCGAAAACAGTAGTTTTGGGACCATAACTTCGACAATTCAAGTCATAGATATTAAATATTAAATATTAATGATGTCATTAGTATCATATTAAATTTTGGTTAGAAAATTTTATCGTTTAGATAGCTAATTAAGTAAAAAGGACTAAAATCGTCAAAAGGTGTGAAAGTGAGATTTTATTGATTAGAAGTATTAAATGATGAGTGAAATGGTAAGAAAAGGACCTAATGGGTAATTATACCTTGTAAAGTTGGTTGGATGGTAATGGGTTTGAAATACTAAGGAAAATTCATTAGTTAAAACGGTAAAATGGTAAATAAACAAAACCTAATTTGATTAAAACATTAAAAACTTAAGAAATAAGCTAATTTTCTTTAGCTTTCTTCTTCACAAAACCAAAACCACCATAGTTAGGGCTTGGAGAATTTCGGTCAAGTTTGGTTCTTCGATTGAGTGAGTAATTTTCATCAATTTAATGATTTTTATATTTTTGATTCCTTATTAGCTTAATTTATCTAATCCAAGGACTAATTTGTGATTCTGTCAAAAGTTAAATATTTTTCCATTGATGAATGAACTTGTCCTTGATAGTTTATGAAAGTTTTGGAAGTTTGGTTGATAGATTGGTCGATTTTGTAAAGTGATTTTTGATATTTTACGGTTTAAGGACTAAAATGCTAAAAGGATGAAATTACTTGTATTTGTTGTGAAATAAATGGTTGTAAAGAATTACATGGATGCTATGAATATTCGGCTAGTATGTGATTTGGAAAAGAATGATTATTTTTCATGTTTAAGGTCTAAGGACTAAATTGAATAAAAATGAAAGTATAAAGGTAATTTTGTAAATTTCTCAAAAAGGACATAAATGCAAGAAATTATTTAAATTTCATGATTTAATGTGGAAATTTAATGATTTGTTAATCTAGATCACGAGCGAGCTGCAGATCGTTGAAAAGTGAAAATTATAGAATAATCCTTGGAGTTCCATTTTAACTGCAAATTCGTCTGATAAGTGTAACATCAAAAATCCGAACATCGATGCCAATTAGGATTTTCGATGTGTTACTGTTGATTTGCACTGTTCATCTTATCATTATATTATACAACTTCGTTTATTAAAATAATACACTCCACATGTTGCATATCGTCATTTAAACATAAACACAAAATCAACAAGGGTAAAAATGACATTTCCAATATTTTTGGAGGCTTTTACCAGTACTTGATGGTCAAGTATCAGTAGTAGCCCTGTCAGAAAACAATTCCAAAACGATGCGGATTTCTATCGGTACCTGTACTAGTTTTACCGATACATGTCATGCATATATCGATACTAAAAAGTCCAAAGAGCTATAATTCCCACCTTGCAACTTCTACCGGTACAAGTATGCAAACTACTGATACATCTATGCATATGACTATGGATACTCATAATTCAACTACCAATACAACTCAAGTCAGTGTACAACCTCTCTCCTACCTTGTACTTCTACCGAAATATACATGGGTTCTACCGAAACAAGTATGCAAAATCTCAAGATTTATACCAAACACAAGTTCATTAACTTCATAAATACAGAACTTTAACTATGCATTTAAGTCAACACAAATACATGATTTATGTCAATACAAGGTACTTAAAGTTTACTTTCAACATTTCATCAAAACATAACAAAGTTTTTCACAAACTTATTGTATAAAAGCAAAGGGTAACATCATCCTAGCACATGCCATATTAACCAAGTGATGTAAAAGTCTACTGAACAACTCCGGGATAGTGTGATGCTCCAAGATGATCCGATTTCTGAACAGAGTTAATTGAATCTACAAAACAATATCAATTTCACAAGTAAACACTTCTTACTTAGTAAGTTTGTAAAATTAAAGAGATTCACCAACTTTAAGAGTTTGTAAATCAAATCAACTGAATTGATTAAATCGTATACATTAAGGTAAGTTTCAATTCGCATTTGATACTCACGATGACACAAAGTCATCAGACCTTTATTCCGCAATGGATTTCACTTCATTCATATACTCATGATGACACATAGCCATCGGACCTTATAATCCGCAAGGGATTCGTATACTCACGATGACACAGAGTCATCGGACCTCTTGATCCGTAAAGGATCCATATACTCACGATGACTTTTAGTCATCGGACCTTGTAATCTGTAAAGGATTCATTTACTCACGATGACACTTAGTCATCGGATCTTTTATTTGAAAGGAATTCATTTACTCACGATGACACTTAGTCATTGGACCTTTTCATTTACGGTTCAAAGCCCGTTAGACTTCCGTTTTCCCTTCATTCTTGTCTTTCACAATTTAAATTACCATTTCATCTTACCACAATAGTTTATATTGCAAGAATATACAATTTAAGTCAGAATTTAGCCATACGAACTTACCGGACTGAATTGCAATTGTGAATGAATCCCATGGACTATTCCGTTAACTTTCCCTTTCTGCGATCGGTGGCACGATCGTAGTCTACATTCACAAATCATTCAATTCCTCGCATTAAATCACACAATCAATTTATTTAACACAATCTAGTCCTTTTTGGTAAAATTACGATTTTACCCCTAATATTCAATCTAGTCCTTTCAACACAAAACATGCAATATAACCATTTCCTTTCCAAACCTTAACAACTGAAAGTTCCAAGCCTTCACACAAACTCCTAAATTCTATTTATTCCACAACAAGTACACCCAATTTCATCATTTTAACATTTTGGCCCTTAAATCCTAATTTCATAAAAAATCACTTTACAAAAATGTCAAACCCAATCATCAAACATACAAATATATCAAAAGCTTTCAAGAACAAACATTTTCAACAATGGTAAGTTTCATAACATTTGACAGATTTACAAATTAATCCTTAGATTAGCTAGATTAACCTAACACGAACTTAAAAACATAAAAATTACCAAAAACGGGTGAGAAATCACTCACATATTGAGACACAAAGCTTGGCCGAATTTCTCTTATGTTTTTAGGGTTTCCAAGTGCTTTTGGTTGGAGAAGATGAATGAAATTCATGTAATTTTCCTTTTATCTTAATTTTACTTAATTATTTTTAAATTATTTAAATATCCTTAATGATATAACATGATTTTCACCAAAAAATGCCCCATAACCGTCCACTATACCACTTTAAGGGATATTTATTCATTAAGGACCTTCATAAGTCCTCCCCTTACAACCCACCTAACTAATCAATGATTCCTATTTTTGACACTTTTACGATTCAGTCCTTTTTACTTAATTAACTATCTAAACATTAAAATTTCATAACCCAAATTTAATATGATGATAAAAAAGTCGTAATTATTTAAATAAATAAATTTAATGACTCGACTTGTCAGAGTTGTGATCTCGAAATCACTGTTTTCGACTCCACTAAAAATCGGGTTGTTATAGTAAGTTCGTGTAACTATATTTCTATTTGATATTTCTAACTTTAATTGTCTTAGTTATATTCTAGATGTTGGAACGAGATGGAAGACTCAAAAAGAATATACTGTATTGGCTTGTAAGAGCAGTATACTGTACTAGCTCATAAGAGCAATTTACTAACTAAGCTCATATGAGCTAAATTTACTGGGAGGCTCGAAGAGTTCATTTGGATACGAATGTGGAAAGAATTAAGAGGATTGTTTACTCTTTTCATTCAAATAAGTTATTTTGTAAGTTAATTACACGAATGAACTTACTAAGCTCTGTAAGCTTATATGTGTATTTGTTTATTATTTTGTTGTTGAAGATCAAATCCTCAAGAAGAATCACACTATCCTAGGAGCTCGTTCGGTAGACTTTAATGACTTGGATATATATGGCATGTATTAGGATGATAAATCTTGTAATTTGCTTAAGTTTGTTATACTTTAGAATGTACTTAGATTAATAAATACTACTTGAAGGGTGATGAAATTGTGCTTGTTGACTTGTATGTTTGGTATGCATTTAAATGGAAATGAGTATGATTTGCCTTATTTTTTTTATATATGTTCATAGGTTGTTGATCCATGTTATGATAGGCATGTGTTGAGGGACTTATTGGAAAATTTTCACATTATTTCTAACTTTACGCAAGTACACACGATCTGGAACACGGCCCACTACATGGGCGTGTGTCTTGGGTAAAATAGGTGCAGGGCACACACGGGCAAAACAAAGGTTGGGACACGATCATGTGACCCTAATTTGAGTAGACACACAATCTAGCACACGGTTTCACACACGAGCATGTGGGACACTTCACATGTTCACACAGCTTGTCACACGGTTTGTGACACAACCTTGTAAGGGTATTTCGTGTATGCACATGGTCTGGTACACGGTCGTGTGACTCCTATTATTTTGCATTTTGATGTTTTCGAAAATATTTTTGTTGTATTCCAATCTAGTCCTTATAATTTGAAATGACCTGACTGTGTATAATGTGATCAATTGGAAATGTATTCAATGTGCTAATGAAACATTGAGAGTAGAACTAAAATTGTGACTGTATTGCCAATAACTATTTTGTAACCCTCGGGACCCTAACCGACAACAGTGTCGAGTTTTAGGTGTTACAATTTAAGATTTTGCAATTTCCCAAAAATATTGTTTCGTTTGGATCGATTGTTTTTATATTTAAATCAATTGTCATGTTGGAATACAACTTTTTTTTAATCGATTGTTTATGTATTTAAATTGATTGTTATGGTGGAATACTGATTCTTTTGAATAAATTGTTTATATGTTTAAATCGATTTTTATGTTGGAATACTACTTTTAAATCAATTGTTTATATGTTTAAATCGATTTTCATGTTGGAATTCTGTTTCTTTTGAATCGATTGTTTATATGTTTAATCGATTGTTATGGTGGAATATTGCTTTTTTTTTTTAATAGATTGATATGTTGGAATACTACTACTTTTAAATCGATTGTTTATATGTTTAAACCGATTGTTATGCTGGAATACTACTTCTTTTGAATCGTTTGTTTATATGTTTAAATCGATTGTTACGTGGCACGTCTAATTTTACTTGCCCCCAAAGATTAACATCCTGGCTTTGCCACTGTGGTCTCAACAAAATTTTCTTAGCTTGTTCCCTTAACCTCCTAACCAACCCCCACGACTACCTTATATATCTTACCTACAACATTCTCACCCTCTCGAAACAACATTGTTTCATGGATTTTTCAAATGAGCTCTACACTCTTAATGACTAAAATGACCATCATACGAAACTTACCCTCAACTTTAGCCAAACCAGTTTGGTTCCATGCTCCCTTTCTCTCTTCTATTCATCCCATGCTTGGCTTCCATTCAAGCTTGCTTGGGAATATCCAAGAAGGTTTAGATCAATTTAATGTCTACTTAATTTTATTCGTTAAAAAAAGAAATGAATAATATACATGACTTTGTAGAAGTTTGGAAATGGAAAAAAGATATTTTGAATATAAAGAATTCAATTTATGTTTAGATTTGATTAAGGATATGGTTTTTTATATTGATTAGTTAGATCCGATTTTAGTTTTAAATTTAGGTTATATTTAAATCAAGATTTGATTAAGAATGGTTGATATTCAGTTTTGAGTGAAATTCAATTTAGGAATCGTGTGAAAAAAACAAGGACTTGGTTTATTTTGTGGGCAAAAAATATGTTTTTGGTGAAAATATGTATTAATAAGGGACCAAATGTTGAGCAAGCATGATTTATAGTTCGAGACATAAGTTCCTCCATGTTGATCATTATAAATCTTTTTCTAATTTTTTTACAACAAAGAATCGATTCTTTGTTACTTAACTCAATTCAAACTCTCAACATAAATTCACTACTGATATTCATTTGGTCTCTTATCAAATCTTGCACAACATTTGTCCCTTATCAATACTAACTTACACTAGTGTAAATAAGTTCATTTTCCCTCCAACCTCATGTTGAACATGTCAAGAAAAAGGAGGTTCCCTTAATATTCTATTAAGGGAAAATACGTAAATGCATCGCATAAAGTATGAGGAATCAATTAAATGTTCTGTTATATTGTAGAGCTAACTGAGAAGAAGTCATACTTAGAATAGCTCTAAAAAGAGTCAAGAATTGAAAATTTATATGGTCAGAAATGGGTTACCTTTGGACTGTTGAAGGTTACTTTAATCGAAGGCAATATTAAGTGATATGAGTGCTAAGTGACATGGACTTGGATATGAGTATTGATTGGTTGTATTTAATTTGCATAATCACACCATTTAGACGTTCAACAAGATGTTTGAGGGAAACATAACATTCTTTCACCAGATTACTTAAGTATTGATAAGGGACAAAATGTTGTGTAAGCATGTGATCGGCCTGTAACGTCATAACAGTTGTGCAAGCAGACACATGTTGAAGCAAGTATAGTTGATAGAATAATTCTATCAGATATCGATCCCACAGGGAATGAGTTCTTGATGTCTATATATCGAGGCAATTAAAACTAAGATTAGAGATAATGTAAGTAAAGATGTCAGCGCAATTAAATCAAATCTGCACACTAAATAGTCAAAATTGTCAATGTAATAAAAGTTAATTATTAGCGTAACTGAAAGTAAATCAAATTCCTGTTGAAGGTCTGGAAATTTAAATGCAAAAAAGTAAAATGATGATCAAGTGCGAAGAACTGGAGTGGATCACTAACTTCACTAATTCACAACGTTGGATGCATCGACAAGGTATTGTATAGATGAATTGTCACAGCAATAAGGTTCCAATGAAATCTTATCAGCTACAACTCTCTATTTAATCGAGACTCAAGTACCCACAATTACCCCATCTCTCGATGTAGGCAACACTGTGCACTCAAGAACAAGTGATAGAATCTCTTCCAATCCCAAGCAACTCTCACTGTCTTCCTTGTAAACCTAACTTGTCACTGCATCTCTCGATGTCGGTAGACTACAATTTCATTCTCGTGTTTAATGCAGTTAAGTCCAAGAATAAACAAATGAGAAGAATCAAATAATAATCAATGTAATCTAACACTGAAAGATATTTTCATATTCATTCAATTGTTAATAATAATCCATCAGTATAAAAGAGGAGTTAACAAATACATCGAAGCTTACTATCTCTAGATTATTAGGACTATTCCTTATTCGCTCCTCTTGTGTCTGCACCAAGCACTCCTTGTCATGAGTTGTTGCTCATCTGCTCATCTAGATCACCGATCTCTAATAAAACTTCAAAAACACAAAGTAATTGCAAATTTAATTTCTTCCCTCTTAATATCTCTCTTTCTTATTTCCTCTATTTATAAGCTGAAGAAATTGTAGATTTCCTCCATTCTTAAATCCAACTACTTTATATAGTTGTAAAAGTTTGTTATTAACAGCTACGCAGATCTGATTTGTTTATTGGACTATTGCAGAATGACAGTGCAAATTATGATTTTAATTTGCAGCGATAATTTGTCAGCAAAATGTTGTCACATTTTTGAACCAACTTGTGGCCGCAACTCTGAATGCTTTCTTACTCTGATCTTCTAAGGTGGATCTCTATGCTGACAAGCTTAGACGCAAAATTGATACTGAATACAGCGAAATTCCTGGGTGCAATCGAAGAATACTAATGCAACAACAGTCTTGGATGCATTCAGGAAATAATAATGTGGCGACAACTTTGGGTGCAATCTGAAAGTGCTCTTGCGATGACAGTTTTAGGCACAATTTTGGATCATATTTTGCTGCGATAATTTCGGACACCTTCATGCATTAATCCTTCAAGATAGGTTTCTGCACTGACATCTTTGGAGGCAATACTGGATAACTAATTGTGGTGACATTAGTAGTAAAAACATTATAAAATTAAGGAAAATTAAACTAAGCACCACTAAGTTAGAAAATGCAATTACTAAATATAAAATGCTAAAAATGCATGCTAAATATGATACAAAAGAGACAATTAATATACAAATTTAAGGAGAAAATCAATATCATTTCTAATGCTATCACACCTCTAAACTTAAGTTTTTACTTGTCCTCAAGTAAACAAAAGTTAGCAAAGGCATAATCAAATCTGCACACAAAATAGTCAAAATTGTCAATGTAATAGAAGTTAATTGTCAGTGTAACTGAAAGTAAATCAAATTGTTGTTGAAGGTTTGGAAATTTAAATGCAGAAAAGTAAAATGATGATCAAGTACGAAGAACTGGAGTGGATCACTAACTTCACTAATTCACAAGTTGGATGCGTCGACAAGGTATTGTATAGATGAATTGTCACAGCAATGAGGTTCCAATGAAATTTTACCAACTACAACTCTCTGTTTAATTGAGACTCAAGTACCCACAATTACCCCATCTCTCGATGTAGGCAACACTGTGCACTCAATTACAAGTGATAGAATCTCTTCCAATCCCAAGAAACTCTCACTGTCTTGCTTGTTAAGTCCAAGAATAAACAGATGAGAAGAATCAAATAAGAATCAAAGTAGTCTAATACTGAAAGATATTTCATATTCATTCAATTGTTAATAATAATCCATCAGCATAAAAGAGGGGTTAACAAATACATCGAAACTTACTATCTCTAGACTATTAGGACTATTCATTATCCGTTCCTCTTGTGCTTGCACCAAGCACTCCTCATCAGGAGTTGTTGCTCGTCGGCTCAGTCAGCTTACCGATCTCCAATAAAACTTCAAAAAACACAAAGTAATTGCAAATTTAATTCCTTCCCTCTTGATATCTCTCTCCTTCTTCTTTCATTTATTTATAAGCTCAATAAATTACAGATTTCCTCCATTCTCAGATTCAACTACTTTGTACAACTTAAAAGTTTGTTATTGACAACTACGCAGATCTAATTTTTTTACTGGACTGTTGCAGAATGACGGTGCAAATTATGATTTTAATTTGCGGCAACAATTTGTCAGTAGAATATCGCTGCATTTTTGGACCAACTTGTGGCCGCAATTTTGAATGCTTTATTACTCTGATCTTCTAATGTGGATCTCTGTGCTGACGACCTTAGATGCAAAATTGATACTGAATACAGCGACATTCCTGGGTGCAATCGAAGAATACTTATGCAACGACAGTCTTGGGTGCATTTCAGAAACAATAATGCGTCAACAACTTTGGGTGCAATCTGGAAGTGCTCTTGTAGCGACTGTTTAGGGTGCAAATAAAATGCTAAAAATGCATGCTAAATACGATACAAAAGAGACAACTAATGCACAAATTTAGGGAGAAAATCAGTGTCATTTCTAATGCTATCAGCATGGTTTATCATTTGAGACATATGTTCCTTCACATTGATCATTACAAATCTTCTTGCTCTAGAATGACAATGGTTCCTCATATGTATTTGCTCTTTACAGAATATTGAGGGAAACTCTCTTTGATTTTGAGACATTCGACAAGAGGTTTGAGGGTAACATATTAATCATTGATAAGGGATATGACATTGTGCAAGCATACTTTACTTGGAGGAGTGTTTTGGTAAAATAATCTTTTGATGTTGGTAAAATTGTAAAGTGTAATTTTTTTATTTGGAGTAGAAGTTTTTTTTATTAAATATTATTATTTAATTAGATCGTATTCGAACAAAAATCTTGTATTAATTCTTTATAAATAGGAACTGTATGTTAAACTATTTACACACCTTATTTACATTGTTATTTTTTAAGAAAATAGTGGAAATTTATTTTACAGAATAAATTATATTTTTTTGAAAAAAATGCATAGTAACCGGTTAAACAAAGAATTACATTTCCTACTAAAAGTTAATAACGTTTCATTTTGTGCGATTGATTCGTGATTCTTTGAGCCCACACTCAAAGCAATTTGTGGTTCGCAAATAGAGGAGAACATTCAGTAAAAAGTTGGGATCAACTTAATCGCCTCGTACAAAGCGTAGGTACAATGGCTTAATTTTAAAGAAAAAATTTTAAATTTATTTTGTACCTAAAATCATTGTTTTCTAAACCGATTTTTCTAATAGATACAAGTCGCATGATTTCATGTGTAGGTGACTTGTGATGACACAAGTCTTCCTGTGTATTGATAGAAGTTGCAAGGAAAATAGCTCACTGTTAGGCTTGTTATAGAACAAGTCCCACTAGGTATCGACGCAACACTAGTTGTACTGATACAATTGCCCCCTTTTGCGACAGAACTCCAATGAAACATTTATGGTCCTAACTGTCATACTTGTGTCAATACAAGTCAGCACTTATATCAGTACTAATCCTCCAAATTTTATAAAATTGATTTTAAAAGGATATTTCCGAAGTCATTTGAAAATTCAAACTTATGAACCATATTTTAAAGTATGTTGGACCATTTTATGAGTTAGAAAACACTTGAAAATGGTTTTACAAGATTTTATAGTTAATTTGCAAATTTGATGAATAATGAATTTTTAGTTGACTTTGTTATATCAAAACATTTGAAATCCTTGTTGAATGTTATAAGCTCCACGTACAACTCAAACTCTTCTAGTACCATTTGACTCATAAAGTGCAATCATTATTTGTAGAATCATCATTTATGACATGGATTGTAAAATTTCTCATTAGATTGTCACATGCAATAAATCTATATCTTAACAAACTAACATGAGCTTTGATATTTTGACCAGTTTTGCACTTCATCTCCACTAACATGATGTCCTTTTTGAGCATCATGTTAGTCAAACTTTCAAACTTAAAAATTACACTAATATCCATTTCACAAACTTGGCCATTACAATTCACAACAACATAAAACATATTGCTCAATTTGTTTAGAATCCCTATTTTGTTTTATTTAACGTGATTTTTCATTTTCTCTGTGCATGCTATATTTGATCTAGTTAGAGGGATTGAAATGCAAAAAAGTTGACACCTTGGGGTGAATCGACTTCAAAGTCAACATTTCCATGTAACGAATTCCATTGAAGTCGGCACCAACTTTAGCTGGTTAGCTAAGTAGATGAGAAATATTACTACATTGTTAAATAAATTCCTAACTTGTATATATGAAGAAAAAAAACCTATTGTCTCATAGATTTCGTCATCTCTCTCTGCCTCCCCCTTTTTGGTGTGTTTAGTATTGCTTAAAGTACTAAGGAGGTTTATGTATTATAGTGACTAAATCAAATTAGCCCCTTTATTAACAAATGGATCAATTTAGTCCCAGCACTATTAAAAAGAATAAAAAAAGTTCAAATTTTAATAAAGTTAACATTTATTGCATAAAAATGTGTTGAAATTTATTTTGTTTTAATTGTAGTTCAATAACAAAAGATTTCTTTTACAAAAGCATAAAAAATTTTAAAATATTAACTCAAATAAATAGTAAATGATATTTTTTAAACAATAAATGGTAAGTCTATTTCAATTTTTCCCTTATTTGATTCTTTTTAGGCTTAATATAACATTTGGTATCTGAACTTTACACTTTTTCCTAATTTGGTACCTAAACTTTTTTTTGGTCCAATTTGGTTCTCAAACTCGCCACTTTTCTTAATTTAGTACTTAAACTTGACACTTTTTTAAGTTAGCACTTAAACTTTTTGGGGTCCAATTTGGTACCTGAACTTAACTCTTTTTCCTAATTTGGTACCTAATCTTTTTTAATATTAATTCATTAACCATAGTTCAATACGTATTTTTAACATGATTTTTTTCTAAAATTGACAATATTTTTGTAGCATAACAAAAAAATTTCAATCCCGTTATTATTTTGCGTAATTTTATAATATTTAATAAATTTAGGTACCAAATTGAATCTAAAAAAAGCTTAGACACCAAATTAGGAAAAAATGTCAAGTTCAAGTACCAAAATGGGTCCAAAAAAAGTTTAGGTACCAAATTAGAAAAAAGTGCCAAGTTCAGGTACCAAATTGGGTCAAAAAAAGTTTAGGTATTAAATTAAGAAAAAGTGTCAAGTTCACGTACCAAATTAGGTAAAAAAAAGTTCAGGTATCAAATTAGAAAAAAGTGTCAAGTTCAGGTACCAAATGTTATATTAAGCCTTTTTTAAGAGACTAAATCGATATATTTAATAATAGAGGGATTAATTTAATTAGATCCGTATAATATAGGGACCTTTTAAATACTTACACCACTTAGTATATGAGAAAACTAGAAACTAAAAGACTTAATGCATAATTTGGTACATGAGTTCGACACTCTTTTCTAATGTGACACTTGTATTTGACAAAAGTTATACATATTGGTACCTGATAATAACAATGTAAACTTTTTAGTTTTTAATTTGGGTTTTAGAGTTAACTTGATGAAAATTCATAATTAGCTAATAATATTAATAATTAAATTTTATCAAATCAAATCCAATATCGGAATTAAATCACATCCATCGGGTTGTATTTGATAAATTAAACAGAAAATTAAACATATTCCCAATTAAAATTAAATTTATTCTATTAAAAATCATAAAAAAAAACTTCAAACCTAATAATAATAGCTATTAACTTTCATCAAATCAATTCTAAAACTTGAATTAAACTCTAAAAAGTTAAGATCGTTACCTTTAAGTACCAAGATGTATAATTTTTTTAAATACAAATATTAAATTGGATAAAAAAAACACAGATACTACATAAAAAATGTCAAACTTGAATATAAGTGATATATTAATTCATATAAAATAAAGAAACGGAAGAATTGAAGTGGTTAAAAACAAAGGAAAAAAAGGGTTATGTACCTAAAAAGGCTCATTTCCAAAATTATTTACAAAAATTGGCTATTTAGGGTCATTATTACTGAAATGGTCCGATGTTAATAAAATGCGCTGAGCTGACATTATTTTCATGTGAAAATAAAAAAACGCGTCCATCTCAACGCTTTTTTGTCCTGTCACATGTAAAGCGAGCTAACATGGATGCACTTTACATGTAACAGGGCAAAAAAGCTCTGAGCTAGACATGATTTTGCTCGTGTTTTACCCAAAGGATTAATTGCTAGTTAGGCCCTCAATTTTATTGGTTTAAGGTTAGGGTTTTGGAATTTTAAATTAGGTTTGGGGTTTTTAGGGTTTAATTTTTTAAGTTCTTATTATGATTGTGAAAAAATAATTTTGATGAGATGGGTTCTTAAAATATAATTTTGACGAGAAGAGTTTTGTTTTGTAGATTACAACTGAGGAAATGCACCTCCAACAGTTAGTGGATTGAAAATGCACCTCAGTGTGTTAATGTTCTATGTTGGCAATTCTTATTGGGGATTGGCATCAACTTCTAATAGTTGGCAATCGACAATTAATTTTGGACATTCTGAAATGTACACGAGAAGGGAGAATGTACTCTCTATGACATCCATCGGCGAGGGGACCTCCAACATGAAAGATGTTATTGGGTCAAAGGATGAAGATGACAATGAGTCTGATGTGGATCCAGCTCAAGAGCCCGATGCCGACAATTTAGAAGATGGTGAAGGGGATTCAGGTGAAGAAGAAGATTTACAATTCACGGCGTACTCGCCTCCAGCTTATATGCATAATGTCGATCTATCGATAGATGATGCGTTAGAGTTTCGAGATCTACCACACAAGAGGTGTGGCAACAAAAAATTTTCACTAGATTCGAGTGATTTGGAGTTGTTAAAGGGTTTTCCAGTAAGGATGGTTTTTTCAGATTATTGAAGCAAAATAGCATCAAGAATGGGGTTAACAACTATGTGATTAAATCCAAATCCAAAAAGTTCGATGCCAATTGTGTAGTGCAAGACTGTACCTGTGCATGGAAAATCACGGTTTCGTCAAAAAGAGGACGAAGTTATGGGAGATAAAAAAGTTCACTGGTTCGCATACTTGTGTTGCCTTTAGTATAGTAGCACTAGGTGATTAGGGTTTTGAATATTAGACTTTAAGGTAACTTTTAATTAATTTAACATACTCGTGGGATTGTAGGTGTTTCATAAGATCATGCCAAGTTGGATTCAAATATGATCGCAAGCATAATACTACCGATGGTGAAAGTGGATTCGAGGATTGCTGTGTCAGTCTTAATTGCCAATATTTGTAGCCAATTCAACTACACGTGTTCTTACTGCAAGACCTGGATAGCTAAGCAGAAGGCGTTAGAGAATATGCACAGTGGATGGGACGCTTCATAAAATGAAGGATGGTAGTGACGTTAGGCGTTGGAGAGGTACATCCTAAGTTGCATAACAGACCTTGAAGCGGGTATTACGTACTACAATGATCGCTTGCTTTGTGGATGCCGAGTGTTCAAACATCTATTTTGGTTATGGGAGGATCCTTCCAATTGCGTTTGCAATAACATTGGGGGAGTCAGGTGACGATTGGGATTTTTTTATTTTTAGGTTGAGGAGGATTGTTTACCCCAACCAAATATATCTATCATATGAGATCTGGTTGCTTTGCCTGACACATCTTCTGATACAATTTCACCGTCTGCTCTAAAATTAATGAGTTTCAGCGGCCACCTTAAATATACGAGGTTTCGTGACTTGTTTGACATCAGTTAACCCTCGATGATCTGCAGGATGTACACTTGAACGTATCATTCTCTTTTCACTATAGTCGGATCATCTGTCAGCTCCACGAAATTATTTTGTAACTAGGTCATTTCGATTCGACCTTCGTATATCGTCTCCAGAACTGCACCCAAAAGATCATAACATATAGGTTCCCAAAAGGTCATTTCGATTCGACCTTCGTATTATCACTCATCCACCGGTAACCCCAACTTTAATTGCACGAACTCTAGAGTGATAATACACTCCCCGCATAGAAGATGGAATGTGTGTGTCTTGGGTCTCCACCTTTTCACCAATGCACTAATAAGTTTCGAGTCCAACTTACACCCTTGACCTACAATGGCCATGTGCTAAAAATAAGCTTTTCTCAAGTATGTTTCGATCAGAGGTGATGGACGATCAAGTAGATTATGAATAAAGCATTGCAAAATTTGATCTTCCGACTATTTACATAAAAATTATAAAAAATATTAATTAAATTATAAAATTGAAATAAAAAATTATAAAAAAAATTGAAATTAATTAATACTATTTGCATTTGATCGACGGAGATATGTTTGTCATCAAGATGGATTAAAGACCCGGCCATTGCTAACACGTTCAAATTTTTAATAAAATAATTATTTTTTGAAAATACTAATAAAAAATAATAAAAAGTATAATTCAAAAAAAAATTTAGAGAGTATTTGTAACACCCAAAACCCGAGAACCGTCGTCGGTTAGGATATTTGGTGTTTTACTATTCATTTGTCACTGTTCAATTTAACATTCTTTTATTTCAACTGAATTTATTAAAGAAATACACTTTTCACATTATAAATCAACATTTGATCGAAACGCAATTCAAAAAGGGTAAAAATGGCATTTCCAATATTTTAGAGGACTTCAACCGGTATTTGATGGTTAAGTATCGGTAGTAATCAAGTCAGTGAACAATTCAAGACTGTACAGATTTCTATTGATACTTGTGCTAGTTCTACCGGTACAAGTGCAATTTCTATCACACAAGTCATGCATCTACTGATACCAAAAACTCCAAAGAGCTACTATTCTTACCCTGCAACTTCTACCGATACTAATAAACGAACTACTGATACATCAGTACACACAACTAATGACACGTGTAATTCATCTACCGATATAACCTAAGTTAATGAGCAATCTCTCTCCTACCCTGTACTTCTACCGATACATGCATGAGTTCTACCGAAACAAGTATACAGAATCTCAAGAATGAAGCTAAGAAACGAGTTTAACATTTCATACACATTCAATGCAAATTATGCATTAAGCCAACTCACATCATACATAATTAACCAAATCTTTACACAGCATCTAAATTCAACTCCAAATTGCACTTCATGCAAAAACCACATTCAACATAATAAGGTTTATTAGTTCTAATACAAACAAAAGATAATGTCATCCTAATACATGCCAAATAACCAAGTGATATAAATACTATCGAACGAGCTGTCAGGATAATGTGATATCTTCAAGATGATCCGATCTTCAAGTCACAAACAAAATCTACAAAACAACAACAAGTTCACTGGTAAGCTTCATAGCTTAATAAGTTTGTAAATTCATCAATTTACCAAGTCTTATGTGATAAGCGACTCTATAAATCTGTCGAGCCAGCATAACGGAACTTCAAAGATCGTTATTCATTTTACTCTCTGTTGACATAAAGGTCATGATGCTCATTTGCTCCTTATTGACCCAGAGGTCATGCCTGTTACTTGTATACGATGTTATTCTTAACCATCGATACGGTATATCTGTTCCCTACAATGCTGCTCACATTAAGCTAATGAGAAAATGCAACAAGCATAAATCTCAGCCATCGTAGGGCTTGTAATCCATTCATGGATTCTATTCACCTTATGGTGACTCACGATGCTGAAGAGAATCCGCAACAAATGCAGGATCTCAGGCATCGGACCGTTTTCTATATTTGGCACAAGGTCGAGAAATTCTCAACTTGTCATTCCTATCTTTCACATTTCCAATCGTTGTTTCTCATTTCTAACATTCATTAGAAAGGCCGTTATAAGCAATTATTAATAAGAATTTAACATTACGAACTAATCGACTAGATTGTAGTTTGAGAAAGGGTTCAGGGACTAATCCGCTAATTTTCCTTTTTCGCGATCTATAGCTCAATCGTAGTCCAAATCAAAGCTCAAAGTTGACAAAGAAAAACCCTAGCTTCCTTATGTTCTTGTCGTGAAAATGAAGAAGATGAGTGAAAATTACTCTTTTTTTTTCACTTAATTTACTTTTAATTCAATATATATATATTAATGGCAATTTTATAAATTTTAAGACTTTCATCATTAAGTCTTAATTAATCACTTTTAACCTTAATTAAACTTAATTTCAACTAATATGAATCATACTAATCCACCCACTAACACTCCTTTGGTTAATTTACTCATTTGGTCCTTCAAATGTGTTCGCCACTTCTGGATGAACTCGCCAAATGTGTTCGCCGTATGAACGATCAAACTCAAACACTCCTCCTTGGCCTTTATGCTGCGAGCACCAATTAAATCTCTCAACTCTTCAAACCTTGACTTGCCAAGTGGTTTAGTAACCTCTGTACACGTCAGAGTGTACCAACTGTAGCTATTCTTGAGCTCGCCAATCTTTGTTCACTGGGAATGGTAACATTGCCTGCTTTCCAAGTTGATAGACATCGCCACTTTATGTGAGCTCGCCAATCTGGAAAAAAAAATTTAGGTCTCCTAAAAGTTAGTAAAAAATTGAGCCCTTAAAAGCTAAAAAAAAAATTAAGGGCCCTTAAAAGTTGATAAAAAAAATTGACCTGTAAAGGTTAAAAAAAAATTGGACCCCTTAAAAATTAAAAAAAAAAAACCAAAATTTGAACCCTTTTAGCCTTCGACCCTGGGCGGCCGCACCTCTGGATGGCACCCACACTGGCCTCCGGTCAAACTCCAACAACAAAACATATGCACAAGACATATAACCACATTCATCATCATCATTATGTTAAATATATTTTATTTTTTAAATATTTTACATTTGTTTTTATACCTTACAGCAAGTGAACAATGATTTTTTAATAATAAGTTTAAAAGAAAGATAAATTTAAACAAAATAATATTATTGTGTAGTTCCTTAACAAACTAAAAAAGAAAATTGCTTCAGCGTCCCAAAATCATGGATAGGAACAAATGAAATTTGCTGCACATTTACTGTTGATTCTCGGTTCAGGCAAAAAAGCGCACACCCACATATTCTTTAAAAAACCTTGGGTTTTTAAATGACAACTAGTAACATTAGTGAGACTGAGATCATGAGAAGATATACATCGAAGCCCATTTTCCCTTAGCTCACCCCTGCAACAAATAAAGATAAGACCGAGTATATAAATAGCGCCTAAATGACCTTTCTTGGCTGCTTTGATCAAATTGTGGAGACTAGGCTCAAATTCCATTCGATTAAAAATATAAAACAATTCTTTCCTATATAAGGCTTCGGCGTTTCTGGCAGCCTCGCATTTTTCTTGAAAAACTTGCTCGCTTTTAAGCTTGGAATTAAATTTAATTTTCTCCATCGAAATGTTCTTAAAGAACTGATCGTAATTTGAAGCAGCATAAAAGACTATGCAACTTAACCTCGCGTTGGCAAAATTCTGGGAGGAATTCGACACCACAAGCTTGAGAATTTCCGACAACATATCTTTTGGAAGTGAATTAATCATGATTCTGTTGGGAGATTATAAAGAAGCTGCTTCTTAAATCAATTCCTTCAAAGCAATGCAATAAAAAAAAACTATGTCTATCTATAAAAAGTTTTAAACAGTTATGATTGTTTACTTGTGATGTTTCGGTTGGATATAAAAAGTTTTGATGTTTCAGACTTTTAATTACAGGGATTTAAATTGCGGTTGCAGTGCACAAAATAACGGATACTATTGCGGTCACTATGGGTATTGCGGTCGTGAATTTTATATTAACTAAAACCATTAAATAGATAAAATCATATAATTTAAATTTTAAATTAAATTATTAAATTGCGGTCGCAATCCACCGCTATTGGTGTGATTCCGCTTCACATCGCTTTTTTCGGCTATAGTAGTTTTAAAAAGTCATGATTCTTTAAAGAATGATTATGCATATTAATGGTGAAAGACAGGAAGTGGTTCATATTTCTAGAATACATAAGGAGTGGTTTCACCTCACTTTGTTCGTACCAGTCAAGGGAAAACAAACACTCATAAACCATGATTATATTTATTAATCAGATACCAGGGGCGAAGTTAGAAAAAAATTTTTGGGGGGGGGCCAAAATTAATTTGTAATTTTTACAATAGTAAACATGCATTTTTTTAAGGATTAAATCGAAATTTTATCATTTTTAAGGAGGCAAAGTATAATTTTACCTTTACTAATTTAAAATTTTGAACTCAACTTTTGTAGTTGTGTTGTCCAGTAATAATTGCAGCGGTCAAATGTCAGAACTTGAAAGTGTTTTGGATTCCTTGGTATCTTTTTATTTAGTTTTTTTGGTTACCTATATGATTGATTTGCTGGAAAAATTCTATGATGATATGAACAATATCTTGAATATGTGCTGCTGCAGATATATACCATTGAAGACAAGACAGAGATGGAAGTGTGTGTTCCTTCTACTAAAGAAAGTTGTAGATTTTTTGATCCAGCACAATTTTCTAGCTTGGATTTGAAAGCAAAGGTAGAAGCCTCTTGGTTAAAGGTATTCATGGACTTTCATGAGTGATTCACATGTGCGGGAATGTGTTGTTTACTCTTTTTCATATAGAGTTGTTAAAGGTCTTTTGGCGAAGGATTTTGGGAGAAATCTAGTTCAGCCAAGCTGCCTTACTTGTAAGATTTTGGCGAAATTCTTGTATTTTATTATAGTAAAGCTTGTGTTATGTGGGTTTACTAAATAGGGGGAATTACTTATAACATTTTTTTAATGTCAAGAATGGGTTAAAAAAATAAACCTATACTAAATATATAATACTACTTTAATGTAAACATTAAAAAAATATTAAGATGACTATATAAAAAATTTTCAATAAATAAAAATTTATAAAATTATCAAGTCACTGATTGTGTTCGGTTCGTTTATGTTCTCGTTTATTTATTAATGTGTTTTCTTATAAAAATATTAAAATAATATTTGTGTGTATGTATTTATTTATTGTTTGTTTATATTCATTAACACTGTTCGTGAACATGTTCAATTATATGTTCATGAACATGTTCGTGTGAACATTAAACAAACGAACATGAACACACATAATTTGAAATAAACGAACATGAACACATAATTTGAAATAAACGAACATGAACACATGAATAGGTCTACTTGCAAGTAACCTTTACAACTCCGGTTGCTTCGTAGCTTGCACCTTTCTTTGTTGGCCAGAATACTGCAAAACTTGTTCGCCAAAAGTAATGAGCTCGCCAATTCTGGATGAGCTAGCCAAATGTGTTCACTCCTTGGCCATCATGCTGCGAACACCAATTTTATCTCTCAACTCTTCAAACCTTGACTTTCCTAGTGGTTTAGTAACCTCTGTACACGTCAGAGTGTACCAACTGTAGCTTTTCTTGAGCTCTCCAATCTTTGTTCACTGGGAATGGTAACATCGCTTGCTTTCCATGTTGACAGACCTCGCCACTTTATGTGAGCTCGCCAAATGTGTTTGCTGATTTCCAATCTTGGTGAGCTCGCCAAATGTGTTCACCGTATGAACGATCAAACTCCAACAAC
Organism: Kokia cookei; assembly: GCA_039519145.1. NCBI lineage: Eukaryota > Viridiplantae > Streptophyta > Magnoliopsida > Malvales > Malvaceae > Kokia > Kokia cookei. The sequence goes on from CM076908.1 coordinate 13,520,840, forward strand.
AAAACATATACACAAGACATATAACCACAACAATCATCATCATTATGTTAAATATATTTTATTTTTAAATTATTTTATATTTGTTTTTATATCTAACAGCAAGTGAACAATGATTTTTTATTAATGAGTTTTACAAGCATAATATAAAGAATGAGATTCATTGTCCCAAAAACATTGATCGGAACAATACGTGACGCCTCCTCAAGAAGTACGTGCACAATAACAGTAGTTTCTCGGTGCAGGCAATGAAGCGTGCACCCACATTTCCCTTAAAAAACCATGGGTTCTTAAATGACAAGTGACAACATCAATGAAACTAAGATCATAAGACGATAAAAATAGAAGCCCTTTTTCCTTTTGCTCACCCCCGTGACAAATAAAGATAACACCGACTGTATAAATAGCTTCTACATGACCTTTCTTGACCGCTTTGTTCAAACTGTGGAGACCAGACTCAAATTCCATTCGATTAAAAATTTCAAACAATCCTTTCCTATATAATGCTTCGGCGTTTTTGGCAGCCTCGCATTTTTCTTGAAAAACTTGCTCGCTTTTAAGCCTTGAATTAAATTTAATTTTCTCCATCGAAACGTTCTCAAAGAACTGATCGTAATATGAAGCGGCATAAAAGGCCTTGCAACTTAACCTCGCGTTGGAAAAATCCTGGACGAAATTCGATACCACAAGCTTGAGAATTTCAGACAACATATCTTCTGGAAGTGAATTAATCATGATTTCGTTGGGAGATTATAAAGAAGCTGTTTCTTGAATCAATTCCTACAAAACAATGCAATAAAATAAACTATGTCTATATATAAAAAGGGAACTAGAGGCGGTGTCTATATATAAGAAGGATCCTTCAGGAGTTTTAAATAGTCATAGTCATAATTGTTTACTTGTGATGTTTCGGTTGGATATAAAAAGTTTTGACGTTTCGGACTTTTAAAAAGTCATGATTCTTTAGAGAATGATTATGCATATTAATGGTGAAAGACAAGGAGTGGTTTATATTCCGATAATACATAAGGAGTGGTTTTAACTCACTTTATTCGTACCAATCAAGGGAAAACAAGCAATCATAAACCATGATTATATTTATTAATCAGATACCCCTCGAACTTTTAAACATTGGAAAACAGTCATAAAGCAATCATTCGCCTTCTTCCTCTGCTTTATTTATTTTGTTGCTATATTTTATTTTTAAATTATTTTACATTTGTTTTTATATCTAACAGCAAGTGAACAATGATTTTTTATTAATTAGTTTTAAAAGAAAAATATAAAAAAATAGCTTCATCGTCCCAAAAACATTGATTGGAACAATAGGTGATGCCTTCCCAACCAACACATTTACAATTACAGTTGATACTCGATGAAGGCAATGACACACGCACCCCCATTTCATATAAAAAAACAAGGGTTGTTTGACGACACATAAGAACTTCAAAGAGACTGAAATCATGAGACAATATAACTCGAAGCCCTTTTTCCCTTTGCTCACCCCCACAATAAATAAAGATAATACCGACTGTATAAATAGTTTTTACATGACCTTTCTCGAGGAATGAATTATAAAATATGGCTGTTTTAATTAGGAGAGTAGATAAAATCATAATAAAATATGTTTAATTATTGATTTGTTAGAAATAATGACTAGTTAAAATTAAGGGATTTGGAAGTAGAAGTGGTAAAATTGAAAACTATGAGTATTGTAAGTTGCCTATTTATAAAATGAAGCTTGGAAGAGGCAAGTGGTAATTAAATGACATTACACGTTAGTGGAGGGGGTTGGTAAAATCACCAGAAAAGTTGTGGTGATAAAATGGTTAGCTATTTTTTTAATAATAAATTAGAACCTAAAGAATTAAAAAGGAAAAAGGGGGAAAGAAATTGATTTTTAAGGATTAAGCTTGATGAATAATAGGAGACGATAGTGTTTAGTCCAACATGGCCAGGTGCTGATGATCGTCGTTTTCCAGAATCTTTGTCAGTTGAAAGGCGGTGAAGGAGAGGACTCCACGGGCTTTTATTACTTCAGCCCTCGCAGTAAATTGAGAAAATTCATCAGGAACAAATCATCTAATTTGCACTTGAACCGAAACAAGTATATCAAGATTAGCAGTAAGTTTGAGGATAGTTTTTGGTTTAGTACCAGGTGGTTTTCTCCAACTGAAGATATGCGAAAATTTAAGCGGTCTCTTAATGTAGAAGGATCTGTTGATCAATATAATAGGCTAAAAGTGGGTGAGGTGCTAACTTTGGAGACTCTCCTCACAGCGCGTAATATCTTCAAATTTTGTCTGGAAGGTCGTAGTCCTAACGGGCGGAAGTTGAGAGATAATGAGGCAGTCGCTCAATTTGTCAGTGCAGTGCCTGAGGAAGTTGCTTGGCCCCACCACGCAAAAGATCAATAGGGTCGCATTTTGATTGGGGAAGAGGAGGAACCTTTTAATTATTTCTACACCTTCTGCAACATGAGACATCGCTTTTCTTATTAGTTAACACCTCCCACTGATCATATGCATGTTGCTGGTGCAGGGAACAATAAGGGATCTTCAAGCAACTCCAGTGATAATAGGAAAATGAATCTCGCAATAGCCATAAGCAGTATTCGCAGGAAAAATAGGTCCTCCACCCTTCATAAGCCATCGTATGAAAATTCTTCAAATGATGATTGTGGCGCACAACTTGAGTGTCACACCAAGAGGAGGATGGATACTTCCGCTGTTAAAGCTTCTCCACTGTCTGCTCCTGGGGCGAGCTCATCTACTGCTTGAGGTTGCTCGCCCTTTGAAGAACCTGAGAATTCTACTTCTACTGTTCGTCTAGTCTCTTCCCTCGTTCCTGTGGTTGAGGAGACCTCACCTCACCATAAAAGTATGCAGGAATTCTTCTCCTCCTTCCATTTAATGATCTTTAAGTACAATGACGTTCGTGCGCACCAGCTTGCCAAGAGTTCGGTGGAGGAGTTAGAGAAAAAACTCGTTGAAACTACTGCTCGGATAGAGAGTGCATGTGAACAGGATAAAAAATCGGGGGAAGAAAATGAAATTCTGTGTGAGAAGGTCGCAGTGCTTACTGAGTGCAATTCTACGCTAGAGATGAGGCTAAAGGAGTCTATCGTCGATCAACGCACTGAACAAGAGAAGAGAGTAAAACTGGAACTTGAATGTGCTAAGTATCAGGCTGAAATGGAGAAGGCCAAAAAAGAACATGAAGCTGAAATGGAGAAGGCCGAAAAAGAACAAGAAGCCGAGTTATAGAAGAAAGATAAAGAGCTTGAGGACTACAAAAAACAGACTGAGGAGAATATTATTTCTTACTACCCGAAGCTGAAGTCGAATCTCTTGCTTCATGTCCAGGTTGCCAATGGTCCCCTTGACTTTACCGACCTGAATTTCGATTGTCTTGAAGGACTGGAGGAGGACAAGCTGGGTTTTGAAATTCATCGTCCCTCGGGAAATGCTTGGGAGTCTTTTTGCTCCAAATGGAGGCCCTATCGAGACATGTATCTGGGCTAAGTTTCTGATCGACTAGCTGTTGGGAGCATAGTTCCTTTTGTTGTTGATGAAGGTAATACTATGAATGATGATATTGTGAACGATAATGTTGTGCCTTAATTTTTTTTATTTGTTGCTGTTGAACGATAATGTTGTGCCTTAATTTTTTTTTTTGTTGCTGCTAAACGATGATGTTGAATGATGAAGGTAATTGTAATTGTATTTGTAACTGAATGATGAATGTTGAATGATGCTGGATGATACCACTTTCATTTATTAAAAATTTAGATACCACTTTCACCTATCTTCCTGCGTATGTCTTTAAAAAAGAGCCACTGATCTTTGGTTTCTTTGAGCTTTTGCTTATAGCCAATTCAGGTATAGCTCCCCTTAAGGTAAACTCAGACTCACTTGAGATGGATTTAATTGTTCTTTCTCCATGATATTCTGTTCTCCTTGTGTTGTAAACTTGTGATTGATTATGATTGTTGTGGAAACAATAAAAAATTAAAAAATTAAACTTTTGATGAATGTTGAATGATGTTGGATGGTACCACTTTCATTTATTAAAAATTTAGATACCACTTTCACCTATCTTCCTGCGCATGTCTTTAAAAAAGAGCCACTGATCTTTGGTTGCTTTGAGCTTTTGCTTTTAGCCAATTCAGGTATAGCATCCCTTAAGGTAAACTCAGACTCACTTGAGATGGATTTACTTGTTCTTTCTCCATGATATTCTGTTCTCCTCGTGTTCTGAACTTGTGATTGTATTATGATTGTTGTGGAAACAATAAAAAATTACAATATTAAACTTTTGAGGTGAGCTCGCATCCTTGAGTGAGCTCGCAACTTTGAATGAGCTCGCTGCTTTAGGTGAGCTCGCAACTTTGAATGAGCTCCCAGCTTTGAATTTACGAAAATGGTCCGTTTTGGATGATAATTACAAGAATGGTTCAGTTTTACTAAAACGCGTTGAGCTGGAATCGTTTTCAGGGGAAATTAAAAAAAGCGCGTCCAGCTCAGCGCTTTTTTTTTACTCCGCTTACGTTGAGTTCGCAACTTTCACACCTTACACTCTGATGAGCTTGCAACTTTGAATGAGCTCACAGCTGCATGGGAAGAGTTCGCCAAAGCAGAAATGACCACTTCGTAATACCAACGTAATCGCTAGCTCACCAAAGCTGCGAGCTCATTCAATGCAGCGAGCTCATTCAAAGTTGTGAGCTCCTAACTGTTTGAAAAATTCTTTCTAGTCTAAAATAGCTCGCAGATTCACGTCGCAGCTTGACTGTTTTGGAAATTATCTAAGTCGAAGACAGCCCGCAGAATCACAACATTGCTATAGCCCCTTAAAATGGTAAATTTTTAATTTAGACCCTTTATAATTTATAAAATTTTAAATTAGAAATGGTAAAATTACAGTTTGCCCCCTCAAAAATGATAAAATTTTAATTTAACCCTGGGGTAACTAGAATAGATACTATATATAATAACTTAAAATATATTTTTAAATCCTTAATACTTTTTTGTATATTTGAAATTTAATCCTTTTATTTTTCATGTTTTAAAATTCTGGTACAATTGTAAATTTTGTTAAAATATGGGTTGGGCTCGAGCTTGAACATTCAAGGCTCGAACTTGGTCCAACCCGTTTTAAGTTTATATTTTTCATGCTTTAGTTCAATTGTTATTTTCTTCCTTTTGTTCTAACTGCGGGGATTTTTATCTACATGAATTTAATATGTTTATCTAATTACGTGTTGTAGGCTAATATGTCTTAATTGAAACATCTAATTTACTCTCATGGTCATAAATGAATTAGAGAGTTTTATCTCATTACTTTAATAAGGGTTTAAAGGGGTTAGACATCCATTTAATGTATTTATAACACTCCCCCTTGGATGTTTTGGTGAAATATGTTTTGTTCTGTCACCTTTAATGTAACCACCCTTCCATTGAGCTATACATGCTGCATTATCTTCGTATAAGATAGTTGGCAGCAAATTACATATCTTCAGGATATGTTGGGTTAATAATCTTAGCCAAACATACACTCGGCTTGCCTCATGCATTGCAGTTGAAACAAATTGTGTTCTAGTTGCTGGGGCCATTTTGGATACTTCTAGTGTAGTTTCATACAAATATTTGGTCCTATAAATTCAAAATCTGTGTAAACCAGTGTAAAAATTTGGAGACGCTCAATGCCATTTGGATTTTGGATTTTTCGATCCAAATGACATTGAGGGTCTCTAAATTTTTAGAGTCCATGTTCAGGGTGCGTGGCTGCCCCTCCCAACAATGTTATCTCCAAGGTTCGAACCTAGGTCCTTCCCTTAGGAGTACAATGTGCCTTACCATTGCACCCAACCGCTTGTTGGTGGGAGAAAATATTTATTATATTAGATTTTATAATTTTTTTAAAAGGGCTCGATTTATTGTTTCGCTTAGTAGATTTTAAAAAATATATTAGAATGTTTTTAGTGGGAAAGTTGCTATTTTGTGCATTAAGGTTTAGGGTGTTTTTGTTTAATTAGGTTTAGGGTAAATTAAATAAGGGTTTGAATTTTGCAATCATTCCCATTAGAGCCTAAATTTTTTCAATGAAATGTCAAAAATTAACTTGGACCAAGAAAATTTAAGTCTTAAAGTGGCGGAGCTAGAAAAATTTTTTTGGGGGGGCCAGGATTAAATTGTATATTTTTATAATAGTACAAATGTAATTTCATCATTTTAATAGCCTATATCTTTATTATTTTTAAAGGGTTAAATTAAATTTTTATCATTTTTGAGGGGGCAAAGTGTAATTTTACCATTACTAATTTAAAATTTTATAAATTATAAAGGGCCTAAATTAAAATTGATGTCCTCTGTCTTCCATATTTTTTATCTTTTAGTCGCATTTATGATCAGGGGCAAAGCCAGAAAAGATTTTTAGGTGGGGCAAAATTAAATTGTAATTTTTATAATAGTAAAAATGCAATTTTTAAAGGATTAAATTGAAATTTTATTATTTTTAGGGGGACAAAGTGCAATTTTACCTTTACTAATTTAAAATTTTAAAAACTTTTAAGGGCCTAAATGGAATTTTTCTCGCATCTGGGCCTTCGATCCTCAACTTTGGGAGCGGGAAAGGGAAATCTTTAAGGGGGGTTAGGTTACTAATGCTTAGGCTATAAGAAACGTAAGTTTTTCAATTTTCAAAATTTCTCTGCCATTTTCAATCGGAGCAAAGGTAATCTCAGAATTTCTTTCTTTGTGTTCTCAATTTCTATTATTTTTCTCTTGAAACTATGAAAGGAAACAAAAGCAATATTTTCTCGCCCGAAGAGCCACAGATTGTGGTCACAAAAAAAATGTACAAGTGCACCACCAAGAGGAAGAGATGAAACGGATTTTGGCGGTGCGGGGGATAATAACCCCCAACTTCGCTTACGAGTTCTTTATTCCTGATAGGGAGCATCATTTATGTGAGGCCACATACAATAGCTTTCTTCTCCCGCTTTTTGTTTTTGAGGTCGATTTTCATCTACCCCTAAACCCTTTCTTTTGTATTCTTCTTAACGAATACAAGCTGGCTCTGGGCCAGCTTTCTGGTTTCTCTTGGTGGATGGCTATGTCCTACTTTCTCGATTGCTGCCAACGAAGTGAGGTGCCGATGCTCACCATTTTCCAAAATCTCTGTCGATTGAAAGGCAGTGATGAAGGGGAGAACAAGGGGTATTATTACTTCACCTAACGCCCTCGAACGAAAATATTCCTTAAGAATAACACATCTAGTCTTCGCCTGGACCTGCAGAAGTATATCAAGATTACCAGCAAGTTTGGGGATGATTTCGGGTTCAGTACCTGATGGTTTTGTCCAACTAAAGAAATGCGGAAATGTCAACGGCCTCTTGATACAGAAGGATCTAAGGAGCAATTTGGTAGGCTAAAAGTGGGTGACGTTCTGACTATGAAGACCCTCATCACCTTCCGTAATGTCTTCAAATTTTGTCTGGAAGATCGCAGTCCTAATGGGTGGACGTTGGCCGATAACGAGGTGGTTGCTCAATCAGTCAGTCCAGTGCCTGGGGAACATGCTTGGCCCCATCAGGCAAAAGAGCAGTTGGGTCGCATTTTGATTGGGAAAGAGGAGGAGCCTATTAATATTTTACACAGCTACTGCAACATGAAACCTCGTCCATGTGTCCTGCTCCAGTTTTCTGATCAGTTAACTTCTCCCGCTGATGAGATGCATGTTGCTAAGGGATCTTCAAGTAGGGCCAGTGATCGGGAGAAAATGAATTCCGCAATAATCACAGACAGTATTCGCAGGTCCTCCACCCTTCATGAGCCCTCATCTAATAATTCTTTAGACGATGATTGTGGGCCACAACTGGTGCATTGAACCAAGATGAGGATGGATACTCCCGCCATTTGAAGCTGCTCCACCGGCTTATCCCGGGGTGAGCTCATCTACTGCCCGAGGCTGCTCTTCCTTTCAAGAACTTGAAGATACTGCTCCTACTATCCCTCCACTTGAGGATACTACTCCTACTGTCCCTTCACCTGAGGATACTCCTCCTACTATCCCTCCATCTGCGATTGAGGAAACCTCATCTCAAGATGAAAGTTCGTAAGAATTATTATACTCCCTCTAGTTAATGACGGCTGAGTACATTAAGACTTGTGTGCACGAGCTCCTCAAGAGTTTGAAGGAGGAGTTCCAGAAATAACTCGCTGAAACTACTGCTCAGTTGGAGAGTACACGTGAGCGGGAGCAAAAAATGAGGGAACAAAATGAAATTTTGTATGAGGAGAATGCAGTGCTTACTGAGCGCTGTTCTACGCTAGAGATGAGGTTAGAGGAGCCCACCGCCGATCAATCGCAGAAGCAAGCTAAATTGGAGAAGGTCCAGGCTGAATTGGAGAAAGTTTTAAAAGAATGGTAGAAGGCCAACAAAAAACAGACTACGAGGAATATTATTTCTTACTACCCGAAGCTGCATCGAATCTCTTGCTTCATTTCCTGGTTGCCCATGGTCCCCTTGACTTTAACAACCTGAATCTCGATTGTCTTGAAAGACTGGAGGAGGACAAGCTGGGTTTTGAAATTCGTCGTCCCTCGGGAGATGCTTGGGAGTCTTTTTGCTCCAAATGGAAGACCTGTCGGGACATGTATCTGGGCAGAGTTTCTGCTAGACCAGCTGTTAGGAGTGTAGTTCTTTCTGTTGCTGATGAAGGTAATACTATGAACGACGATGTTGTACCTTAATTTTTTTTGTATTTGTTGCTACTGAACGATGATGTTGAATGATGAAGTTAAATATATTTGTATTTGTAATTGAATGATGAATGTTGAATGATGTTGGATGATACCACTTTCATTTATTAAAAATTTAAATACCACTTTCACCTATCTTCCTGCGTATGTCTTTAAAAAAGAGCCACTGATCTTTGGTTGCTTTGAGCTTTTGCTGCTAGCCAATTCAGGTATAGCTCCCCTTAAGGTAAACTCAGACTCACTTGAGATGGATTTACTTGTTCTTTCTCCATGATATTTTGTTCTCCTCATGTTGTGAACTTGTGATTGTATTATGATTGTTGTGGAAAAAGTAAAAAAATTACAATATTAAACTTTTGATTAATGTTGAATGATGTTGGATGATACCACTTTCATTTATTAAAAATTTAGATACCACTTTCACCTATCTTCTTGCGTATGTCTTTAAAAAAGAGCTACTGATCTTTGGTTGCTTTGAGCTTTTGCTTCTAGCCAATTTAGGCATAGCTCCCCTTAAGGTAAACTTAGACTCACTTGAGATGGATTTACTTGTTCTTTCTCTATATTTCACTAACTCCCAATTAGTCTCATTTTCCCTCTCATTCTTTTCATCTCTCATTTTCGAAAATCATTGATCGAGAAAATGGATCACCAACATACAGAAACTCATGAGTAAGTTTTACACTTTTTACTTGTTTTTAACACAAAAGCATAATTACTTAATTAATATTTATACACTAGATAACTTGATGTTTCACCTTCACTTTGATTGTTTTCAAAGACGGTTTCTATTAACAACTTCACTCAAAATTTAGGGTTAGATAATTTCAAATTTCTCCCGGTTGTAGAGCAGCGTTTGACGGAAACTGAATTTGAAAATTTGTTAAAGCTGAAAGCTCCTTCAAAGCATAATATTCCGCTTATAATAGCAGTAGCTAATAGTTATAATATTGGGAAAATATGTTTTGTGTTTGGGAAGGAAGAAAATTCCTTTAATCTTTTTATAGGTCTTGGAGATGTTCTCAAGATAACTGGTCTACCGATATGTGGTTGGTCAGTTATAACAAATGAGAAAGGTGTAAATATAAACAATTTATGTATAGAGTGTCTTGGAACTGATGAGTGCCTAAGTAAAGAAAAGAGTGGAATAAAATTATCTTGGCTTAGAAGACATTTTGGGCATTGGGATGATTTTCATCTTGAAGGCGCAGATCTGGATCGTTATGTTAGGGCGGTTGCGCTATATATTATTGGGTCTGTTATACTGCCTTCCACTTCTGATGTGATGTCTCCTATTTTTCTTACATTTTTAAAAAAGGTTGATGAGATTGGAAATTATGCATGGGGTGCTGCCATGTTAGCAACCTTGCATAGGAGCTTGGAGGGCTACAAGAAAAAATCCAAAAGGAAGACTTTATATGGAAATTTTCATTTTCTTACGGTGAGAAGTTATATTTATAGTTTCATTTGTTTCCCTTTATTTAATGTGTATTAACATTTTATTTTTCTTTGTTGTAGGTGTTTATATTGGAGCATATGCCGAGGGTAGCATCTCAGTTGCTCAATCCTACAATCAAAATAACTTCAGCTGTGATAGCTGAAGATATGCAAAACCGTTCAACCGATTTCCCTTTGCTGGTTAATGGCATGAACGGCTGTTTGCACCATCTTTTAAAAAAACCTGCAGAGAAGTTTCTGAATTTGTGAAATATTTTAGAAGGTTAAAGTTCGATAAAGTAAGTGAAGTCTTTTTTAATGATTTAATTTTAACTCTTTCAAATGACTGTTTTATTATTTAGACTTTCATATTTCAATGTTTCATACAAGTTGAATGGAATCCATATTCAAGGATGCCGAAAAATTTCTTGCCTTCTCCATATGCTGATCAAGTTGCCCTCGAACGTGCCTTGACAACTCTTATATCTCAGGAGAAGGTAATTCTACATGATCCTACTGTCGAGGAGAAAAAGTAGCTAAAAGTATCCAATATTCTTGAAGGCAAGGTTCATCATATCACTTATATTCACAAGAAGCATGATAAACAAAAGAAAAACAAATATAGGATAGGCCATAAAAGAGATTGGATCTTGGTACATAAAGATTTCATTGCAGTTTGGGATGATTGTTGGCAGTGTTTGTATACTGCAGCAGGTAATCCCCCACGGTCCCTCTTGTTTTTTTCTTTCTTGTTGCTATTTTGGAATGTCATATTGGTATTTTTTTTATTGATAGGGACAAAAGATTTACAGCAGTAGGATCAGTTGGGGTATGAACCCCACAAGGCAGCAACAAGAGCATATGGATCATGATGCAGGTAAATTCCCTACGGTCTCCTATAAATAGTCTATTCAGGGATTCATATGAAGTAATAATTGAATAACATCTAAAGTTCAATCTCTGCATTTTGTATTCTCTTAACATTGGAATGTCATATTGGTATTTTTTTATTGATAGGGGCTGAAGATTTAGAGCAGCATACAGATCATGATGATTTGTTGGGGTATGATGACCCCGTGGATCAGGAGCCGTTGGTTGTTTTGTCCCAGAGCAAAGTTTCTAAGCGGCGAAATGGTCCCCATAACAATGTAAATTTGGAAAATATTATCCCCGTTGGCACAAAAAGAAAATTGAGAACTCCATCTTTCTTTTCCAAATTCAAAACGGACGATATTATTTGTAGGCTTCATCATGAAAGAAGGGAGGTAACTAATAGATACATTTTTATTATTGTTTTAAGTGTGGATGACAAGTTAATAAATATTAAAAAATATGGTTGACTTTGTTGTTTTATGCCACCAGCAGGGGCGACAGCAGAATAAGGTATGCACTACACGTTTGCCCATGCAATTATTTTATTGTTGTTTTAAGTGTGGATGATAAGTTAATAAATATTAGAAAATATGTCTGACTTTTTTATTTTATGCCATCAACAGGGGCGACAGCAGAATGAGGTATGCACTACACCTTTGCCCATGCAATTATTATTTTTTGTTTTAAGAACTTAATTACAATATTGTAATATGATCTTTCCTCTTTTTTTCTGTTTCAAAATTAATTTAATATGATGTTTTACATTAATAAATGGCTGACTTTGTTGTTTTATGGAAACAACAGGGGCGACAGCAGAATTAGGTATGCGCTACACCTTTGCCCATGCAATTATTTTTTTCTCGTTTTAAGAACTTAATTACAGTATTGTAGTTATATGATGTTTATATTAATAAAGAAATATTGTTGACTACTTCAATATTTTCATTTTTACCAGAACAGGCAAGGTATTTGCAGAAGATTTTGGAAGAACAACAGAAAGCTATTTTAAATCACTCCAACTTTTGTATACGCATTAATTTAGTGTAAAAGTTATTGAATTTAGATTTGATTCATTTGTATGCATGACATTTGGGAAATTTGGAGAATTGGATTTTGCCAATGAACCAGCTTAACCAGCTTGCTTAAGCTTCACTTTCTTTTTTTATTTTCTTCCGGTAAATCAAACCTTACTTTTAGTTTCTTTGAATTTTAATCCACCACTTAAAGTCGACTGGGTAATATTTATACACTGTATATTTATTCAAGTTCAGTGTAGTCTAAAATATTGACCTACAGTTGAATGAAGTTATACAACCATGGAGAGCTTGCCAATTGAAAAGGAAGTCGTTCATATATTAAAAATTTAAATACTTTCAATATTTTCTTTTGGTAAATCAAACCTTACTTTTAGTTTCTTTGAATTTTAATCCACCACTTAAAGCCGATTGGGTAATATTTATACACTTTATATTTGTTCAAGTTTAGTGTAGTCTAAAATATTGACCTACACTTGAATGAAGTTAAACAACCATAGAGAGCTTGCTAATTGAAAAGGAAGTCGTTCATATATTAAAAATTTAAATACAGCTTTCACCCAGTTTCCTGCGTAAAGTCTTTTAAAAAGAACCACTAATCTTTGGTTGCTTTGAGCTTTTGCTTCTAGCCAATTCAAGTATAGCTCCCCTTAAGATAAACTCAAAGTCTCAGACTCACTTAGGATTACTTGTTCTTTCTCCATGATATTTTGTTCTCCTCATGTTGTGATTGTATTACGATTGTTGTGGAAAAAATAAAAAATTACAATATTAAACTTTTGAGGTGAGCCCGCAACTAGGTTGGTGTTGCGAAGTGGCCATTTCTGCAGTGGCGAACTTTTCCCATGTAGCTGTGAGCTCATTCAAAGTTGCGTGCTCACTCAATGACATGAGCTCATCAGAGTGTTAGGTGTTAGGTGTGAAAGTTGCGAGCTCACTCAATGACGCGAACTCATCAAAGTGTTAGGTGTTAGGTGTGAAAATTGCGAACTCAACCTAGGTGGAGTAAAAAGCGCTGAGCTGGACGCGCTTTTTTGAATTTCCCCTAAAAACGACATCAGCTCAGTGCTTTTAAAACCGAACCATTTCGGTAATTATCATCCAAATTGGCCCATTTTCGTAAATAATTTTGGAAATGGGCCTTTTTAGGTACTTAAGCCGATATTAATGGAGTAAAGAACTAAGCAAGTATATCTAAATTACTGATAAGAGTTTTTTTAATTATTATTTTATTTTACTGTGTTACATTTTATAATTTTTAAAAGGGCCTGATTTACTGTTTCGCCTAAGGCCTAAAAAATGGCCCGATTTATTGATATTTTTAAAAGGGCCATATTTTAACGATATTTACAGTTGTACTAGAATTTTAAAACATGAAAAATAAAAGGATTAATTTTCAAATATACAAAAAAGTATTAAGGATTTAAAAACATATTTTAAGTTATTATATATAATATCTATTCTAGTTAAAAACATATTTCAATAGACTTTGCTCAATCTCAGGTATTTCTTTTACTTTTATTTTGATTATGTGATCTTCTTGATGTTTATCTATATCCATGAGTCCAAATTCGTTGCTTAGATATGTTTTCATGAAAGTGGTAGTTCAAAATGGTAGTTGACATTGAATTGCATAATAAAACTCATGTAGTTAAGAACTTGAAATTACAAGTATTTTCTATAGATAAAGGTTAGACTCTCAATTGTATTATTGCCTTACACTATACTTAAGATTTATACTTGATTTGAGGGTTAAGATTTTATATGAAAAAGGGTCTTAAAACACATTGTTAAAAGCAGTGAAAGATAGAAATAGCCATAATTTGAAGACTTATTGTCCAATGTAACTTAAAATAAGTAAAACTTTACGAAATTCAAGCTCCCCTAATGCTACCAACTCTAGACTAAACACTTCTTCTCCACCAACATTTGTTAAAGAACTCTGAATATTAGAGGTACACGAAATTCAACCTCCCCTAATGAAATATATGTCTTACAGAGCAATTCCTCAACTGTATATTATTCGCTTAATGCCATAAAACTTATTATTTTAATGAAATTAATAGTATATGATTTTATTTTATTGTATTACATTTTATAATTTTTTAAAATGATTCAATTTACTGTTTAGCTTAAGGCCCAAAAAGATGACAAGAACGGGCTTGATAGACACAAATCCAACTAACGGACTATGGAGGCCACTGAGAATGTTAGTACCAGAAGCTATAGGGCCAAGACTTAAATTTTTTTGGTCCAATGTAAATTTTGACATTTCATTGAAAACCCTAAAATTATTACTTAAACAAAAATTGAATTCAACCCAACAGACATGTTACCAAGCCGAAACAATAAGGAAAAACAACAAGACACTAATTAAAAATAAATAAACTATCCATCAGCCCATCCTTATTAAATGTGCCATCGAGACTCTTCTAAAACATCACATCATTACTGTGTCTGGCATCTTCCAAGGAACTAAGATAATTACTTTTTAAGCCATTGAAGATACTTTAAAATTAAATATTTTGAAAGGATAATTTGGATATAAAAAGTTTTGATGTTTCAGACTTTTAAAAAGTCATGATTCTTTAAAGAATGATTTTGCATATTAATGGTGAAAGACAGGGAGTGGTTTATATTCCGATAATACATAAGGAGTGATTTCAACTCATCATAAAGCAACCCTTCGCATTCTTCCAGGGGCAAATCCAGGGGGGCTGGCAGGGGCACTGGTCCCCCTAAAATGGAAATATTTCCATTTAGCCCCTTAAATTTTTTTAAAAATTTAAATTAGTAAAGGTAAAATTGCACTTGGTCCCCCTAAAAATGATAAATTTTTTACTTAATCCTTTAAAAATTGCATTTCTACTATAATAAAAATTACAATTTAACTTTGACCCCCCAAAAATGATAAAATTTTGATTTAATTCTTCAAAAATTGCATTTAACTATCATAAGAATTACAATTTAACTTCACCCCCCCCAAAATTTTTTCTGGCTTCGCCCCTGCATTCTTCCTCTACGAGCATGAATGTTGCGAGCATGACTAGTGCGAACATGAATGTTGCGAGCTCCCCTTAAGGTAAACTCAGAGTCTCAGACTCACTTAGGTGGATTTATTTGTTCTTTCTCCATGATATTGTCTCAGACTCACTTAGGTGGATTTACTTGTTCTTTCTCCATGATATTCTGTTCTCCTCATGTTGTGATTGTATTACGATTGTTGTGGAAAAAATAGAAAATTACAATATTAAACTTTTGAGTACAAGCTTAATCCTGTTCTACTCAATTAACTATCTAAATGGTAAAATTTCTAGATCCAAATTTAACACGAGGATATTTGCATCATAAATGTAAAATAAATAATATTTACGATTCGACTCGTCGAAGTTGTGGTCTCGAAATTATTGTTTTCAACACCATTGAAAATTGAGCTGTTACAGTATTGGAAAGCTTTTTTGAGATTTTGAGTGAGAAATTATATAAATTTAAGGCTAATTGTGTGAAAAATAGGGTTTGGGAGAGTATTTATAGGGTTTTTGTTTTTGGACCGTTGGAGGCCCAACGACTATATAGTCGTTGGGGGAAAATGACAGTTGGAAACATGAGGTAAAGCGTGTCTACGTCAGCGCGCTTTATCCTGTGACATGGCAAAAAAGTGTTGAGCTAGATGCGCTTTTTGTCTATCCCCTAAAAACAATATCAACTCAACGCGTTTTTATCAAATTCGGACCATTCCTATAATAATAGATCAAAACGGCCCATTTCCGTAAATAAGTTTGGAAATGGGCATTTTTGTATTAAACCCGACAAAAAAGAGGTTTTTATGAAATTAAATAAATCTTCTTCCCATTAAATGTTTCTAATTCTTTGGATTCCATGCCAAATAGAGGAGAGAGGATTTGTTTGCTTGATTTGTTTAGTATGTAGAATTAGAATTAATTTGAAATAATTTATAAATATTAAAAAGTTATTTTTTTCAAATTATGATTCAATTAGAAAATTTTGTAAATATTGAAATTTAAATTTATCGTTATGTTGATTATAAAACTATCACATTTTCTTCTTATCACAAAGTAAATGATAGTTAATGAAATTATGCCAAAAAAGACATTCGGTTAATTGGATAATCAATTTATATTTTTTTTATAATTAGATGATAATAATAAAATTTTAAATATAACTGTATTACTTGCTATTATATCCAACTAGAAAATTTATCACTTGCATGCGCACATGATAATAATGTATTTAGAACATATATTTGTGTTTAAAAATAACATACAATAAATAATTAAAAATATGGTTTGAAATTAATTAATAATAACACATGAAATATGGAAGGTATTTTAAACGAGTTTGTTCATGAACATAAACGAATCGAACACACCTCTGTTCGTGTTCGTTCATTTATTAAACGAACATAAAAATTTTGTTCATACTCATTTATTTAGCTTAGTAAACGAACGTTATACGAATGGTTTATCAAACATTTTGTTTATTTACACCTCTGGTCATGATGTTGTTATCAATCTTAAGTTGGTGTCGAGTTCATTTGTGACATTATCTTAATAAAAAATTAAAATTAAAGGTTTGATTGAGTAGTAAATTTAAGGTTAGCATGTTGGCGTGGGTTCAAATCCCACCATAAGCATATTTTTTAAATAAGAAGATTAAAGTACACTCGAATAATATAACTTAATTGAAATACAATAAGATATTATTTGTAATTTTTCTAACCGAGTTAGTACTCAATCAACTTCTGACACTAACTTAATCAAAGACGTAAATAATAGTATAAATACAACTTATGAGAATAATAAATTGTGCATACTAAAATAAAAACATATAAAATAAATCAAAATGGGCTTTTGGTGAAGTGATAAGAGTAGAGTATCACCAATCCAATTGATGTGAATTAAAACCTCATCATATGCATATTTTTATTTTTATTAATTTTTTTAAATAAAAATTAAAATACCTTAAAATATTATAACTTATTTTAATTATAAAAAATATTTTCATAATTTTTTAATCGAATTAAAATTTATAACACCAATACAATTAAAAATTTCCGTATATCCAAATTTAAAAGAAGTAAAAGGAGTTAGGATTACTACGGCAGAGGTCCAGTCGTCCGACATGGCAGGCATGGATGGTACGTAGCCGAAGAGAAAACATGGAGAGACTATTGATTTGACAGCTGACAGTCTGTTAATTATTTAACAACCGCAGTACTCACGAGCTTCACCTACAACCAGACCCTAAGTCAAAAATTTTCAATTATTTTTCACCTCGAAAATTGAGGATTAAGGAAAAAGTCAACAGTGAAAGTGAAAGAAATAATGACCGTTGATTTTGCTTAATATGATATTTCTAGAATATTTTAATCTTTTAATTATTTAAAATAATTGAAGAGTATCTGCTAATAATTACGATTTTATTATGTAGGCGTATAATAAAAGAAAGAAAGAAAAGATTAAGAGATGATTCATTGAAAGGTGTCTTAATTTACCGGCAACCGGTAGAGAAAAATCCATTTGTTTTTAAAAAAGTAATAATTTGTTAGTTAGTCAATCAATATCTTAGATTCAAAATTGGATAGCGGCCCATGTGACACGTGAATGGTGAGAAGAAGACAAGGTTTTGCAGTAGCAATCAATGGTAAATAATAGAAAATATAGGTCAGAAATAATTTGTGAAAACCAAGGTATCCTATCCTACTTCAATCTTACCGGTTTCAACTGTCCACGTGTCCACCATATTTTGGAAACCAAATTATTATTTTAATCTCGCGTTTTAATATTGTTTCTTTTTGGCTTAATTCCTATTTTAGCGCTTCTACTTTGTATAATATTTTAGTTTAATTTCTTAATCAGTTTTTTTATCTGAATCTTTATTATTCTGTCAATCTCTTTGATATTTTGTCCGTTTTTCCAAACAGAAAACATCATATAAGCTAATAAAATGCTTCCACCTGTAATGAGATGTCAAGCACCCTTAAAAAATAATCTAAAAACAAAATTTAAAATATCAATAAAAGTTTTAAAAAATCTAAAAGTTAGGAATTTCTGAGACTTCTTTTTTATTTTTTTTTGAATTAAGCCTAGAAATTCCTTTTTATTTTTATTATTTTTATGATATATTTTTAGAAATTTAAGGATTTAATAAAAAGAAAAAAACTTATTCCATGCGGCACCGTTTTGTTGGCTTATGTAATGTTTTGTTAACAAAATGTTGATTTCTTATGGAGATTTTTTCTGCTCTTCCAACTTTGCTACCAAATGCGAACTCTCCTTCCTTTTTTAGCACTGTTGGTTTCGGCTGGGCTTGGCTGCTCAGGTCTTCTTCCTTTTTTAGAATCGTGTTGTTGCTCTTTTTTTTCTAAGCGGTGTGGTGGTGAGTTGAAAACAAATATTTTGGTGGGTTTAGTGTCTGGGGAAAGCCACCGACAGTGGCGGAATCAATGGCCGCTAGTGTTTGCTAGGAAGGGAAATAAGATAAAAAGAAAATAAAAGAAGAAGAAAGCGAAAAGAGAGAAAAAAAAAAGAAAAAAAAAAGAAAAAAAAATTTAAAGAGAAATTCATTAATTCATTCAATTAATGAGACCATACAATTCGAGGGAGAGGGAATAACAAACACTCGTTGTAGGCGGTGAAAGACAAATTTCATCAATACAACAAAGGCTTCAACATTAGCATCAATAGAACATTATGGTACATTGACAATTGGTTCTGTCACAACTTAACTCAAGCACAACATATCTTGAGTGATTGCAAGAACTTAATATAATAAAAAAATCAGTATCGAATAGTCCAAAGTGACGGGCATAAATCAACAAAATAATCGAGCATCCACCAAACAATAAAGGATGACGACAAAACTAATCCTAAAATCACTTGCAAAAGCAAGACTAAAAAATGTACTATAAGAGTAGACAAAAATTTCTAAAAATAAAAACTTATTAAATAATGGAAAAACAATCAAGGAATATAAAAATCTTAAAACAACACTAATCCAAACCGACATTTATTATTTTGAAATACTCTCAAAACAAAATAAATTAAGAAGCCAACAAAGAACCACCCATTTTATAAAAGAAAATGTCGATGATCGATGGAGTTTTAGAGATGATAGTCATCGTCATCTGTCCATCACAATTTGTGAAGACAACAAAAATACCCACAAAATAGATCTACAAATTGAAAAAAAGATAAGACACATAGAATGAATGAGAAGAAGAATGAAAGAGAGGGTTGATAGACAGGAGAAAAAGGCGGGCGATAGCTAGCCTAAAGACTAACACCGTCACTGGACAAAACAAAAATATAAAAAACAAACGGGTTGAAGAAAAAAAAAGAAAAAAAGAATTTAATATTAAAAAAAAGAAACAATGTTTTTTAACACGTGACATATTTAATGTGTCACGTCACATTCACGTTAACTGAGTAATGACCGTAAATGATAGAGTGACAATTTTATAATAACCCAAAAATATTAGTTGTTTTATCTTATATTTTATTACAATTTTTTTTCTTAATATCAAACATTTTACTATTAATATTTATATTTATATTAAATTTTATATTGAGTTATATCACGAGTTAATCAAATATCATCTCAATTAAAAATTATTAAATACTCTTACTTTTATAAAATAACAATATTAAATAAAATGTATTTGAATCTTTTCAATTTTTTTTTAAAATAATACTATAATAAAATTTGAAATCATAAAGCATGAATTTTAAATTTTTTTTGGTAGAATAAGAACACTAAGCGATTACAACAAGTATACTAGGAAGCATTGAAATCAAGAATACAATGATCATTCTGAATGAGCCCAAGAACGAAGGTTGGGGGTTCGCGATAAAGATGAAGTCGCAGATCGTTGAAACTCTTCTGTTCAGCCATAGCATCCGTAATCGCATTAAAACATCTTAGAATAAGACGTAGATAAACTTCCGAATTCTGTTGAAGACTTGATGAGTAAGGCGCACCTCCGTCAAATTGCAACTAATCATGCGTTATCACATCCAACTTCTATTTTCTTGAAGCCTTTATCCCAAGCCAATAATAGCCCTTCAAGAATAGCCTTGCTTTGACCTTGAAGATGGTTCCACTTCCCAAGCTCATGTTATACCCCAAAACCATCTACCCTCAAAATCCCGAATAACTCCTTCAATTGCCACCCATTGACCATTCAAAGACACTGCCCCATCAAAATTAAATTTAACCCATCCTGGATCCGGAGGACTCTACTTTGAAACCATGCTTCGGGATTGCAAGATTCTCTTTCTCTTATCAAAATCACAAAAACTTTTAGTCCAAATAATGCTCATGTACATTATAAATTGGGAATGCATGTGGGAGTTGGAAAATATGGATTTGTTTCTAGACTTCCATATTAACCAACACAAAATAGTAAATAAAGTTTGCATTCCAAGTCAACAAATCTCAAACGACCTTTATCCTGTTCCATAATTTCAAACTTTAAACTTAAACATTTCAATTAAAACCTCAATTTTATATATTTTTTTATAAATATATATTTTACATAAAACAATATTAAGAAGCCAAGATATATTGTTTTTCAATTTCAATAATTTGTTCCTTTTTAAAGTATATACAAACTGTTCCGTAATTTTGAGATAACGAAATAAAGTAGGTATATATAGGGATAATGACACCATTGGGGGTTTGTTTTAATGTGACTCTTATACTTTCAAAATATCTAATTAAGCCCCTATACTTTATTTCCAAATACTAAAGTAGTTTCAGACCCTAAGGACATTAATTTTTTGTTGACACGACACTTTATCCAATCAAGGGATGCGATGTGTCACCTTTGGCTGCCTAACTCAAGTCCTTGTTAGCTATTTTTCTTTTTTCTTTTGTTTTATTTTCATAAATATTTTTACCGGAATCTTTAAAAATTTAATTTTTTTTATAAATTCATTAAAGATTGTATTATTTTTTTTTTTTCAAAAACAAATAATATGTAAAAAAATTTAAAAATATTTTTTAAAATTTTATTAACTTTTTCTTCCCAAAAAATATATATTTTCACATTGGGAATTTTATCTTCTTTTTTTTTTTATTATTCTTTTTTCAATTTTCTTCCATGCTTATTTGCTTCTACTTCCATCTTTCGCTAAAATCAAACAAAATACTCTTTAAGGGAAAACTGAAAACGAAATGCAGGAAAGAAGGATTTGAGAATGTGAGATTTTGAATATAGAATTGATTGAAAACCCATATCATGTGTTAAAATAACACAATCCCACATTTAAAAAATATAATATTGTAAAGTATTTGTACTAGTACAAATAGAAGCGGTTTTTCTACCTTTAAATCATCTCATAATTTGTCATTTTCTTTATAAGGTAAAATTTTCTCTTTTTATTTATAATTTTTCATTGATATTTTTTGCAGTGAAATATATTTGATAGTGTCTGACGATGTAAGTGTAATTTTTCAAACCTCGTTAAATTTATGGTATTCTTTATTATTTTTTTAGGCTTAAATATAAAATTAATACTTGAACTTATTCACTTCTCCCGATTTGACGATACTTATAACTTGTTTGTCCCAATTTAAAGCCTGGATTTTCAATCTGCTTAAGCTTTTGGTTCTTTTTTGTAATAATGTTAAATTTGGGACGCATGTCATTTCTAGACTAACCCATGACTATAATGATATAATAATGATGTCATAATTATTAATGGCTGTCAAATAAAAAAATGATTTTAAGAATTTGGGTTCTGGTTTTTGTTTAGGATTAATGGATATTTTTCTTAAAGCAAGTTTTGGATTCCATTTATTAAGAGCCAATTTGAATAATAACTAAACATTCATGAATAATGATCCACATGAACAAAATGAAGAGGGCTCAGGTACAAACTTTATATTTAAGTTTTGTTTATATTTATCTTTTAATATTTTGTGAGGTATAATTGTAGTTATATTGTATTATTAAATTATATTGTAAGGAGATTCTGTGTAAGATATTGGGTTTTAAGTAAGATTATTTGTGATTCATCCAATTTTTCATGTGAATTAATTCTAGTGCTAATTTCTAATACAAAAATCTACTCTTTTACCCTATTCGCCAACAATTGAGGCCAATGTCGTTAACAACAACGTCAATGACATAATAATAAAAAACGAAAAGTGTTGGTCAAAGAACATAAAAGATACAATTTGGGATTCTAGGGTTTAGTTGAGTGTTTTTTTGTGGAGGAGTTTAATTGATTTTTTTTATCAAAGTTCGAGGATTTTTTTTACCCTTTAAGCCAAAAGAAAAAGAAAAGGAATTCTGAAATAAAGAATAAATTAAGGATTTAAAATTGCATTTTATGTTTCCTTAGTGCTCAATTTGGTCCTTAGACTATACTTGTTTTCGTATTTAGTATCTAAACTTTTTTTCGTTTCAATTTGATACTCAAATTATCATTTTGTTACCCGATTTAATCTATTTTTTTGTAATGGCGATAAAAAAATTGGGTGACATGTAGCAACAATTAGAATATGCCACATGGAACATCTAACCAATCATAACGTGTCACATGACATTCAAGTTTATTAAGATTAAAACATTAAATTTAAATTTGAAAGGTAGAAAAAAATTATTATTTAAATATAAAAATATCTTTAAATTCGACCCATTGTTTACTAACATTGGTCATTGTTGACCACTTTTGATTGATGTTGACCAATTGTTGACCACCATTGATTGATGTTGACTGACCATTGACTTCAAAATTTAAAATATTTTTCATAAATATCATATTAAAAAATATTTTCACTTTTTAAAAAATATTAAAATTTTATAAAAGCCGTAATTTTATTTTTTTTTAAATTAAATTTTTAATGTTGAAGTTTTTCAATTTATAGACTTCATATTTTTAGTTGAACTTTTTCTATTTTTGAAAATTTGATTTATTGTTTTGAATGTTTAGAATTAAGAATTTTTGAAAAATATAAAATTTATTAAAAAAAATTTAGAATATATATTTAAAAATTTGAGGGTTATGTGCCAGAACGATCAGATGGGGCAGCGGTTACAAAATAATGCGTATTGTGACAAAATGAAAGTCACTATCTCATTTACCAATCCCAGCTCAACCTAAACGTTGCGTTTCATTATTTACAAGTAAACAAAATTAAAAGAACAACTAACATAACAAGCATTTAAACCTCTAGTAACGGTCAAAACAACCCACAAAAGCATCACATAACAAGTATCCCCCCTCGAAGCAGATCCTTATCCTTAAGGATTGAATTGTTGATAACATCGGAAAAGATCATTCCAGTTCTCCCAAGTGGAATCCTCCGAAAAAGTGTCAGCCTACTCCACAAGAACTTCTGTAGTAGCAACGTTCACTTTTTGAATCATCCGCCTATCCAAAACCTGAACTGGTTCCTTAAGCAAAGAACCATCTGCATGAGTGGCAGGAAGGAACGACGAGACCACAGCTATGCTTACATGCTTCTTGAGTTGGGAGACATGAAAAGTGGAATGTATGCGAGTAGTAGCAAGTAAGGTTAATTTGTAAGCAACCTTACCCACACGAGCCTCCATAAGGAAAGGGCCAAAGTAACATGGTGCAAATTTTTGGTTCCGAAACTTCTTCAAAGAATGTTGACGGTAGGGTTGCAACTTCATGTACACCAAGTCTCCAATTACAAACTCTCGATCGGAATGCTTTCTATCAACAATCTATTTCATACGATCCTGTGTTCATTTCAAATGAAACCATAATAGATCACGAACTCCCTCACTATGTTGAAGACAATTATCCATCGCAGCTACTCGGGAGACACCAATTAGATTAGGCAAGTGAACTGGTAGCTCCTGGCTATAGAGTGCTTCGTATGGTGTCATATGAATGGCGGAGTGGTAGGCGGTGTTGTACCATCATTCGGCCAAAGGCAACCACATATCCCATATTGAAGGTTTCTCACCAGACATGCATCATAGATATCCTTCCAAACACTTGTTCAGGGCCTCAGTTTGGTCATTCGTTTAGGGATGGTATGCTGTGGAAATGTGCAGTTTGTACCTAAATTCTTGAACAATTCCTACCAAAAGTGGCTTAAAAAGATCTTATCACGATCGAAGACAATAGTCTCGGAGGTATCATGTAGTTTGTAGATTCAAGGGCCACTAAAGTAGTTGTAAACGGGTGACTAAGGCTAATGAAATGACCATATCTGGTCATGCGATCAACCACCACCAAGATAGTGGTTTTTCCTTTGAAATTGGCAACCCCTCTACAAAATCCATACTAATATCAGCCTAATGTTTCTTTGGTAATGGTAAAGGTTGCATGAGACCAAGATACGCAAAATTATCGCCTTTGTGTGCTTGGCAAATTCCATATCCACGTATCCACTTCTGCATGTCCTTGGAAAGACCTTTCCAATAGACAATATTGGCTAATCGGTGTTGAGTGACTTGTATTCCTGAATGGCCACCAATAAACTCCCATGAAATGTGTCAAATAAGTTCCTCTTAATATTATTGTTACTGCCAACAACACATCCCTTCCTACGAAGATGAGCCCCGTCTAACGAATATTTGGGATGCTTATGAAGCTCATGGCAAATCTGCTGGATCTTGGAATCACGAACATAATATTCTAGGATTTTTGCCTGTATATTAGACCAAGAGAGCTGAGACTAACCCGTACATTGGAACAAGAGACCTTCATGCAATTGCGACTTATGGGACAAAGCATCCGCAACAGTATTATGGAGACCTTTCTTGTAGGTAATAAAGAAGTCATACCCAAGCATTTTAGTGACCTACTTTTGCTGGTGAGAGGAAATGACTTGTTTATCAGAAAGTGACGACTAACAAGGAACGAGTGCCATTTTTTTTACTGCCATGATCACAACCATCATCTCCTTGCCGTAGATAGACAAAACCCAATGCTTAACCCTAAGGACCTTATTGAAAGAAGCTATGGGTCGACCTTTTTGTTGCAAAATCACCCCACACCTTGCCTACACGCTTAAGTTTCCATATAAAACTCCTAAAAATCCAGAAGTGCCAACACTGAAGCCTCGCAAATGAGCTCTTTAAGTCTTTGGAAAGCTGATTGCTCAACATTACCCCAATGTCAGGGAACTCCCTTATTAAATAGAGTAGTAAGAGGGGCCACTATCATTCCATAGCCCTCAATAAAATGTCGATAGTAGCTCGACAATCCAAGAAACCCCCTCAATTCCTTCAAATATTACGTTATGGGCCAAGTCAAAACACCATCAAACTTAGATTTATCCATGCTCATAGTGCCACCCGAAATGACATGCCCAAGATATTTAACTTGAGTAGTTCCAAAACTACACTTAGGTTGTTTTGCAAACAAATGGTTGTCCCACAATACTTGGAGAACGACCTTCAAATGACCTAAATGAGTTTGCCAATCCTTAGAATACACCAAGATATCATAAAAAAACCAAAACAATCTTTCAAAGAAATTGCTTGAACACTTGATTTATTAAAGCTTGGAAACTAAAAGGAGAGTTTGTCAAGCAAAAAGACATTACCAAGAATTCATAATGGCCTTCATGGGTTTTAAAGGTTGTCTCAGGGATATCCTGCTTCCACACACGTACTTAGTGATAACTTGATCAAAAATCTAATTTGAGAAGTAATGTGCCTCTTCTAACTCATCCAACAAATCCTCGATCACTGGAATGGGAAACTTATCCTTGACAGTAAGCTGGTCGAGTTGGTGATAATCAACACACATCCGCCAACTACTAAATTTTTTCTTAACCATGACGATAGATGATGAAAAGGGGCTACTATTGTCTTAAATTACGCTTGTCTGCAACATTTCTTGGACAAGTTTCTATATCTTAATTTTCTATATAGCAGGATAACAATAAGGTCGCATTCGTACTACTTTAGTTTCATCTTGCAAGAACTTTGATGTCATGGGACCAGTAAAAAGGAAGATCAATAGGGGTCTTGAAAACATTTGCAAACTCCAACAAAAGGTCTTGTATATCTGGGTACCTGGAATCCTATGGTAAAGTCAATGCCACTTAGGCATAAATAGACAACAACATGGGACAAGGGTTATTGCACACCAAACTAAAATTCTTCGATAACCGTTCATCAGATACCAACTAGAGACCACCTTGAGGAATGCCCTTTAAAACACATTGATGACCTTGATAATGAAATTGCATAATTAGAAGGCCAAAATTCCAAACAATCGAACCAAGAGACATCAACGCACAAGTATGGCAAAAAAATTTATAATGAATTGGTACCCCTGAACTTCCCACGTAACTGTCTTACATAACCCCTATGTGAACAAACTTTCACCCCCAAGAGTGAGAACTTTCAACCTATAAGAAACCTCCAACGAAAATTTCAACCTCTTGGCTAACTTAAAGTCAATAAATTTATGGGTGCTCCCTATATCTACTAGCAAAATGACCTCAACATTATCGATTTGAGCTGACAACCGCATGGTCTGATGGCCTTGAATCCCTTGCATCACATGCAATGAGAGTACTAGAGGAAGGGACGTTGCCTCAGAATAATCTATTTCCACCTGTTCAGGGTAATTCTGGAAATCCTCACTATCCACAGTTTTAATCAACACCAAAGTTTCCACCAACAGTTTAATTATGAGTTATACACCTGCGCTTTATGACATCTATGGCTTGAGGTGTATTCTGCAGAACACCAAAAATAGAGACCCTTCTTTCTCTGATCATCCATCTTAGTTTGGGAAAGGGACTTGGTTGGTAACTTGGTACGAACAATGAATCCTTCTGTAGACTTGGGACTCCCTTCAAATGTAAAAGATCTGAAATTTTGGTAACTCGACTTAGTAGATCTTGGCTCACCCTTTAAAACTACTAAGGAACATGGTTTTAAGGTAAACTGATCCCTAATTGAGCACTATGGTTCTTTTAGTGGTTCCTAACAAAATAGACTTCACTTGCCTAGTAACAAGATAGCCATCTACCAAATTTTAAGGCTTAAACAACTTGAGATATTGACTCACTTCATGTCGTAAATTACTGATGAAAATACTTAGAGCATGCCTTTAAGAAAGATGAATTTGGTTCAGCAAACTTACAAATCGCTCGTGGAATTGGTTAACTGTCCCTTGTTGTTTCATAGAAACTAATTCCTCCATAGAATCCTAGTACATATCCGAGATAAATCTAGTTTGAAGTCCTCGTGCATATCCATCCCAAGTCAGTTGTTGCAAACCACCTTGCCTCTACGTGAAAAACTGATGCCAATCAGGAGCTTTGCCCTACAGATGCAACATCACCAACCGAACCTTGGCTTGATCCTCTCCACCCCCGCCTCAAAGAATTGCTCAAGTTTAGACCATCAACCCCGAAAATCCTCATTATCAAACTGCGAATAGTCAAATTAATATTGTTTGAGCTAATTTTTTTCGTTATTGACACGAAAATGTGGCCCCGTGAGTGTCGCTTCTGTTGTAAGGGAGAGGACTACAGTCTCTTTAGTTGGAAAACAGAGCGATGAGTCTCCATAAATGCCTTTTCCTCTACCTTTCCTCGAGCTTCCAACCCTTACATGTTGAGGAATATAACTTCGAACGCATGTCACCCTTAAACCTTTCTTACAACTTCAGTCGAGTATCCATTTTGGTGTCAATATCCACACACAACTAGACAGCTCTTATTGGAGCTGACTCGTTCCTTTTGCAAATGACTAGTCATATAGTCAGTGGCCATAGAACGATCTAGAGCTTTGATACCCTTGTAACAAGTCTAAAATCTAAAGAAGAATTTTAGGAAGAAAAACAGAGTAGATAACAGTAGAGAAGGAAGAAGGAGAAGATTCAAAATGGTTTATCAAATTCATAACTGTCTCTAGGTGGTCCATCCTCGTGATAAAGAAGGGAAACAACCAAGTATAGTTGGCAGCGATTACAAAATGGTGCGCGTTGTGTCAGAACGAAACTCACCGTTTCATTTACCAATCCTAGTCGAACTTGTAACACCCCTTACCCGGTCCGAAAACTGAACCCGAGCCCGTAAGTGTCACGAATATTAAATAATGTTAAAAACCTATGTAAAACTTAATTACTTTACAAGATTAAATAAAAATCAACCCTCATAATCATTTGGAAGGAAATAAGCTTTGATTTGATTGTTTTAATGATAATAATATACTTCTATTGATACTTGAATGAGTGAGTACTGGTAGTAGAAAAGGCAGTAAAGCTCCAGGAATTCTCTGCAGAATTCTATCGATAATCAGGAAAGTTCTACCGAAATAACGCTTCCAACTATAGACACAATATATCCAACTATCGCTATTACCACCTCTAAAGAGCAAAACTAATATAATCCAATATTTCTACCAAAACTTTCATCACAACTACAGAAACTAACTGTATAACTACTAATACTAATAAAACTTCTACCGACACCCAACAAGTCAGTAACCAAATTACTTTTTCCCTTTTTACTTTTACTTATACTATGATGGGTTTTATCGGAACTCTTATATACCATCAGAACTACTATCTGTAGAAGATTACTACTATCGAAACAAGTAAAACACTCTTAGGATATTCCCACATTTACAATCAAAAGACCTTAACATTCACCAACCAACAAATTCCCAATTATACAAGTTGATTAATATGCAAAATACATGACCACCAAGTCATAAATCTAACCATTCTTCTCAACTCCATCTAGGTACATGCCAACACAAAATGGAAACAAACCCATTATCATGAAAGAGCGGTTTTTGAACTTGGATGCTGAGTCTCGAGAATGCACAAAAGATTCTAACCTACGCATGTAAAACAACATACGCTGAGTGTAATACAAAAGTATCCTAATAACCTAAACAAGTAAACAATGTAATCCTTCTTATAATTCCGAAAATTTATAATCATATAAATATAGCTATATCTTTTCTCTAAACCATATATTCAACATATTATTATTCATAATTGTACTTTCTACTTATAAATATACAAATATACACCATATAAAAATTCCATTAAAAGTCTAATTCATCTTCGTTTCTCATTTCACATTACAATTACTTTCTTTACAACATTTCTAATTTCATATAGCATTCACACTCATGCATTTCATGTACCATTTTCATAAACATTCCACACATATCTCATGACATTTCCAATTGTTTTAAAATAATTCTCATCATTTTTAATTTCCTTATTAACACAACTCGAACTCTAACAGATACACGGATCCAACCAACACACCGATTTGGCACCCAGTGCCTCATCGAATAAACCAAAGTAATAATTATGTCCAGCAATATAATAAAGGTGACACCCAGTGTCTCATCGGTTAAACCGAAGTAACATGGCACCTAGTGCCTCATCGACTCATGGTTGAAGTAACCTTGAACTCTTCTTATCCTATGCCATGCCATCTATATCCGACTCGGCCCAAATAGTTAATAAGGTAAAAATTTTCATTTAATATCAAACCACATTTCATCTTTAAATTTTTATCCTTAAAACAATGCATTTATAAATATAATCTCATAATAATTATTAAATTTATCACCTTTGTAATCACATATCATACAAGTACTCAAGGAAGAATATATCATCTATAATTTCCTACATACTCAAATTATCCAAATCAACTCTAATGAGTACAGAGTCTCATACCTTATTATCCATTCCTTGATTTTCTACATTAAGCCACATATTTACAAGTTGTCATTAATTGGATAAGTTTAGGTTATAGAAATACCAACCGTAAGTTTCAAGCTATTTGTAGACGACCTTGTCTTTGCCCTTCCTTTTCGATGAGTCCGTGTCAACGTTAGCTACGGAAATACACATACACATTTATTCATTAATTTACAAACAATTTAACTCTATTTAAATTCAACTCCCTATTTCTCATTCTCACACTAATTCACAAGTTTTACAAATTTAATTCCCTCTACATAAAAACCAATGGCCTATTTCATCATTTAATCTCCTTTTTCCTTTTAACCAAAAAACATATAAAACCCAAATAATCCCAAAAGCTTCATTCTCTCAATAATGGTAGCTTCCAAGATTCTTGATCATTTTGAAGAATATGACATGAGTTTGATAGTTTAAGATGATGGGCTTCCAAAAACATGAAAATTACAAGAAAATAACTTGATTAATCTTACCTATTTGAAGCTTGAAATAAGAAAACCCAAGACTTCTCCTTCTCTCTTCTCTACCGAAATTTGGTGAATGAAAGAAAGATTTTTTTCTTTCTTTCCCACCCACTCCCAATATATATAATAAGCAATCTTTATTTTTATGTAAGGAGGAAAATTTGCCCCTTAAGTCCTCCATATTTCATTTCATCATAAAAGTCCTTTTATAAATTTCATTTTTACCTCTCATGCAATTTAATACTTATACTTAATTAAAACACTACTCACTTAAATTTACTAATTCAAAATAATTTATTCTTCGATTTAATTTTGTAAATACTTTTATTAAATATTTACGGGTCCAATTATTAAATACGAAGTCCTAAAATACTCTTTACTAACAACCCTAAATTCGAGTTGTTACAACTCTCCCCCCTAAAGAAATTTCGTCCTCGAAATTTACCTGAAAAGAGGTGGGGGTATTGAGATCTCATCGTTTCCTCTGTTCCCAAGTTGCTTCCTCAGCTTTATGACTACGCCATAACACTTTCACAAGTGCAATACGTTTGTTATGCAGTTCTTTCACCTCTCGAGCTAGTATTTCAATCGGTTCCTCTTCATATGAGAGATTGGGTTGAATTTAGACTTCTTCGGTTGTAATCTCGTGCCACAGGTCAGAATGATATCTTCTCAGCATAGAAACATGAAAAACATCAAGTATCTTTTCCAACTCCGCCAGCAAGGCCAAACGATAAGCTACTAGTCCCACTCTTTCGATGATTTTGTACTGTCCAATAAAACATGGGCTAAGTTTTCCTTTTCGTCCAAACATGAGAATTTTCTTTCATGGTGAAACCTTTAGAAACACTTTATCTCCAATTGCATACTCGATGTCTCGATGTTTCAAGTTCGCATATGATTTTTGTCTATCAAAAGTTGTCTTCAATTCTTCTCGAATTAATTTGACTGTACCTTCTGTTTCTTGAACCAACTCAGGGCCATCAACCTTTCTTTCGCTTAATTCTATCCAACAAACAGGTGTTCGGCATCTGCGACCATATAAGACTTCATATGGAGCCATTTGAATGCTCGACTGAAAGCTATTACTATAAACAAACTCGACCAAAGGTAAATAACGCTCCCATCCAATCTCGAAATCAATCACGCAAGCTCGTAACATGTCTTCTAAAATCTGGATAACACATTCATACTGTCCATCGATTTGAGGATGAAAAGCTATACTGAAGTTGAGCTTCGTCCCAATGAATTCATGTAATTGTTACCAAAATCTTGAAGTGAATCAAGGATCTCAATCAGAGATGATCGACACAGGTATATAGTCTAATGATTTCTTGAATGTAGACATCGACAAGCTTCAAAAGTGACCAACTATTACCCATATTGCGTTTTTCTTGCTTGGCGGTTAAGGAAATCTCGTCACAAAATCCATTGTTATTCGCTCCCATTTAAATTCAGGAATCGAAATAGGCTGAAGTAGTCTCGTAGGAACTTGATGCTTTGCCTTAATTTGCTGACAAGTCAAACACTTAGCTACAAATTTAACTATCTCTCTTCTTATTCCCGACCACCAATACAACTCTCAAAGATTACGGTACATTTTCGTTCCACCAGGATGTAAGGCAAAAGGACTATTGTGAGCTTCTTAGAGTATCAATCCTTTCAAGTCCGCAATATTAGGTATGCAAATTTGATTACAAAATCTCAAACAACCTTGCTCATCTATGTTGAAATTATCTAACGATCCATTCTAAACCATTTCTCTTTTTCTCAATAGTTTGGCATCAGAGAATTGTGCATCCTTAATTTGATTAAATAATACCAATTTAATTCTCAATTCAGCCAATAACCCTCCTTCCTTATTGATGCTAAGTAGTGCAAACATTGATCGTAATTCAACCGTAACTTTTTACTCAATGCATTAGCTACCACATTAGCTTTCCCTGTATGATAATCGATAATACAATCATAATCTTTGAGAAGTTCCACCCAATGACGCTGTCTTAAATTCAACTCCTTTTGACTCAAGAGATATTTAAGACTTTTATGATCGGTAAAAATATGGCACTTTTCACCATATAAATAGTGTCTCCAAATCTTCAAAGCAAACACTACTACAACAAGCTCTAAATCGTGAGTTAGGTAATTATGCTCATGAATTTTTAGCTGGCGCGACACATATGCAATCACTTTTCCATCTTGCTTCAAGACACTTTAAACTGTTTAAGGAAGTATCACTATATACCATAAAGTCTTTTCTCGATTCAGGTAAAGTTAGCACTGGTGCCTCTGTTAACATTTGTTTTAATTGCTCGAAGCTTTCTTGGAAATGATCATTCCAATTAAATGGGACATCCTTTTATAACAGTTTCGTCAAAGACATGGTTATCTTCGAAAATCCATTTACAAATCTTCGGTAGTAACCGACCAAACCAAGGAAACTACGAACCTCTGACACATTTCTTGGTGCTTTCCATTGAACAATTGCCTCAACTTTCTTTGGAACTACTCTAATTCCATCAGCTGAAATAACATGGCCCAAAAACACTACTTCAGACAGCCAGAATTCACACTTACTCAATTTTCCATACATCTTCTTTTCTCGCAATACCTGAAGAACGATTCGAAGATGTTGTTCTTGATCTACTTCAGACTTTGAATATATCAAAATGTCATCGATAAAGACCACCACAAATTGATCCAAGTAGGGCTGAAAATACGGTTCATCAAATCCATAAATGTTGCCGAAGCATTCGTCAAACCGAATGGCATCACCAAAAATTCGTAATGGTCGTAACGTGTACGAAAAGCTATTTTGGGAATATCACTTTCCTTAACTTTCATTTGATAATAGTCCGATCTCAAGTCAATCTTAGAAAAGACGGAAGCTCCTTTCAGTTGGTTAAACAAATCGTTGATTCGGGGATGGGGATACTTATTCTTAATGGTCAATTTATTCTATTACCGATAATCTATGCACAAATCCTCGATCCACTAAATCTAGTAGTTGAATTTTTAACTCTTTAAGTTCAGTTGGTGCCATACGATAAAGGGGATATGAATAATGGAGCTAAACTAGGTAATACTTCAATTGCAAATTCTACTTCCCTCTCGAGTGGTAATCTTGATAACTCATTGGGAAACATGTCAGAAAATTCGCAGACAATTCGAATCTTGCTAATCTGGCTAACAACCGTGTCAGAATTGATTACATAAGCCAAAAAGACTAAGCAACTTATTAACTTGAACCGTCGAAATGGTTCGAATTAAACTATTTGATCGAATCCCATTTACTTCAATCAAATTTTCATCAACACTCTGAATAGCAAACCTATTCTTGCGACAATCCAATCAATTCACCAAATGACATGATTAACAAGTCAACCGAAAAAGGTAAATTTTGGATCTCTAAAGGACATTGTCAACATACTCGATCAACCAACACAGTCTATCTTAATGGGCTAGACACAACCATGGATACCTTAAAAAATTCTGGCTCTAAACTTCCTGATTTAACCAACTCAGAATTAATGTAAGAATGAGATGATCCGAGATCTATCAAGGCATAAACTGGTGTAGAACACAATAGAAAGATACCTGTAACCACATCAGTAGCATCACCCTCCTCCCGAGTGCGAACAACATAAGCTCGAGCTGGTACTCTAGTTTCAGACTGGCGAGTACCCACATCACTTCTTCCCCTAGTACCTCCTATAGAGAGGAAACTAGCACGACTTGCCCTACAACCTCTGAATGCAGGTGTAGATCTCTGAGCAGAAACAGGAGTGGTAGCGTCACCTTTGGGAAATCTCGAGCAATGTGATCCAATGATTCACATCGAAAACAAGCTCGAGTTAATCTCTAACATTCACTTTGGTGCTTCTTTCCGCAATGCTCACAGACTAGTATCTCAACATCACGAGATGGACCTCGCACACTGCCCACAGACACAATCGGTTGTCAGCCTCTATTCCCTTAAGACCTAAAGGTTGATTTCCATGTGCCATGACTATCCCTTGATCGCTTCGGATGAGGTTGAGAATTAATTCGAGTTTGTTTCCCAGCAAATCGGGTACTCTCAATCTTTTTGTCAAGACCCAAAGCTTGTTCTACCATCTTGGCGCGCTCAACTAATTCAACAAATTCAGTTATTCGATGTGATACCAACTATACTCGGAGCTCATCTCGTAATCCTCATAAAAATCGCTTACAATTTTCAGCTTCGAAAGGAAGAAGTTCGGTAGCATACCTACTGAGCCTCAAGAATTCTCATTCGTAGTCCACCATCGACATCCCACTCTATTTTAACAGTAGAAAATCTTGTTTCCTTTCTTCGTGGTAAAGTTCTCTTACGTATTTCTTCTGAAATTCTTATTGGAAAAATTCCTAATTCACCAGCGAAACTGGTACGTAGAGTGTAGTAGTTTGCCACCAAGTATATGCTTCTCTTTGCAGTAGAGAAACAACACAAATTACGCTCTCATAAGGCGTGCACTCTAATTGTTGCAATACTCTCTTAGTGGAATCTATCCACATCTCAACTATCGAAGGGTTAACTCCTTTTAAACCTAAGAATTCAGTTGCTTCATACCTTCGTAGTTCCTTGATCGATGACTGTCGAGTTATAGATTCAAGCTTCACAATAGAAGTGGGTCTCGCAACACGTTAGAGAGCTTCAGCGATAACTTGCAATAAGTTTGTCTTGCTTTGACCTCTATTGATATCTCGATTTTCATCGGGTTGTTGAACACCAGTTCGGTTAACACTTGGTATCAACGATTCAGACCCATCCATGTCATCGGTATACTCTTCGCTATAGTATACTTCTTGAAAGTTCTCGTCGTTAGACCCTTCCAACATCTCTTTTAAAACTATAAAACAAAAACAATTATAATCAGCATGCAAACCCCGACTCAAAATTGACTCAACTTGGTATGTACCTATTAACTCAATTTTGAGCTCATCTTAGTCCTAGAATCGACTAAACTTGAAAGCTTTAATACCACTAATTGTAACACCCCTTATTCGGTCCGAAAATCGAACTCGAGTCAATAAGTGTCACAACTATTAGAATCTGTTAAAAACCTAAGTAAAACTTAATTACTTTATAAGCTTAAATAAAAATCGACCCTCATAATCATTTGGAAGGAAATAAGCTTTGATTTGATTGTTTTAATGATAGTAATATACTTTTATCGATACTTGAATGAGTGAGTACTGGTAGTAGAAAAGGCAGTAAAGCTCTAAGAATTCTCTGCAGAAATCTATCCGTAGTCAATAAAGTTCTACTGAAACAACACTTCCAACTACCTACACAATATATCCAACTACCGATATTACAACCTCCAGAGAGCAAAACTAATATAATCCAATATTTCCACCGAAACTTTCATCACAACTACTGAAACTACTATAAAACTACCGATAATTATAAAACTTCTATCGACACCTAACAAGTTAATAACCAAATTACTTTTTCCCTTTGTACTTTTACCGATACTATGATGGGTTCTATCGAAACTCTTATATACCATCAAAACTACTACCGATAGAAGACTACTACTACCAAAACAAGTAAAACACTCTCAGGATATTCTTACATTTACAACCAAAAGACCTTAACATTCATCAACCAACAAATTCCCAATTATACAAGTTGATAAATATGCAAAATACATGACCACCAAGTCATAAATCTAACCATTCTTCCCAACTCCATCTAGGTACATGCCAATACAAAATGGAAACAAAAACTCACTATCACGAAAGAGCGAGATTTGAACTTGGATGCTGAGTCTCGAGAATGCACAAAAGATTCTAACCTGCGCATGTGAAACAACATACGCTGAGTATAATACAATGGTATCCTAATAACCTAAACCAATAAACAATGTAATCCTTTTTATGATTCTTAAAATTTATAATCATATAAATGTAGGTATATCTTTTCTCTAAATCATATATTCAACATATTATTCATAATACAATACAATTAAAAGTCTAATTCATCTCCGTTTCTCATTTCACAATACAATTACTTTCTTTACAACATTTCTAATTTCATATAGCATTCACACTCATGCATTTCATGTATCATTTTCATAAACAATCCACACATGTCTCATGACATTTCCATTCGTTTTAACATAATTCTCATCATTTTTTATTTCCCTATTAACACAACTCGGACTTTGACGGATACATGGATCCAACCAACACACCGGTTTGGAACCCAGTGCCTCATCGGATAGACTGAAGTAATAATCGTGCCTAGTGCTATAATAAAGGTTACACCCAGTGTCTCATTGGTTAAACCGAAGACACTTGGCACCTAGTGCCTTATCGACTCATGTTCGAAGTAACCCTAAACTCTTCCTATCCTATGACATGTCATTTATATCCGACTCGACCTGAACAGTTAATAGGGTAATAATTTTCATTTAATACCAAACCACATTTCATCTTTAAATTTTTATCCTTAAAACAATGCATTTAGGAATATAATATAATAATAATTATTAAATTTATCACCTTTGTAATCACATATCGTACAAGTACTCATGGAAGAATATATCATCTATAATTTCCTACATAATCAAATTATCCAAATCAACTCTAATGAGTAGAGAGTCTCATACCTTATTATCCATTCCTTGATTTTCTACATTAAGCCACTTATTTACAAGTTGACATTAATTTGATAAGTTTAGGTTATAGAAATACCAAATGTAAGTTTCGAGCTATTCATCGACAACCTTGTCTTTTCCAATCCTTTTTAAAGAGTCTGTGTCAACGTTAGCTACGAAAATACACATACACATTTATTCATTAATTTACAAACAATTTAACTCTAATTAAATTCAACTCATTATTTCTCATTCTCACAGTAATTCACAAGTTTTACAAATTTAATTCCCTCAACATAAAAACCAATGGCCTATTTCATCATTTAATCTCCTTTTTCCTTTTAACCAAAAATCATATAAAACCCAAATAATCCCAAAAGCTTCATTCACTCAACAATGGTAGCTTCCAATATTCTTGATCATTTTGAAGAATATGACATGGGTTTGATAGCTTAAGGTGATGGGATTCCAAAAACATGAAAATTACAAGAAAATAACTTGATTAACCTTACCTATTTGAAGCTTGAAAAAGAAAACCCAAGACTTCTCCTTTTCTATTCTCTACCGAAATTTGGTGAATGAAAGAAAGATTTTTTTTTCTTTCTTTCCCACCCACTCCCAATATATATAATAAGCCATCTTTATTTTTTTTCTTTCTTTGTTAACTTTATTTTTAACCACAAAAGTTTGAAACAAAGAATGAGAGCCATATACTGCCACCTAACGGCACTACAATGTAGGGAGGAAAATTTACCCTTTAAGCCCTCCATATTTCATTTCATTATAAAAATTCTTTTATAAATTGCATTTTTACCTCTCATGCAATTTAATCCTTATACTCATTTAAAACACTATTCACTTAAATTTACTAATTCAAAATCATTTATTCTTCGATTTAATTTTGTAAATACTTTTTTTAAATATTTATGGGTCCAATTATTAAATGTGAAGTCCCAAAATACCCTTTATTGAAACCCTAAATTCGAGTTGTTACAGAACCTAAATGCCGGGTTTCATTATTTACAAGTAAACAGAATTAAAAGAACAAGTAACATAACAAACATTTAAACCCCTATTAATAGTCAAAACAACTAACAAAAGTAACACATAACAATATTTTAACCCACAAGAACCATTGCCATATTTTTCCCTACCACGTCTTCCACTACTGTTGCTAGTTCTAATGGAGTTTCAAATTTAAAATTCTCCAATGGCTAATCAGTAAGATCTACCTAGAATTAGCTCTGAAATGCTCACTTTAGAATGTGTAAAGATTGAGGGTTCAATTTATTATTATACCAACAAAAGTAGGATTATTGGATGGAAAATTTTAAAAGATTCATTAATTGTCCTTAAATGCTCACTTTAGAATTTGACAAGGACTAAATTACTCCATATTTTTAGAGGGACCAATTTTCTTAGTATTAAAATTGAGAGGGATCAAAGAGGTCTTTTTACCAAAATATTTTGAAGGCTTTAAAATAGCTTAAAATTATTTAAAAACTTTTTTCAAGGAATTGGAAGTGCTCGGGGTAAAATACAGGCCTCGGAGGGCTTGAAATGACCAAAATAGTTTAGTGGCTTTGTCCAAGAGGCTAGGTATCGATACCTTAGTCATGTATTGTAAATTTTGACCTTCTACTAGACTCCGAGCCCTCTGAGTTGAAAATCAATCCAAAAATACTTCAAAAACATATCCAAACATCACCATATCATTTCATTATGAATAATAACATTATAAATAAAAAATTAAACTAATTTAAACTCAAATACAAAGCATAAACACATTTATGGATGGAATGGCATTCATAATTGTTAAGAAAACTATAAAGAATTTAAACATGTCTTTCCATTATACAGCCTTACATACAAAATAAGTTTTTGTATACATGCCACCTAATTCAACTCAAATAACATTCAAATGTTTAAAATGCGATACTCCCAAGCTATCATAGCGACTCCTTGGCAAGTCTGTACTTACATGTTTTAAACCACTAACACGTGAGCTTTAGAAGCTCAGTAAGTAACAAGAATAATCATACTTATCTAATAATCATCTTACTAATTTTATTAAAGACACATTTTACTATTTCAACTAATTCATACGAAATTGCTAATTTAAAGGCTCAACTTACAACTTAAGGATTTATTAACAACCCGATTATGATATTTGAACTTTCATTTCAACCCTTAAGTTCACGTGGTATTTGAACTTTCATTTCAACCCTTAAGCCATTTATTTAACAATTTCATTTATACATATATTCCTTTTTTGGACATCTTATCCCACCTTATGGATCTTACAATTCAATTTCACTTTCTACTCTTAGGGGCTTACTTAATTTGACATTCACCTTAATAACATTTCAAGGCTTGTACTTAGGTCACATTCTATAAGATATATAAATAGACTACATTATTAGTGGCTTACTTTTATATTCAGTTATTTATAGTTCATATAGATTAATACATTTTTTAATACATACTATTCCTATGTATACTAAGGAAACAATAATCCTTCTTAATTGTGTTTACGTAGAGATGGAGAAGATTGTTCATAATTTTTTTTGGGACCACACATCTAACAAAAAAGAGGTGTTAATCTTATAAATGAGATGATGTTTGTAAAAAGTTGAAGATGAATGTTCGGACCTTTTGAAATTGACTTAACTTAATGGTAGTTTTCTTATGAAAATTAATAAAATAAGAGAATTATGTATGAAAATTGTGCACTAATAAAACAAGAGAATTTTGTATTTTTCATTGAGTTAAACTTTCAATTATATAGCACTAGTACATCATATTAAATTTGTTAATTACATCAAATCAACTCCCTAATCACATCCTAAAATAAAACAAAGGAAAGTATCTAATCATATCCTAAAATACAACAACCTATTCTTAGGAAAGTATA
This sequence comes from Kokia cookei, assembly GCA_039519145.1. Classification (NCBI taxonomy): domain Eukaryota; kingdom Viridiplantae; phylum Streptophyta; class Magnoliopsida; order Malvales; family Malvaceae; genus Kokia; species Kokia cookei. Next base: position 13,560,656 of record CM076908.1, read on the forward strand.
CATGTGCAAGATATTTGAAAACTATGCTTGACACCCCGCTCAAATTGATGTTGAGCACAAGGGAAAGGCTTTGTGAGGATATCAGTAATTCGTTGATTGATAGAAACATGAGAAAGCATAATAGAAATGTTGTCAATGATTCTCGAATGGAATGACAATCGACTTCAATATGCTTGGTATGCTCATGAAAGATGAGATTTGCTATAATCTAAATCGCACTAGTATTGTTAGCATGGAGAGGAGTAGGATCAACTTGTTGGTAACCTAGTTCAGAGAGCAAACAACATAACCAAGTAATTTCTGAGCATGTGGAAGACATGGCACAATACTCTGCTTTAGTTGAGGATTTGGAGACTTTCTTATTTCTTGCATTTCCAAGAAATTAAAGCTTCACCCAAGTATACACACTACCCTTTTGTAAAGCGACATGTATCAAGACATCCCGCCCAATCAACATCATTATAAGCAATAAGATTAAGAGAAGAGAAAGTTGGAAAAAGAGACCACGATGAGGGGTACCATATAGATAGCGAATAATTCACTTTACAAAAACCATATGTAAATGTTGTGGGGAACCTATAATTGACCCATAAAGTTAACAACAAAAGATATATTAGGTCTAGTGATTGTAAAAAAACAATACTCCCAACTAGATATCGATACAATGTAAGATCCTAGAGAAGAGCACCTTCATCTTACAATATTTGACATTTAATTATATGAGGATATCTATTAAAGTATTTTCTAATCCAGCTAACTGAATTATATCCTTGAGATACTTATACTGATTAACAAAAATCCCTTTCTTTTTCTATGAATTTCAAAACCCAAAAAATGTGCAAGAGAAACAGATCTTTTGTGTGAAAAGAAGCATGTAGAGATTTATTCAGTTCTTGAATTTTCTCAATGTCAAAACCAATCATTAAAATATCAACCATGTATACAAGCAATAGAACAAATCCATGAAAAGTCCTGCATAAAAAAAAGTGAAAGATCATACTAACTTTGTACGAAAGACAAATCAAACAATCTTTCTAAATTTTGCAAACCAAGCACGAGGAGTTGGTTTAAGACCATATAAGGAACATTTCAAGTGACATACCTCATTTGCAGTAGTTGCTAAATTAGGTGGAGAACACATTTAAATATTCTCTGTTAAATCCCCATGGAGGAACGCATTTTTTACATCTATATGATTAATAGACCAATCTTGAGAAGCTGCAAAAGCCAATATTGTACGAACGGTGGCCATTTTAGCAAATGGAGCAAATTTTTCTTCAAAGTCAATCTCATATTCTTGTCGATTACCGAGAGCCACCAAACGGGGCTTACGCCGACCAAGTGATCCATCAGATTTTAGTTTGGTTGAGATGACCCATTTACAACCAATGAGAGTAACATCAAAAGGACAAGAGACAATGTCCAAAGTTTGATTATGGTGCAAAGCATCAAGTTCCTCCTGAATCACTTATTGCCAACATTCATGTTGGATTGCTTTTGAGTATGATCCTGGTATTTTAATGGAGGAAAGTGTAGAAATAATAGATTTATGATAACCAAATCTTTTAGGAGCCTAACCATACTTGTCTAGTGTATGTGAGCTACGAGTGGATTTGTTACGTGGAGGCAGAACACTGGCAGGGGCTAGTGGTAGTGAAGACATAGGTGGTGAAAATAGCAAACTAGTTTCAGGGACTTCTTTATGAGAAAGTTCAAGAACCTAATCACTGTGTTGGACATTATCCTTATTTCGACGTGTCTAAACAAGATGAGATTGGAATCGTGTGATAAAAGCAAGAGAATGGGAATGAGGTTCAAGAGATATATCCTCAAAAGGAGGAAGAAGAGAATGAGTAGAATCATTAGAATGGACAACATGTAAAGGATAAAAGTACTGATTGTCAAACAAAATAACATTATGAGAAACATGAATCTGTTGAGCAATAGGATCAAAGCATATATAACTTTTTTTATATGAGGCATAGCTAATAAAAACACATTTGAAAGATAGAGGAGAGTTTCGTACATTCATCACAGGAAAGAAAAACAAAGCAAACTCACCTAAATAGGTGAAGATGATATGTAGGATGCTATTGATAAAGAAAGAAATATAGTGTTTGATTTTGAAATGTGGGTGTAAGAAGACGATTTATTAAGTGGACATTCATAAACAAGGCTTCCACCCAGAATTTTGATGGAACACAATACTCAATGAGCAAGGAACGATCCACATCTAGAAGATGTCGATTTTTACATTTAGTAACTCCGTTTTGTTGAGGTGTATAAGGATAACTTCTTTAAGAAATAATGTCCTTTTGTTGAAGGAAATCTTGGAAATGATGAGACATATATTCCCCACCCAAATTAATTTGTAAAATTTTAATATTTTTGGAAAATTGATTTTTTAATCACGGTCAGGAATTTTTGGAATGACTCAAAAACTTCAAATTTACGTCTAAAAAAATAGCCCCAAGTAAAACTACTATAATAGTCAATAAATGTAACAAAATATTTATACTAAGCATGAGAAACAACTGGTGAAATTCCCCAAACATCACTATGAATTAAATCAAAATAATAAGAGATGTGTATCATGAGATGGAAAAGGAAGAGTTTTACTTGTAGCCAATTTGCAAGTAGAATAATCAAAAGTAATATCCTTATATGACATTTTATTTCCTAACACACCAGATTTTAACAAGAATGAAAAAGTTCTATCATTTGGATGACCTAACTTAACATGTCAAAATTTGTGATCAAGTTGGACAGGAAAAGAAAAAAAAAGAAATTACAGTTATAAGTTTGGTTCATTCATTGAAATGGAGAGGAAAGAGTCTGCCTCATTTAGGTCCCTTAGCTACTATCTTTCCTAACGTCAGCTCCTGCACAACACAACCAATAGAAGAAAAGGTAACTTAGTAATTATCCTTTACCAATTGTCCAATGAATAGTAGATCGACAGATAAATTGGAGGCGATAAAGATAGTTTTAATAGATGGAGAGGAAAAAAGATCACCAATAGCAATAATTGGAATATGATTTCCATTAGTAGTCCCAATTTTCAAGTGGCAATCATATTTTTTGACATTAAGCAAATTATCTTATGATTAATTAATATGGTTCAAAGCAACTGAGTCAAAAAACTAATTTTTAGATAAGAATTTATTTTTACCAATAATTCCAATAGTAGAAAGGGCTAAAACAACCATCTGCTGAATATTCTCTGCTGTAACAGATGATGTTGATTGTTGAGGAGGTGCAAACTTTGAATCTCTTTTAGCCACCATATTGGTATTTGAGGCATGAAAAACATTCGAATTATGATTTTATGGACGCTTCCTACATTCAGAAATAATATGTCCCTCCACTTTGCAATAATTGCAAAATTTTTTAGAACATGGATTCGTAATGTGTCCAAATTCCTTACAGTTGTAACACTGGATGTTGCCCATGTTTCGAGTTCGCGGTTTACCTTGTGCAACATATGCAACATTGAGAACATCGACAGAGTTCCCTTATTGCTCTAAAGTAGTCTTTGTTATACAACGTTGCTCTTCTCGAAGTAGTTCATTCAAACAATCATCCATTGATGGAGGAGGTGTTTTGAGCAACAAATTTGAACTCACAACTTCAAACTCCGATAAGAGTTTCATTAAAAATTAATCTCTTTGATTAGTCTAATGATGAGTGATAACAGCTTCTAAAGACGTCGTCGGCACCGAAGCGTAAACAATGTTTGTATATTCAGTTCACAACGTCACAAAACCAGAATAATAGTCCTGAATAGACAATTTTCCTTGAGTATAATTGGATATTTCATATTCCAATTGAAATCACCTAACCGAGTTGTTTTGAGCATAAACGCTCTTGAGATAATCCTACATACCTTTGGCTGTCTTACAAGGTTTTAGATTGACGATAAGAGAATAATCCATAGTTTGTAACAACCAGCTTTTGACACGAGCATCCTTTGTTATCCACTCAGTTGCCTTCATCAAATCATCAGGCTTACTATTCGTATCGTCAATAATCCCCCACAATTTTTTCCCTGAACATAAATCTAGAATTGAAATTCCCAAGAGAAATAATTCTTTTCGAAAAACTTGACACAAGCTATTTTTAATTTCTCCATTAATACAATATCAAGAGAACTACAAAAGAATGTTTCACAAATGATAAACTAAGAAAAAAATGACAAGAGGAAGATAAGAAGCCCCAAGGGCTTTGATACCATAATAAAACAAGAGAATTCTATACGAAAATTGTGTACTGACAAAACAAGAGAATTATGTAGTTTTCATTAAGTTAAACTTTCAATTATATAACACTGATACATCATATTAAATTCCTAAATTACAACAAATAAACTCCCTAATCACATTCTAAATACAACAAAAAAAAAGTATCTAATCATATCCTAAAAAGTGTTTACAAGATATTTGACAACTATGCTTGACAAAAATTACCTTGTTTATGATGTTGAATAAATATTAATTTGTAGGTGAAAATCATGGGATTCAAATACAAATAGGATGACCAAATTCCTAAAACTTTATAATTTGATTGATTCTTGATTAGCTTGTGGGTGAAAGTTATGAGATCCAAGTACAAATAGGAAATGGTTGAACTGTGGATTTTTGGAAAGATTGTTGGTTGATGGATTGCAATCCACTTTTTGGTTCTTTTCTTAACGGGAAGTTGCATATTCATGTGTACTAGTCAGTGATATGGTCTCCCCTTCAAGACAGTGGGATTGGAGCTAATTAGTAAGTTACTTCCTTTCTCTTGCTTGGCGAAAATTGTAGCCACTCTCCCTTTTTGCATGGAGGACAGTGATGATATGCCCAAGTGGACATAGGATAAAAGAAGGTATTTCTTGGTAAAATCAACTTATGGTGCATTAGATTCAAACTCCCTTAAGAGTGACTTACAATGGAAACATCCTTGGTGCTTTTGATGGTTGCAAATGATTAAAGCTTTCTATGGTTGGTTCATAATGATGCACGAATGAGTTAAGAGACATTTCAGTATCAATGCAAGCTGTACATTGTGCAAATTTAGTAGAAGATATTAGCCATAATCTTAAAGAATGTTTTATGTTCACCTTTATCAGGTTAAGGCATATTAAACAAGAAAATATTGATGGTTTTTTCAATTTAGGTATTAAGGAATGTCTTTTTCTTAACTTACGAAGATCAAGTTATTTTGTTATTAATTAGGACATTCTATTTGGAGCATTTTTCGAATATTTGATTGTGAATGAATAATTTGTTGTTTAATCACAATTTTTTTCAAATCTAAATGTCCTCATAGATGCTTAGTTTTGGTTACTGTTTCAAAAAATTGTGCTTCCTAGTGTGGAACAAGCAGCATCATCGTTTCACTTGATATCTTTTTAGAAACAACAACTATTGTTTAAAATAATTGTTGTTAGAACAATTGTTGTTTGAGAATAGCTATGTCCTGAACAATGTTTCAATTTAGAACAACTAAAATTTGGTGCTTTCATTTGAGAAGAACTCCTAACTCTTATTTAGAATAATTGTGTTTCAATAATAACTATACTTAGAACAACTATTGTTTAGAACAATTTCTATTTAGAACAATAATATTTTTAAGAAGAGTCGTTATTTTGAACGAGCTCTTCCAAGAAAAGCAACACCAAATAGAACAACTCTTGTTTAGAATAACTTCTATGTTGAGAATAACTCATATTTGGAACAAGTCAAAATAATTTTTTTTCAAGAACAACCCTCGTCTTTCATTTCAAAAGATGTTTCACATGGTATTACTTCACCAAAATAGAAGAAGTGAAAATAACCTTAGAGAATGGCGAGGTTCTTAGGTTGTCTTCACTCTTGGGATGTTTTGAAAATTTTGGCTTGATGGATTAGATATGAAGATAGTTAAGAGGCTTCCTTTTAACCTTTTTCTTGTAACATTGACGATATGTTTGGTTTGTTGGAATGAAAATAAAATATGAATTGAATACTTATTTAGTGAGAATGAAATATGGAAATAATAATATTAGTTAGTTTGACTCATTGAATGGAATAAATTAGTAATAATATACATTGTTTAATCGGATAAAATAAAAATAAGGAATAGATCACAAATAACAATTTTACCTTTAGAAATAAAAATATTTAAAATATATTATAGATTATTATAAATGTACTGGCCCCATTTTTTATTATATTATATTTAAAATGAAATAAATTTAACTAGTATAATAAATAATTTGTTTATTATGTAATAAACCATTAAGCATATGGGTCATTATTATATGATCAATTAAAATAGTAATTACGTACATAATAAATAATAAAAATGTTTATTATTTTATAATTTTTATTCTATTAATTTATATTTTAATATAAATATGATTTTAATAATTTATTTTATTACAATGAATTATTTTATGTCTTTAATAGTCTTTTTTATTTTCATCTCAATATTATCACTATATTTAAATCCAAATACATCTCATCATTAATTTTCATCTCTCCTTACAATAACTAATCTCATCGTTCTTTTTTATTGTATCGTCCATCTAAACATTCCTTAAAAATCTTAAAATCTTAATAAAAATAAAATCTTGAATTTGATATTATTAAAAAATCTAGACTTTTTAATAAAATATTTTTGATTGCGCATGCATTAAATTTTGACACAATCACATGTTTTGAAATATAACTTCCCAGCACAAAGGTAGTTGTTACTTAAATCAATGTGCCTAAATTTGTGTTTTGTTTAACCTAATTGAGCATTAAAATATTATCATTTTGCCCAAAAATTTATTTTGATCTTTACTATTTTAAATACTTGGGAGTACAATATTCAATTACTTAGAATTCTCAAAAAATAATAAAGTATGTTAGAATATTTCGTTCCATTTCTCCCATTAAATGAGCGTTAAAACTGGTACATTAAAATTTTAAATTATTCATTTGAAAGATTATAAATCCATCTTAAATATAAATGTGTTGGACGAAACAATGAATACAAAATATTTTTTTCAAAAAATCAATATTTTATGTACCCAGGAAAGTGGATACATAAATTTGACTAAAACCTTGAGAAGAATATTTGGAGGTCAATCTATTTTAATTTTTTTTAATGTGCTGCATATGATTAGCCGTTCGGATCATTCAGATTCCATTAAACCGGCATTAAATTTTAGGTAAACTCACATGGATAAGCAATGAAACAATCGGGATTACATTTTTTTCTCAAGGAATATTGAAGGATGGAAATTGATTTTCCTTTTTGTTTTGGTTGGTGATGGAGTGGTTGCCATTATTGAGGCACATGCCCGACTCGTAACTGCTATATTGCCCGCCAATCATGATTTATTTTTATGCAACATTATTAAATTATTAATTAGTTTACATTTTAATCATTTAATTTTGAAATATTATAAAATAATCATTAAATTATTCGGAAAATTTTATATAAGTTATTGAGTTGTAAAATTATTGTTGTATGACTTTTTTTGTTCACACAGCTTGCAACAATTGAAAGTTTTTATTTCCGTTCTCTTTTAAAGTTCAATTATTTTTCATGAAACAACTTTGAACATCACGAATATGCAAATCAAAATACAAGTAGCTTTCTTTTTTTATCTTCGACATTGATGATTGAATCGACTTGGATCTAAGATACGTTCTTCTACTAGTCAGTGATTACTGATGAAAAATCTAGTGGCTTATTTTTTTTATTTTCTTTGATTTATTTCTATTTATTTATTAATTGATTTCTTTCATTTATAAATTAGGTTAAATTATATTAGTAGTCACTCAACTATGAAAAATCACAAAAATGGTCACTCAACTATTCGACATTTTTTTTGTTACTAAACATTAAATTACTAACGGAAAGACAAATTGACAGCTTTTATAATTGGCATAATAGCAACTTTAACCATCAATATTTATACATTGTACCAATTTAGTCTTGATTCTAAAAAAAATTAACCCTCAACATTTACACATTGTGTAATTTGGTCCCTTTTGTATTTTGCTTTTCTTTGTGACATTGAAGGTTAATTTTAAAAGAATGAGAAAAGATGAAAATTATTATTTTGGATTTTTGGCTGTTTCCTTTTTTTTTTTTGTATGTTTTCCATCAAATTTAGTTGATAAATTATTTTTTAGCTTTTTTGGTGAAAGGATCACAAAGAAAAGTAAAAGTGCAAAAAATATACAATGTTTAAATGTTGAGGATTAAATTCTTTAAAATCAAGACTAAATTGACACAATGTATAAACGTTGAGGGTTAAAGTTACTATTATGCCTATCTTAAAAACTATCACATCATCTTTCCGTTACCATTAGTTAAAGTTGCTATTATGCCTATATTAAAAACTGTCACATCATCTTTCCGTTACCATTTTAATGTCTAGTGACTAAAAAAGACAAAATCGAATAACCGAATGACCATTTTGTAACTTTTCATAGCTGGATGACAAAAAAAAAACTTACAAATAGTTGGGTGACAACCAATGTAGTTTACCCTATAAATTATGTTATTTAAAGAGAAATAGTGGATATAGAAATCCTAGTATTGAATAAAATATGAATGAGTTCTACTTCAAATGACATGGTATTAAAGTTGTACGATTTTGCTTAGGGCTTTGTATTTTCATTTTAGGCTTTCATTAACATCAAACTCATTTTCTAGAATTTTCTCCTTTATCAGCTTTCATTCTTGAAATCACTTTCTTTGTTATCCATCCACTTGACCTTCATTGTCGACTGTATCTTTCCATCCCTCATTATTTATTGTAATCTTTTTTTTATTATATCATAGAGAAAAGAATCACTGATATAATTGTGCTCTTTTGAATGATTTAAAGAAAGTTGAAGTTCAGATTGATGATAAAGATCAGACTATGCTATTATTGTGCTCTTTACCCCATTCATACAAATATTTCAGGGAAACCTTGATTTATGGCAAAGAAAAAACTCTCATTCGATGATCTGAAGGGTCATTTGTTGAGTAAAGACAAACTCGACAATGAGTTTGGTTTGGATAGCAAGACAGATAAGCAAGCTTTTTATTTTGGGAGCATCAAAGAAGCAAGACAAAAGGTGTCACTATTGTAAGAAGTTAGGTCACGTCAAAGCAGATTGTTATAAACTGAGAAATAAAAGGGTAGTTGAGAACAACCAGGAAGATGTAACTGGTGCTAATTTGGCGGACGAAAGGAATGATGATTTCTTGTTAGTGTCAACGAGTGATAGCTTCGAGCTTACATCTAAGTGGATACTAGATTCGGGATGTTCTTTCCACATGTGTCCCAACAGAGAATGGTTCTCCACATACAGTTCGGTAGAAGGTGGAGTTATGCGCAAGAGAAACGATTCATCCTATAAGGTAATCGATATTGGTACTGTTAAAATTAAGATGCACGATGGGACAATTAGTACACTCTCATATGTCAGGTATGTGCTTTATTTAGGAAAGAATATCATCTCCTTTAGTATTTTAGACTCAAAAGGTTTCAGGATCAACATCAAATCTAGCAACTTTAAAGTGTCTCGTGGAGCTCTTGTCTTGTTACAAGGTAAAAGGACCAATAATATTTATATTCTGGAAGGTTCTACAGTGATTGGTGAAATCAAACGTCTCTCGTCTATTTGGAGTTGAAGTCAACTCTTTTGGAGCGGAGGTAGCTTAGTCATAGGAGGGAAAAAAGTATGACCATTCCGTTGAAAAGTTCTCTTTAGGATGCAAGTTTTGAAAAGTTAGGGCACTATGTTCGTGAAAATCAGACCCGGATTAGTTTCGATTTGGCAGTGCACAAGTCAAAGGCTAGAAGTCTTCCAACTTCTAAGCACAGGTTCGACTCAGTTAATTCCCTGCATAGTTCAAAATAGGCTCGTGGTGAGCTTTGGCAAATATGGCGTTGTGAAAGTACTAGCCAATGTGGAGATTTGTTGAGTATGCCTTGTATTTTAGTCAAATTTGAGAAATAATATTTCAGTTAAACTCTATTTATTTGTTTCAGTCAAACTCTAATTAGTCTAGATTATTTTATTATTATTTGAACTATGAATTTAGCCTATAAATAGGTTATTTTATAACTTTAGAAAATACACACATTAAAAGATTAGAACTCATAAAACTTTTTGATTAAGGTTATTCATTTTATGTTCCTAGCTTTAGATTTCACTAGTAGATGCTTCCATTTATCTTTCTTGGAACTTTTAAAGAGTAAAAATCCCAACTTTTATGTTTTTCTTAGGGTTTATATTCATGACTATTAAATTTTTTATTTTTATGTTTGTTTACTCTATTTTTAACATGGATAACTAAACTCTAAAGGGGGTTGGTTAATAAAGATGTGGGTAAGCTGATTTTTGTACAAAAGACTAAATTGTAATAAATTGGACTAAATCGAATAGATCTAAAGAATTAAGAAGTGGTGCCCGTAAGAGAATATCTAGGCAAGTGAGACCAGAAGGTAATCTTGTTGTGCACTCGTTAATTAGCATCAAATTAACTGATGAGATCGAAAGATAAATCGAAATTAACTCGTCTAACTCAGTAATATTGAGACCGGAAGATAAAATGTAGCCACTTAGTAATTTAAGTAATTTAAGTCCCCTGTTCGAGGATCGATTACAATCGAAGGCATTAACACAACCTCTTCTTTAATAATAAATATGAGATTGATTGCATCAAATCTTCAAAAAGATGCAAGTAAATCTTTAAAATATATTGGTTAAAGATGTTAACAAATAAGATAAGTTATGTGCTTGGTGCCAACCCCGACCCTAGGGGTAGTCCAGGAGTGCAACCACCCAGGGCCCAACATTGAAAGGGGCCCAAAAAATGTATTTCTTCCATTAAGAAAAAACTCTTCACTTTTTAATGTTTTTTTACTTACTGTGTACGTTACATGTTCTTGGATTCTCCAAAATTATTTCTTCTGTTAGGAAAAAAACTCTTCACAAAAAAAAAAGTATTTGACTTTCAATTCTTCACCTAATTATCCAACTTCTTGGCTTCTCCAAACTTCTTCTAATTCCCAAATTCTAATTATTACCAATAAAGTTGAAAAAATTCATTTTTCCCAAAAAAAATCAATTGTTGCTAGCATTTTTATAGGTATAATTCTCCCTCCTTTCTTTCTTTTACCATTTTTGTGGCATTTTATTTTTATTTTATTTGCAACAATAATTTAGGCTCTCTTTTTTCGATTTATTTTGTTCAAAAATGAGTTGCATTTTTTGTAAACCAGTATAATCGAACTAAAAAAATAGGAATTTTTTTTGATGTATTTGATACTATGTGTAACATTCCAGATTCTATGAAAAATTGTGGGGTTTAATATTAAGATGATGTTAACATGGAGTTTACGTTTTGGTTTCAATATTGAATTAAAAATTGATGTTTTCCTTCTGTGAAGATTGCTTAGTTGGGTGAGAGTCTATATTCAGGATTCAATCACGAATTCTACCTGTAGTATGTGTGGATGCGGATCTAAGAATTGTATTTGTTTGTGTTTATGGATTGAATATGAGTTAATTGGCAAGTGATAAGTGAGGGCTATTATCTTTTTTCAAAACTTCTTCTCAAGACTCTATTGGTATGAATTTATCCACCTAATTTTGAAATGGAAATTGAAACGTTGTTTAAGGTTCCATGAATAAAAGAAAATTATGTTAAATTGAAAATTAAATTCATTTAAAGAAAGGGAAGACATAAATTACTTACTTTATTCGTTGTGGTAAATTCTAGTACGTTAGGCTAGATAAGGGATGATATGTAAGCTTTTGTGCAAAAAGAAGTAATTGTTTATGATAGTGCTTGAGGTAATTGTAGGACCATCATGAAGCAACCAGATGGAAAACAACATCAAATTTTCAAAGGAGTTACAATTGCACAAGAGGACTACTTGCTGAATTCGATAAGGCCTGGTGATTAGGAATAAGATGTTGCAATTGATAGGTGGTGTAACTTCTTTTGAATTCAAGTGATTTAGATTTTAGATTGTTTTAACTTTTTGAGTTGTTTAACTTTAAAGCATGAGAAATTTTTTTTTAAAATCAATTGAACTAAGATAGTGTCCGTTTGTCCTTGGTTAAGCAATTATTGAATTATATTTAAGATTAACTTCAATTCTAACTTATTATTACTATGATGTAGCTCTAGAATCATCTCTGTTACAATCATAACTAGCAACATTATTTCTCCTTATATAGTTGTTGAATTCCAATTAATTGGCCCACAGATTTGTTTACTTATTTTTGTGGCATCTATATGTTATTTCTAGCTCTTATTTGATATTGTGAGATTTCATTTTTAAATATACAATATCTTCTCTTTTTATTTTTTCCCGTGAAATCTAGGATATGTTATTTTAATTCTAGATAAAAGAAATATGTTCGAAAGTGTACTGCGTCTTAACCATATCTATTTTCAAAATATTTGCTCTGCTTCTAGCAATTATTGAACAAGTAAAAAGCAAATGACAAAAAGAAATATTACTAAAAATGACAATGAAATGGAGCCTTAATCTTAGCTGCATTATGGTTCATTGAGTCTTGCATTTCATTTTTTACTTGCATTTCATTTAATTTTTTAGTTAATTATAATGTCTAATTGTAATTAATTATTATAATTATATTTATAGAATTCCAGTTACTCGACTTGACTTTTGGAATTAGCAAACGTCAAAGCAAATATTCAATTGGAATTCTTCTATCAAGTGTTATTGTTTTATTTTCTTATGTTACTTGAGAATTTGATTGTCTTTTATATATAATGTTGCCTAAAAAATATTTATCTGGAAGTGAAAAAAGGGAAAGCAGAAAACATGTTGAAGAATAAAAAAATCACAACAAGGTGCTACTGATAAATTTATTTTTAAAAAAGTAGTTTTTAATGAAAATTTGAATAATTATGTCAATGAGAATGATGAAATTAATGATCCAAATGAGTCTAATGATGTGCCAAATGTATCCAATATTGAATCTTGGTCTTAATGAAGAACAAACAATTCCTCATGATATTGACATTGATGAAGAACAAAAATTTCTTCTTTGAATATTTATGATCCTAGAAATTGGACTTGTAACATTCAAAACTCGAAAACCGTCGTCGGTTAAGGTTTCGGTATCTTACTATTCATTTATCACTGTTCATATTTAACATCATGTTATTCAGTCTTATTTTATTAAAGAATTTCACTCCACACGGCATATATCGTCATTTGATTATAAACACAATTCAATAAGGATAAAAAGGTCATTTCTAACATTTTTGGAGACTTTTACTGGTACTTGTTGGACAAGTATCGGTAGTTGTCAAGTTAGTAAACAATTCAAGAATAGTGAAGACTTCTATCGATACAAGTGACAGTTCTACCGAAACAAGTGGCGCTTCTACCGAAACAAGTCTTATTTCTATCGATACTAAAAACTCCAAAAAGCTAAAAGTCTCACCTTATAACTTTTACAGATACAAGTATACAAACTACCGATACCTCTAAACACATAACTATGATACTTGCTATTCAACTACCATACAACCCAAGACATTGAACAACCTCTCTCCTACCCTATACTTCTATCGATACATGCATGGGTTCTACCGAAACAAGTATGTAGAATCTCAAGAAATCATGCCAAAACACAAGTTTATCAGCACATAACATTCATGACTTCAATATGCATTAAGCTAACACATAATACATAGATTCCAAGTCATTACATAGTACTTTTAAGTCTATACTCCAACTTGCGCATCATGCATTACTACATTCATCATTTCATCAACATAACAAGGTTTTCACAATCTCAATTACATAAAGCAAAAGATAACATCATCCTAATACATACCATAAAACCGAGTGATATAAAAACTACTAATGAACACCGCGATAGTGTGACTTCTGAGAGATAATGATCCAAACTTCAATCAGCAAAATAATCTACAAAACAACAGCAACATCATTGGTAAGCTTCATAACTTAGTAAGTTTGATAGTTTTAAAGAATTACGGAACATTTGTATAAAGCATCTATAACTCAACCGAGCCGGGACAATCCCATTGCTTCCTCGAGTCAATTATAAACTTTCACTTTCCTGTATATAACTTTTCTGTGATCAGTACTCGATACTGCTCACACGAGCTATCGAGGACTCACAAGATATGTGGTACCCCAGCCATCGCGTCAATATCTTTTTAACGGCTTAAAACCTACTATATCTTTCGTTTAATATCTTCAACTCTCTTTAAGTCAAAGTGTTTCCATTTGTTGAACATTGATAAGGGATATATAAAAAAAATTTAAATACAAATTTACATTACTAGACTAACTTGCAATTATGACTTCAGGGACTACTTCATTAATTTCCCTTTTCCGCGATTTGAAGCACGATCGTAGTCTACCTCCACAAATCATCCAATTCTCATATTAAATCACATAATTAAGTCATCAACACAATTTAGTCCTTTTTGGAAAACTAAAACTTTACTCTTAATATTTTCCTTTTATTCAATCTAGTCCTTTCAACACAAAACATGCAAAATAACTTTTCTCTTACACAATCAACCTTAGCCGAATTCTCTAGGATGTTTATCCAACCCCTTCACACATTCATTTTCACAACAATAGAAGTACTTTAATCATTTTTCATATTTTCGTCACTAACCCTAATTTCATAAAAAAATCTCTTTACAAAAGGATTCAATCCAAACATAAAACATAGAAATCCACCTAAAGCTCTCAAGAACAAGCATTTTCAACAATGGCAAGTTTCACCTAGATTAAGCTAATACAGATTCAAAAACATAAAAATTACTAAAATCAAATCAAATCTCAAACTTTGGGGATGAAAACCTAACTTCTCTTGCCCTAGCCGTGTGGAAGAAGAAAACAAGTGAATTTTCACTATTTTCTTCTTTTTATTTCCTTTATATACCAAACGACAATTTTGTAAATAATTAGACTGAATTAATTTAGATAATAATTTGTTTAACTTTAATTAATCTCACCTATTAATTATATTTTACATCATAATGCACCCACTAATATACTTTGGTTTATTAGTTCATTCAATACTTCTAATTTATCAACTCTACTTTTGTACCTTTTACGATTTAGTCCTTTCTACTCAATTCACTATCTAAACATCCAAATTTCCAATTTGAACTTTAATGTAATGCTAATGGCATCGTAAATATTAAAATAAAAAGATTTTTTACTCGACTCATCGGAGTTGTGATCTTGAAATCACTGTTTTCTTTTTTTTTATGTTATTCATGTCCGTTTTACGGTTCCTGTTTGGGGTGCGTGGCTGCCCCTCCCAACAATGTCATCTACAAGGTTCGAACCTAAGTCCTTTCCTTGGGAGTGCAATGTGCCATACCATTGCACCCAACCACTTGTTGGTCGAAATCACTGTTTTCGTTACCACTAAAAATCTGGTTGTTACAACTCTCCCCCTTAAGGAAATTTCGTTTTGAAATTTCTTACCAGTAACAAGTTAAGGTACTGTGATCTTATCGAAGCCTCTGTCTCCCATGTGGCTTCCTTTAACCTGTGATGGTTCCACAATATTTTCACTAACGTTACTCTCTTTTTGCGTAGCTCTTTTACCTTGCGAGCCAGAATCTTTACCGACTCTTCTGAATACGACAAATCTGGTTGTATCTCAACTTCACAAGGTGTAATCACATGAGAAGGATCTGATCTGTACCATCTCAGCATTAAAACATGTAACATATTATGCATATTTTCAAGTTTCGGAGGCAAAAACAATTTATAAGCTATAGGGTCAACCCGTTCGATGATCTCATATGGCTTGATAAACCGTAGACTCAGCTTTTCTTTTCTACCAAACCGTAGCACCTTTTTCCAAGGTGAAACTCTTAAGAAGACTCAGTCTCCCACTACAAATTCTATAACTTTCCTTTTAAGATCTACGTATGACTTCTGCCGGTTAGACGTTGCTTTCAAGCAATCATGGATTACCCTCACTTTATCTTCGGTCTCATGAATCAAGTCAGTTCCAACCAACTTAGGCTCGCTCAACTCTGATCAATACAGAGGTGTTCTGTATTTCCTACCGTATAATGCCTCAAACGGTGTCATTTTAATACTGGACTAATAGCTGTTATTATATACAAACTCTACCAAAGGCATATAATTCTCCCAACTACCCTCAAACTCGAGTATACAGCATCGCAACATATCTTCTAGAATCTATATCACATGCTCTGATTGTCCATTCGTCTGCGGATGATAAGCAGTGCTGAAATTCAATCTGGTTCCAAAAGTTTCATGTAACTTACACTAGAACCTCGAGGTAAAACATGGATCTCAAACAGAGATCGTACGATCTCTGACATATAACTCAGCTAACCTCTCAAGTGGATAATCTACCCGAACAGGAATGAAGCGAGTTGACTTTGACAATCTGTCCACAATTACCCAGATCGAATCTTTCTTCCTCGATGTTACCGAAAGTCTTGTGACAAAATTCATAGTGACCTGCTCTCACTTCCATTCCAAGATGGAAATCAACTGTAGTAACTCAAACGGTACCTGGTGCTTTGCTTTCACTTACTGACATACCAGACATCTAGTCACAAACTTTGAGATCTTTCATTTCATATCTGACTACCAATACATTTTCTTCAGGTCATTGTACATTTTCACACTTCCTAGGTGAATGGAATAAATGATGCTATGAGTTTCCACCAGAATGTCTCATCTCAAATCCAGATCATTTGAAACACACACCCTACCTCTGTAATACAACATACCCTCTGTATCCACTGTAAACTCTGTAGTGGCATCACTTTGTATCTGTCACTTTTTAGATATAAGCTTTGGATCATTCCCCAATAATTCTTGAATCCGCTATAGGAATAATGGTCTCGTCTTCAATTCAGTAGTGACAAAACCATTTTCCTTTAGATACAACCGAGCATTCATTTCTCTCAGTGCAAATAATGACTTACGGCTCAAGGCATCGGCAACAACGTTGGCCTTTCCCAGTGATAATCAATCACAAGGTCATAATCCTTTAATAGCTCTAACCATCAGTGTTGTCGCAAATTCAACTCCCTCTGTGTCATCAGATACCTCAAGCTCTTATGATCAGTAAACACGTGACATCTCTCGCCATATAGATAGTGACGCTAAATCTTTAATGTGAAGATTATGGCAGTTAACTCAAGATCATGAGTCGGATAATTCTTTTCACGTGACTTTACTTGACGGGACGCATAAGCTATCACTTTCCCATCTTGCATCAAAACGCATCCTAACCCACTTAAAGACGCGTCACTGTAAACAACAAATTCTTTCCCTAAATCTGGCTGTGTCAAAACCAGAACTTCTGTTAACAACTTTCGCAACTGATCGAAACTCTTTTGGCACTTGTCAGACCAAACAAACTGAATATTTTTCTATAGCAGCTTCGTCATCAGCAAAGCTATGATAAAGAAATCTTTCACGAATTGACGATAATAACCAGCCAATCCCAAAAAACTGCGTACCTTAGAGACATTCTTCGATACTATCCAATTAAGAATAGTTTAGACTTTGCTCGGATCAATCTGTATTCCTTTCGAAGATATTACATGCCCCAAAAATCTAACCTCTCGAAGTTAGAATTCACATTTACTGAATTTTGCATACAACAGTTTTTCTCGCAAAATCCGTAACACTTCTCTCAAATGTTGACTATGCTCTAATTTTGTCTTGGAATAGATCAGTATATCATTAATAAACACAACTACAAACTTGTCCAACTAAGGATAGAACACTCTGTTCATCAAATCTTAAAATGATGCTCGGGCGTGTCAACCCAAACAGCATAACCATGAACTCATAATGTCCATATCGGGTCCTAAATGTTGTTTTCATTATATCGCAGTCTTTTTGTAACACCCAAAACCCAAAAATCATCATCGGTTAGGGTTTCGATGTTTTACTATTCATTTATCACTATTCATCTTTAACATCATGTTATTCAGCTTTATTTATTAAAGAATTACGCTTCACACGTTATATATCGTCATTTAATCATAAACACAATTCAACAAAGATAAAAATGACATTTTTAATATTTTAGGAGACTTCTACCTGTACTTGATGGACAAGTATCGGTAGTAGTCTAGTTAGTAAACAACTCAAAAACTGTGCAGATTTCTACCGGTACTTGTGCTAGTTCTACTAATACAAGTATAACTTCTACCGATACAAATCATGCTGTTACCAATACAAATCATGCTTCTACCGATACTAAAAACTCCAGAGAGCTAAAATTCTCACCCTGCAACTTCTATCTATACAAGAATACAAACTATCGATACATCAAAACACTTAACTACTGATACTTGCAATTCAACTACCGATACAACTCAAGTCAATGAACAACCTCTCTCCTACCCTGTACTTCTGCCGATACATGCATGGGTTCTGCCGAAACAAGTATACAAAATCTCAAGAATTATGTCAAAACACAAGTTTATCAACACAAACATACATCAATCTAAATATGCATTAAGGCAAACACACAAAATATATAGTTTCCTAGTTATTACATAGCATTTTAAGTCTATACCCCAACTTACACTACATGCATTTCTACATTCAACATTCCATCAACATAATAAGATTTTACCATCTCTGTTACAAAACAAAAGGTAACAACATCCTAGTACATGCCATAAGATCAAGTGATGCAAGAACTACCAACAGACTCCGTGATAGTGTGACTTCAAAAAGGTGACAATTATTTGATCTTCAATCAGCAAAACAATCTAAACAATAACAACAACATCTTCGATAAGCTTCATAGCTTAGTAAGTTCGATAGTTTAAGGAGTTACCAACATTTGTAATAAACAACTATAACTCAATCGAGCCAAGATATTCCCATTGTTCTTGAGTTAAATACATCTTCATTTCCATGTGTATAACTTTCTGTTACAGCACCTGATGCTGCTCACATGAGTTGTTGAGGACTCGCAACATGTGCGGTATCCCAACCATTGGTACGGTGTTTGTCTATAAACTGTCACCTTAACGATTCTGCTCACACGAGTTGTCGAGATATGCAAAAAGTATAAGTCCCAGCCATCGAATGGCCAGTAATCCATTTAGGATTCATATCTCTTTTTCGAATCACAATGCTACTCACACGAGCTGTCAAGGACTCGCAACATATGAGATACCCCAGCCATCGTGTCGGTACTTTTTCAACAGCAAAAAGCCTACTATCTTTTACGTTTCATTTCTTCTATCTCTTTAATGTCAAATACTTCCAATTGTTGAACATTGACAATATACAAACAAGAAATATTAAGTAAAATTTACATTACGAACTTATCGGACGAAATTGCAATTGAGCGAAACTTTAGGTACTATTCTGAAATTTTTCCTTTTTCACTATCGGTAGCTCGGTCTCGATCTAACACAAAAAATCAATCAATTCTCTCATTAAATCATATAATTTGATTAATTTATGCATATAAAACCTTTTTGGAAAATTACAAAATGACACCTAACCTTTACATTCTATTCAATTTAGTCCTTAAGTACAAAACATGCAAAATAACCATTTTACATTTCAACTTATACCAGCCGAATATACATGGGTGTCCACCGAACACCTATATGCAATTATTTCACCATCAAGGACATGTTTTTCACCATTTTCATAATCTAGTCCTCTAACCATAATTTCATCAAAAATCATTTTACAAAATCAAGAAATTAAACCATCAAACATACAAATTCATCAAAAGCTTTAAGAAACAAGCTTATTCAACAATTGCAAGTTTTACAACATTTGACAGATTCAAAAATTAGTCCTTAAGTTGCTAGATTAAGCTAATACGGACTCAAAAACATAAAAATTACTAAAAACAGTTAACATTTGCTTACCCAAATCAAGGCTTAAAGTTTGAGAATAAAGAAACCCTAAATTTTCCCCTTTTTCCAAATGAAGAAGAAGTTGATGAGAAATTAGATGAATTTTTCTCATTTTCTTTCATTTATTTCATATATGTACTTAAGGCAAAATCAAACCTATTTACACTTAATATAAATCATGCTAATCCAACCACTAACAATCTTTTGGTTAATTTACTCATTTGGTCCTTCTAATTAATTAATTATACTTTTGCACCTATTACAATTTGATCCTTTCTACTCAATTAATTATCTAATCATTAAAATTTCATTACCAACTTTTAATACGATGCTAACAAAGTCATAAATATTTTAATGAATAAATTAACGACTTGACTCGTCGAAGTTGTGATCTCAAAATCACTATTTTCGACACCACTGAAAACTGGTTAAATAACTCATCAATTCGAGGCAACGGGTATTTATTCTTGATTGTCACCTTATTTAGTTGCCTGTAATCTATACACATCCTCATAAAGCCATCTTTTTTTTTTCACGAATAACACGGGCGCAACCCAAGGTGATACACTTAGTCGTATGAACCCTCTATCTAACAATTGTTGCAACTGAGCTTTCAACTCGTTCCGTGCCATTTTGTATGGTGGAATTGAGATCGGAGCGGTACCAGATAGCAAATCAATACCAAACTCTACCTCTCTGATCGACGACAAACCCAAAAATTCTTCTGGAAACACATTTGTAAATTCATTAATAATCAGTACCTGTTCTGACTCTGTCCCTGTACCCCAAGTATCTAGTATGTATACCAGGAATGCTTTACAGCCTAGTTTCACTATTCAATCTATCGGACTCAACTGTGATCTTTTCACTTGTCAGGCATTTTAGATTAAAATCTGTCTTCGTTTGCAATTTATGACTACATCATGCTCAGATAACCAATCCAATAACCAATCCATACCCAAAATCAAGTCGAACTCAGTGAATGGTAATAACATCAGGTCAGCAGAAAATTCAAAGCCCTGGACTTTTAGTGGACATTTACGATATACCATATTAACAATGACACTATGACCCAATGGGTTAGTGATTTATACATCAAATTCAGTCGGATCAACAGACATTTTTTTATCAATTGCTAAGGCAGTACAAATATATGAATAAGTTGATCCTGGGTCAATCAAGGCACACACAATATCATTAAAAAGATAGAATATACCAGTCACAACATTAGGAGCGGTAGCCTTTTCTTTAGCTCTAATAGCATATGTCCGTGCAAGTGCTCGAGCTTCCGACCTATTTACACTATCTCTGTTTTCATTTCGGTTCCCACTTGCACTATTGCTCTACCCCGAGCATCTACCTTTCTGTGGAATAACCGGATGGCTCACACTCTGATCTTCCTTTGCTTTAGAATTCATCGGGCAATTTCACATGAAATTATCGACACCTCCACATCCATCGAAATTCTTTCACCCCATACTTTCTTACCTTATCCGTCGAGATACAATGCCTCTGTTCTATTACAGGAGGAGGTGGAGGCCTTATGGGAGATTCCACAGGTCGGGTAGTAGCCTGTGTAACCGAAGGTGAAGGAGATGGCACCATAGGATTATTCTGCATAAATTTTGAGAACCACTGTCCCATTTAGCCGGAGGTTAAGGAGGTGGTGCCCCATACTATCTGTCATTGGTAAGATAAGTTCCTCTTAACTAGCCCCAGAATCACTCGTCGGGTCATTGTTGTTTACCTAGTTGGTCTCATCTCTTTTAGAATCAGACATCTCTACTTTTACCTGTAAAAATTAGGGTTAGATCGAATTCATCTATATCACACCATCAAAGGTTCATATGGCATGTACTACTAAATCATTTCATGCAATCATTACAGTCCAAGAAATGGCTAAATCGTAAGCTTTGATACCACTAAATGTAACACCTAAAATTTAAAAATCGTTATCAGTTAGGGTTTTAGTATCTTACTATTTATTCATCATTGTTTATCTTTAACATCATGTTATTCAGTCTTATTTTATTAAAGAATTTCACTCCACACGTCATATATCGTCATTTGATTATAAACACAATTCAACAAGGGCAAAAAGGTTATTTTTGAAATTTTTGGAGACTTTTACCGGTACTTGTTGGACAAGTATCGGTAATTGTCAAGTCAATAAACAATTTAAGGATAGTGCAAGCTTCTACCGATACAAGTGGCTCTTCTACTGAAACAAGTCTTATTTCTACCGATGCTAAAAACTCTAGAGAGCTAAAAGTCTCACCCTGCAACTTTTATTGATACAAGTATACAAACTATCAATACAACCCAAGACAGTTAACAATCTCTCTCCTATCCTGTACTTCTACCGATACATGCATGGGTTCTACCATAACAAGTATTTAGAATCTCAAGAATCATGTCAAAACACAAGTTTATCAACACATAACATTCATGACTTCAATACGCATTAAGCTAACACATAATACATAGTACTTTTAAGTCTATACTCCAACTTACGCATCATGCACTACTACATTCATCATTTCATCAACATCACAAGGTTTTCACAATCTCAATTACATAAAGCAAAAGATAACATCATCCTAGTACATGTCATAAGATCGAGTGATGTAAAAACTACCAACGAACTCCGTGATAGTGTGACTTCTAAGAGATAATGATCCGATATTCAATCAACAAAACAATCTACAAAACAACATCTTTGGTAAGCTTCATAACTTAGTAAGATTGATAGTTTTAAAGAATTATCGAACATTTGTATAAAGAAGCTATAACTCAACTGAGCTAGGATAGTCCCATTGCTTCCTCGAGTCAATTATAAACTTTCACTTTCCTGTCTAGAACTTTTCTGTTACTAGTACCCGATGCCGCTCACACGAGTTGTTGAGGACTCGCAATATATGTGGTACCCCAATCATCAGTACAGTGTCTGTTTGTAAATTGTTCCCCAACGATGCTGCTCACACGAGCTGTCGGGAATATGCATAAAGCATAAGTCCCAGCCATCGAGGGGCCTATAATCCATTTAGGACTCATCTCTTTTATGAATCACAATACTGCTCACACGAGTTGTCGAGGACTCGCAATATATACGGTACCCCATCCATCGCGTCGGTATCTTTTCAACGGATTAAAGCCTATGATCTCTTTCGTTTCATGTCTTCAAGTCTCTTTAAGTCCAAGTGCTTCCATTTGTTGAACATTAATAAGGGATATATAGAAATATTTAAATACAAATTTACATTACGAACTTACCGGACTAACTTACAGTTACGACTTTAGAGACTACTCCACTAATTTCTCTTTTCCACGATTTGAAGCACGACGTAATCTACATCCACAAATCATCCAATTCTCACATAAATCACATAATTGAGTCATTCAACACAATTTAATCCTTTTGGAAAAATTACAATTTTACCACTAATATTTTTCTTTTATTCAATATAGTCTTTCCAACACAAAACATGCAAAGTAACCCTTCTGTTACACAATCAACCTTAGCCGAATTCTCTAGGATGTTTATCCAACCCCTTCAGACATTTATTTTCACAACAATACAAGTACTTTCATCATTTTCACATTTTCATCCTTAACCCTAATTTTATAAAAAAATCTCTTTACAAAAAGATTTAATCCAAACATCAAACATACAAATCCACCTAAAGCTTTCAAGAACAAACATTTTCAACAATGGCAAGTGTTAGAGCCCAATTTGTTCGGGCCCAACAAAAAATAAATAAATAAAATAAAATAATAACCAAATTCAAAATAAAAGGCATTTTATTTCAAATGTTTAAGTCCATTTACAATATTAAAACTCAATTTACAACCCAAATCTAAAAAACATAGCCCAAGTTTACAAGCCCAAATTGTTAAGGAAATTTGGAAACCCTAATTTCCTTAAGCCATCTATCGCCGCTGCCTCTCCCTTTTCCCATGGCCACGTCAACACGACATCAGCTGCCACGTCAGCTACACAACCCAAGGTCAGATTTTATCCTTCTACTCCATCTCATTGAAATAGCAGACAGAGGGTGTCCCATCGCTAGTGTTGACCCTGAAAATTTGCCATTTTGGTGGTACCTACAAAGAAACAATGAGCAAAAGGGAAGAACAAAAACCAGAAGATAATAGTGTGTATCCCAATCGGCTATAAAGCCTCGTTTCAGATTTGTAATGTTTACAAAAAAACACAAAAACAATAGCTGAATATACTTGAATGCAAGAAATTCAAGAAGTGGATATTTGCTCAAGGTATATTGTTTCGTACATACATATATTGTTATATATTTCTCATATATTATTTACGCATTATTTTCACTATTATTTCGAAATAAAAATAATATTTAAAAAATATAAAAAAGGAAGTTGAGAGGGCATACCTTGATCCGAACCACCGCCATAATCGCGAACGGAGTCTCTTCAAACCAATCTATGTTCGTGAGCGACTTCAATAAAAAGGTTTGTACTAATGATCTAAAAAAATAGATTTAAAAAGGTAAAATAATATAAAATAGATCTAAAAAATAAACTTTCTAATTTTCTTTGAAGATTTAGGCTCAATCTTGCTAGATCCGAACCTAGATCTATGTTTTAAAGAAAAAAAATTTTGTTTGAAAAGAATTAAGAAATGAAAAAAAAAACTAATTTTTAACTTATATAGAAGACCCAAATGGCACTGTTTTGGGGTCTAAAGTTTTGAACCCAAAACGGCGTCGTTTAGACACCATGCCCAAGACCCGACCCAATCTAACCCATCGGATCCTCAGGGTCTGCGTGTTTTTCTTCAATAGGTTATTTAACCATTCGGTTTTTCCACTTTTTTAAATTGTTTCAATTTAGTCCTTTTTGTTATTTTAAATTTATTTTAAATTTGTCCAATAATTTTAAATGTTTTTTTAATTTAGTCCTTTGATTTTGGAAGGCATAAAAAGCTTCCACATGTCAACTTTCTAGATTTATTGCCCAATAAGTCCCTGAACTTTCCAAAAATAACATTTTAACCCTCTAAACTTTCCAAAATTTACATTTTGACCCCTTAACTCTTTAAAAATTTGAATTTGGCCATAAACTTTCTAGATATTTAGATTTGACCCCTAAACTTTTCAAAATTTACATTTTGACACCTAAACTCTCCAAAATTTGAATTTGGCCCCCAAACTTTCCAAAATTTTATTTTTGACCCCTTTTTTGTTTTCATTTTTTTTTCTTTCTTAACACTTTATTTTTATATTAATTTAGTCTTTTTTTCTCTTTTAAAATTCCATTTTATTTTTATTTAAATCCTTTTATTTTTTTATTACCCTTCATTTTATGTGTTTTACAATTTTGCTGCAATTGTAATTTATTTCAAACTTTTATTTATTTTTATCACATTTTGTTATTTTTCAATTCAAAGTTTCATTTTCTTTTTTTATTTTATACATCACATATAATTTGTATTAGGCTTTTTAAAATCTAAAATTTATATACTTTATATTTATATTTTACTTTAGCATTCGTATTTTATTTTGTGTTACTACCATGCTACTTTTATTTATGCCTCTACTATTATTGCCATTAACTATTTTTTTATTGCATTGTATATTACGTTTGCATACATTCATTAATCCTCGTACAATACTCGATTAAATTAATCATATGTCAAAATAAAGTTCGTATTTGATTTTCACAAAAGGAACAAGCACTTTTTTTAAAAAAATAAGGCAATGTTCGTTACTTAAGGGACTCGAAAAGATTGTGCTCCAACTTACGGGGTACGATTATATCTTTGAACTTATGTAATCGAATACCTTATTTAAAACCAAAACATGCATATTTTAATTAATCAATAAATGTTCTTTTCTTTTGAGTACCCGAGACATCGTGTTCCTAACTTACGGGATGTGACTCTATTCTCAACTAACTCGAGAAAAAAGATCGTTTATTCATGAAATTTAATTTTTTAAAACGATTTCGAAATATGTTATTTGTATATTTAAAGATCATATTTTAAATTTTCTTTAATCAAATGATAAATGATTTTTAATTTTTGAGGACTCGAAATATCATGCCCCTCACTTACGGGACGTGATTTCCCAATTAAACCGAAATTAAAGATTATTTTTTGTGAGATTTAAAATTTTCAAATACCATCGTTCTATTTACATGTTTAAAGATCGCATTTTAATTTTTCTTCTAATTTCGAATTTTCAACAATTAAGACCGTAAATAATCAACTAGGTACCAGTTTTGGGCGTGTAAGGATGCTAATCCTTCCTCACATGTAACCAACTCCCGAACTCATTTTCTAGATTTCGAAGACAAAAACTTTTGTTTAAATAACTTAAGTATTTTATGGTGATCCAATCACATCAAATTAAAAAAAAATTGGTGGCGACTCCATCTTCTATTTTTAAAAATAAAACTCAGGACTCTTTCAAAAAACAAAGTTTCGACAGCAAGTTTCATAATATTTGACAGATTCACAAATTGGTTCCTAGATTAATCTAATACAGACTCAAAAACATAAAAATTACTAAAAACGGTTAACATTTACTTACTCAAATCAAAGCGCAAACTTTGAGGATAAAAACCCTAACGTCTCTTGCCCTAGCCGTGTGGAAGAAGAAGAAACAAGTGAATTTTCTCTATTTTCTTTTTTTTATTTCCTTTATATACTAAAGGGTAATTTTGTAAATAATTAGAATTTCTTAATTAATTTAGTTAATCATTTGTTTAAATTTAATTAATCTCAACTATTCCTAATATTTACATCATAATGCACCCACTAATATACTTCGTTTTATTAGTTCATTCAATCCTTCTAATTTATCAACTCTACTTTTGTACCTTTTACGATTTAGTCCTTTCTACTCAATTCACTATTTAAACATCAAAATTTCTTATTCGAACTTTAATGTGATGCTAATGGCATCATAAATATTAAAATGAAAAAATTTTTGACTCGACTCATCAGAGTTATGATCCAGAAATCACAGTTTTCGATACCACTAAAAGTCGAGTTGTTACAAGACTAATCTTGATAACAAAAAAATGGACATTTTAGTTGAAAAGGGGCCTATAAGAGAAATGAATCTTGATTTTCCTCTCGATAATAATAATTGACATTTTTCATATGCTTATTTTTCTAGGAAGTTGAGCAATGGTGAGATTAGCAATAGAAAATGGTTGGTTTATTCTAAACATGTTGACAAAATGTTTTGTTTTTGTTGTAAGTTGTTCAAATCTATTAGTAACAAAAGTTTGCTAACAAATAAGGGTTTAAGTGATTGGAGGCATATTAGTGAAAGGCTCAAACAACATGAAAACAGTACTGAGCATATGACTAATATGAATACTTGGAATGAAATGAGAATAAGGTTTGAAAAAATGAAACAATTGATGAAATTTGCAAGAACAAATTATGAAAAGAGAAAGAGCGATGGAGACAAGTTTTACTTAGAATATTTTCAATTGTGAAATGTCTTGCTACTCATAATTTGGCTTTTCGAGGATCCAATGAAAAACTCTATCAAGATAGCAATGGTTATTTCTTGGGATTGATTGAAATGATTGCGGAATTCGATGTGATAATGCAAGATCATATTAAACGCAATCAAAACCGTTGAAATTCACTATCATTATCTTAGGCAAAAAATTCAAAATGAATTGATTTCCTTTTTGGCTAAAAATGTTAAAAGTTCTATAATTAAGATCATCAAAAAGGCAAAATATTTTTCTATAATTCTTGATTGTACCCTTGATGTTGATCATCAAGAACAAATGACTCTAATAGTACGATGTGTGAATATGTCTAATAAAATAAATTTGAGGAGTACTTTTTAGAGTTTTTGAAGGTGGATGATACATTTGAATTTTAACTTTTTAATGAATTACAAGATGTTTTGAAGTCTCTTGATCTTAATGTTGATGATTTAAGGGGTCAAGGTTATTATAATAGTTCCAATATGAAAGGGAAGCACCAAGGTGTTTAAAAGTGATTTCTTGAAATAAACCCGAAAGCGTTATATATGCCTTGTGCTTGTCATAGTCTGAATCTTACTCTTAGTGATATGGCACATTCTTGCATTAGAGCTATTTCATTTTTTGGAATTGTTCAACGCATATATTCATTATTTTTGGGTTTTACAAAAAATATGAAAAATTTTGCTTGACAATGTCCCTGAATTAATAGTGAAATTTTTATTTAATACTCATTGGGAGAGTCAAATTAAATATGTTAAAGCAATTAGATTTCAATCTCCCCAAATAAGATTTGACTTTGTCGAAATTATATGAATCTTGTGATGATGCAAAGTCAAAGAGTGAAGCGGAGAGTTTGGTCAATGCATTTGAGAGTTTTGAGTTTTTGCTTTGTATGGTAATTTGGTATGAGGTATTGTTTGCTATAAATATGGTGAGCAAAAAATTGCAATCTAAATCTATGCGCATTAACACCACCATAAAGCAATTTGAAGATGTATTGTTATATTTTAAAAAGTATAGAGATGAAGGTTTATTTCTAGTATGAATATTGTTAAAAGTATTGCACTTAATATGAATGTAGAGTCTACACTTCCAACAAAGCGTCGTGTTGTTAGAAAAAAACAATTTGATAAGAATAACCAAGAGGATGAAGAAATTCAATCGGCTGATAAATTATTTAGAGTTGATTATTTTTTAGTTATTGTATACATGACAATTACTTCTTTGAAGAGCATATTTGAGCAACTAAAAATATTTGAAAGTATTTTTGGATTTTTGTTTGACTCAAACAAGTCATTGGATGAAAAGAAGTTGAGAGAATGATGTACTACTTTTCACTCTACCTTTTCTCATTTTGATTCATCAGATGTTGATTTAAATGATCTTTTCTCTGAATTGAAAGTTTTGTAATTTACTTTACTGAATGAATTAATATCAACCACTGAAATTCTTAGTTTGTCAAATTTGCAAATTGCTATCCGAATGTTTCGATTCCTTATAGAATTTTTTTAATGATCCCTTTGACTATGGCATCAACTGAAAGAAGTTTTTCAAATCTAAAGTTAATCAAAACCTACTTAAGGTCGTCAATGTCACAAGAACAGTTGAATGGTCTGACAATTTTATCAATTGAGAAGGATTTTTTGGAAAACATAGATCTTGATGTTATCATCAATGATTTTGCATCTCAGAATGCTTGTAGAACCCATTTTTTTTATGGTTTTTTGTGTTTTTGTATTTGATGACATATGAGTAGATTGAATGAAAAATGTTTTTCTTATTTTTGTTGGAAAAATATATTATTCACTTAATGTCATACAACATATTATTTTAATGAAATTAGTAGTATATGATTTCATTTTATTGTATTATATTTTATAATTTTTTAAAAGAGCCCGATTTATTATTTCGCTTAAGATCCCAAAAATGTCAAGACCGAGCTTGGCTACAATTGTATGTTTTTAGCAACTGCAAAGGATATATGTAATGTCATAGTTAAAGATGTAGCTCAAGTGTATGAAGTTAATGTTAAAAGTATGGCGTTAATATGAGTAAAACCAAGGGTGAGAAAAGTTGAATTCGATTTGAATCAAAAAAATTGTTTTTAATTTTTAAATTTTGAGTTAATTAAATCGAGTTATTTAAAGTATTTAAATAAGCTCAAATTAGTTATGTGATTTTACAATTTGAGTTGAATTTGGCAATTCAAACAACTCGAATAAATTGAACAAAAAAATGATGTCATTTCAATTAAAGTTATTATTTTTTTGTTTAATTTTTTTAGTTTAGTTTGGAACCACTTGTAGCCCCAATAGAAATCTTCATTTGTTATAACCGCTCACATGAAAAACCTCGATTACAATCAAGTTTTACTCTCAAAAAATGTCTAGATAAAGAGTGAAACAAAGCAAAGAAAATACAAGTAAGAACAATAAAGATGGCTCAAACAAAGTACTCCAAAAGATAATTCCAATGAGCATTAAGGCTACCTATTTATAAGTTGTGATTTGTAGCTTCTCCAAATTTAGCATTTTAAAATTTGATGAAGTTATCCACAAAATCTCCCTTTTTTGAATTTGAAAATCAAAGTTTTAATATTCAAGTAAATTCAGATAAGTGTAAGCACCAAATAAAGCCAAGTCAAAGGCTTTAAGATAAGGATAAAATCACAAGTGATATTCGCACATGAAATGGAACAATTGTACCATGAATAGTTGAAGTCACAACAATCTTCTTTTTTTTCATTTTGAGAAAACATATTGAACAAATGATTAGGAAAATATCTTCAAGAAAATGAGTCTCCCCTAAAAACATAGCATCATGTCAAAACTCCCCCTTTCAATGTGCACCAAATTGTCAACAAAGATACATAAAAGATAAAAAATTATGAGATATATGCTCTGAAATTAAAGTTTGTGTTGAGTATGCCTCATATCTCAGTCAAAATTAAGAAACAATCTTTCAATTAAACTTTGTTTATTTGTTTCAGTCAAACTCTAATTAGTCTAGATTATTTTATTATTATTTGACCTACGAATTTAACCTATAAGTAGGCTCTTTTACAACCTTAGAAAATACACTCATTAAAATATTAGAACTCATAACACTTTTAGAGAATTTTGTGTTTACGCTATTTGGGTTCTTTATTTTCGGATTTCGAAGTTTAGTTTTTATCTCTATCTTTTATACTCATCGTTCTTTTGTTATTATAGTAATATTATCTTTGTCTGTGGTTTTTTTATCCTCTTTGGAGAGGTTTTTCCATGTTAAATTTATGTGTTCAATTTCTCACTTTCTTTCATTATTTTCTATTTGTTCGTTGTTTAATTGGGTAGATCCCCAATAAGTGGTATCATAGCTAGTTTGGTTTTCGTAGATCAGCCCGTTCAGAGATGGCAGCAACAAGGTTTGACATTGAGAAGTTTGATGGTGTCACAAATTTCAATCTGTGACAAGTTCGAATGATGACAATTCTAGTTTAAATCAACCTGAAAAATGTCATTATCAAGAAAAAGTTTGAGAATCTAAATCAAACAGAATGGTAAGAGCTTGGTGAAAAGGTCGTGTCTGCAATCCAATTGTGCCTCGCGAATAGGATATTTATTATAAGAGGTATTGATGGAGAAAACTTCATCCACCTTATAGAAAATGTTAGAAACTCTTTATGCGACTAAGTCTCTAGCTAACCGTTTAGTGTTGAAACAACGTCTATTTACGTTTCGCTTGAACGAAGGTAAGCTTCTTAGAGATAATATTAGTCAATTTATTACTCGTTTGAATTATTTAAAGAATGTTGAGGTTCAAATTGACGACAAAGATCAAACTATGCTATTATTGTGCTATTTACTCCATTCATACAAGTATTTTAGGGAGACCCTGATTTATGGAAAAGACAAACTCTCGTTCGAGGATGTGAAGGGTCATTTTTTGAGTAAAGATAAACTTGACAATGAGTTTGGTTTGGATAACAAGGTAGATAGGCAAGCTTCCATTTTGGTAGCATCAAATAAGCGAGAAAAAAGTCGTCGCTATTGTAAGAAGTTAAGTCACTTCAAAGTATATTGTTATAAATTGCGAAGTAAAAGGGTTGTTTAGAGCAACGAGAAAGATGTAGCTGGTGCTAATTTGGTCGGCGAAATGAGTGATTATTTCTTGTTAGTGTTAACGAACGAAAGATTCGAGCTTACATTCAAATGAATCCTAGATTCGGAATGTTCTTTCCACATGTGTCCCAATAGAGAATGGTTCTCCACATACAATTTGGTTGAATGTGGAGTTGTGCGCATGAGAAACGATTCATTCGGTAAGGTAATTGATATTGGTACTATTAAAATTAGAATACACGATGGGACGATTAGGACACTCTCATATGTCAGGTATGTATCTACTTTACGAAAGAATCTCATCTCCTTGCGTATTTTAGACTCAAAAGGTTGCAGGATTAACATCGAGTCTAGTGAGATTAAGGTGTCTCATGGGTCTATCATTTTGTTAAAAGGTAAAAGGAATGACAATCTTTATATTCTGGAATGTTCTACAGTGATCAGTGATATCTGACGTCCCTTCTCCGTTATGGAGTTGAAGTCAACTTGTTTGGAGCGGAGTCAACTTAGTCATAAGAGGGAAAAAGGTATGACGGTTTCGTTGAAGAGAGGTTTTCTTTTGGATTCAGGTTTTGAAAAGTTAGGGCACGTGTTTGTGAAAATTAAACCCAGTTTAATTCTGATTTGGCAGTGCAAAAGTCGAAAGCTAGAAGTCTTCCAGCTTCTAAGCACACATTTGACTAAATTAATTTCTTGCATAGTTCAAGATAGGCGCATGGCGAGCTTTGGCAAAGATGGCGTTGTGGAAACACGAGTCAATGGGGAGATTTGTTGAGTATGCCTCATATTTCAGTCAAATTTGAGAAATAATCTTCAATTAAACTCTATTTATTTGTTTCAGTCAAACTCTGATTAGTTTAGATTATTTTATTATTATGTTGACCTACGAATTTAGCATATAAATAGGCTCTTTTACAACCTTAAAAAATACACTCATTAAAAGATCAGAACTCATAACACTTTTGGATTAAGGTTATTCATTTTATGTTCCTAGCTTTAGACTTCACTATTAGATGCTTCTATTTATCTTTCTTGCAAGTTTTAAAGAATAAAAGTCTCAACTTTTATGTTTTTCTTAGAGTTTATGTTTATGACTATTAAAGTTTTGATTTTTTATGTTTGTTTACTCAGTTTTTAACATGGATAACTAAACTCCAAAGGAGGTTGGTTAATAGAGATGTGGGTAAATTGATTTTTGTATAAATGGTTGAATTGTAATAAATTGGACTAAATCAAATATATCTAAAAAATTAGGAAGTAATGCCCGTAAGAGAATATCTAGGCAAGTGAGAGCAGAAGGTAATCTTATTGTGCACTCGTTCATTAATACCAAATTAACCGATGAGATCGAAAGATAAATCAAAATTAATTCATCTAAGTCGGCAATATTGAGATAGGAAGTCACTTAGTAATTTAAGCGATTTAAGTCATCTGTTCGAGGACTGATTACAATCGAAGGCACTAACACAATCTTTTCTCCAATAATAAATATAAGATTGAAGGCACAAAAATTTCAAAAAGATGTAAATAATCTTTAAAATATATTGGTTAAATATGTCAACAAATAAAATAATTTATGTGCTTGGTGCAATGATAGACAAAATGACCACTATTAACTCGATAATCTAATTTTCATTTATTTGAATTGAATTTTAATTGCCAGATGATTGATGCAAAGTTAAATAACTCGATAATCTAATCTTCATTAGTTTAAGCTTGTTTCTTTTTCAATTGCTAACCCATAAAGAAATAAAGACGATCTGAAAGTAGAAAAATTGTATTCGTTGACATGAAACACTATTAACTATAAATTTTATAGTAAATATTATGTAATTTAAAACACATTAAAAAAATAAACCTATAGTAAATATATAATACTATTCTAATGTACACATCAACATAATATTAATATTACTATATAAAAGTTTTCAATAAATAAAAAATGTACAAAATCATTAAATATTAAAATAATATAATATAAATATTTTTAAAAAAATAATGTTGACAGGCCTAAAATGAGCTTGTGTTAGATTTTTACAAATATGGACAGGTTCAGACAAAATTTTATATCCAGATTTCAAACCAGACCGAGCTCGAGCAAACATATAATATGTTAATTTCATACTTTGACCCAGCCCGAACTCAACCCGACCCGTAAGCACCTCAACTGTGTTATAAATATAATTGATCTCTTTTACCATATGATTATTTTGTATTCAAATTATGACCAATATTATATTTTTATCTGTATGACCTAATTTTTGGTGGCCAACTACTTGTCTTTTCGTGCAACAGAGATAAAAAAAAGTAATTTATAATATATATAAAAATACGAATTTAAAAAACTTTTAAATAGATGAAAATACTTTTTATTTTTTATTATATTATTAAATTTATATTTAAAAATAATTACAATATTTCATTTAGAATTATTAGTTAAAATGAAATAAAATAAAAATTGTCATAATCATATAATTAAAAATAATTAAAATTTAATAGAATTTGTGATAATTATACATTTAAAAATAATTAAAATTTAAAGTGCAATTATTAATTAAAAAATGTTGAGCTAATTCTAAAATAGAATTTTTACTGGAATAGAATTCTAAGCATGAAATATAGGAAAAAAAAAAGGTTGTGATTGTTATAAAATAATCAAATAAAAGAACACTTAAAATAAACAATAGATCAAATTGGTAAAAAAATTTCTCTTATTTTATTTTCATTCATGTAGGATTCTATTTATAAGTCATTGAAATTCAATGTAACATAAAAAAATGAAGTTTACTTAAGTGCTTCATTAATATATAGATTAAATAACATTTATATTACTTTCATAATAAAATAGGGGGTTTATCTCATAAATGAGGGGGTTGCTACAATAGAGGTTATAACTTGAGATTTATGGACATCCATAAAGTAATATTTATAACACACTCCCTTGGATGTCTATTATAGAAAATTATGCCTCATTAAAACCTTTATTAGAAAAAACCCTGTGGGATAAAAACCTAATGAAGGAAAAATAGTACACAATCTCCTATTACAAGTTGCCTCGTTAAAAACCTTTACTAGGAAAACTCAGTGGAAAAAAACTTTGGTTAAAGGAAAAGAGTACAACGTGTTTTAAAGTCCCCTTAATGACAACATCATATTATATATTTGAGTTGACGCATTCCAATCTTGTCTCGTAGTCTTTCAAATATTGAAGTTGGCAACACCTTAATAAAAAGGTCTGCTAAATTATCACTAGAACGAATTTGTTGAACTTCTATATCACATTTCTTCTTAATATCATGAGTGAAGAATAATTTTGGTGAAATATGTTTCGTTCTGTCACCTTTAATGTAACCACCCTTCAATTGAGCTATACATGTTGTATTATCTTCGTATAAGATAGTTGACATCTTTTATGTAAAGGTAAATTACATATCTTCATGATATGTTGGGTTAATAACCTTAGCCAAACACACTCTCGGCTTGTCTCATGCATTGTAATTATTTCAGCATGATTTGAAGAGGCAGCAACTAATGTCTACTTTGTTGAACGTCATGATATGGCAGTATCTCCACATGTAAATAAATATCCCATTTAAGATCGACCTTTATGTGGATCCGATAAATATTCAGCATTAGCATAGTCGACTAATAGAGATTTTGAATCATTTGAATAAAATATCTCCATATCAGTGGTCCCTCTGAGATATCTAAACACTTGTTTAATTTCATTCCAATATTTATGTGTTGGAGAAGAACTAAATCTTGCTAACAAGTTTACAGCAAAAGTTATACCAGGTCTTGTGTTGTTTTCAAGATACATCAATGCCCCTATGGCACTAAGATATGGTACTTCAGGACCAAGAAACTTTTCATCTTTCTCGCAAAGACGAAATTGATCTTTATTCACATCTAACGATCTTACAACCATCAGGGTACTCAATGGATGTGCTTTATCCATATAAAATTTGTTTAAGATCTTTTCCATATAAGTTGAATGATGGACATGAATTCCATCTTTTAAATGCTCGATCTGCAGGCCAAGACAAAACTTTGTTTTTCCAATATCTTTCATCTCAAATTCTTTCTTTAAATAATTTACTGCATTTTGAAGCTCTTCAGGAGTTCCAATAATATTTAGATCATCAACATAAATAGCAATTATCACAAATTCTGATCCATACCTTTTTATAAAAACACATGGACAAATTGGATCATTTTTATAACCTTCTTTTAACAAATATTCACTAAGACGATTGTACCACATACGTCCAAATTGTTTTAATCCATATAAACTTTTCTTTAATTTGATATAGCAATTTTCTCGAGAAACTCTATATCCTTCAGGGCTTTTAAATCCTTCTGGGATTTTCATATAAATTTCACTATCAAGTGTACCATACAAATAGGCTGTAACAACATCCATTAGATGCACGCAAAGTTTTTCACGTACTGTCTGACTAATAAGGTATCTAAACGTGATTGCATCCACCACAGGAGAATATGTCTTTTCGTAATCAATGCCAGGCCTTTGCGAAAATCCTTGTGCTACAAGTCGTGCTTTATATGTTACGGCTTCATTTTTCTTATTTCGTTTTCGCACAAATATTCATTTATATCCTACCAGCTTTACATATTTAGGTGTTTGGACTATAGGTCTAAAAACCTCATGTTTAGAAAGTGAATTTAATTCTGCTTGAATTGTGTCTTTCCATTTAGGCCAATCTTTTATATTTCTACATTCCTCAATAGATTTAGGCTCAAGATCTTCATTTGTTTTTGTTATTTCAATAGCAACATTATAAGCAAAATTGTTGTTGACAACTATATTTTTTTCGATTCCATCTTTTTCCTGAAGTAACGTAACTAATTGAGATCTCTCCGTTACCACCATTTTCAGGTACCTGAACCTTTTCTAAGGTTTTTTGATTAGTTATATCTTTGGCCTCTTTTTAGACACTTACCTCTACAATATAATCATTTTGGTCATTTGCTCCTTTTCTTTTACGAGGATTTTTATCTTCAGAACCGACTGGTCTTCCATGCTTTAGGCGTAGATTACTGTCT
The DNA here is from genome assembly GCA_039519145.1 of Kokia cookei. Taxonomy (NCBI): domain Eukaryota; kingdom Viridiplantae; phylum Streptophyta; class Magnoliopsida; order Malvales; family Malvaceae; genus Kokia; species Kokia cookei. Next base: position 13,597,213 of record CM076908.1, read on the forward strand.
TTTGCACTAACAGTTTGCCCTATTGGGACATCAATTCGTATTGGAGCATTTTTAAATGATATGTAAGATTTTGTAATTCTCTTTAGGTCAATAAATGAATCTGACAGCTGATTGGCGATGTTTTGCAAATGTATGATCCTTTGAGCTTCTTGTTCACATTGATTTATACGAGGATCTAATTGAGATAATGATGATCCATTCCATGTAATTTCTTTTACCAGTTGTATTTTCTCTCCCCCTAATGTTGGGAATGTTGTTTCATCAAAATGACAATCAATAAATCGTGCAGTAAATAAATCTCCAGTTAATGGTTCAATATACTTAATTATAGGAGATTCATAACCAACATATATTCCTAACCTCCTTTGAGGACCCATCTTCGTGCATTGTGATGGAGCAATTGGAACATATACCGCACATCCAAAAATTCTAAGATGGGAAATATTTGGCTCCTGACCAAAAGCTAATTGTAATGGGGAGTATTTATTATAAATTGTTGGCCTGAAGCGTACAAGTGCTGCTACATGCAGAATAACATATCCTCAAGCTGTAATAGGGAGCTTTGTTCTCATAAGCAATGGCCTAGCTGTTAGTTAGAGGCGTTTGATAAACGATTCAGGTAAACCATTTTGTGTGTGAACATGAGCTACATGATGTTCAACATTTATCCCAATTGACATACAATAATCATTAAAAGTTTAGGACGTAAACTCATCAGCATTATCAAGACGAATATTTTTTATTGCATAATCTGGGAATGGTGCTCTTAATCGAATTATTTGAGCAAGTAGTCTCGCAAACGCCAAGTTGCGAGTCGATAATAAACACACATATGACCACCTACTAGATGCATCTATCAATACTATAAAATATCTGAATGGTCCACATGGTGGATGAAAGGGTCCATATATATCACCTTGAATACGTTCTAGAAATGCGGGAGATTCAATCCCAACTTTAGTTGGCGATGGTCTAATAATCAATTTTCCTTGAGAACAAGCGACACACGATAAATCTTTGAATTCAAGAATCTTTTGGTTTTTTAATGGGTGTCCAATTGAATTCTCGATTATTCTTCGCATCATAATAGATCCAGCATTGCCTAATCGATCATGCCAAATAGTAAAAATATGTGGTTCTACAAACTTCTGGTTTGTAGTGATATGTGTCTCAGTTGCACTAATATGTGTATAATATAAACCTAATGAAAAAGCAAGTAACCTTTCCAAAACATATTTCTTTTCATATTCAACATTTGTAATGTATAGATATTTAATATTTTTCTCATTCATAGTCTCAATATGATATCCATTAAGATGAATATATTTAAAACTCAATAAATTTCTTTGAGACTTAGTGGAATATAAAGCATCATCAATGACAATTTTTGTACCTTTAGGTAATAATATAATAGCTCTTTTGGAGCCCTCAATAAGTTTTGAACTACTCGATATTGTATTAACATGGGCATCACTTATTGTCAAATGAGAAAAATATCTTTTATCTTTGAGTATCGTGTGTGTTGTAGCACTATCTACAAGAGACATATCTCCAATGATTTTGGGTCCAACGAAACTTTGTTGAATATTCATATTCTTCATAAAAATAAACAAAATATAATATGAGAAACATTGCAAATATTTATTAAATATATAAATTATTATTTATGCAAAAAAATAAAGCATACTAAAATCAACATGAAAATGTCAAAATAACATCAACTTTTCTAATGATTCTCCAAAAAATTTGTTATATCTAGGTGAGTTATATTATTAAGGTCATGAATTTTATTACTCTCATAGGCATGGTCACAGTGAATATTTTCATCTTTTGCCTCCATTTCATCATCATTTTGGGATATAAAATTTATCTCCATATTCTCATCGTGCCATAGATCGTGTAAAAGGGAAATTAGCAAAATAATCCCTAAAGTTTAGCCAAACTGCAATTTCATCTGGTAAGTTCGTGCTATTAACTTTTAAATTTGATATTTGCAATTATATATTTATTTTGAATATATTCCTAATGACGGATCGAGATTGAAGGCTTGAGGAGTAACTTGATTCTGGCTCGAAAGAGCGTTATTCTGATTCTGGCTCGAAAGAGTGTTATTCTGATTCTGGCTTGAAAGAGCGTTATTCTGATTCTGGGATTGTAAGAGCTAACCATTTTGGGCTCGTGCGAGCTAAGTTGTTTTTGCTTGTAATGAATTAAAAATTTGGAGAACTGAAAGAGATTAAGTTCGTTATTGTGTACATGATTATGAATACATACTCGTTATCATCTTTTAACTGATTTATCTATTCGGTAAGGAAATGATATTTGTGAACTTACTAAGCTTAATAAGCTTACTCGTGAATCTGTTGTTGTTTTGTAGATACGTTTTGTTATTTGAAGATCGGATCATCTCAAGGAAATCACACTATTGCAAAGCTCGTATGGTAGATTTTACATCACTTGGTTTTATGGCATGTACTAGGATGATGTTATCTTTTGCTTATATACATTGAGATTTTGAAAACCTTGTTATGTTTGATGAAATGTTGAAAGTAAAAATATATGATTTTGCAATGTGGAAAGTAGACTCAAAAGTACCTTGTATTGACATGGAAACCATGTATTTTGTGTTAGTTTAAATGCATAATTGAAATTGTGTATGAATGAAGTTAATGAACTTGTGTTTAGTATGATTCTTGAGATTCTGCATACTTGTTTCGGTAGAACTCATGCATGTTTCGTAGAAGTGCAAGGTAGGAGAGAGGTTGCTCATTGACTTGAGTTGTATCGATAGTTGAATTGTGAGTATCGTAGTACGGTATGTGGAAGTATCGGTAGATTGAGTGCTAGTATTGGTAGAAGTTACAGGGTAGAATTTCTCAAATCTCCGAAGTTTTTAGTATCTGTAGTATCATGACTTGTATCGATAGTTGCCTCTCTTATATCGATACTTGCCCATCAGGTATCGGTAAAAGTCTCCAAAAATCTTGGAAATGACCTTTTTACCCTTGTTGTGTTACGATTATAAATAAATGTAGTATGATGTACTAGGAACATTTCTTTGATAAAGTAAGATTGAATGTCATGGTATTTGAGATTGAACAGTGATAGATGATTTTTGTGACATCGAAAATCCTTACCGACAACGGCATTCAGGATTTGGGTGTTACAGTAGCATTATTTGCAAGACACATATCTCCATTGATTTTGGGTCCAATGAAACTTTGTTGAATATTCATATTCTTCATAAAAATAAACAAAATGTAATATGAGAAACATTGCAAATATTTATTAAATATATAAATTATTATTTATGCAAGAAAATAAAGCATACTTAAATCAACATGAAAATGTCAAAATAACATCAACTTTTCTAATGATTCTCCAAAAAATTTGTTATATTTAGGTGAGTTATATTATTAAGGTCATGAAATTTATCACCCTCATAGGCATGGTCATAGTGAATATTTTCATCTTTTGCCTCCATTTCATCATTATTTTGGGATATAAAATTTATCTTCATATTCTTTCCCTTCTTTTTAATGGATGCTTGATAAAGTTTCACTAAATGCTCAGACGTACGATAGGTACGTGACCAATGCCCCTTCATACCACATAGATAACATAAATTCTCAACAATCTTTGAAGGAATATTTTGACCACCTCTTTCTTGTCCTTCATTGTTATTCTTTTTTTGGTGTTTAGTAGTACCACTATTATGACCACCATGATAACGATTACTAGTACATCCTCGACTACGTCCGCCATTACGTCTACGACCACAGTTGCGATCGCGACCTCTACATTTTCCACGTTCATAATTATTGTGTACTGTTACATTCACTTCAAGGAATGGTGCAGAACCAGTGGAACGAATTCCATGATTTTTCATCAACAGCTCATTATTTTGTTCAGCCACTAAAAGACAAGAAATCAATTCATAATACCTTTTAAAACCATTTTTACGATATTGCTGCTGCAAGAGCACATTAGTAGCATGAAAGGTTGGAAATGTTTTTTCTAACAAGTCCTCATCAGTTATGTTTTCTCCATATAATTTTAGTTGAGAACTAATTTTGAAAAGTTCTAAATTGTATTCACTTATAGTCTTAAAATCTTACAACCGTAAGTGCATCCAATCATAACGAGCTTTAGGGAGTATCACTGTTTTTTTATGGTCAAATCTTTCTTTCAAATCATTCCACGAATTAAGAGGGTCTTTTACAATGAGATACTCTACTTTTAATCATTCATGCAAATGATGTTGTTTTTGCCTTGTCTTGATTAGATGTTTTTTTATCTGCTAATATAGTATTTCCTAAACCTTTAGCATCTAGGTGAATTTCAGCATCTAACACCCATGAAAAATAATTCTTGTCTGATATGTCTAAGGCCGCAAATTCAAGTTTGGCAAGATTTGACATTATAATCACTTGAATCAAAATAAAAGAAATTAGTAAAATGATAAGCATTCTCAATCGTAAAATAAGTCAATTTTATGTATATATATATATACCAAATTTTCTAAATAATAATATGTATGTCAAATATTGACATGCAGAGGAATAGTCATAATCATAACTTAACACAAATTACATTAATTGAAATTTCTTTTAATAAAAAAAAACATGTATATATAATTATCATTATAACATTTGAGCTGTAAAAATAAATGTGCAAATGTTATCCAAAGCAAATATTTCATCTAGAAAATAAAATAAAAGAATGGTGAAAATATGTATACCATATATAGTTTAACGGGAGTTGTACGGGTAAATTATATAAAGCTGAAATTACATGAACTTCACTATGAACTTGTAGAGACTCGTGCTGATAACGTGTTATAAAATAATCAAATAAAAGAACACTTAAAGTAAACAATAGATCAAATTGGTAAAGAATTTTCTCTTATTTTATTTTCATTCACGTAAGATTCTATTTATAAGTAATTGACATTCAATTTAATATAAATAAATGAAGCTTACTTAAGTGCTTCATTAATATATAGATTAAATAACATTCCTATTACTTTCATAATAAAGGAGGGGGTTGCTACAATGGAGATTATAACTCGAGAGTTATGGATATCCATAAAGTAATATTTATAACAATGATGATTATAATTATAATTTATCATTATTAGTTAAAAAATTTTGATATAAACAAAAGTTGTGCTAATTTTATTAGTGTAGAATAGAATTATTATTTGAATAGAATTCTAAGAACATCAATTATCAATTAATTAATATTAAAGTTAGTTATTATTTTGAATAATGTTACTTTGTAATAATTACAAAAATAAAATTAAATTGTAGGTTGAATATGTTAAAAATGATTAAATAATAATTTGAAAATTTTCTATTATAATATTTGAAAGGATGGGATTTTTTACCAAATTAATCCAAAAATCATTATTTTCAATAATAACTCAACTTCAAAAACAATGACAAGATTAACTTGAAATGAACAGTTGAGGGCGATGTTGGTACTCCCATGACTGGCACCCAAGTCAATCATTCACTCATCATTGGTTGTTAATTGCTAGGGGGTTTAAAAAAAAATTTTGTACCGATTGATACCCATATGCATTTTTTGAAATACCTTTAACAATATGTGTATTTCATAATTTTTAAAAAAAAGTATTATTTTAATTGATACCGATATTGAAGTGGGCCAGCATCGGTTTAGAATTAAAAAAAAATAGATTAAGGAGGAAGAGAGTTGCACTCCAATAGTGTAAGTTTTCCAAGGGATATTGACGATGCTAATTTCATAATGGAGTGCAGGCGATGGTTAGGACAAATGGAGAAAGAAGAAGAGGAGTAAAGAGTGAAAAATAAAAAATAAAAATAACTTACCTGTTTAAAATTAGAAAAAAAAAAAAGATAATTTGAAAAGGCTGTAAAATTAAAGAGAATAAAATGTCATTTCGCATTAGTTACATAACCCTTTTTTTCCTGTTGCTTTTTTTTCGACCATTTAAACCCTCTTTAATTTCATTTTTTATTTGGGGATCAATATTCAATCTTTTCTTTAATTGGAATAAGGAAAAAAAGAACACATTTATTTCCCCTTAATACATACGGGTGTTTCTTCAATTTCTCTTTCTCTATATGGGTGCCTCTTTAATTTCTCCTTAATTTTTTATACGGGTGTTTCTTTAATTTTCCCTTAAATTTTCATACTTATCAATTGCTCCCTCTTTTATAAAACATTTATCTTTAGTTTCCTCTTTTATTTCTTCTTCTCTTCCTCTTTTCTTCCCAAATCTTTTCATTTTCTTAAGCGTCTTTGGTTTTTTATAAAATGGTCACCGATTCCAGCAACTAGATCATGCCGTCAATTTCTTTTCAAAAATCACACTGGTGTCGACAATGAAAACGTCGACACCAGCATTGAAAAACTTTTTTTTAATATAAATCGATGTCAACACCAAAAATCACTAACAAAAAATTTTGAATTTATTTTCGGTGCCAACTACCTACACGTCAACACCTATTAAATTTTTTTTTAAAACCGGGAAATACCCGTGTTTTTTAAAAAGTAGTACCAAAAAATTAATTTTTTTTTTATCCCTAATTCAATCACAAAGTAATGATTACATGATGATAGACTTTGGTGCTGACCATTGAGATGTTGGCACCGCCCAACACTATAGATTTTAAGTTATTTTCATTATAGTTTTTCAACTCGAGTTATTTTCATAAATATTTTTTGAGTTAATTGGATAAACAAACCGAAATTATAAGTTAATATACTTTAATTATATTCAATAATTTAAAGAAAAATATTATTTTACGCTAATTATTACAATTAAAAATATAATATTAAAACAATAATTAAAAACTAAACGTATGACATCATATACAATACATGTGAAACTAGAAACTAATTCTAAAAAATGAACAAACTAAATGTCTGATATAATTTGTGTTTATGTATCATAATGTTATACGTTATAATATAAATCCTTAAAATATTTTATATTTAAATTAATTTTGACATGTTAAAGTATGGATTTTAAGATTTCATAATTTTCTTGTTATCGGTATCGTTTACTATTTTGTGTCGTATTTTAATTATACTTTTCATGTTGTGTGATATTCTAGTGTATGATAATTTAATTATTTTTGGTATTTTTTGACCCACATCAATAAAAACAGAGATTATTGCATATACCTCCAAGCAAAGGGAACACGAAAATTTGAAAGGGTATCTAGTTGGGTGCTTGTTGATAAATCACTGGAGTTACGTACTTTTTGAGATTGTGGTTGAATTTTGAGATGGGCAGGTCCCCCTGGATTTGCAGATATACAAGATTTTATTTATTATTGTTCCAAACATCAACCATATATTTTTATTTAATTTGTTGTTACTGAATTGTTTAATATCAATATGATTATATTTCCAAATCATATAAAATTATACATTTTAATATAAAAATATATACGAGTTTAACTGCGTAATTATATATTGTAAAAAGATTTTAAATAATTCAATCAATAAATTAAATTGATATTTAATTAATAATTTACGTGAAATTAATTAAAAACTTAATACAATTATTTTACCCTTGTCATTTCAACAGTTTCAGTATGAGTAAATGATGAGAACATGAATAATTGATTGGATGAATTGATTAAATGTCATAAATTGATGAGAGTAAAAAGGAGGGTGACTTTTAATGATAACGACACAAGAATATTCCCAACCAATATTTTCCTATAAAAGAAATCATAATAAACAGAAAACAGTGAATGATTAGTACAGAAATCACCAGCTGTTCCACTAATTGATTTTAATAGTTAAAATTAACCTCACTAAACTTTCTTTGATAGTGATTTTCTAAAAGAATATTAACTAGTGACACAAAGTCCAAATTCCCCCCAAGGATTCAACAAGAATAATTGAAGATGTCATCAATCCTTGCTTCTAAAAAAATATCCACTAGATCTCAGAAAATGAAATGCAAATGCAATGAATTTCAGAGTGGAGAAAAGAAAAAAGAAAGAAATTAATGAAGAAATTTCAGAAAAAGAGCAACAGGAAACAACCAAAGTGGAAACCCACAGAAAAGAAAGGGTGGTGGGATATGACAAATAAAACAAAACACATTATGACTTCCTTCTGTCAGTGTAGATTAGGATTAGGAATAGGAATAGGAATAGGGATGTGAATCAAGTAGGTGGGCGGCCAATTTTCTTTTTTATCCTTATCCCACTCTTAGATTTGTGTATAAATGTGTTTTCGAGAAATGAAGAAAATATCGTGGGAAAGTGGATTTGAGAATTTTTTAAAATTTTGATTTAAGATTTAAGTGTTTAATATTGTTGTTAAAAAATATTTTTGAGAAATAAAGTGTTCATTTTAAACATAGTGTTATAAAGTAATAAATATGCATTTAAATCATGTTTAAATTAATTAATATTATGATATCTTAATAAAAAATATAAAAAATAATTTACTATAATTTTTTTATTAATATTTTAATATATGAAATATAAATTTTAAATATTTTTAAGCAATTAATATTAATTATTCATAAAATTTAATTCAAATATATAAATTATATTTTAAATAATAAAATATGATAAATAAAAATTTAAATATATAATATTATATATTTAAAATAAATTTTAATAAAAAATCATACAAATTATATAAAATACATTACATGAGTCAAAACCGTCAATTATTTTTAAACGCACTTTTGTAAAAAGTAAAAGCTAAAAAAAATTGCTTTTACTTTTGGGTTGAAAAGCACTTCTGACTCCAAAATTTGTTTGTTTAACATTGTTAATGACTTCAAAAGTACTTTCAACTTCAAAAAAACTTTTAAAAAATAATGCTAAATAAAGCCTAATCTCATACATTTATTGCATCTCACCTCATGTTTCACTAATTATTTTTACTTTAATATTGTAATTTTATTCCAAAATTTTATTATAATTTATTCATAATGGTTCTTTTAGTAAATATGGATATATAGCTCACTAAATAACGGAATTAGAAATATATAAATCGAATCTTAGATTTCATGTCACTCATGTAAATTTATCACTAAACTAGTGACGTAAATGGCTTACGATGAATAATTGTAAATATTGTTGTAGCGAAGCTCAAATATTAAAAGTTTAAAACTCAATTTCAATTTAAAATGCGATTAGAGCTCAATTAGGGGCGAATCTAAAGGCTGACAAGAGCCCCGACCCCCTAAATGAAAAATAAATTTTAAATTAATAAAGGTAAAATTATACTTTACCTCTTTTAAAAATGATAAAATTTCGATTTAATCTGTTAAAAAGTATAGTTTTAATATCGTAAAAGGCCCCCTAAAAAACTTTTTAAATTTCGCCCCTAAACTCAATTGAGTTTTATATCTAAAGTTTTTGCGATCTCGAATATATAAGATTTTTTTTCCAATACTAGTTAGAAATAATAAAAAATATATTAAAATAATTAAATTTACAAATTATAAAATTAAATATTAAAATAAATTCAAATAGCTTGCATCAAACTCGTTTCGATAATAATCAAATCAAATATAAAGACTTTTTGGCACAAATTTCGGGTGTGGCAGACGTATGTTGGCATCTTTAAAGAAAATACTAGAAATGTAAAGAGACAAATTTTGTCAAAGTTGGTAAAATCTTTGGATAGTGACAAAATTGAAAGCTATATATCCAACTTTATATGGCTGAGAAAAAGGAATTTTATAATTAATAAAACTGATATTTTGTGATTGTTTAATGGTGTTAGTCATGATTAAATTTGCACTAATTTGGGAAAATTTTCAAAGTCTACTTGCACTACCAATGAAAGACAAATTAATAAATCTCTACACAGTTTTGCCAATTAAAAATGTCAACAATTCCAAACTGCAAAGTCAAAAAATTTGAGATTGGGGTCACTTCAATCGTAATTATTCCTTAGAATTTATTTATACAAATAGTAATTAAATGGAATTGTAGTTTCCAATATGGAAAGTGGCCAATATGGATTTAACTCATTGGATCAACGTTTCGTTAAATCGAGTCGAGTTGAGTGAAACAATTTCAAGTTAATTGAGTTAATAATTTTTATTTTATCATTTTAATTTAATTTGAATTTTTTTAATTGAGTTAAGTAAAATGAAATTAGAGTCGAATTGAATCGAGTAAGATTGTTCGAGTTAAATTAAAAAAATTAAACATGTCAAATTAAAATCTTATTAGAGAATAACTAATTTCATGTTAGAACACGTAAATTTGAAACTATATATATTTGAAAACTTTTTCAAAGCAAAATAAGAGAAAATAAAATAAAATATTTTAATATGATAAATTTGAATTATTAATTTACTTATTTAGGTCTCAAAACTTATTGTTTTAGGAAAAATTTTAAAAAATTATATGTTCTTTAAATAATTTTATATTTTTATATTTTAAAAAATATAAATTTTTGAAATTTTATAAACATTTTGAATTTAAAAAATTATTTTGATTTTTTTTTTCCTTTTTTTGGTGAGAGAGACTAATTTTTTCATTTTCAAAATTGATAGAGATCAAAGAGATATTTACACCAATCTATTATTCGAATTGTAAAATCGAATTCCTTATTGAATTGACTTGAAAAAATCGAAGAACTCGATTCAATTATCTCAAAATTTAATTTTTTTTTTTTTTTAATCTTTACTCACTACTAATTAATACTTATCAGTCCCAAAAAATTATTCAGTTAAAAGCTATCCACTCAAACTAAAGTAATAAATCAAAACTAAGATTATGGTGCTTTTGGTGATTTTTTTATAAAGGTATATTTTTAAAATATTTATATAAAAATAAATAAAATTTTAGTTTTAAAGATTCATAATTTTAGATTTTAAGTTTAAGTTTTATCATTTGTAAATTTATTTTCTATGTTTTTTTATAAATCTTATATAAAAATATAAAAGATAAAAACATTCTCCTAATAAAATATATTTTTATCACTTTCTAATTAAATTTATATTCGGAATATCAAGTTGTGACACTAAATAAAAAAGATAAATATCTATAAACTTGTAGCTTAAAAATTTATGCAAATATAACGTGTGAAATCATTACCAAAATTCACCAAAAAGAAAATCATTATTAAATGAAGATTTCGTTTTTATATTTTTTTGGTCTTTCGGTTGTAGAATTCAATTTAGTCATCATATTTGCTATATAAAAAAATTTAGATTAATTATAAATTTTATGAATAATATGAGAAACAAAAACGTATTTAGGAGACTGGCAAGGCCCTAGCCCCTTAAAATAAAAATTTTGTCATTTTGGATCTTTAAACTTTTAAAAAATTTAAATAATAAAAGTAAAATTACACTTTAGCTCCTCTAAAAGGATAGAATTTGATTTAATCCTTTAAAAATTATAAAAATAAAGACAATTTAATTTGGCCCCGAAAATTTTTCCTATCTTCGCTCTTGATGAAAAATAAATTTAAGTATGGGAAAAAAAGCCAAGAAGCGTTTTCTCTCAAGTTCTCCGAAGAAATAGGGAATCTAGGGCTAGAGCCGAGGGGGTGGTGGCTTTTTTGAACCAATGGAAAATGATGCGGTTGATTTGCTGGGTGAAGAGTTGCTGCAATTATCTATTAAGAGTTCTCGGATTATTCCTACAGAGAAGTCATTATTACTATGTTCAGTATGGACAAAAAAGTATTTCAACCCGAAAAGTTTACGGGGCATAGTTGAGATGCATATGGAAAACAAAGAAAAAAATTGATTGTTAAGGGGTAGGTTAGAATTTGTTTTTGATAGCTTTTGAGGACGAAGAGGATCTTGAGTTAATTCTTGAAGGTTAACCATGGCTCTTTAGGCGTAAGCTAATTTTTTTTAATAGAATAAAAGAACCAATTGAAAGGAGTCAGGTGAAACTTTTTTCTTCTCCTTTTTGGATTAAAATAGGGTTAAGTCCATCGGAATGCGAGAAGAAGAATTTAATGCATGCAATTGGATCTACTTTTGATGGATTGCTGAGGGCAGAAGAAAAAGGGGATTATTGTCGAATAAAGGTATCTCTTGATGTTAAAAAAACCCTTGAGAAGAGGTATTTTTATTGTTGCAGAAAACTCTAGCAAGAATTGGGTTTCTTTCAAATATGAAAATCTACCTGTTTTTTGTTATGACTACAGGAGATTAGGGCATGGTTTGTAAGATTGTGAATTTTCTTCTCCTTCGTTAAAGGACCTGACTGAGGAAGAACTTCCCTATTCTATGGCTTTGAGAGTCAAATCCAATATGGTAAGGAAGGAGAGTAAACAGCTGGGGGTGTCATCCAGGAAAGCCACCCCGATTTGTATGTATGAAAGGAATGATGAGGAGGAAACCGAAAATAAAAGACTGAAGGAAGTCAGTAAAATTCTGATGAAAGGTGGGGCGGAGATTTTAGTCCGATCCGATGAGAGGAGAAAACAACAAGTAGAATTGGGGGGATTCAAATTATGGAGAGCTTAATTCTAGGAATTTTGATAAAGATAATTTTTTACTTACTTCAAGACTTTGAGGTGTCAGTAATGGAACATGATACAACCACTTTTGATGTGGGACCCATGAGTAGAAAAAGTAGTATTTTAGTGAGAGAAGGTGTATTTGGGGATGATAGCAATCCAATTATGTTACGTAAGTGGAAACGGTTGTTAAGGCAGGATAAGGTGGTCCAATCCAATTTGTTGTCAGAATTGGGCAAGCGTAAATACCCAGTTGAGCCTATTAATTCACAAAATGAAGAATATGTAATTTGTGATAGCCATAAAAGACAGAGGGCCATTAATGATGACATGGTTGAGGAGCCTGGTTGTTGTAACGCAAGTTTTGAGTTGAATGATGAGTTACCCTTTGAATATAGATCGGCAACTGCTAAGATGCAAGTTGACCGGGAGCCATGAAAACTGTATGCTAAAACGTTCGTGGATTGGGGAATCCACGGGCAATGCGAGGACTTCGATAAGTGCTGAGGTCCTACAAACTCAAGATGGTCTTCTTAATGGAGACTAAGTTAGAATAGAAAAAGATGGAATCTGTACATCGAAGATGTGGTTTTCAATGTGGGTTTGAGGTGGAAGCTGATGGGTCTAAATGGGGTATGTGTTTAGCATAGAAGGAGGATATTACAGTTCAGCTTCAGTTTTTTCCAACCATTTTATTGATGTTTTGATCAAAGAAGAGAATGACAATATTGAGTGGCGGTTCACGAGGTTTTATGGCTCTCCTTTCGCTTATGGGAGGGCAGATTCGTGGAACTCTTTAAAGCAGTTGGCTGTTGGTAATTCTCATTCATGGTTAGTATATGGTGATTTTAACGAAATTCTTTTTCCTTCTAAAAAGAAAAATGGCTTGCCCAAAGATGTACGGCGAATAGAAGCTTTTAGAGAGACTTTGGACCATTGCAACTTGATGGATGTTGGTTATTCAAGTAGATGGTTTACTTAGGAGAAAGGGAACTTGCCAGAGACAAATATTAGAGAATGCCTTGATAGAGGGGTGGCGAATGAAAATTGGATGACTCAATTTCCTTTAGCCTCTATTCGACACCTTTCTCATGTTGTTTCTGACCATTGTCTTTTGTTAATCTCATTAAATACATATTTGTCAATCAAAAGGGTTCACACTTTTAAATTTGAAGCATGGTGGGCCTTGGAAGATACGTTTGAGGAAGAGCTTGTCCGTTTATGGCATTCAAATAGTGAAAATTGTTATTAAAACTTGGGGTGGTACGTCATGGTTTGATGGATTGGTCTAAAAGTGTTGTTAATGAAAAGAGGGGGAGGAAAGATAGGCTAACAAGAGAGTTGGAGAGATTGTTAGGAGAAAATAGAGATGATGAAAACTTGAGTAGTTTGATTGATACTAAAATTCAGTTAAATTGGGAAGTCTCATTGGACGGGTCATCTTCCCAAGAGAGTGGGCAGAGTTATTATGTTTTACTTTTTATCTTTTCAAGACTTTATTTCTTTAATTTCTTTTCATGGCCGACGGTTTTCTGGAATGGTTTTTAGTATTTTTTTCATGGCCTTTGGTTTTCTGAAACAGTTTTAGTAGATGAGATAAGTAAAGTTTATTTACTAGATTAGTTAGTAAGATAGGGTTTTGGTGGGTTTGGTTATAAGTTTGTGTACTGGTCCACTTAAAATCTCAATTAGTTTGATTTTGTTTTTTATATTAATAAAAGTCCAGTCTCTTATTCAAAAAAAAAATACATTTAAGTATATTATTTTATTTTAAAAAAATATTAAAATTAATAAGTCATATTATTGGATGAAATGTAAATCAAATATTTGAATATAATATAAAAAGATATGATTATTTAAGTAAACTATATAAAACATAATCTTGTGTGATTATATTTGTTATAAAAATGATACAAAATCTTTTTCAAAGCTATATATATATTAATTTCCTCAGCCATTTGTTTATATGATCCATAAATGCATGAGCATATTTGAGTATATGTATCATTTCGTAATTAAAATATCAATTAAAACGGTTGAGGGACTTAGAATGTAATTAGCCCATCCTTTCTTTCTTACTCGGCATATAGACACCAACTTTTCTTGGGGTTATCTAATTTGATACCTGTCCGTTAATTTTAGATAAAATAACTTACTTGACCTTTTAATTTTATAAAAAAAATAATTTATTTTAGCTTTTTATTTATTTTTTTATCTTTTTAGTTTTTAAATTTGTGTTTTTTTTTTGTCAATTCACCTTAAATAAATGAAAAAATTAACATTTTTTAATTTTATTGACATGACATACAAGAGGATTGTCATTTGGATGACATGTTAGCATTTAATTAAATTTTAAAATTTTAAAAATTCAAAAAATATAAAATTTAAATTTAAAATTTAAAATCATTTAAAATATTTTTAATGTTTTTTATATTTTAAAAATTAATTAAATGATGACATGTTATCCACGTATATGTCACATCAGCAAAATTAACAAATGTTAATTTTTCCATCTATTTTAGAGTAATTTGACAAAAAAAAATACAAGTTCAATAGTTAAAATAACTTTTTTTTATAAAGTTGAAGGCCAAAAAAATCATTATGCTTTAATTTTATTATGAAATATGTATATAATTTTTTTATTTTAAACCTCATAAGTGTTTACATGATTAATATTGCATTTTTATTTAATATATAAAATATTAACTCGTAAAATATTAAAAATATATTTAGTTTATATTAATATAAAAACGCATACAAATTAAGACTCATACTTACTTATTTGACACGTATAAATTTTAAAAATATGAGTTAAATAATTATGAAAAAGAATTTGAGTTAAATAAGTATGTATTGCAAGTAATCAAAATTTTCACATATAAATTATGAATTTTAACATTTAGTGGAAAATTTAATGGTTTAATTATTCCTTTATTTTTATCATATTAGTAAAAGTTTTAACGGTCTAATTGTTTTTTAGGTCATGATAAAAATAAAATTTCATGCAACATATTTCCAATTTATCTAGTTTTTTGTCTTAGTCTATTTTTTAAAGTTTTCATATATTACAATTTATTTAAGGGTGAATATTTTGTATAATAGCATTGTATTTTTTTTATTTCACAAGCAATTTTAAAATTTTGATATGTGTTGTTTAAATATTTTACTATAAATCTAAAAGATACTTGTCAACCTTTTAGTATTTCTTGTGGAGTCTAAAAACTCCACTAACAGTGTACCAAATTTTTTCATTTTATTTAATGCTAATAAAAAGATTTAAACATATATAAATTATGGATTTTACCAAATAAGCTAAATATGTTCTCACTAAATAAGGAAATAAACATCATGTTGACATTACAATTTTTTTACACGTGTTGATCTCCATTATACTATAAGATAATGACACATTTAAGGATATTTGGTTTTAATGAGAATTTGTAAATTTAAATGTTTTTTATTATTGATACATTTTTAGTTATTTTAGTTTATAAATATTTTAAAGTTTTTTTTGTTGAAATAAGATTTATTTGGTTTATTTATATTCTAATTTTGATTCGATTTGATCTCATTAAGGTTTAGGATGACCAGTTAGAAATAGACGTGTTTTGATCACATTGCATGTAATTTCCATGTTATTTATCCATACTTGACCTATGTCATTTGGTTGTATTAATATAAGTGATCAGGGATGGAATATTTAGTTATGATATATGTAGCGAAAGTCATCTTGATTCTATGTTAATATTATAAATGAACGAGATTGTTTAAGATGCCTTTTGATTATGATAGTAAAATTTTGAGCTCATAAAATTCTATAAAGACATGTAATTATAAGATAATTAGCATATATATGTGATCCAAATGAAAGATTATTGGATAATATAAACATCACACACACACACACATATATATATAATAAGAAAATAACATGTTATTTATTTGCTATCATAAAATGGTTAGCTCAAATTAAAAGTACTCTTATTTTATTAAGTCTTATTAAGCTTAGACTTATACAAAGATCGAGTAGTCCTCTCCATTGAACTCAGATCTTACTTAGACAAAGATTCTTGTTTCTCGAAACAAATAACCAAATCAAAGTGAAGGGTGAGATAAGAATCATACTAGTATGTTATTAAAGTTAGATTATATTATTCTAAAAAAAATTAAATCTTATAAAATATAAGGGAGGGGGGGATGAAAGAATTGTCATAAAAAAAAAAAAGAAAAAAAAAAAGGAGAAAGATACATTGGATTTGTTAAAAACGGAAGCAGAATTCTGATAGAAAAAATATTGCTAACAAAAAAATTATAAAAATCAATATTTTGGTTATAATTCAACCTGACAAAATACATCTTAACATTGTTTACATATTCGGTGAAATTTTAATGGTTTAATTATGCTTTTAGGTACTAAATAAATGAAATTTCATTATAAAAAAACATTTGTGTTATAATTTAGTAATCTAATCTAAAAATGGTAAATTTTGAAAAAGTCTTTTGTTTCGTAGTTAGGGGTGAGTATTCGGTGAGTCGAGTCAAAAACTTTTGAGTTAGTCGAGTTGATAAAATTATTTTAGCAACCAAACTCAATTTGAAATTTTTTCGAATCGAATCGAGTCAAAAATTTCGAGTCAAGTCGAGTTGACTTAACAAATCCTATTATTTATACTCAATTGTGCATTTATATAGACCGATTATTTAATTAGTAAACAAAGTACAATATTATTTAACTACATAAACAATATAATGATTTTTCCTTTTAATTTAATGGGTAAACATCTATTAAAACGACTTAGCTTTGCGTTTTAACTTAATGGTTTGACTTTTAAATTTTAAAAACTGTAAACATTTATCAAGATGACGTAGTTTTGTCTTTTCTTATTTGGATTTTCGGATAATTCGAATTATGTAATTCATATTCGAATTAAACTGAAAAACTTTATTTTTTATTCGAGTTGATTCGAATAACTTGATTAACTCGAACTATTTTGTAACACCCAAAACTTGAAACCGTCGTCGGTTAGAGTCTTGGTGTCTTTCTATTCATTTATCATTGTTCATCTTTTAATAACATGTCATAAATTATCAATTAATTAAAATCATAACTCAACAAGGGCAAAAAGGTTATTTCCATGATTTTTTAAGACTTATACCGGTACCTATTGGACAAGTATCGGTAGTTGTCAAATCAGAAAACAGTTCAAAAATGGTGCAGAGTTCTACCGATACTCAAAATGGTTCGATCGATACTTGCGACACAACTACCGAAACAAATCATGCTTCTACCGATACTAAAAACTCTGGAGAGTTAAGAAGTTCTATCCTACAACTTCTATCGATACAAGTTAACAGACTATTGATACTTCTATAAGTAGAACTACCGATACTTTTCTTGCATCTACGGAAACAACACAAGTCAGTAACCTACATCTCACTTCCTTTGTACTTCTATCGATACAAGCAAGAATACTACCGAAACAAGTATGCAGATGTCAAATATATATAAAAATTTCCAAGTTTTCACAATAGTCCACAACATTTACCAATTTCTCAAAATCATACCTACATAAACATTTCATTTTGGTATTTAATGCTTCACATAACAACAAAGAATATCTATCAAAACATTCATCAAAATGTTACCATGCTATTTAACTATTACACAAAAAACAACTTAAGTAACACGATCCTAATACATCACATTACTTAAAGTCTATATTTCACGTTGAACAAGCATAAAGTATTTCATTAAGATCATACCAAGGAATCCAACAATCTCAAATAAGTAATATAAAGGACAACACCATTCTATTATATGTCATATAACCAAGTGATTTAAAGTTAACCGAACAAGCTCCCGAGACAGTGTGATTTCTTCGAGACAATCCGATCTTCAAGCAGTGAAATAGAATCTAAAAAACAATAACAATTTCACAGGTAAGCTTTTCATAGCTTAGCAAGTTCATAGAGTTAAATAGGTTTACCAAACTTCAAAGTTGTACAATCTAAAATTTAACCAAGAGGAATAAGCTGTATTCATTCGAGGTTGGTTTCAATTCGCATTTGGTAAATCACGATGACACGAAGTCATCAGACCTTTAATCCGTAATAGGATTCATTTCTCATTTGATACTCACGTTGACACATAGTCATTGGACCTCATAATTTGAAAAGGATTCATATGCTCACGATGACACATAGTCATCGGACTTCATAATCCGTAAAGGATTCATATACTCACGATAACACATGGTCATCGGACCTCATAATCCGTAAAGCATTCATATACTCACGATGACACATAGTCATCGGACCTCATAATCCGTAAAGGATTTATATACTCACGATGACACATAGTCATCAGACCTTTTGCATTTACGGCTCAAAGCCCGTTATCTTTTCCTTTCATTTGTTCCTGTCTTCCTCACTTCCGTTCATCATCCAAATTTACAACAATTGTATACAAGTACAAAATATGCAATTTAAATTGGAATTTAACAATACGAACTTACCGGATTGATTTGTAGTATCGACTCAAGTACAAGGATTCGTCAGTAAGTCATCCAAGACTAGCTCCTGATTCTGTTTAGCCCCTAATGACATGTCCTTTATGTCCCAATTTTTTACGAGGTTCATATGTGTCATATACTATGTTCATTGCAATTAACTTTCATCATATTATACCATTTCGAGCAAACATCCATATAATCCTTATTTACCAAACATAATATCGAAAAACTAACAATGTCATTTAGTTCGATTTACTATTTGTCATATATCAATCAAATTAATTCATTCGTAACATGAATAACAACTAACACAACACTTAATCATTTAAGCGTTTCGTTGTCACCTGATTTCAACTATATCATTTTGTTACTTTCAATCATGCTCCTCAATACCATTTCATTTCAATTTAATTTCATTCCTCAATTTAATATTTACTAAGCACACAAATTTAAATGCAACATACTTAAATT
This sequence comes from Kokia cookei, assembly GCA_039519145.1. NCBI lineage: Eukaryota > Viridiplantae > Streptophyta > Magnoliopsida > Malvales > Malvaceae > Kokia > Kokia cookei. The sequence continues at coordinate 13,616,661 of CM076908.1, forward strand.
ATTTCAATAATTTACAAACAAAAATTAAATCAAATATTTATTGTACGAACTTACCATAGAAATTGCAGTTAAAGTGAACTTTAGGGGCAAATCCATATTTTTCCATTTCCACGATCGGAACACGATCTTGATCTATTACAATAATTTCATTTCATTATTTAAATCAAACATGAAATTTTAATCATTTGATGTAATTAAGCATTTTTGTATTTTTACAAAATTACCCTTAACTTTTCACTTTTATTCAATTTAGTCCTTTAGCTCAAACTTGCAAATTAACCATTTTATTTTTAAATTTCAAGTTTTCCGAATGTTTATAAGCATTTATACAGCCCAATTTTTGCAATATTTCACCTCAAGTCCTTAGAAATTTATTTGTTAACATTTTAGTCCTTTAATATTAAAATAATCAAAAATCACTTTACAAAATAATCAAATCCAACAACCAAGCTTAATAAACTTCAATAAATTTTCAAAAAACAACACATTCATCAAAGGAAAATTTTATAACCTTTAACAGATGCACAAATTAGTCCCCGGGTTAGCTAGATTAAGCTAATACGAACTCAAAAACATAAAAATTACTAAAAACAAGCAAGATTTACATACCAAACCCATGAACTAAAGTTGACCGAAGCTCCCTCCCATGGTGTTTAGGGTTTTGATTCTATTTTGGAGAAGAAGAAGATGAAAAAAAAACTTGTTCTTTCTTAATTTGGTTTAAAAACCATTTATTTAGCCATTTATTATTTTACCCTTAATTAATTTTCATGAAATTAGCCATTTAAAAAGCCAAAACCGTCCATATACATAGTAGGTGGTTTAATTACCATTTAGGTGCTTCAACTAAACCTCCAATTGACAACTAATACTTTTAATTCAACTTTTGCACCTTTTATGATTTAATCCTTTTCATTTAATTGACTATCTAAATGATTAAATTTCATAACCAAATTTTAATACAATACTAATGACCTCATAAATTTTAATAATTAATATTTATGACCTGACATATTGAAGTCGTGACCTCTAAATCACCATTCTTGATCATATAAAAAATAGACTAATTAGTAAATCCTCATTTAATTAGGATTTAATAGTAATTTACCAAAATATAAAGAATTACACTTCATTTCGATTATTAAGCCATTAAAGGAGGGTCCAATTACACAATTAGTCATTCAATTTTTTTAAATTCCAACTAAATAAACTTTATTTCAATTTAACCTTAAACTACTTAGGACTAAAGGAAAAAATATTCTAAAAGTTAGTGGAAGGTAATCATATCCTCCACCGCTTGGACTTTTTGACCGTGGTGTAATTACCACTTTGGTCCCTTTTATTTTTAATCAATAGCAATTAAAATTTCCCCTTAATTAAGCAATTAATCATCAAAATTACTCAACTAAACTTCAATTCGCATATAATAAGTTAATTTTAGAAACGAGGTCCCGATACCTCATTTTCTAAAACCACTTGACTTTTGAACCAAAGCACTTACTAATTTTTAATTCAATAATTAAAATTTGTCAATTCAAGATTCCATATAAAATTATTATTGATTTATTTAATTTAAACACTCATTATAAAAAAAAAATCGTCGGGTTTTGTGATTCCCAAAATCACTGTTTTTGACAACATTGAAAAACGAGATGTCACATATTTAATTCAAAATTTGAATTTTTTATCGAGTTTTTCGAATCGAATCGAATCGAATTTTACTCACCCCTATTTGTAGTTGTTTCAATCAGTTGTTGTAACTGATATTGCAACACACAGGCTCGACCCTAGGGGTCGTCTAGAAGTGCAGCCGCTTAGGACCAAGGTTAAAAGGGGTTTAAAATTTTGTTTTTTTAATTTTTAAGGGGTCACAAATTTTTTTAACTTTTAAAGGTAAAAAAAATTATCAACTTTTAAGGGTCCCAATTGTTTTTTTTTTATCTTTTAAGGGTCAATTTTTTACCAACTCTTAAGATATGTAAATTTTTTTCTTCAATTTTTAATGAATCTAAAATTCTATTTTATTGTTTTGTTTAGAGCCCAAAAAATATCAAAATGGGTCTGCAACACAAATATGAACAAAACAGCTTGAAGGAAAAGAGAAGTGAGGAGCAAAAAAAAAAAAAAAAAAAATTAACACAATATTTATTAACACAATTCAAATTTTTGATAAAAAATGAGTAAATTCAATCATTAAATCGATCACCTATAAGCTTAACCACGATTTATCCTTATAACAACAAATGATTATAACCCAATATTGAATCAAATTATTAAAATCATTCTCCTGAAAATATTTTCATTGATACTTAACAGATTTCTTTCCAATAAAAGCCTAAAATAAGTGTCACACTATATAGCAAAAATAAAGCAAAAGAATCTTATACAATGACACTCCAAAAAATGCCCTTGTACGAAAGACGTTAATAAGGTAAGGGTGAAATCAAAAAAAAATTTAGAGGTAGAAATTAAATTATATATTTTTACGATAGTAAACATGTAATTTTATTATTTTAATAGTATATATCTTTATAATTTTTAAATGATTAATCAAATTTTTATTATTTTTGGAGAGTCAATTCTACCACTAACAATTTAAATTTTTAAGCAACCTAAATAAAAAAAATTTCATTTTAAAAGGAATTGGGCCCTGTTAATCCCCTAAGTTTGTCACTGAAATCCGATCTATTTGTAGGTTTTTCACCGTATTTTAATAAGTTTAATTGAAAAATTAAAAATTTCTAATCAATTATTTTGAGTAGTTATCTTGTAAAAGTTTTCATTATTCAATTTCATATCACACTCATTTGTTTCTTAATAACATTTAAAAATAACCAAAAATTAAAGAAAATGAGTCTTTAAAATTACTTATAGAATATAAAATTAATTATAGAATATAATATATGAGGTAATGAATATAGAATACCTTCACCTAAATATAGATTATTTTATGGTCCTAACAATGAGTCAGTGAAATACTAAGATGAGAGTTTTTGTTTTCAATTGAGTTTGGGTTTTAGTTTAGTGGGTTAAAATAATTGTGTTATTTATTGTTATAAAACCCATTTCATATTAGGGCTGGTTTGAGGTATTGGGCTTAATTAATTCCATCGATTTTTGAGACTCAATAATAAAAAATTAACCATTCTAATCAATTATTTACTTCGCTTAACTTCGTAATAAACTTGTCAATTGATACTTAGTTCGATTAGTATGGATATTGTTATTAATGCAAGAGGACGTGAGTTTAAGTGCATTGAAGCGCATTATCCTCGTATTTATAGGTTAGGAGGGACTATGAATAATTCTAGACATTGTGTCAAAAAAAGCAGATATAATCAAAATTTATAATAAATTTATTTTATTTTTAAAAAACTTTTAAATCGGCTTAACTGAATGAGTTGATTAAGTTAACTATAATTGAATAATCTCTCCCCTATTTATAATTCATAAATTATAGAATTGTTGAAAAAATCATTTAAAAATATAACTCGAAATTAAATTTGATAAATATTCTCTTTTTTTTTTAATATACTGGTGTGATTACATGATAGTATTTGTTCATACTTTTTTAACCCCTTGACAAGGCATACGCACACCTTGCACACACAAGCGCTCGAACTCGAGATCCCTAAGATGAACAACATCCTTTTTCCACTGGAACCACTTGTTGGATTATTTGGTAAACATTCTCTATTCCACGCATTGTTTAGAAAAATAACTTATGATTCTTATTCAATTAAAGCTGTTCATATATCTTTAACGTCTTAAACAATTACATAATTTCTATTCTAAAATAGCACTTCATTAAATTCATTGATTTGATTTAAATTCTTAACTATCTATTCAGGTACGAAGATCAGTCTAAAATTTGAGAAGAGTTGGACAAAAATATTAGGTCCGAAATGAATTTGGGTAAAAAAAAAATGGATTCGTTTAAAATATAAATTGAGCTCAGGTTTGAACATTCAAAGCCCAAGCTGATCCGACTTGTTTTAAATTTATAATACTTTACATTATATTATTTTTATATATTATGTAATTTAAAACACATAAAAAATAAACCTATACTAAATATATAATATTACTTTAATGTAAACATTAAAATAATGTTAAAATGACTATATAAAAAAAATCAATAAAAATGTATAAATTATTAAATATTAAATTAATATAATATAAATATTTTTAAAAAATTAAAAAATAATATAATGAGCTTAGTTTTTTTTTTTTTTTTTTGTAAATATGAATAGGTTTGAATAAAATTTTAAACTAAGATTTCGAGTTGGACTTGAATAAACATAAAACATGTTAATATCATATTTAGACCCGACTTGAACCTGATTTGATCTATGAACACTTCTATTTAAATATATTTACTTCTGAATAATGAAGACAAAAATTGAATGTATAATTAAACAAATAAAAATATCATATAAAATAAGTTACCAAAACATCATTGATCCTTTCATTCATTATTTTCAATTACTTTAAATGAATAAAAGAATTTAATTTTTTTCCAAAGTTACCAAAGCATCACTGGTCCTTTCATTCTTTATTTCATTAGTTCCAATTACTTTAAATGAATACAAAAATTTAAAAATTTTCCAATACAGCAACAACATCATTAAATCCTTTTCAAAATTTTCAACTTTAGTTCTTGATTTAAATGCATTTGTTATACAAGAAGGACGTATAAACAAATTATATGTTCGGTTTTTAGTGGTATCGAAAAATGTGGTTTTGAAACTTTATTTCCGTAAGTTGAATCCGTAAACATCAAATAAAAATATTTATGAAATTATTATATAGTGAATTGAATTTTGGATTAGTAATTTACTCGAAATTGTGTTTAATTAGGACCCAAGGACTAAATTGTAAAGTCCAATTACTATAAATTTTTAATTAGAAAATGGCTAGAGGACTTAAATCTCAATTAACCAATGTTCAAAACAGCAAATATACCATGTTAGATCTTAAGTTAGTAGACGGTAGGATTTTGGGATTAATAAATTAATAGTAAATAATAAGGTTAATTATGTTAATTAACCTTTTCATTTTAGTATAAAAGACAAATTTAAAGAAAAGTCATCATCTTCTTTCATTTACAAACCGTACACAAGAGGAAAAGAAGGGCTTGACGCCATTTACATGAAATTTAAGCTTTTAGCTTCAAATTTCAAAAAAGTTCTTAGTTGTATTCTCGTAATTTTTATATTTTTGAGGTCATGAGAGCTTGATTTAGCTAGCCCATACCAATTTGTAAAAATATTAAAGTTTTGAAAGTTTCTATTGTTGAAAATTGAAAGTTTTAGGTGTTAAATGAATAAATTTTAAGCTTAATGCGAAAATGACTAAATTGTAAAGCTTAATTGATAGTTTTGTACATTGGAGACTAGATTGAATAAAATATAAAATTCATTGTATAAATATGAAATATGAGGTCCCAATGGGTAATAGTGAAATTAGATTTCAATTTGGAGTTTTAAATTGAAAGTTAGGTTAGTCCCGATTTTACGGACTAAATTGAATAAATTGTAAAAATGTGTGGAACTTTGTAATTGATTGTGATTTGAACTGGAATTTAATATTATGTATTGTCAGATTATTATTCATATCTAAAGACTATGCGGGAACACCAAGAGGGAAAGGAAAGATGAGAGCCAATGACGAGTAACTCGAGTGTTCGATTTGTATTTTTATGATTCAAATCATTTCAATTGTTGCATATTTAACATGTTTTGCATGTTATGTTAACGAGGTGAGTCAAAAATGACTCGGGTACCAATATAGTGGACGAAAAAAAAGTTCGGGTAGTAATCTGTGACAAAAAACCATAAATATCAATTTAGGAGAAGTAAACAAGTTTAGATACTAATTTTATATTTAACTCAAATATTTTTATGTAAATTTAATTATATAATATATAGAATATTAGTATAAAATAATTTTAAATAATGATACAAATTCTGAATTTATTTAGATTAAAATTAATATAATTTGTTGTTCAAAATACACTATATTAAAAGAATTTTATATAAAAATGGACCCATGTTAATAATAAGTCTTGAAATTTTCATAGATTGTACTTTGAACAAAAAAATAAAAACTTTGTATCCTTAAATTTAGTTCAAATACATTTAGAGTTGGTATCATTATTTAATTCAAATAATTTATATATCAATTTTTTTTGTATAAATAGATTGATTAAGTGTAAATTAAGATTTAATTTATTTAATTAAAAAGTATAGTGTATTTTGAATAAAAATATTTATCATTATTATATAATATATATTTATCATTATTTAAATTTAATTCAAATTAGTTTAGAGTTTGTATCATTATTTTAACTTTTATTTTTTATTTTTTAAGGTATCTATCAGAATGAGTTCAATAATTAATCTTTGCATTCTGTAGGCCTATTAAGGGGATGGGTGTTGGTCACGAATTTTAAAACTGCTCCATACTCAGGGTGAGGATCGAACCCTCGACCATTGGTTAATATAGGAGAGACCATTGTCATCTCACTTAACTCTTGTGGTATTTTAAAAATATTTTTACACTGATATTTTATATACTTTATAATTAATTTGACATAAAAATATTTTTGATATATAATTAATCTGATTTAAAATTAAAAAAAATTATCAAATTTGATTTAATATGAACCATTCATGGATTAAATAACATAAATTTTGGAATTTTTTAAATATTTTTTCATGTATTTTAAAATTATTTAAAATGAATTTTGAGAATTTTTTATTTTTTCATTTTAAAGAGCTTTAATTTTTTTTCATAAATTTTTATTGAAAACAAAAAATTAATTTTTAAATTATTTTTGTAATTGTTTAAATATTTTTAAAGAGTTTGGACCAAATTGATAAAAAAACTGTAAAAAAATGAGAGTTAAAAGAGTTATTTTACTTTTGTTTAACAGCCACATCATCAATTCTAATGAAAAACTGACGGATGGACCGATATTTTTAAATAAAAAAAATATAGGGACTCAATATCTCAATACTATAGGACTAAATTTTAAATTTAGAAGAGTACAGAAACCTTTGGCACATTTAAACCATTTGAAAAGTCAATTCCAAGTTTTATCAAGGCCCAGACGCGTCCTTACAAGTTTAATGGCTACAATAACTTAGGGGCCAGCCCTTCTGAAATTCATCCTGGGTTTAGGCTTTTATTGTCCTAAGATTCTATCATATTCCCCATGAATTGGACCTAGCCCAAAATTACCCTAATCTTTTCTTTATGAATTTTAAATAAAAAAAAAACCCAAAGGAAATGTAAATGATGAAAATGATTAAATTCAGCTTTTAGTTTCCTTTACTCAGTAAAAGTTGTGGATTTAATTCGTATACTTTTATTTGCTTATTTTTAGTTATTGTACCGTCCAAAATTTAAAATTTTTTTCTTCACCAAACAATACTTGTTAAATTCATTAAGTAAAGTTTTACTATTTTCAAAATCTGATGCGCTAAACATATTATCATATTTGTAATGCCATATTAGCTTATTATTTCTACATATTACTCATTAATAATCCAATTATGGATTAATGACAGTCATTTACGTTAAGGCTGAAATTTTAAAATTCGAAAAGTATAAGGGCTTAGAATGATTCAATTGAATAAAATGAACTAAATCTACAATTGTATGAATAGCGCAGGATTAGTAATTGGATTTAACTAAACGGATTTACCTACTACTATTTGGGTCAAGACTAAAATTTCAAAAATTGGAAAGTATGACTAAATTGGCCAAATTTAAAAGTACAGGGAATAAAATTAATCAAATAAAAGTACAGGGAATAAATCCACAACTTTTACAAAGTACAAGGACTAATAGTAGAATTTAACCTAAAAAAACAATTTAAGGGTAAAAGTACCATGGAAGGGTAAAAGTACTATGTAAGCCTTTGTATTAAGAGTTAGATTTCATTTTGCCTCTTTACTAAAAAAATGGGCAAATTAGTCTTGTAAATTTGATCAAAGAGCAAAACTGATCTTTTTTGTTAAAAATTCCATCAATTTCTACCGTCAAAAATTGACGTCGTTGATAAAATAATCAAACAATTACATAAGACGTGTCATGTGTACCTTATTCTAATATACATGAATCAATTTTTAATAATAAAAATGAATAAAAATTTTAATAAAAAAATCAATTTATTATTCGATCTAATGTATAATAATTAATTTATTATTTTTTGATAAAAAAAATAAAATACAACCCGATCAAAATATAAATGTGACAAACATCCAAGTAGTAGTATTAGCATATAATAAGTATGAAAGCAGCTAGATGATAGGAAATGCGATTTATAGCTGATAAGCAGTGTTATGATGTGATATTTTAACTACACAAATCTAATATCTAAATGAAGCTCCAAATAAGTCAAAGCCAACAGGAATGCTGCTTTTCATTGTTGATGTAAAGCCGAGGAAGATGTGCCAAGTGCCACGCTGTGGTACAATAATTTCAGTGTACCAGAACCTGTTCTCCATTTCTCATCATCTTCCACGCACCAGATGCTGCAAATTGATTGAGTTATGAGATTAATTTATTAATGAGAATATGGCATGAAATAATGGAGAATTTATTTTGATTCCTTCTGCCTACGTTGTTCTGATTCTGCCAATAATAATTATTGTTAGTATTTCTTCTCTACCCATTTCACCTTTCTCCAAATCATAACGCCAAATGCGTATAATCTATGATTATGAATACTACCTTAAATTCCGATAACCTACACCTTTATCTGCCATGGTTTGATTTTAGGTTTATAGGAACCACCAGTTTTTTTATTGTTTTCTGTTTTCCGTACAAGTTTCTGGATTTTGGCAAACTAACAAACACAGTTCCAATAATTTAAAGAGACGAAGGGTTGTCATTGTCAATCAACAACTCAAGTGACCAGGAAGTTGCCATCTGCACTTGATGAGTAAACGTTCAAAGCTAATGACCCCAACTTCCAATATTCAACATCAGGTAGGTATAGCCGTACAGATGGCAAGTTGAAGGAGACTGAAACTTTTTTTAGGTTATTTAAATTACCCATTCTGAATGTTAAAGAAAAGATGAAAAGGAGAGAACAAGGGAAGGCACGTGCTGGTGATGGTGATGGTGATGGTGGCGGTGAATAGTGGGGATAGATGCAGAATTCCAAGCACTATAGGAAGCATAAGATGATAGGTAGGGTAGGGGTGGCTATTTCAGTGTGTAATAATAGCAGTAGCAGATAAAGACTCAAGGAGCCGTGACCACCTGCAGATGACCCAACTTTAAAATTATCTGTTTCGCAGTATACCCAAATGGCAATTGGATTATTCAGAAAGTGATGTTAGCTGTTTAAGTCATAATAAGAGGAGCTGAAATAGTTCTTAAGGGTCTCAATTTTTAAGTCAACACAAACATGTGATGTTCCCATATCATGCAATTTGCAAACCTACAGCACAACAATGATATAAGTATCATTTGGGATCTCACTTGCATACGCAATAATGCATTAAGTGTTTTTGTGAAGAAGTATATTTGAAGAGAAGTTAAAATTTTTGACTTTCGGAAAAAAATACTTTTGGATTAATGTTTTTGGTTTAAGAGAAATATTTTTTCTTTAAAAAAATAATTTGTTTAAGAATGTTTTTATTTCTAAAATGTTTGTTATCCCAAAAATACATTTTAAAAGTAATACTAAACACATTCTAAGTTTGCTCGATTTGGACGTCTTTTTTTACCTAAAAACCTTTTAATTTTTAAAGTGTAAATTACACCAATAATCACTTACTAATTTATAAGTTTTCGTTTCAGTTACTAAATTATAAAAAATTTTAAAATCGTCACTAAAATTGTCGATTTTTAATGTTTGTTCACTTGTCCATTAACCCCTTGCCAGAATGATGAGGTCCAATGTTTTATACAGGATTGATACCTAATTTAGCCCATGAACTATAATTAAAATATTAGTTTGATCCTTTCAATATATTTTTAACAATAAATCCAACAACATCTAAAAATATCATAAAATTCTAAAAAGAAATTGAATCTTTATTTTCTAAAATTATAAAAAATATTTTTTAATGATTATAATTATGTGAACTTTTTAAAACATTTTATTCATAAAGCATGATTTGGCCCCTAAACTATGTCGCTTTTCTCATTTTGCTACCTTTTTTATTTTTTCAGATTGATGCCTATTGTTATATTCTATTTATCAGTTTAGTCCGATAATGTTACAATATGTTTAGAAAACCAACTAACATGTGTCGCCTATTAAAATGTGGCATGTGGCACTTCCATCCAATTAGAATGCTCCACATGGCATCCATGGAGATAAAAAAATTAACATATATGTAATAGAAAATAGAAAAACTGAATTTAAAAAAAACATAAAAGTTTATAAATTTCTAAAATATATAAATAAATATTCAAAAATAAAAAAAATTAGTTAAAGTTTTAGAAGAGTAAAAAACTTAGTAAAATTTAAAAATATACATTCTAGAAACTTTTAAAATATATAAATATAAATTAAAAATTAAAAATTTAAACATTTTGTTGAACTTTAGGAAACTACAAAATATGCCAAAATTCAATATATATATATAAACTCTAGACAAATTACAATAACTTTAATATATATTGAAAAAAAACCCTAAAATATATTGAAAATTTCTAAAAACTGAAAAAAAAAAAAGAGTTAGGCATTAGAAAATTAAAAGTATATATAATTCAAAAATATATAAAATTATTGAAAATGGTAATAATTTTAAAAATATATTTGTTGCAAAAGACTCAACAATAAAAAAAAAATATATAATACTTCTTAAAATATTTAAAATTTTAAACTAAAATTCAATCAATGTCATGTTGTTTTAAAAATGGTTTAAATGTTTTTATTTTACAGATTTTTTTTTAAATTTTTATATATCTTTTATTTTTATAATTTCAGAATATATATTGTTTTAATTAACGAAAAAATATCACATGATGCTTTTCAACAGATAATATATTAATTGTTTTTCAGTAATATTGAACCAAATTAATTAAAATAGTATAACTTTAAATACGAAACTGAATAAATAAACTAAATAATAAGATGAGAAAATAATTAATTTAGAGGTTAGTATTAAATCAAAATTTTATAAAAATATTCACAAATTTCTAGAAAATACCAATAAATTTCAAAAGAATCAAAATATGCACTATGACCTAAAGAAACATTCATAGCCTTTTCTTAGGAAATCGAAGATAGCTAGCAGATGCAATTATGAAGCATATTCTCAGAATAAATAGTTGAAAGAGTTTCATTAGTTTCCAAGTGTCATTACATCTTTAATAAAACTACTCACTTGAAGAAAGAAACGTACATAGGTATAGGATGAATAATAAATAAGATATGATATCAACATCGACGAAATTTAAGTATCGAAATTGAATTATAATTTTTATAATAAAAAAAATATAATTTTATTATTTTAATAGATAATATTTTTATAATTTTTAAAAGATTAAATCAAATTTTTATATTTTTAGGTGATATCAAAATGTAATTTTATCTTTACTAATTTAAAATTTGAAGCATATGATTTTTTTTCATGTTTTAGGTCTCAAATTATATTTATTTTTTTATTTAGGTACTTGTTGAGCGTTTTTCGTTGTGTCTCATTGAGGAGGATAATAAGATGTTTATATACATGTTATTGTTTATGAAATTGACGTTTTAGGTAGTCTTTATGCATACTAGACATGTGTACAACTTTAGACTTAACGTGCGTTCATGTACACGTGTTCATTGGTCTGTCCGCTAGACTTTGTGATCTCCAAACACGAATTAAGCTCACAAACCACCATCACGAGCCTTTCTAGTTAACCCTTATTGCGAAACCTATAGGCATCCAATTTATAGGACCCAATTGGGTCGCAAGTAGGCAATCTGGACTATGCTCGAATTTCAGACTGGTGATCATAAATACGTAACAATACTTAAAACTTTTTTTATTTCGTATTAGTACCCGAGCTTTACTTTCATTAACATGTCTTGTCTACTTGGAAAAATGAAAGAAATAAAAGAATTTTAAAAATTGAAAAAGAATTAATAAAAAAAAAAAAAAGGACAAGTTAAAATTATATTTTGTTAAGAGAATACAAAATGCAGAAATTGAACTTCAAATGTTATTCAATCATTACTTTATATGAACACTCGAATAGACTATTTATAACTCATAGTCTATTGTTAATAGATGCAGAACTAATTGCCACAACTGCATTAATTGCAACTAATAGCATTAATTGCAACTAATGGTATTAATAGAAAATACCAGCTTACAATTGACACTGTTACTTATCACGACATTTTCTTGGTTTTCTATATTCCTCGATCTTCATTTGACATTACTCTCAATGCTTCTCTGAAGAAAGAAATTTTTTTTGGTGTGATGGGTTTAGTAAGCACATCAACTATCTGTTTTTCTGATGGAACAAAATTAACCTATAGCAATCCATCAAGAACTTTTTCTTATACAAAATGATAATCAATCTCCACATGCTTCACCCTAGCATGATGAGTGGGGTTAACAACCATTGTGACTGTTGATGTATTATCACATAAAACAATGAGTGGATGTTTAACATGAACACCAGTTTCAGTGAGCAGTTGCTTTATCCACAGCAACTCGGAAACACAATTTTCCAAGCTTCGATATTTAGCTTCTAAGGAAGATCTAAACACCATCCCTTGCTTTTTGGAGGACCATGCCACTAGGTTTGAACCAAGATAGATATAATATCTAGTTGTGGATCTTTTGTCTTCAATTGTAGAGGCCCAATCAGTATCAAAATATCCAACGAGATCAAACTTCCCTTTCTTGAACTTCAATCGATGATTCATTATCCCATTCAAGTATCTCAACACCCTCTTGACTGCCCTCCAGTGATTGTCATAGGGTGCATTCATTTATTGGCTTAGCTTATTCACATAGAAGGCAATATCTGGCCTTGTAATGCAAGCATACTGAATTTTTCCAATGACACTTCTGTATTCATGAGCATCCACAAGAGGACTCCCATCTGTAGCATTTAACTTGGGAGTTCCTGTCATTGGTGTTGGAGTGGTTGAAGTTCCTAACATTTCTGTGTTGTGCAACAACTCAATAATGTGTTTTTCTAGACAAAAAACATGTTACCATTAGTTCTATGTACCTCTATCCCCCAAAAGAAGTGTAGATCTCCCATATCTTTGAGAGAGAACCTATTGTGAAGCTGTTAAATAACCTGACTGATTTCATCATTTGAGTCCCCTATCATCACTATGTCATCTACATACACTATTAGAAAAACTGTTGAGCTAGCAATTCTTCGAAAAACAATGATGGATCAGCTTTTGAGGCTTGAAACCCAAGTTGGTTCACTAGGTGTTGCCTTAATGTATGAAACCAAGCTCGAGGTACTTATAAGGCCTTGTTCAGCTTGCACATAAGCTTCTCACCATTTGTTCCTTGTACTTCAAAACCAAGTGGCTGCTCTATGTAAATTTCTTCAGTCAACATGTCATTTAGAAAGGCATTATTCACATCAACCTGCCTCAATGTTCAGCCATTAATAACAACAATAGCCAAGATAGTTAGAATTGTAACTGCTCTAACCATAGGACTAAAAGTATCAGCAAAATCTAATCTAGCATGATGTGAGTACCACTTTGCTACTAACCTGGCTTTGTACTTATCTACAGACCCATCTAATTTCTTTTTCACTCGAAATAGCCATTTGCAACCAACTGCTCTTCTTAAAGTTGAAAATGGATAGAGACTCCAAGTATTGTTCTTGATAAGAGCTTGCAATTCACTGTGTACTGTATATTGCCAATAAGATGATAACATTGCTTCATGAATGTCATTTGGCACAACATGGAATGAAACAGCAATAGTTGCAACATCTGATGAACTTGTTACCTTGGTGACATATGTCTTTGGTTTAAATATTCCTAATTTGCTTATTATAACCATAGGATGATGATTTATGTTCTGAAATTGTTGGTTTTGAGGTGTATGAGAAGCTAATATTTGGTTTTGACTTGAACCAGAAGGTGATGATTAGTGTTGAGGTTCAGTTGTTTCACAATTTAAGGGTAACACTGGTGACATATTAGAAGATGTAGATGTGTTTGAGGGTAAGTTAAAATTTTCTGTATCATGAGATGTTTACAGTGATTCAGAGTTTATAACTGGTATTAGAAACATAACTAGCTTTGAACTGGATGGTAAGTTACTAGTTTGCTTAAGTGGATTTGGGAAATTTTTGAATGGGAATACATCTTCATGGAAGGTGACATGTCGAGAAATAAACACTCTCCCTTTGGTATCTCTACATTTATACCCCTTGTGCTGAGGAAAGTAGCCGAAGAAAATACATGATATTGACCTAAACTAAAGTTTGTTAGTGTCGTAAGGTCTTAGATTTGGAAAGCATAAACAACCAAAGACTATAACATATAGGTAATTAGGTTTGACACGAAAGAATTTTTCATATGGTGATATATTTCCTAATGGTTGGGTTGGTAACCTGTTAATCAGATAGATTGCACTACTGAATGCTTCACACTAGTAGGCCAAGGGCATTCCTCATGAACTAACATGAAGAGTCCATATTCCAGTACTTGCCTGTGTTTTTTTTTTTCAACCAATCCATTCTGTTCTGATGTATAAGGACAGGTGAGCCTGTGTGTGACAGCCTTCTTTGCTAGATACCACTTCAAACTCTGAAACTCACCTCTCCATCTGTTTGAAATGCCTTCAATTTAACCTCAAGTATTCTTTCAGCCTGCCTGTGAAACTGAGGAAACACAGTGGCAACTTAGACTTTTTCTTTAGAAAATAAATCCATATATACCTTGTATGTGCATATGTAAAAGCAACATAGTAAGTAAAACCATTAGAGCATATTGGTGTTGGTCCCCAAACATCTAGTGCAACTAGTTGAAGAGGAGCATTATAAGTAGTTTGAGAAGTATGAAAGAGCAATTTATGTTCTTTTCCTAAATGATAGGAAACACAATCAACAGTTTTGTTATTAACCATAGGTACATTACAATGTGCCAAAGTAGTTTTAAGTGTAGCAAGACATGGATGTCCTAATCTTGCATGCCAAACTACTAATGGAGTGGACTTAAAGCTGTAAGATATTGTTTACTAGTGACATGTGAATCAATATTTTTGTCAGCACTGAATTGTAACTTGTAGAGAACATCTTGCACCATTCCTTGAAGAAGCACCTCTCTAGTCTGCAGATCACACACCTAACATCTGATAGGTGGGAATTCAAACACCACCTAATTGTTTTTTGTAAATTTTGAGACAGAGAGCAAATTCTTAGTAATGCTAGGTACAAATAAGAGTGATCTCATATATAAAGGATGAGAGTGAGTGAGAAGATAAGTCTGACCAGTGTGTAGAACAGGTAGAGAGGAGCCATTACCCACATAAACTTTACCTAGTCCAGTGTAGGGAGAAATGTGATCCAGTGCTGAAGGAGATTTGGTGAGGAGATGTGTGGCTTTCAAATCTGGGTACCAAGCATTATCTCCAACAGTATCTGGTGTAGAAACACATGCTTGAGGAATAGGGCTTAGCGTAAACATGGCTGATGAAGTATTTGCAGCTTGTGATGCGTCATAAAATAGATTCATCCAAGCATTGGCAGGAAATGATGGAGCTAAAAACATCTAATTGCCATATTGATTCATGACAGGAGAAGGCATAAGTGTGTTGAATGAATGAACCCATGGTGGCATCATTGAACTAGTACCAAACATGCACATGTTTGCTTGTGGAGGTTTATACTGGAGCTCTTGTAATTGGAATCAAATCTATGATAGGATCGATTAATAAGATGCCTCATCTTTCCACAGAGCTAAAATTGGATCCGATAGCCTAAGAATATACTATGCCCTCATCCTCGTGAGATGTTTGATACAGGACGATAGATAGGAGATTGATTACTATCAGGCTGAGCTATGAACTTCAGAAGTAGTTGAGTACATTCTTGATTTAGCATCAATAAGCAAAGTTGTAATAGATTGAACACTAGAAGGCATTTGATTAGCAGTTATAATAATTATGATTGACTCATATTCAGGTGACAAGCCATTAAGGATGGTAGTAACATGCTCATGCTTAGAAATTACCTCACCAAAACTTGCCAAGTTGTCACAAAAGCCTTTTACTTTCATTAGAAAATCCTTCATTGTGAGATCTCCCTTTGGTTGTGAATGGAGAGCATGCCTATTGAACATCAATCTGGATGTGGTCTTGTTGCCATAGGTGGTAGAAAGGGTGTTCCATAAATGTGAGTTGGAATCCATGCCAATGAGGCGAGGAAGCACACTCTAACTCACTGGAGAAAGTAGCCAGGATGCAAGGGCACAATCCTGTTGCTCATACAATACAAAAGCAGGATTCTCTTAGACCTCACCATTGTCAGCAGTAACCATTGCTAGAGGAATACTTGGTTTTGGATCAAGAAAATGTTGCAATTTATATGTTTTGACAACAAGAAGTACCTGTTGTCGCCACAATAGATAATTGGAATCATCAAGAAGGATATTTATCTTCTTTGTTGAGAACAACCTACTATCAAGAGTTGACTCAGTCGCCATCGCTCGAGCTTGAGAGTGAAGAAACACTCCACAGGTCCTCAAAATTTCGTGAGGAAGAATACTTTTGATACCATGTTAAGAGAAAATAAAATGCAGAGATTATACTTCAAATGTTATTTAATCATAACTTCATATGAACACTCGAATAAACTATATATATCTCATAGTCTATTATTAACAGATGCTGAACTATTTGCCACAACTGCATTAATTGCAACTATCTGTATCTAACAACATTATCTGCAACTAACAGTATTAACAAAAAATACCAATTTTCAACTGACACTATTACTTATCACAACATATTTTACCTCACTTTAAACTTTATCTGTAAAAAAAAGAAGAAAGATAGAAACTAGTTATTTAGTTTAATAAGTAGAAATCTTTGATATTTGTACATTCCAATAGTTTCTCTTTAATTTATTGTTCGTTTTGTTTCTAAAACCTCAAAATCACTTAAAGGAATTGATTTTTGTTTCTCTAAAAACTGAGAACTTTTCTTGTCAAAATCGAGATCGATTTTTGAAACCCTTTCGATTTTAGCTATAACATTCTCCTCCCCTTTTTGCTTAAATGTTTCTGACAAATCCAACAACTATTCATGTTTTTGAAACTCAAAACCTTTCTTTTCCTTTTTATAATCTGCTTGTGATGTGTTATTTAGTGTAACAGCGGAAAAAATAATATCATAATTTTGTGGAGAAGATGAAATTTTCAACAATTGAAAATGCATCCCAATCCTGTTAGAGAAGATGAAACTAAAACAAATGAGCTTTAAGGAATGAGTCTATAAACCCTAATCTTTTGGAGAAAAAGAACCTTTTACCGTCAGTTAAGTTGTTTTTCTACAAAATAAATACATAAAATTAAATTATTTCTTTTCTAAATTTGGTTTTTCAAAATAAGTTATTTATCAATAATCAAATAGAACACGTGTCCAGGTTCTATTCACTCTACTTTATATTCGATTATTTCAACTATTATTGTACGATTAATTTAGTTATTAATTTATTCATTGGCATTAAATTACAGATACTTATGTTAGAAAAATGATAACTTAGGTCTTAATGTTGAAATTGAATTGGAAAATGCAAAATATTTTTAAAAGGAGTTTTATTTCGAAACTTAATAGGGTGCAAAAAGTTCTTGATTTCAAGTCATTAGTGCGACTACGTGAGCGTAAACTACAACTAAGATAAGAAATTGAGGAAGTTTTGTGTCATGAAGAATTACTATGGTTCCAAAAGTCTAGATCAACTTGGCTTGCACATGGGGACAAAAATAGAAGCTATTTTCATGGTCTCACTTTAGCTATACGAAGAAGGAATAAGATCTGAAGGCTGAAAATTGAAACAGATGAATGGTTTTTTGATGATAGTTCCTTGAAACATCATGTTGTGGACTACTTTAAAGGTTTGTTCACAACTGAATATTCAGTCAATGAATCTCTTCCTAATCATGTCAAGTTCTTATCGATACCTACTACTGGTATGGAATGTTTAAAGTTGAATTTTTCTAATAAGGAGATTTGTAAAGCGGTTTTTAGCATGACACCTTTGAAGGCTTCAAGAATCAATGGGTTCCATGCTAAATTCTATCAAAATAATTAGAACGTGGTTAGTCATTCATTTTGTTCTTTGGTTAAACAGGTTTTGGGAGTTGAGTTTGTTGATCCTATGCTTAATAGGATGTTTCTTGTTCTATTGCCTAAAGTTCAAGGGCTGAAAAGGATTTCTCAACTTAGGTTGATTAGCTTATGTATGGTGGTTTATAAAATTATAACGAAAATTATCGTTAACAAACTGCGACCTTTGATGATGAAACTCACAAAGTAAAATCAAGCAAGCTTTATTGTAGGAAGGTCTATTATGGATAATATAATAGTCACTTAAGAAGCTATTCATTCTATGTGAAGTGTCAAAGGTCGTAAGTATGGGATGAGCTTTCATTTGATGCGCGGTTTACATCAAGGTGACCCATTATCTCCTTATTTATTTGATCCTTTCATGGAAAGATTGAAGCATTTAGTCGAGGAAGCTGTAGAATATGGGGGTTGATCTCCACTCTTCCTTTTAAGAGGGAAACTTGCGTTTTCACACCTTTTTTTTTGTAGATGATTTCATTCTCTTCTATGATGCTAGTTTGGATCAAGCACATTAGTTGAATATTATACTCCACTTATTTTGCTATTTTTCGGGCCAAAGAGTGAACAGAGGGAAATCACTGGTTTTTTCTCTCTGAATACTTCGAATGAAGTCACAACTGAGATATGTAGAGAAATTGGGTTTGTGCGTATGGATAACCATGGGACTTATCTTGGTATGCCTTTGTTCCATTCTCGTGTTACGTATTTTACTGTTGACTTTGTTCTTAATAAAGTTCGCAATAATTGAATGGTTGAGAAGCTAGTAAGCTATCGATAGCAGGAAGAATCACATTGGTTAAATTGATATTATTTAGTATACCCAACTATTTTATGAGTACCATTCGGATTCCCCTCTCTGTTTGGAATCAAAATTGAAAAGCTAGCCCGAATTTTCATATGGGGTTTGACATCCCAGTCGAAGAAAGTAGCCTTAGTCTCTTGGGAAAACTGTTGTCGATCTCTTAATTCTAGAGGTCTAGGCCTCCAAATTTACTTGATAAGAATAAGAGCTTGCTGAAATTTGGATTTCAACTTCTTGCAAATACGGAGGTGTTATGGGTTCAATTATTGAGAAACAAATACAAAATTCACAGAGTATTACCTTCATCCATAAAAAAGGAGTAATTGCTCGTACATTTGGCAATTGTTGATGCAAGTGAGGCCAGATGTAATTGCTAATGTATTTTGGGCTATAAGAGATGAGAAACTTACTAACTTCTAGAATGATGTGTGGGTTCAAAAGATTGACAAACTCAGAGATATGTATATCGGTAATGGGTCTCCGAATGACACTTTACGAGTCTGTGATCTAGTGATGCATAATGAATGTTGGTATTACCACCGGTTATCTAACTTTCTTCCTGAATACATTGTTAAAACCGTTACCTCTATGATACCTCCATTTGTTTCTGTAGGATCTAATAGATTATCTTGGAAATGGATGTCGAAGGACACTTTCTCTAGTGTTGTTACTTACTATAATCCATATCATCCTGTTTGTAGTGAAGATACTTCGAGTTGGAATTTGATTTGGAAAGCTAAAGCCCCTAAAAAATTACATGTTTTTCTTTGGACTTTTTGGTAGAACAGACTGCTGACAAATGGAGAGAGAACAAGGCGACAGATGTCCAATGAAGGGCATTATCCTCGATGTGGGCTAGTGCTAGAAACAAACCTTCATGCAATTAGAGACTGTCCTCTTTCAAGAATGGCTTGGCTGTCTGTAATACAAGTGAAGGAACAATTATTGTTTTTCTCTTTGCCACTCTCTGATTGGTTGAAATGGAATCTAAAAGAACACAAGCAGATGGAGGTTTGAGATCTTCGAGTGGCACTCTCTGTACTCGATTTCATGTTAGCTTTTTTGGAAAGATCGTAATTCCTTTGTCTTTACTAATCGCCATAATTGTGTTGAAAAAATTATTGATACAGGTGTTGTTTGGGCCCACAGTTATGGGTTTCAAGGGAAAGCTGGAATATGATTGAATCCATCGGCATCGAAGACTTACTAGTCTCCACCTGAGACGGGTTGGGTGAAACTAAACACTGATGGATTTGTTTTAATATTGGTAATTGGGCGTTTGTGGGTGGAGTTATTCATTATGTGGATGCATAGAGTTTATGTGGGTTCTCCATGATGGTGAGCAAGCAATCAATATTTCAAATTGAAACCCGTTCCATTTATGAAGGCCTAAGTATAGCATGGGAAAAAGGATTCCGATAAGTAGAATTAGAATATGATAATGCTCTTCTAGTGGAGACCTTGCTAACAGGTGGGGTTGAATCTAGTAAGTTGGTTGAATTGCGTTTATTTAGTTGCCTTCTCAAATGGAGTTGGAAATTAAGGGTTTGCCATATTTGAATGACATAAAATTCGACTGCTAATCGTATGACTATGCTAGCAGATGATGAAGTTTTAAAGCTCTTGTTATTTATGGAACCACCGATTTTTTTACAAGGAATTTTTCATGTTGATAAATTTCCAAGTATAATAGATTGATTGTTTGTATTCGCTTAAAGCTGATTTTATCTACCAAAAAAAGATTGATTCGTTTAGGTATTAATATTCAAAGATATAAGAATGGATGTTTTAATTTGATTGCGTCTAGGAATTGAAGGAGAAGAATAGTAGTTGTATTAACTCATTGAATTAAGATGATAACATCATTAAATTGTTATTTTGTTAAGTTAATCATGAAAAAAAATTAACCTCTTATGGGCCTAAAATTAGGTCCTACATTTCATAATTTTTCAAGAAGCAAGAGAATATTAGAACTTTTGTTCATGGTCATGAGCAAGTTTGTATTGATGAATTAAGAATGTCTAGAAGTGTCATTTTAAGTTGTGTGAGTAACTAAAAAAATAAAACTTGAAGGACACAGAAACTTCTTTATTGATGACTAGAAGTGACATTTTAAGTTGTGTGAGTTACTAAATAAAATAAAGTTGGACACCAAAAACATATTGATTGATGAGTAAGTAGCAATTTTCCTTTTCACACTTTCTAATCACATTAAAAATAGAACTTGTAGTGATATGTTTCAATGGTAAGGTGAAACGGTGAGTAGGAATTTTAATAAAGTCCTTGTTTGTGTCATTAAACTCCAACACACTATTTATAACATCAGAACTTATTCTCAACAATTCAACTAAAGATAGGTGGAAACGGCTTAAAATAATTAATTAAAAATAATGTTGTTTTGATATACATATTGCTCACATGAGTTAAGTAAGTTTGAAAATTCTTTGTGATTATATGTTATTAGAATTGTCTTGGGGAAGTACATGAAACTCACCTCAAAGTACAAGTTTTACTCGAGGAGAAACCTAAATATTGTGCAAGTAAAAATGGGATAACCATTGATGTTCTAGGGGCGTGTAACCCTAATATGAAATTTACATAAATATTACTTGGTTGGTAAGGGTTAACTATCAACAAAAGAGTTTTTCAAGATGTTTTGAGTAGGAAGAATGGTCTAAAAGTGCCCATCTGTATGTGTTTCTTAGGATGATGACAACGAGACTTCATGAGGCACTTCAAATTATTTAAGTAAATTTTTGTATTTAAACTGTAACATTTAGACTTTTTTTTTTCATAAATTAGGCTAGGTTGTTATTACCTTATTGATGCGGGTTACATACAGTCAATATGGTTCTTAACCCCCTTAAGAGAGCAACGATATCACCTTAATGAATGAATGCGTGGCTATCAACCTACCAATACTAAAGAGTTTTTTTAACATTCTTTCGCATGAAATGTAATTAAAAGATGTTTCGATCTTTTAAAGATGAGATGGAGTATAGTTAGGAGCCCTTCTTTCCATCTTATTAGGACAATCGAATTATCCTTTCATGCTGCTTGTTGCACAATTATATTCACAAAGAAATGTCTTAAGATGTTTTGGAATGTGATGACGAAGCTTTAAGTATTGAGGATGTTAAAGATGATACTAATGACGCATTAGTTTTTGGAATTGAGCCTGCAAATGAGTGGACCATATGTAGACAACAATTTGCTATGGACATGTTTAATGAGTAGGGGACTACTCGATTAAGGAGGTGAGGTAATGGAAAAATGAGTTGAATTTAGTGTTATGAATCTTCATTAAATGTAGAACTAAGGATTTTTTTATACATGAACTAAGTTTAGTTGTTTATGCTCAAAATATATTATTATAAATATTTTATTTGTATTTTCATGTAAAGTGTGCATTTATTTGTATGAGATATCTTTATGTTTTTTATATTTTTCATTTTAGCTAGACTAGTTTTGATAACAATTGTCGAAACCATTTCTTGAAAAAAGTATGGATTTTTTAAAATACGAAAATGGAACTGTCAACGATAAATTTTTTTAAAATAGGTGTAATTGGATCACCTTGTAAGATTTTTAAAATAATTAAACTAATTGTGGTCTTTGAAACCATAAAACGGGTTCGAGAGTCGGTTACGTGTGAGAAAAGATTAGCACCCCCCACAAGCTCAAAATTGATACCTAATCGATTATTAAAAGTCTTAGTGGTTGAAAATTAAAAAACTCGAGAAAAATTTAAATTACAATCCTTAGATGCATCAATGACGTGTTTGTTCATTCTTTTTTAGGAAAAAAAAATTTAGGAAGAAAGCTCGTTATTTCGAGTTAAAGTCACATCTAATAAGTTAGGACACAACAATTCAAGTTTTCAACAACAACAAGTATTTCTAATTATTATCCCAAAATCTTGTATTTTTAATTTTAAAATAGGATATTTAATTATCTCAGTCCAATAATTTTAAAATAGGATATTTAATTATCTCAGTCCAAAGAAAAAATTCACACCCCAGTGAGTTAAGGCATGATCTTTTCAAATTCTCCAAAAAAAGAACATACATTTTTTACAAAAATCGAATGAGTATGAATGAGCATAATATACAATATAATAATAATGAAACAAAATATGGCATGGCATAAAAACAAGACAAGTAAATACACATTAAAATAAAATAATAGAACCTAAAACAGAATAGAATAATACTAAAATAAATGTTTATATATATACATATAAAAAAAATGAAAGGATTAAATTGAAAATAAAATAAAAAATAGTGATCAAATTTAAAAAAATTAAAAGATTTAAAAAACATATTCAAACAAATTTTAAAACTAGCAAGGACTAAAATGGTGATTTTCCCAAACCTACACATTATTTTTCAAAATAGTGGTCAAAGGACTAGATTTAAAAAAAAATTCATTGATAAATTTTAAAATAATAAAAATAAGCTAATAGGGTTAAATTGCGAACTGTTGAAATAAAGGGGGGCTATAGAGGAAGTTAACCTTTTTTTTCTTTAAAATCCATCGTCAAAATGACGACATTTAAAAGCCACTGATCTGGCTCAAAACGGCGTAGGATAAGGGTGGAATTGAAGGAACAAGAACCAAATTGAAAGCTTGCAAAAACTAGAAGGACCACGGGGATAAATCCCCCATTTTTCAAAACACACAGACCCTGTTCAGGTCTAGAATGGGTCAAGTTCTCGACATTAAAAAGACGTTGTTTTAAGATCACTGTATCAAGCCCTAAACGACATCGTTTAGGGAGAGTATATAAGTAAAAAACCCTTGAAAAAAAATCATTTCTTCTTTCATTTTAGCAAAAACTCTCTTTGTTCTTTCATTTTTCTCTTTAGCATCCCCCATAGCATGTCATAGGGTCGGTCAACCCTCTGCGGGGTACCACCGTTGGCCAACGCCGACGACCATCACCTTTAGTGGTCGAAAAAATTTTATAAAGAAAAAAAAACATTTTTTGAAACCCTTTTTTGCAACTAAATCCCAAATCTTGGGTTATTTCACCAAAAAAAACCTCAAAAACCTTTTAAAATGAGAAAACTATTTCATTTTTTTAAAGAAAACACCTCTTCGACAAAGCCTTTCCCCTTCTCTTCAATGCAAGTCACCCATCATCCGAGGTAGCACCCTCGACCACCATCGACAACGACGGAAAACGAATTGCCAAGGTAAAAATCCTAGATCTATTTCGAATAAAAGAAAAAACATATAAAAAAAATGCTACCTTTAAGTTGTTTTGCTTTCGATCGACTTTCTCGTATATTATTTCCAAGTAAATTCTTTTACATTTTATTTTTTTTGTGTTTTTATAACACAATTTTACAATCTTCTTTTTGGATTTCTCGGTGACGTGCGAAGTTGAGTTGTGTGTAAATTGTGGAAACAACGTCCGAGGGTAGCGACGACGGTTGCGTGGATTAGGGTGGGGCGACAGATCCCTAATAAATTAGGGTTTTTGTTTGTGTTTAGAATTTTGGGTTACTTGGGCTTGTTTTAGGTTGGGCTTTTAGGGTTAATTTGGTTTGGGTTTTGGGTAGATGGGTAATTGGGCTAGTTTTGTGAATGAGTTTCTTTTGGGTATTTGTAAAGGGTTTGAATTTTGGTTTTAAATTTATTATAAATATATTTATTTATTTTATAAATATAAATAAATAAAATAAAAAATAAAATAAAATTGGTACAGGCCCAGACGAAATTGGGCTTGTACAACAATTATGATATGTTATGTTAATAAAAGTTGGCATATATAAATATAATGACAAGTCAAGAGGTAAATTTCAAAGGTGAGAGTTCAAGTAGCAAATTCGTTAAGATATACTAGAAGATGAGGATGATAGAATTTGGATATAATGCCTAGTTGAATTATACCATATAGGCATCCACAATGTTGATTGTGACTTTAAACAATGATATCTACTTGTACTTTAGAGAAAGCTACAATCAAAACTCCATATTCTGGTGTGAAGGCTAAGTCTCACATTAACAATAGGTTAAGAACACTTAGGAAAGATTTTTTTTGGGATGAATTCTTTAAGGTGAATTTATGAATTATGATTAAATATGAATTTTTGTATTTATATTTGAACTCGTTTAATAATTTTTATATGAATATGCATGCAGAGTCATAAAAATGCAACCCTATTTAAGAATAAGACACTACCATATTTTGAAGATTTTCTCATAATATATTGTCAAGATCATGCCATTGTAAAGGATGCAATAAACTCTAAATTATGTAGGTTTTTACAAAAGTTTATGACACCTTTTTACTTAAGAATAATGTTAATCTCGAGTATTTGATAGTTAATCGAGTGAATTTTGTTTATATTGAGATAATGAGCATGATTTAATAAAGAATGCAATTTTATGCTATTTTGCACTAAATTTGTGCATAATTTAATTATTTTATGCTACATATTAATTTTGATTTAATTTATGCAGTGGGACCAAAGAATTATTAATAGCTTATTAATCTACATGGACATGAGTCTGTTTCACTCTATATGGATGACAAGGCAAACACAATTGGGTCATATGGAAATTAATTTAATCCAATTAAAGTTTGTTTAATTGATGAACAAGTTTGGTAAGCATTTGGGTCAGCAAACCGTCCAAATAGGGGTGAATGAAGCCCAATTCAGAAAGAGCATTTGAGCAACCCAAAATTGGTTTTTGGGAGATTTATTTGCAGGTCCTTATACTTTCAAAACATTTAGAAATCAGCCTCCAACAAACACCCTTGAAACCGTCCACCACCTTACTTGATTCAAGCATGAGCTCATGCATGAATTAAGCAACCAACAACTACTCCCCTCCATAGTACATGGCTGGCCAAGCAAGGGAGCACATCATGTTACCCTTCACAATAAATACCATCCCTCACATCTCACGTTTCATCCCACACTCAACATTCATTCCTCATTTCTCATTTTCTTTCATCACATTTTCTTCTCCTTTTCACACATAGCCATACCCATTTTCCATCTCCATTAGCTAGTAAATCCTTAAGAAAATGCTCTCTTGATCGGCCACCTTGAGGAGCATTTTACGAAGGAGCAAACACGAGGATTAAAGGAAGTCACTAGAATTAGATTCTGAAGGACTACCGAATAAACTAGAACGTATTCTTCCTTATCTTTATTTTACTTTTGATATTAATCATGTTCGCAATTTATTTTTTGTTTTATTGCTGAATTAAACCCAAAATATACTTAAAATCCAAAATGTTTGAATCACACTCCAGAATCGCCGCCCAATCCTAAGTTTAAGGATCACTTAAAATGAAACAAAACAAAAGAGTGAGCTAGAAGCCTAGTATGTGACTTAGCCTACATCCAATATTTTACTTATAAAGTTTACATATGCAATTATCAAAGCAGAATTTTCATATTTTCGAAACATATTTCATTTTTCATATTTTCAGAACATATCAGAGTAAATCCTACCTCCTTCTATTACACACCATCTCCATACAACCAATCACACCACTTAGGACTACAGGAGTCCATCCATCTAATCACATCGATATGTGGTGGTATGCCACTCATATAAGTGCAACTGAGCTGCCAGATAGAAATTTGCGATTTAATCGCCAAAAATGCAGTAATACTACTAGAAAATACTTCTTCCATCATATCGCTATATGACTTAAAATCCAAAATGTTTGAATCACACTCCAGAATCGCCGCCCAATCCTAAGTTTAAGGATCACTTAAAATGAAACAAAACAAAAGAGTGAGCTAGAAGCCTAGTATGTGACTTAGCCTACATCCAATATTTTACTTATAAAGTTTACATATGCAATTATCAAAGCAGAATTTTCATATTTTCGAAACATATTTCATTTTTCATATTTTCAGAACATATCAGAGTAAATCCTACCTCCTTCTATTACACACCATCTCCATCCAACCAATCACACCACTTAGGACTACAGGAGTCCATCCATCTAATCACATCGATATGTGGTGGTATGCCACTCATATAAGTGCAACTGAGCTGCCAGATAGAAATTTGCGATTTAATCGCCAAAAATGCAGTAATACTACTAGAAAATACTTCTTCCATCATATCGCTATATGATTTCTTTCTTCAAGAATTTGCTGACAGTTGATTTTGTAACATTAGCGTAGGAAGTAGCTTCGACCTACTTAGTGAAGTAATCGATGACCACAAAAATGAATCTATGCCCATTATAAGCTTTTGGCAAGATTGGTCCAATGACATCCATGCCTCACATAAAAAAAGGTCATGAGGAAGTCATAACATGAATAGGTGAAGGAGGTACATGAATAGGTGAAGGAGGTACATGAATTTTGTCTCCGTAAACTCGGCACTTGTGACATTTCTTAGCGTATCTAATGCAATCTCCTTCCATGGTTGACCAGTAATACCGAAATCTTATAATCTGTCTGGCCATCGTGAAACCATTGACATGTGTTCCATAAACACCCTCAAGAACTTCTTGTTGGATTTTCTTAGCTTTAACAGCATCAACACACCTCACAAAAACTAATTTTTTCTCTTTTTATACATAATATCCCTATCAAGGACATAATCAATTACGAGCTTTCTCAATGTCCTTTTATCGTTCTCAGTATCTTGCTCAGGGTACTTGCGGTCTCTTATGTATTGCAAAATTTCTTGGTACCAAGGATTATTATGCTTTTCTTCCCCTTTAATGTTGTAGCAATGAGCCGGAACCTCGTAGATACTCATCTAAATAGACTTCATATCTTCTTGCTTATTGACCATAATCATGGAGGCCAGGGTAACCAAAGCATCAGCCATCTGATTTTTCACTCGCGTGAGGTAATAGAAAGTGATGTCCTCAAATTCTTTAATTAACTCAAGAACAAACTATCGATAATAAATCAACTTGGAATCTCTCGTTTCCCATTCACCCTTGAGTTGATAAATTACCAAGGCAGAATATCCATACACCTCCAGAACCTTGATCTTTCGTTCTATAGCCACACGAATACCCATGATACATGCTTCATATTTCGCCATATTATTTGTGCAATCGAAGTCAAACTTGCTTGTGAGAGGGTAATGATCTCCTTTTGGGGATACTAGAACTACTCTAATTCCTTTACCAATGGCATTTGAAGCACTATCAAAATTCATTTTCCATGGTTGCCCTTCTAAAATTCCTTCTTCCGTGGTTGTAACATACATTAAATCTTCAATTGGGAAATCGAAATCTAATGGCTTATAATCCTCAAGAGCTCTGCTAGCTAGAAAATCTGCTATTGCACTCCCTTTTATCGCCTTTTGATTCACATACACTTTGTCGAATTCAGGGAGCAACATTTGCCATCTAACCATTCTTCCATTCAATGCAGTTGATTGAGCTATGAACGTTACAACAAATATGTGCAAGTGTACACTGTTAATGCAAGTATAGTAGATAGGTTTAAAACTATAAGATATCTATCACACAAAGATGACTACTTATGTTTATAATTATTGATGCAAAGGAAGTTAAAACAAAAGAGATTGTGATGAATAATGTCGAAACAAATTAATAAGAAAATGCAGTAAAGGTTAGAGAATAATCTGTCGAAGCAATTTTAAGAAAAATTAAGAAGTAAAAACAGTGATAATGAATTGGGGTTCCCTGACTTGAAAAGATGACAACAACTAAATGTGATCACAAGGTAAATGATAGATAAATTATCGCCACAATTAAGCTCAATGAAATATTACCAACCTCAACTTCCCTAATTATCAATGACTCAAACACTCACACTAACCACACCTTTCAGTGCTGGTAATGCAAAATATTCAAGAACAAGTGGACAGAATTTCTTCGATCCTCAAGCAACTTCCGTTGTCTTGCTTGTTGACTTAATTTGGCGCTGCACTTTCCAGTGATAGTGACTGCAATTACACTTAAATGGTCAAGCAATTAAATCCAAAGATAATAATAAAGGACAGATAGAGTATATATCATATTTGATTTGGAATTAAATTGTACTTCCATACAAGTTCAAATAATAAAAAAAATCGTCAGCATTAAAGAGAAAATTACAGAAATAATTGAATCATCTTATTTCTAGTTTACTAGAACTATTCCATTATACTCCTCTTGCATTGCATTTAGGAATGCTCTTCGTCAAGAACAAATTTTCCTTCTCATCACAATCAGGTTGCCCTCAAGGAAGTTAAGCTGCCATGGAACCAAGCTTAAGAAAAAATGTTGAAGGAACAGTTTTTAAAACGTCAAAGAAATTTGGAAGATGAAGCCCACCTTTAGAAGATCCTCTCTCATTAGTATTTATCAACCAGTGCCCAGTACTGACGTGCTTCATTTCAAATCCAACTTCCTCTAGCTGTACAAGTTGGTTATACCAATTGTACATTCACACAGATCTGGTGTGTTTATCAAACATTTATAAGTTGTGGCGACATTTTCGGGTGTAAATTTTGATTTTATTTTACGATGATAACCCTAAATATCTTCATGTGTTGATCTTTTAGGACAGATTCCTGCGCTGACATCTTTGGACGCAATACAAAACAATTAATTGTGGTGACATTAGTAGTAAAAACAAGATAAAATTAAAAAAAAATAAACCGAGAATCACTGAATTAGAAAATGCAATAACTGAATGTTCTAAACATTACTTTGGAAAAGTCCTAAAAACTACAATTAGCTCTTTCGCTTGTCCAAAACGCTTTCGAGGGCGTAGGGACGAAGTCTTGACAGGTTCCTTTGTTGGCATTTCTCCTTGAAAATAGCACCAATGCTCAGGGGGTTTTCCATTACTTTCACTGTATTATTTTCTGTAAACTTTTGCTCAGGGTTAATAATGCCCCCGAACACGAATGTCTTTGATATATGGGGAAAGACAATTGGTTCATTTGATCTCCACCCTGCTTATTCGTGCTCTTCTCTTTTCCTGCCTATTCTGTAATTCTTCTCTTCTTTGTTTCACATTTGGCTTGAATCCTAGCCAAAGTGATCGTGTTTATCTGCCAATACTAGCGCAGTAATCCTTCCTTGGAGATATCTTCCAAGTCCTCTTTCAGGTAAAGCTCCTCTTCCAACTGTCATTTTTAGACCCATTCGGGTATTTGTAGGCATCATCGGTGAGAGGATCCTATTCCCTTCAGTTACGAAAGTAGTGTTTACAAACTCCAAAGATCTAAAGGAGCATTCCATGACCTCCTCATCTGTACCAATGTAGGGCGCATCACTAGTCATTGATGCAATGATGTCCTCCTCGATCTTAATGGTGATTAATCGACCTTCTATCACCAATTTTAACTTTTAATGCAGGGATGATGGTACTGCCCCTATCGAATGGATCCAAGGTCTTCCCAACAAGCAATTATAAGTATGCTTAATGTCCATCACCAAAAAGTTCATCTCATAAGTGTTTTTACCAATTAGGAGCGGTATCTCAATTTTGCCCATCACTCTTCTTTCGGTTCCGTCGAATGCCTTCACTATGTTGTGGCATGCCTTCATGTGGGAGCTGTCGATTGACAACCTGTTAAGTGTCGTGATGTGTAGAGCTTTCGTTTAGCCCATGCCCCTAGAGGTATTTCATCATCATTGAAGAAGATGAAATTATCCGCACTCAAGTTATTAACCAATCGGTCCAACTTTTTTACCGAGATATCATCAGCGACATATGTCTCATTCAACACTTTCATTATCGCACCACGATGGGTTTTTGAATTTAACAGTAGGGCTAAAACTGATATGGGAGCTAGTTGCTTATGTAACTGTTCCGTCACACTATACTCACTATGTTTTAGGAATTTTAAGAATTCCTTGGCCTCTTTCTCTGTTATCGGCTCACTCACTAGCATATTGGCCCTTCTCTTCTCAGGTTCAACCACTAGAGCTTTTTCTTTGCTGGGTTCACTTTCTACATCTCTCACTGCTTGTGACGAGACTTACATCTTTCTTCGATCCTTTCCCTTTTGACACAATCACGTTGCAATCATAACTCCACGAGACCCTTTTATTGTCCTTACAAGGAAATACCGCAGGTTTCTGAATGATAACCCGTGGTGTCATTCGTTCTCCAATATAAGCTTTTTTTGTCCCTTCCTCAGAAGCACTAACATCTTGTCCTTTTATACCCTCCATCTCCTTAAAGAACTCAAGCTCCTTATTATTCATAAATTTTTGCACCAAGGCTCGAAACTCGACACACCCTTGGATTCTATGCCCTTCAATGCATGAAACTCATAGTAATTTTCAATTTTTGTTACCGCGCCTTCCATATCTTCTATGATCAAGCCCATGTTGACCATCTGTTGCTAAAACCATTTCAATGGAGATTTGACCTCTCCAATATCATTTTTAATCCTCTTACTCTTTTCATTTGTTATTGCATTCATCCCCTGATTAGGATGATTGGAAAAAGGAATTTTTAACCATGTTGGGTCTTGCTGGTTCATCGAACCTCACGATTCCCATATGAATGAACCTCTCAATTAGCTTCTTAAAGGCGGTGCAATTCTCAATTGAGTGTCTAGTTATTCCTGCATGGTACTCGTATTGAGCATTTACGTCGTACCATTTTGGAAACGGAGGTTGCATGGTTTTCAAATAATATGGGGACACTACGCGGGCATCATATAGATTTTTGTAGAGCTCTTTGTATGATATCGGGATATGGGTAAATTGGGTTCTTTCAATGTTCGACCTCGAGCTTGATTCTTATCTTGGAATGTTTTGATAATTAGTTTTCGAGGCTTTAGACTTTGTCACCATGACCGGATTTTTAAAATTTGGCCTACATAAGCCTGCATTATTCACTTCATTATCCTTCCTTCAAGGAGTAGACCTCTTGGCACTTTCTCCAGCATCAATTTTCCCACTTTTGATTGTGTTTTCAGTCATTTCTCCAAACATGACCATATCGGAGAAACTCTTGGTAGCGTTTCCTAATAAATGATTAATGTATGATGCCTTCAATGTACTAACAAAAAGCATGGTTGTCTCTATTTCAGATAGTGGTGGTTGTACCTGAGTGGCCATATCTCTCCACCTTTGGGCGTACTACTTGAAGCTTTCATCCGGGTTATTCTCTGTATTTTGCAATGTGATCTTATCAGGAGCCATATTGGTGACGTTACCATATTGCTTCATGGAAGCCTATGCCAAATCCTTCCAAGAACTAATCTTGGCATGGCTCAATTGATTGTACCACTTTGTAGCTGATCCTGTCAGACTGTCTTGGAAACAATGTATTGACAGTTAATCATCATAGACGTACCCCGTCATCTTTCTATAAAACATGGTGATATGCATTTCTAAGCAACTTGTCCCGTTATTTTTCAAACTCCAAAGCCTTAAACTTAGGGGGAAGTACTTAGTTTGGGACCAAACTCAGTTCCTTAGCGTCCATCCCATAACAAACTTCAGCTCCTTCCATCGCTCTGAATCTTTCCCCTAACCATTTACAGCGTTCCTCCAGTTGATTTGAAAGTTCGACTCTTGCCTTCTCTACCTCTATTACCTCGTTAAAATCTGGTACGAAGAGGTTGACTGAGTTATCTCTTAGGATAGAACTGGAACTCATTTGGTAATTTATTGGCTTTGATGTGTCAATTAGGTATGGCTGTGGTTTGATGGTGATAGATGCTCATCGTACACATGTCTCCTACTGAGCCTGAACATGCATAGGGGTAGCACTCGGAGGATATGTAAGATCCTCACTCTCTTTTTTAGGGTTTACTGCAAGACCCTTTTCATTATCATCTCTCTTAACCAGTAATTAGGTCAACTAATTGATGTTATCTTTTTGGGATTCGATGATCTAATCCTTCATGTTCTGCTGCACTTTGGTTTGTTGTTCATGTAGCTGTGTCTACAACTGATCTTGTATTTCCTTTTGAGTTTACTCCAAATTTTCCAATCTATGATCTAGTACGAGTACCGTAAGGGTGTTGGATTTATTGTTTTTCTAGAGTAACTATTATAATTTTAATTAATTAGGGACGTCTTCTTAAAATTTTAATGCACGAAAGGTGATGCAAAACTTTATGGATGCTTTATGAATGTATGAACGCATATGCAAGAAAGGTATTGACTCTTAATCAAAATTGATGGAATAACTTTACTAGAAAATGAATGTCTTTACACAAGGTAATTACACATAAGGCCTTGCCCTAATGCTCAAAGTCTTAATATTTTGAAGGAAACATGCTAACTTTTGGACCTTATCAAATATTGACTCGTATTTTAAGCTCAAAACATCAGCTTAAACAATTAACTTCTACAAGTATTCTGCCACTTCTCTCACTTGTGCTAATGCTTTGCTAATGACATAGCCTCGATCTCTGACTTACCCTTGAGAGCGTTGGAGTTGCCTATTCCTTGTCTTCAAGGTTCTTTCGAGGAACTCGATCCGAATCTCACAATTTTGCAATGAAGCTTCAAGTTCTCATACCCTTCGTTTTAATCCTTCATTCTTATCCTGGTTTACCCTCAATTCTGTCGCAGAATAACGATTGTGATTCCTATGAAAAAATGCCTCTAACTCTACTACTCGGGCTTTCAAATCAACTTTCTCGACCTGGCTCTCTAACAACTCACTCTTTATAGCATCTCCTTGGACTTGAGCATCTTAAAACTTTCTCTTCTACTAATCCACTCGAACCCTTTCCTCTTGGATTTCTTATTGCCACTATTATGATGTCTTACTTAACCCAGCGATTCTCATTGACTTACGGAGCTTCTTGTAATCCTTCTTCAAATCATCCTACTCTTCCTCAGCCTTTCTTTAGTTTCTCGGCTTCTAACCTTTGGATTTCAACATCTAATCCTAACTGCATCTTTTCTTCTTCTTCTTCTTCTTCTAATGTCTCTATCTTTTCCCCCCATTCAAAACTTTTCTTTTCAAAGTCTTGTTTTATGAGCTCTAATTTTGACAAGACTACTTGTAAATGCTCCTCAACTAGGTGGACATTTTCGAGATTTGGCATGGGGATATTGTCATTGATTCTCCTACCCTTCCACTCATCATACTCTTGGGTTACCATGGGATTTGCAGTAAATGTCTTCATTTTGCGAACTTGATTCCAGGCATTTGATACCTCTCAGACCCTTTTCTTATTGTTCTCATCCTTGTATGCAAACTCACACTGAGCTAGACCTTAAATCGCTGGGATGAACTACCTTGATCGATACTATCTCATCACTAACAAAGGGGCATATCCTACGGCTCCCCATATCCTAAGTAATGGAACCCAATTAAAATCTCTACATCGATAAAGAACTTCATCAAGAATGAACTACGGTGCTCGCTATTCGATGTCATCGTCTCGGAGACTATAGAATATTGTTATCTACTTCTCCTCAAAGATGTCCTCGCGCCTTTGTGTAGTCACAAATCCTCTCAAAGGAGAATAACTCTTAGAAAATACCCGATAAGAAACCTTCTCCAGTTTCCATAAGTGGCTATGGAACCAAACCATCAATAGAGGTGCGCAACCGATAAATCTCCCTTCTCTTTCTCTTCGACATTTGTTTAATGATCTAAAGGTCTCGGTTAGAATCGTTGGAAAAGGTGTAACCCTCTTATCAAGCCAATCAAATAGATTAGTGATCGCCTTCTTTATGTGCCCTAATGCCCTCTGAAAGATACATGTAAACTGAGAGCAAATATATCAACTTTTTTCCTTGCATCTGGGTGCGCTAAGGTCAAATCTCACATGCTCTTCCAAGTTATGCATTTATTGTTGCCCTTCACCTTAATTCGAGTTGTAACCCATTGCTTGCTCATTCTCGTAATGTTCATCAATTTCTTAAGAAATTTTGAGACACTAGCAGCTGTTAAGTAGGCTTTGTTTACTTGAATCTTAGGGAAATGAAGTAAAGCAGTATACTCTTAATTCGAGTTGTAACCCATTGCTTGCTCATTCTCGTAATGTTCATCAATTTCTTAAGAAATTTTGAGACACTAGCAGCTCTTAAGTAGGCTTTTTTTACCTGAATCTTAGGGCAATGAAGTAAAGCAGTATACTCTTCAATCGTGGGCACCATGTCCATGTTCCCAAAGGTGAAACAACTATAAGCCGGGTTTCAGTGCTATGCAATGGCTCGAAAGAGATGCTTGTCCACCTTAACTTCTAGCAAATACTGTAGATCCTTATACTCGCGGTAGAAAGTTTGTTTCATTCCATCATCCCATTGATCACAAATCTCCTTCAGCTCTAGTAGACTATTCTTAGTTACACTAGTCCGAGTAAAATCCTAATAATCTGATACATGACCTTCAGCTAGGTTATCACCCTTCTCACGTTGTTTATCCTCTGACCACATACGCATGATCATATTGTCCTCTACCTTATCAAGACACTCTTTTTCTATGACTAGTTCTCTACTAATAATCGAGCTTAAATCAATACATTTCCTAATGTGAGGATGCAATGCAAAATAAGACAAAAATAAAAACCTACACATGTATTTTAGGTAGTTGCTTGAAGTTCGACATAGTTTTTACCTAGGGTGTGCACTTAGGGCTCATAATATGTGGTTTTGAGTTCTAAAGTAAGGGTACTCAAACAAGCAGATTCCTCAGTCTTCACTCATTCTAGGCTTATATGGACGAGCTTGGTTTAGGGGGACACATATTCCGTATGTTTACACGAAAGTGAAAACCTCACGAAAATATAGGTACAAATGTATCCCGAAAGCGATCCATTGTACTGCATGGTGGCGAAAACCTTACGAAGGAGTAGCTTCATACTTCCACTTAAAAAGTGCTGTGACAAATGCAATGTATGCAAAATTGTAAACATGTATAGCAATATCAACATAAATTTATCAAAGCAACATATAAATCACAAAAATGAAATGCAAAGGATCGCAAAATAAGTTATATCGAATTTTAAATTTTCATCTAAAAAGACCAAAAACAATCGACTTGTGGCTTGGCTCTCTTATTGGTCCCCAGTGGAATCGTCAAGTTGTCGAAATCAGTTTTTGAAAAAAATCTCAATTTATATTTTGAAATACGAAAATGGAGTCACCACAAATAATTTTTTTAAAATAGGTGTAATTAGATCACCTTGTAAGATTTCAAAATCATTAAAATAATTTTGGTCTTTGAAACCATAAAATGGGTTCGAAAGTCAGTTACGTGTGAGTAAGGATTAGCATTCCACACGCCCAAAATTGGTACCTAATCGATTATTTAAAGTCCAAGTGATTGAAAATTAAAAAACTCGAGAAAAATTTAAATTACAATCCTTAGATGCATGAATGATGTGTTTGTTCATTATTTTTTAGGAAAAAAAATCACGAAGAAAGCTCGTTATTTCGAATTAAAAAGTAACATCCAGTAAGTTAGGACATAACAATTCGAATTTTTGAAAATAACAAGTATTTCTAATTATTTTCCTCAAATGTCGTATTTTTTATTTTAAAATAGGAAATTCAATTATCTTGATCCAAAGAAAAAATTCACACCCAGTGAGTTAAGGCATGATCCTTTCAAATTCCCCAAAAAAAGAACATTGCCTCAATTTTGAAATAATTTGTTTTTATCAAAACACATACATTTTTTTACAAAAATCGAATGAGTACGAATGATCATAATTTACAATATAATAATAATGAAATAAAATATGGCATGACATAAAAATTAGACAAATAAATACACTTTAAAATAAAATAGTAGAACCTAAAACAAAATAGAATAATACTAATATATATATATATATATATATATATATATATATATATATATAATGAAAGGATTAAATTGAAAATAAAATAAAAAACAATGATCAAATTTAAAAAATTAAAAGATTTAAAAAAAACAAATTAAAACAAATTTTAAAACAAGTAGGGACTAAAATGGTGATTTTCCCAAACCAACACACTATTTTTCAAAATAATAGTCAAAGGACCGGATTTAAAACAAAATAAAATTTGGTTGCTAAATTTTAAAATAATAAAAACAAGCTAATAGGGTTAAATTGCGAACTGTTGAAATAAAGGAGGGCTACAGAGGAAGTTAACCCCTTTTTTTTCTTTAAAATCAATCGTCAAAATGATGATGTTTCAAAGCCACTGATCTAGCTCAAAATGGCATCGGATAGGGGTGGAATTAAAGGAACAGGGACCAAATTAAAAGCTTGCAAAAACCGAAAGGACCACGGGAATAAATCCCCCATTTTTTACAAACACACGGACCTTATTCGGGTCTAGAATGGGTTGGGCTTTCGGTGTTAAAACAACATCGTTTTAAGGTCACTGTATCAAGCCCTAAACGATATCATATAGGGAGAGTATATAAGTAAAAAACCCTTCAAGAAAATCATTTCTTCTTTCATTTTTCTCTCTAGCATCCCCAATAGTTGGTCATAAACGACCGCCAACCAAGGTGGTCAGAAATATTTTTTAGAGAAATAAAAACCTTTTTTGAAACTAAATTCCAAATCTTGGGTTATTTCACCAAAAAAACCTCAAAACTCTTTAAAATTAGAAAATAGTTTCGTTTTTTTAAAAGAAAACATACCTTTGATGAAGCCTTTCCCCTTCTCTTCGATGCAAGCCACTTATCATCAGGGGTAGCACCCTCAGCCACCATCGACGGTGACGAAAAACGAATCGCTGAGGTAAAAATCCTAGATCTATTTCGAATAAAAGAAAAATATATAAAAAATGCTGCCTTTTAATTGTTTTTGCTTTCGATTGACTTTCTTGTGTATTTTCGGTTGCCTAAAAAAATTCTCGTATATTATTTCCAAGTAATTTTTTTTACATTTCATTTTTTTTGTGTTTGTATAACATAGTTTTACAATCTTCTTTTCGAATTTTTCA
The DNA here is from genome assembly GCA_039519145.1 of Kokia cookei. Lineage (NCBI taxonomy): Eukaryota > Viridiplantae > Streptophyta > Magnoliopsida > Malvales > Malvaceae > Kokia > Kokia cookei. Next base: position 13,654,597 of record CM076908.1, read on the forward strand.
GTGACGTGTGAAGTTGAGTTTTGTGCAGATCGTGGAAACAACATCCGAGGATAGTAGCGACGAGGGTGGCAATGGCTGCGTTGATGAGGGTGCGACGACAGATCCCTAAAAAATTAGGTTTTTATTTGTGTTTATAGTTTTGGGTTACTTAGGCTTGGTTTAGGTTGGACTTTTAAGGTTAGTTTGGTTTGGGTTTTAAGTAGATGAGTAATTGAGCTAGTTTTGTGATAGGTTTTTTGGGTATTTGCAAAGGGACTTGCACTTTGGTTTTAAATTTATTTATTTATTTATTATTTTATAAAAAATAATAATAAAATAAAAAATAAAATTAGGTTTTGTATAGGCCCGGACGAAATTAGGCTTGTACAACAATTATGATATGTTATGTTTATAAAAGTACATATATAAAAATAATGACAAGTCAAGAGGTAAATTTCGAAGGTGAGAGTTCAAGTAGCAAATCCGTTAAGATACACTAGAAGATGAGGATGATAGAATTTTGATATAATACCTTGTTGAATTGTACCATATAGGCATCCGCAGTGTTGATTGTGACTTTAAACAAGGGTATCTACTTGTACTTTAGAGAAAGCTACAATCAAAACTCCATATTCTGGTGTCAAGGCTAAGCCTCACATTGATAATAGGTTAAGAACATTTAGGAAAGATTTTTTTGGGATGAATTCTTTAAGGTGAATTTATGAATTATGATTAAATATGAATTTTTGCATTTATATTTGAACTCGTTTAATAATTTTTATATGAATAAGTATGTAGAGTCATAAAAATGCAACCTTATTTAAAAATAAGACACTACCATATTTTAAAGATTTTATTATAATATATGGTCAAGATCATGCCATTGGAAAGGATGCTATAAACTCTAAATTATATAGGTTTTTACAGTAGTTTATGACTCCTTTTTACTTAATAATAATGTTAATATTGAGTATTTGATAGTTAATTTGGTGAATTTTGTTTATATTGAGATAATGAGCATGATTTAATAAAGAATGTAATTTTATACTATTTTCCATTAAATTTGTGCATAATTTAATTATTTTTATGCTACATATTAATTTTGATTTAATTTATGCAGTAGGACCAAGGAATTATTAATAGCTTATTAATCTACATGGACATGAGCCTCTTTCACTATATATGGATGACAAAGGCAATCATAATTGGGTCATAGGCAAATTAATTTGATCCAATTAAAGTTTGTTTAATTGATGAACAAGTTTGGTAAGCATTTGGGTCATCAAACCGTCCAAATAGGAGGGAATGAAGCCCAAATCGAAAAGAGCATTTGAGCAGCCCAAAATTGGTTTTTGGGAGATTTATTCAGAGGTCCTTATACTTGCAAAACATTTAGAAATCAACCTCCAACAAACACCCTTGAAACCGTCCACCACCTTATTTGATTCAAGCATGACCTCATGCATGAATTAGGCAACCAACAACTACTCCCCTCCACAATACATGGCTAACCAAGCAAGGGAGCACATCATGGGATTCATCATGTTACTTTTTGCAAACATTCATGTCACCCTTCACAATAAATACCAACCCTCACATCTCACATTTCATCCTACACTCAACATTCATTCTTCATTTCTCATTCTTTTCTTTCATCACCTTTTCTTCTCCTTTTCACACATAGCCTTGAGAAAATACTCACTTGGCTGACCACCTTGAGGAGCACTTTGCGAAGGAGCAAACACAAGGATTGGAAGAAGTCACTACAATCAGATTCTGGAGGACTACCGAATAAACTAGAGTTTATTCTTCCTTATCTTTGTTTTACTTTTGATATTAATCATGTTCGTAATTTATTTTGTTTTACTGTCGAATTAAACCCAAATTATACTTAAAATCCAAAATGTTTGAATCACACTCCGGAATCGCCACCCAATCCTAAGTTTGAGGATCACCTAAAATGAAACGAAACAAACGAGTGAGCTAGAAGCCCAGTGTGTGACTTAGCCCACATCCAGAATTTTACTTATAAATTTCACACATGCAATTATCAAATCAGAATTTTCATATTTTCGGAACATAGTTCATATTTCATATTTTTAGAACATATAGAATATCAAAGTAAATCCTACCTCCATCTGTTACACACCATCTCCATCCAATCAATCACACCAGTTAGGACTACAGGAGTCCATCCATCTAATCACACCGATATGTGGTAGTATGCCACTCATATAAGTGCAGCTGAGCTGCTAGACAGAAATTTGAGATTTAATCGCCAAAATTGCAATAATACTACTAGAAAACACTTCTTCCATCATATGAAAACCCACCCAATGCATATGCATAATCATATTAACATACATCTAAATCACATGAATTGTATGACATGCATACCTAAACATACTTTTACAGATCATATCATATCACATAACTTATACAAAATTAAGTCTACTCAACATGCTTTCTAAGCATATTTATGTGTATCATATCGAATTTAAACTTTTATAAGTCGACAAAATGCTCACGAATCCAATTTTAGACTCCCTTAATCGGTTCATACCTGAACCTTCAAATTGACCAAAAAGGACCCATACGACCTAAAGCCAACTCGTGTGGTCTACACGGCCTATTTGTTCAGGCTGTGTAATCACACACGACCGTTGCTCCACACAGCATGTCACACATCCTTGTAACGCTAGGCAGTTTTGAAAACATCCCCTTGTTTTCGGGTTTTTTCGAGCTTCAGTCGAGATTTTAGGTCAGTTTCACACATCTGATGAGAGTTCTGGCAAACCACACAATAGTGCACTTCGAATCTTACATACGACACCAAATCAAATCAATTACAAACACTATATAACCCAAAATTTACCCCTTTTCTAAAGGAAAACAGTCCCTAAATAAGCATACGAACACTTACCACAAAACTAATAGCAACCAAAGTTGTTCAAAGTACTTAATTTGCTGGAGGTTCGTCTAATACCACATTTTTTTCTCCTAATAACATAAGAATATATAATACTGACATTAATTTAAAAGAATTTTCAGCAAGAATTATGCTTGACTTAACCTAACTTCAAATAAATTACACACTTATCGAACCCGTTAAGAATTCACAACGAAGTACGAAGGAAAAAAATAGAACTAATGGTAGAATCGCAATGGTAATAAAGCTTTAGGTGCAATAGAATAGGAATTTGGAAAATACAAGAAGAGGAGAAGAGAATTAGCAAAAGAAAAACTTGAAAAGAAAATCAAGGAAAGAGAAAAAAAAACGTGAAAAGAAGTGGGGAGATGGACACTTTAATGGGTGAGGAAATTTAGGGATTTTTATAAGTTTTAAAAATAAAAGTAACTTATTTTAATCCAAATCCTAACCCACTAGATTTTATAGAATTTAAGTCCCAAATAATAGTTAGGGGCAAAAAAAATTTCATCTTGCACATCACAAGATTCAAACACAAAACTTAAGGGTAAACTAAAGCCCTACCACCAAACAGTAAGCTCATCCTTGTTAACAATCTCGAAAAGTCAAAAGATAAGCCTTTAGGCTCAAGTTAAGCATAATTCAAAAATAAATAATGAAAGTCCAAAGCAAGAAAATCAATCTCAAGACCTAGAGCAAACATTCAAGACACTCAATCATCATACCAAATCAAATTATTTGATATATTTTAACAATCCAAATTTAAAAAAATTAGGGTGTTACAGTTAATACAAAGGCTTATAGATATAAAAAGCCCTTAAGAAAAAAAAAGGCAAACAAAAAAAATCAAGTAAACCTCTCAACTTAATTTGTACTCAATTGCATCATTGCTATTAACAAAAAAAATCAATTAAGCTCCTCCATTACTGAATTTTGTCTTTGACCACTTTGATAATTTAGGGTATCTTACTCAAATGAGCCAAAAATTTTCATTATTTATGAAAATGACCCAAGTTAAAAAATATACACCAAAATTACCTGAAATGAACAGTAAAAATTGATATTGGTCATCTAATGGCCGACACCAAGACACCTATGTATTTTTTTAATACGATATTTTATTGATATATAAAAATACGAGAATTTGAAAAAAAAAAATTGGTGTTGGTCATTGCATGGCCGACACCCCTTTTTAATCTGATAAAAAAAAATCAAATTTTTGGGTGTTGGCCGTGTAATAGCCGACACTACCTTTTTGTCAGATAAAAAATTCAATTTTTTGGTGTTAGTCATGCAATGACCGACAACCCCTTTTTCAGATAAAAAAATTTCAAATTTTTTTTGTGTTGGCCATTGCATGGTTGACAACCCTTTTTATCTGAATAAAAAATCAAAATTTTGAGTGTTGGTCATGCCATGGCCGACACCCCCTTTTTTTGTCAGGTAAAAAAATTGAATTTTTTTGTGTTGGTCATGTCATGGCCGACACCTCCTCTTTTATTTGGTAAAAAAATCAATTTTTTTGTGTTGGTCATGTAATGGCCGACACCCCCTTTTTGTCAAATAAAAAATTCAAATTTTTTTTGGTGTTAGTCATGCCATGACCGACACCCTTTTTTATTTGGTAAATAATTAATTTTTTTTAGTGTTGGTCATGCAATTGCCGACACCAACTTCCCCTCATTTTCTATTAATAGGGTTTAGTTTTTTTATTTTGAAATTGTAAGTAAGAAATATTTCTCTTAAAATAACAAGAAAATGAGAGTGTTTTATTATTTATCATTAGATGAGTGTTTTTTTTGGAGGATAGTTGTGAAGTGTACAATCGAATTTCGAGGTTGAACTATATACTGTCATGTATTGTCGGAGTTTAATTATATACTGTCATGTGAAGCGGCAAAGATATGTCTTCAGTGGTAAGACGATTTTCTACGCCATTGAAGACTATCCGAGATGCCCAACGCAGATGAACATTATCTACGTTGGAATAATTAGGTATCACAGAAAACACTATTGAATAGCTAATCCAACGTAGATATATTATTGCTTTATGTAGGCGTTGTGGTAAGATCGTAAAGGTTATGCTGTCAAAGGTCGGATGACTTTATCCGTCATTTAACAGGTAACCGAGACCGACTACAATGTGTCTTACGAACTGAAAAAACGGCAAGTCGAGCAAGTTTTTCGGTACTAGCATTTGTAGGTTTGTATTCAAGCATATAGACATTATCTATGTTTGTATTTTGTTATATTTGTAAAAAAAAAAAAAATTTCGTGTATTAATATTAACAAATAATTGTAATTTATTGTATTTATAAATTTAATTTATTGCTTAGTAATATTCAACAATGTTTGTATTTCCTTGTATTAAAAAAATTACGAATTATATAAAAAACTATTAAACATGTTGTGTTGTGAAAATGTGGGGAAATAAATATTATTAAAAAAGATTATATAAATTTTCAAAAAATAATAATTAGAAATGAAATTTAAAAGATAAACGAAATTAGAAATTAAAATGAAAATATACAGAAAATTATAAATTAAATTTAAAATAAAATTGAAATTACAAATTGAATTTAAAAAGTAAACGAAAAAAAAATCAAAATTAAGTAGATCCAGACGACGTCCCCGATGCTGGTGTGTAACAGTTCGACTTCCTCCGGGCTCGGTGAGACCGTAGTACAGTTTGTTCAAGAGGCGTTACATTGGTGTTCGTCGGCTCATCCTTGGTGGTGTCAATGTTAGGTGTCCCGATCGGCGTATGTAGAAAGGTGGTAAAATCGTACGTATCATCAACGTAATCGGGAGTAGGTTGAGTGACCTGAGGTGCCGAGCCAAAAATATCCTCCATTGTCGGTGTACGTTCTTCCGAATGGATCTCCGGTTGATATGAGGAAGAACCGGAGTAACATGAACGTTGAAGGTCGGGGTCGACGCCAAAAATCTCCTCCATGGAACAATGATAATAATCGTGCAGCAAAAATCTCCGGATGTTTGAACGTAATCGGGCTCGTTCACGGGCTCGTCATTGGGCTCATCCTCGGGCTCGGAATATGAATCGAGGATCCTACCATGATGTCCATATGCATTATTCGTCGGACCCCATCGGTTACCTTCTGGAATAAGTCTCTTTGGCGTATACTTCCCGGGATCAACCACTGGCATTTCGTATGCTATATACTTTTGCTTGTAATATACGGTACCAGAATAATCCCTATTACACAAATACAAGGTTGAACACCTATTTGCCCAGTCATTCCAAAGCATGATATATGCTTGAAGATCATGAGTCCAATTTATTCTGTTTTTACCATGTCCCTTTTTGTCGAGTTGGAAGGGAGGGTTCGAGATATGTTGTATAGCACCAAGCTTTCGTAAAACTCGATCCCTAGCGTGTCATTCCACCATATGAAAATTGAATACCGGCACATTACACAAGAACAGTTGGTACTTGTGCTGGTAAACAAATGGTGGAATGAAAGGTGTAATTTCATCTAAAATATAAGGCTGCCACACGAACTGCACAGTATAAAAACATGAATTTAGTTTAAAAAATTTTGAAAATCTAAAAAATATCATATTTTTTTTTTGTAAAAACAAATATTTCAAAAATTTATTTTTTATATTTCGAAAATATAAAAAAATATTTGTAAAAAATCAAATTTTTATTTTTTTTAAAAATTCGAAAATATAAAAAACATTTCGAAAATAGAAAAAAATATTATAAAAATTCGAAAATATATCTTACATCATCTCCTACATGTTTGTCTAACTCGCAACGTAAATAGGGACATTTTTCGTGTTGCCCAAGTCCCGGAACTAAATGTCATCTGAAAAATTGAAAAATAATTAGAATAAAAATAATAATTAATAAAATTTAAAAAAATATAAAATCGAGACATCGAGTCACCTATTAACTAGTGGCATCGAATATGGCATGTGTCCGAGGATGGTGATGGAAGGCAGTCGGTATAATATCCATGATTTGAGCAGATACGTACAGCTACCCATGGCATGAGCTGCAAGATTTGTCACTCGACAAAGCTCTCGGTACAATGTCGCTAACACTACCGAGTCCCAACTTAATTTCCTCGCTGCCTTGAAATCATCCAACAACGGGAGGTAGATGATGCTTATTCTATTTTGGCTAGTATCCAGGATAAGGATACCGCCTAGTGATTATAAAAGAAAAGCGCGAGCATGGTAGATAATGTCTAGCTGCGTTGGATTTTGTGGGAGATGTCGAAAGTTATCATACAGCCACGTAAATTTTAAAAACGGTAATTTTCCGTTTTCAGTGTCCGGGGGCACCTTACCAAGTAACTGGTAGCAAGTACCACAAAGATCGTCTACTATACCCGGACCCGTTACTGCATCACCTTCAATGGGTAGCCCGAGCTGGATTGCAACGTCTTCTAATGTAATTGTTGCATCCCCACACGAGAGGTGAAATGTGTGAGTCTCGAGACGCCATCTTTCTACTAAGGTCGTTATTAGATCGACCCAGATATTCATGTATTTAATGGGAGCAGCAATATTGAACCCCGCATATTGTATATATTGTTGGGCCAATTAATGATGTCGGGATCTAACCATCCTATAGAATTTCGGATCTGCTTGAATCGCGCCCATATGGTGGTTGTTATTACTACGAAGAATGATGTTCGGATCCATAATGTAATGGATGGTACTCGGTCAACGACGGTCAATGGCGAAATTGGGGTGTGGGTGAGCTGCAATTTCAGTTTAGTGTAAGCTAGAATTTGGGTGGTCTAATGCTATTTATAGTAGGCGACCATTGATAGCATTTTGGTAATTTTAATATCAATTAAGGTTATTTTGGTTAATAAATTTAAAATTTGATAAAAATTGTAATATAATAATAATTTTTTATTTAAATTTAGTAAATAATATATTGTCAAATCAACACACTATTTGATAAAAATTGTAATATAATAATATTTTTTTATTTAAATATTTAAAATTAGAAAATAATGTATTGTCAAATCAACACATTATTTGATAAAAATTGTAATATAATAATAATTTGCAATTTAAATATGAAAATTTGATAATAATGTATTGTCAAATAAACACAATATTTTATATAAATTGAAATATAATAATAATCTTTTTTATTTAAATAATGTTAAATTAATTTTGAATGTAATTTAAATTTTAACTTCAAATTTAAAGTAGAATTTTAAATTCAAATTTATATAATTATGAAGTTTAAATTATTTAAATTTAAACATGTACATTCATTTTCAAATTAATTTCAGCTTAAATTAATTTTCAAATGAAATTAATTTTCAAATTAGTTTTTACACAAATATTCTTCATGTATACTAGTGGACATGCACTCATTCTTCGTCGGACAATCCGGCATTACGAGAGGATTGACCAGAAATATAGACACGATGTGGGCAAGTGGATCGGTTATGGCCAGGCCTTCGGAAAACACTGCAAAATTTCGGTTCCCTTGTCTCCCTAATGTTCATATCAGAGCGAATCCTCGTCGAAGGTGGTTGACCTCTAGGCTTTCTACGGAGACTATGGTTTGGCAGAATCTCAAAAGCAACCAGTGGAACTTCTCAATTCGATACATCGGGCATTACGGGAATTTCATTCTCTCATATACGCAATGTGCGTTGCAGCATGTACACCTCGTCTATGAATTGTTCGACATTTAAATTTGCATTCGCACATGCTGCATGAACATGCGCACACAGATATCAGAGAGCTTGAAATCTAAAGCACTCGCATCGCCTGTTTGCCAGATCAACGGCGTACGACCTCGATGGAACACCCGAGTGACGACCGGTGTACTCTGAAACCCGAAAAATCTCCAACTTCAGTGAATAAATTTCTACGTTCATCGTTCGAGCTCTCTAACTGTTTGCCACCATGGCCCTTTGAATGTCATCAATGTACACGTGTTTGGCCTCCATCTGTGCCACTTGTCACTGCCTCATCGTAGGCATCAATGTGGCCAACCTATAGAAGGTTGCCAAGAAAACAGCAGGAATTGGTAGATGTTGTGTTCGCCTCAAGACAAAGTTAACCGACTTGACCAGGTTGGTTGTCATCTGGCCATACCGAGCCCCCTCATCGTAACTTTGTGTCCATTAATACGTTTAAACGCTACCCAACCACCCACGAAGATTTTTTTCATTTGGTAAATGTTTCATCTTAGCTTCAAGCTTTGCGAACTTTTGCCTGAATCTCCGCGGTTCAAATTGATGAGCTGCATATGCATATGGAATTTTGAATAAGTATTTTTATATTTCACAAACTGATAAAATTTAAAATTAAATTGAATAAAAAAATACAAACAATAATTATTACCCATTTCCACAAGTTCTGCTTTCCATCTTTTATTTTTATAATCATTATGAAAGTTCGCTAACATGTGCCAGATGCAATAAACGGACCTCCACGGAACCTCCGATCGTCTTATTGCAGCAAGTAGTCCCTTCGATCTGTCCGATATAAGGCAAACGTTGTCTTGCCTAACAACGTTCCTCTTCAGATTTTTTAAGAAAAATTCCCACGACTCGAAGCACTCTTTCCCGACTATGGCGAATGCGATTGGAAGTACATTTCGGTTGCCGTCTTGTGCAACAACAATCAATAGTATTTGCATGTATTTACTGTACAGCCAGGTTCCATCCACTGGCACCATCGGTTTGCAGTAAGGGAAGGCCTTAACACACGGATCAAACGTCCAAAACAATTGGTGAAAACGTCGTTTTCCTGGATCATTCACCCCGTCTGGACCTTCATACGACAGTGTTTGTAAATCAGTTACTGTCCACAGCACATACTCTCGCATCGCGGCTATCCACTCTTAGAGCTCGTTGTATGATGCATCCCAGTCACCGTACAACTCCAACATCGCCATTTACTTCGCCCACCATGCCTTCCGGTACGAAACCTTATAATTGAAGCGAGCTTGCATGGCCGAAATATAGACCGATACCTTATTCAATGAGTATGCTTTCACCATAGGCATGATGCAGTTGCATATGGTCTTTGCATCTAACTTCCGATAGTCTTACATCATACGAGCCACGGTGCATGTGTGCGGACCTTCCATTTTCCTTATTTTCCACAGCTGAGTCCATTGCATTAATGCGGCTCGGATACGCCACTTACACCCACTCTCGGCTTTCCAACATTCTCCGATGTACAAAGACTGCGACGACTTCGTTACTTTATAATCCACAATTAACTTTAAGTTGTATTGTTTTATTGCATTTGAGCAATCCTTCTTGTTCTCAAATTGTTGTCCTACGAACAACTCTTCTTCGTCAGTTTGTTCGTCGAGTAAGTGAGCTGGAACTATGTTTCTATATTCTGGAAACTCACGAGCTCGACTTGCATCTAGGTCTACGTCACTCATAAAGGCCCCCGAATTATTCCTAATAACTATACTTGGGCTCGTATTTCCTCCTAAATGGGTGTTAACGTCATCACCCTCCATCGACCCTTCCTCATCTAAGTCTTCGGGGATGTCATCCAAATCGGGGTCTTCCAAAGCTTCAATTTTGTCATCATATTCTATTGGGGCCAACACTTCCGGATGAAATTGTAGATGATGACAAGTGTTTTGAATGTTATATAAACATTCACCGGTGTTTGGATTTTCTGGAGTGGACCCTTCATAACCTGATTGATCTTCCCAGTATACATTAAGATAAATATCTATTCCAGAACGTTGGCTTATTGGATTTAAGACTTGAATTGTTTCGGGCTGTGATATCTCCGAGAACAACTCAATGGGGCATGAATTTTCGATCTTAGATGGGCAATAAATTTCAATCATTGTCCCTAGATCATCATTATCAACAAGCTCCATTTCAGAGAACTTGATCGGATCTAATGAAACCGAAAATTTGTAAAATAGTCTCAACATTTGCTTCCTACAACGAATAGCTATCTTTGTACTGATCTTTCGTTTAAATTCCTCCAGCGAAACACGCTTGTTCAGTCTCATTCCGATTTTTTCTCGACTTTCAAATACACAACCTTCCTCATCTATATTGATAATTTTTCCATCAAAATGAACATAAACAAAGAAAATGTTGGAACTCATCTTGAAAAAACTTGTGATCATAAAAAATTGAACATAAACAAAGAAATTGTTGTACTGTTAATGAGAACAAAAAACTCAAATTTTTAGTACTAACGGTTATATATATATCTGGTGCTGGAGTTAAAAGTCGGTCTCGGCCATTAACTATACTAGTGTTCTTTTCTTTTGATTATTTTCGTTTATTTCTTAAAATTAATTTTAATTAAATTTTTAATATATTTTTAATTTGTCGATAATATTTATTTCTTAATATTTTCACAACAAAATATTTAATAATTTTTTAATAAGTCAAAATTATATTAATACGATAAAATATAAATCTTGTTGAATATTACAACAATACAAATTAAATTTACAGATAAAATAAATTATAAATAATTGTTAATATTAATACACGAAATTTTAAATTTTGAACAAGAATACAAAATAACCTACAATACTCTAAACTTGCGCAACTTGTCTCGGTTAGATATTGTTCATATGCTTGAATACCTGACCAATTTCAATAAATTCTTCTAACTCTCAAGCAATACGGGTCCATATTGACTGAATACCCGGCCAAGTCATCTCGGTCGGCCGTTCAATGACAGAGTTTCGTTAACCGACCTTTGATAGCATAACCTTTACGGTTATACAACATAGTTTCATTTAGCGGCAATTATATCATCTACATTTAGGATATTCTTCAATGGCGCAGAAAATCATCTGATCACTGAAGACATATATTTGCCGCTTCACATGACAGTATACAATTCAACTCCTGCAATACATGACAGTATATAGCTCAACCCCAAAATTCGATTGTACACTTCACAACTATCTCCAAAAACAAAACACTCATTTAATGATAAATAAAAAAACGCTCTCATTTTATTGTTATTTTAAGAGAAATATTTCTTACTTATAATTTTAAAATAAAAAAACTAAACCTTATATATAGAGAATGAGAGAAAGTTGGTGTCGACCATTGCATTGCCAATACAAAAAAAAAATTATTTTTTACTAGATAAAAAAGGGGTGTCGGCCATAACATGGCTAACACAAAAAAAATTCGAATTTTTTATCTGACAAAAAGGCCATAGCCAACACCCAAAATTTTAATTTTTTTATTCAGATAAAAAAGGGTGTCGGCCAGTCCAAAAAATTTTAAAATTTTTTTATCTGAAAAAGGGAGTGTCAGCTATTGCATGGTCAACACCTAAAAATTTAATTTTTTTAACAGATAATTAAGGGTGTCGGCCATTGCATTTCCAACACCCAAAAATTTGATTTTTTTTTATCAGATAATTAAGGGTGTCGGCCATTGCAAGGCCAACACCCAAAAATTTGATTTTTTTATCAATGGCCAACATCCAAAAATTTGATTTTTTTTATCAGATAATTAGGGGTGTCGGCTATGCAAAAATTTGATTTTTTATCAAATAAATAGGGGTGTCAGCCATTGCATGGTCAACACCAAAAAATTAAATTTTTTATCTGACAAAAAAGGGGTGTCGACCATGCAATGGCCAACACCAATTTCTTTTTTTCAAATTCTTGTATTTTCATATATCAATAAAATACCGTATTAAAAAAAATACATAGGTGTCGGTTATTGCATGGCCAACACCAAAAAACAAAAATTTTTATGTCTGACATCAATCATTGAGCAGGTGAAGTCGACCATTAGATGGCCAATATCAATTTTTACTGTTCATTTTAGGTCATTTTGATGTATATTTTTTTAACTTGGATCATTTTCGTAAATAATAAATTTTTTTGGATTACTTGGATAAATTACTCGATAATTTAAATCAACTAATGGACGAATTAGATAACAACACATAGCAGCCCCTAGTTTAATATTTCATTTTTCTCATAAAAATTCATAAAACTATAAAAATCATAAAAAATAAAAAAATTCATTAAAAAAATTCATTAAAAAAAATTAAAAAATTATAAGAAATTATAAAACTTGTAAAATTCTAAAAAATATATAAAATTGCAATATATATATATATATATAATATATTATAAAAAGTCATTTATTGGTTCTTTATTTTAGAAATTGAACCCCTAAAATCAAACGCGTGACATAAATTCAATGAATGATTCTAGTGAAAAAAATAATGTTATTTATCCTAAAAGACTCAGATTCGAGTATCAGTGTGTGCGTTGTCAAATAGTTAAAAAAATTTAAACAGATACTACCATATAATTATATTAATATATTCAATAAAATAAAATAAAATAAAATAAACACATGACATCAGACAAACTATTGAATTATAAAATTTTGGTTTTTATAGTATCTAACCATGCCAAAAATACATTACAGCATGCCATACTTACCAAACACTTTTCAATTTTTCAATGTTAAAAGTACTATACTTAAAAAGATTAAAGATAAAAAGTAAATAATAAAAATAATGAATTATCAATGAAAAGGACAGTGTCCTGCAATTGACGTCTTATCCGTGCAAAGTTGAAAATATTTGATTCAACATGAAAATGACCTCAATGATCTAACGACTATTTTAATTATCCAAAGACTAGTTTGATGCCACGTGTTCATTCTAATGTTAGAGTTTTAATTTCCAAGATAAGAAAGCACTAAATGCCTTTTTTTTAATAATCTGTATAAATTTTTTTACATTTTTATAATTTTTTTATAATATTTATAGGTTTTATGAATATTTATAAGTTTTTATAATTCTTATAGGTTTATATAATTTTTAATATTATTTAATATTATTTATGAGAAAAATAAAAGATTAAACGAGAAATTATCATGTATTGTTAGGTTTATTAATTGATTTTAACGATCAACATAATCAAATATAAAAATTATTAACGGATAAATTTAATTGATTTTTTTCTATTAACAACAACAATTCAATTGGATGAGAATTAAGTTGAGGGATTTAATTGATTTTTTTGATTAACAACAAAAACTCAATTGAGCATGAAGTTAAGGGGCTTAATTGATTTTTTATTATTATAATTTAACATCAAATCAATATTTGAAAAAATCAAAAGTTAAAATTTTTTTAGCTTTTAGCTTTTTTATTTGGCTTGAAAAATCAATTGAAAATTACGTTATTACCCTTGTTTTAAATTTTAAAAACACATTGGAAATTGAATAGTAAAGAAAGGTGTTGACGTCTCTCTGGTTTATGGCCTACAATACAATCCACTTACTGTTCCCTTGTGTAGGAAAAATATCAACGGTGATTCATAGCAGAATTGCTACTATTCCTACTGTTTCATATTTTATAAGAAAATGCCCAGGCTCAGTGCAATGTTTTCTACTTCCACTTCACTCTAAACATCTTTTTATTTCACTGGTGAACCCTAAAAAGAAATTGTGACATGAAATCAACCAATCAATTGCATCTTCCCAGCGAAGTCTTATCATTTGCCCTTTAAGGACATGAAAAGGCCAACCGACCATAAAAAGCACTCTTGCCGTTGGATAAGGAGTTCCCTTTCGTTTCACAAAAGGGCTGAGCTTGATTTACGATGGGTAACCTTAGACATCAATTACTTCAATATGTATATATAGTATTATAATTCTGTGCTTGGACACACTGTTTAGCATATGCCACTTTGAAATGTTGTTGAGTTCTACCGATTGTGAGTTGAGAAAGCTAACCCTTACAACATGCTTGAAACTCAGTGCATTCTTGGCGGTCATCAAAATACTATGAAGATTATCATATTAAAAGTTAGATTATATTTTATTTTTTTTATTTAAAAAAATGAGTAAATTAATTTTTATATATTAAAATAAAGAATAAATTGATATTTCTGTTAAAAATTTTATCTGAATCTACTCTTAAAAATTAGTTTGTGTACGTCAGCATGATGTACACATAGTATGCCATGTATATTATTTAGTATTCCGTCAATTATGTCAATTTTTAATAGTAAAAATGGATGAAATTTTAATAGAAATAATTCATTTGCTCTTTAATCAATGTATAAAGATTAATTTACTTATTTTTTTAAGTAAATGGAATAAAATATAATTTGACTCTTAATATAAAGATTTTTATAACATTTTCACTTTTTATGGAATTTTTTTAAGTCAAATCCGAAATGATCGAAAAAACTTGATTGATAAATTCAAATTATTTAATTGTCAAATAATTAGAACTTGAGATTAATAAAAACTTGAGATAATTTAAATTTTTAAAAACTTAAATTAATCCGAATTATATTTTCTCAACCGAAAATCGACCTTCAATTGATAGGTCTAATAACAAACAACGAAAGAATTGTATTTGGCAAGATTAAATTGAATTCAATTTTTTATTTCATTATTTTATCTTTTAAATAAATACTATTAGATCAAAATTAAAAATGTTTTTAATTATTAAATAATAGCTAAAATAGAATCAAATTATTAAATTAAATAAATAATCTAAAATGTGTCACATAACAAATACGAAGGGTTTTTTTTATTATATTAATCCTAAATCGTAGGAGTTCGCTTTTTTACTATTATTTGATTAATTTTAATATTTATATTTTTAAAATTTTGAGATTTTAATCTTGATGTAGACAATAGTAGATAAATTTGTTAGGTAGAATTATGTTATTAGTCTTTTATTAAGTGTAAATAGTGGATTTAGTGCTTATCCAATTTGATCATATTTAGTTTTTATACTATTTAAAATTTAAAATTGTAGTTTTAGCTTAAAATAGTATATTGTTTTTTTTTTGTGAGTATTATAAAAAAATAACAAGTTGATATAACATTACGTATTAATAATATATTTGCTACTTTTAAGATTTTGTAAATGGAAAAAATTAATAACAAATCTAACGGATCACGTTTGAGATAGGACTAAAATTTTAAAATTTTAAAATGACCAAATCAGAATACTGGGACTAAACCTTAAACTAATACATATATAGGGGTTAATAGCAGAATTTGACATTTTTTTTTGTTATAAAGCTTTTTGCGTTTACATGGCTTGACCCAACAATTAGACTCCACCGTATTCCGTACCGTAGCCCGGACTCTAAGGACTTTTTGCTGTGTACTTTTCTACGTACACATGAAATTCGACCATCCCCTCATTTTATAAATAGCCCCCGCCCCCTCCCCCTCCCATTCCCCTCACCAAATTGCCTTCAACCTCCCCAAGAAAACTATATTTTGATCTTTCAATTTCACAAGTTTGCACGTTCTTCGTATACGAGAGAAAGAGCAGCAGCTGTAGTAAGGAAGTAAAAGTAGTTGATCAAGGAAAAGATAAAAAAGAAGGTATATGTGATGGATAATCATAATCTTTCCCCACCCCATGTGGATGCATCTCGACCCTCCCTCGGATTCCCTCTTGGCACCGCTCTCCTCTTGATCATCGTCTTCAGCTTGAGTGGCATCTTCTCTTGCTGCTACCACTGGGACAAGCTCAGATCACTCCGAGGATCTTTCGCCCATCCCCATGTTGACATCGAAGCCTCCCCCTCCAAATCCACCCCCCACTCCCCGGTAAACTTTTCTCCCTCATCCACATGAATAACCTTATCTTAATTATATATACAATTCATGTTCTTATGGTGGTTTTTTCTTGTATTGATAGGTTTTAAAGAAAAGCCAAAGTCAGAGCTTATCTGTGTTAATGCCAGGAGATGAGATCCCGAAGTTCATAGCATTGCCATGTCCATGTGAACCTCCAAGGGTAGATAAGGTTGAAGTGAAAGTGGAAAAGCCGCCCAAGCCGCCGCGTTTCCCAGTGCCATTATATTAGCAAATTCACAATAGGTTGTACTATACATTGGGACATTACATTAATTTTTTCCTGGACTCCAGGGAATGGCACAGGTGGAATTAGTTTAGTGTTCACCATTACAGTTTCTTGCTGATGGGTTTTATGTTTGAGAGATTGAAGAACGAAGGGGAAACGGAGCTGCAAATCACAGACAGAGCAAGGTCAAAACAACTTTGAAGTTAGATTAAGGATGAAGCCAAGCCATAGTATAGTTTAGAATATGATGTTAGGATTCTGTTCCTTCTTTCATATTTTTATACTTGAAAAATCATCTTCAACTCACCATACTCATGATTTTCAGTTCTTCATAAAGCAACTTTTAATTAATAACTGTTCCAGTGTGTGGATGCATATATTTTTATTTTTCATATATCTTTGTCCAATGACAACAGTACTATCCCAAAATTGATGCAGGGACTAAATTGTTGGGAAGGAAGAAGTTGAAAGGCATACTGTGAAGGGATGTGGGTAATTTGTTTACCGTTTGGAAATGCCCAAAGATGAAGCATCTGGGGCATAGAATGAGTGATTGAGGTGGAGCCTCCTTGTCTTTGTCTATATATTTTAACCAAAGCTAGAATTACGAATGAAACCGCGACAATCCTGTCTCTTCGTTTTTACGGGTGGGAATCAAAGTCTCTCACCCTTATCTACGAGCAATCAATGCCTGTCCCTCTCAAATATTAGGTCAGGTCTAGAACTCCATATTTTATTGGTTTCCCTAAATTATTGTTACTTCCTATATTATATTCAAGAAAACTTACACAAGTCCAGCAAAAGCACAGCTGCCATTTGCATCCAAATGTATTCATTAAAAAAAGAAAACCCAATTTCTGGTGTAGTTAGATTTTTGGTCCTTATATACACATACTTATGATGATGAACATACCCACTTTAATTATGTGGTCCTCAATGTACTGGAAACGGCAGCTGAGTGAAGCATCCAATCTTATGCATTTGGCCATGGCAAGAGCCTTCACTTTTTTAAACAATGAATTTGGTCTTAGAAATGCATGAAGATTAGGTTTAAGATAGCTTTTCTCTAAGAAACTATTCTCCTAAACCAATGAACGTCCATTTGCCAACCCCTAAATTTGTTTCCAAAACCACTTTGTCGACCTAACCTAGAAATCATTAACTATTTCATTTGTAATATTTCAAGTTCTGAGAAATTATTTTATCACACCATGATCCAGTCAAATTAAAAGAATAGAGAAGATTGGACAAAACCGTATATGATGTGATGGAAAAAAATTATAAATTATTGAAAATTTTATAAAAATTTCTACATAAGAAATAATTATGATACAAAATAACACAAATCAATTATTGAATATTGTTGATTAGACACATATTTCAGCTTAACATGATTATTATCATATAATAAAAACGACCCATTAAAACATGACACATGAAAAAAATCATAATATAAATAAATAAAATTTTGTAATTATATATGTGCATAAATTATATAAACAATCATTCAACTCAACGTCATAAATTTTCATTCTGTTAAATATTTTTATAATTAATAAATCATTTATAAAATTTCACCTAATATTTTAAAAAGCATTTTTATTTGAGATGAAGAAAAAACCTTTTTTTAAGGTCAAATTTCCACGTAACAAAAATCTAATATTATGTGAAAATTTTAAAAATTATTTATCAATTATAAAAATGTCAGCTTGGACTTCTGTCAACAGAAATATCATAATGATTAAAATGAAAACAGATGATAATTGGAGTGCCTAAAATGATAAAAGAAAAAGTTGGGTGATCATTTGTAAAATTTATCCTTAATATTCTTAATTCGATTTTATTATAAAAATAAAAAAAGATAATTGAGAAAAAAAAAATTGTGTGTTGATTTTGATAAATTAGGGGACAGGAAGATGCTAGGAATTCAACCCCTCTCATGCCATGTACAACAACAAAAATCATGCCACTATATATGTATTTTCAAATGAAAATCACGTTAGAACCTAAAGAATGACTCAAATGAAAAAAAAAAAAAGAAGATAATGTTCATTTAAAAGATCTGGATTTAGTACAAAACACATTTTTTAATTTATATGAACATAAAAGACTACTTATCCTCATCATCACCCATTACCTTTCCAACTCTATCGCCACTCACTCTGCTCCCGCGCCATAAGAATTACCTTACACAACTGCTTTTTCAACATGAGTGATGCAAGTTTCTCATTCAATTTTATAGCTTCCGTGGTTTTATTAGATCTATGTCTAAGGTGTGTTCTTTTTTAGTTCAGTTTTAATCCATAAAAGTTCACTGATCCTCTAACAAAACCCAACGTTAAACAAATGTTAGCTACTGGTGTGTTAAATTTTAGTGAACTTGGGTGTTTAAAAAACTGGAAAAAGAACGAATCTTTTTAATTGCTTTGCATAGAGTTATTAATTTCAGCTGTTGGGTCTTCAAATTCTAGTGTCTTACTGTTTTTAAAGCTAAAAAAGATGGATGCTTTCATTACACTATGTTTGGGGGTTATATATGTTTGTTGATGCAAGTGTGTTGACCTTTCTGGAATGGAGTTGAGCTGAATTCATGGTTTTTTTAGCTTATGAGATTCAACATCCACAAATATTAGCAGTCGGGTTTAATTATTGTGGTAATCTGGGTTTTTGTTTTTAACGCTAAAATTCATCAAATAACTGAAGAAGCAGTCAAGTAAGGTGGTTTTTATGATGTAGGGATAACGGAGTGAGGAGCGATAGAAATAGGAGAGAAAAGGCTGGTAAGTGATTAGATTTTTGGTGTATTATAATTTTGGAGAGGATGAGTATTCAAAATAGTTTTATAATTTTACCAGTTTAGAAAGTAAGTTGAATTGATAATAGATTGAAGATAGATTTGGTATCATTTTAGAAGATGAGATAAGTGATAATTTGAGGCAATGTATTGTTGTATGATTGTATGGGAAAATTGAAAGAATTTCATGTATTGGGTATCACGTGGGCGTACGACAATGCCACTTTCGATGCCACAAATTAAGCTGATTTTTTTTATTAAAAAAATATTTTTGGTCTCTCTCTCTCTCTCTCTCTCTCTCTCTCCCAGAATTTATTTGCTTTTGATGCCCTCCTCGTCATTGTTACCAGTTTTGCTACCAAAAAAAAAAAAAAGCTTCCATCATGATGTCATAGACGCAGCATTTCTTGCTGTTTTTTGTTTTTTCCTTTCCTTTTCCATCACCATTATAAGGTTTTTCTACGTGTTATAATTTTATTAAATTATTAGTAGTGGTAATCCAAGTAGTCAAATTGTACTATGAAATGAAAGTTGAAATATTTAATTTATATTTTTAAATATCATCTTGATAAAAATATTGTTATCTAAAGTTTGGAGACAGCTGTCGGATGTGGTTCACACTTGTTGGATGATTTTTGTTGAGTAATATTTTTTTCATATATTATTTATAGGAATATCGGGAGTATTTATATATGTTTTATGTTGGTATTATTATAGTTCACAACGGGCCTCATTATTTTGTTTCAGTTCTATGGTTTTCGATACTGATATTTTTTATCCTTATTAGTATAGACATTCTCTGCGAGCTCCATAGCCTGTTGGATGCGCGTTCACGGAGCACGCGGTCCATTTTACTTTTGGGATTGATGTCTTTAGTGAGCTTCATACTCGTTGGTCACATGTCCGGATGGCCTGCGGGTATGTGGTCTTTTCTGCGAGCTCCTTGGGTATGTGTGAACTTCTTGCGAGTTCAATTTGCAACCCCATTCTGTGAGCTATGCTCGCGAGCCCCCTTCTACGAGTCATGTTCGAGAGCTCCTCTTGCGAGCTATATCTGTGAACTCACTATCTTTGAGTGGGGCCTATTCGGGTCATGGGTCAAAGATTCGGGCCCTTTTTAGGACTCAGATTGGCGATTACTGATGTATAACAATCCAGTCCCCCCAGTGAGCCTAAGGGGTGTAATAAAGTGGTGCTCCTTGGGTCTATCATGTCAAACTTAAGTGCACTTGTTGGGTATGCTACGAGCTGTGATGCGTAATAGCTGGCTTTTCATGTGCGTGGCTAGGTGTTGGGCGCACATCTGAGCGTTGAAAGTTGAATCATTTCTACCTGCTCGCATTTGGGTCATTGATTTTCCTTGGTTACACGAAACGTCAAGGAGCAGGAAAAAAAATTCTATTTAAAAGGGGAGAACTTCTGGAGCCCTAAATCTTTCGGACTTAGCATTCTTCACGACTGAAACGAAGGTAATCTCATAACATTCTTGCTTTCCTTTTTAAATTTATGTTCCTTTCTTTTCTTTATTCGAATTATGCCGAGGATGAAGGGGGCTAATAGTCAGATCATCTCAACCCATCTACCTCAAACGAACCTGATCCTGGTGACAAAGAAGACCTATGCTTGCACCACCAAACCAGAAGAAATGGAATGGGTTTTGGCCGTGTGAGGTATAAAACTCCCTCATTTCGCATATGAATTCTCTATCCTGAAGGAGCAACACCAGTTATGTGAGGCCACCGACGATAGTTTCCTTCTTCCACTTCACACACTGGAGGCTGGATTTCTGACTAGTGTAAGGAAGAATCAAAGAGATGAGGAAGCAACAAAGTGAACCTTTTAAAATAAAAACTCAAAAATTTCTTATTTTAAGGAGTGAAATGCAAGTGTGGGCTTTGATGAAAATGGTGGTGGGTGGGTTTTTTCTTTTTACTCTAATAGCAACAGTGGAAAAGAGAAAGGGAGGAGAAAAAAGAAGACGAAATAAAATGAAAAAAAATTGTTAAACAAATTTTTGTTAGTTGACGTCATCTGACATTGTGCTTATGTGGCATGCCACAAAGGCTTACTTCGTTGACCGGCATTTGATTGACATTCAACTAACGTATACCGTTAAAATTTGGGTTGATTTTTGAAAAAAAAACATAATATTGAGGGTGTCAATTAAAAAAAGGGTAAAGGGTACAAAACCAAAAGCCCCCAAACGTTGAGGTTTTTTTTTTTTTTTTTGCAATTATGCCTAGTTTATTTAATTGCTTAAATGAATTGGAAATTGAGTGTGTTTTGATGGATTAAAATGAATAGAAATTAAATTCATTGGGAAATTTGTTAATTGAAGTGAGAGCAATTAATTTAAGATTTAGGGATTAAATGGAATACTTAGACTAAATTGAATAAAAAACCTAGAATTGACGACTTTAAGTAAAAATTTAGATAAGAAAGACCAAGAGGTGACCTTATTAGGAAGAAATTCAATTGTCCCGTTTAGTTAGATCGAAAATTAAACTAGACTAAATTACAAATTGATAAAATTATAGGTCGAAAGATATTAATTACACTAATTAGAAAATTATTTGTTAAATTCATTTACATGAAAATTAATTGCGAATATGGAAATTAACCAATTCCCATTTTCTTGTCTTGCGTGATTCACTTGCATCTTTTGATATTCTTACAATCAGATCTTTTTGCTTAATCAGTGCTCAACTGCTATTTTATTATCTTCCAGACTATAGTTATTAGATAAGTAGTTATCTAGACTTCATATGTTGCATGCTTTTCTCTACTAATTCAAATTTATCGCTTCCTGTTTTTGGTTTCAATTCTTGGAGTACTCCGAAAAGTATTCTATTCGATATCTTTATAAATATTACAATTAGGCCTATTACATTTGCACTACATTGCTTTTTTATATCTATTTACAAATTCTTTCGTTTCGATGCACACATATTTATATACAATCAATATACTCACATGACTCCCATCATTGTTAATTAAATTGTAAAATTTATAATGTCAATTAAATTATAATTTTATAGTTTTTAAATATTTTTAATTAACAAATTCTTTACAATTTTTTAAGAATTTTAACAAACTTGGGTTTTCAATAGGGCTTCTAATACTTGATTAAAAAAATTGTATTTTTCATTAGAAATTTGTGTGAATAGTTGATTATTTTTTTTGGTGAATTACAATAATAGAATAAAACTCGAATAACAAACACAATTAACATGACTCGAACTTAAATTATATCTTAAACAATGAATATCCTTAATCATAAAACTTAATGAGAATAACTATTAAAAAATTTGTTTTATGAAAGCTTTCATGGGAAGTTAATATTAAGAAGCTCCAAGGGAATGGGCAAGAAAATACTCCCAAATCTAGTGAAGTTAGGTTTTTGTCTGCATCTGTTAAAAGTGACATCGATGTAGTGGGTTACTTAAAAGCACAATTGCACATCATTCAAATCACCCAACGTTCCATTAATATGATATCAATATAACATAAAAAATTTAAAACATAGTATTATAAAAATAATATAAATACATGAAAATATAAAAAATGTAATAAAAAATATTAATCTAAAAAAATATATAACACATTAAATACGATATAAGATGAAATTAAACCAACACTAATATAAAACTTATGGGATGAATTATAAAAGTTAGATATGTTATAAATTTCATTTAATTTTGATGGTATACACGATGGATTAAGTAAAACAAGAGATTTGGCCACCTAAAATATAAGTCAAAAGGCAGAAGAGATGCTTCCTTTTTCTATATCAGCATGAAGGATAGAGTATTATGTTTTAGTGACCATTAGGAACTTAGGTTGACGATGATGTAAGTAAGAGTTAGCTTTTTAGTGGTTAAACTAATCACGAATTTAGGTAATTGTCCTCTTTCTTTATGGTTTTCATCAACCATTTATTAAATATGAGGTCTGTCATCAAAACTTTATATTAAAAAGAATATACTAAGAATGCAAAGCTTGTATCATATGTTTCTTGAACTATATTATTATCTTTTTAAAGGGTACTTAAACAAATTCTTAATTTTTATATTCTCAAAGCAAGGTGTGGTTCCACTTTGTCAATTGTCGCATTCTACCGTCTACCTATAGCACCACTACGACGCTAGATCGCATGTGTCTCCTGCATTCTATATTGAAAGGAAGACATTTTGTTATCGGCGCAATTCTGCATGATGAAATTGCTGAAGCGATGAGCAAGCAGGCAGGTATCCTACCTTTCCCTTCTTTAATAATGATGCTGTGCAAGCAGAGGGGTATTGTCCCCATGATGGTAAAGAGGTGTTGAAAAACAAAGGACCCATTAATGACATTTCTGTGGAACGAATGACAAGGAGGCGAGAAACCCCTCTGATGAAGGAGGTGCCCAAATAGAAAGATAAGAGTTAGGGGAAGAAAAAAGAGGACCAAGCAACTGCACACACAGATCCTCAGGTGGGCAAGCAGTTGACTGCAATAGAACAACTCATTGACCGCATGGATATGTGACAATTGCGACTTGTCAGCGTACTAGAAGAGATGGACTACAAGCAAAACCTCTTCTTTGCTTATACTCGAGTATGAAACAAAGTTATTGTCACCATATTGAGGAGTATGAGCCTGAACCCCCGACTAGAGTTCCCTGTTTTCCCCCTATTGTTAAGGAAGCCCCATCATCATCTGAGCAACCTACTTCTGAAGATAGGCCTCAGTCCATCCCATCCCCAACTAGGATCCACATTTCTGATGATGAGGATCATGAGGGAGACTCCAAGGTTATGGAAGACTGTTTTAGAAACATAGTCAGCCTTTTCGAGGATGAATTTTCCAACAGTCTAGGGGCCAACATGGCGGAACGGGAGGCTGCTGCTGAGGAAGTACGCACACCAGGCGTTTTTATGGGTTTGGAAGCAAAAGTAGGAGAAGAAAAAGATGAGTAAGGCACAGTAGTGAGGGAGAAAGAAACAGAGAAGGAAAACCCTGAGAAAGAGAAAGGAACTGAAGAAGAGGAGGAGAAAGAGAAAAAGGATGAAGAGGACGAAGATGCCCTGATAAATTTAGATGAGAAATTTGTCGATGCACCCACCAGTGTGAGGGCATCCGTTGAAGACTTTACTACACTTGAAGCGAACCAGGCCGAGGCTGTTGTATCCGAAAATGAGAATTTTAATCCTCTAGCTATTGTGCCCTACAAGGCATTACTTGTTGAAGTCCATCCTTCGGATGTCACGGTCGATGAAGCCGATAATCAACCAGCTGTAGAGGAGCAGTCAACTTCAATGGTTGAACCACAAGAGAAGTGGTGCAAAAGAAAAGCAAAGAAGAAATCCAAAGAGAAGAGCCCAAAAAAGAAGAAAAAGAAAGCCAAGGCAACCACATCATCAGCTGCTGAACACTGAGTTAGTTTACTTTTCTGTAGTTAGTTGCATGCATTTCATTTTATTGTCATTGCATTTTAGTTGTCGTTGCATTTTATTTGTTAGTTTATTTGCATTGTAGTTGCATTTTCATTCTTATTTGTATAATATTGTCAGTTCATTGGGGACAATGCAGACATTAAGTGTGGGGGGAATTTGTGTGAAATGAAAATGCAATTGCACCTACATATTTGAAGAATTTACTTTTCTTTTTTAGTTTAATGAAAGTATGCAAAGTTACAAGAAAAATGTGACCACAATTTTTGTTTTATGCTTAAATCTTGAATTATTTGGGATGCTGATATGTGAATTAGATGAATGTGAATGAATAGTGAGCCCTTCTATTTTTTGAATGAATGGTTGGAATTGCATTAATAATTAATGGGTAGTATCAATCTTTGAATTTTGAATTAACTTACCAATTACAGTGATATTTACTAATAAAAAGACAATCCAATGTGAGTGCAGGGTGACTTATCAAGCGAGAACACTCAATTACATCTGTTAGAAAAATTATCTAGCCAAAGGCTGTCACTGTAAGAGTATGTGTCGGTGCAATTACATACTTCCTGAGGGTTTGTTGCACCCTATTGTTGCTACCCAAGAGTAAGGGTATAGTAATGCAATGACATCTCTCAATCACGTATAAAAATAAAGAAGAAAAAGAGGAAGCAGAAAAAAAAGTATATATTACAATAAATACTGTATTGGTTAAGAAAGGTTAAGATTCAAAGCATGATGCTAACATTAGTGAAGTTGCAGTCTTGATTGTTCATATCTACAAATTGTCGGCGCAATATTCTGTCATATGAATGCAATTTATACATCAGGATTCCAAAGAACTTAAGTTGCTAAAATGATGATTGCGGTGCCAATTTTGATTGTGACTTTGCTAACTTTTATTTACTTGAGGACAAGTAAAGACTCAAGTTTTGGGGTGTGCTAGCATTAGAAATGACACTTATTTTCTCCCTAAAATTTGTGTATTAATTGTTCCGTTTGTATCATATTTAGTATGCATGTTAAACATTTCATAGTTAGTGTTTACATTTTCTAACTTAGTGTTGTATGATTTTAATTCTTTTCATTTTAGCCTCTTTTATACTACTAATGTCGTTGTATGTAGCATAAATTTTGCGTCTGAAATTGTCAACGCAGAGATCCACCTCTGAAGATCAGTGTTAGAAAGTGTGCAAATATACAACCATAAATTTAACATGGAATTACGGCCACAGATGTCACCGCAAATATACCTTAACCTCGTATAAGTGATTTCACGCTACAAATATATCTAGAAGCACCAGCGTAGGAGAAAGCTAAGATGTCGCCGCAAGCAAATATCATAAATTACGCCCAAAGATGCGATGACAACCTGCAAATGCGTGATAAACACACCAGATCTGCGTGAGTGCACAACTGGAATTAACAAACTTGTACAACTGCCAAAATGGTTAAATCCGAAAGGAAGGAGAGTTGCAAATTTTGAGAGTTTATAAATAGGAGGAAAAGGAAGAAGAT
The DNA here is from genome assembly GCA_039519145.1 of Kokia cookei. NCBI lineage: Eukaryota > Viridiplantae > Streptophyta > Magnoliopsida > Malvales > Malvaceae > Kokia > Kokia cookei. The sequence continues at coordinate 13,681,091 of CM076908.1, forward strand.
GGGTATCAAGTGGTGAAGAATTAAACTCTGAAAAATTTCTCAAATATATAAACAAGCTGCCATGAAAGCTTGAGGTTCTAAGGAAGGTGATCTGATGAGCAAAGGAGCAAGACTTCTGACAAGAAGTTCTTATCTGCGGCACAAGAGGAGCTGTCATAGAATAGTTCTAGTAAAATAGGAATAGGATGCTTCGACTTTTTTCTTTGATACCTCTTAATTGTTAATGAATACTGTTGATTTTTAATTGAGTATGGAAGTACCATTTGAAGTTAGATCTATTTTAATTTTTACTCTATTCTCTTTATCTGTTTATCTTTGGATTTAATCGTTTTGACCACGGAAGTGCGATTGTAGTCACAGTCACTGAAAGGTACGGTGACAAGTTAAATCAACAAGTAAGACAACGGAAGTTACTTGAGGCTAAGAAGAAATTTTGGCCTCTTGTTCTTAAGTACAAGGCATTACCAACACTAGAAGGTATGGTAATTACTAGCATTTGGGTATTTATTAAACAGAGGAAGTGATAGCAGTAAGATTTCATTGAAGTATAATTGCGATGACAATTCATCTATTTGTTACCTTGCAGTCACATTTAGCATTGCGACTTGTGAAATCAGTGATCCTCTCCACTTCTTTACACTTGATCCGTTCATTTTAAGTTCTAAATTTACCTTCACAAACATCCCAACAACTATTCATTTTATCTTAATTTGCTCTAACAGTTTGTTTTATATTTGCGTTGACAAATTAACTCTTTTCCCTATGCAGATCTAACTTAGTTGCGTTAACATTCTTAGTAACAATTCTTCTAATTTTAACTTTATTTGCTTCGACAATTAAATATGAAGAACTCTATCCTCGTGGGATCGATATCCGATAGAGCAAATCTATCAATTATACTTGCATTGACAAGTGTTCACTTGCACTTAAATACTGTGACATTTACAGGCTGATCAAGAGCCGAAGTAAGTATAGGGTGAATGAGGAGAGAAGGCTATGTTGCTAGGGTATAAAGCTAAAGGGAGTCGAGAGCTAAGGAAAATCTTCTCTTTATTTTACCTTGGGGCATATATTGGGGGAAAGTCACCACACTTGGAAACCCCATGTCACTGATAATACGAGTGGGGCTCGCTCATGAGGTCGATCAAGTGAAAAAACCATTATGTGTTTTTTTATCATTAAGTGAGGGCTTGCTTTGACATTCCCCATTATTGAGATAGTACGATATTGTTAAGTCTTAATGACTAGTGGCCCTCTCTTGGAGATAAGTGTGCACCCTTTAATAATGGTAACTAAATAGCGAGTGGCCTGATAATGGTTTTAAACACACGGGTAGCTGGTCAATGTATGACCACTTAGGTAGTACAAGTTAGAAGGTCATTCGTGGTTGTTTCTTTGGTTGCTCCCCACACTACCATGTGTCCAAGTCAAGACCATCCACATAGTTCCAATGGATGGTATCTATTGCAAATGAACTGGTGGATACCAAAAGTTGCCTTTTTGTGTGTTGAGAACGTTACTGAAGTTGAGAGGTTTCTTTGAAGATTCTAGAACGCTCACATTAAATGTAAAGTTGGTTCGCTATTTATAGTCACATTGCTTTATGGGACACATGTCTAGATAACATTGGCTATGAAGTGTTGGTTCAGGTATGTAATGAAATGCACCACTTTGGGGGATTTAATATATATGGTCTTCTTCTTCAAACTATTTAGCCATTTCAAATTTTCCAAGCTTTTTTGCATCTTTTTTGCAATTGTCCTTCGATTTCCTTCAAGTTTTCAACTGGTTTTCAACTTCTTTATTCTCATTAGTTTTTTTCCTTCGGTTTCAAATCTCAACCATATTCATTTATGTATTCCACTTTTGAGGTTTTTTGTGATAGGGCCTGACTTTTCTAAGTGGTTTTACATTTTATTTGCAACTTTCGATAACCATAACTGAAAACAATTGTGGTGTAGAGGTGGAGCTTCAAAGTTTATTGAAAATAAGCATATCAAGGCTTTTAGGAAGCATTGGAACTAATTAGTATTGCTGCTTATGAGGGCAATACAACAAGCAGGAACTTTAGAGGGTGCTTCAATGTAAGGGGTTGCTACAAAAGCACCACCGCTATAATTTTAGCATCTTAAAAGGGGTGATACCCGCTTATTAATATTTAAGAGCCCAAACACGGTGGTTCGAGACTAGGATTTTACCTATCATTGCATGTTCTGGAAGTTAGATTCCATTATCCTCCACGGTTTTTCATTATCTAGGTGTTAAGTTGCTACATGGTTGCACCCGAGCAACTGAATGAGGTATCCTGATGATAATCATCGGGTTTATTATCCTCTACCAAAAGTGTAATAGCCCACATTTCAACGATATCGAAAACAGTGGTTTCGAGGCCATAAATCTGATGAGTTTGTTTATAAATATTATAATTTAATATTTACGAGTCGAGTATAGCATTAAAATGATTTTTGAATTGATAATTTATACTTTTTGAACGAGTAATTAGATTTATGTGAAATCCTTAAATTCAAATGGTTTTAGAAATGGAAGTATTGGGATCTCGTTTCTATAAACCGAGCCTGTAAGATTATACAGGTGTATTAAAGTTTGGTAAAAAAATTTTAATGTTTAAATTGTTAATTGAGTAAAAAAGGCTAAATTGTAAAAGATGCAAAAGTTGAATTCTATATGTTAAAGGAGTCTTATAGTTATGAAAAAGTGAATTAGTGAACTTTAATGGTAATTATACCATAGTTAAAGTTAGTGGATAGTCTTGGATAGGTTGCATGGTAAATATCATGAAGTTAAAGACTCTTTATATTATAAAGATAAGAAAATGTTAATTAATTAAGAATGAATTTAAAATGAAGAAGAAAAGAAAAGAAGGTCTTCTTCTACAAAAAGAGAGAACAATTTAAACTCCATAGAAAAAGAAACAAAACATTCGGTAAGATTATTTTTCATGCATGGTAAGGTTGTTTAACCCCGTTTTTATTGATTTTTATATTTTTAAGTTCATTTTAGTTAGTATAGCCAAACCGGAAGTCAATTTGCTAAGTTATTAAATGTTTAAAGTTTTTCCATGAATGAGTTTGTGATGTTTTTGAAGCTTTATGGTAGATTGATAAATTTGGTTTCTAAATGGACACATTTTGTTAAGTAATTTTTAATGATTTTAAGGTTAGGGACTTATTTATGAAAATGGTTTAATTCAAGGAATATATTGTAAAATTGTTATAAATATGGGCTGTTAAGGATGGTTAGAAAAATCGGCTAACATGATTTTGGTTAAAAATAGCGAAATTACAAGTTTTAAACTTAGGGACTAAATTACCTAAAATGTAAAAGGTTAGGGATAAATTCCATAAATGCTCAAACAAATGAAATGTGGAAAATATAGGCTGACTTAAGCTTAGGGAAAATTCGGCTAGTATAAATGTTAGCTAGAATTGGTAGATTTACAAGTTTAAGACCTAAGGACTAAATTGCATAAAATGTATTATTTGAGGGTAATTTCGTAATTTTACATTATTAAAGGTTATAAGTTAAATTGATCATTTTAAATGTTGGAATAGAGTAAATTTATTAATATAATAGTTATTTAGATCAAGAAACAACTCGAACAGACACAAATCGTGGAAAAGTCAAAGTAGTGGAATAGTGGTCAAACTGTATTGGAAGTTGATATGTAATCAGGTAAGTTCGTATAGGGTTTAAGCTATTATATGCTATATTGTATGTCATGTAATTAAATACTATGTTATGAATGAATTAGATTAATGATTATTTAATATTTTGATTATGTGAATCAAAATATAATGTTAAGTAAATGGAATGACATGATGCTTTGGTTGGATGAATTAGTATGGTTTACATGGTTAATTGTATTTTATAATTAAAGTGAGTTAATGATGAGATTATGGACATGTGAATTTAATAAATGATTTTATGATATATCATGTCTGAAATGGGAATATCATGGAAAATTATTGAAAGTGTTAATGTGAAAGTGAAGGTTACAAAAAAGGTGATGGAAAGAACCTCGTTTGAGCCTAAAGAATGCATAGGATACAAATGACATGTCATTAGGAAGTGTATGTATTGGGTGTTGGTCTTGGAGGTCCTACCGATGGTTGAGATCCAGCATGTGTTGTGGATTCTCCATAGCTCGTGTGAGTAGCATCGTGTAGCTACCATCCCGACCCACAGCTCGTGTGAGCATGCCCACTTCACATCTTGTGTGAGCACTATTGAGAAGGAAAAGGAAAGGTTACAGTTACATGATAAGGGATTTCAGGTATTTAATGTTATTCGAAAGGGTTCAACATGTAAAAGAAAAGGTCAATGGAAAGGTATGTTTAAAGATTTAGTGTCTATGATATAAAAAGATGAATAAGCATATATGAAATGTATATGGATGATAAATTATCATGGGATGGATGAATTATGCATGGAATCCATTTCTTAATAAAGATTTAGTGTATATGATATAAAAAGATGAATAAGCATATATGAAATGTATATGGATGATAAATTATCATGGGATGGATGAATTATGCATGGAATCCATTTCTTAATATATATTATGTTTTATGGATGTTATGTTTACTTATTATTTATTTCCATATGATTTCAATAAGTAAGTAAAGGTTACGAAAGGCATGTATAAAAACATTAATGCTATTAATGTTCATATGATATGGAGATAAGAGTAAGTATATTTGAAAGGTAAATGGATGAATTATATATTATGTTTATCTATTATCTATTAATTATATGAATTCAATGAGAATAATGGGTATAGATATAGGTATGTATAATGAATGACAGATAAAGTATAAATACTTATCATATATGCGCCTTGAGTTACTTGAGATTTATATGTAATGCTATGTGCATTAACCTTGTGAGGTGATGTGTATGGGAAAGAAAGTTTGGCATAAGACATGAGGGAAGTAAGTTTGGTTGTTTAATTTAATATGTTTGTTAAGTTTCTCTTATACGAATTTACTAAGCATTAAATGCTTACGTAATTATTTCCTTTATCTTGTAGATTATCGAAAAGCTTAGCCGGTTGGAATCTCGTCGGAGTATCGTCACACTATCCACTCGACATATTTATATTTATGGTTATTTTGGTTAATAGTTATCAATGGCATGTGTTAGGGTTAAAAGGTTTATTAAGTGAATTTGCTTGCCTTGAATTAGACCAAACTTGTTGTGATTAACGTTTTAAATGTGACATAATTTGGAATGATTTTTTTGATATGGTTGACATAGTTTTAAACTAGAATGCTAAGATGTTGAATGATTCATGTCATGTATAGGTGGTTGATATGATGTATAAAGATGAATGTTTTAACTTTGTAGATAGTATGGTCTACCCATGCTTTTATGTGCATTTTTGGCTAGACATGTAATGTTGTAGTATGGTATGTAATATGTACCACTCTTGCTAACAATTACATATGTACCTCTTAATCAAGATATGAGTATGTATGTTTAAAAGCTTAATTGTTACAAAATCTAGTACTTTTGATGACATATTGGTTGAATGATTAGATAAGTAAATTGTATGTGAAAAGGGTCCTAAATGGTGTTTTTGGTATTAGGATTGCATGTTTAAATGTGGTACCATATTGAGCAATTTAAGTTGTAAACATACATTGTTTAGGAATCAATTTAGGGTACACACGGGTTGTCACAAAGCTGTGTGCTATTTCAAGGTGCAGTGCAGGTTACACAGGTAGACACACGGACTAGAACACGATCCCTCACATGGGCGTGTGTTATAAGTCAGTAAGGACATTTTGAATATGTACACGAGATGATACACGACTGTTTGACCCTATTTCGTAGCCACACACAGGCAAGCACACGGGCTGATACACGACCATGCGCCCCTGTTTCCCAAATTTCCTAACTTTTTCATAAGCTTTTCGAATAATTTTAAAATAGTTCTGGATGGTGTTTATGTTATTTTTAAAGTCTCTAAAATATTTTTTCAAACCAAATGTATGGAATTATATTGATATATGTGAATGTATGATTATTATTGAAATACTATTATATTATGAGATTAGACATTTGTATTGATTGGTAATGCTTCGTAACCTTAATTTGATGACGGAGATGGGTTAGAGGTGTTATAAATAGTGAGGGATGGGGTCCATGCTGAGAGTGTTTTAAAACATGTATCAGCTAATGGGTGCATTAATTGTGAACTAGTTGAGGTTGTTATATTTTTGGAGGTCGGACATCCTTTACACCGGGAACATGCTTTACGTAAGGGTCGATCATTTGAACCTCGATTTTTAAAATTATATCATAGTAGAGTTAAAGTTTAGGGATAAATTTGATTTTCCATTTGAATGAAATCTCCTATTGATATATGCACCTATAAACCCTCATCGAAAGGATATCGAGGAGTTGAGAAGCAATTTAGGGTGTTAAACCAAGCTAGTCTCCTTAACATTTTGCGGTAATCACCCTTCGAAAGATTTTCAAATATTGCTTGCTAGATTGGGGCATGAATAGATATGTTAAGTCCAACATTACCTAAGATTTTGTAAATGATAGGTCATGAGGGTCACGTCGTCAAACTTGGTCTTTCAACTCGGATAACATAGTGGCCTTAATCCTTCATAGTGTCATAGAAGAGCCATGGAACTGCATTGTTATTTATAGGAAAGGCCTTGAGTTCTCGTAAAAGGTTCCGAAAGGAATGCCCGAATTAGCTTAAGATGTAAGTCGGGGAAGAGGTAAGCATATAGTATGTGCGAAAGTGGTTGTAAGAGGCTCTATATCTTTAACCTTGGCTGCCCCTGTTGGATCTGGTGCCCTAAGTTTAATCTTTTTCATCTAAGTATATTTAAAAGTTGAGAATAAATTCTTTCTATTTTTTGACAAAATATCAATCCCTCAAAATTTTTGTTAATAGCTCTACCGGTGCCATCTATTTATAGGAAGATAAGGTAGAACCCTTGTAGAGTTGTAGAAGTTTATTTTTAATAGAAAAACAACATCTTACTTAGAGTATTCGATTAAGGTTTATTGTTATAGATATCACAAATTGGGTCAATTTTTAAAATTTTAATTTTTCACTGTGCAAGAAAACCGTTTTCAAATCGAGATTTTTTCCAACAGTTTATACTATCTAGGATGGCTCCTGAGCGATTTGGGGAACTGGTAGTAGAGACAATTGATTTCTTTCCTAACGTAGGGCAATGTACTATATATTCCCCCTATTGCCTACCCCGGGCAATTATATTTTTATCCTGTGTAACCACATAGAGTTGATGAATTGCAGGAGGATGGAGGTCTTGGTGCATGAGAGCCGAAAGTTTGGCATTCTTTCGTTGAATTTCTTCACTCTTGAAAAATATGCAAACAATTTCATATAGTGCGGAGAGTTTTCGACGGGTTGTTAACAATGTTGTACTTGAGGAATTGGTAGGTTGTGTCAGGAATGAAGGCCTGGCTAGCTAGATCATTTGAAACCCTTTTTGTGATCATTGTGGTTGCAATGAAAAGACACATAAAGTCATGAAGGTATTCCCCCTCTTTTTGGAGGATGGATATAAGGTAAACAAGGGATTGTTACAACGTCTTATTTGCAAACAAAAAAAAAAAACTAGCTCATGAACAGCTTGGACTGTTGGTCAAATGTGCAAATAGAACTTATTGATAGGAACAAATATCATGCTTGTGTAGTATAGGTAAGTGTCATAAAGAAGTTCCAACACTTGATTTCTTAAAATGCCCCCAAAATGTTGATATGTTTGTTGTAGTGGTCCAAATGATCTTTTAGGTCTCTTAGACCACCATTTGAGACCTTAGGAAATTTGAAGGAAGAGAGAAGGTCATAGCCCCCTTAAAATTCATGCAAAAACTCCATTTTTAATGCTCACATATGTTTTTCCAAGGAGGTGTCATAATCCCAAGTGCCTTTGGTCCGACTTTCTTACGAATGGTGGATTGGGTGGTGTCCCCCTCTTGAGGTTGTTGATCTTCCTTGGTTGGGTTTCTGCCCGTCTTGAGCTCTGTAATCAGGTACTCATTTTAGGCATTCTTCAAGTACAATAGGTGTTGGTGTTCTTATTATACCTGAAACTAGTGTTGTTGCTTAGAGAGTTACGCTTCAAGGCGGTGCATCTTCTCTTGCATCTCAGTGACTTGCTTTTGGGAGCTAGAGTTTTGGTGTTGAGAGGCTTGGTCAGTAGGAGTGGTGGTAGTAGTGACCTAAAAGATAGGGCATAACATCAAGGTGGAGGTGGGTGCTGGTATAATGAGGCATAGGCATATCTAGGAAAAGAGTAAAAGGCAACAAGTAGAGGCTAAGATTGGCATGGTGTTGTCTAGTCAAGGTTGATGGTTGATTTTTTGGTAATTGGTGCAAATGGTTTAGTTGAAGTTGGTAGTTGAGTCTGTGTTTAGTCTGGAGGAAGCTCTATTGTAGCATTTACTGGGTTTGTTGAGTTAATAGAGGTGTCAACCGAAGAATAAGCCACAGTTTAGTCCATATTCACCACACCAGTTGTTGATATTGGTATTCAACAAGGGAAGAGTTAAAGAAGAGATGGTGGTGGAATCTAGGAGGTCGATTCACTAGAGTTAGGAAGAGAGTTGGAGTAAGTAGAGGATGACGGATGAGACATGTGATGCTAAGGTTAAAAGCTTAAGATAGTTGAGAGTTAGGAAAAAAGATAATCTCTTTAACGTGCCTTAAGGTCTATATATAGGCGAAAGTCCCATGCTTAGAATAGCCACATCACCAAGAGTATGAATGGTGGCTCGCTTGTATAGTCTGTTAGGTGGTAGATTCATTATTTGTTGGTTGTTATCATGCTGGGGCTTACTCTAATATTTTTTTTGAGTACGAGGTTGTTAGGTCTCATTGGTCCTTTGGTAGTTCCCTATTAGAGATAAGTGCACACTCGCTAATAGTGAGTGGCCTGATGAAGGTGTGAAATACATGGGTGGTTGGTCAATAAATGACCACCCGGATGATACTAGTCGAAAAGTTATTCGTGAATGTTTCTCAAATTGCTCCACGTCGCCATGTATCCAAGTCAAGTAGAGATATAACAATTATATTTTAGCCTTCGTAATAAGATTCTTACAATTGTTTTCTTAGGATTTTTCTAGATCTACATTTGGTAATTAATATTTAATTTCCATAAATACAATTTTTATAATTGATCATCTTCGCAATTGGATCTTCAATCGTTGAAAGAAAAAGTAATTTTTTTTGCACTCAAAGTAATGAATCCGATTCTTTCGTCACCCATGGGCCACCATGCTTTTACTTTTGATTTTTGGAATAAATATTAAAATTATATTTTGATTTAATGTTGAATATTATATATTAAGTTTATTTTTATACAATTTTATATATAAAAATTTGATTTGATTTAATTTTTAAATATAATTAATAAATTTAATATTATATTATTTTACTTTTATATAATTGCATATACATAAAAATATTATATTAATCTAAAATAAATGGATGCATTTATTTATTTAAATGTGTATAATTGATTTAAAACAAAAAATTTATTACAAAAAATCAAAAATAATATTTAAAGGTTGAAAAGAAACTTTGAATAATTCTAAATTTTATATAAAAAATATAGATAAAATTAAAATAAAACATAATTTTGTCATTTTATTTAAATAAATTCTATCTACTTTTATTACACTCAGATCCAAAATGATCTTTCTTAAATCATTACTATTTTGAAACCTAACATACTATTTAATTTATATCTAAATAGAAATTTTTTGACACATTATCACTGAAGTTTTTAAACTTTACAAATAAAATCAATGAATTGACAAGTATCTTATAATGATATAATATAATATTTTAAAAATAAAAATATAGTAATTTTTTAAAATTAATTGTAGAATAAAAAATATATTGCCCGTATATCAAATACTAACCCATTAATACAGGGTAATGATTCACATTTATTTATATATTAAATTTTTATTTTTATTTTTAATTTTATTTTCCTTAAATATGTTCTTAACATAATTTAAGTTATCCAAAAAAATATTTTCTAATATAAAAAGTTCATTTAGATGTAAATATAAAATTATACGAATGATATGAGTTTATTTACTTGTAGCAAAATTATAAGGCATCATTTAAAAACAAATAATTGAGGGATTTTTTTAATGTTTTTTTTTTTGATTTATAAAGGGAGAGTAAAACTCTAACAATAATACGATTGATATGATTCAAACCTAAATCACACCTGAAATAATGAATATCATTAATTATTAGACCAACACACAGAATTTTTCTTTTTGAATACTTTAATCTTTAAAAATGATTTCCTTGAAATGAAAATAAATAGCCCATTCTTATTGGGCCCAATATCGCTAGCGTTTACTTATGGTACGTGCAAAGCCCAATTCATAATTTAAATTCATACTTTAAACTTAACAAAAAAACAGCTAAAAACACACGAAGTTATTGAGAATTATTAATGCATTGAAATAATTTAATATTTAATATTTAAATTTTATTTAATATGAATTTTCTTTACTTTAATAGGATAAATAAAAAACTACTTATCATTAAATATTAAAAATGATATGTTAATTTTATTTTTTAGAGATAAATATTAAAATTATACATGAATTTTGTTTTAAAGTGTAATTTTATATGTAACTTTGATTTTGTGTAATTTTATACATGATATTTTGATATAATCCAATTCTTACAAATTATTGACACAATTATTAATATAACACCATTTTGTGTTTATATATTGTATACATAAATATTTATATTTATAAAATATGAAAATAAATTGATGTATTTATTTTTTTAAATGTGTATGATTGAATCAAAATTAAAGTTTTATATATACATTTGAATTACAATCAAAGTTTTATGTATATAATTGTACTATATTAAAGTTCATGTATCAAATCACACATTAAATAAAAAGTTATGCATAGTTTTGAGATTTATCCCTATTTCTTACCTTTAATAGAGTTAAAGTTGTCGTGCTGATCAACATTTTTAATTTCTTCAAATGATTCATGCTTGTAAGACGAAGTCAGTTCTTTAAACTAAAAAAATTATGATTTAAAAAAAATAAGTAAATAGGATTTTCAAAATTGAAGTTTGGAGATAAGAAATACTAACCAGAAGGAATGGAACATGATGAACTTGAACTCTAAGATAACAAATAATTAATGGGATAGAAAAATGAAATTTCATAACAAGTAAGAGAGAAAGATGTATTCCATTTGTTTTACTACACTTCCTTATGAACCATAGAGAAAATGGATTTGCTACGAACTGGAAAATTTTGCAATTCTTGAGGACAACTTTCATCCATACCTCATCATTGAAATCCTCCATTAAAACTCACTTCTTCTCTTTCTCTCGAGAAGAAGCTACACCTCTCATTTTTGGAAGTCTAACTACTAACCTCCATAATCTTTCACCCAAATCTACTCATCAATCTCAACACGGACACTCATCTGACATACCCGAATATGTAAGGGACACGTCGAAATACGTAAAACAATCGATTACGGTAACGATGGAGAGAGACGTCGGATTGAAAAATCCCAATTAAGAGTGAAAGGGGAAGCAGAGTTTTAAATTTTTTTTTCTTGTTTTTTTTTTCGTAACTGAAATAAGGTTGAAAGTTTTATGGTTTTCTTAAAAGAGATAAATAATTTTTTTTTCTCAAATAAATTTGAAGCAGTCCAAGACTTGTTTTGACTATTTGTAATTAATTTAAAATTTTGGACTAGATTACCTTTTTGGTTTATTATTGTAGGCAATACAATATCTGTTTTGGGCTATTTGTAAATTGATTTAAAATATTACATCGGATATTTTCAAAACAAAAAACTAAAAAGGAAATAACTTATTAAGTATTTTACTATAAAAAATATATAAAAATATTTAAAATATTTTTGTTGTTGTTGTATCTTGTTGTATTTGTGTCTTCATTCTTTAAAAATTATCGTACCACCATATTCGCATCGTGTTATATCAGTATTACGTGTCGGTCTTTATGCTTGATAGAAACCACAACCAAACTGAAACTTAGTACCCATCGCATTACCTCATCACCAAATTACTAACAAAAACACAAAAAATCCCAAATAATAAAACAGGAGAGAGGAAACGAAGAAGAAGAAGAAGGAGGACCTATTTTTGGGTTTTTTGAGTTCTTCAACAGTGGGGTTCTGTTTGAGAATTCAAACAGTGAGAATAGAGAAGAGGTTGAGTAAAAGGACATATAAAGAAAACTAGGTCGATTGGACAATCAATGATAGAAATTGGGTGGAAGGAAGTTTAAAAAGCATTTTTTTGGTTTTAAGGGGTTTTCTGGTTTATTTGGGAAAATTGAGGCTAAGAATGTGAAAGAGGAAAGGAGAGGCTTTGCTTTGGTGCAGAAATCGGACTGAACGATGCTTCGACGGTGGTGTTGGCAGTCGGAGGAGGCTGCTACAGTGTGTAGTTTAGTGGAAAATTATTATTTTTTTTGTTAAGAGATTAAACCATAATTAAACTAAGCGAAATTAAGCTATCCCAAAATAATCACGAAAGCATGACATTATCTTTTGTTAAAGAGTTAATGGAATTAAACCAAAAAGAAAAAAAAGACGAGCAATATTAAGTAACAATTTGGTAAATTCCAAATCATGACTTGGCCTCTATTTATCCTTACAACGTATATTGTACTTGTAAAAAAATCATAATTCACTAAACTCAAGATTAATCATGTCCAAACTTTATTGCATTATTTACCTAAATTTAGGTTAAATAGGTACACTAGTAATGCCATGAACTGTGATTACTAGCACCTTACCGTGGCTTTGAAGACAACTATGTCCTATTTTCAGGAACATTCATTGTTGAAGAAATATTTGCGTGAGAGTCTTCTTTTATGTGTTGCTTGTTTGTGCTTTCTTCATGTCGTTGTCAACTAATTGGTTGGCGAGAAACTCAAACACATGAATAAAACACGATCAATTACTCCAAAAAAAAAAAAAAACCTAATAATGAAATAAAACAGTCAAACAAAAAAACCAATCAGTGGTGTAACTATGCCACTGTTAATTCTTTTCCGTTCTTTCTTGTCACTATAACCATCTAAACATCAACTATCTTTCAGACCGGAGTCACTAGAGGTTCTATGAGGCAACATATTGGGTGCTTTTGCATCTTGTTAAGAGTGAGCAAATTATTGCACAGAAACGATACAAACCAAAATGAAAAATAGGCATAAGTAGTAAGCCAAATATATATATATATATATTTGTGATGAATATTAAACAATGAAAATAATACTACTTATTTTTTCAAATTTAGACAAAACAAGTTTTTTTTAGTCAGATATGGTATTTACCATGTTTCAGGGTAAACAAAAACAAATTAAACCCACATAAGCCAATTACTACCCTAAAAACATTTGATAAGAGAAACCAAAGTTCCATACCCTAGACGCTCTAGCAGTTACCATCTTAGCATCAGCTATTTTAGAGTAAAGCCATTATGGGGGATAGAGGTATGCGGTTGATCTATTGAATCTCACGCGATGGCTGATGGTTAGAGTGTTCATCGTTCTAGGTGTTAGTGGCGAAGCTAGGATATTAATCTTGGGGGAGGGGTCGAGCTAAAATTAGAAGTGTTATGTAACAATCGATTTAAACATATAAACAATCGATTCAAAAGAAGCAGTATTCCAACAAGACAATCGATTTAAACATAAAAAAATTGATTCAAAAAAAGCAGTTTTCCAACAGTTAAGATGAAGTAGCATATCATTACTTAAAATTGTGCACGGCGTTCTTTCAAGGAAATAAAATCATTAAATATAGTCTGAATCAAAAGTTCCATTAATCTTTCTCTCAATATAAACAACAAGATTATTCGTAAGAAACTCATCCATTCGAAATCATAATATTCAAATTCATGGAACATGTTTGTGCTTGTTCAACCATTTGAAATCATAATATTCAAATTCAACTTAAAATCAAGAATTTACTAATTTTATAAATGAAATCATAGTTTTCAATTCAAAACATAATCTTTTAAATACTAATTAAATCATTCAAAATCATAAAAAAAAAAAAAAAAAAAAAAAAATTGCTCAATCAAAGTATTACACAATTAAGGCATTGGATCATCCAACCCTTACCAGAACAACAAAGCTGCAAATTGCAGCAAACATCCCAAACAAGAAATAGCCTGCTACCAAAGTGCAGTTCACCTAATACCATTCTACACTTACAATTTGCTCCAGACCAACTAATATCCCTACCTTATTACATCCTGAATTCAAAATGTCTTAACAAAGACTCACCACCATGCTTTAAACATTTCAAGACGTTTTACCCCAACAATGGCTAAAGCAACAGCCATATCATTCCCATTCTGCTCAGCTTTCGCAAAGGAGACTTTACCCCCCGAATAATTCTTCTGTCGATGTTTGTGAGTATTGGTTGTAGCATCCACGTCCTTGATTCTTTTTTCATTAACTAATTAAGCACCACATTTGACCCAATTTCGATCATAGGTGAACAAATTTTCATCCATTCCATACTAATATACAGATCCAAAGCAACCTTAGTCACACATACCTCAGCAAAATCCACATCCTTTGCTGCAATTGGACTTGAAAATAGTGCCCGAGCCACACCAACCTCATCTCTAAGCACCCTACCACCCCCCGCAATATCCTCATTCACCACACCACACACATTAAATTTCATCCAACCTTGCGAAGGAGGACGCCAATTAAGTGCAGCAACCCTGTTTCTGTTGTTAATTAACCTGCATTTCAATGGACAAAACCACCAAGAACTCTCGTGCAGATTTACTTCATCATAAATTGCCCTTACCCACATCAAAGCTCTCATCTTTGAATGGAATAACAAAGTATCCATTGTTATCAACTTTCATTCAAACATGATCTCATTTCTTGCTAGCCAAATTGACCAACATGCAGCCGATATCGAAATCAACCATAAACTTTTAACGACTCCTGACAAATTCACATTACAGCACAAATTATAGAAATCATCAAAACCTTCCACTGGTTTCCATCTTACCTCCCACCATTAAATATTTTTTGCCAAAAAAATTCCATGAATTTACATTTGAAAAACAAGTGATCCGACTGCTCCAAATCTCTGTCACACCAAGAGCAACCATTCTTCGTTTGTTGTAACTGCACACCCCTCCTAATTAGAAAATCTTTCGTAGGAATTCTATTGATCACCAACATCCAAAGAAAATTTCTCACCTTAGGCGGTACTTTTAGCTTCCACATTTTATCAAAAGCGAAACTAACATCATACCCCCCTTCATTAATCAGCAACTCTGATAATCTCTTAAACGAAAAATACCCTATGCTATCATGCACCCACGTCAGCCGATCCTCTATCTCAGGTACTAACACAATGCTTCCCGCCTCTTCTATTAGCTGATTAAGCAAATCCACCTCTCTATCCAACAGTGGTCTTACAAAGTATTCTTCCCAATTATCATAATTTAATCCTCCATTCTTCAAATAAATTTCCACCACCCTGTTCTTATATTTGGCCAATCTAAACAGCCTAGGGAATTCCACTTTTAGAGGTCGGTTCCCACATCATGTATCCTCCCAAAACAACACTGTTTTGCCATTCCCTATCACCCATTTAAAAAAATAATTTCCTATCCATTTTAGCGACTGGCATCTTTGAAATTTTCCAACATTCCTCTCCAAACAATGGACATCTCTTTTAAATTGACCATCTTAAATCACCAATGTTATGCCAATGACCCATATTTTTCCAAGATAACTTTCCTCCACAGTGCCTTTTTTTTGTTGCGAATCTCCAACTCCATTTCGCCATAAGAGCTCGGTTTTTAGCTTTAAGGTTCACCACTCCCGCTCCCCCTTGTCCTTAAGTAGACACCCATGTTTCCAACTTACTTTCGTCATCCTTCTTTTTTCACTTTCACCTCCAAAGGAAGTTTCTTCTCATCTTATCAATCTTTTTTATAACTGTCTTCGGAGCTTTAAAGAGGGACATGAAGTAAATAGGAAAAGAAGATAAAACAGAATTTATAAGCACTACTCGCGCTGCGAAAGAGAGAGATTGACTTTTCCATCCAAACAGCTTCCTCTTAAATTTCTCCATGATCGCACCCCAAGTTAAAGTTCTCCTCAGATCAGCTCCCGAAGGGATCCCCAAATAAATGGAAGGTGGAGCCCCTATTTTGCATTTACATAAAGCCGCCAATCAATATGGAAGTTCTTCCTTCACACCAAACCCCACTAAACACAATTTTTTGAAGTTAATGCTAAGTCCTAAAAGAATCTCTAAGCATCTTAATAAATACTTCTCATTCCTTACGAACTCCTCCTCCGATCTCAAAGAGTGTATTGTATCATCCATAAATTGTAAATGAGAAAATGTCCTTTCCAGTATAACTGCTTAAATTCCCCCAATGAGCCCCAGCCCTTCGGCTTTTTCCAACATCAAATGTGGAACATCCGTTACCGGTATAAATAAAAAAGGCGAGAGTGGATCTTCCTAACAAAGACCTTTACCCATTTTGAATTCATTAGTAGTCGACCCATGAACCAATATTGCTGCTCTCGCTGTTGTTACACACTCCATAATCCATCCAACCCACTTCGATCCAAATCCCATTTTAAATAGAATCACCTCCAAAAAATCCAATCGCACGCAATCGTATACTTTTGAGAAGTCCAATTTAAAAATCAAACTACCCCTTCCTTTTTATTAATTGAATGAATTATCTCGTTTGTAATTAGAGTTCCATAAAAAATTTGTCTTCCTTTGATAAAAGCGCATTGAGTTTCGCGCACCACCATTCTTATTACTTTTATTATTCTACGTGATAACACCTTTGCTACAATTTTGTGCAACGAGCTCACCAACGAGATTGGTCAGAAATCGAAAATGTTAGTTGGACTCTATTTTGGGAATCACTGCTATAAATGATGAATTGATACTTTTTTTTCTAATTTCTTGATTCGATAAAATTTTGTCATCATTTTGAAGTTGTCTTCACTTACCACACTCCAGCATCTTTTGAAAAAACAAATATTGAATCCATCCGGTCCAAGGGCTTTTGACTCATCAACAACAACACATCACTTCCTTAATTTCTTGCCTCGAAAAGGGAGCCTCCAGTTTCAAAGCGACATCCTCTTCTAGCTTCTTGAAATTCATATCCAAATTCAAGATTCATTTTTGAGGTTGGCAGCTAAAATAACTTTTGAAAAAATTAAACATTTTCACTTTCATCATCTTTGGTTCATTACACCAGGTATTCCTAATCTTCAGCCCATACACCATTTTCTTTTTTGATCTAATTTTTACTGCTCGATGAAAAAAGGCAGAATTTGAGTCGCCATCTGAGCCATATCATTCTCAATTTTTGACGCCAAACCAATTCTCTAAATTTAACTGCTTCCCATAATTCTACATTCAGCATTCTTATCTCCTCCATTTCCCTTTCCGAAAGTGTTTGTCATCACTCAATTTGTCCAGCTCCATTATCCTTTCTTCTATTTCATTTATCCTATTTTTCATAACATAGCCTGCATTGTCGTTCCATTTTTTAAGAGTACCCTTCAGCTTTCTTAATTTTACTTAAATTTGCCCATTTAAACTTTCCATTTCAGTCCATTCTTTATGAATAACATCCGAGCAGTCATTCTTTGATATCCACACATTCTTAAACGGACGCGGTCCCCCAATCTACTGCTTCATTTTCTAACATAATTGGAATGTGGTTCGAAACTGATCTTTTTAACTCCCTATTGCTGAAAATCTTTGCATTCTATCAACCAGTGTTCTTCTAACAAGAATCTATCTAATCTGCTTCTCTTGTTTTCAAGGTATACCATGTGAATTTTCTCCCTACCAAAGGTAAATCCACCAATTTGCAGTTAAGGGTGATTATTCGATCGAGTCAAGTCGAATCAAGTAAAAAAAATTTGAGTTAGTCGAGTTGACAAATCCTATTTTTGCAACCGAATTCAATTTGAATTTTTTTCGAATCGAATCGAATCAAGTGAAAAAATTTCAAATCGAGTAGAGTTGAATTAACGAATTCTATTATTTATATTTAATGTTGCGTTTACATGGATCGATTATTTAACTAGTAAACGAAGTACAAGATTATTTAACTATATAAACAATATAATGGTTTTACCTTTTAACTTAATGGGTAAACATTTATCAAAATGACATAATTTTACCTTTTAACTTAATGGTTTTGACTTTTAACTTTAGAAAGGGTAAATATTTATCAAAACGACGTAGTTTTGTTTTGTTTTTATTCAGATTTTCGGATAACTCGAATTGTGTAATTTGTATCCGAGTTAAACCGAAAAACCTAATTTTTAATTCGAGTTGATTCGAATAACTCAAATAACTCAAACTATTCAATTCAAAATTTGATTTTTTTATCGAGTTTTTCGAATCGAATCGGATTTTGCTCACTCCTATTTGCAACTATCTATGAATTTGTAAAATTCTTTCGAACCATTCTCAACTCCCACATATTTGCTCATTTCGTTTCTATTCTTTACTACATTAAAATCTCCTCGCAAAATCCAAAGGTAATTGAATTGCTTACGTAACTCTACCAAATTTCCCTATAATGTTCTTTTTTCAAAGAGTGAGTAAGGTGCATATACATTAGTCATCACAACATCAAAGGCTTCAATCAACCATTTACCATCTACAATGACAAATCTTTCATCACAAAATTCTTTGGTTATCTGAAAATATTTTTTATCCCTCACAGTAATCACCCCTCTCGATCACTCTATTGCTGTCGAGAATCTAAAATCGAAATTATCATCATCCCGAATTCTCCAAATTAGTTCCATTGAAACTGTCTCTAATTTGCTTTCGTGAATAAAACAAACATTCGCCCTAGCCTTTCTTATAACCTTTTTAACCAAAATAACTTTTGCTTCCGATCCTAGTCCTCTAACATTCCAAGAAATTATCCTCATTGTTGGAGCCTAATTTTGACCGGGCCCAAACCAAACTCATTTTTAAATTTATTTTAAGATTAAATTTGTTTTAAATTTAAATTTAATTTAGGTTTAAATTAATTTTAAATTTAAATTTAAATTTATTATAAATTTAAATAAATAAAAGTCCAATCAAAGTGTCCAATTATAAAACCCATTAACTGGGCACAATTACAAATGTCCAAAAAAATTACAAGCCCAACTTGGCCCAATTTTAATTAAACCTAAACAAGCCCAGTTACATATTTGGCCCAAGTAAAAAAGGGGGAGTCAGATCCCAAAGAGCAACTTGCGTTGCTACCTCCATCACCAGCCATTCAGAGTGCGCCACGTCAGCACCAACAGTGTCACCTCCAGCTTCAACTTGCACCTCTGTCACCGCCATTGCATAGCCACCATAGCCGAACCTGCAAAAGCAAAGAAAAGACAAGTTTTAAATGACAAAGAACAAATTACAATCATTGTAAATATGGCTATAAAGCCAGAATTGAAATGTTGTAATAGTTTACTGACTTTTGTTTCATTGGAACATTACAACAGCAATACAAAATTAGCCTTTCAAAGCAATACAACAAAGCACTCTAAAGACCAGAAATAAGAAGCCGTTAATACTCAACAGATAACATTCGAGCAGATACCAAGCAACAGAAGTAAACTCAAAGCCTTAAGCATTGAAATCAACCAGGTACATAATAAATACATTAGTGCATGTTCTTTGTTTGGTCATAATTTCTCTTGAATTTAAAAGGTTTTTTACATTAGATCCTTATTTATCATACATATTATATCTTCATTAAATGTATTCATTGTATTAAAGAAAACATTGGAAACGGTTTAGTATTAACTATTTCGAAACTGTTTTGAAAAAATAATTTTATTAATAATAATATTAATATTAATAATAATGTTAATAATAAATAAAAAGTAATAAATAGCATTAATAAGTATTAATAAAAAATATCAATAATATTAATAATAAATATTAATTTTAAATAAAAAAATAAAATACAAAAGGTCTTATCTGGCACTTGGCCGCTGCCGTCGTTGTAACGCCAGACGCTTAGCCACCGTCATCACCGTAGCTCCGACCGTTGCTCTTTCGACATCGCCCGTAATCGCGAGAAGAGGCCTCTGGAACGACAGATCTACAAAAAAGGATTCAGAGATTTATAAATAAATAATATGAGACAGCAAATTTTAAAAAAGGGAAAAGAGAAAAATCATCAAGATCTGATTTTTTTGTAAAAACTTGGAAACTTTATTTTAGATTTGGATTTGTTACTTTTAAAATATATGTATATATGAAGGAAAGAACAAAAGGAAAATAAAAGATGGACTAAAAACAAAGGAAAAAAGACTGATTTTACCTGGACGATGACGCGTGAGAGGAGAGACACGCACGTACGACGATCGGTAACGGAGATGGACGGCTCGTGGCGGCTACGCGCGTGACGGACGGCGAAGCGACTGGTCGGAGTTTGGTCGGCCATGAGGAAGGGGAGGACCCCTTTTGAGAGAATTTTAGGGATTTTTTTGGAAAGAAAAGGGAAGAAATGAAAAAAAAGGGGTTAGATGGTTTTTATAGCAGATCAAAACGGCGTCGTTTTGGTCCAGGCTCTTAATCCTCAAAACGACACTGTTTCATACTCTGACCCATGGCCCTATCCGACCCGACCAGCCTCAAGGATCTACGTGTTTTTGATAAATGGTTTATTTATGCAATTGGTCCTTCCGTTTTTTTCTAAATTTCCAATTTAAACCTTTTCATAATTTTAATTATTTTTAAATTTGCCCAACAATTTCATCTTTTATTCAATTTCATCTTTCATCTTCTAAATTTTGGTTTATTTATGCAATCGGTCCTTCCCCTTTTATTTTTGTTTCAATTTTGTCCTTAAATCAAGTTTTGTTTTATTACAAAATTGACCCACAAAATTTAAATGATTTTCAAATTAGTCCTTTAACTTCAAAATTCTTGAGAAGCTACCACGTGTCACCATGTTTTGGTTTTATTATCTTGGAGGTCCTTAAACTATCCAAAAATCATATTTTGACCCTTAAAATTTTCTAAAATTTTATTTTTGACCCTAAACTTTCTAAAAATTACATTATTACCCCAAAACTTTCCAAAATTCCATTTTTGACCTGATTTTTCCAAAAATTATCATTTTACCCTTGAACTTCCAAAAATTCCATTTTTGACCTCGATTTTTCCAAAAATAACCACTTTACCCTTGAACTTCCAAAAATTCTATTTTTGACCTCGATTTTTCAAAAATTACCGTTTTACGCCCGAGCTTCCAAAATTCTATTTTTGACCCCGTTTTTTCCAAAAATTATCATTTTACCTCCAAACTTCCAAAAACTCCATATTTGACCCCGATCTTTCAAAAATTACCATTTTACCCCCGAATGTCAAAAAATTCCATTTTAAACCCTAAACTTTCCAAAAACTACTATTTACCCTTCAATTTTTAAAAATTCCATTTTTGACCCTACACTTTCTCAAAATTACCATTTTGCCCTCGAGTGTCCAAAATTACTATTTTACCCCAGATATCCAAAAATCTCATTTTTTTACTCCGATTGTTTTATTTTTCCTCCTCTTTAATATTTATATTTTAAATTTTAGTTATTATGCCTTCGTATTTCGTATTTTTTATTTTGTATATCATTTACCTACTTAATTATTTTGCTTCGTGTTATCTAATCTCCATTATTAACTGTTTATTCATATCTAAAATTTCACATTTGTTTTCAAAATTATTTTAAAATCGAGGCAATGTCCTTTTCGCGTGGAAACTTAAGGAAATCATGCCCTAACGTGTCGGGTGTGATTTTTCGTATAACTCACACGAATCGAATATCTTTTTTCGAGTTTTTAAATCCCTTTTAACTTCGAGATTTCGAGAATGTCGTGCCCTAATGTGTTGGTCACGACTTCCATTCTTCGCGAGAATCAAAGTAAACGGGCATTCTATCTTCAATCCTTTAAGTCATGTGTTTGAGGATCATATTTTAAACTCAATATGAAATTTCAAGTTTTCAAATACATATATACAAATAATTTTAAAGCAAAACGAGGCAATGTCTTTTCGTATGAAAACCTCGAAAAAACCATGCCCTAATATACGAGGTTTGATTTTCGTAATTCATACAATTGGATATCCTCTTTGAAATCTTTCAAAACGTCTTTCAATTTTGAAAATCCGATATCGTAGTGCCCTAACGTGTTGGACATGACTTCCAATTCTCAAAGAGATTCGAAACACGGGGACGGGTTTCCTTAAAAAGGGTTTTCTTTGAAATCTTGCGAAGTTCTCTAAAGATAAAGATTGTATTTTAAATTTTACTCAAGTTTTCAAAGTTTTAACAAATTAAGACCCGAAAGAAATCAATGTGGTACCAATTTTGGGCGTATGAGGGTGCTAACCCTTCCTCATGCGTAACCAACTCCCGAACTTGTTTTCTGGATTACGTAGACCAAAAATATTTTTCAAAACGGATTTTAAATGTTTTGTGGTGATCCAATCACACCAAATAAAAGATTGGTGGCGACTCCCATTTTCCAATTTTGGAAACAATTTTCGAAACACGTTTTTCTAAAATGGTTTTGACAGCTTGGCGACTCCACTAGAGATATACTTTTAAAAAATAAACGAGAGTCAAGCCAAAATTGATTACTTTCGGGTCCTTTTTGAAAACTTTAAAACTTTCGATTTTGTTTAATATGCGATCCTCGACATCTTTTGTGTGACATTATGTTTTGTAATATTGCTAGTGTAATTTTCCATCCATATACATTATGTTATTACCCTTTTAAGTGGAAGCGGGAAGCTACTTCTTCGTGAGGTCTTCACCTCCATGTAGGATAGTGAATCGCTTTCGAGATTACATCCGTACCCTTGTTTTCGTGAAGTTTTCACTTTCATGCAAACATGTGGGAAATGTGTCCCCCTAAATCGAACTCATCCGTATGAGCTTGTAATGGGTGAGGATCGAGGAATCTGCTGGTTTGGTTACCCTTTACTTTAGAGCCTAAAACCACATATAGTGAGCCGTAAGTACTCGCCTTAGACGGAGTTATATCGAAGCTTTTAGCAATTACCCAAGATATTTTTTAGGTTCTTTGCTATATACTTGTATGATGATATTATTATATGTTGCTAACGTGTTCTGTTTTGTCTATTTTCTTTTGTTTGCATATTGCATCATCATATAAGAAAAGGGTGTTGATTCACACTCGATTACCAAATAGAAAGCTTTGATAGAGTAGAAAATAACATGGCTGTGCATTTATGGTTTGATGGGAGACAACACGATAATGGAGATAGTTTGACAGAAGACCATTTATAAGAATTTTGGAACCACACTTGAGTGAATGTGACTCAAAACAATGAGCAAGAGCTAAAGGATATTTGGGGTCAATGGAATGATGAAATGAAGTAGGTATTTTATAAAGAATATGGGGATTTGCCTTATCTGCTCGAGGTAAAAATAGACAATCATCTTTTTCAGGCTATCACTCAGCATTGGAATCCCGCGTACAGTTGCTTTTCCTTTGGGAGTTTTGACATGACACCCACTGTAGAGGAATACACCGCGCTAATCCATTGCTCGAAGATTCAAGTTGACAAAGTTTACTCGAGAGCTATGAATGTCTCAACTTTTCTGAAGAGATTGATAAATATAATCGAGATGAGCAAACAATGAGTGGTGTCTAGAATCAAAGTAAAAGGGGACAATAAATGCATCACTTGGAAGAGTCTGAAGGAGCTGATAGTAGCACATCCGAATATGAAAAAACGTGTTAACCTTTTCGCTTTCAATATTTATGGGTTGGTTATTTTCTCGAAAGCGTTAGGGCACATAGAGGATGCAGTTGTGGATCTCTTCAACCGCCTTGGTAGGAATGTCACACCCATCCCGACGATCTTTGTAGAGACCTTTCGATCGCTAACTGCTTGTCCGAGAGAAGGTGAAGGCAAGTTTATTGGCTGTGCATCGCTTTTGATGGTCTGGTTTCACAGCCATTTTTGGAAGAAAGAGAGGATTTCATATAAAGCATACTCAGTGGACTACTCACCTTCGAAGGAGTTTTGTAGAGACGCAAAAAAAGCTAAATATCTCCGGGGAAAATGGATGGCAGTGCTTTAAAATCTCCGAGAAGAGGACAGAGAGTGGAAGGCATCATGGCTTATTATCGACGAAATCCTTTACCGTTGTGGTAGTTTTGACTGGGTTCCCTTACTTGGAATATGGGGTGCCATAGGATATGATCCTCTACTCGTGTTAAGGTAATATAAGTCAAGGTAATTCATATCGACGACAAATGGTTTGGCTCAGTAAGAGTTCACCTACAAAAGGGATAACTGTAAAAAGAGGGTCAGAGAGATAACTAGCGCCTAGAGGCAAGTACATAAGATGAAGGTATTTTCTGTAAACCCAATGACAATGTCGGAATATGATTGGTGGAGGAGTAAAAGGGTCAATGATAATATTCCAGTATCGAACCCTGATGATACTGGATCGTTAGAAGAATGCTTACGAGAAGTTCCATCAAAGTTGGACATCATAAAGCAGGATTTTGAAAGAAAGAGCTTGGAATTTGTGAAAAGGATCGAAGTCTTGGAAAAGGATAAGATGAAGTTGGGATTGGATGTAGACATTCATAAGTTAGAAGCTGAAAAGTTGAGGAAAGGGAAGAATAAAGCCGAGGAAGACTTGGAAGATTTAAAGAAACACTATAAGAAACTTCGCCAAACCATGGAAAACGTTGGACTTGGTAAAACTCTTGAGTAGTGGTGATAAGAGATTCGAGAATAAAAGGACCTAGCAGAGCAATAGAAAAGGAAATTTCAAGATGGTCAAGCTCGAGAAAATGCCATAAAGGGAGAGTTGTTGGAGAGCCAAGTCGAAAAAGCTGAATTGAAGGCCCAAATAACCGGGATAGAGGCAAGAATCATTGAATTGGAGAAATCTTTACATAGACATCGTAGCCGAAACTCTATCATGGAATTCAAGGCAAGTCAAGTCGAAAATAAAGAACTGAGGCAAAGAGTACAAGACTCGAGGCTTCACTCCAAAACAACGAAATAAGGGTCGAAATTCTAGAAAGGAACTTAGAAGCAAGTGAATGGCACACCCAGCAGGCCCAGGCAAGTGGGAGAAAGAGACTATGTCATAAGCGAAGCACTTACACAGATACGAGAAGAAGCTGATCACATGCAGACGCCAGCCACAGAAGCCGACGAGTTAAGCCTCCAGTATGAGTCGAAGTTAACACGAGGACAAAAATTGGCCGAAATTTTTAGGAAAATTAGGGCTTTAGGTGCTAAGGCAAAGCCATTTATGTAACTTGTTCTATGTAGAGGAACTTGTCTTCTAAGTAAAGTTTATCTAATGGAATTGAATTCAGGATCAACGTCTTCTCTTGCATTGCATTCATTCGCATTACATTCTCACATTTTAACACAAAAACTCTCATTAAATAAAATTTGACACAGTTAAACCCGAAAAAATAGAGAACTCACATCCTTACGGTACTCGGAGAGCTATGGACCAAAAAATAGAAAGGTTGAAATAGTTACAAAAAGAGATGCAAGAGCAAATGCAGGCTCAATTACAAGATTAGTTGGCAAGGGTCCAGCAAGATATGAGAGACCAGATTATTATGTCTCAAAGCAACATAATCAACCGACTGACTCAACTATTGCAGGAGGCAAAAAAAGGAAAAACCCTACAGTAAGCCCAAGGGAGGATGAGGACCCGCGATACCCTCTTGGCTTTACCCCTATGCACAACCAAGTTCCACTGAAAACAAACTCACTGGGAGCTCCCATCTTCATTTGAGCACAACCACAGCCCATTAGTACCTTAGGCCAAGCCAATTATCCGACTAGATTAGGGTCTAATCCAGGGGAAACTACTACGAATCTCATTAATCCCGACTTTGATGAAATCTTGGAGGCAGAGAAAACAAAATTGGAAGTTTTCAAACAGATAGAGGAGCGGTACAAATGGTTGGAAGATAAGGTCAAAGCAATGGAAGGGGCTAACACCTGCTGTGGCATAAATGCTAAAGAACTAAGCCTAGTTCCAGACTTAGTGTTGCCTCCAAAATTCAAAGCTCCAGAGTTTGAGAAGTA
The DNA here is from genome assembly GCA_039519145.1 of Kokia cookei. Classification (NCBI taxonomy): domain Eukaryota; kingdom Viridiplantae; phylum Streptophyta; class Magnoliopsida; order Malvales; family Malvaceae; genus Kokia; species Kokia cookei. The sequence goes on from CM076908.1 coordinate 13,707,294, forward strand.
CAATGGGACAAGCTGCCTAGAAGCTCACATCATTATATTCTGCCGAAAAATGACAAGATACGTCCATAATGACCAATTACTGATCCACTGTTTCCAGGACAGTTTGGTAGGATCCGTAGCAAAGTGGTACAATCAGTTAAGCTGTGCAAAGATCAGTTCATGGAAGGACCTGGCCTAGGCCTTTATGAAACAATACGGTCTTGTTACTGACATTGCTCCGAATAGAATCGCTTTGCAAAATATAGAGAAAAGGTCGAGCAAGAGTTTCAGGCAATAAGCTCAATAATTGAGAGATATGGCCACCCAGGTGCAGCCTTCATTAACGGAGAAAGAGACGACTATGCTTTTCGTCCACACGCTAAAAGCACCATATCTCAACCACATGTTGGGAAATGCTACGAGAAGCTTCTCGGACAAGATTATATCTGGAGAAATGATTGATAGCGCAATTAAAAGCGGTAAGATTGACGTTGGGGAAAGTGAAAAAAGAACAGCCCCCAGAAGGAAAGAAGCTGAGATAAATAATGCAGGCATGTACAGGCCAAACTATGCGAAGTTAATCATGATGACGCAATCTAAAACCCCTGCAAGCAATTATCAAAATCCATCGAAGTCGTAACCAAACTCAAGAAAAAACACTGAAAGAATTCAGTTCACTCCTATTTCGGTGACATATAAAGAGCTTTACCAGTAATTATATGACCAACATGTAGTGGCCTCTTATTACACAGAACCAGTACAGCCACCTTTTCTGAAATGGTAAGACGTCAATGCTCAATGCGAATTCCATAGAGGAGTAATCGGACATTTCATCGAAAATTATTTTGCTTTCAAGAAGACAATGGAAAGATTAATTAAGATGAAGCGTATAAGATTCGATGAGCCGTCTGAACCTAACGTAGTTGGGAGCCCTTTACCCGCCCACCCTGATTAGGGGGTGAATGCGATTACAGGAACAAAAGGTAAAAGGGTTAAGACCAATATCGGAGAGGTCAAATCATCTTTGAAATGGGTATGGTGTCAAATGATAGATAGAGGAGCGATCACGCGGAATGGTGGAGATATGAAGATAACGGCCAAGAATTATTGTGACTTCCACAATGCTGAGGGACACGAGATTCAATACTGTGCAGAGTTTAAGGTTTTTGTACAAGATCTGATGGACCACAAAAAACTGGAGTTCTTTAAAGAAGAAGAAGAAATAGAAGATATTTGTGCCTCCAAATAAAAAGGGACGAACAAGCCTGATCGCCCTGTAATAATTATCTCTGCGACTAGAGGTACTGAAACAAGAAGGCAAATGGCACCTTGTGTCATCATACGAAAACCTGTACCGTTTCCTTATGAAGGTAGCAGGAGAGTCCTTTGGAATTACGGATGTAACATAATAACGCCCAGAGAAGAACAATCCCAAGAAGATGTAAACCTTGTTACCCGTAGTGGGAAAATCTATGATTTGAAAGAAGAGAAAAAAGAAGCTGCAAAAGGAAAGACCTTGGCAATTGAACTAGAAGAAAAAGAGACTAACAAGCCTGAGCCAGTAGCAGAAAAAAAAGCGAAAGAATTCTTGAAATTCTTGAAACACGGCGAGTACAGTGTGGTTGAGCAGTTACACAAACAACTCGCACGTATATCAATCTTAGCACTGTTGTTAAGTTCAGAAGCCCACCGCAATGCATTGATGAGGGTGCTCAACAAAACATATGTGACCAATGACATATTCGTGTGCAAGTTGGATTGCCTAATTAATAACATCAGCGTTGACAATTTTATTTTCTTTAGTGACGATGAGATCCCGTCTGGGGGAATGGGGTCGACAATGACTTTGCACATCACTACTCACTGCAAGGGGTATACTTTGCCCAGAGTGCTCATTGATAATGGCTCAACTTTAAATGTATTGCCACTAGCCACCCTGGAAAGATTACCAGTCGATAGTTCCTATATGAAGACATGTCACAACATAGTTAGAGCTTTCGATGGAATAGAAAGGAAAGTGATGGGTCGAATTGAAGTACCGTTACAAATAGGGCCGAATACCTATGAGGTGGACTTCTTGGTAATGGACATTAAGCCCTCCTACAATTGTTTATTGAGGAGACCCTAGATCCATTAAGCGGGAGCGATACCATCCTCACTTCATCAGAAGCTTAAATTGGTAACCGAAAGAAGATTGGTTACAATAAACACAGAGAAGGATATTATCATATTTTTGATAAGTAACGCCCCGTATGTAGAAAGAAATGAAGAGGAAATGGAATGCTCCTTTTGATTGTTAGAGTTTGTTAATGCAACATTCATCCCAAAAGGAAGCAAAATTCCCGAATCGAAGTTGTCACGAACCACGAAGATGGGGTTACGATTAACAATTTGAAAAAGGGCACGGCCAGGAAAAGGGCTTGAGAAACATTTGCAAGGAGTAATCAATGCACCAGCACCACTAGGAAAGTGGGACCGCCACGACTGGTCGGGGAAGAAATCAAATGGGAGCCGATGACTTTTCCTCACATATCGAAAACTTTCGTTTCTTGTGGAATGAGGTTTAAAGAGGAAGAGAAGACTGGAAGAGTTGTGACAGAGTTGGACATTAATGCCATCTCTGAAGAAGGCGAAGGAAGGAGTTTATCACAAATTTTCCATACGCACCAAGAAGCATTCTAGACAACTGGACGGAAGAGGAGCTCCCTGTAGCCTTTAGGATCATTTCAGAGTAGTACTCGACGCATATCTATCGTTTTATGCCCAAGAGCGATAGAGATCTTTTATAAAGGGCATTTGACTTTTATCCATTATCTTAATGAAAATGCACTTTATCCCCTTTTGACAAAAATCTCTTTATATTCTTTCATTCTATTTAAATAATTTGTTTACCCTTAACCTACACAATTAATATACATATACCCATACTCATACCATACAATCATTCTTAAATTTACTTTGTTCATTGGACCACTCTCATTCTTTTGACAGATCTTTGGATATCAATAATATGAGTAACACTGACTGTGAACCTCATTTCGAGCGAGATATATGTCTCGAAGAACCTCAGGACTTTGAAGATGACCAAGATAATAACTTATCTCCTGATTTGCTGCGAATGATGGAACAAGAGGAAAAACAAATCTTGCCCCATAAGAAGTTAACCGAAACTGTGAGCATAGGGGATGAATATGAAAGGAAGGAAGTGAAAATTGGAACCAGCATCTCGGCAGAAACATGAAAAGATCTTATTGAGCTGCTCAGAGAATTCAAAGACGTCTTCGCTTGGTCTTACCAGGACATGCCTGGGATAAACACCGACGTTGTAGTCCATAAGCTCCCGATAAAAGAGGAATGCAAGCCTGTCCAACAAAAACTTCGCAGGATGCGACTAGATGTGTTGCTAAAAATAAAAGAAGAAGTTCAAAAGAAGTTTGATGCGAGTTTCCTCCAAGTGGTTAAATATTCAGAATGGGTTACCAACATAATCCCCGTCCCCAAAAAGGATGGGAAAGTACGTATGTGTATGGATTATTGAGACTTAAACAAAGCCAACCCAAAAGATAACTTCCCAGTACCTCACATTGATACCCTAATAGACAATATGGTAGGTCATTCCTTTTTCTCTTTCATGGATGGCTTCTCTGGGTATAACCCAATAAAGATGGACCTTGAAGATATGGCGAAAACTACATTCGTCATAATGTGGGGGACATTCTGTTATAAAGTGATGCCATTCGGACTTAAAAATGCAAAGGCAACATATCAAAGAGTCATGGTGACATTGTTTCATGACATGATGCACAAGGAAATCGAGGTTTATGTCGATGACATGATCGCTAAGTCTCAAACTGGGGAAAAACATGTAAAGGTCTTGAGAAAGTTGTTCTTGAGATTAAGGAAATTCCAGCTCAAGTTGAACCCAACCAAATGTACTTTTGGGGCTACTTCAAGCAAGTTGTTGGGTTTTGTGGTCAGCCAAAGGGGAATTGAGATCGATCCAAACAAGGTTAAAGCCATACAAGAATTACCCCCACCTTGCTCGTAAAAAGAAGTTTGAGATTTCCTCGGGAGGTTGAATTACATCGCTCGGTTCATCTCACAATTAACTGAGAAATATGATCCCATCTTTCGTCTTCTTAGAAAGCACAATCCAGGAGTGATGGACGATGACTACCAAAGAACTTTTGACAATGTTAAGCAGTTTTTGTTCGATGCTCCGGTCTTAGTACCACCAAGTCCCAACAAGCTATTAATCTTGTACTTAGCAGTTTTTGAGAATTCTATGGGATGTGTCTTGGGCCAACATGACGAGACTGGAAAGAAGGAGAGAGCCATATACTATCTCAGCAAAAAGTTTACCGACTGTGAAGCAAGGTATTCATCGATAGAAAAGTTATGCTGTGCTTTGGTCTGGACTACCCGAAGATTATGACAGTACATGCTGTACCACATAACTTGGTTAATCTTGAAATTAAATCCTCCTAAATACATGATGGAGTCAACTGCATTGAACGAAAGAATGGCTAGATGGAAAATCCTGCTTTCAGAATTCGATATAGTCTATGTAAGCCAAAAGGCAGTGAAAGGAGTGCAATAGCAAATTTCCTAGCCAGTAGAGCTCTAGAGGATTATGAGCCGATAAATTTTGACTTTCCAAATGAGGACTTAATGTATATTGCAACAACCGAAGATGGGACCGTATCAGAGCACCTTTAGCAATTAAATTTCGATGGCGCTTCAAATGTCACAGGCAATGGAATCGAGGCAATCTTAGTATCACCAGAAGGAGACCATTATCCCTTCATAAGTAAACTCGACTTCGATTGCACAAATAATACGGTAAAGTATGAGGCATGCATTATGGGGATTCTAGTAGCCATAGAACGAGGGATCAAGGTCTTGGAAATATATGGAGATTCAGCATTGGTAATCTACCAGCTCAGGGGAGAATGGGAGATAAGAGATTCCAAGTTAATTGATTAACGAAATATGGTCATCGAATTAATCAAAAAATTTGACGAGGTTACATTCCAGTACCTCCCACGTGAGGAAAACCAAATAGCTGATGCTTTGGTTACTCTAGCCTCAATGATAAAAGTAAACAGGCCAAAGGATATGAAGCCCATTCAAATAAGCATTTACGAGACTCCAGCCCATTGTTACGAGATCGAAGAAGAAGAAATAGATGAACACCTTTGGTATCAAGACATCCTCTAATATGTGAAAGACCAAAAATACCCTGAAAAAGCTATGGAAAATGATAAAAGGACATTGAGAAGGCTCACAAACGAGTATGTCCTGGATAGGGAGATTTTGTATAAGAGGAGAAAGGATCAGGTGTTGCTAAGATGTGTTGATGCAATCGAAGCTAAGAAAATCCTAGAAGAAGTCCATGAAGGAATTTGTGGAACGCACGCTAATGGGTTCAAAATGGCTAGACAGATCATGAGATTTGGATACTACTGGTCAACTATGGAGAATGATTGTATCAACTATGCTAAGAAATGTCACAAATGCCAGATCTATTGAGATAAAATTCATGTACCTCCATCACATTTGCATGTCATGACTTCTTCGTGGCCTTTTTCTATATGGGGCATGGATGTTATCGGACCAATCTCTCTGAAGGCTTCTAACGGGCATAGATTCATCTTTGTAGTTATTGACTACTTCACCAAGTGGGTGGAAGCTGCCTCTTAATCCAACGTTACAAAATCCACAAAGCAAGCTCCTAAAAAAGGAAATCATATGCCGATATGGAAGGCCAGAAAATATCATATCGGACAATGCATTGATCTTGAATAATAGCACGATATCGAAGGTTTGTGAGCAATTCAAGATCAAACATCATAATTCATCTCCATATTGCCCAAAGATGAACGGAGCAGTGGAAGCGGCAAATAAAAATATTAAGAAGATCATTGCAAAAATGACAAAAACATATAAAGACTGGCATGAAAAATTACCGTTCGCCCTCCTTGCTTATAGGACTTCAGTCAGAACGTCTATTGGGGCAACGCCGTTCTCACTTGTATACGGGATGGAAGTCATTTTACCTATCGAGGTATTGATTCCTTCTCTCCGAGTCTTGTCAGAACTAAATTTGGATGAAGCAGAATGGATCCAAGCCAGATATGATCAGTTAAACTTGATCGAAGAAAAGAGGTTAAGAGCTATCCGTCATGGTCAGATGTACCAAAAGCGGATGATGCGAGCTTACAACAAAAAGGTCCGCCCTAGAGAATTTCATGAGGGGGATCTAGTTTTGAAGAAAATACTCCCAATACACAAAAACTCTCGAGGAAAATGGATGCCTAATTGGGAAGGGTCGTATGTGGTGAAGAAAGCCTTCTCTGGAGGAGCTCTGATTTTGACTGAAATGGATGGCAAAGAGCTATACAACCCAGTAAATTCAGACTCGGTAAAGAAATATTTCACCTAAAAAAAACGGAGAGGTCAGGATGAAAACCCATCAAAGGGCATCTTGAAACCAAATGGTTTTTGAGTTGAAAACCCGAAAAGGGTAGCTCAAATGGAAAACAGAGGCGATCAATTGTTCCTTCAAATGCGACAAGATAGATAAATTTTACATCTTGGGGCATCGACAAAGTACTTTAGGACCTCCAGATACATATCGAGCAGAAAGATGATCCTCAGATAAGAGAAACTCATATTTGATATTTAGGCGTCTAATACTGTTCCTTGTAAATATTCGACATTTTTCTTTCTTTAGCCAACAATTCTTCAAGTTTTAACTCTAATACAATCTCATTCTTTCCCACACTGCCCAAGTATTTTCATACCAAGATAATGGATAATAGACTAAATCGCATGAAAAGCAAGGATCCGCGAGTATTATTTTAGAAAATTCCTAAATGATACAAGGACCCTAAACGAGACCACTAGTTAAAAGAATCAAACTTGGAAAGAACGGTTCAAATGAAGAATCTGACAAGTCATAGATTTAATAAGACGTAAAGAGATGATCCCAAAACAAAAGAAACTAGTCTTTGAAAAATTAACATTAATCATGCACATCCATCTAGTTAGGAGCATTTTGACTCATTCTGAGCACGACATCCTAAACAAATTTCCCTACCTAAAGGCCCATTTGAGCATATTCTACAGGTTTCAGTATCATGAAACATGGAGGGAAAGATTTAAGTCACAGGGTTGAACCTCGTACCTCAGAAGCATGAAGGGAAAGATTTAAGCCGCAACGGTGAATCCAGTACCACGAAGACACAAAGGGAAAGGTTTTGGCGAACCTTATACCTCAGAGACATGAAGGGAAAGATTTAAGCCGCAACGACGAATCCAGTACCACGAAGAGACAAAGGGAAATGTTTAAGTCGCAATGGCGAACCTAGTACCTCAGAGACATGAAAGGAAAGATTTAAGCCGCAACGATGAATCCAATACCACGAAGACACAAGGGAAAGGTTAAGTCGTAATGGCGAACCTAGTACCTCAGAGACATGAAGGGAAAGATTTAAGCCATAACGACGAATCCAATATCACGAAGACACGAGTGAAAGGTTTAAGTCACAATGGCGAACCTAGTACCTCAGAGACATGAAGGGAAAGATTTAAGTCGCAACGGCAAATCCAGTACCGTGAACACACAAGGGGAAAGGTTTAAGTCGCAATGGCGAACCTTATACCTCAGAAGCATGAAAAGAAAATTTAAGCCGCAACGGCGAATTTAGTACCATGCAGATTGAAACAAGCGATGCGGTCGTCTTCCTGAAAAGACACTGAGAAGTAGACCAAATCAATGATATCAAACCATTAGAATTACAAGCGAATCAGATGAAGCTACGGTGACAAATTTTGAAATGAACTTAATACAAGATGGAATCATAACGCCGAAGGTAGAGAAGTGGATACAGTAATCGAACGGTCAACAAAGCGAAAGATGGGCCAATTGAAGGAAAAGAACCAAGGAGATGTGCCCTGACAAATTGGGCATCCTTTTGGTCTTTGCTTCGTTCCTGTTACACAGCAATGAGCAAAGAGGGGCGGCTGTTGGAGCCCAATTTTGATCGGGCCCAAACCAAATCCATTTTAAATTTATTTTAAGATTAAATTTGTTTTAGGTTTAAATTTATTTTAAATTTAAATTTATTATAAATTTAAATAAATAAAGGTCCAATCAAAATGTCAATTACAAAACCCATTAACTGGGTCCAATTACAAATGCCCAAAAAAATTACAAGCCCAACTTGGCCCAATTTTAATTAAACCTAAACAGGCCCTGTTACATATTTGGCCCAAGTAAAAAAGGGGGAGTCAGATCCCAGAGAGCAACTTGCATTGCTACCTCCATCACCAGCCATTCAGAGTGCGCCAGGTCAGCACCAGCATTGCCACCTCCAACTTCAACTTGCACCTTTGCCATCGTCACTGCATAGCCTCCATAGCCGAACCTGCAAAAGCAAAGAAGAGACAAGTTTTAAATGACAAAGAACAAATTACAATAATTGTAAATATGGCTATAAAGCCAGAATTGAAATGTTGTAATAGGTTACTGACTTTTGTTTCATTGGAACATTACAAAGCAATACAAAATTAGCCTTTCAAAGCAATACAACAAAGCACTCTAAAGACTAGAAATAAGAAGCAGTTAATACTCAACAGATAACATTCGAGCAGATACCAAGCAACAGAAGTAAACTCAAAGCCTTAAGCATTGAAATCAGCCAGGTACATAATAAATACATTAGTGCATGTTCTTTGTTTGGTCATAATTTCTCTTGAATTTAAAAGGTTTTTTTACATTAGATATTTATTTATCATACATATTATATCTTCATTAAATGTATTCATTGTATTAAAGAAAACATTGGAAACGGTTTAGTATTAACTATTTCGAAACTGTTTTGAAAAAATAATTTTATTAATAATAATAATATTAATAATAATGTTAATAATAAATAAGAAGTAATAAATATAATTAATAAGTATTAACAAATATCAATAATAGTAATAATAAATATTAATTTTAAATAAAAAATAAAATATGAAAGGTCTTATATGGCACTTGGCCGCTACCATCGTTGTAACGCCAAACGCTTAGCCACCGTCATCGCCGTAGCTCCGGCCGTTGCTCTTTCGACGTTGCCCGTAATTACGAGAAGAGGCCTCTGGAACGGCAGATCTACAAAAAAAGATTCAGAGATTTATAAGTAAATAATATGAGACAGCATATTTTAAAAAAGTGAAAAGAGAAAAATCACCAAGATCTGATTTTTTTGTAAAAACCTGGAAACTTTATTTTAGATTTGGATTTGTTACTTTTAAAATATATGTATATATGAAGGAAATAACAAAAGGAAAATAAAACATGGACTAAAAACAAAAGAAAAGAGACTGATTTTACCTGGACGACGGGGCGTGAGAGGAGAGACATGCACATTCGACGATCTGGAACGGAGATGGACGGCACGCGACGGTTACGCGCGTGACAGACGGCGGAGCGACCGACCAGAGTTTGGTCGGCCATGAGGAAGGGGAGGACCCCTTTTGGGAGAATTTTAGGGATTTTTTTGGAAAGAAAAGGGAATAAATTAAAAAAAAGGGGGTTAGATGGCTTTTATAGAAGATCAAAACGGCGTCGTTTTGGTCCAGGCTCTTAAGCCTCAAAACGGCGCCGTTTCATGCTCAGACCCATGGCTCGATCTGACCCGACCCGACCCGACCCGCCTCAAGGATCCGCGTGTTTTTGATAAATGGTTTATTTATGCAATTGGTCCTTCCGCTTTTTTCTAAATTTCCAATTTAATTCTTTTTAAATTTGCCCAACAATTTCATCTTTTATTCAATTTAGTCCTTTAACCCTTTTGAAGCCCCAAGAGCTGCCATGTGTCAATATTTTGGTTTATTTATGCAATCAGTCCTTCTCCTTTTATTTTTGTTTCAATTTTGTCCTTAAATCAAGTTTTGTTTTATTACAAAATTGGCCTAAAAAATTTAAATGATTTTCAAATTATCCTTAAATTTCAAAATGCTTGAAAAGTTGCCACGTGTCACCATGTTTTGGTTTTATTTCCCTAGAGGTCCCTAAACTATCCAAAAATCATATTTTGACCCCTGACCTTTTCCAAAATTCCATTTTTGACCTCAAACTTTTCGAAAATTACATTTTTACTCCGAAACTTTCCAAAATTCCATTTTTGACCCCGATTTTTCCAAAAAATACGATTTTACCCTCGACTTCCAAAAATTCCATTTTTGACCTCGATTTCTTCAAAATTACCATTTTACCCTCGAACTTTCACAATTTTCATTTTTGACCCAATTTTTCCAAAAAATGCCATTTACCCTTATCGCTTTACCCCTAAGCTTCCAAAAATTCCATTTTTTACCCTAATTTTTCCAAAATTACCATTTTACCCCAGAATGTCTAAAAATTCCATTTTAAACCTCGAACTTTCCAAAAACTACTATTTTACCCTCGGATGTCTAAAAATTTCGTTTTTGACTTCGAACTTTCCCAAAATTATCATTTTGCCCCCGAGTTCTAAAATTACCATTTCACCCTTAGATATCCAAAAATCTCATTTTCGACTCCGATTATTTTATTTTTCTTCCTCTTCAATATTTATATTTTAAAATTTAGTTATTATGCCTTCGTATTTCGTATTTTTGATTTTGTATATCATTTACCTGCTTAATTATTTTGTTTTGTGTTATCTAATCTCCATTATTAACTGTTCATTCATATCTAAAATTTAACATTTGTTTTCAAAATTGTTATATAACTGAGGCAATGTCTTTTTCGCGTGGAAACTTCGGGAAACCATGCCCTAACGTGTCGGGTGTGATTTTTTGTATAACTCACACGAATCGAATATCCTTTTTCAAGTTTTTAAATCCCTTTTAACTTCGAGATTTCGAGAACGTCGTGCCTTAACGTGTTGGTCACAACTTCAATTGTTCGCGAGAATCGAAGTAAACGAGTATTCTATCTTCAAATCCTTTAAGTCATGTGTCCGAGGATCGTATTTTAAACTCAATACGAAATTTCAAGTTTTCAAATACATATATACAAATAATTTTAAAGCAAAATGAGGCAATGTCTTTTAGTGTGAAAACCTCGAAAAAACCATGCCCTAACGTGCGGGGTGTGATTTTCGTAATTCAAGCAATCGAATATCCTCTTTGAAATCTTTCAAAATGTCCTTCAATTTTGAAAATTAGAGAACGTGGTGCCCTAACGTGTTGGACACGACTTCCAGTTCTCAAAGAGATTCGAAACACGGGGACGGGTTTCCTCAAAAAGGGTTTTCTTTGAAATCTTGCGAAGTTCTCTAAAGACAAAGATCGTATTTTAAATTTTACTCAAGTTTTCAAAGTTTTAGCAAATTAAGACCCGAAAGTAATCAATGTGGTACCAATTTTGGGCGTATGAGGGTGCTAACCCTTCCTCATGCATAATCGATTGGCGAACCTGTTTTCTGGATTACGAAGGCCAAAAATATTTTTCAAAATGGATTTTAAATGTTTTATGGTGATCCAATAACATCGAATAAAAGATTGGTGGCGACTCTCATTTTCCAATTTTGGAAACAATTTTTGAAACACATTTTTTAAAATGGTTTCGACACTCATCTCCACCCACCCCTACTAATTATCTACTTGAAAATAAAGGCTCTAATTCAGAAAAACTCACCTTAATCGACTCTTTTCATACTTCCTTTTCCTTCGATTTTCTCAGCTACTGATCCTTTACTCTCATGGTTTCATCTATTACTTCCCTCTTATCGCCTCGAATGTTGAATCCCAATTTTCCCCCACTTCCTAAGTCTTCTTTTCTTCCTCTAGAATCATCTTTCTTCTGTTGTTAATATAGAAATCTGATAAAGAAATATTAACTATCTTCTCTTCACTTTCGATTACTTCCTTACCCTTTTCCTTCCTCAATACCTAATCCCTTTTTTTTTCTTTCCTTAGTTGACAGTGTGCAATTCTAGATTTCACACATAGATCAAATTTTTTTATTCAGCAATTTCTTCTTTCTTCTATTCTGAATACCATTTAAAGGTTCCTCTTCTATTTCCAGACTTGATTCCTAATTTACATTCCTTCCCACCTCTATATCACTAAGATTATGTTGATTTAAATTTGGGCTCTCTACCTCTTCCATTATTTGTCTATCCAATGATTCGCAGTCCACTTCAATAACCATCCCATTTTGTAAATCTAGCCCCTCAATTATGGTCTCTTCAACTACAAGGCCCATATTAAGAACATCTTATCTAGCCTGATCCCAACTTTTGCCCTCTCCTCTCTCCCCCATTGAAACGTTCCCTTTATTCCCAAACCATAGTTTCCCATTATTGGTTTCTTTTTCCAACATCCTCTGATTTTCATTATTGTTCCTTCTTTCTCGAGGCTTGATTCAACTAATACACCCTCCATGTTGTTTAATTTTCCCACCGACGAGAACTCTGACCCCGTTCTAGCCACCAATTTTGATTATGAAACATTATCGTCTTCCTCCTCTTGTTGAATACCATCTTTACCAATATTGTCATTTATTAACTCTGTCAATCCCCTTTCCCTAACTCTGATCGAGAGTTTTTCTTCCCCAACCTCCAAACTAATCAATTCTTAAATTTATTTAGGTTGTTTAATTGAGATTAACAATTCTAACTTTTCAAAACTGTTTGCTTTTGACATGTTTTCTCCCATCGATACCAGATTTCCCCATAAACCAGCTATCCTTTTGAAAGTTTCATAATTCCATCAATGCAATGGCACTCATGATACTTCTATCCATATAACCCTTTCATTCAGCACATTATTCTTCGACCATGGTTTGAAGTTGACAAAAATTCTTTCAAGTAAGACCAATCATTTTGTATCAGGATGTCCATTAATTCCTCATCTGGTACCTCCACTAAGAAGTGTCTTCCTTTAATTCTTCTCACTGTGATTTCCTCAAGACCGATTCTTGTTATTCTTTCATTGAGGCTCTTTGTATCACAGAACGAGGCCGACTCACACTCCAAGCGTTTCTAAAGCTTCCACAGTTGCTCATCGTCTACATGACCTTTTATCACTGTCTCTTCAATTTTCTCTAATCTGAACATATCCTTTTTAATTCTTTGTTCATTCTTTCCTTCATCAGAAGTTTCTTTTCCCTCCACACCATTATCCTTTACAATCATCTCACTTTCCTCTCCATTCTGCAAAACTTCTTTGCTTTGTTCTATTTCCACCTATGCATTCACTTTTCTTCATATTTTCCTTATTCCTTTAAATCTAGCCATCTTAACCCAAATCCTGCTCCCTAGGATTACGAACCCATTAAGTTTCGTTATTTCCCTTTAAGCATCCTTCACATTATTAAATCTCATGAACTTGCACTTTCTTCCCTTCTTACTTCTCTTCTTTAGGATAAAAACATCTACCACATTGCCATGATATCATAATAACACCTATAAACCTTTCCAATGCATGGTCACCGGAATGCTGTAAACGAATAACGTAACCTGATTACTACTTACCATCTCACCAGTTAAAAATCCTATTTTAGATATATATATTTTTAGAGAGAGTGAGAGAGGATATCTACAAGAGCATTAGGAGGATAATATAGCTAGATATAGTAAATCAACTACTAATGGAAAGCTTGAATATACATGGTCTATCGTTGACAAATTAAATTTCCTAATCCGAAATTCATATAACTTTCGACTCGATTAACCATTTTTTATTCCGTTTTCACAGGAATGCTCACTGCTTCATAAGCTATCATTTGACATAATTTTAAACAAAGTGACCAAGATTTTCTTCCTCCTCTTCACTTTGGCCGAAACCTACTATAACATTATCTAGCTATTTTTGTTTCATTTTTACACTTCTAACAAGTTAGAAACCATCTCCTAATCATTTTCCATCCAAAAACATACACATTTCACTTAGTTTTATAAGCTTCTAAATTTCATCAATATCCTTTAATGGCAACTTTTAATACACTTGATAAAAAAAAAAAACTATTGGTACATATATGTAAAACAAGTTTCAAAGATTCAAAATATATGAAAAATTTGAGGAAAAACATACCTTATACTTACAATTTGGAAGAAAAATGATAAAGATTTTTTTTCTTCTTTTCTTGCTAAAAACCAATATTAAGAAGAAAGATGATAAAAGTCTTTTCATCTTTTCTTATATATAGATTATATTACTTATAAAATTATTATGTTAAGTAAACTATTAAATAAACAGTAATTTATTATTATTTAACAAAAATATCATTCAAAAGTCATCATGAGTAATTTAACTTCCTCAAAAAGATTTTTTTTATCAAAAATAAACTTTTTAATATTATTTTTAATCCTATAAAAATATTGAAGGGGCCCAGTTATATTTTTAAGAGGGTTATAATATATATACAAAGAGAAAAATTACAAAAATCTTAAACTTTGGGGCCTACTTATATTTTTGGAAGGGTCATAGTTTAAATTTACATAGGACTAAATTAAAAAATTTAAACTTTGGGGGGGGGGGGGAATTGCCCCTTGGGCTTGAACGTGGCTCCGCCACTGCTAGGTGTGGTATGGGTTCGAGTTGCTCTAATCGTGTTTGTTGTTCGGGCTCAGGCCTGTTCTCGATATTTTTTGGACCATAGGCGAAATAATAAATCAGTCCCTTTTAAAAAAAATATAAAATGTAATACAATAAAATGAAATAATATGCTAGGAATTTCATTAAAATAATATGTTTTATGACATTAAGCGAATAATATATTTTTCTAACAAAATTAAAAAAAACATTTTTCATTTAATCTAATCTTATGCCATCAACTACAAAAACACAAAATATCATAAAAAATGGGTTTTATGAGCTTTTTGAGATGCAAAATCATTAATGATAACATTAACATCAATATTTTTCAAATAAAATTCTTCTCAATTTTTTATTTTAAAATTAGTTACTACTAATAAAAGAGACAAAACTCAAAATTACGCACTAATTTTGGTCTAATATGTAATGTTGTACATGACTATTAAGTGAGTATATTTTTTATTTTAAAATACCATATTAGTGAACTTATTAGAAAAATTGGATAGAATTAACAATTGTACCAGAATTTTAAAACATGAAAAATAAAAGGATTAAATATCAAATATACAGAAAAGTAATAAGGATTTAAAAGCATATTTTAGGCTATTATATATATAGTATCTATTCTATTTACCCCTATGTCACCGTTGTACAAATCCTTTTAAATAAAAACAAATTATAAGTGGATATGACGTGATGGTTATCTTAATAAATATAAATGTTTGTATTCAAGTAAAAAAAAAACTATTCATTCTATTATTATTTTAGAATTTTACTTAATTATATAATGAATTAATCCAACCTCAATTTAATTATGAATTTATTAAATAATTATTTTATATATTATTATTGAAGTAAAAAAATTTCATCTAGATTGATGTCATTTGTTTTTAAAGTTTAATAAAATAATAATTAAAAAAAAATCATTGTCACTACTTTAGATTTGCTTGTTAAGTTTTTTTACTTTATTAATATTGGACAGAATAATTACCCTACTTAAAATCTATTATTTATACCAAACAACAAATAATATTTAAGAATTTTTTATCTTTTGAGCACCTTTTATCATTAATGAAATAAATATTTTTGGGCCCCTTTTATCTTTGGATCTTGGACGGTTGCACCTCAAAACAGCTCACAAGGTCGGCCTTGTTCAGGCTTTGCCCTATTTCTATATTTCACAAGAAAAAAAAAAGAAAAATTGAAAGGAAGAAAAGGAAAAGAAAAAAAAGGAAAATTAAAAGAAAAATTAAATAAATTACTCAAAAATAAAAAAAAATTAAATTAAATGTATAATTTAACTTAAAATTTTTGTTTGAAATGATGATACTAACATACTACATAAATTTATTATCACACGTCAATAATGATCATAATGTAATAAATCAATAATATAATAATTATGTAATAATTGTTAAAAATTTAGTGATGAAAACATAAACAAATGCAAGTACTAAATTTGTAGTTTACTTATTATAAAATGAACATTCATGTTGAATATTAAATTTGATTATTTACATTTGTGCTCAAGTTTGACTTTGTGATTTTTCAATACAATTAAAAATAATATATATTAAAAAAAGAAAGGTTAAAATTTGTTGTTAGTCTCGGTATTTGTATAAAATTTAAATAAAATTTAAGATTTAGTTCCAGTATTTTAAAAGTTAAAAAATAAATCCTCTTTATTTTTTAATTTAAAAATTTTAGTTCAACCATTATCGATGTTATTTGTATCGGATTGGCCGGTCAGATCAGTTGGATCGATTTGGAAAGTGGGTTTGAGTTAGTTAGATCGAGAATCAGTATGAATCAATTGAACCAATAGTTGGACGAGATTTTTAATTTCTTTTTAATTTTTATTTATTTTTTAATCGAACTATTTTCTGTCAAAATTTGTCAACTTATTGTGTTTATTTCGTGTCAATCATATGCCACGTAATGTGAGAACAACCTAATCCAAATTTCAAGTTGACAAATTTTGACAGAAAATACTTATGATTTTAACAATTCGATTGAGATTTTGAAATAAAAAAAAAGTGGCAGGACTAAAATTTTTAAAATTTTAAGTGCAAAGATTAAATCTCAAATTTGGTAAAATAGAAAAACTAATAACATATTTTAACCAAATAGATAAAATTTTTAACTCGCAAACTATTCAAACCAAGTATTAAGATAGTTGTATTTTGTTCGCTCAAGATGTTGGAATTAAGTCAAGATGATCAGGTCTGTTCTTGATATTTTTGGGCTAGGTAAAATAATGAAAGGAGTTTTATGTTCCTTAAAAGTTGAGAAAATTTTTCTAAATCTCTTAAAAGTTAGTAAGAATAATTTTGGGCACTTAAAAGCTACAAAAAATAATAAAATTTGGAGCCCCTTAAAAGTTGATAAAAAAAATTTTGACTTTAAAAGTTACAATTTTTTTTGACCCCTTAGAAATTAAAAAAATAAAATTTTAAACCCTTTTTTTAACCTTACGCCCTGGGCGACTGCACCTCTAGACTACCTCAAGACCAAGCCTGAGGATGATTCAGTAAAATTCGAATTATTTTCTGAGTACCCTTACGCATCTAATTTATCTAGTGCTGTATGGAATTTTAAATGGTAGCAGTCTCAATACCTGATCAGTTAATTCTAATGCAGATTGCAGGTAAATACTAAAAACAAGCGTACATACATATAGCATTATTAAGAGAGTTCATCATAAGATTTATGTATCGATTAAAGGAGATTCCTTTCCAGCCGTGGTCTAATATGCTGTAGTTAACATGTCTGAGAACGACAGGCTCTTCGCCATTAGTAGAATGTATTTAAGTTTTTGCTTTTCAATTTCCAGGAGAAACTATAAGCCAATTAAAGATTATAGATTCAGGATAGTGTGTAGAACTGGAAATCATGCTTCTTTGTGGAACAACTGAAGTATATATGATGTCGAAAAGATTGTGCAAACAGTGATGATTGCAGAGGATATTACTTGTAGGTGTAGTTTCGGAACTGCAACAACAGGGATTCTCTCTGTATTGTTGAATTGTTGTTGCTGATTCTAACTATGCAGGTGCAGAGTATATCTCATCATCCTTGTATAAGTCTAAGTAGTCTTCTGCATTTAGACATCTTGATTGTCGCTAATCAATGGTTAAAATACTAGTCATTAGGATAATTGTAACAGGGAAAGTAAGTTAGAACATGTGCAGTTGCTGTCACGGGCATTGATTGCATTTGTTGCCGTACAACCATGAAGTCACAGTTTCCTTTCTCTCACTGCCTAACAATGAAACTAATAATGAAACTAACATAAGAGACAAGAGCTAATATTTAAAACCCAAAAACGGGAAAGAAAAGAGAAAGTGAAGAACTTGAGAGAAATAAACCAATTTCAGATGTCTACTATCCTTTTAATTTATTATCAGCTGTCGGTTTCCTCATAATTACCTTTGCAGTGGCCTGGTGAAGTACTGCATTTATTAGTTTGATTTAACAATAGGAGGTAAGATATATACTTGTTCAAAGATTAAAGGACTAGTAGTCACCATCTATTTACCTATCTGAATTTTAATTATTGAGTGGCTTATGTCTGCTGCAGCAATGAGAAAAGAATAATTTTTGTTGTATTTTAGACAAAAGAACATTAGTAGGCCACCGGTTTCTGCACAGTTGGCCCTGACCTGATTTCATCCATTCCATTTCCATTGAAAATATGAAATTCATGATGGGTTTTGAGTGAACAGTGATTAATAATGGGAAAATATTATTACAGAAATTGCAAATTCTTGAAGAACAATTCTGAGAAAATTTAATCCCTATTAAGCTTTGTTAGATGATCATCTTATTCTCTCCTAATGATTCTACAGACATCTTCCTCCATAGCCTGCATTTCTGAACAGTGCTTGCTTTATGTCTTCAGAGCTTATCAATGTCCTTTGCTCTTCTACCTAGTACATTACATTGGAAGAAATACACATTATTGGGAAACAACTGGTGATTTTGCAAATTGCAATCAAACATAAAATAAACATATACCTCTGAACAAGAAGCTTGCATTGAAAAATCATTGAAGCAACTTATAACACACTGTTGAATCTCAAGGCCTAGTGCTTCCATTGTGTTCACTGTAGATAACAGCAAGCCTGGTTTCGTTGCACAGCAGATATCGATTCGAGTATCTCTATCTCTATCTCTCCTCTCTACATCAAACTGTGTTTTTGGTTACATGAAAAAAGAATCAGTAAAGGGGCAATGTCTTCAATTACATGTTCATATAATGGTTAATATTAGAAACAGACTATACCTTCGGGGAATTTCTCACCAAAACTTCATCTGGCTTTTGCTCCTTCAGGTTCTTCAATAAACTCTGTTCATTAATAATAATACCCTCTTTTGTATCTTCTTCCTGCAACTTATTAATCCTTTCTAGAAGCTCTTTTATGTAATCTATGGTATCTCCAAGTATAGATGTTCTATCCATCTGTTCATGTTCACCATTGTTTGGATCAGTTGCATAAAAAAAGTGTTAACAGATTAGGGGAAAAAACCAGGGGTCACCTTGCTGATCTTGGGGACTATTGATCTCAGCATTGAAAGCCTGTCATTCAGTCGCTTCCTTCTCCTTCTCTCTGCCATTAAATTCTTTGAAGGCTGACCTTCTAACTTTTTTGTCTTAGCCCTTTTCTTGCCTAGCAATAAGTCGCCCATGTTGGAACCCTGAATGTTGCTGGTTTGCTCAATCTCGACCTTGCAGCTACTCTTTGTTTCTTCCAAGCTGTTTTGTTGATGACCAGTGGTGAGAAGACCAAACTGATCTTCATCATCAACCATGGATGGGAAGTCTTGTTGAGTAGCTGGGAAAGGAGATGTGTGGGGGTGGACGACATTGACGTTGGTGTAGGAAGAATCCATGTCCCGCACTGTGAATCCATCAACAAAAGGGTAGGGTTGATCACTGAAAGGACATTCAAAGCTGGGGGTTTGATCAGGTGGTGGTGGTGGTGGAGAGAATACAACAAAGGAAAGATTTGATGTAGCCAAAGTTGGATTCTCATCAAAAGAATCGAAGTTCCATGAGCCATTAGGGAGGAACTCAGTCATCCCAGCTGAAAAAGTGTTCCAACTGTCTCTTCTTGGAGCCAATAGCTCCTCCAGGAAACCATGCTGTGAGAGCTCCATTTCCCTCTCTCTCTAAAAAAGTTGGAATGAGAAGTGATCTGAACATGGGGAAAAAGGGGAAAGCTTAATAACATGAAGTTGCCGTAACTTAGAATATATAGAGACTATTTTAAATAATGATGCTGCTTTCTTATTATAATGCAATATATGAACACATTAACAATGGAATCTGCTTCTTTTTCTCTTTCTCTCTCAAGGTAAATTCGTCCTTCTCACCGAAATTATCAATCAGACAAATTTAATATTTAATATCCAATTCCCTGAAAAAGCTTTGACCCACAAATCTACTGTCATAACCCAAAAAAGGTGGCTTAACATCATACTCTGTCAGGTTCTTTGTTCATTTCATAACCCCTCTTTTATCACTATTATTGTTTCTAATTTTATCATCACAAAATTATTAATGCAAACCCTCTTTCCCCTCTTTAATTTCAATATGATATTGAAAAAGCATGCCCCAAACTTATGATAAATGTAGAAATAAGGAATAGGATGTATGTTGAAGGATACAAATAACGAAGCCAATAAAACTATAAAATTATACAGATATGCAAAATACGCTCACAAGTGAATCATTGGTGATTTGGGCACTAAGAAACATGAAAATGTGTTGGATTTTGGGAGCTAGCCAAGCACCTACAGACTGCAGGAAGCACATGCAAAGCAATATTTATATTATGAATGTACCAAACAAAACAAGCAAAGGCTGCAGCACCTAGAAAGCCTAAGTTGTTTAACTGTTTACTGACAGTCTTGGGGATGACTGACTGAAGAGTTTTGCCTGTGAACTCTATCTTACTTAAAAAATTAGAATATAATTACTAACAACAAAATTATTATTAAAAGTTAACATTCTTTTTAATGATAATGTTATCAAACTTTAATTTAATGATAATGTTGAGATATTAAAAATTTTGAGATTTCAAATTCGACTTTAATCTTATATAAATTATGTGTAGACTTATTTTTATTTAAATCTAGATTATGATCGGATATGTTTGTAATTCTAATTTTTAATTTTTTATCATATTATAAAATTGATATTTACTATTTATAATTTAATTTATATATATTTTTTTTTATCTTAAAGGAAGCCAGACGTAAGCCTAGCCAAAACAATAATTTAGTACCATAAACTATGCCATATATTGTCTAAGCAAACACTCAACCGAAGCAGGAGGATAGTCCTCTTGCAACCTTGGCCATGGCATCCGTCACGGAGTTGACACAATGCAACTACATATTGCACATCCACTTGCCACTGTCGAGACAATAAACGCTGAATATCATCAACCAAATCAATCGTTCCTTGCATGGTTTGGGACTTGAGAACATCGATAGCCTCCCTAAAATCACTCTCCTCCACCGACCTTTCAATTCCCGCTTCCCAAGCAACCCCCAAGCTGTCATACACAGCCCACAACTCAGCCGATAAGACCAAGCAACAGCCAATGTTGCGTCCAAACCCAACAACCCACCGTCCCATCGAATCGCGTATTAGTCCACCTCCAACCATGTCGCTCGTGGTCTTGATTAATTAACACCTCCATCCGTGTTCAACTTGTGCCACCCGTCCGATGACCAACACCGTCGCACATTTATACTACAGTAGAGACGTCAGAAATGACTTTTGCCCATGCCAAGCTATTCGCCACAACATCTGCAGCACTATGGCTCTCTTGACTAAAATAAATTGATTACGAGTCATCCAAATACATCATGCTAAGACGCCAAACAGAACCTCCCAGCGAACCCCTTCAACCACCACATCCTTACAGTTGCAAAGGTTCTCCACAAGCCACAATTCGATAGAAATTGTTAAATAATAAAATATTCCAGTAAATAAATTCCATACATTCACAGCATATACATCATAATCAATTCTATTAATGCTCATTAATTACATGCTATGCATTTAGGGATTGTACAAAGTTCATAACGTAGTTGGGATTCAAATCCAAATTTTTATTGTCAAACTTCAACATTATGCCTGGAGATAGGAACTTTTATGTCTTGAGATGGATCTCTTTTTATTTTTGTTTCAACGATGACATGTTTCGAGACAATTACCTTCAAGTCTCAAGACTAATATCAAGATCGGTCTCCCTTGTTTTTTTAATTTAATTTTGATGTTTGATTATCTCGAGATAAGGAATTCTTGTTCTCAAGACTTGGAACAAAATAAAACTATTTTCGCTTCAATGTAACTTTGTCTTGAGACACAAATCACTCTGTCTTGAGACTTAAATCATGTTGTCTCAAGACAAGTATAGTTAATCTTGAGGCCTAAGCTATTAATATGAACCAAATGATCAATTTTAATCTTGCGATCTTGACACATGATCTTGTTGTCTCAATTTAGGTACGTGTCATTATCTGTACTTACATATGAAAATGTATAGACTTGACCCGACCTGAACTGAGCACTAACTTTGAATGCTTTGCAACTTTGATTTATTATTAAAACTCGTACATAATCTACACAAAAAAAAAAAAAAAAACAACAAACGCACACTAAACAATGTATACTCAGTGGTGCCATCATAATTCAAAGATAATATAGCTAATGCCATTAAATTAAACCACATAGTTGAAAGAACATTATTTCACAAACTAACAACTTTGATTTTAATCACACGAACTGCATAAGCTTTCACATTATTAAACAAGTCACTCTCTAATTATTCATTTTACACAATCATTTATCAATAATATTGACACACCCTCAACGTATTAACGTCTCGAAATATATATATATATCAATCTCATTTTTATTATTAAAAATAATTGATTATTCTTTATATAAATCATGTTCAATTCATTAGTTTAACCCTTATTAACTGACCTGGATTTGAGGACAGATACATGGATTAATCCTTCAACGCGTCAATATATTCACCTAAGTTCTAGTTGAGAACAAATGCACCGATTCCAGCGACCACACTAGTATAACACATATAAAGTGTTAAATATAACACGTGCAAAGTGCTAAATATAACACACATAAAGCATTAAAACTCCCATCTATCAAACAGATTCTATGACATATTACTTATACTCGTAACTCTATCTAATACTGATAATATATCTTTATTCTTTTCTAATCATCATATACTCATATCGAATTACAATAATTAAAACAACTTCATAAGTAACACATGTATTCACTTTTAGCATATATCCAACCAAATGCAATATAGGTAATATCATATTAACTCAATGTAAACATATAATTTCATATTCAAATACAATTTGATCAAATCAAACATTTGAATTTTTGCATACCTCCGATCATATTTATCAGTGTTTACATTTCGATATGTCACTTTTGTATTAATTCATAATATAACACAAGTGATGATACAATAAATATAATCATCACATATGTTCATTATATACATCCAACCATTTTCAATAATGAAAACATCGTATTATCCCACTGCAAACATTTATATATACACATTGACTTAATCCGATTAAATTGAGTAATTGAGCTTATGCTTGCTTCGGTTCATGTTTGATTTAAATATTATTTGATTATAATTGGATACATATAAAGTATAAATTTAAATCGAATTATGAGAACACAAATCGTATTTGTTGCTCGTTGTTCAATTTCGCCCGTCGTGAGCTATACCTCGTCTCAGCTTTGAATTTAGGTTCTGCTATGGAAGGAAGTTTATGCAAGCTTCTTTTTAATTCTTCCTATTCTTTTTCTTGATTTTGCCATGAATTGAAGATGAATTAATGAAAATGCTCCTTCTCTTTCTTCCTTTCATAATTCCTATGACTAATGATTTAAATAATAAAACTTAATATATGGTTGTGATCAATTATCAAAAGGTTTGGTGGACGTCAACTGTTAGGAACATATTAATCCACTAAGTCATATTTAACATTGGTTTAATTGCTAATATATCCTTAGTTAGGAATCTAACGAGTGACTTTAGTGGTTAAGAGGATGATGTTTATCTTAAGAGACCCGAGTTTAAGCATCTATGTATGCGTTGTCAAAGGGTTAAAAAAGTATGAATAGATACTTCCATGTAATCACATCATTACATTAAAAAAATTACAATTTAAGGCACTTACTAAATTTAAAATTAATCTTTACTCATTTTGGTTAGTAAGCAATTTAGTCCCTATACTATTATTACTAATAATTTCTAATTTAGTTCTATTTAATAATTCAGCCCCACAATTTCGTACTTGACACATAAATATCTGATTCTAATCCTTAACCAATTCATTTCAAGAAATTCAATCCTTAAATTAAAATTTTTCGATGCCACTAAAAATTAAGTAGTTACAACTATTTTTTTTTACGTTATTATTATTAAAGTTGTAAACGGATGACAAAAAGATTTAAAAAAGTACAAAATATTTACCCTATAAAATTTCAATAATTATTTTGTAATAATCGGTATTAAATGCGTTTTTTTTTAATTTAATGTAAATATTTTTTATATTCAATCAATTTAATGTAAATATTTTTTATATTCAATCAATTTAATGTAAATATCATTTGTACTTATCATGAATTATTATAATTGATGTGTTTTACTTATTTTTTTTAATTTAATATTATATTTTAATTTTAATAAAATTCTAAATTTTTATATTATTTTCAATAGTTTTATTCATCAATTCAAAGATAATTTTGAGAAGGAAAAATAACTTATACATAGTAAAAACAATTTGATATGTTTAATTATTAATGTTGATTATAAACTTTAACTCTGCCATTGGCTCTTGGATAAAAGTGTTTTATTATTATTATTATTATTATTATTATTTTGGTTTTGTTTGTTTTAATGATTTGAAAGAGCACATGAATCAGTAAATAGGTATAATTTTATTATTATTATTTTTTACTTGTATAATATGCAAAATTTTATTTTTCATTTGTAATTTATTTTATTATTAACTTAAATTATGATACCAAATTCTTTTATTCATAAAATATTATTTATTTCAAATACTATTTACAATAAATATGTTATATTTTATATTCTTTTTATTTATGAAAAATAGATACGTTTATTTACTTGCAATGCATATGAAAAAAGAATTTTTTTTGGGTGTAAATGTGAAAAAATTAGTATATATAAAAGCACGAGTTTGGGAAAAATATGAGAATATCTTTTATTTTTCATTATATTATTAAATTAATTTTAAAAATAATTATAATTTAATTTAGAATTATTAATTAAAAAAATTGTTAATTTTAAGATGAAGTTATTATTTTGATAGAACTCTAAGCATCTTAATTATAATTTAGTTAATATTAAAATTATATACCAATTAAAATTTAAGTTTAGTTTTATCAATAACATTCAATCATTAGACATATTCAATTAAATTGCATCTAAAAAAAATTACTGATAAAAAATTGGAGATTTTTAGCATTAATAAGATAGAATTATAAAAGAGAATGAAGAATTAAAGTCATGGTTCTTTGAAGAGGTAATATCGAATCATATTCAAACAATGATCGAAAACTATATTAATTAATGATGAATTAATATGATATTAATTTTTAAAAAATTTAATAAGTTTATAGTATGTGAAGCAAGTTCTCTTAAAACTGTTTTTTTAACTATTTGTTATTTATTAAGAATAATTTGTGGGTTTGTTTTGAAAAGAAAGTCAAAATTCAACAAATTTTTTGATCACTGTTATTAAATATGTTTACTAATTTAGCTTAAATATCTTTCCTATTTATCATGGACTATTAATATAATTGCTACATGTTGTTCTACGTTTTTTAATTTTTTTAAAAAATTAACATTATAGTTTACTTTTTTTTTGATGAATTACAATAACAGGGTAAAACCCGAATAATAAAGCGATTAACGCGACTCGAATCTAAGTCACATCTGGACAGTGAACATTCTTAACCATCAAGCTATCACTTGAGGTTCAACATTATAGTTTACTTTCTTATACGTTGATTAAAAATACTATATTTAAAAATTAAGCGTAAATTTATATGCAATATATGTACCATTAAAAACTAATATTTATAAAATTTCAATTTTAAAAATAATGTTGAATCCTTCATAAAAATAGAAATACAAAAAATAAACAAAACTTGTATAAAAAATCCAACAAAACTTATACTAGAAATGTTGAAATTTAGTGTTAAAATTTAATTTTCTAAATAAAAAATAAATTCTATACTATATAAAAGAATGGATATTGTAAAAAAAGCTGAGCAGAAATGAATTAAGTAATGAAGAAATAAGAAAGGAATGGAGCTTTTTGAATATTATTTTTAAAATGGAAAAAAATATAGACATTTAGATTCCTTAAAAGATGAAACCCAGAGAGTTGATTAACTATGATTCCAAAAGTTTTTGTTTTGAACAAAGGAAAAACAGAATAGAGAAAGAATACATGGAAGATTTTGGGGACGAAATTTGAAGTTCCTTCCTTACAGCGACATTAATTTTATTATTTCCAAATTCCCGACAACACTACTGTTCATTGAAATGCGTCTCCTACCTAACCAATGTGGATGTCTTCTTTCCTTGAAAAAAAGTTTGGTTTCAAAATTAATGTTGTCTTAAACAGATGTAGATTATAAATTAACTGGTAATCTTAGTTTCATATATAAAATGTAGATTAATAAATTTGTGAATTAGGGTGATAAATACAATGTACATGAGTCAGACAATCGATGCCACCCCTAATTTATCAGGAGTCGATTGATAAATATTTGTTTTGAAAGTGTTTATTACCATAAATATAATTTTGGAGAATTACAAACCAGAGTTCAACTAGTAAATGAAAATTAAAAGAGTGGACAAAATTTATTTATGATACATGTATTATTTGAGCTTGGAGACGCAAACATTACAAATGTGTATGGTGAGATTTAGAGGTGTTTATGGATCAGGTCGAGCTAGGTATGATATTAATACACTTTATGTTTGTGCAAGCTCGGCCCAAAATATGAGCCTAAAATTTTGTCCAATCTCGACTATATTTGAATGGCTCATATGCTATGGGGAAAAGAGTACCATGAAAAGAACGCGAGGAAATGGGAGAAGGACCATGTCCGCTGTAGAAATTATTTACTCAATTGTCTTTCTGACAACTTATGTGATTATGATGATCAAACGTATGCTGCAACAAAGAAAATTCGGGAGGCATTGCAGCAAAAGTATGACACTGAAGAAGGTAGATCCAAAAAGTATTCCTATTGTCGTTATTTCATATTCCAAATGGTGGAAAATAAATCTATTATAGAACAAGCCCGTGATCTTGAAATGCTTGCACATGATGTTTGACATGAAGGAATAATAGTCGATGAGAAAATGGAAGCCTCCTCCATTATTGACAAATTGCCTGACTCTTGGAAAGAATTTGAGAAGGTCTTACGATACATAAAAAGAATTTTCTATTTAATCTCTAATCATGCACCTGAGAGTGGAAGAACACAAAAATCAAGACAACTTGCCTGACTTCTATGATACATGTGTATTTTATCTACAGGAATTTGGAAAAGTTACAAGCCAAATGTGAGTTATTTTAGAGTGTGGGGTTGCCTTACCTTTCTTAGGCTTCCAGATCCTAAAAGACCAAAACGAGGAGTAAAAGCCTCTAGATATGCATTTATGGGTTATGCCTTCATGAGCAAGGCATACAAGTTTCTCGACCTTGATAAAAATATTATGATTGAATCCTTAAATATCCTATTTTACGAAAATGTATTCCTCTTCAACACTAAAAATAGTTAAGGTGTTGAATCTAAACCAACAATGATCTCTGAACCTAGGGATAATCAACAAGCTCTTGAACAATTTTGTTCTCAACCTGTGAGTGAACCTAGAAGAAGTAAGAGAGGCTTTGGACTTAATTATCATGTGTATAATGTTCAAGAAGATTCTATTACTTTAGATGAGGCTTTTTCTTCTCTTGATTCTGACCTTTGGAAAGAAGCCATCAATGATGAGATGGACTTCTTGACGACTAATAAAACCTAGAGGCTAGTAGACTTACCAGAAGGCTATAAACCAATAGAGTGTAAGTGGGCAGTAAGAAAGAAATTCAATGTTGATGGTTCGATTGATAAGATAAAAGCCGGACTTGTAGCTTTAGGCAAAAAGAGGACATAGATTTATTTGATGCATTTTCTCTCGTGACATCAATAAGAGTTCTAATTGCAGTTGCTTCCATCCATGATTTGATAATTCATCAAATGGATGCAAAAACAATTTTCCTGAATGGTGAGTTGGAATAAGAAATTTACACGGAACAATCCGAGAGTTTTGTTGTGTCAAGTAATGAAAATAAAGTGTACAGATTGCTAAAATCATTTTTATGATTTAAAACAAGCCCCTAAATAATGGTATGAAAAATTTGACATTTGTTTAATTTCTAATAGTTTTAAAACTAATGAAAGTGATAAGTGCACATATTACAAAGCTAATAATAATTCACATGTCATGATTTGTTTACATGTTGATGATATTATGATTTTTAAAACACATCTAAAGCTTATAAATATTACCGAGATGTTACTCACAACTCATTTTGACATGAAAGATTTAAGAAAAGCAAATGTGATTCTTGACAAGAGGATCACTTGGACTTCAGATGGTATCTTTCTAGACCAAACTTAGTTATATTGAAAAAATATAAAATTTTCGATTAAAAACCCTTATGCTCTCCTTTTGATCCAAATTTACATTTATTTTTTACGGAGAATATCAAGATGCATGTAACCAAAAAGAATATGCGAGTATTATTGGTAGCTTGAGGTACCCGTCCTGACATAGCTTGTGTTGTAAAGGTGCCAGCTAGATTTACAAGTAAACCAAACTTAGAGCATTGGAATGCAATTAATCAAGTGCTGAGGTATTTAAAAAGTACCCTAAGTTATGGTATACTTCATCAAAAAACTCCTGATGTACTTGAAGGATACAATGATGGTAATTGGAATACCTTGGCTAGTGATTCCTTATCTACCACTAGCTATGTGTTTATATTGGTAGGTGGAGCAATTTGTTGGAAATCTAAAAGCAACAAATTATAGAAAACTCCACCATGGAGGCTTAACTTACAGCATTAGCCAAATCTAATGAAGAAGCAGGTTGGTTACGAGATCTTTTATTTTAGATTCCGATATGGGAAAAACCAATATCGCCTGTGTTAATCCATTGTGATAATATTGCAACCATTGGAAGAGTCAATAGCAAATATTACAACGGAAAATCTAGATCTATAAGAAGAAAACATACATATGTGAGATATCATATAACTAATGGTACCATTAATGTTCACTATATTCAACGTGATGATAATTAGGGCTGTAAATGAACCGAGCTTGAACGAACAAATCTCTGTTCTTGTTCGTTTGTTTATTTTTGAAGTTGTTCATGTTCGTTAAGAATTTCAAATGTTTTGTTCATGTTCGTTTATTTAAAATTATGAGTGTTCATGTTCGTTTATTTAATGTTCACGAACATGTCCATTTAACTTAATCGAATATGTTCACGAACAATGTCAATGACTAATAAACAAACAAACAAACAATAAATACATACATACACACATATACTATTTTAATATTTTTATAAGAAAATATCATTAATAAATAAACGAGCTTGTTCGTGAACATAAACAAACCGAACACACCTCTGTTCGTGTTTGTTCATTTATTAAACGAACATAAAAATTTTGTTCATACTCGTTTATTTAGCTTAATGAACGAACATAAATGAACATTATACAAACAATTCACGAACAGTTCATCGAACGTTCTGTTCATTTGCATCCCTAATGATAATCTTGCAGATCATTTGACAAAAGCTTTAGATAGAGAAAAGATCTGGATAACATCAAGGGGGATGGGACTAAAGCCCAAACAAGAATAAAAATAAACTATGAGGATATCCTACCTAGTAATTGGAGATCCCATAAACTAGGTTCAAAGGGAAAAACAAATCATAGAGTGGTTTGATGACTTACACATATAAATAAATCCCTTCCTATAATGCGGTGCATGGATTCTGCAACAGTGATAAAGGTTGAGTATATTTATAATCTTACTGAGGTCTATAGCTTGTTTGAGTGGGATGTAGTTATAGGAGCATTCCTAATAGCCTCACTTATATGAATGTGGAAGTGAAGCTGCTTAATTTCTATGATATTTAGGGTTTATTCTCTAGAACACTCGTTATAGCTGGGATAATGTACATAACCACACAACGTGCTGGTTTATGAGGCTCATTGTAGGGAACTGAAAATCTATATGTGTGACATAATAATTTGTTTCCCAAAGCAGCCTTAGTTCAAGAATTAGTTCACTATTGAATCTGGAGCAGAGATTATTGAACACTGTTAGAGTTAGGTGACTAGAATTCTTGTTAAAATAAAATACAGTGGTAAAATAAAATAAAAGTAAAGTCGAAATAAACTAGACTTCTTTTTTTTAATTTTAATTAGAATAAGGTGTTTCAACCTTACTATGTTACTTCTATCAGTTGTTGATTGGAATAAGGTTTTTCAACCTATAAATAGGCGTAGTCATCTCCTCTTGTAATTATTCGATTTTTGACATTAGTGAATCTTCTTCTCCTCTGTTTGTGGTTTTTTCCCGAAGGGGTTTCCACGTAAAATCTATGTGTTTTTTCCTGTTTTCTTTGCGATATTTCTTCATTGTCGACATTTAATTTTATCAAATTGGTATCAGAATTTTTCGGGTTACTAGTCTCGATTACAATAATAACGGCATTGAAGTATGATATTTCGCTATTAGATCACAACACCAGATTCACGTTGTGGTAGGTAAAGATGCAAGCAGTTCTTGCACAGATGGATTTGAAGAATCAAAAGGGAAAACAACCAGAACAATCCGGTGAAGCTGATGTAGTAGAAGACTACAGTGATGGTGAACTCCTAGTTGCTTCTATCGACAATTCTAAAGTGAGCGAGAAGTGGATCCTCGATTCTGGTTGCACCTTCCATATGAGTCCCAATCGAGATTGATTTGCAACATATGAAGTTGTGTTTGAAGGTGTTGTTTTGATGGGAAATAATGCTTCATGTAAAATCGCAGGTGTTGGCACAATCAAAATAAAGATGTTTAATGGGGTCGTTAGAACTCTTAATGGCGTGCGACATGTACCAGAATTGAAAAGGAACTTAATTTCGTTGAGTACTCTTGATTCAAAAGGACATAGGTACACAGTTGAAAGTGGGGTTCTAAAGATTAGTAAGGGTTCCTTGATTGTGATGAAAGGGTAGAGAAAGACTTCCAAATTATATGTTTTGCAAGGTTCAACTATTACTGGTGATGCTGTAATTGCTTCCTCTTCCTTGTCAAATGATGATATTACTAGACTTTAGCATATGCGTCTAGGGCATATGAGTGAAAACTGCATGGCAGAATTGAGTAAAAGAGGACTTCTTGATGGGCAAGACATTAGCAAACTGAAGTTCTATGAGCATTGCGTTTTTGGGAAGCAAAAGAGAGTTCGATTCACCAGAGGAATCCATAACACGAAGGGAACATTGGATTATATTCATTCTGATCTTTGGGGACCGTCTAGAGTACCTTCGAGAGGTGGAGCTAATTATATGCTAACTCTTATTGATGATTTTTTCATAAAAGTTTGAGCATTCTTTCTGAAGCAGAAAAGCGATGTGTTTTTCGCATTCAAGTCTCGGAAAACTATGGTTAAAAAATAGACAGAAAAACAGATAAAACACCTCCGCACAGATAATGGCTTGGAGTTCTATTCTGATGAGTTTAATGAATTATGGAAATCAGAAGGGATCATGAGACATTTGACAGTTCGTCATACTCCACAGCAAAACAGCGTTACAGAACGAATGAACAGAATGATCATGGAGAAGGTTCGATGTATGTTGTCGAATGCTAATTTACCGAAGTCGTTTTGGGCTGAAACAACCTCTACTGCATGTTTTTTTATCAATCGATCTCCATCCGTTGCCACTAAGAAAAAGACTCCACAAGAGATATGGTCTGGTAAGTCTGCTGATTATTCTGATATAAAGATTTTTGGGTGTCCTGCTTATGCTCATGTTGATAATGGAAAATTGGAACCAAAATCCATTAAATGTGTTTTTCTTGGTTTTAAAGCTGATGTAAAAGGGTATAAGTTATGGTGTCCTGAAAATAGAAAAGTTGTGATTAGCAGAGATGTTGTTTTTGATGAAACTGCTATGTTACCGAACTTATCTCTTAAAGACTCTTCTAGTAAAGAACAACAAAAGCAGATGGAGTTTCAGATTGATCCAGTATCTACAACAGAGTCAACTTCTCAAGTTAGTACAGAAGTTCAGAATAGAGTTACTTCATCAGCACAATATTCTATTACCACAATATTCTATTACCAAAAATAGACCTAAAAGAGAAATTAAACCTCTAAAGAGGAATGCCAAGGCTGATCTAGTAGCTTATGCTTTAAACGTGGCTGAAAATATTGATGCAAATCAAGAGCCATCTACTTATTCCGAGGCAGTAAGCTGTGAAGACTCAGAAAAGTGAATGATTTCCATGCAAGAAGAGATGGAATCACTCCATAAGAATAAAATGTAGGACTTAGTAAAGCTTCTAAAAGGTAAAAAAGTTGTTCATTGTAAATGGGTATTCAAGAGGAAAGAAGAGATTCCAAGAATTGAAGAGCCTAGATATAAAGCAAGACTTGTTGCATAAGGTTACAGTCAGGTTCTCGGTGTAGACTTCACAGACGTGTTTTCTCCAGTTGTGAAACACAGTTCGATTCGAGCCTTACTTGGTATTGTGGCCATGTATGATTTGAAGCTTAATCAGTTAGATGTAAAAACAGCGTTCTTGCATGGAGAACTTGAGGAAGATATTTACATGCAACAACCAGAGGACTTTATAGTCTCAGAAAAGACGGACTATGTTTGCTTGTTGAAAAAGTCCCTTTATGGTTTAAAATAGTCACCAAGGTAATGGTACAAGAGGTTTGATTCTTTTATGACTACCCATGATTTCAAAAGAAGTAATTTTGATAGTTGTGTTTATTTTAAGAAAAAGGGTGATGGTTCTGTTGTGTATCTACTCTTTTATGTTGATGACATGTTTATAGCAGCAAATGATAAAGAAGAGATAAGAAAGGTTAAAGCCCAACTTAGTGAAGAATTTGAGATGAAAGATTTGGAAGCAGCAAAGAAGATGCTTCGGATGAAGATTCTTAGAGATGGAAAGGCATGTAAGTTGTACCTAAGTCAGAAAGGGTACATTGAGAAAGTTCTTTTGCAGGTTCAATATGCAGAGTGTCATGCCTGTTAGTACTCCATTAGCAGCCCACTTCAAACTTTCATCAGCTTTGTCTCCGCAATCAGATGATGAGATTGATTACATATCACGTGTTCCATATTCTAGTGCAGTGGGTACTCTAATGTATGCTATGGTTTGCTCACGTCCAGATTTATCATATGTAGTAAGTGCAGTTAGTAGATACATGGCGAATCCCGATAAAGAACACTGGAAAGCAGTTCAGTGGATTTTGAGATTCTTACGAGGTACCACTGATGTTTGCTTACAGTTTGGAAGAACTAGAGATGGAGTCATTGGGTATGTTGATGCTGACTTTGCTGGAGACCTAGATAGCAGAAGATCTCTTACAGGGTATGTATTTACAATTGGGGGTTATGCAATTAGTTGGAAAGCTACTTTGCAAACTACAGTTGCTTTGTCTACCACTGAAGCTGAGTACATGGTGATTATCGAGGCTTGTAAAGAAGCTATTTGGTTAAAAGGACTCTTTGGTGAATTAAATAAAGATCTTCAGATTGGTACAATATTTTGTGACAGTTAAAGTGCCATTTTCCTTACGAATGATCAAATGTTTCATGAGAGAACAAAGCACATTGATGTTCGGTATCATTTTATGCGTGATATTATTGCTCGTGGAGATGTTGTTGTGAGCAAAGTTAGAACTCATGAAAATCCTGCAGATATGATGACTAAGTCACGTCCCATAACCAAGTTTGAGTATTGCTTGGACTTGGTTGGTGTTCATTGTTGAAGAAAACCCCTCAAGTGGTTTTGAGGAAGAGGTGGAGAATTTGTTCATTGAGAGTTCTTGTTCGTAGAGAATTATTGTCAAGGTGGAGATTGTTAGAATTGGGTGACTAGAATTCTTGTTAAAATAAAATACAGTAGTAAAATAAAATAAAAGTAAAGTTCAAATAAACTAGACTTCTTTTATTGTATTTTAATTAGAATAGGTCATCTATTTTATTTTAATTAGAATAAGGTGTTTCAACCTTATTACGTTACTTCTATTAGTTGTTGATTGGAATAAGGTTTTTCAACCTATAAATAGGCGTAGTCATCTCCTCTTGTAATTATTCGATTTTCGACATTAGTGAATTTTCTTCTCCTCTACCCGTGGTTTTTTCCCCAAAAGGTTTCCACGTAAAATCTATGTGTTTTTTTCCTTTTTTTTTTACGGTATTTCTTCATTGTCGACATTTAATTTTATCAAACACTATAGTGTAGGTTCAAGCCATTGGCACCTGCACTATGCATAGCTTTCTATTTTCACCTAAAAAAATAATACGTAATTAATTTTATTAAAATAAGTGGGAGATTGTTTGGATATTTTAATACAAAAATAAAATGTTCTATATCTTATAAAAGTTTGTCTTAAAGAAAGTTTAGATGAAACATTTTTGTTTCAAAGCTTGATAAAGCTTTAATATCAAACTTCAATTATGTAAGTTTTTTCTTTCAATGCATTTAATTCATGTTTAAAAATTTTTAATGCTTCATCCTATCCTATAAATAGGAATCATACTTCCATAAGAATTGTATCCATTTTTCAAGAAAAATAAAAATAAGGGTTCTTAAGTCCTTCAAAGAGTTCAATTAATTGGGTGAAGAAAGTGTCGTTTTTGGTGGAACTTCTACCTTCTAACTTGTGTAGGTTAGCAAGGTGTACAGTGAGTGACTGGGCTTGTTGTATCCTGGGGGACGTTATGCAATAAAACCTCTTTGCCTTGGTTATTATCACCGAGAAAGCGCATATCATCCCAATAGAGCGACCTATTTCACGCCTCAATCTCTATCACCTTATTTCAACTATTAGAGTTGCGATGGTTCGGTAACAATAAATTGATTCTATACTCCTATCCAGAAGAAATATTGTACAACATTCTCCAACACTATAGAAGTCATTGTAATAAGAATCAGATTGTATTTTATCCCTTCTAATAAAAAAAATAAGTAAATTAGTCTATGTACGTTAAATCAAAGAATAAATTGATACTTTCTATTAAAAATTTAATTCCATTGTACTGTTAAAAATTAGCGTGATTGATAAAATAATCAGGCAGTGACACATAATGTGCCACGTATACCTTATACTAACGTACACGGACAAAGTTTTAATTATAAAAATGGGTGAATTTTTTAATAGAAAGACTAATTTCCTCTTCAATCTAACATATAATGACTAATTTGCTAGTTTTTGGGTAAATGAGTCAAAATACAATCTAACTTTTAGTACATAAACCTTTATGATACTTATACTTGCAAAAAATATTTGATAAATGTTATAACACTCAACATAGAAATAAAAAAACGTAAGTTCTATTGAATTAGGTTTGCCATTGAAAAAAGCATCAATCAAATGAACTCTGAATTAATTAATCTATTTTTCTTACAACACTTGGAAAATAAAACAATGGTAGGGAGGCAACTTAGTTAATTATAAATATTGACTGTTGGTAGATAGTTTGGTCTTGTAGGGTGGTATAGGATGCGGTATAGATTAGATTTGGGGGCCATTATCAGAATCTGGTATGAAAAGGCTATTACACAACCACTTCATCTCTCTACAATCATCAAATGCCAATAACCAATTTTCTCCATAACCAAGGGCTGGCTTGGCTTGCCTTCTGTTTTTTTTTGTCTCTTTATTTTTCGACCGGCAACCCTAAATCAGTAAACCACAAAACCCAAATATAATCTCTGTTTTCCTCTATTATTGAATCCTTTATTTTGTACTATATAAAAGAAAACGAATTAAACGTAAGTTTATAGAATTTCTATTTGCATGGCAGAGGCGGGGAGTAGCCCACAATAATATAAAACCCTCTTCCTCTTTCCCTAAAACCGCTTTCGACATATACTTTTGTCCACTGTTTTTGTTTGCTTCATTTGGCCGATTTCATTGCATGGTCCCTCATTTTCTATAATGGACAAACAATGTCTTGTGAAGTATTGTTCCTAGGCCAACAACTTATTATTGCTGTAATAAAATGACTTGGATCATCTCACTTTACATTTTAGCTATTATATTTACTATTTTTTTTTTGGTATTATTCATGTCCGTTTTGTAGTTCACGTTCAAAGTTTGTGGCTACCCTTCTCAATAATGTTGTCTCCAAAGCACCCAACACTTGTTGGTTCTATTACTAATGTTATTATGTCAAAACTCTTTTAATTTAATTCAAGAAATAAAAAATGGGTAAATTCTAAAAATAGTTACTCAACTATTTGCGTGTTTCTGTTTTGGTCACCAAAGTTTAAAATTTTCTATTTCAGTAACTAACATTATCGAATTTTAATATTTTGATCACTCCTCCATTAAATCAATTACGTTTAACATAATAACATATTAGAGATTCTATCAATTTAATCATAATTCTAAAAAAATCAACAAATCTAACATTCAATTTTACACATTTTTTCAGTTTAGTTTTAGTCTTAAAAATTCAAAAAAACAAAAAATTTAAAACTAGAATTTATTTAAAAATTCATTTTCAATAAAAATACATGATTTTATAAAAAAAAATACATACAAAATCACAAGGTCTTTAAAGCTTGTAATGTATACTTGAGCTAAGGTAGGATAAAAATAATAATTCTAGGCTCGATACCATGGTGATCGGTTTTGCACTAGTATCGGTGCGCACCGCTCTAATGCTAAAGCATAACACGCAAAACCCTTTTCACACATGTGAAAATTTCAATCCATACTAGTCATGCTGACTCGTTCCAGGTAATTTTAATTACACTGATCGGAACATGGTGTATCAATTGGTGCATGAATAATATTAAAAAATTATAAAATTTTTAACTATCTTTTATTATGCTAAAGACTTAATTGGGATGTACTAAATGATAAAAAAAACTTTTACTTTCCAATTAAGTCTTTATCAAAAAAATAAATGTACTAACTAAAATATAATTAAAAAAAAATTCACTCACCTGGTTATCAAAGAAAAAGTTCCCACTCATCCTTCTACTTCATTTTTCTTGTTATTTTTGGATTTATTAAATGATACATTTTCATTTGTGGAGTTATTAATGAATATTTTATATAATTGATGAATATTTTATATTTGAAATTTTTTAATATCATTTATTTGATATTTGTAAATATGTACTAATTTCAATAAAAAAAAATAATGTATTCATCGATGTAATATCGACTACCTTACTCAATACTGTAAGCACTTGTCAATTACGAATCAATATGAGATAAAGTATCATTCTCAACGTCCCCAACAAAACACATTTTCAACTCTACCATTTTTCACTGGCCACTTATTTCTTCAAAACATTTAACGTAGTCGGTACTACATCGATGAATGCATAATCCAATCGCATAATAGCATTCTTAAAATAACAAGAAAAATAAGCAAACTCACTTTCTAAATCTTTGCGTTCATGTCAAAGTTCTTTAACTTGTTTAAAAATTTTAAAAAATGCAAATAATTTTTAAAAAAAATTAAAGATAATACCCTAAAAGCTAAACCAATCTCCCTCAAGCAGTCCCACTCTTGGGGTCGTCTGGAAGTATGGTCGTTCTAGGTCTAAGGTTAAAAGAGGTCCAAAATTTTTTTTTAAGTTTTTGGGAGTAAAAAAAATCAGCTTTTAAGGATCCAAATTTTTTTTACCAACTTTTAATGGGCCTAAAAACACTTTTTTACAACTTTTAAGAGATCCAAAACTTCATTTATTATTTTGCCTAAGACCCCAAAAAAGTCAAGAACGGGCTTGCCCTCAAGGCTTACTTCATTCATTATTCTCAATATAGCACAAACCTATTTTAATGAATGAATAAGAGTTAAGGAGACTTATCTAAGTAATACAAGAGGAGAATGAGGTGGTGAAAGTAAGTCGAGTTCAGTTTGATGATGCTCCGGATGTCCCTTTAAAGTTTGGCTCAATGATAGCTAACTTCAGGTGAAGCACATTATTTCACTTTAATGGAGTCGCGAAAATTTTCTTTCTCCTTACTCGCAAGAGTTATGAATACAACAAGAGAATTTTCCCGAGCTATTATTTAATCCAGCCTACTTAAGCAAGAGAATTTGTTGGAATTTAACCGTTCATATGGAGAACACTTTTTATGAGCAGCGAACACATTTGGCGAGCTCATCTAGATTGACGAGCTCACAGCAAGTGGCGAAGAAACTGTGAAGTGTGAACTGTCATAAAGAAGCTGCGAAGTGCGAGCTGTCATAGTGAAGCTACGAAGAAATTGAAGTTTAAGGAGCTTACTTGCACAACCAGTTAAGCAAAATATATTCACCTTCCAGAAGATTTAAACTTTATTAGTATAATATTTTTAGTATCTATTAGCATAAGAATCTTACTTCTTTTTTTCTTTAATTAAGAGTTGTTTCTTAGTATAAATGTCCCTATTTGTAATATTTTTTCAACAAGTTGAGTTAAAAGAAGTGAGTGGTTAATAAAAACTTAGGAGACAGTTTTGTTGCTAATTTTTGTTTCATTTCTTCTCTGTAATTTTTCTTCTTGTGCGAGGATAAAAAACCCAACAATGGTATCAGAGCTATCTTCTTAAGAGTTGTAATTATTCTTTTTTAAGGTTTAATGGCTTTCGCAAGTTTCTTACTACTTTTATCGTTCGTGTTCAATGGCAAAAACCATCACATTTGGGTTGTCAAGATGAAGACCTACGTGCAAGCTTTTGACTTGTGGGAGGTTGTGAATACTGATGTCGAGCAAGCTCCATTAAGGGACAATGTGATAGTTGCTCAGATGAAACACACAGTGACGAGTAGTCTAAAAGATATAAGGCAATATTTTGCATTCAGAATGGCATCTTAGACATTATATTCACTCGTATTATGGCCTGTGAGACTCCAAAGGAAGCTTGAGATAAGCTAAAGGAGGAGTTTCAAGGACCAGGCAAGACCAGACAACAATAGCTCATAAATCTTAGAAGAAATTTTGAGAATTTGAGGATGAAAGAGTCTGAAACAGTAAAGCAACATGTTGATAGGATTATGACGATTGTGAACAACATCAGGTTACTTGGGGAAAAGTTCACAGATGGGAGAGTTGTTGAGAAGGTAATAACAACGATTCCAAAGATGTATGAATTGATTATTTCCTGGCTAGATGACTCGATGGACCTCTCGACGATCTCAATTTCAAAATTGATAAATGCCCTGTATGCTCACGAGAAAAGAAAAGCATCAAAGCAAGAGGAGGACATAGAAGATGCAATGCGAGCTCTCAATATTAAAGATGCGAACCCTAAGAAACGTAAAGAGAAGAAAAATAAATTAGAGAGAAAGGAGAAGTCAATGCAAGATGCTCGAAAGAAGAAATATCCACCATGTTCGTATTGTAAGAAAAACACTCACTTTGAGAAATTTTGTTGGTACAAACCATATATTAAATACAGAGCATGCAAGCAGATGGGCTATATGGACCCCTCAACAAGATGTTCAAGCTCAGGTAGATGAGGGAGAATATATTCAGGAGGAGTATGTGTTCGTAGCCACAAGTTTTACATCGAAAAATAGAGTCGTGAATGGTTGGTTGATCGAGAGTGGATGCACCAACCACATGACCTCAGACAAAAGCATCTTCAGAAAGATAGGCTGAAGTTGCGATCTTAAGGTGAGGATTGGTAATGGTGAACTCTTGAAGGCTAAAGGGAGAGGTGAAGTGGTAATTAATTTTCCATCAGGTATAAAAGTACTCACTAATGTTCTCTTTATACCTGCGATATATCAGAATCTTCTTAGCATTGGTCAACTACTTGAGAAAAATTACAATGTAATTTTTAAGGATTATTTTTGCATTATATTTGACTCATTAGGACAAGAAGTTATATTTGTCTCGATGAAGAATAAAAGTTTTATGATGGATGGGAATTTAGCAAACTTGAGGGCTTATTCCGGTTCTATTGATGATGTGAACCTTTGGTACAAAAGAATGAGACATGTGAACTACAACTTCCTTATTCGATTGTGCGAGATAGGTTTAGTCGAAGAAAAAGTCACTATTGAGAAGGAGAATGGTATCTACAAAGTTTGTCAACTTGGAAGGTCGATGAGGTTACCACTCCCAACGAACAAAGCTTGGCGAGAGCTACTTTTGGTGCACTCTGACGTGTGCGGTCCCATGAAAACATTCTCATTAAATGAGTGTAGATATTTTGTCCTATTCATTGATGACTACACTAGGTATAGTTAGGTGTATTTATTGAAACAAAAAACTGATATCGGTAAAGTTTTTTGGAAATTTAAAGAACAGGTTGAAAATCAGATTAATATGATGCTGAAGAAGATCAGGTCTGACAATGGAACCGAGTCACCTTAGAGAAATTCCAAAACTATTATGAAGAAGTTGGAATCCATCACCAACTCACGAATATTTACACTCTATAGTAGAATGGAGTGAGCAAGAGGAAGAACATGATAGTGATGGGCATGATGAGGTGTCTCTTGTTTGAAAGCAAGTTGCCTATCAGTTTTGGGCTAAGGTAGTGAACACCTCAGTGTATTTGTTGAAAAGGCTACAATATAAGGCAGTAAAAGAGATGACTCCATTCAAGGCTTAGTTTGGAAACAAACCTTCAATATCTCACTTAAAAGATTTTGGATGTGTCTATTTTGTACATGTTCCATAGGGAGAAAAGAAGCAATATAGAATAGAGGTTGCAACTAGACCTGATCATAGGTCGGGCCGTCCAACCCGACTCAAAGGCTCACCTGAAAAATGGGAAGGTTTGGACAAAAATATAGGCCCGAAAAATGGACTTGGACAAAAATGAGGCTCATTTTCTAAATGGGCCGAACCTTGGGTAAGAGTTTTTTGGTCTAGGCCTAGCTCGACCCGAATAAATTAACCATTTTTAATAAAAAATTATATTGTTGTTTTTGTGCTTTTTTTTACTGTTTTGGTTGTTTATTTTGTTGTTTTGGTGTTGTTTTTTTTACTGTTTTGGTTTTTTTTCTGTTTTGGTGTTGTTTTTTACTATTTTGGTATTGTTTTTATTTTTTTTTTGTTGCTATTTTTGTTGTTTTGTTATTATTTTTGCTGCTATTTTGGTTATTTTTATTGTTTGGATGTTATTTTTTATACGGTTTTATTATTGTTTCACAGTCTTTTTGAATGTTATTTGAATATTGTAGAACTTATGTTTTATTGTTAATTTTTTTACTACTTTATTTGCAGCTATCCTAATATAAAGAATTTTTAATGTTTATTTCTTAATGTTTGTTTAAATGTTTTTAAGTGTTTGATATATTATATATTTTTTAAATTTGTTGTATATAATAAAATAATCCAAAAAAATTAATACGGGTTAATTTAGGTCTAGCTTGGACAAAATTTTAGACCTATTTTTCGAGCTAGGCTAGGCCGGGCCCGAACCTAGCAATTGGGCTTAAATTTTTTATGAAGCTCGATCCGAACCTGGCCCGGCCCACGATCAGCTCTAGTCGCAACTAGGTATCTTCCTTGGGTATAATAGCGATAAGAAGGGTTATAAAATTTATGATTCTTCCTCCAAAAAAATTTTGGCGAGCAAGAATGTCGTGTCCAATAAAAATAGAAAATGAAATTTAGATACTACTAAAGTTAAGCGAAGAATGGGCGAACTGGGTTCACAAAATTGTTTTGATGTTGAGCTGGGGTTGAGATTCAGCGATAAGGTAGCCCAAGCACATTTTGACGACACTCCAGTAAGAGGCACGCAATCCATTGATGAGATCTATCAAAGGGTTGACGTAGCATTACTTGAACCTGCGAGCTATTTTAAAGGAATAATTATTTTTGGTGTTGGTTCGCAAGGGCGAGCACTTTACAACTTTTTGCATACATTGACAGTGATTAGGTTGGATCAGTGGATGATATACGAAGTACCTCTTCTCACTAGGATCTGTAGTACTCTCTTTGAGTTCAAAGCAACAATCAACAGTTGTTCAAGCCACAGCTGAGGCGAAGTATGTAATCACAGCAACAGTAGTTAATAAAGTAATTTGGTTGAGAAAATTTTTGTTTGATTTGAATAATGTACAAGTTGAAGCAAATCAAATTTTTTGTGACAATCAGTCCACCGTAGCAATTGCGAAGAACCAGTCTTCCATGGAAAGATGAAGAATTTAAAATCAAATATTACTTTGTGAGAGAAGTCGAACTGAGCAAAGAAGTGACTCTAGTCTACTAGAATATTGAGGATCAACTTGCAAGCATTCTGACTAAACCACTTGAGAAGTCAAGGCTGGAAGTGTTGAGAGATAAAATTGGTGTTCACAGCATGAAGGCCAATGAGGAGTGTTGGAATTTGATCGTTCATACAGCAAACACTTTTGACGAACTCATCCAGATTGGCGAGCTCATAGCAAATGGTGAGCTCATTATTTTTGGTGAACAAGGTTCGCAATATTTTAGCGAACACTGAAGTTGAAAAGTGTGAATTGTCATAGTGAAGCTGTGAAGTGCAAATTGTCACAGTGAAGCTACGAAGTGCAAACTGTCATAGTGAAGCTACGAAGAAACTGAAGTTTAAGGAGCTTACTTTTATGACAAGTTAAGCAAAAATATATTCACCTTCTAGAAGATTTAGACTTTATTAGTATAATATTTTTAGCATTTACTAACATAAGAATCTTACTTATTTCTTGCTTTAATTAAGAGTTGTTTTTTAGTATAAATATACTTATTTGTAATGTTTTTTAACAAGTTGAGTTCAAAGAAGTGGGTGATTAATAAAAACTTTGCAGACAGTTTTGTTGCTAATTTTTGTGTTCTTTCTTCTCTGCAATTTTTCTTCTTGTGCGAGGGTTAAAAACCCAACAGAATCCCATGAACGCCAACTATTTCACCACTAAATCAACTTGTAAAATAAGAACAAAAAAGAAATCATCACTTATAACCACCACAGTAAAAATTCCTTAAATTCAATTACCAATGATCAATGAAAACAAAATCATTTTTTTCTTTTTAACTTCATGTATGATCCGCTTTTCTTTGACTCCACTTCTAAGTATGGTGCATAAACATTCCCTTCTTAGCCATTCAAGTTCACCTTAACCCAAATGTTTTTTGCTATAATAAACCAACTACACCCAAACATAATACCCTTTCCCAGGTAATTCCCATTTCCTAAAGATAGCAACAAGTCATTAATTAAGGTGCCAAAATATAATAGAAGGGAAAAACTAAATGGGACTAAGGCAACGGTGCGCACGATTGGGCCTGGTGGTTTAGGGGCGTTACCATGAGGTTTAGCATGAGGGGCGCATGTTTGAGCTAATGTCGAAGGCTTGATGTGCGACAGC
Organism: Kokia cookei; assembly: GCA_039519145.1. NCBI lineage: Eukaryota > Viridiplantae > Streptophyta > Magnoliopsida > Malvales > Malvaceae > Kokia > Kokia cookei. The sequence continues at coordinate 13,750,578 of CM076908.1, forward strand.
AAAGTGCAAGCTAGGTGTTGCTAGGTTGGCTACTCATTAATGTACGAATGTGAAGCTTAGGTAAGGAGAAAGTGGACTGGGCTCGGTGCAAGGGTGTGGTGGCTAAAATGTGCTAAACGGGACTTATGGCCTGGGCATAGGGTTGTTGGTTGAAAGTGTTAGTTTTTAACTCATATTTATAGATCCAATTAAGTTTGAAATTACGTGGTACAATTTGAAGTGTTTAAGTTATTTATTTTAATGAAAATTAAATCTTATACGCTCATTTAATTATTTGATAGACATATTGGATTAAAGATTATAACTTGATACTCCATCTATCTATTAGGGTTGCACACATAACATCTAATAAAAATTTTAGCCTTCATGGACTATCATTAGGGTTTGTGTAATAAATAAGAAAAAAACAAGAGAGAGAAATTAATTTATTGTTGTGTTTTTCGTCAAATTTAATAGTCAATTCCAATTTCCCGTCAAGTAATTTTATATACTTGTGATAATTATATTATTCTAAATATCCTAGAATCAAATAGCAAGTATTGGATGTAATGGTATGGCACATTGCATTGTTAAGCAAATAACATGAGTTTGAACTTTGGGGATGACATTGTTAGGAGGGGCAACCATGAATCCTAAACATAGAATGCAAAACAAACATGAAGGGGATATTTTCTGTGTCATGATTTATGAGATCTATATAGAGTTGATTTAGATCAAGAATTTTTTTTTCAATTGTTGAACTGAACTAGGTGTTAATATACTAAGAAAACAAAGTATGAAAGGAAGTGATAGTGGAAGTGGGCACTTCTAATGGTGTTGCATAAAACACAATAAAACAAGGGACAACAAACTATTTACGTAGTTTAATTTTCCTACATATGTGAAGCCTAGCTCAGTGAGAAGAATCCATTATCTTTGTTCTAAGTACAACAAGTGACCTTAATTTTATCACACCCTGGAATAGTAATCTTACTCTTGTATCCAAAGACTAGATCTCTCAACTCCAAATTCTCCCCTTGAGTGTAACACCCCATACCCGATGCCATCCACCAAGTTTGAGCTACGGGATGCCACATTCGTTGCTGAAGCAAATCAATTACAAATCAATTTAATAGTTAATTCATATTATTAAGTTGAAAACATCATTATTGTATTCTATTCAATCATATACGAACCTTATACAAGCTTTATCGAAACCATCTTTTTGAAAAACGTGTTTCGAAAATTATTTTAAAATTAAAACATGGGAGTCGCCACTAATCCTTTATATGCTGTGATTGGATCACCACAAAACGTTAAGAATCCGTTTTGGAAAATATTTTGGTCTTCGCAATCCAGAAAACAAGTTCGGGAGTCGGTTACGCATGAGGAAGGGTTAGCACCCTCACACGCCCAAAATTGGTACCACATTGATTATCTTAGGGTCTTGTTTGTAAAATTTTGAAAACTCGAATAAAGTTTAAAATAAGATCCTTGAATGCATGAGTTATGTTTAAAAGAAATCGATTTTTATTTGGAAGTCCCACTATTTCAAGGTAATCGAGATAGAAAGTCACGTCCAGTGAGTTAGGACATAACATTTCGAGATCCAGAAATAACGAGCTTTCCTTTGTTGTAAACTTTTTTTTAAACTTCAAAAAAGGATGTTCAATTATCTCAATTTGAAAAAGTCGCACCTAGTAAGTTTAAGTACAAATTTTCAGAATCAGAGATAAAGAAACATTGCCTCGATTTAAAGGTATTCGATTATTCTGATTTGAAGAAAAACCACGCCTAGTAAGTTAAGGCACAAATTTTCAAAACTCGAAATAAAAGAATATCGCCTTGATTTTAAAGTTTTTATGAAAACAATTTTGAAAACAAATATCTGTGTTTAATATGAATGAGCAATTAATAATGGATATTAAATAACACGAAGCAAAATAATTAAGCAGATAAATGATATACAAAATAAAAAATACGAAATACGAATGCATAATAATTACAATTTAAATACAAATATTAATGAGGAAGAAAAATAAAGCAATCGGAGTTGAAAATGTGATCTTTGGATACCCGAGGACAAAATGGCAATTTTGGTCACTCGGGGGCAAAATGGTAATTTTGGGGAAGTTGGGGTCAAAAACGAATTTTTAGACATTTGAGGGTAAAATAGTATCTTTTGAAAGAATCGGGGTCAAAAATGGAATTTTTGGAAGTTCGAGGGTAAAATGGTAATTTTGGAGAAATCGAGGTAAAAAATGGAATTTTTGGAAGTTTAGGGGTAAATGGTAATTTTTTTCAAAAAAATTAGTGTCAAAAATGGAATTTTTGGAAGTTTGGAGGTAAATGGTGATTTTTGGAAAAATCGAGGTTAAAAATGGAATTTTTGAAAGTTTAAGGGTAAAAATGTGATTTTTGAAAAAATTAAAGTTAAAAATGGAATTTTAGAAAGTTCAGGGGTAAAAATGTGATTTTTGGAAAAAAAAATTAGGGTTAAAAATGGAATTTTAGAAAGTTTAGGGGTAAAAATGTAATTTGTGGATAGTTTAAGACCTTTAGGGCAATAAAACCAAAAACAAGTGAACGTGGCAGCTTTTGAGGCGTTCTGAAATCAAAGGACTTATTTGAAAATCATGTAAAATTTTTGGGCCAATTTTATAATTAAACAGAACTTGATTTAGGGATGAAATTAAAACAAATTAAAAATAAAAGGGACCATTTGCACAAATAAACCAAAATATTGACACGTGGCAGCTTCTTGGGCTTTCAGAAGGTCAAAGTATTAAATTGAAAAGCATTAAAAATTATTGGGCTAATTTAAAATTAATTAAAATTATGAAAAGGATTAAATTGTAAAAATTAGAATATTGACACGTCGTTTCTGATGCATTTATCAACAAGATTTTAAGCAAAAAAACATTCGAAACCATTTTATTTTTAAAACAAACTTTGGAACCCTTTTTTCTCTTTGAAAATCCCTTCAGCAGCTTAGAAGCCGATCGCCGCTCTGCCGCGTGCCGTCGCCTTCGTCGCGCGTGGTCGCTTCTTCCCTTCATACGCCGTCGTCGTCGATCATCGGTGAGTAAAAAAAACCGTTCCTTTCATTTTCTTTTTATTTTCTTATACTTTTATAAAAAAAGAAAAACCATCTTTAGTTGGGTTTTAGAACCCCGAATCCAAAATATGACGGAATCTTTCCATTTTTCCTTCGAAAATTCCTTTTTTTTAGAAAGGACCTTTAGATCTGTCCAGATCCCTTCGAATATGGAATATTTCTTTATTACCTATATTATTGTTTTTTAGGGTTAGTGATTTTCGTTTTAAAACTACCCTTTTGTTATTGTTATGTTGTTTTGCAGGCGTTCGAACCAATGGATGGCCCTTTACGAACGTGGGTAGCTTGATGGGATGCCACTCACAACTTTGGCAACAGTGGCTTTGGCTGGAACAGATATGCCTCTTCGGTTTTCTTTTATTTATTATTAATATTATTATTATTAATTATTATATTATTATTTAATGTTATTATTATTATTATTATTATTATTGTAATTAAAATGTTTTATTATTATTATTATTAATTAAAATGCTATTTATTCAATGTATGCATGAACGCATCTTTTGAAACTGATTTAATTAAGACCTTTTTAAACCATGAATGCTAATAAATGCATATTAGAAATACCTGAACCACTTAGTAGAATTTGACTTGAAGTTATCCCTGTTGCTTGGTATGTCTGCTCGAATATTGTCTGCTAAGCATTAACTCTAAAACAATTGTACGTATTGGTTGATAAAGAAAATTTCTGTTGAGTTCAAAATGCTTCCAAAAAAAAAAGGAAAAAGAATTTGTAACCTATGTTTGAATCTGGTTTTTATAACTAGATTTTTACAATGATTCTAATCTGTTGTTTTGTCATTTAAAACTTGTCTCCTCTTTCTTTTTGCAGGTGTAGCAATGGAGGCTGTGCAATGGCGGTGGTAGAGGTGCAAATTGAGGCTGGTGGTGGCACTGCTGGTGCTAACATGGCGCCCTCTGAGTGGCTGAGGTGGTGGTGGTGGTAACAGTGTAGGTGGGAGCAGATTGGGTCAATGGGTTTAGTTGAATTGGGTCAATTGTAATTGGGCTTTGGGTTTAGGTAATTTGAGCCATTTGTAATTGGGCCCAATCGGGTTTGTAAAGTGGACATTTGTAATTGGATTTTTTAATTAATTTAAATTTAAATTCAAATCAAATTTAAACTTAAAAGAAAAGTTAAACTTAAACTAAATTTAAACCCAAAATGAATTAAAATTTAAAAAATTAAAAATTATAAAATGGGTTTAAATGTTGGGCCCGGTCAAAATTGAGCTCCAACAGCTACCCCTCTTTGCTCATTGCTGTGTAACAGGACCGAAGCAAAGACTAAAAGGAGGCCCAATTTTGTCACATCTCACTTCTTCGACGATCTTCCTCCAACTGACCCACCTTTAGCTTCGTCAGTCGTTCAACTCACTACATCCGCTTTTATGCATTGGGAAGTGATGTCGTGATTCCATCTTGTATTAAGGCCATTTCGAAATTTTATCATTGTAGCTTCATTTGATTCGCTTGTAATTCCAATGGTTTGGTATCATTTATTTGGCCTTCTTCTCAGTATCAGGAGAATGACCACCTCGTTGTTTTGGATAACTACAATCTGCCCCAGACTCGGGGTAGGAGATTGGTTGATGATGATCTGCCCCAAGCTCGGGGTCAAAGATCGGTGATGTAACTTCACTCCATTCCACTGCAACTTCATGGAGATTGAGATACGCTACTGTAGTTTTAATCCAGCTTCACTGCAACTTCAGGAAGGTAGGATTCGATGTCCAAGCTTCATCTTGCTCTTACTACAACTTCAGAGAGATAAAGACTTGCTATTGTATTTTAGATCTGATCCACTATGACTTCGAGGTAGAAGTTTCACTGTCGTGGGTTCGATTTTTTATGTTTCTAAAGTACAAGGTTCGCCATTGCGACTTAAACCCTTCCCTTTGTGTCTTTGCGGTACTGGATCCGCCGTTGCGGCTTAGATTTTTCCTTTCATGTCTTTGGGGTACTAGGTTCATCGTTACGACTTAAACCTTTCCCTTTTTGTCTTTGTGGTACTGGATCCGCCGTTGCAGCTTAGATCTTTCCCTTCATGTCTTTGGGGTACTAGGTTCGTCGTTACGACTTAAACTTTTCCCTTTGTGTCATTGCAGTACTGGATCCGCCGTTGCGGCTTAGATCTTTCCCTTCATGTCTTCTGAGGTACTAGGTTCGCCATTGCGACTTAAACCTTTCCCTTGTGTCTTCATTGTGGTACTAGATCTGCCGTTGCGGTTTAGATCTTTCTCTTCATGTCTCTAAGGTACAAGGTTCGCCGTTGCGACTTAAACTTTTCCCTCCATATCTTCTTGGTACTGGATTCACCGTTGCAGCTTAAATCTTTCCCTTCATGTTTCGTCGTACTGAGACCTGTAGAATATGCTCAAATGGGCCTCTAGGTAGGCCAGATTGTTTAGGATGTCATGATCAGAATGAGTCAAAATGCTCCTAACTAGATGGATGTGCATGATTAATATTTAATTTTTCAAAGATTAGTTTCTTTTGCTTTGGGATCATCTCTTTACGTCTTCTCGAATCTATGACTTGCCAGATTCTCAATTTGAACTGTTCTTCCCAGGTTTGATTCTTTTAACTAGTGGTTTTGTTTAGGGTACTTGTATCATTTAAGAATTTTCTAAAATAATACTCACGGATCCTTGTTTTTTCATGCGATTTTAGTCTATCATTCATTATCTTGGTATGAAAATACTTGGACAGTGTGGAAAGAATGAGATTGTATTAGAGTCAAAACTTGAGGAATTGTTGGCTAAAGAAAGAAAAATACTGAATATTTACAAGGAACAAAACAATGACAAGGAATAGTATTAGATGCCTAGATATCAAATATGAGTTTCTCTGATCTGAGGATCATCTTTCTGCTCGATATGTATTTGGAGATCCTGGAGTACTTTGTCGATGCCTCAAGATGTAAAATTTCTCTATCTTGTCACATCTGAGGGAACAATTGATCGCCTTCGTTTTCCATTTGAGCTGTCCTTTTCGGGTTTTCAACTCAAAACCCCTTTGGTTTCAAGATGCCCTTTCATGGGTTTTCATCCTGACCTCTCCGTTTTTTTTAGGTAAAATATTTCTTCACCGAGTCTGAATTCACTAGGTTATATAGCTCTTTGCCATCCATTTCGGTCAAAATTAGAGCTCCTCCAGAGAAGGCTTTCTTCACTACATATGGCCCTTCCCAATTAGGCATCCATTTTCCTCGAGAGTCTTTATGTATGGGGAGTATTTTCTTCAAGACTAGATCTCCCTCGTGGAATTCTCTAGGGCGGACCTTTTTGTTGTATGCTCGTATCATCCGCTTTTGGTACATCTGACCAGGACGGATGGCTCTTAACCTCTTTTCTTCGATCAAGTTCAACTGATCATATCTAGCTTGGATCCATTCTGCTTCGTCCAAGTTTAGCTCTGACAAGACTCGGAGAGAAGGAATCTCTACCTCGATGGGTAAAACAGCCTCCATCCCATATACAAGTGAGAACGACGTTGCCCCAATAGACGTTCTGACTGAAGTCCTATAGGCAAAGAGGGTGAATGGTAATTTTCATGCCAATCTCTATAGGTTTTTGTCACTTTTGCAATGATCTTCTTGATGTTTTTATTTGCCGCTTCTATTTCTCCATTCATCTTTGGGCGATATGGAGATGAATTATGATGTTTGATCTTGAATTTCTCACAAACCTCCAATATCGTGCTGTTATTCAAGTTCAATACATTGTCCGATATGATCTTTTCTGGCATTCCATATCGGTATATGATTTCCTTTTTTAGGAACTTGCTAACTGCAGACTTTGTAACGTTGGAATAAGAGGCAGCTTCTACCCACTTGGTGAAGTATTCAATAACTACAAAGAAGAATCTATGCCCGTTAGAAGCCTTTGGTGAAATCAATCCGATAACATCCATGCCCCACATAGAAAAAGGCCACGGAGAAGTCATGAAATGCAGGTGTGATGGAGGTACATGAATTTTATCCACATAGATCTGGCATTTGTGGCATTTCTTAGCATAGTTAATACAATCATTCTCTAAAGTTGACTAGTAGTATCCAAATCTCATGATCTACCTGGCTATTTTGAATCTATTAGCGTGAGTTTCGCAAATGCCTTTATGGACTTCTTCTAGGATTTTCTTAGCCTTGACTGCATCAACACATCTTAGCAACACTTGATCCTTTCTCCTTTTATACAAAATCTCCCCATCTAGGACGTACTCGTTTACGAGTCTTCTCAATGTCCTTTTATCATTTTCAATAGCTCCTTCGGGGTATTTACGATCTTTTACATATTGGAGGATGTCTTGGTACCAAGAATGTTCCTCTTTTCCTTCTTCTTTGATTTCACAGCAGTGGGTTGAAGTCTCGTAAATGCTCATTCGAATGGGCTTCATATCCTCTATCCTGTTTACTTTTGTCATCGAGGCTAGAGTAGCTAAAGCATCAGTCATTTGGTTTTCCTCACGTAGGAGGTATTGGAATGTAACCTCATCGAATTCTTTAATCAATTCAAGGACCATATTTCGATAATCAATTAACTTGGAGTCTCTTGTCTCCCATTATCCCCTGTGCTAGTAAATTACCAATGTTGAATCGACATATATTTCCAAGACTTTGATCCCTCGATCTATGGCTACTTGAATCCCCATAATGCAAGCCTCGTACTCTGCCATATTGTTTGTGCAATCGAAGTCGTGTTTACATGTGAAGGGATAATGGTCTCCTTCTGGTGATATTAAGACTGCCTCGATTCCATTGCCCACGGCATTTGAAGCACCATCGAAATTTAATCGCCAGGGATGCTCTGTCGCGGTCCCATCTTCGGTGGTTACGATATACATTAGGTCCTCATTTGGAAAGTCAAAATTTATTGGCTCATAATCTTCCAGAGCTCTACTGGCTAGGAAATCTTCTATTGCACTTCCTTTCACTGTCTTTTGGCTTACATAGACTGTATCAAACTCTAACAGTAGGATTTGTCATCTAGTCATTCTTTCGTTCAACGTAATTGAATCCATCATGTATTTGAGAGGATCTAATTTCGAGATTAACCAAGTTGTGTGGTACAGCATGTACTGTCGTAATCTTCGGGTTGTCCAAACCAACGCACAGCATAACTTTTCTATCGATGAATACTTTGCCTCACAGTCGGTAAACTTTTTGCTGAGGTAGTAATGACTCTCTCCATCTTTCCAGTCTCGTCGTGTTGGTCCAAGACACATCCCAAAGAATTCTCAAAAACTGCTAAGTACAAGATTAATGGCTTGTTGGGACTTGGTGGCACTAAGACCGGAGCATCTGACAAATACTGCTTAACCTTGTCAAAAGTTCTTTGGCACTCATCGTCCCACACACCTGGATTATGCTTTCTAAGAAGACGAAAGATGAGATCACATTTCTCAGTTAATTGTGAGATGAACTGGGCGATGTAATTCAACCTCCCGAGGAAACCTCGAACTTCTTTTTACGTACGAGGCAGGGGTAATTCTTATATTGCTTTAACCTTGTCTGAGTCGATCTCAATCCCCTTTCGACTGACCACAAAACCTAACAACTTGCCTAAAGTAGCCCCAAAAGTACATTTGGCTGGATTCAACTTTTGCTGGAACTTCCTTAATCTCAAGAACAACTTTCTCAAGACCTTTACATGTTCTTCCCCAGTTCGAGATTTGGCGATCATGTCATCAACATAGACCTCGATTTCCTTGTGCATCATATCATGAAACAATGTCACCATGACTCCTTGATATGTTGCCCATACATTTTTAAGTCCGAATAGAATCACCTTATAATAAAATGTTCCCCACATTGTGACGAATGTAGTTTTCGTCATATTCTCAGGGTCCATCTTTATTTGGTTATACCTAGAGAAGCTATCCATGAAAGAGAAAAAGGAATGACCTGCCGTATTGTTTACTAGGGTATCAATGTGAGGTAGAGGGAAGTTATCTTTTGGGCTGGCCTTATTCAAGTCTCGATAATCTACACACATACGTACTTTCCCATCCTTCTTGGGGACGGGGACTATGTTGACAACTCATTCTAAATATTTAACCACTTGGAGGAAACTCGCGTCAAACTGCTTTTGAATTTTTTCTTTTATTTTTAACTACACATCTGGTCGCATCCTGCGGAGTTTTTGTTGGACGGGCTTGCACTCTTCTTTTATCGGGAGCTTATGGACTACAATGTCGGTGTTTAACCCAAGCTTGTCCTGGTAAGACCAGGCGAAGACGTCTTTGAACTCTCTGAGTAGCTCAATAAGATCTTTTCGTGTTTCTGTCGAGATGCTGGTCCCAATTTTCACTTCCTTCTTTTCATATTCATCCCCTATGCTCATAGTTTCGATTAACTCCTTATGAAACAAGATCTGTTTTTCCTCTTGTTCCATCATTCGCAGCAAATCAGGAGATAAGTTACTATCTTGGTCATCTTCAAAGTCTTGAGGTTCTTCGAGACACATATTTTGCTCGAAATGAGGTTCACAGTTAGTGTTACTCATATTATTGATATCCAAAGATCTGTCCAAAGAATGAGAGTGGTCCAATAAACAAAGTAAATTTAAGAATGATTGTATGGTATGAGTATGTATACGAAATTCAAGAATGGTTAATTTGTGTAAGTTAAGGGTAAACAAATTATTTGAATTAGAATGAAAGAATATAAAGAGATATTTGTCAAAAGGGAGCAAAATGCATTTTCATTAAGATAATGGATAATAGTTAAATGCCCTTTACAAAAGATCTCTATCACTCTCGGGCATAGAACGATAGATATGCGTCGAGTATTACTCTGAAATGATCCTAAAGGCTACAGGGAGCACTTCTTCTGTCCAGTTGTCCAGAACGCTTCCTGGTACGTACGAGCAAATTTGTGGAAGACTCCTTCCTTTGCCTTCTTCAGAGATGGCATTAATGTCCAACTCTGTCCCTACTCCTCTAGTATTCTCTTCTTCTTTAAACCTCATTCCACCGAAAACAAAAGTTTTTTATATATGAGGAAAGGTCATTGGCTCCCATTTGATTTCCTCCCCGGCCAATCGTGCTTTTCTCATCTCTCGCTTCCTTTCCATCTCTTTCTTCTTTTCCTTCATATTTGGCTTGTATCCCAGCTCGAAGCGGTCCCACTTTCCTAGTGGTGCTGGTGCATTGATTATCCCTTGCAAATGTTCCCCAAGCCCTTTTCCTGACAATGCCCCTTTTCCAATTGTTAATCGTAACCCCATCTTCGTGATTCATGACAACTTCGATTCAGGAATTTTACTTCCTTCTGCGATGAATGTGGCATTAACAAACTCTAACGATTGAAAGGAACATTCTACCGCCTCTTCGTTTCTCTCTACATACGTGGCGTCACTTGTCACGGATGTGATGATATCCTTTTCTGCATTTATTGTAACCAATCTTCCTTCGGTTACTAGTTTAAGCTTCTGATGAAGTGAGGATGATACCGCTCCCGCTGAATGGATCTAGGGTCTCCCCAATAAACAATTGTAGGAGGGATTAATGTCTATCACCAAGAAGTTCACCTCATAGGTATTCGGACCTATCTGTAATGGTACTTCAATTGGGCCCATCACTCTTCTTTCTGTTCCGTCGAAAGCTCTTACTATGTTGTGACATGTCTTTATATAAGAGCTATCGACTGGTAATCTTTCCAGGGTGGCTAGTGGCAATACATTTAAAGCTGAGCCATTATCGATGAGCACTTCGGGTAAGGTATACCCTTTGCAGCGAGTAGTGATGTGCAAAGCCTTGGTCAACCCTATTTCCCCAGACGGGACCTCATCTTCACTGAAGAAAATAAAATTGTCAGAGCTGATGTTATTAATCAGGCGATCCAGTTTGCACACGAATATGTCATTGGTCACATACGTTACATTGAGCACCCTTATCAATGCATTGCGGTGGGCTTTTGAACTTAGCAATAGTGCTAAGATTGATATGCGTGCGAGTTGTTTGTGTAACTGCTCAACCACACTGTACTCGCTGTGTTTCAAGAATTTCAAGAATTCTTTTGCTTCTTTTTCTGCTACTGGCTCCTTTACCGGCTCAAGCTCGTTAGTCTTTTTTTCTTCTGGTTCAATTGCCAAGGCCTTTCCTTTTGCAACTTCTTTTTTCTCTTTTTCTAAGTCATAGACTTTTCCTCTACGGGTAACAAGGTTTACATCTTCTTGGGATTGCTCCTCCTTGGGCGTTATTATGTTACACTCGTAATTCCAAGGGACTCTCTTGCTATCCTCATAAGGAAACGGTGTAGGTTTTCGTATGATGACACAAGGTGTCACTTGCCTTCTTGTTTCAGTACTCTTGGACACAAAGATAATTATCACAGGGCGATCAGGATTGTTCATTCCTTTTTCTTCGGAGGCACAATTATCCTTCATCTCTTCTTCTTCTTCAAAGAACTCTAGTTCTTTGCGGTCCATCAGATCCTGTACCAGAGCCTTGAACTTCGCACAATGTTGAATCTCGTGTCCCTCAGCACTGTGAAAGTCACAATAATTCTTGGTCGTTATCATTGTATCTCCACCATTTTGCGCAATCACTCTTTTGTCCATCATTTGACGTCAGACCCATTTCTAAGGTGATTTGACCTCTCCGATATTGGTCTTAACCCTTTTACCTTTTGCTCCTGCAATAATATTCACCCCTTGATCAAGGTGGGTAGGTAAAGTGCTCCCAGCTACGTTAGGTCCCGACGGCTCATCGAATCTTATACACTTCATCTTAATTAATCTTTCCACTATCTTCTGGAAAGCGAAACAGTTTTTGATAGAGTGTCCGATTACTCCTCCGTGGAATTTGCACTGCATGTTGATCATACAATTGCTGGTAAAGCTCTTTATATGTTATCGGAATAGGAGTGAACTGAATTCTTTCAGTGTTTTTTCTTGAGCTTGGCTCCGATTGCTTGCAGGGGTTTTAGATTACGTCATCATGATTGATTTCGCATAATTTGGACTGTACATGCCTGCATTTTTTATCTCAGCTTCTTTCCTTTTGGGGGCTGTCCTTTTTCCACTTTCCTCAACATCAATTTTACCGCTCTTAATTGCACTTTCAATCATTTCTCTAGACATAACCATGTCCGAGAAACTTCTCGTTGTATTTCCCAACAAGTGGTTGAGATATGGTGCCTTTAGCGTGTGGACGAAAAGCATGGTCATCTCTTTCTCTGTTAATGGCGGTTGCACCTGGGTGGCTATATCTCTCCATCGTCGAGCATATTACCTGAAACTTTTGCTCGACCTTTTCTCCATATTTTGCAAGGTGATTCTATCCGAAACAATGTCAGTAACATGACCGTATTGTTTCATAAAGGCCTGGGCCAGGTCCTTCCATGAATTGATCTTTTCACGGCTTAACTGATTGTACCACTTTGCCGCGGATCTTATCAAACTATCCTGGAAATATTGGATTAGTAACTAGTCATTATGGATGTATCCTGTCATTTTCCGATAGAACATAGTGATGTGAGTTTCTAGGCAGCTTGTCCCATTGTATTTCTCGCACTAGGCTTAGCAGCAGGTGTCAGCCCCTTACATTGCCTTGACCTTATCCTCCAACCAATTGTATCGCTCCTTTATTTTTTTGGAAACTTCCAATTTTGTTTTCTCTACCTTTATGATTTCATCAAAGTTAGGATTAATGGGGTTCGCAGCAGTTTCTCCTGGATTAGACCCTGATCCAATTAGATAATTGGCTTGGCCTGAGGTATTGATGAGCTATGGTTGTGCTCGAATGAAGATGGGAGCTCCTCGTGAGTTTGTTTCTTGTAGAACTTGGTTGTGCACAGGAGTAAAGCCAGGAGGATATTGGGGATCTTCATTTTCCTCCCATGGGCCTACTACAGGATTTTTCTCTTTTTTCGCCTCTTACAATAGTTAGGTCAATCGATTGATTATGTTGCTTTGAGACTCAATAATATAGTCTCTCATATCCCTTTGGACCCTTTCCAGTTGGTCTTGAAACTAAGTCTGCATTTGCTCTTACATTTCCTTTTATAACTGCTCCAACCTTTCTATTCTTTGGTTCATGGCTCTCCGAGTACCGTAAGGGTGTGAGTTCTCTATTTTTTTAGTTTTAACTGTTTCAAATTTTATTTAATGAGATTTATTGTGTTAAAATGTGAGTATGCAATGTGAATGGATGCGTGAAAGCAGAAGAAAGGTATTGACTTGTAATTTAATTTCCATTTAGGAAAATTCGTTAGATAACAAGTTCCTTTTCATAAAGTAAATTACATAAATGGTTTTGCTTTGATGCATAGAGCTTTGACTTTTTTGAGAAGTTCCGCTAGCTTTTGACCTCGTTCTGTCTTCGTCTCATATTGTATGCTTAACTCTTCTGCTTCAATTGCCAGTGCTTGCACGTGATCGGCTATGCCGTGAATTTGATTTAAAGCCTCACCCATAACATAATCCCTGTCTCTGACTTACTTTTGAGCTTACTGAAGATGCCAATCATTTGTTTCCAATGTCCTCTCCAGAATCTCGGTTCGTATTTCACTATTCTGCAAAGTGGCTTCTAGTTCTTCCACCCTCTTATTCAGTCTCTCGATCTCAGCTTGGCTTGCCTTCAACTCCATCATTGAATTTCGACTATGATGCCTATACAAGGATTCCTCCAATTCTCGTACTCGAGCCTTTAATTCGATCACCTCAGCTTGGCTTTCCAGAAGGCTACTCTTCATGACATTTTCTTGAACTTGGGCATCTTGAAATTTGTTTTTCTAGTGACTTGTTCTATTATTCTCTTCGTGGATTTCCTGTTGCCATTGCTCTGATGTATTACTTAAACCGACAGTCCTCATTGACAAGCGAAGCTTTTTATAGTCTTTCTTTAGGCTATTGAGATCTTCTTCAGCCTTATGCTTCCCTTTTCTTATTTTCTCCGCTTCTAGCTTCTGGACATCAACATCTAACCTTAAAAGCACCTTCTCTTCTTCTAGTTTTTCTATCATTTTTTCCATCTCAGCATTCTTCCTCTCAAAATCTTGTTTAATTATTTCTAGTTTAGTCGGGACAACCTGCAAGTTTTCCTCAATTGGGCGAACAATCTCTGGGTTTGGCACAGGAATGTTGTCGTTGATCCTTTTATTTCACCAATCATATTCTACAGTTGTCATGGGATTGGCGCCAAATGCTTTCATTCTTCTCCCTCCTTTCTGCACGTATTTAAGGATCTGAAAGTTTCAGCCAGTATGGCCGGGACGGGTGTAACTCTTTTATTCAATCGATCAAACAAGACTATCACTGCATCTTCTATATGTCCCAAAGCCTTTGGAAAAATGACTAACCCGTATATACTTAAGGCTAGGATGTCAATCTTTTTCTTTGCATCTGGATGAGCCGATATAAAATCTCGTAGACTTTTCCACGTGATGCATTTGTTGTTACCTTTGACCTTAACCCAAGTTGTAACCTATTGTTCGCTCATGTCGGTGATGTTTATTAACCTTTTAACAACAGTGGGGAGATTTGGAGCTCTAGAATAGGCCTTATCTACCAAGATTTTCAGACAACGGAGTAGAGTGGTGTATTCTTCTATCATCGATGTCATGTCCACATTCCCAAAGGTGAAGCAATTGTAGGCTGGGTTCCAATACTGCGTTAAAGCTCGAAAAAGGAATTTATCTACCTTAACCTCGAACAAGTATGGCAAATCTCCGTGTTCTTGGTAAAAGGTCTACTTCATGTTATTATCCTAACTGTCTCATATCTCTTTCAATTTTAGCACATTGTTTTGAACTGTACTGATCCTGGTATAATCCCAAAGTTCTGACTCATATCCTTCAATTAAGCTATCCCCTTTTTGGCGTTGAGTCTCCTTTAACCACATGCACACGACCATATTGTCTTCCACCTTATCAAGGTACTTGTTTTACATGATCGATTCTCTTATTGATAATTGAACTTTTGAGTCTATACCTTTCCTTTTTATGATGATGAAATGCAATGCAAAAAAGAGACAAAATAAACAAGTTAGCAAAACACATCAATATCAATGTACAAGTATAGAGCACAGAACCTAAGAATTTGTCTCGGATAGTTGTTAAAAGGTTCAGTATAACTTCTTCTAAGGCAAGTTCTTACGGCTAACTATATGTGATTTTAGGCTCTAAAGTAAGGGTACCTAAACCAACTGATTCCTCGGTCCTCACCCATTATAGGCTCATATGGACCAGTTCGATTTAGGGGGACACATTTCTCACATGTTTACACGGAAGTGAAAACTTCACGAAAACATGGGTACGGATGTAATTCTGAAAGCGATTTATTATCCTGCACGGAGGTGAAGACCTCACGAAGGAGTAGTTTCCCGCTTCCACTTAAAAGGGTAGTATCATATGCGGATGAATGTCAATTTATACTAGTAGTACAACATCACACAAAATGTGTAAGGATCATATTTTAAACAAAAATGAGTACTTAAACTTTTGACAAAAAGACCCAAAAATAATCAGTTTTGGCTTGACTCACGTT
Source organism: Kokia cookei (assembly GCA_039519145.1). Classification (NCBI taxonomy): domain Eukaryota; kingdom Viridiplantae; phylum Streptophyta; class Magnoliopsida; order Malvales; family Malvaceae; genus Kokia; species Kokia cookei. Next base: position 13,766,169 of record CM076908.1, read on the forward strand.
TATTTAGAAATGTCCCCAACGGAGTCGCCAAGCTGTCGAAACCATCTTTTTTGAAAAACATGTTTCAAAAATTATTTTAAAATTAAAAAATGGGAGTCGTCATCAATCCTTCATACGGTGTGATTAGATCACCACAAAACGTTAAGAATCCATTTTGGAAAATATTTTGGTCTTCGCAATCTAGAAAACAAGTTCGGGAGTTGATTACGCATGAGGAAGGGTTAGCACCCTTATACGCCCAAAATTGGTACCACATTGATTATCTTAGGGTCTTGTTTGTAAAATTTTGAAAACTCGAATAAAGTTTAAAGTACTGTCCTTGAATGCATGAGTTATGTTTAAAAGAGATCGATTTTTGTTTAGAAGTCCCACTATTTCAAGGTGATCGAGACAGAAAGTCACGTACAATGAGTTAGGACATAACATTTCGAGATCCAGAAATAACGAGTTTTCCTTTGTTTTAAACTTTTTTTTAACTTCGAAAAAGGATATTCGATTATCTCGATTTGAAAAAGTCGCACCTAGTAAGTTTAGGTACAAATTTTCAAAATTAGAGATAAAGAAACATTGTCTCGATTTAAGGGTATTCGATTATTTTGATTTGAAGAAAAATCGTGCCTAGTAAGTTAAGGCACAAATTTTCAAAATTCGAAATAAAATAATATCGCCTTGATTTTAAAGTTTTTATGAAAACAATTTTGAAAACAAATACGTGGGTTTAATATGAATGAGCAGTTAATAATGGATATTAGATAACACGAAGCAAAATAATTAATCAGATAAATGATATACAAAAATAAAAAATACGAAATACGAATACATAATAATTAAAATTTAAATACAAATATTGATGAGGAAGAAAAATAAAGCAATCGGAGTTGAAAATGTGATCTTTGGATACCCGAGGGCAAAATGATAATTTTGGTACTCGAGGGTCAAAATGGTAATTTTGGGAAAGTTAGGGGTTAAAAATGGAATTTTTAGATATTTGGGGCTAAAATGGTACTTTTTGGAAGAATCGGGGTTAAAAATGGAATTTTTGGAAGTTTGGAGGTAAAATGGTGATTTTTGGAAAAATCGGGGTCAAAAATGGAATTTTGGAAAGTTCGGGAGTAAAAGTGTAATTTTTGGAAAAAGTGGGGTCAAAATGGAATTTTGGAAAGTTTAAGGGTAAAAATGTAATTTCTGAACAGTTTAAGGACCTTTAAGGCAATAAAACCAAAACAAGTGACATGTGGCAGCTTTTTAGGCGTTTTGAAGTCAAAGGACTAATTTGAAAATCATGTAAAATTTTTGGGCCAATTTTGTAATTAAATAGAACTTGATTTAGGGATTAAATTAAAATAAATTAAAAATAAAAGGGACCATTTGCATAAATAAACCAAAATATTGACACGTGGCAACTTCCTAGGCTTTCAGAAGGTCAAAGGATTAAATTGAAAGGCATTGAAAATTATTGGGCTAATTTAAAATTAATTAAAAATATGGAAAGGATTAAATTGTAAAAATCAGAAAAAGATAAGGACCAACTGCATAAATATATCATTTCTTAAAAACACGCAAATCCTAGGCGGTTCGGGTCGGGTCAGACGGGTCATGCTTGAAACGACGTCATTTTGGGGCTGAAGCTCAGCCCTCAAAACGGCATTGTTTCTAATGCATTTATAAACAAGATTTTAAGCAAAAAAAAAAACATTTGAACCTTTTTATTTTAAAAAAACTTTGGAACCCTTTTTTCTCTTTGAAAATCCCTCGCAGCAGCTCAGAAGCCAGCCGCCCTTTCGGTCGCCGCTCCGCCGCGCGCCGCCACCTTCTTCGTGCTTGGTCGCTTTTTCCCTCCACACGCCGTTGTCGTCGACCGTCGGTGAGTAAAAAAAAACCTCCTTTCATTTTCTTTTTATTTTCTTATACTTTTATAAAAAAGAAAAACCATCTTTAGTTGGGTTTTAGAACCCCGAATCCAAAATATGACGGAATCTTTCCATTTTTCCTTCGAGAATCCCCTTTTTTTTAGAAAGGACCTTTAGATCCGTCCAGATCCCTTCGAATTTGGAATATTTCTTTATTTCCCATATTATTGTTTTTTAGGTTAGTGATTTTCGTTTTAAAACTGCCCTTTTGTTATTGTTATGTTGTTTTGTAGGCGTTCGAACCAACGGATGGCTCTTTACGAACGTGGGTAGCTTGATGGGACGCCACTCACGGCTCCGACGACGGTGGCTTCGACTAGAACAGGTACGCCTCTTCAGTTTTCTTTTATTTATTATTAATATTTATTATTATTAATTATTATATTATTATTAATATTATTATTACTATAATTAAAACATTTTTTTAAAAATTTATTTATTATATTTTGGGAAAAATAATAATAATAATGAATGATAATGCAAGTATTCAATGTATGCATGAACGCATCTTTTGAAATTGATTTAATTAAGACCTTTTTAAACCATGAATGCTAATAAATGCATATTGGAAATACCTGAACCACTTAGTAGAATTTGACTTGAAGTTATCCCTATTGCTTGGTATGTCTACTCAAATATTGTCTGCTAAGCATTATCTCTAAAACAATTGTATGTATTGGTTGATAAAGAAAATTTCTGTTGAGTTCAAAATGCTTCCAAAAAAAAAAAAGGAAAAAGGATTTGTAACCTATGTTTGAATTTGGTTTCTATAACCAGATTTTTACAATGATTCTAATCTGTTGTTTTTCCATTTAAAACTTGTCTCCTCTTTCTTTTTGCAGGTGCAGCAATTGAGGCTGTGCAGTGGCGATAGCAGAGGTGCAAGTTGAGGCTGGTGGTGGCACTGTTGATGCTGACGTGGCGCCCTCTGAGTGGCTGAGGTGGTGATGGTGGTGACAGTGCAAGTGGGAGCAGATTGGGTCAATGGGTTTAGTTGAATTGGGTCAGTTGTAATTGGGCTTTGGGTTTAGGTAATTTGGGTCATTTGTAATTGGGCCTAATCGAGTTTGTAAAGTAGACATTTGTAATTGGACTTTTTAATTAATTTAAATTTAAATTCAAATCAAATTTAAACTTAATTTAAATTTAAACTTAAAAGAAAAGTTAAACTTAAACTAAATTTAAACCCAAAATGAATTAAAATTTAAAAAATTAAAAATTAATAGGATTAAATGTTGGGCCCGGTCAAAATTGGGCTCCAACAAGCTTATGAAAGCTCGTTGGAGAACTCAAGGTCAAATAAGGATCAAATTGAAAATGTTCAAATTATGGAATTGATGTCACGACTTTGGGGGTTCCTGTTGGATTCAATGTCCTAAGTGTAGTATTTTCTTCTATGTGAACTTGTAATTTTGTTGAATAGATTGGTTAATAAAAAAATTCATTGATTACATTAATATACTTTGTGTAATTATTCTCATATGGTTTTTGCACAAAAAACAAAATGAAAGTAAATGTTGCTCATTGGCTATCTAATGTTTAAACTAATACTAAGCGATATTACGTGGTCGAATTGTAATACGGAAAGACAACTTATATTAGTAGACGAATCTAAACATTTCCTTAGACTAATAAAAAATGAGTAAACCGATTAAAAGACTAATATGTCGTCTATAAAGTCCATTTAGGGAGATTCTTTGTTTTGGTCATCAAAAAGAATGACTTCTAGAAGATAGAAACATAGATGTAACTGACTGGACTGATAGTACATCGGCTGGACCTAAGATCCTGAATCTGTTATGGATTTATTCACTTGTGACGTTCATAATGTGATATACCTAAATCCTGAGTGGATGGCAGACTACGTATATGTGACTTGTACACTTTTATGTAAGTAAAATCCTGAGTTTGAATAGATAAGGAACCGAAAGCTGGTGCGTTGGGTGAACGAATTTGTAGTATGTAGCTTCATTCAAAACGGTGGAATTCATAGCTCGAGACATGGGTAAATGATATTCTTTCATTAGCATTATATGATTGATGAAAATTACATGTGGTCATGGGTCGCTTGTCTTTTTTATAAATGGCTTGATTACTATTTGATAGTGATTGACTTTTCATAAAGGAATATGTAATGATTACCATTAGATTAAATATTATCATATTGGGAGAACAAATTTTTTTCTAAAGAGATTAAGGATATCTTATGAGGGTAATACACTTATGACAATGTCATTGGACGAGCAATGATCAAGTTGCTTTCGTAATAATATGTCATTGGGGAGAGCTCAGTCACGATATTACAGTGGAATGACTTTGTGACTAAATGAGTTTATAATTAATAGATAAAAAACCAGAATTTATATATAAATCATTTGAGCATCAATTGCATATGTCCAATCGGGTCCTTTCGTTAGCTCGTTAAAACTATAAATGAATTGCATGTTGAATCAAATGAACAGGAATGAATAGAAATGGTGAAAAGGAGAAATAGTAAATATTTAGAAAAAATTAAGGTTTTCTTCAAAAGCAAAATAAAAATGGAGAAATGAAATCATTTGGAAATAAATGTGGTTTTCTCCAAAATGAAAAATGACTTAAAAAATGAATTTATGTTTTTCGAATAAATGAAGTTCAAAAATGGAAATAAATCATTTGCTCATAGTGAACCATTGAATGCCAAAATATTAAATATATTTTCTCATACATTCTTTTATGATAACAATGTCATGATTTTAACGGAATTAGAATTGAGTTGAAAATTTTATTTAATTGGAAATCTATACAAGTTTATTTTTTGGAAATAGAAAAAATATTAAGTTGGATAAAATTATAACGTATTTGGTTAAAAGCCCGAAAAGTACTTGAAATTGGACCCGATATGGAAGAGGCACAAAAGTCCATTATGTAATAAGGGGGGTGACCTGTCATCAAATGTAGTAATTAATTCGGGTTATTTCCACACTTAAGGAACTTGTTTTTTTTTAGGAAATTTAGTATTTAATATTACGTTTTCGGTACTTAATAGGTAGAATTAAATATTAGTAAAATAATTATTTTTAATACATTTTGTGAGTGTTGTGACCTATTAGGCTGACAAAAGGCTTTAGGTAGTGCTAGTATGTGTAATTGAGTGTGTAGGATGAATGATTATAGGCTCAATTGACGTGGAAGCAAGGGAAGGGTGATGCAAAAGTTTCTCAAGTTGTCAAAGCATGGAACAAACCAAGCAAGGCATAATTTGCTCATTGCGTCATGCCATGCAAGGCCTATGGCGTGAAATGGGTCGACATGATGCCCAAGAATATCAAGATTATTTTCGTCCGCGCAATCAACTTTATTTATTTTTTATTTATTCTTTTATTAGAGCCTAAAAGTTGGTTAGTTAGTTAGTTAGCATGGAACAAATTGATAGAATATGAAAATGTTGAGGTTTAAATTTGTTGAGGAACAAATTGATAGAATTGATTGAAAACGTTAGTGACAAAATTGAAAGCTTTTGTAGTTTGGTGATTAAAAAAAGAAACACGCCAATAAAAGGGTGACTAATGATGTAGCTTACTCAAAAAATTATATTATGTTTAATTTGGAGACCATAACTTTAATAAATAACTTTTATGCATTTATCTTTTTTTTTATTAGCTCATCATGAATTAAAAATTAATTACTTGAGAATCTCATGTGATGGCATGATGGTCAAGAGTGTTCACTGCCTCAGGTGTGACTTAAGTTCGAGTCACATTTGTTGTTCAGGCTCTACCCTGTTATTGTAATTCACTAAAACAAAATTAATTACTTGAACATGTACACATATTCAATTAATACTTTATTTAGTTATTAACTAAATTGATTTTATTATACAAAATTGTTAGTACCATACTGATGGGCATATCATTTCTGTCTTGGTACTGGCACGGATCACACACACAGACCCATATATATATAGTCTCATTTTTAGTTTCTTGATAAATTGTATACACATTTAAATATTTTCATATGTATTTATAATATAATTTCTTAATAAATTATACATTAATTTGATAAAGAATAAATTATATATTATATGTACATGCAAGTATATCTCAATTACATCCATATAAATATATTTATATGTAAATATAAGTTTTAAAATTAAATTAAATTATAAAAAATATTAATTAGGTTCAATAATTTAATTTAATAATTTTTAATTTAAATATAATTATAGAAAATTAAAATGGTTAAAATAAAAAAATTAAAATATTAAAATTTTGTATCAAGTGGAATGGGTCGATACGCACCGGTATTGACCGAAACACACCGAAATGACTGAAAAGCACCAAAATTTTAACTAAAATAAAACATAAATTACTTTATACTAATTTAGGATTGAAATGATACGGGTTGGTTGGGACGATCGATGCTGACTACTATCGAAGTATCTCTCGCATTTTGATTAAATAGTGTGTGACGTCGCAACAAGGAGAAGCTCTTCGTCCCAATGAGCAGTTGACATTACAACGAGAAGAAAGCTTTTGTCCCGATGACACGATCCTTCTTTGTCCCAATGACCAAATGCCACGTCACGACGTGGCGACGTGCATCTCAAGTTTCTCGACTTTTTTCTCTCAATTAAACTCTGTTTTTAGTTTTCCACTTGTACTTTGATTAACCTAGGGATATTCTAGTCATCTATGCTACGAATCTCAGGCTATAAATGGACCTTAGTTACTCTTAAGTTTTACACAACAAAAATATTTAGATTGATAGAATTATGTTCTTTGTTTTGAAAGTTTTTTCTTTCGGGGCTTCAGGTTTTATTTTGATTCTCTTCATCTTTTGTACTCTTCTTTTATTATAGTGAAATGATACGGGTTGGTTGGTACAATCGATATTGACTATTGTGGAAGTATGTCTAGCATTTTAATTAAATAGTGTGTGACGTCGCAACAAGGAGAAGCTCTTCGTCCCAATGAGCAGTTGACATCACAACGAGAAAAAAGCTTTTGTCTCGATGACACGATCCTTCTTTGTCCCAACGACCAAACACGTGGCGACGTGCATCTCTAGTTTCTTGGCTTTCTTCTCTCAATTAAACTCTGTTTTTAGTTTTCCACTTGTACTTTGATTAAACTAAGGATATTCTAGTCATATATGCTATGAATCTCAGCCTATAAATAAACCTTAGTTACTCTTAAGTTTTACACAACAGAAATATTTAGATTGATAGAATTATGTTCTTTGTTTTGAAGGTTTTTTTTTTCGAGGCTTTATGTTTTATTTTGATTCTCTTCATCTTCTGTACTATTTTTTTATTATAGTGAAATCTCGTTTTACCTGTAAATTTTTTACCATCTTTTGATGAGTTTTTCCACGTAATTTGGTGTATTCAATCTTTTCGATTTCTACTTTATTTACTTATTAGTTGTATACACAAATTATTTTCCTGGTATTATATAATTATTAACAGACACAATTCATAAGTTGTTGTCTGCATATATAATTGCTTTTTTGTTTGAATGAGTTGGATTTATGCAAGAAATGATGATGAAGGTTGATTTTATTTGACTTTTGTCTAAAAACCTCACTGTCTCTCCAAATTGACCCACTGGAATCTTGTCTTTATTGATGGATTCTAATATTCCTAGATTTGCTTTTTCTTATGGAGTAAAGAGTACTCGAAGAGATTCTTGTGGTGGCTAATTTCTTATAGGCAGAAAATTATGACCCTAATTTTGAGCAGATTTTGTTGTATCTCTGCTCGTCCTCATCAGCTAATTGTGAATCTTACTTTCTGAAACTTCCATGCCCTTTTGGTACTTCGAGTTCACGTGTCAAATATTACAAATATTCCGACAGACATAATCATTACAATATAGTCAAATGATGTGCTAGATGATATATTTGTATCCAGTAACTAAGCAATAATCATGTCGCTAATTTTGTCCATCTTGCATGTGTAGATTCTTGTTCTTATATGTGTAAAGCTGAAGATTTAGAGTTTTGAAATACTAATTTGTAAGATAATTTTGAAGACTAAGGATTTCGATAATGTCGCAAATGAAAAAGAGTAATATTTTATAAAAAGAATTCTGATACATTTCGAGACGTTGATTACAATGTCTCGACACACACTGCTGGATTTTGATATTTAGAGACGAGGTTTGAATCATTACTCTATAATTAATCCATACAATCCTTAAATACTTAAATGAAAGTAATTATGATTTATTGAATATATTTATGTGATTAATGAAATTATATACGATTTATTCAATTAATAGCAAGTTATTTAATAAAATAATATTGAATTAATTTAAATTGCTTTGATAACATCACGTAACGTCATACATTCGGATCCGACAATCAAATCAACTATAAGATACATTTAATTTTATTCTTTAAACTTATGAAAATACTTAGAAGTTCCACAAATTTTATATATTGCAACAAATTGTGTTTTTTTTTTACAGAGAAAGGTTCAGATTGTAAATAAGAAAAGAATTGTACGTGGATGTTAAGATTTAAATATTATATTTATTGAATACTATTTTTTAGGCTAAAATATGTTTATAATTTTTGTAATTTTTAAAAAATAAGAATTTAATCTTTATATTTGTTTTTTCAAAAATTTAATCTATCTATTTTTTTTAGATTTCAAGATTACAGTTAACTCTTTTCTTTCTTTCTTTTTTTTTTGTTAAATTTAGATCAATTACAACAGTCCTTTTACTTACATTGCTTAGTGTGAATAGTTTTTTTTATTTTAAAATATTACAGCGACAAATTTAAAAAAATAATAATAATATTAAAAGTTGAACCTAAATTTTTAAACCTAAAAAATAAATGAACTAAATTATTAACTTTTAAAATTTATATAAACATACAAAAATTATAGACACGTTTGGACTTTTTTTTTTACGATTGATTCAGTGAATCAATTGAGATGTAAAAAAAGAAAAGGAAATAATTCGAGTACTTATCAATCACATGACATGAAATCAAAAAACAACTAATCGTACACCTTATAAAGAAAAGAAGGCAAGGTAGGCGATGTGTCCTCCTACCTAATAAGTAACATCTTAACTATTTTATATTTTCAATTAGATATTTTTTACTACAACCCTATCTCTCACCACGCCTCGATGGTGCCTCTTGTCCTGCACCGTTGCCATCCTTAATCGGGGTGCTTCCTGCTGGATGCCATTTTACTGTGTTTTTTGCACATGGAAGCTATCACTAGTCTGCGATGGATCATGTTTCCTGGCAACCCCAAGTTTCTTCAAAACAATGGCCCAAGCTCATAAACATTGATTATTAATAAGTAGGCCCACTATCATAGCTTAGTGGATAAATTATACCACAGGTCACCCAGTTATGAATTTCTTAAATTGGTCACTCAACTAATCGGAATTTTATTTTGTCCGTTTTCATTAATTACACCAACGGGAGATTGACTGTTAAAAAATCAATATAATAATAAATTTAAACATCAATTTTTACATGTTATATCGATTTAGTCATAATTTTAAAATTTTAACCTTCAAAATTTATAAATGATCTCAATTTAATTCTAATTCTAAAAAAAATCAAAAAATACATAAAAATGCATAAATATTTTTAAAAAGATATAATAATAAATTTAAATATATATATATATATATATTACAAGAAATAATAATATATATAATTTTAAAATATATAAAAATACATAACTATTTTTAAAAAAATAATAAATTTAAATTTTATATTAATAATAAATAAAATTAATTATATTATATTATATATATATATATATATAAAAAAAAAAAACTCTCTTCCTCCCATTCTCCCACCGTCTAGAAGAGTATAGATGAAGAAGGAGAAGGAGGATTCAATTTATTATTATACTTGTTTTTTAATTATCATGTCAGTTTTTTATTGGTGCAATTAATGATGATTGATGAAAATGAAAAAATTAATAATCTCAATTAATTGGCTGACGAATTTAAAAATTTTTATAGTTCGGTGACAAAAAAAAAAACCCATAGTTGGATAACCAATTTAAAAAAATTATAATTGAGTGATTGAAAATGAAAATAACCCAATAATTGAATGACATGTGATGTAGTTTACTCTTCATATATTTACGAGAAATTATTTGAATATACTCTTTTGAATGTCGATATTATATGGGTTGGATTAAAAAGTGGTTAACTGTATTTTAATTAAATAATTATTCATTATTTAAATTGTTGGAAATAATTTACATGCATCAATTAATTATTCTATATAAATATATAGTAAAATAATCTATCAAAGCGGAAGGCCCTCTGAGGAAAGCACTATGGCCGAAACCAACAAAAATTTTGAGGATTCGTTGTAGTAAAATAATTCCAGGGCTATTGATAACAACCTTACCTTAGAATATTAGCAATGATTCGAGTTTCGTCTTATATGTCACCCCATAATTAAGGTTTTTGTTTTTTTATTTAGGCAATTTAAATCTACTTATAAAATTAATTTCAAATTATTCTTAAAATTTTGCTTCGTAAAGTGAAAAATTGAAGAGGTAAAAAATTAGAAGGATAGAAATTATAATTTTTCTTTTCATAGATGTGGGTAGTAGGAAGGATAAAAAGATCTTTCCATCCATTGTCTCGTAGAGTTGAAATATGAAAAATAAAAATAAACATTTGAAAATAAATAATTTTGAATTAACATACATTTCTGTTTCATTTACTCTCTATTTCAATTTGAAAAGATTACTTTTTTTTATTCAATCAAGTACACCTCTTAAATGAAGTTGATGACCCGAGTTAAACTCTTGATTAGGTTATCAAAGTTCAACTATCATAGTTTTCAAATTGAATTAAAAAAATCAGAATATGCTGCAGTAATTTTTGTGTGCTTTTGAAAATTCAGAATTTTAAAAAGTTAAATATTCTTAATTTTTAGTTCAATAATTTTTAAAATTTATCAAACATATTTAATTTCTATAGAGTATATAATTATATTATAGGAAAGTAGTCTAACCAATACGTCAAGTCGGTAAAATTTGACAAAATATATTAATGATTAGACCAAAATTTTTAAATAAGGGAAAAGTAATTCTTATAATTTTAACTTTTCTATTTGGGCCGGCTGAAATTTGTATGAAGATTTTCAGCCCCATGTTTGAAGGACGTTTACAAACTTGACAGGTGCTATGAAATTATGGGCTTTCATGGCTCAAATAGTTTAATATTAAATTTTGGGTTCATAGGTTACCAAAAGTTCATCTTCGCCGAAAAGGGTTAATCCGGGGTTTAACTTGGGAATTCTTCTTATACCGTAAATAAATCTAAATAATTGCAAGTTGAATTCCTGTTCAATCTGTCTCCAACTCTATCTGATAATGGAATCAATTCCTAATCATGGTCTACTTAAAACCTACCGACCAGTAATAAGGTGACTACCAAAGCAGCACGCTCCATCATCTCATCATGTCTCTGCAACTGAAATCCCTGTTCTTCATCTTACAACTTTTAGCTTTACTGATTTCAATCTCATCATCAGATCCAAACCCACAATTCCCATGCCAGCCTCCCCACTTTAACTCTTACCCCTTCTGCAACACTTCCCTGTCTATCACGGACAGAGCTCAATCTCTCATTTCTCTACTCACCCTTGAAGAAAAGATCCATCAACTCTCCAACAATGCTTCAGGGATCCCAAGACTTGGAATTCCTCCTTATGAATGGTGGTCTGAGTCACTTCATGGGGTTTCCAGTAATGGCCCTGGAGTTAACTTTAATGGTAATGTTAAAGCAGTAACCGGTTTCCCCCAGGTTCTTATCACAGCTGCTTCTTTCAATAAAACCCTTTGGTTCAAGATTGGGTTGGCCATAGGTATTGAGGCTAAAGCCATGTATAATGTTGGACAAGCTGGTTTGACTTTTTGGGCACCAAATATTAATATTTTTAGGGATCCCAGATGGGGAAGAGGGCAGGAGACTCCTGGTGAGGATCCCATGGTTGTTTCAGCTTATGCTATCGAATTTGTAAAGGGCTTCCAGGGTGGGTCCTGGAGGGGTAGTGGAGAACTCATAGAGAGGTTTGAGAGAAAGAGGGCACTTGGAGGATATAATGATGATGAGAGTGGTGATAGACTTATGAATTCTGCTTGTTGCAAGCATTTCATTGCTTATGACTTGGAGAAGTGGAAGAATTTCAGCCGATACTCCTTCAATGCCGTGGTAAAGTCTTCCTTTTTACATATTGTCCTTGTGGTGTTTTCATATTTCTGACCGCATTTCACATTTGAATCATCTTTTCCTGCAGTGTGTTACTCTGTATTAGGCCATTTCAGATAATTTTTTTTCTCTCTGTAAATAAGCTTCTTATTCAATGCATATTTAGTGCTGATAAGAAATTTTGCAGTCTGACTGTTTGTCAATTTAAATCAATATTTATGGTTCTAAACCAATAGTTAGGTGTGAATTGTTGTAAGCCTCCTTTTGAAGTCAATTAGGCAGTCTGCTAAAAAATACATGCTTTATCTGTATTGAAGGTCACAAAGCAAGATATGGAGGATACATACAGACCACCATTTCGTAGTTGTATCCAACAAGGAAGGGCAAGTTGCTTGATGTGTTCCTACAATGCAGTTAATGGGGTGCCAGCTTGTGCGCGAGGAGATCTTTTACAAAAAGCTCGAAATGAATGGGGCTTCAAAGGGTAAAAAAAATTAGGAGTTGCTTATACATTGATGGATGCAAATTTTGAAATTCAACTTCAATTGGTTTTTCTATGGCATAAATCAGATACATCACCTCAGATTGTGATGCTGTGGCAACAGTTCAAGAATACCAGAATTACACAAGTAAAGCCGAGGATGCAGTTGCTCTAGTTCTTAAAGCAGGTTTTTTTAATCCTAACTTTTACATCTAAATTGATTAAGGACTTCTCACTAGATCTGCCATTCGAATGTTCATTTTTAAAGATTAAGATTAAGATGGTTGTCTGTAGGAATGGATATTAACTGTGGATCGTATCTCGTTCGACATACTCAGACTACAATTGAGGAAGGGAAGTTGCAAGACAAAGACATTGATAGAGCTCTTCTGAACCTTTTCTCGGTCCAACTCCGTCTTGGGCTGTTTGATGGAGACCCCAGAAAGGGGCAGTTTGGAGAGTTGGGATCTCAAAACATTTGTACCACAGAGCACAAGATGCTGGCACTTGAAGCAGCAAGGCAGGGAATTGTTCTTCTAAAGAATGAGAAGAAGTTCCTGCCTCTGAATAGAAATGTTGTTTCTTCCATAGCTATCATTGGTCCAATGGCTAACAACACAAGTAATATGGGTGGTGACTACACAGGTATGGCTCATGCAATAATGTGTAATTGTTGGAGGTTTATAAATTATATCGACTTGCATAGTCTTCTTCTACACGAAGCATCCTAATATGGCAAGCTACCCAAGACAGCTTTGGGCCTTACCATGTTCTTCTTCTAATATCTGTGTCGAGTCATATTTAATGTGAACCACCTAGAGTGCTAACTAAAGTTTTGCTAACCTCAATCTGTCACTGGGTTTCTTCATTTTGTAGAAATTGCCTGATATTGAATTTGTATAATATGGTTGTTTGATATTTTTCATATGGCAGGTTTTCCATGTGACCGAAAGAGCTTTTATGATGAACTGCTAGGCTATGTAGAGAAGGCATCTTATGCATCTGGTTGCTCAGATGTGCCTTGTGATTCTGATGCTGTGTTTAATGAAGCAGTTCTTACTGCAAAGAAAGCTGATTTTGTGGTTGTAGTTGCTGGGCTGGATTTGTCCCAAGAAAATGAAGATCATGACCGAGTTAGTCTCCTCTTGCCTGGTAAACAGACGGCCTTAGTGTCTTCTGTTGCTGCAGCAAGTAAAAGACCAATAATTCTTGTTCTTACTGGTGGAGGACCCCTTGATGTATCGTTCGCTGAAGGAAACCGGAATATTGCAAGTATTCTCTGGGTTGGATACCCTGGGGAAGCTGGTGGAAAGGCACTTGCAGAGGTCATCTTTGGTGATTTTAATCCAGGTTGGTAGCCACAAAACTATCATGTATTAGCAGGCATCTAAACATTGCATGAAATTTGAAGTTCATTACTTATGGCTTTTGGTAGCGCAAATCGAGCATCTAGAGAGACTAGTTGCCAAGTGAGCTATGTCTTCATGAAAGAAACTAATAATCAAAGCCATTTCAAATGCTACAAAATGGTTAATTAATCTAATTGTGACACCAACTGGCATTTTTTTTCTCTGTAGCGTTCACCACTTGATCTCTATGCTTGCTTAGTTTCTATGATTTAACATGATGTTTGGACATTTGAAAACAGGTGGAAGACTTCCAATGACTTGGTATCCTGAATCATTTACAAAGATTGCAATGAATGATATGAACATGCGTGCTAATCCTTTTCGTGGTTATCCTGGGAGAACTTACCGGTTTTATACTGGAAATAGAGTGTATGGCTTTGGCCAAGGCTTAAGCTACACCAAATTCACCTACAAACTCTTGTCTGCTCTAAGAACATTAAGTTTATCAGGGTCTTTTACAGGCACTTTGACCGAGAATATATCGCACCAGAGAGAACTTGATTATATACATGTCGATGAGCTGACATCATGTGATTCATTGAGCTTCTACATGCATATTTCTGTTACTAATGTCGGAGATATGGACGGAAGCCATGTTGTCATGTTGTTCTCTAGAGCACCAAAAATTTTCGAGGGAACTCCAGAGAAGCAATTAATCGCATTTGATCGTGTACATACTAGTTCGTACAGATCAACAGAAACAAGCATTTTAGTAAATCCTTGTGACCACCTTAGCATTGTGGACAAACATGGAAAAAGGATATTGCCCCTTGGTGAACATCTTCTAACACTGGGAGATTTGGAGCACTCAATGTCAATTGTAACTTAGTAATGCTGTCAAGAAACTGAGCATGATGATTTTTTATTTAATAACAATCTACCAATTGGTTCAGACAAGATGTTTTGGCAGATGGAGAACAATACGAAGCGGTAAGTTTGATCAAGAAGTAGGTAAGGTAAATCAATCCACTTTGTCGAGTTGATTAAAAAAAGAAAAGTAGGGCGATTGGCATGACAACCATGACTGAAATGCATGGTGGGTGACATTATAAAAAGTAAAAGATGATTGTTTTGCTAATGTTGTGTGATTCACTTCATCATCATCCCCTGTAAAATTTTAGAAGCATTTTGGATAGCAAAACAAATAACATCAATCTAAAGGAATTTTTTTACCCCAGTAATAGTATATAAAATAATTATATATTTTTGCTCTAGTGATCATTTGAGAGAATGATGTCAAACACAAATATCATAAACAAGTCACGGACTCTTTAATTTGACACAATCAAGGCTTTGAATGTGGTTGAGAAAACAATTTTTTTGTTTTTAAAAAATATTGCTTATATTAACAATATCACCTTAATATAACATAAAAAAGGTGGATCGTATTAGCATGTTACATATTTTATAACTTCAATTATAGGTAGAATTGAGATGATTCATATACTTCGAAGACTACACGAAAGAAGAAGATATTATCATATAATCACATAAGTATATTAAAAAAAAACTCCTTTTGCTTTTGGGTTGAAAAACACTTTACAAAAAAAAAATATATTATCATATAATCACATAAGTATATTAAAAAAAAACTCTTTTTGCTTTTGGGTTGAAAAACACTTTACAAAAAACAGTTTCAACTCCAAAAATTACTTCTTTTATCATTGCTTAAAGTTTCAAAAGTACTTTAAGGCTCGGTGCTTAAATGCATGTCATAAATGTAATGGGTAGAAAATCCCAAAGGTGTGGCTACCATTTTGTCAATGACACACTTACATTCTTTGTCTTCTATTTGAAGGACGAATAAGCAGTCAAACACCAAGTACAAAATTTAGTAGTTTCTGTGAGAAGATTTTGGTTGAAATTATCACCTCTAACATCCTGTGGAGCTGCGGTAAAAATGAAGAAATCCACACTTCGTGTGACCCTGAAGAAGTTGCTTTGCATTGGAAAAAGCCCAACAATTAATGACATTTTAACAATTTATATAAAAAAAAATATGTATGTATCGATGCTGTAGTTCACTTTGTAAAACTATAAAATTTCAGTTGCCCAATTTCAAAACCCAATTCATTAAATTGCTGTTAATGTTGAGAAGAGTAGAAACACCATTACTATGAAGTTTTCATTTTCACGACATAATTGAACAAAACCTCAGTACTTGTAAATTTTTTATAATTAATTAGTAAAAATAAGGCTTAATATAACATTTGGTACTTGAATTTGACACTTTTTCTTAATTTGGTACTTAAACTTTTTTTTGGTCCAATTTAGTAATCAAACTTAACACTTTTTCCTAATATGGTACCTAAACTTGACACTTTTTTTAAGTTGATACTTAAACTTTTGGGATCCAATTTGGTACTTTAACTTGACTCTTTTTCTTAATTTGATACCTAATCTTTTTTAATATTAAATAACTCGATACTTATTTTTAACATGAATATTCTCTAAAACTGATAATATTTTTATAACATAACAAAAAAATTTTCAACATCATTATTGTTTTGTGTAATTTTTATAATATTTAATAAATTCAAGTATCAAATTGAATCTTAAAAAAAGCTTAAATACCAAATTAGGAAATATTGTCAAGTTCAAGTACCAAATTGGATCCAAAAAAAGTTTAGATACCAAATTAAAAAAAATTGTCAAATCCAAGTACCAAATTGGGTAAAAAATAAATTTAGATACCAAATTAAAAAAATGTGTCCAGTTCAAGTATCAAATGTTATATTAGACCTAAAAATAATGACATATCGAACCCCATAGCATAAATTCATCAGTTAGTATAAGGAGCTCCATTTTCAAGTAGATTTCGTTCATAACATACGACACATGATATGAAAGCATAGTCCAATAAGCAAATCAAAATGGCTTCCTTTACCTTCAAAGAATAGAGTGCTCAATGAAAACGTATTCAATACTGTAAAAAAGAACATAAAATCCTAGGATTGCATCCACAATCCTGCAGCTTGAGTTTTTTATGTAACGTCTATAAATCAACCTTGAAATATGATCTAATTAGTATGCCACCTTTTACTTCCTGGCCTCCTGATATTCTGCCTCGGGGGTCTGATCCTCGCCTGAGGGCCCTCCAGAGCCAGAGGAACCACCATCAGAACCAGAACCCTTACTCATATGCTCTCCAATCTTTGAAACGGCCTTATTGGCAGCATCCATTTTAGCCTTGATTTCATCTACATTGTCCCCAGCCATTGCACTCCTCAAATCTGCCACGGCAGACTCTATCTCTGAAGCAATCTCATTCGGAATCTTGTCTCTGTACTCATTCAAGCTCTTCTCAATATTGTATATGCTTGTGTCAGCACTATTTCTCAAGTCGATCAAAGTTCTTCTCTCCTCATCTTTCTGAGCATGCAATTCAGCCTCCTTCACCATCTTATCAATCTCATCCTCTGAAAGACCGCCAGATGATCGGATTGTGATTTGCTGTTCTTTTCCCGTTGCCTTATCCTTGGCAGAAACAGTTACAATCCCATTGGCATCTATGTCGAATGTGACTTCAATTTGTGGCATGCCTCGAGGTGCAGGTGGAATACCAACAAGATCAAACTCACCCAAAATCTTATTGTCAGCTGCCATGTGACGTTCACCTTGAAGAACTTTAATTCCAACCTGAGTCTGGTTGTCTGCTGCAGTAGAGAAAACCTGAAACCACAAAAACCAGTGTAAATATTTGCCAAGAAGGTATCTCAGCGCATCTTAATATGTAAACTGAGAGGATGGTTAACAAATTAAAATAATATACTCGTCAGTAGCAGTTAGCAGAAAGACTATGCCATCAATTGGCACAACAAGAACACTTGCACACATAAGATGGCAAGATTCATTTGAGCAAACATGTGCGCATTATCAAAACATTTTTTTGTCATATTCTGTTGCAGGCTATAATATTTATTACTAACAGAGGAAATTAGCCGCTCTCACACATAAGTATTGGAATAGTTTTAAATACTACCAGTGAAGTTATTGTACTCTCAAGCCGTGAATATATCATGTATCATAATACTGACCTGTGATTTTTTTGTAGGGATAGTTGTATTTCTGTTGATCAACCTAGTGAAAATTCCTCCAAGTGTTTCTATACCAAGTGACAGAGGAGTTACATCCAACAGAAGCAGCTCCTTAACATCACCTCGAAGGATACCACCTTGAATAGCAGCTCCCATTGCAACTGCCTCATCTGGATTAACCCCTTTGCTTGGAGACTTGCCAAATATTTCTGATACAATTTCTTGCACCTTGGGGACACGAGTCATTCCTCCAACAAGCAATACTTCATCAACATCATTGAGGGATATTCCGGCATCCTTCAAACAATTCTTACACGGAATTCTAGTCCTCTCAATCAGGCTGCTGACTAGACCCTCAAACTTGGATCTGGTTAGCGTTATATTTAAATGTTTTGCCCCTGAAGCATCAGCAGTTATGAATGGAAGGTTTATTTCAGTTTGGGATGTAGATGAAAGTTCAATCTTAGCCTTTTCAGCTGCCTCACGTAGCCTCTGCAGGGCAAGCCTGTCCTTCGAGAGATCAATGTTATCAGTTCTCTTATATTCGCTCACCAAGTATTCTAATAGTGCATTGTCAAAGTCCTCGCCACCCAAGAAAGTGTCTCCATTTGTTGCTTTTACCTGATAAAAAGGCTCTCCAAGTCGATCAATTTAGCAAAGCATGAATAAAACAGATAAAGATATACGAACATACCTCAAAAACACCATTCGAAATTTCTAATATAGAAACATCAAAAGTTCCACCTCCAAGGTCAAATACTGCTATGATACCCTCCTTGTTATTCATCCCATAGGAAAGTGCAGCAGCAGTTGGTTCATTGATAATCCTTTCGACATCTAACCCAGCAATCCGCCCAGCATCCTTGGTGGCCTGCCTTTGTGCATCATTAAAATATGCAGGAACAGTGATGACAGCTTTGGTCACCGTTTTACCAAGGTATGCTTCTGCAGTTTCCTTCATCTTTGTTAGAACAAATGCACCAATCTGGCTCGCAGAATAAGTTTTTCCATTGGCTTCAAGCCAAGCATCCCCATTGGGAGCTCTAACTATCTTGTAAGGTACCATCTTCATTTCTTTCTGTGTCTGAGCATCATCAAAACGTCTCCCAATCAGACGTTTTGTTCCAAAAAATGTGTTTGTTGGGTTGGTCACAGCCTGCCGTTTGGCTGGCGTTCCAACAATTAGCTCCCCCTGCTGGTTGAAGGCAACCACAGATGGTGTGGTTCTAGCTCCTTCAGCATTCTCAATTACCCTAGGATTCTGCAAAATACATACAAAGGACTTGAACAATCTGAATAAAATAGTTCCCATTTCCACAACAAGAAATCCAAATATATACTTCAACCAGGGATTTAAATAGCGGTCTGATAGTGGAATAGTGGCCACTATACAGCGGTAGTGGCACCGTCCGAAACCGCTATTGCCGAAAATAGCAGTGTGAAGCAGAATCACACCAATAGCGGTGGATCGCGGCCGCAATTTAACGGGTAACGGTCAATTGCAGCAATAGCGGACCGCTATTCCCACTATTGTTCCGTTACGGTAAAATTAAAAAATATATATAATTTAAATTATATGATTTTATCTATTTAATGATTTTAGTTAATATAAAATTCACGACCGCGATACCCGCAGTGACCGCAATAGCATCCGTTATGTCCACAACCGCTATAAACGCAACATGACCGAAAACGCGGCCGCAACCACAATTTTAATCCCTGACTTCAACAAAGATCAATAATATTAGTCAGGAACAATAATCTACCTTTCCCTCCATAACTGATACACATGAGTTGGTTGTACCCAGGTCAATACCAATAACATCATTACCGACAGGTCTTGAGCTGTAATGCAGGAATAACAACATCTTAGCAAATAATTAGCCAATGAGATTTGATAATGTTTTGAAGATATTTAAGAATACCTGAAGGGTCTTGCCAAGGATGCCCATTTGACCAGTGGAGACCTAGCCAAGGATATCTTTGCATTTCCAGTCAACTATAAGAAGAATAAGAAACACTAGTAAGTTTCAGTGGCCAATTACAAAAAGTCCACCAGCAATATCTCCTAAGAAAGAAACGAAACAACAGTATTTCAATTTCTTTAAGTAAAGGTAAACTCAGAATCGTTCATAACCACAAACACATTGTAGTCAACAATTATAACAATTCAACAGCTGCTGCCTAACCAATGATGAACCAGTCCAAGTTTAACTTGAACCCAAAAGAAGCCCTAAAACTTTTTATTTTATATAGTTGATATAATTTGATCAAAAGGCTAGGCTAAGACCCAAAAAACAGAGAGAAATGAAATAAATGAGAAAAAAAAATCCCCATTGATGGTATTGCAACATAAAATCTTTGACCTTCAAAAACGGAAAAAGCGGGCAAAGACTCGGCCATGTTCCCCAGAAATAGAGGAATCAAGTTATTACAGAGTTCTAAAATGAGTTAACATGAAAGAAAAAGAAAACGGAAAAAAATAAATCACATCAACCAAAAAGCAACAAAGACATGAAAACGCAAAAGACCTAAGAAAAAGAGAAACTTACGGATCTGCAAGCAGAGAGAGAAGCGGAGTGAAGCTCACGGCGCTGTAAAGCACGGCGGAGAACAGAAGCAGCCATGGTAAGAGCAAGATGCTGAAGACCGTACGGTTTAAAAGGCTGTGCTAGGGTTTTAGCGAATCTGATTGGGGAGCTTATTTAACATTAAGGGTTTTGTGATTGAATGACTGTTTTATCCTTGCCTGATTTTGAGAACGACGGTTCCGTTGGTGGACTTGGAAGGGTAAAATAAGAATAAGATGAGAAAATGTCAACGTTCAAAATTTAAGAGTTGGCTACTTAGGGATCGTGGGCAACAAGAAATACGAACAAAACTAATCCCTCCATATATTTAGGGGTTTTTTATTTATGATAAATCTTAAAATTATATGGTTTAATGTGTAGTTGTATATATAAATTTTAATTTGGTGTAATATACACGTGAAATTCTAATTGTTATTCAAATATATGCTTTAAACTTTAATTTTGATTTAGTTATACACATTTAAATAAATAAATACACTAATTTTTTTATATTGAATAAATGTAATTATTTATCTATGCAATGTATAAATCTAAAATGATATTATATCAATAATTGTGTTAATAATTTACAAAAAATGGATTAAATCAAAATTTCATGTATAAAATTGAACAAAATTAAAGTTCATATATACAATTGACATTAAATTATAGTTCGTGTACAGTTTTTATATTTATCCCTTTATTTAGGGATAATTTAACATTTGGTAGTTATACGCTAATAAAATGTTTAATATGATACTTATATTTTGGAAATATTTAATTTGGTATTTGAACTATGATATATGTATTTGAAAATGTTAAATGTGGTATTTGTACCTTAAAATTTTTTGATGTGGTACTTGAACTATCAATGTGTTTTATTATGATATCTAGTGTTAATATTGTTAGTCAATTACTAAACCAGTTAATGAAACTTTGATACATAGACTTTTTTTTTTTGAACCATCAAATCTACATGAATAATATAATATTATATAAAAAAATAAATAAAACAAAAAAATAACTAAATATATGGTTAATAAAAAAAAAAAATATTAATCTTACGAAGCAAAAACGTCATCTTCTCATTTAAGTAATGGTCATTTAATATTACATTATTCATGTGAACTTGATGATTTGAAAAAATATTCTATGTGTCGAATTCTCATTAGCTGATTTAGCATTTCACTAATGGTTTAACACCAAATAAAATAATAAAACACATTGATAGTTCAAGTATCATATTAGACATTTTTAAAATATAAGTACCACATTAGATATTTTATGAAAGTATAGTTGCCAAATATGATATTGTTTTTTTATTTAATTAGTCAAATTTGATTTGGAAAAATACTTAAAATATTTTTTAATTATAGTCAATATTAGATATAATAAATCTACACTATTATAATGTAGTGTCAAGGCCACTTTTAATTTGTATTGTTAATTTTATTGTCATTGAAACAATAAATTTGCTCTAAGTTCACAATTTTTAAGAATAACTCAAATAAACACATTTTATCACTTTTTAAGCGCGAAGCTGATAATAAAATTGATTTTGTATAATTCATTTCTTTAAAGCAAAGCCCACTTCTCTTTAAGGTGAATTTAATTGTCAAACATAATTTTTTTTAATATGTTTCATCCATGTTTGAGGCACCATCTTTCCATCCATATGAGCTAATTTATAGGCTCCAAATTTCAAGGCTTCAATAATTTTCTATGGTCTTTCCCAACTTGGAGCCATCTTTTCTTTTTGGCCTGTTGGAATGTTGGCTTCTGTACTTCTCATTACCATGTCAACTATTTGTTTCGCACTCTGGAGTTGTAATAATGAGCCATATTTTTTTTTCTTCGACTCAAACTTCATCCTAATCCCTGGTCTCTTCTAACATGTCTAAATTTGCCCTCAAAGATACATAATTCTAACTAGCATCATAGTGTGCAATGTGATATGTTTGAAGGCCAATCTTTACCAGAATCACTACTTATGTACCACAGATAAGATTGAATGGGGCATCTCCCATTGTATGAGTGATCGGTCATAATTTGATGTGTCAAATTGGGGGCTCTCTTGAGTTTTTAATGAGCTTGTTTTCAAGTAATTTACAAGACTTTTTAATGTTTTTTTATCGATTCTTAAATTTTAGTGTTAATGATAACTTGTCTTATATTTCACTTCTTTTGAGACTCAAATTGGCAAAACTATGTCATTAGGAGTCTAATGATTTATTTGGGGACTTGTGTAGGAAGACAACAATGACCAAACTACATCTAACGTGGGTGTTGCGACATTAATGCCAGCATGCTGTGACACTAAGCCTCCATCACCTCAGGGGTGCAAGAATTCAACGGGAAACCAACCTGGAGTAGTCTACCAAGGATGTCGCGACCTTAGGGGGGTGTGTGTGTGTCGCGATACCAAGCTCAAAGTCACGACTCCCGACCTTCAAGTTTCGATACCACTATTGATGGTTGAAATGAAGGAGCCAAGGCCAATGTCAAGGGTGTTACGGTACCAGCTACTCAGTATCGCGACATCAAGAACCACCAAAGCCAATATCGTGCCCACTTCCATGAATGTTGCGACATCGAAGCTTAGGTGTTGCAACATCGCAACCTGACGGTTGAAAACTACAAGGGCAATTTTGTATCCAAGTAAGTTTAAATCAATTTTCATTTAAGGGCACAATTACCAATGTTAGGTTAAAATTTGGTAGACTATAAATACTGCATTATAAGCTTTTGAGAAGAGATTTTTGTGGTTCATCATCTTTCTTAACTTTTCATAGTTTTAGGTTAAATTTCTTTCATTTTTCTTTTCATTTTTAAATTAAGGTTTCCCTTTTCTTTTTAGAATATATTTTATTTTTGTTGTTTTATATCTTCCTTCTTGTTGAAGACTATGCAAAAGACAGATGATCAAACTTTTGGGCTTCATTATATTTCCATCAATTAAATGAGAATTTTCTTAAACCCATTGTTTTTATTTTATGCCTACCATGTGTTTGATAAAATGCTTCTTTAAAATTTAAGTTTGATTATGTGTTAAATTGGTTGATGGTTGATTGATTAGTTATTTGCTAGTTTACGTTAATGTTTATACTTGATTGTTTGGTTGTTCTTTTATATCGAAATGTTTCATACACTAAAATTGACGCCTTTAGTGGAAAATTTAGAGAAATGAGACCGAAAGGAGAGTTTATCATTAGATAGATCGATATAATTGTGCTGAATAGTGAGATCGAGAGGAGATCTATATGCCTAGGTGAGATCGACAAGAGAGCTTAGGTGGTATCTTTTAATTTAGGATGAGAGCGAAAGGAGATTCCTAATTAAGAGTGGCAAACAATATATAGGTTCATTAGTTTAATTTAAAATCGACTAATCAATCGACCATCATTTTATTATTTACATTGTCTAAAACAATATGGAAGAAAATTAGATTAGTTTGTTTAATTGATAATTTAAATTTAGTTTATATACAATTTACATTTGAATTTGCACTAATAATTTCCAACTCAATTAGATTAGTAATTGCTTAACTTGTAATTAATTGATAACACATTTATCAATTTGACAATCTCTTGGGTTTGATCATTGGAATACTCAAAGTGTTCCATTGTGACACTTAAAAATATTACAAATAAGAACCCAACAAGTGGCTCCAGTGGAAAAGAGGATGTTGTTCATCTTAGGGGTCCCGGGTTTGAGTACCTATGTGTGCAAGGTGTGTGTGAGTTTTCAAAGGGTTAGGAAAGTATGAACAAATACTACTATGTAATCACACCAGTACATTCAAAAAAAATATTACAACTAACTTGTTACACTTGCAGTACACTGTTAGATTTTTTATTTTATTTACATTTAAGTATATTAATAATTTAATATTTACAATTTCATTAATGTCGTATTAAATTTTAGTTATGAAATTTTATCATTTAGATAGTTAATTAAGTAAAAAGGACTAAATCATAAAAGTTGGGAAAGTTTACTTGTATTGGTTAAGCTTCTAAATCGTTAAAGAAGAGAGAGTGAATTAAAGGGAATAATATGATAGTTAAACCATTAGTAATTAGGATCGACAACAATAGGCTTATGAATGTTGAAATTTGAGTGAGTTAACAAAGGGTAAAGTTCTAATTAGAGAATAAATGAATTTTATAACAAAATTAAGTAAGATGATTACATCATTTTTTTGCTTTCAAAAGACCGTAAACCCTAGAAGCCATAGGAGTCGATTGAGTTTTGAGCTTTGATTTGGTAAGTGAAATCTCGCCCGTTTTTAGTAATTTTTATGTTTTTGAGTTCATATTAGCTTAATCTAGCTAACCCGAGGACTAATTCGTAAAACTGTCAAATATTATAAATGTTGTCATTTTTTAGTTGAGTTGTTTCTTGAAGTATATGGAAGATTATGAAGCTTTGTTGTTAGATTCAACTATTTTGTAAAGAAATTTTTGATGATTTTTAATGTTTAAGGACTAGATTGTTAAAATGATAAAAGTACTTGGACTTTTTGTGAAATAATTACAAATAGAGGCTGTTAGGAGGATATTAAAGACTTGGCTGTGTTGGGTGTAAATAAAAATAGCCATTTTCCATGTTTGAGGGCTTGTGGACTAAATTGAATAAAGGTAAAAGTTGAGGGTAATTTTGTAAAAATGCCAAAAGGGACTTAATTGCATAAAATAATTTAAATTTTCTGTTACATTAGATAGTTGAATGAAATTATTATTTTTAGATAAAAAATGTGTTAACAACCTAGGGAAAGATAAAGTAGTGAAGTAGTCCCTATACTTTGGTGATTACTGCAAATTAGTCCAGTAAGTTCGTTCGGTTTAATTTAGTACAATTTGACTTGATTTGTTGTAATTAATAATGTGTGCCTTGCTATGAATGATTGGATTCTTAAAGCGTACTTGTGAAATATATGTACGAGTTGAAATGCTACGGAGTTATAGTACGATGAGTACAGGGTTAACGTGAGTGGTGGAAACGATTATGGGATGTTACATGTAAGGATTACTATAATGTCCTACATTTTTTGCAAACTACTATTACATGATAATATGCACCGATGTGTTGGTTGAATAGCTTTTACAAGCATACTGTTACTGGTTGATAGCTATTACGATCATACTATTCACTGATTGATTAGCTCTTATAAGCATACTGCGAATTTACATGTCATGATACGTTGGAGGAAATAGCTCATGTGAGCACACCGAGTATTGATTGAATTGATTTTATGAGTACACTGAGAATTTACATGCTATGGTGTGTTGGGTGGTATTGTTCATGTTAATTATACTAACATTACTTACCATTATGACATGCGTTTGACTGAAATTGAATTTATGGTTCATTGTTTAAATTGAGATGTTCATTTGGTAAGATTTTTTTTTAATCGACAAACTTACTAAGCTTCCATAAGCTAACTCATATTATGCTCTTTGTTTTGTAGATTTCATTTTGGTGTCGGAATATCGAATCAACTCGAAGAATCACACTATCCCTAGGACTCTTTTGGTAGATTTTGCAAACACTTGGGGTTATATGGCATGTACTAGGCAATGTTAAAGTGTAAAGCTCATGTTTATGCTTGTGCTTGGCATTTTGGTATAGTGTATGCGTTGAATGGTAGACTTGTGACATGTTCATCTTTAAGTATGCTTGAGTAAGGATTCATGATATGGTCCATGTTTTGTTTGAATTGAGTTTCGAAGAAATGGATCAAATATGCGTTACTTGTGAATGGTTGTAATGGAAAGAATGTGCATGTGCTTGATGTTGTGTTAGGTGTATAACACTTTGATGGGTGTTGGATGATTGGAAAATGCATGTTTTGATTGATTTTAGGTATGTCAAGAGTCTTGTTATGGTATGTTATGAGATGGGACAATTACTTGTGAATTTAGGTATGAAACAAGCTTGATTTTGGTCACTTTTGGGTACACACGGCTTGCACACGGGCAACCCACGTGGGAGTGTGCCATGAGTGTGTTAGGTGCAAGATAGACACGTGCTGACACACGGGCGTGTGGCCCAAGTCAGTGAGTTACGCGGTCTCACACACGGGCTGAGACATGGGCGTGTGGAAGAGCCACACGACCGTGTGACCCTTATAAGGCAAAATTTTTAATTTTTTCCTAAAATGTTTTGATTTGTTCCGATTTGGTTACTGGTTGTTCATAAACTATTTTAAGGTCCTCGAGGGCCCGATTTAAAGCCCGTAAAATTATGATTTGATTCATATTGAATTATTTATGAATTTATGAAATTTGACTCGATTATTAATCACTATTAGTTGTAAAATGCTCTGATTAGTGTGGTAATACTCTGTAACCCTATTTCGGTGATGAAAACAAGTTTTGGGTATTACAAATGACTTCATGACTAAATGAATAATTAATAGGTGAAAAGATGGAACTTAATTATAAATCATTTGAGCCCTAATTACTATGCCCAATCGATCCCTTCGCTAGCTCATTGAAACAAAAAATGAATCGCATGTTGAATCAAATGAATAGAAATGATAAAGTTAGAGAAATGAGTTACATTTGGAAATGAATATGTTTTCTCACTAAATACGAAAATTACTTGAGAATTAATTTAAGTTTTTTTAATTATTATTTTATTAAATAATTGAAGTTCGAAAGTTAAATTAAATTAAATAGTTGTTATGAATCCATTAAATGTAGAAATTAAATATATTTTCTCATAAATTCTTTTAGGGTAAAGCTATCATGATTTTAATGTAATTGAAATTGGGTTGAGAAAATTATTTAATTTATTTAAATTAACTTAATATATAATATTTATATTAGGAAATAGAAAAACATTTATTAGGTTGGATTAAATTATAACGTGTTAGGTTAGAAGTCCATAAAACACATATAATTAGACTCAATATAAGAAAAACTCGAATCCCCATCATAATACATATGAGGGGGGGCAAACTTTATTAGTCGCCCCTCTCTCCTAGTTCAACTAGGGGATGAGTTTTTTCTATT
Organism: Kokia cookei; assembly: GCA_039519145.1. Classification (NCBI taxonomy): domain Eukaryota; kingdom Viridiplantae; phylum Streptophyta; class Magnoliopsida; order Malvales; family Malvaceae; genus Kokia; species Kokia cookei. Next base: position 13,793,785 of record CM076908.1, read on the forward strand.
AAATAAGTTTTGTTTGTATTCTAGTAATTCAACTAGGGTTTCACTATCTTTCCCTATAAATAGATGGCACTAGAAGGGCTAAAAGGAAAAAAGAATGAGTTCTACACAATTTTGAGATATTGTTATATTCTACTTGAAAATACTTAGAATTTATTTCTAAGTACAAATTATTCATTTCGGGAACAATTCTATCGATTTCTATAAGAAAGAGTGATAGAGAATTGACGAAGGAAGTAACAGAAGGATGTAATTCAAGTTGTTCGATTCGAGAAACAAAGATTTGGATGTGACCTGAAAGAAAGAAATCAAATAAATTTAGAAGAAAATAAAGAAAATAAAAAAAGAAATTTAAAAAATAAATAATTAATATTCAAAATAATAACAAATTAAAGAAAAGATTGATTAAAGCAAAGTGGAAGATGAAACGATAAACCGATAAATATGATGGATAGAAAGCTAAATGTCCAATTGAACCCTTTGAGATATAAATCCAAACAAGCTCAATTAATGATTCTAGTCAACCCTCTAAAAAATAATCCTTGGCAAATTGAAGGGTGAAGAATTCTCACGACCCCTTGAAGAAAATCGAGAAGAAAACTACTTCTAAAAATTACCAGAAAGAAATCTTGCACACAAAAAAAACTAACTCTAGAGTTAATAACTTTATTAATAAAAACAATTGTCTGTTAATAAATAATGAAGAAGCATTTATATAGGATAGCTAAGTACATCCGAATAAAACTCTATAGTATATTGAAACTTTAATTAATCTAAACAAGTAGTTTTAAACTAAACTTTCTTGTTTGAATAAGAAACATAAAACAATATCAGACTCATGTATAATAAAAATTAAGACTAAAAATTGAACCAATATGAATTAAACTCGAATTAAAAACCTGAAACTCGTAATTCTCATAATAATCTCGTCTAGAAAATATGCTCGCGCAGTCTTCAGCAAAAAAGTCATAACTTGAGCTCTCAAACTCAAAATTAAGTGTTTTAAAGTGCATTTCAAAGGTAAGAGATATATTTTCGAATGATATGAAAAAATTTAAGCCCATAAATTCTTGGATCCCATCCAAAAATTCGTCGCAAGTTGACTAATCTTTTATTTTGCAAATTGGTAGCTTGTTTGGATTGAATTTAATAAATTTCACCCATTTTGTGCATGTATCATTCATCATTTCCTCAAAAAGATTCATCCTCTCATATTTTCTTTGATCAAATCTTGATTTGATTAGTTTGGCCTTTGACATTATTGTTAGGCCTTGAGGTAGTGTGAGCCCATCACATCCATAAGTCTGAAATTGGGCCTTGAGACTCACATCATTCCCCCTTCTCAAGAAGATTCATCCTTGAATCTTTAGCTGCATAAAAATAAAAGGGATTAAAATTAATTAAAACAAAATAATAAAAAATATTTACCTAGGCTTTCATGTGCACCAAAACTATTTCCAAGATCAAAGACATTATTTCTATCCCTCAAATTAGATTCGATCATGTACATCTCCTTTAAAAACAAGGTATTAACAATAAAGAAAGAAATATTAGGCACATGAGTATTCAAGTAAAAAATAACCTATAACTTTCTTTGAATATGCATGGTCATCCATAGGAATTTCCAACAATGAGTCAAGAATTTCACATAACAATAAAAATCAAGAAGTTTATAAGTATTATGTAAAAAATTCATCGTTAAAAATCAAGATAGAAAATTTTGTTGCAAGAGTAAATGTATAAAATGATTTAATAAACCTATTTAATACAACAAAATTATTATTTTTAACCTTTATAAATCTACATAAACCCATAAAATTGGTTGAAGTTTTAAACCAAAGTTTATTAAAACTTGACCAATGAGAAAGTGTGTCGTATAGAAACTTAAAATTAGTAGCATACTTATAAAAACATTCAAGGTATGCCTACATGTTTCAACTTACTATGTATCCTTACTTTTTCTTACCTTATAACACTTGTGGAGAATTATCAATGTTTAACCCTCTTTGCCACAAGTAAAAACTTCTATCAATGGTTGAGTAATATAATTGGAAATCCGTCAATGGATCATTGAAATCCAATAACAAAGAAACATTATTGAACAAATTCGAGTTATGGTTAGTTAAAACATAATCATTCCTCACTTTTGCATGGATATTTTCTTGCTTTTCATATTTCTTTTCCCACTTGAAAACTCTCCAACTTTACCTAATTTGTATTTTCACTCACCAAAAGTGGACCATCAAGTACACTTTTATCACTCAAGTTATCTTTTCTCTCTATCTTTTCATTTTTTTCTTTTCCCTTAACCTTTTAACAGAATTTCATCATTTTCAGTTGGTCCTTATACACATCTTTGGGCTCCAAAGGGGTTAAAGTGTATTTCTTTTCTTTTAAACACAAGAGAGTAATGGTTAAATTTGTCACGATGTACCACATCAAGATCATATTGTCATGATGATCTTCTAAGAAATAAATGGGCGGCATGCATGGGATCTACATCACACCAAACTTCGTTAGAATAATTCTCAATTTTGAATGCAATTAAGGACTATTGAATTACCTTAACTTCCAAACCTTCGTTAAGCCTTTGTAAGCGACATGACTTAGGATGGTTTTGACAAGGTAAAGATAAAGTATCCACTAAAAAACTATTTACCACGTTGGTACAACTACTACATAAAAAATAAGAGAACACAGTTTTCCTTGAATTAAGCACCTCAAGTGAAAGATGTTAGTCCTTTGCACTTCATCAAAATAGTCCTTTACTTGAATGCTAAGGAATTATCACAATACAAGCTAATGAAACTCAAGCAAATCGTCCCTATCAGTAGGAGATTCCAAAACCTCTTCCATACTATGTGTACCATTATTAGAGGCCGAAATAAAAAATACTCAAAAAATTTTGATCAAAGAAAATTAAACATCACCGTTATACACTCGCAATAAAAAAAATAAACTCTAAGAGCTAAAGAAAAGAAGTTAAGATTTTCTCGCTTGTAACTTTTTAAAGAGTAATCAAACTTAATAATATTCAAAATGATGTGGGATCACTCTCTAACAAAGTTGACCTAAAGCTTTAAGAAGCCAAAGAAAAACTCAACTCCAAAGGAAGTAAGCTGCGCGAAGAAAAGAGAGGCAACTGTTTCTGTACCTATTAACACTGTTAAAATTGAGTGACTCGAATCCTTGTTAAAATAAAATTCAGTGGTACAATAAAATAAAAGTAAAATCCATATAGAATTACACTTATTTTATTTGACATGAATTAGAATAAGGTTTTTCAACCTTTAAATAGGTGTAGTTGAAACTCTTCTTGTATCATTTGAATTCGAAATTAGTGAATTTTTTCTCCTCTGCCTATGGTTTTTCCTAAAAGGGTTTTCCACATAAAATCTATTTTTTATTTTTCTTATTGCTTTACGATCGTTCTATATTGCCATTATCGACATTAGTTTAACAAATTGGTATGAAGAGCTCTTCGGGTTGTTTTCCTCGACCATGGTAACGACGAAAATGAAGTATGACATTCTGATTTGGATCGTAACACCAGATTCATGTTGTGGCAGGTAAAGATGCAGACAATTCTAGCATAGATGGATTTAGAGGATGCCTTACTAGGGTTAGTTTGACATTGACGTATGAAGAGAAGAAGCGTAAAGATCGAAAGGCTTTAACTCAATTACAACTACATCTATTGAATGAAATTCTATAGGACATGTTAAAGGAGAAGACTGTCACTGCATTATGGGTAAAACTGCAACAACTATGTGTAACACCCAAAACCCATTACAGTCACCGATTAGGGTTTTGGGGTCTTTCCGATCATTTACTGTTGAATAATCCCCAATATAATATCATTTCAATATAATAAAATAAATAAAAATAACATGCACAAAATTAATTATAAACTTAAATAAAAATACATTTCATTTAGGGCAAAAATGTAATTTCACAATTCTGGGGAACTTCTACTAGTACCTGTTGGACAAGTATCGGTAGAAGTCAAGTCAATACAAATTAAAAACATATGCAATTTCCTACCAGTAGTTGTGATAGTTCTACCGATAAAGTATGGCTACTACCGAAACAATCAACACTTCTACTAATACAACAAACTCTAGAGAGCTAAGAAGGTTTTCCCTGTAGTTTCTACTGATACAAGAGTTCAGATTATCGATACTATTATGTATAAAACTATCGATACCTCAAAAACTTATACCGAAATAATGCAAGTCAGTAACCAAAGTTCAAATACTATGTACTTCTACTGAAACATGCAAGACGTTCTACCGAAACAAGTGTGAAAAATTCAATTATATACATAAATTTCCAAGTTTTCAAAGCATTCTTCACATAACCACAAAGTACAATTGAAACCACTCAATTGTTCATGATTTCACATGTCATTACATTTCAATGCATATTTGCCTACTCATAACACTAAGCAAGCAATACAAACTTAAGTTCATCATTCAACTAAGCCATTAACAAAGTACCAATCAACCCAAAATCAAGTATTACAAAAGGAAACATCAACCTAGTACATGCCATAAAAACCAAGTGATGTAAATACTACTGAACGAGATCCCGAGATAGTATGATTTCTTCGAGATGATCCAATCTTCAAACAGCAAAATAGAATATACAAAACAACAAAAATTTCATAGGTAAGCTTTCATAGCTTAGTAAGTTCGTAAAGTTTTAACAGGTTACCAAATAATATGTGTTGAACAGTCTATAACTCAGCCGAACCAAAATAAGACTTTGCTTTAACAAGCCATAATTAGAATTTCATCTACTTATCTGTGTCATCTTTGTTACCAGTATATGGTTTTGCTTACACAAGCTGATGAGGACTCGCAACATATGTAGTAACTTAGCCATCGATACGGTATATGTACATATAACTATTCCCTAACAATGCTGCTCACACAAGCTGTTGAGAATATGCATTTATGCATAAATCTCAGCTATCGTAGGGCCATATAATCCATTTCAAGATTCTTTTCAACATTTCCCCGACTCACGATGCTGCTCACACAAGCTGTAGAGAATCTGCAACAAATGCAGAACCTCAACCATCATGTCGAATTCAAATCATCGACTCAAAGCCTTATATCTCTATCGATCCATTCTTTTTGTTTTCCTCGATTTCAAGTACCATCATTTGTTTGCAACAGTTATAATAAGGGTACAAGTAATGTGCAATTTAAATACAAAATTTATATTACGAACTTATCAAACTGAATTGCAGTCATGGATAGACTCTAGGGACTATTCTACTAATTTCCTTTTCTTCCGTGGCACGATCGTAATCTAACACAATAAATCATTAATTTTTCTCATCAAATCACATAATTAAATCATTTAACATAATTTGGTTCTTTTTGGAAAAATTACAAAATTACCCCTAACATTTCACTTTTATTCAATTTTGTCCCTCAACACAAAACATGCAAAATAATCATTTTCTTTCTAACCCCAAACCAACCGAATATTCATAGCTCTCATACAAGTCCTTACAATTCAATTATTTCATACCAAGTGCACACATTTTAATCATTTTAACATTTTAGTCCTTAAACCCTAATTTCATCAAAAATCACTTTACAAAAATATCAAACACAACTACCAAGCATACAAATGCACCATAAAATTTCAAGAACAAACATATTCAACAATGGTAAATTTTATAACATTTGATAGATTTGCAAATTAGTCATTGAGTTAGCTAGATTAAGTTAATACGGACTCAAAACATAAAAACTACTAAAAAGGGTCAAGGTTTACTTAACTAATCAAGCTGCAAAGTTTAACAATGAAAACCCTAATTTTCCATTGTTCTTTCTGTGAAGAAGATGAAGAAAAGAAGTGAAATTATAAATTTTTTTTCTTTTAATTTCATATATATACCTAATGACAGTTTTGTAAATATTTTGTCTTACATGATTAACTTAATTAATCTCTTATTTAGCCTTAATTAATCCTAGTTATAATCAACATATCTCATGATAATCTACCCACTAAAATTCTTTAGGTTAATTTGATCATTTGGTCATTCTAATCAAACAACTCAACTTTTGCACCTTTTACGATTTAATCCTTTCTACTTAATTAACTATCTAAACGTTAAAATTCCGTAGCCAAAATTTAATATGATGCTAATGAAATCATAAATATTAAAATAAATAAATTTGCGACTCAACTCGTCAGAGTTGTGATCCTGAAATCACTGTTTTCACACCACTAAAAATCGGGTTGTTACAACTCTCTCCCCTTAGGGAAATTTCGTCTCGATATTTCTTACCAGTAAATAGGTTGGGATACTGTGATCTCATTGATGCCTCTTTCTCCCACATTGCTTGTTCCAACCCGTGATAGCTCCATAAGACCTTTACTAGAGGCACTCTTTTGTTTCTCAACTCTTTTATCTCACGACCTAGAATTCTAACCTATTCTTCTAAATACGACAAATTTGGTTATATCTCAACCTCATAGGGGGTAATCACACGAGTAGGATCTGATCTATACCGTCTCAGCATTGAAACATGAAATACGTTATGAATTTTCTCAAGTTTCGGAGGTAAAGCCAGCTTATAGGCTATAGGACCAACCCTCTCGATGATCTCATTCGACCTGATAAACCGCAGACTCAATTTCCTTTCCTTCCAAATCGTAACACCTTCCAAGGTGAAACTCTAAAAAAAACTCGATCTCCAACAGCAAACTCAATATCTTTTCTCTTGAGATCTTCATATGACTTCTGTCGGTCAGACATTGCTTTTAAACAATCACGGATTACCTAAACTTTATCTTTCGTCTCATATATTAAGCCTGTCCCAACCAGCTTTGGCTTACTCAACTCTGACCAATAAAAGTGTGTTTTGCATTTTTTACCATATAGTGCCTCGAATGGTGCCATTTTAATACTGGACTGATAGTTGTTATTATAAGAAAACTCTACCACGATAAGTACTTCTCCCAACTACCCTCGAACTCGAGTATAAAGCACCGTAGCATATCTTCTAGAATATGTATCACTCACTCGGGCTGACCATCTGTCTACGGATGGTATGCAGTGCTGAAATTCAACCTAATTCCTAAGGCTTCATGTAGTTTATCGTAAAATCTTGATGTAAAACATGGATCCCTATCAGAGATGATAGATACTGGTACCCCGTGCAGTCGCACAATCTCAGATACATACAACTCAACCAACTTCTCAAGTGATTAATCCACACGGATAGGGATGAAGTGAGTTGACTTAATCAATCTGTCACTTATAACCCATATCGAATCTTCTTCCTCGATGCCACTGGAAATTCTGTAACAAAATCCATAGTAACCCATTCCCACTTCCACTCAAGAATGGAAATAGGCTGCAGTAATCTAGATGGTACCTAATGCTCTACTTTTACCTACTGATATACCATACATCTAGTCACACACTCAGAAATCTCACGTTTCATAACTGGCCACCAATACATCTGATAAGTGTTTCATTTGATTAATATTTTATCTTTAATTACTCCTTAATAATTAGTTCATGTTGCTGAATTGAACGTTTTTGTGCGTTTTCTATACAGGACTTCAATTCTGAAAATTGCACTTAAAAGGCAAAGTTATGCAGTTTTATTTTGTGGAATCAAGGCTGAGTTAGTGGGCATGACTTTGGGCATGAGATTCTGATATGGCATCCAGTCAGTAGCTTCTAGAAGGTCCAATCAGCAGCTTCTAGAAGGTCTAGTCAGCAAGGATTGACGAGTGGATCAGCTGCATTTTAAATTCAAAACTAGAAATTATCTTTTGTTTTTAGGATTTAATTTAAATATTTTTAAGAATTACCTTTTATTATTTTTAGGGTCTTAGAGAACTATAGATACCTTCTTGAGGTAAGTTAGAAAATCATCCCTCATCCCTCATGATTTACTTTTGTTCTTGTTTTCTAGGTTTTATAAAATTCTCATTTTCTCTACATTTCATTTTTAAGATTTTATTTTCTTAAAAAAATGTTGAGTATGATTTCTTCCATAATCATGCTCAGTTAATTTTCCAAAAAGCCAAAGGCTAAAGCAACGACTCAATTCCAATTGTGAGAGTTGAAAAGCACTTAATATCTTCGAATATATTTCTCAATTTTCTGCAAACTTGGATTGGCAATCGGCCTTTCCTTTTAAAATCCATTCACTTTCAAATTAAAAAAGGATCCGTTGGTTTGAAGGTTGTTTCGATTTATAGTTGGGGGGAAGGACAGCTTGTAGCACATTCGACTTCCTGTGAACACACTTAGCGACGGTCCGCTAAGGGAAATTGAGATTGAATTCGATTCTCTTTGAGACACCATAATCCGAGTCAAGTTTTTCCAGATTTTAAACTGTTTTATTCTAACAGCGATAGTCGTGGTTAGTCTAGCCAGAAAATTGAAATTCAAAAATTGATTTTGGATTTTCGGTTTACCGGAGAGAAAAACAAGTTACAAGGGTTGGGCTTTGTAGACTGTAACCGACATTTATCCCAAATAAAATCTTATTCAATGATAGATAGGAAATGAGTCAAAGCGGAGCCTAAGGCTGATACTTAAATTAAGTTTCTTTTTAAATTTATTTTCTTTAAATTCTTAGATTTAATTTTTCATTTCTTCATTTACTTTAATTAAACTTTTAGATCAAACCCCCCATTTTTATTCCATTTCACCTAAATTAAGAACTAAAAGCTTTCTACATCAGAATTTCCTAAGTCCCTGTGGATCGACCCTTCTTCCCTTTACTACGCTATTTAATTATTTCTTTTGAGATTAAGGATAATTATTTTAACAGTTTACGATGCTTGTCAAATTGGTGTCGTTGCCGGGGACTTCGGCAAAGTTACAGATAAAAGTTTTTGTTTTTGATTTATGACCAGGAACAACTCGGGAGAACTAGTAGATTTCAACTCGGATATAGAAGCATGAGCTCGTAGAATCCACACACAAACACTTTGAGAGAAAAAGAGACAACAACAACAAGAACATTAACGTCAAATAGATCCACAATCGAGCCTAGAAACACCCTTTGACATCGAAACACACTTTGAGTGTGATAACGAAGGTCTAGTTTCAATGGCAATCAACGAACAAACCATTCGAGAACTTGCCGCAGCACCTATTGACTAACCACCTTTATGTATCACATTCCCAAATGGAGATACACCATTTGTGCTAAAAACTGGTTTGATCCATCTTCTACCAACTTTCCATGGTTTGCCCAATGAAAATCCGCATAAACACCTGAAAGAATTTCATATGGTTTGTTTGAGCATAAAACCACAGAGAGTATCCGAGGTCCAAATCAAACTTTGAGCTTTTCCTTTTTCCTTAGCTGATTTGGCTAAAGATTGGTTGTTTGATTTACCTCCTAATTCTGTTAATACATGGGCTGACATGAGTCAACTTTTTCTTGCCAGATTCTTCCCTGCAGCTAAGGCGAGCGAACTAAGACGAAGCATCCTTGGAATCCGCCAAAAAGATGGAGAGTCACTTTACGACTATTAGGAGCGATTTAAGAAACTCTGCGTTAGTTACCCCCAATACGATTGAGTGAGCAAACTCTTCTTCAATATTTCTATGAAGGTTTGCTTCCTTTGGAGATGAAGATGGTCGATGCTGCTAGTGGAGGAGCCCTTGTGAACATGACTCCTAATGCGGCTAGAACCTTGATTTCCACTACGGCCACTAACTCCCAATAGTTTCGCCCTCCTAGTGAACCTCCTCGACGGGTTCAAGAGATAAGTACATATACTTTAGAAAGTAAAATTGATAAATTAACTGATGTGGTTAATTCTCTTGTTTTAGGAAAAATTGGCACAACCAGATTATGCAGAATATGCACATTTCCAGACCATCCAACGGATAGCTATCCAATGTTACAAGACGATACTAAAGCCTGAGTTAATGTAGTGGGGAATTTTTCAGGCCCTCCCCAAAGGCCTTACAGCCCCCACGCCAACACTTACAATCCCGGCTGGAGGGACCATCCGAACTTGAGCTATAGGCAAATTCAAAGACCGAATCAAGCCTATCAATCGAGGCCTTCTCATCCTCAACCATATCAATCACTGAAGACTTCATTGGAATCCATTGTTGAAAGGTTAGCTTTGTCTCAAGAAAAATTCCAGAATAGAACTGAGGTTCGTCTACAAGAAATAGATAAGCAAATAAGCCAACTGGTTCAGACAGTAGGATGACTCGAGTCCAAAGGGAAATTGCCTTCTCAAACGGAGTCAAATCTGAAAGAAAATTTTAGTCCATGACTCTCCAAAGCAGTAACATTGTTACACCTAAGACCACAGAGGAAGGCACCCAAAAGAAAGATAAAGAGAAAGTATCATCTCCTACCATACAAGGTGTGCCCACATCATCTCCCACTCCCTCACTCTATGTCGTTCCGCCTCCTTTTCCATCGAGGTTGGTAAAACGAGATAAGCAAGCCGAAGAAAGGGAAATTTTAGATATATTCCAGAAAGTAGAAATTAATATTCCACTTCTTGAAGTAATAAAAAAGGTATCAAGGTATGCCAAGTTCCTAAAAGATCTATGCACAAATAAAAGGCGACTTACTGGAATAGAGAAAGTGAATTTGGGAGAGCACGTCTCAGCCGTTTTTCAATTAAAGCTTTCACTGAAGTTGAAAGACCAAGGTATGTTTGCTATTCCTTGCAAAATTGGTAAGATTAAAATTAAACATGCAATATGTGATTTAGGCGCTTCCATAAATGTTATGCCTCTTTCTTTGTACAACTCACTCTCTGCTAAGCCTTTAAAGGATACGAAACTGACAATATAACTGGCTGACCGGTCCGTGATATACCCAGAAGGACTCCTCGAGAACATCTTAGTTAAGGTAACCGAACCTTTTTTTCGACAGATTTTTATGTCATCGACATGGAAAACGATCGATCAAACACTTCTTCAGAAATCCTTCTCGGTCGTCCCTTCCTTAGTACATCACATACAAAAATAGATGTAAGAAGTGAAATTCTTACAATGGAATTCAATGGTGAGGTTGTTAAATTTGATGTTTATGAAGCAATATGATATCCAAATAATGTTGGTAGTATAAATTTTATTGATATTATTAAGCCTGTCGTTGAAGAGTTTATAGAATCTAACTTTGTTAATAATTTGTGTAGGGAATTAGAGGACTTTGAAGAGGAAATTAGGGAGTTTGAGAAATTTTTTTCAATTGATTCTGATTCATGCCTTATTCCCTCGAACTCTAAAATTTTACCTTCTATTTTGCAGGCCCCTTCATCATCTGTCGGTCGGACCTCTCAATCATCACGCCAAAGTGATGCTGCCGACCGTGCATGATCTCGGTAACAACCTCCCCAACCGGTGCCCAATGCTTCCTCTCACTCGATGCCCAATGCTTTTCCCTCATTTTCGATGCACTCAGCAATTTCGAACCAATCGGACGAGGTAAACTCTGAACCCATTAATATTTAACCTTTATTAATGTACCACCCCATCTTTGGTTATACAGAGGATTTCAAGCATGGTTTTCCAATCAACACACTGCCACCACAAACTGTAGAGCGTGGTTCTCCCTCACATCGACATTCCGGGCAGCAACCATCATCTCTTTCTTTTGCTGCAAGCACGGGCGAGATTCTCCTCCACAGGAATGCTACTTTCGATCATGCCGAACATTTCGAGCGTCATCGTCATGGCTAAACATATTCTATCCCTATCGAGGAAAATTTGCAAGGATACTTACAGTTCGACGACGACGAAGCCTTGAGATTTAATAGCATTCGGCATCGTAAGTTTCAAGTTTGCAAGTATATTCCTCCCAATACTCTCGATACTTTACATTTGCGCGAATCTATCATACATTATTTTAATGCCATTGGCTGGACCTTATACTTTGAGGTTAGATGTAGCACATACTATGAGCTGGTTTTTGAATTTTACGCCACATTTACATTTTTGCAAAATCGAGTTATTATAGTAAATTCGCCTGATGTTATTTCTTTTCAGTTGATGGGACAGTATTTTAGTCTATCGGTTACAGATTTCAATTTTTCTATGGGCTTTGTAACGGATGTCATGGACCCTAGTTATTTAACTGCTTTACTTGAGATTCCGTTGGATTTTAATACCGACCTTGCTTATGAGGGGCTCACTAGCTTGGCAGGTGGAACATTCAATGCCCGTACGACAAAAGGATGGCACATACACGACCCCGCGCTTCGTTACATTCATCGATTCCTCGCATACAACTACTTCAGACATAATGATACTACGTCATGCTTAAGTAAGGTTGAACTATTCTTTTTGTGGTGTATGCAAACCGATATTAAGGTAAATTTAGGCTTTTGGTTCGCGCACGCTTTCGAGCGTGTTGTGCTCTCCAATCGCCCACTCATTCTCGGGCCTTATATTACTCACCTTGCATCTCGCCTTTTTCTATTGACTTTTGACACTACGCAATTTACTTATGCTTTTGCGATGGATGCTTTAGAAGCACAGTGTTTGGACACAATGGGACTTCTAGTCGGCACCCCTGATTCACCCTATATCATTCTGCCCGGTACCATTACACCTCATAATCAGCGTGTATTCCTTCGGAGGACAGTGCCTCAATCGACACCAGCAATAAACCCCCAGTCGAACATCCATGTCGAGATCCACGAAGTGCACGGTTGACTGGACTCCATTGAAACCAACCTTACCGAAATTTTGTCTTACCTTCGCCCGGGCACATCTCGATGTGGTCGTGGCCGTGGTCGTCACTAAACATGGGGAGTATCTCTATTCCCTCTCTTGTGCTTTCATTTACATATTGGGACAGTATGATTTAAGTGAGGGGGTAGAATTTGCATCAAATTTTTATCTTGCTTATTCGATTGGTTGAAATTGAGTTTTTCTTAATTATAATATGTTGGAATTTCTTGTTGCTTATCTTATGTTTCACTTTATCTCTTTTGTTTTCCTTATGACTTGTGATCTTGCTTTTGTTGGAATTTAGGATGCATGATAGATAATGGGCATGACTAGTGATTTTCGATAAAATTTTACTTGACATTCCATATATTTGTTAATTGCCATGTTGCTTGGCTTACTACACGTTCCACCTTTTCATGTGAATTTTTGAGCCTTACGAGCATATACTTTCATTATTGCTCTTTATTTCATTGAGTGTGTCGAACTAATTCTCAATATTCTAGAATTTGTTGAGTAATACTTATCGAGACTACATGTTTGAATATGATGCTTTAATATGATAGGGGCACTTAGGATTAACCACTTCTCTACCCAAAATTGCCTTCCCACTCATTTCCCCTAGTTAGCCACTTTTGAGCCTATTTCCATTCTTTATTTTCACCACATTTACAAAACCCGAGCCTTTTCCTATTTTCATCCTTCTTTTTCATACCCTTGTCGAGACAAAAGAAGTTTTGTGCCACAAAAAAATAAGAAAAAAAAGAGCAAAGAAAGGAGTTCGAATACAGAATAAAAAAGTAAAAATAAAGAAGGAGAAAAAAAGCAAAAGGTTCGAAAAAAGAAAAAAAAAGAGAAATAAAAGGAGAAAAAGAAGAAAACAAAATGGTTGCTTAAACTTCTTTTCTTATCTCGTTATATTTGTTCGATTCGTGGCTTGGACTTCAACATTTTACATATTTTGTCTTGTCATTTTACCATACATTTTTTGCCTTTTTCCCTACCCTAACTAAGCCCCTTTACAACCCTATGTAAATACCTCTTGATTTTTGCATCATGTTCTATTTTTAGTAGTGGAGATTGGATTTAGTTACAAGCATATGGTAATGATTTGATTAGTTTTGGCTTGAGCGATTCATTAACCCAAACACTTTGAGCGGAACGAGTGAATCCTTGTGAGGGTATTAAGTTTTGCTTCGTTGAAATTGACAGGTTATTGGAATGTCTTGCTTTGTTTAAAGCTATTCCTAGTTATCCCTTTCCTTGATTGTCTCTTGATTTCAATAATTGTTTCAATCTTGGGTCATTTGGTTATCTTGGATGCATTGTGAAATGAATGATGGAACTTGAATTTTGATGTATTAGTTGAGAAATGCTTGAGGACAAGCATTGAATAAGTGAGGGGGAATTTGATAAGTGTTTCATTTGATTAATATTTTATCTTTAATTACTCCTTAATAATTAGTTCATGTTGCTGAATTGGACGTTTTTGTGCGTTTTCTATACACGACTTCAATTCTGAAAATTGCACTTAAAAGACAAAGTTCTGCAGTTTTATTTTCTGGAATCAAGGCTGAGTTAGTGGGCATGACTTTGGGCATGAGATTATGACGTGACATCCAGTCAGTAGCTTCTAGAAAGTCCAGTCAGCAGCTTCTAGAAGGTCTAGTCAGCAAGGATTGACGAGTGGATCAGCTGCATTTTAAATTCAAAACTAGAAATTAACTTTTGTTTTTAGGATTTAATTTAAATATTTTCAAGAATTATCTTTTATTATTTTTAGGTTATTTTTAAGATCTTAGAGATCTATAAATACCCCCTTGGGGTAAGCTAGAAAATCATCCCTCATACCTCATGATTTAGTTTTGTTCTTGTTTTCTAGGTTTTATAAAATTCTTTTTTTTCTCTACATTTCATTTTTAAGATTTTATTTTCTTAAAAAAATGTTGAGTATGATTTCTTCCATAATCATACTCAGCTAATTTTCCAAAAAGCCAAAGGCTAAAGCAATTACTCAATTCCAATTGTGAGAGTTGAAAAGCACTTAATATCTTCGAATATATTTCTCAATTTTCTGTAAACTTGGATTGGCAATCGGCCTTTTCTTTTAAAATCATTTCACTTTCAAATTCAAAAAGGATCCGTTGGTTTGAAGGTTGTTTCAATTTACAGTTGGGAGGAAGGACGGCTTGTAGCACATTCGACTTCCTGTGAACACACTTAACGACGGTCCGCTAAGGGAAATTGAGATCGGATTCGATTCTCATTGAGACAACATAATCTAAGTCGGGTTTTTCCAGATTTTAAACTATTCTATTCTAACAGCGATAGTCTTGGTTAGTCTAGCCAGAAAATTGAAATTCAAAAATTGATTTTTGGATTTTCGATTTACCGGAGAGAAAAACAAGTTACAAGGGTTAGGCTTTGTAAACTGCAACCGACATTTATTCGAAATAAAATCTTATTCAATGATCGATTGAAAATGAGTCAAAGTGGAGCCTAAGGCTGATACTTAAATTGAGTTTCTTTTTAAATTTATTTTCTTTAAATTCTTAGATTTAAATTTTCATTTCTTCATTTACTTTAATTAAACTTTTAGATCAAACCCTCATTTTTATTCCATTTCACTTAAATCAAGAACTAAAAGCTTTCTACATCAGAATTTCCTAAGTCCCTGTGGATCAACCCTTCTTCTCTTTACTACACTATTTAATTGTTTCTTTTGAGGTTAAGGATAATTATTTTGACAGTTTACGACGCTTGTCAACATATTCTTCAAGTCGTTATATGTAGCAGCCCGATTTTTAATGGTATCAAAAACAGTGGTTTCGGGACCACAACTCCGACGAGTCGAGTCATAAACATTAGTTATTTAATATTTGTGATGTCATCAACATCATATTAAGTATTGGTTATGAAATTTTGGCGTTTAATTAGATAATTGAATAGAAAGGACTAATTTGTAATAGCTGCAAAAGTATAGATGTTTAATTAGAAGGACTTCATAAGTAAATAAGCCAAAAGAGATAAGATAGTGGAATATCATGACATTTAAGGGTAATGAAAAGATTAATTAAAGGCTTAAAAGTGATTAATTAAGTTAATGATGAAAGTCACAAAATTTACAAAATTACCATTATTATATAAGTAAAATTAAAAAAAGAAAATAGCTCATTTTCTTTTTATTTCATCTCCTTGATTCGGCCAAGGAAGGGAAAAACCTAGGGTTCCATTGTTGGAAATTTAAGCTTTGATTTGGGTAAACAAACCTTGATTGTTTTAGTAATTTTTATGTTTTTAAGTCCACATCAACTTAATCTAGCTTATGCAAGGACTAATTTGTGAATCTGTCAAATGTTGGAAAACTTGCCATTATTGAAATTGCTTGTTCTTGAAAGTTTTTTATGTATTTGAATGTTTGATACTTGGGTTAAATCTTTTTGTAAAATGATTTTCGATGAATTAAGGTTTAAGGATTAAAATGTGAAAATGGTGAAATTACATATATTGTTATGAAAGTAAATGTGTGAATGGGTTGGATAGATACCCAAGAGAATTCAGCTATGATTAGTTGTGTGAGAGAATAGTTATTTTTCATGCTTAGTGTTGAAAGGACTAGATTGAATAAAAGAAACTATTAGGGGTTTAATCGTAATTTTCCCAAAAGGACTAAATTGTGTTGAATGAATAAATTATGTAGCTTAATGTGAGAATTGAATGATTTGTGAATGTAAACTACGATCGTCATACCGACCGCGGAAAAGGAAAATTGGCGGATTAAACCCTTAAGTCTTTCCAAAACTGCAAACCAGTTCAGTAAGTTTGTAGTGTAAACCTTACTTAGTATTCCTTGTACATGTATATATATATTGTTAATGTGCAACAAATTGTAAACATTTGGTATTGAAGATGATTGAAGAAATGAAACATAAGAGATAGTAGGCTTTATGCCATTGAAATAGTACCAACACGATGGCTGGGGTACCATATGTGTTGTGAGTCCTTGACAGCTCGTGTGGGCAGCACCATGACTCGGAAAAGAGATATGGATCCTATATGGATTATAGGTCCTACGATGGTTGGGACTTATGCTTTATGCATATTCTTGAAAGCTCGTGTGACCAGAATCGTTAGGAAACAGTTTACAGTACAGATAGACACCGTACAGATGGTTGGGGTACCGCATAAGTTACGAGTCCTCAACAGCTCGTGTAAGTAACATCGGGTACTGATAACAGAAAGTTATGAATAGGAAGAGGAGTTGTAAATACTCAAAGAGCAATGAAATTCCATTGGCTTGATGAAGTCATTATTGCTTATTACCATGTTGGTATTTCTTAACTATTGAACTTACTAAGCTATAAAGCTTATCATAGTTATTATTGTTGTTTTGTAGATCGTTTTGCTAACTGAAGATCGGGTCATCATCCTCACCTAAAGTCACACTATCGCGGAGTTGTCGGTAGATTTTGCATCACTTAGTCTTATGACATGTATTGGGATGATATTAACCTTTGATATTGAACTAAAGAGGTTGAAATCTTACTATTTTAATTGTGTAAATGCTTGAAGTATAACTTAGATGCTTAAGCTTATAATGCTTGTAAAGTCTTAGATGTTATGTATGTTGTGTGATATTTTAATGCATAACTTGTATTGGTTGTGTTTGAGACATTAAACTTGTGTCTTGGCATTATTCTTGAGATTCTGCATACTTGTTTTGGTAGAACTTACGCATGTATCAGTAGAAGTATAGGGTAGGAGAGAGGTTGTTCTCTGACTTGGGTTGTATCGGTAGTTGAATCTCAAATATCGGTAGTTTATACTACTGATGTATCAGTAGTATGTAAGCGTACATTGGTAGAAGTTGCAGGGTGAGGATTTTTGCTCTTTGGAGTTTTTGGTATCGGTAGTTGCATGACTTGTATCGGTAGAAATCATACTTGTATCAGTAAAACTAGCTAGGTACCGGTAGAAGTCTGCACAGTTCTAAATTGTTCATTGAATTGACTACTATCGATACTTGACCATCAGGTAGTGGTAGAAGTCCCCTAAAATGTTGGAAATGCCATTTTTAGCCTTGATGAAATTGTGTTTTGATTAAATATTGATTCAAAATATGACAGGTGAATTTTGTATTGAATAAAGATTAAATATTTTGTTATCCTAAAAGAGGAACAGAGTTAAATGAATAGAAACACCGAAATCCCAATCGACGATGGTGTTCGGGATTTGGGTGTTACATTTAGTGGTATTAAAGCTTTCGATTTAACCGTTTCTTGGACAGTTATGGTTGTATTAAATGATTTCGTAGTACATGCCATATGAACCTGTGATACTGTGATACAGATGAATTCGATCTAAAAATAGTTTTTACAGATAAAAGTAAAAATGCCTGAATCTGAAAGAGAGGAGACTAACTAAGTAAACAATAATGACCAGACGAATGATTCTAGGGCTAGTCATGGGGTCCTTATTATACCAATGACAGAAAACGAAAAACATGTTCTTCGGCTTAATGGGACAGTGGTTTTCGAAATTTATGCAGAATAATCGAATGACACCACCTCCTCCACCTCTAGTTACATAGTTTGCTGACTGACCTACGACACCTTCTGTAATGCCTACACCTCCCCCGGTAATTGAACAGAGGCGTCGTATTCCAACAGATAGAGTAAGGAAGTATGGGGCAGAAGAATTTCGTGGAAATGTTGAGGATGATCCTTCTAAGGCCGAGTATTGGTTAGAAAACACTCTAAGAGTGCTAAATGAGATGGCTTGTCCGCCCGAAGATTTTGTGAGGTGTGTAGTTTCATTGTTAAAAGATAAAGCTTATAATTATGGGCAATGATCGTAGCAGTGGTACCAGAAAACGAAGTTACTTTGGAATTTTTCCAGACAGAGTTTAAAAAGAAGCATGTCAGTAAGAGATATTTGGATAAGAAGAAAAAAGAATTTTTGGAGTTGAGACAAGAAAATAAGATTGTAGCAGAATACGAACAGAAGTTTGTATTTCTTAGCAAGTATGCACGGGAGATTGTACCCACTGATGAGGTTATGTGCATCTGTTTTGAAGACGGTTTGAGTGATGAGATAAAGATGATGGTGGGTGGTTCTGAAATCTGGACATTTGTCATTTTGACAGATAGAGCACAGAAAATGGAAGAAGTATACAACCAGAAAAGATAGAGAGAGAAGAGACTTTGAGATTTTGGGAAGAAAAATCCCACCCGAACCTTTTCAATGTCACCCCGAAGAAATTCAAAGACAGTGATGTCCGAGGAGCAGTCTCTTCTGGTTTTCTGAGCAGAAGTTGATCAGGACCATCAAAATCCATATTTCAAAATTGGTCGGCTAACAGTGTAGCTAGTTTTCGCAATGTACCAACATCGATATGCGACCATTGTAAAAGAATCCATTCGGGCGAATGTTGATTAGTTAAAAGAGCCTATTTCAAATGTAAGAATACTGACCACTTCATGCGAAATTGTCTGATGAACTCGAAAACAAAGGAAGATCGGAGTGTTAACCCTTCAGTTACACCGTAGAAAGGTAAACGCTCAGGGTAGAGTAGTGGTGTAGGTGGAAATCAAAATTAACATATAAACAGTGGGAGCAGGTCAGAAGTTCGAGTACCTGTAGACTTATGCCATTCGAGCTAGAGAAGAGGCTACCGCTCCTGATGTCATGACTGATATATTCTATCTTTTTAATGATGTTGTATGTGCTTTGATTGACCTAGGGTCAACTCATTCATATATTTGCACTGCTTTAGCCGCTGATAAGAAATTAGTCGTTGAATCGATTGAATTTGATGTACAAGTCACAAATCCTTTGGGTTATAATGTCATTGTTAACTTGGTATGTCGTAAATGTCCACTAAAAGTTCAAGGTTATGAATTTTCTATTGATCTAATGTTATTTCCCTTCACCGAGTTAGATGTGATCTTGGGTGTGGATTGGTTATTTGAACATGATGCGATAGTAAATTCTAAGCAAAGATAGTTCAGTTTGAAATGTTCGACAGGTGAGGTAATCACAGTGGAGTCTGATAAATTGAATAGTAAAACTAGAGTGATTTCAGCTATTTCAGCATAGAAGATGATTCATAGAGGCTATAAAGCATTTCTGGCATACATATTTGATACTCGGGGCTCGAGAATAGAATTAGATTAGGTACCAATCATTCAAGAGTATACAAATATGTTTTCGGAAGAACTATCGAGTTTACCTCTAGTCAGAGAGGTACAGTTCGAAATTGATTTACTACCTAGTACCGTTCCAATCTCTTCTACCGTATAGAATGACACCGACCGAATTAAAAGAATTGAAAGCTTAACTGCAATAATTGTTAGATAGAGGGTTCATACGACCTAGTGTGTCACTGTGGGGTGAGCCCGTATTATTTGTGAAAAAGAAAGATGGATCGATGTGGATGTGTATAGAATACAGACAGCTAAATATGGTGAAAATCAAGAATAAGTATCCGTTGACTAGGATCGATGAGTTATTTAACCAGTTAAAGGGTGCAACCGTGTTCTACAAAATAGACCTTCAGTCAGGTTACTATCAGATGTGGGTGAAAGATGGTGATATAATGAAAAAGGCATTCAGAACACGATACGAACATTATGAGTTTTTAGTTATGCCATTCGAGTTGACTAATGCCCCCGCAGCATTTGTAGATCTAATGAACAGGATATTTTAGCCCCAGTTGGACAGGTTTGTAATTGTGTTTATTGATGACATATTGATTTACTCCAAGACAAAATCAAATCAAACTTAGCATTTGAGAGAGGTGTTACGGATTTTGCGAGAATAGTAGTTGTATGCAAAATTCAATAAATGTGAATTCTGGCTTCGAGAAGTTGGACTCTTGGGTCACGTAGTGTCTTCGGAAGGAATACGTGCTGATCCAAGCAAAATTTCAACTATTCTTGATTGGAAGGTACCGAAGAATGTCTCCGA
Organism: Kokia cookei; assembly: GCA_039519145.1. Taxonomy (NCBI): domain Eukaryota; kingdom Viridiplantae; phylum Streptophyta; class Magnoliopsida; order Malvales; family Malvaceae; genus Kokia; species Kokia cookei. The sequence goes on from CM076908.1 coordinate 13,814,453, forward strand.
AGTATGCAGTTTGCTGGGATTGGCAGAATATTACCGTCGGTTCGTGAAGGACTTCTCCATCATAGCCTTGTCGATAACGAGATTACTACAGAAAAATATTCAGTTTATATGGTCTGAAAAGTGTTAGGAAACTTTCGACCAATTGAAAAAGTTGTTAACTGAAGCTCCGATCTTGACACAACCAAAGACGGAAAAGGAGTTCGTTGTTTACAGTGACACATCTTTAAGTGGATTGGGGTATGTTTTGATGCAAGAGGGTAAAATGGTAGCTTATGCTTCCTGACAGTTAAAGCCGCATGAAAAGAATTACCCGACTCATGATCTAGAGTTAGCTGCCGTAGTTTTTGCATTGAAGATTTGGCGACACTACATTTATGGGGAGAGATGCCATATTCACAAGAGTTTGAGATATCTGATGACACAAAAAGAGTTGAATCTGTGACAGCGCTGATGGTTAGAGCTATTAAAAGACTATGACCTTGTGATCGATTATCATCCGAGTAAGGTTAATGTTGTAGCTGATGCCCTGAGTCAGAAATCGATGTTTGCTTTGAGAGAAATGAATGCCCATTTTTCATTGGAAGACGATGGTTCTATCACCGTGGAGCTTAAGACGAGGTCGTTATTTCTACAGTGGATTCATGAATTACAGAAAAAGGATCCAAAACTTATAGCTAAAAGGGAGTAGATACAGGGTGATGCTACTGCGGGGTTTATAGTTGATACAGAGGATATGTTGTATTACAGAGGCAGGGTCTGTATTCCAAATGATTTGGATTTGACACGAGACATTCTGACAGAGGCTCATAGCAGCACTTATTCCATACATTTGGGGAGTGTAAAATTGTATAATGACTTGAAGAAATTGTATTGATGGTTAGGTATGAAACAAGAGATTTCAGAGTTTGTGACTAGATGTCTTATATGTCAGCAAGTGAAAGCCGAACATCAGGTGCCATCTGGGTTACTACAACCGATTTCTATCTTAGAGTGGAAATGGGAACGAGTCACAATGGATCCACGCTTTACCTTAAGATTTTGGGGTAAGTTACATGAAGCTTTAGGAACCAGGTTGAATTTTAGTACTGCATATCATCCGTAAATGGATGGCAAGTCAGAGCGAGTGATACAGATTCTTGAGGATATGCTATGATGCTGTATACTTGAGTTTGAAGGGAGTTGGGAAAGGTATCTACTGTTGGTGGAGTTTGCATATAATAACAGCTACCAATCTAGTATTAAAATGACACCATTCGAAGCATTATATGGTTGGAAGTGCAGAACACCTCTGTATTGGTCAGATTTGAGCGAGCCTAAGCTAATTGGAACCGATTTAGTTCAAGAAACTGAGGATAAATTGCAGGTAATTCGTGATTGTTTGAAAGGAGCATCTGATCGACAAAAGTCATACGCGGATCTTAAAAGGAAAGATATAGATTTGCTGTAGGAGACAAAGTTTTCCTGAGAGTTTCACCTTGGAAAAAGGTACCGCGATTCAATCGAAAGGGAAAGTTGAGTCCACTGTTTATTGGGCCGTATGAGATCATAGAACGGGTTGGTGAAATCATAGGACTTAATAAGTAAATAAACCAAAAGAGACAGACTAGTGGAATACCATGACATTTAAGGGTAATGAAAAGATTAATTAAAGGCTTAAAAGTGATTTATTAAGTTAATGATGAAAGTCACAAAATTTACAAAATTTTCATTTTTATATAAGTAAAATTAAAAGAAGAAAATAACTCATTTTCTTCTTATTTCATCTCTTTCATTCGACCAAAAAAGGGAAAAACCTAGGGTTCCATTGTTGAGATTTTAAGCTTTGATTTGGGTAAGCAAACCTTGATCATTTTTAGTAATTTTTATGTTTTTGAGTTTGTATCAAATTAATCTAGCTTATGCAAAGACTAATTTGTGAATCTGTCAAATGTTAGAAAACATGCCATTGTTGAAATTGTTTGTTCTTGAAAGTTTTTGATTGTTTGAATGTTTAAAAATTGAGTTAAATCTTTTTGTAAAGTGATTTTCGATGAAATTAGGGTTTTAAGGATTAAATGTGAAAATGGTGAAATTACATGTATTATTATGAAAAGAAATGTATGAATGGGTTGGATAGATACCTAAGAGAATTCGACTATTGTTAGTTGTGTGAGAGAATGATTATTTTGCATGTTTTGTGTTGAAAGGACTAGATTGAATAAAATGAAACTATTAAGGGTTTAATTGTAATTTTTGAAAAGGACTAAATTATGTTGAATGACTAAATTATGCAATTTAATGGGAGAATTGAATGATTTGTGAATGTAGACTACAATCGTGCCATCGATCGCGGAAAAGGAAAATTAGCGGATTAGTCCCTGAAGTCTTTCCAAAATTGCAAACCAGTCCGGTAAGTTTGTAGTGTAAATCTTAGTTAATGTTCCTTGTACATGTATATATACATTGTCAATGTGCGACAAATCATAAACATTCAGTATTGAAGATGATTGAAGAAATGAAACGTAAGAGATAGTAGGCTTTATGCCGTTGAAATAATACTGACACGATGGGTAAGGTACCGCATGTGTTGCGAGTCCTCGACAGCTCGTGTGAGCAGCATCATGACTGGAAAAAGAGATATGGATCCTATATGGATTACAGGTCCTACGATGGCTGGGACTTATGCTTTATGCATATTCCTAACAGCTCGAGTGAACAACATCATTAGGAAACAGTTTACAGTACAGATAGACACCATACCGATAGCTGGGGTACCGCATAGGTTGCGAATCCTCGACAGCTCATGTGAGCAGCATCGGGTATTGGTAACAGAAAATTATGAACAAGAAGAGAAGTTGTAAATACTCAGAGCACAATGAAATTTCATTGGCTTGATGAAGTCATTGTTGCTTATTACCATGTTGGTATTTCTTAACTATTGAACTTACTAAGCTATAAAGCTTACCATAGTTATTGTTGTTGTTTTGTAGATTGTTTTGTTGACTGAAGATCAGATCATCGTCCTTACTTGAAGTCACATTATCGCAGAGTTGTCGGTAGATTTTGCATCACTTGGTCTTATGGCATGTACTAGGATGATATTAACCTTTGATATTGAACTAAAGATGTTGAAATCTTACTATTTTGATTGTGTAAATGCATGAAGTATAACTTAGATACTTAAGCTTATGATGCTTGTAAAGACTTAGAAGTTATGTATGTTGTGTGATGTTTTAATGCATAACTTGTATTGGATGTGTTTGAGACATTAAACTTGTGTCTTGGCATTATTCTTCAGATTCTGCATACTTGTTTCAGTAGAACTTATGCATGTATCGGTAGAAGTACAAGGTAGGAGAGAGGTTGTTTTCTGACTTGGGTTGTATCGGTAGTTGAATCTCAAATATTGGTAGTTTATAGTACTAATGTATCGGTAGTATGTATGCGTATATCGGTAGAAGTTGCAGGGTGAGGATTTTTGCTCTCTAGAGTTTTTGGCATCGGTAGTTGCATGACTTGTATCGTTAAAACTAGCACAGGTACCGATAGAAGTCTACGCAGTTCTAAATTGTTCCTTGAATTGACTACTACTAATAATTGACAATCAGGTACCGGTAGAAGTCCCCTAAAATGTTGGAAATGTCATTTTTACCCTTGATGAAATTATGTTTTGATTAAACATTGATTCAAAATATGACATGTGAATTTTGTATTGAATAAATATTAAATATTTTGTTATCATAAAAGATGAATAGAGTTAAATGAATAGAAACACAGGAATTCTAACCGGCGATGGTGTTAGGGATTTGGGTGTTACATTATACATCTTCACACTCTCTGGGTGGATGGAGTACGTACTACAATGAGTTTCTGTTAGAATGTCCCGTCTCAAATCCGGATCATCAAGAACACATACCTTGTCTCGAGAGTATAACATACCTTCAGTATCCACAAAAAATCCAGTAGTAACTTCACTCTAGATCCGTTCTTTCTTGGCTATAAGATTTAAATCATTTTTCTGTAACTCCCGAATTCACTGTAGGAAAAACGATCTCGTCTTAAGTTCAGTGGTGACTGAGCCATCACTCTCTAGCTACAAATGAGCATTCATCACCCTCAATGTAAACAATTACTTTTGACTCAAGGAATTTGCAATAACATTAGCATTTCCCGAATGATAATTAATCACAAGATCATAATCTTTTAATAGGTTTAACCATCGGCGCTGTCTCAAATTCAGCTCCTACTGCGTCATTAAATACTTCAAACTCTTATAATCAGTAAAAACATGACATCTCTCACCATAAAGATAATGATGCCAAATATTTAATGCAAAGACTATAGTAGCTAACTTCAAATCATGATTTGGTTAATTCTTTTCATGCAGCTTTAACTGTCGAGAGGCATAAGCTATCACTTTTCTGGCTTGCATCAAAATGTAACCTAAACTATTCAAGGACACGTCACTATAAATGACAAATTCTTTTCCTGATTCAGGCTGTGTCAAAACTGGTGCTTCTATTAACATTGTCTTTAACTTATCAAAACTTTGCTGACCTTTTTTTGACCAAACAAATAGGAGATTCTTCTGTAGCAACTTTGTCATCAGCAAATTATAATGGAGAAGTCTTTCACAAACTGACGGTAATAACCTACTAATCCCAAAAAGTTGTGTGCCTTAGAAACATTCTTCGAAACTTTTCAATTGGGTATACCCAAAAATTTACTCGAGTCAACTCAAATTCCTTCCGAAGATACTACATGACCTATCAATCTTACCTCTCGAAGCCAGAACTAACCTTTGCTAAATTTCACATACAGTTGTTTCTCTTGTAAAATTTGTAAAACTTCTCTCAGATGCTAAGTATGCTCTGACATTGTCTTGGAATAGATCAGTATGTCATTAATAAATACCACTACAAATCTACCCAACTGAGACTGGAAAACTCGGTTCATCATATTCATAAATGTTGCTGGAGCGTTAGTCAACCTAAACGGCATTACTAGAAACGTATAATGTCCATATCGAGTCCTGAATGCTATTTTCGACACATCACAATCTTTTACTCACATCTGAAAGTAACTTTATCGAAGATCTATTTTGGAGAATACTGTTGTAACTTTCAATTGATCAAATAAGTCATCAATACGTGACAACAAGTACTTATTCTTAATTGTCACCTTATTTAATTGTCCCAGGGCGATACACTCGGTCGTATAAAACTTCTGTCTAACAATTCCTGCAACTGTGCCTTTAATTCTTTCAACTCCATCGGTGTCATTCTGTACGATGGAATCGAGATCGTTGTGGTGCCAGGTATTAAATCAATGCCAAAATCCACGTCTTTAATCAGCGACAAACTCTGTAACTCTTTCGAAAACACATCTGTAAACTCATTAATAACCAGTACCTGTTTCAATTCTGTCCTTGAATCCCGTGTATCAAGTATATAAGCCAAAAATGCCTCGCAGCTTTTTCGAGCCATATTTTGTGCTGAGATAGTTGAGATCACCCTAGTATCACTGTTCAATCTATCGGACTAAACTGTAATTACCTCACCAGTCGAACAATTCAAATCAATCCGTCTTCGTTTACTGTTAACCACCATGTCATGCTTAGATAACTAGTCTTTACCCAAAATCACATCAAACTCGGTGAAGGGTAATAACATTAGATCAGCAAAAAATTCACAGCCCTAGACTTATAGTGAACATTTACGACACTGTGACCCAATGGGCTTGTGACTTGTATATCAAATTCAGCCAACTCAACAGACAAATTTTTATCAGTTGCTAATGTAGTGCAAATATATGAATGAGTCGATCCTGGATCGATCAAAGCACACACAATATCATTAAAAGGATAAAATATATCAATCACGACATCGAAGCAGTAGCCTCTTCTCTAGCTCTGATGGAACATGTCTGTGCAGGTGTTCGGACTTGAGATCTGCATACATTATCTCTGTTATCTTCTCGATTTCCACCTACACTACTACTTTGCCCAAACATTTGCCTTTCTGCGGAGTAACTAAAGGTTTCACACTTCGATCATCTTTAACCTCAGAAGTCATCAAGCAATTTCAAATAAAGTGACCAGTACCCCGACACCTGAAACATGCTCCTTTCACCAATCGACACTCACCCGAATGGAATCTTCCGCAATGCTCGCATGCCGGATTAGGTGCATTACAAATACTAGCCACATATCTGCAGGCTGATTTTGGAATCGAGACTCATGTTGCCCCATTTTGCTTTTGCTCTGAAACCTAGATGAGGCTGCCCCACGATTTTCATTTTCTTTGAACTTCTTCAACGGTGTTATAAGGAAAGTTCTAGTAGGATTCTTCTTTTCAAACTCTCGAAACCTCTTCTCTCTTTGTGTTTTATGATTATAAATTTCTTCCATCTTTTAAACTCTATCTGTCAAAACAACAAATGGTCGTAATTCGGAGCCACCTACCATTATCTTAATCTCATCATTCAACTCGTCTTCAAAATGGACACACTTAGCCTCATCTTTCAGTACAATCTCTCGGGTATATTTTATGAGATGTACAAATTCTCATTCATATTTTGCCACTATATTGATTCTCTGTCTTAACTCTAAGAACTCTTTCTTCTTTTGGTCTAGATAACGTTTGCTGACATACTTCTTTTTAAATTTAGTCTGAAAGGATTCCCAGCTAATTTCATTTTCTGGAACCACTACCAATATTGTCGTCCACCAACTGTAAGCATATCTTTTAACAACGAAGCGACATACCTCAGATAGTCTTCTAGAGGACAGGCCATTTCATTCAGAACTCTTAAAGTATTTTCCTACCAATATTCAGCTCTGGATGGATCATCTTTCGTACTTCCTCGAAACTTCTCATCCTCATACTTTCTAACCCTGTCTGTCGAAATACGACGTCGCTATTCTATCACTGGAGGAGGTGGAGGCACAACTGGAGGTGCTACTTGTCGAGCAGCAGGCTGTGTAACAGGAGGTGGAGGAGGTGGTGCCATTAGATTATTCCTCATAAACTCTGAGAACTACTATCCTATTAATCCGAGGAACATATTCTTTGTTTCATTCTCTATCATCAGTAATATCAGTACACCGTGAATAGCCCCGAAATCATTAGTTGGGACATTGTTGTTTACCTCGTTTGTCTCATCTCTTTCAGAATCAACATCCTTTAATTATCTGCAAAAATTGTAGTTAGATCAAATCCATCTATATCATACTATCACATGTTCATATGACATTTACTTCTAAATAATTTATACACAATCAATGGAGTCCAAGAATCGACTAAATCGTAGCTCTGATACCACTTAATATAACACCTAATACTCGTTACTGTTGTCAGTTAGGGTTTCGAGGTCTTTTCAATCATTTATTGTTAAATAATCCCCAATATCATATCATTCATTATAATAAAATAAATAAAAATAACATGCATAGAATTAATTATAAACTTAAATAATAATACATTTCGTTTAGGGAAAAAAATTATTTTACAATTTGAGGGACTTATACTACTACCTGTTAGACAAGTATCGGTAGAAGTTAACTCAGTAAACAAATTAAAAAATAGATGTAGTTTTTTGCTGGTAGTTGTGATAGTTCTACCGATACAAGTATGACTATTACCGAAACAATCAACACTTCTACCAATACAACAAACTCCAGAGAGTTAAGAAGTTTTCCCTGTAGCTTCTACCGATACAAAAGTTCAGACTACCGATACTACTATTTACAGAACTACCAATACCTCAAAAACTTATACCGAAATAATGAAAGTCAATAAACAAAGTTCAAATGCTCTGTACTTCTACCGAAACATGTAAGACGTTCAACCGAAACAAGTGTGCAGAATTTAATTATATACATAAATTTCCAAGTTTTCAAAGCATTCTTCACGTAACAACAAAGTATAATTGAAACCACTTAATTGTTCATGATTTCACATGTCATTAAATTTCAATGCATATTTGTCTTCTTATAACACTAAGCAAGCAGTACAAACTTAAGTTCATCATTCAACTAAGCTATTAAGAAAGTACCAATCAACCCAAAATCAAGTATTACAAAAGGTAACATCAACCTAGTACATGCCATAAAAACCAAGTGATGTAAATACTATCGAACGAGCTCCCGAGATAGTGTGATTTCTTCGTGATGATCTGATCTTCAAACACCAAAATAGAATATACAAAACAACAACAATTTCATAGGCAAGCTTTCATAGCTTAGTAAGTTCGTAGAGTTTTAATAGGTTACCAAAGAATATGTGGTGAATAATCTATAACTCAACCAAACTAGAATAAGACTTTGTTTCAACAAGACATAACTAGAATTTCATCATCTTATCTATGTCATCTCTGTTACCAGATTACGGTGTTGCTCAGAAAAGTTGATGAGGACTCGCAAAATATGCGGTACCTAAGCCATCGATACGGTATCTGTACATATAATCGTTCCCTAACGATGATGCTCACACAAGTTGTTGAGAATTTGCGTTTATGCATAAATCTTAGCCATCGTAAGGCCATATAATCCATTTCAAGATTCTTTTCAACATTTCCCCGACTCATGATACTGGTCACACAAGCTGTACAGAATCTGCAACAAATGCAGGACCTCAGTCATCGCGTCAAATTCAAATCACTTGATCAAAGCCTGATATCACTATCGATCCCTTCTTTTCGTTTTCCTCGATTTCAAGTACCATCATTTGTTTGCAACAGTTATAATAAGGGTACAAGTAATTTGCAATTTAAATACAAAATTTACATTACGAACTTACTAGACTGAATTGCAGTTACGGATAAACTCGAGGGACTATTTTTCTAATTTCCTTTTTCCTCAATCTGTGGCACGATCGTAGTATAACACAATAAATCGTCCAATTTTCTCATCAAATCACATAATTAAATCATTTAACACAATTTGATCCTTTTTGGAAAATTTACAAAATTACCCCTAACATTTCACTTTTATTCAATTTAAACCCTAAACACAAAACACGCAAAATAACCATTTTCTTTCAAAACCCACACCAGCCAAATATTCATAGCTCTCATAAAAGTCCCTACAATTCAATTATTTCACACCAAGTACACAAATTTTCATCATTCTAACATTTTAGTCCTTAAACCCTAATTTCATCAAAAATCACTTTACAAAAATATCAAACTCAATTACCAAGCATACAAACCCACCATAAACTTTCAAGAACAAGCATATTCAATAATGATAAATTTTATAACATTTGACAGATTCACAAATTAGTCATTGAGTTAGCTAGATTAAGCTAATACAAACTCAAAACAAAAAAATTACTAAAAACGGTTAATGTTTACTTATTGAATCAAACTTCAAAGTTTAACAATGAAAACCCTAATTTCCCCTTGTTCTTGCTGTGAAGAAGTTGAAGAAAAAGAAGTTAAATTATCATTTTTCTTCTTTCAATTTCATATATATACCTAATGGTAATTTTGTAAATATTTAGTCTTTCATGATTAACTTAATCAATATCTTATTTAGTCTTAATTAATCCTACTTATAATCAGCATATCTCATGATAATCCACCCACTAAAATGCTTTTAGTTAATTTGCTCATTTGGTCCTTCTAATTAGACAACTCAACTTTTGCACCTTTTTCGATTTAATCCTTTCTACTTAATTAACTATCTAAATGTTAAAATTTCGTAACCAATATTTAGTACGATGCTAAGAACATCATAAATATTAAAATAAATAAATTTACGACTTGACTTGTCGGAGTTGTGATCCCAAAATCACTGTTTTCGACATCACTGAAAATTAGGCTGTTCATTATGCATGTCAAAAACCCTAACTAGCAAATTGTAGATGAAACAACATCTTTATTCTTATTGTTTGGAGGAAGGTACGTCTGTTCACGAACACTTAAATGTGTTTAAAGAAATTTTCTCAAATTTAGAGGCCATGAAAGTTTAATATGATAAAGAAGATTCAAGGTTAATTCTACTTTGTTCGTTGCCTCCGTCTTATTCAACCTTTAGAGATACAATTTTGAATAGTTGCGAATGTCTCACAATTGATGAAGTCTATGCTTGCTTAGCCTCATATAACAAGATGAAGCATATTGGGGCTAGACCCGACTCTCAAGGAAAGGGTGTCATTATTTGTGGGAGAAAAGAATGAAATATTGATAATAACTGTAGGAGGACACATGAACGAAATCCTCATAGTAAATCTAAGGGTAGATTGATATCTTCAAATAGAGGTAAAACCTATAATTTTTACAAGAAGAAAAGGCACATTAAATCTAAGTGTTATAAGTAGCAGAATAAGATTTAAAGGGGGATTACGAATTAAAAGGGAAAACAACCAGAACAGTCTGGTTAAATTGATGTAGTAGAATACTACAACGATGGTGAACTCCTAGTTGCTTTTGTTGACAACTCTAAAGTAAGCGAGGAGTGAATCCTCAATTCTGGTTATACTTTCCATATGAGTCCCAATCATGATTGGTTTACAACATATGAAATAATGTTTGAACGTGTCGTTTTGATGAGAAATAATGTTTAATGTAGAATCGCATGTGTTGGCATGATCAAAATTAAGATGTTCGATGAAGTCGTTAGAAAACTTAGTGGCGTAAGACATGCACCAAAATTGAAGAGAAATTTGATTTCACTGAGTACTCTTGATTCAAAAGGGTACAAGTACACAACTGAAAATGGGGATCTAAAGATTAGCAAAGGTTTCCTCATTGTGATGAAAGGGCAAAGGAAGACTGCCAAGTTATATGTTCTGCAAGGTTCAATTGTTATTGGTGATGCAACCGTTGCTTCCTCAGATGATGATGTTAATAGAATTTGGCATATGCATCTAGGGCATATGAGTGAGAACGTCACGATAAAATAAACTAAAGAGGACTTATTGATGGACAAGGCATTAGCAAACTTAAGTTCTATGATCACTACGTTTTGGGGAAACAAAAGAGAGTTTGATTCACTAGAGGTACCCATAACATAAAAGGAATGCTAGATTATATTGATTCTAATATCTAGGGACCATCTAGAGTGCCTTCGAGAGTGACACTAATTATATGCTGACGGTTATTGATGATTTTTCTAGAAAAGTTTGGGCATTCTTCCTAAAGTAGAAAAGTGATGTACTTTCCACGTTTAGAGCTTGAAAGACTATGATCGAGAAATAGAAAGGAAAACAGATAAAACACCTTTGCATAGAATTTTGTTTTGATGAGTTTAATGAGTTGTGCAAATAAAAAAGGATCATGAGACACTTGACAGTTCATCATACTCCACAATAAAACAACATTTCAAAATGAATGAATAGAATAAAAATGAAAAAAGTTTGATGTATGTTGTCGAAAGCTTGTCTACAAAAGTCATTTTGGACTGAAGCAGCCTCTACTGCAAGTTTTCTAATTAACTGATCTCCCTCCATTGACATTTAGAAAAAGATTTCACAAGAGGTATCGTCTGGTACTCTTGATGATTATTTCGATTTGAAGATTTTTAGGTGTCCCACTGACCGCCTCTGAACGTACGACTGTTCAAAGATATTTTTGGGCTTTCCGCAAGTGTACGGGTCGAGTTGTAATATAGTTACAACGAGGTAGGTGAGTACTTCGAGGATCCTGCCCAAAAGAGGCGAAGCACTAACAATTCTAATTCCTGCACTAAGAAGATCTAATTAGTACTTTCTTTAGGTTTATAGTACGAGATGTAATAAAAGGGGTATGGTATTTTTAATAATAATAATAATATATGCTAAAAAGAAACAAATAAAATAAATTAAAATAGAGATAAGAAAATAGATAAATCTGATCATGGGGAGTTAGATTACTTCGGCATGATTTCATCAACTGTTGCTTTGGGTTTTTCGTCAATAAACTAGTCATTACCCTAGCACGATATTTCGATCTTTCACTAATATAACGAGTCAACAAGAACTACTTATCTTTCGACCTCATAGTTCAGATTGGTTTGGGGTAAATGTTTTCACAAATGGGCAATACCAATTTTGGATTACTTCCCACCTTGATGACTTCTCGGAGTTGTCAAGCCTAGGCTTTGTTTCACGTTCTTCCTTCTCCAAACAGTTGATCCGTTGAAAAACCCTACACAATAGTTAAATTATCATACCTCCACTCGCTAATCCCCATAAAGAGATTAGTTCTTCATGGCTACTTGAGGCATTATAAATTCAATATAAATAATAATCATGAAAATTGAATTGAAAATATAAATAAAAGAAACTTAGGGATTTGTATTGAGATCGTGGGAAGAAATCCACCAAAGTTTATGCGCGTCTACAAATCTCTATTCTGAATAAAAATAACAAAATACTAAAGCTTAAGGAAAAAATAACTAAAACCTAAAATACAAAGAAAGAAAATATCTAAGAATTGGTGTTTGTAAAATATAGGCTCAAGGGTCTTTTTATAGTATTCTGATGGTCATTTTCCTTAAACCTAGGTCAGTTATCGTTCTTCGAGTTTAATGATGCATTTTAAAGACTAAAATACCCTTCGATGTATTTTCGCATCCAAGAGTCGATGTTGCAACACTTATGGTCCGTGTCGCGACACAGCAGGTAGTGTACTCCTTTGGTGTGATTTCCATCGCTTGTCGTGACACCCATATCCCGTGTCGCGACTATGAAGGCAGTTTCAGTATTCTTCGAGTTTGGTCTCTATGTTGCGACATCCTTATTCTTGTGTCGTGACATAGTAATCAGTCTTGGTAGGATTTGCCTTCTACAGATCTCATGCACACTCACTAAGTGGATTAGCCACCCCTTAGGCCTCAATCGGCCATGAAGTAAATAAAAGACTCATTTTTGCATATTTTTCCACATTTTACACATTTTATTAACTTTCCTAAAACTTAACTAAATCCTAATAAAACCTAACAATAATACTTAATTTCAATATCCTAAAGTGCGAAAACTAGTTTAATCTGCTAGGTCAGAATACGACAGAACAAACTCCCCACAGTTAAGTCATTGCTTGTCCTCAAACAATATAAACATATAATTAAAATAAATGAAAAAGAAGGTATGAAAACAAAAAGAAAAGATTTAGTTGCAAATAAAAGTAAACCAAATGACAAAACATAAAATAAATAACTAAATAAGTAAAAAGGCAAAATAAAAAAATGACTTGAATTCTTTCTTTGAACAAGCTAGAGTTAGTGAAGATGGATATAAAAATGAACCTCACACCTAAATTCCCCCACACTTAACCTTTTGCTTTCCTTCAAGCAAATCAAGTATAGACACATAACATGCAATAAGAACACGTCACTTGGATTCTATTACTACTAAAAACATGATTTTCAAATATTAAAGGTATAACAATTCTTATCGCACTTTTAATTTAATCTTAATACTTCGATGGCTTGAAAATTGTTTTTAAAGGAAATTAGGGTTAGCTTACAAAGTTACATCACTTAACAAATTAGCAGTAATTCAAATATTTAATAATATTACCAGTAACATAAATCAAACAGATATGTAGCAGACACATTCATGTGAATAAAAAATATTCATTAAGTATACTCATAAGCAATTTCGGAAGATTATGCACAAAAGAATGCTTAAGTCACATTGGTCTGTTAGGCTTGTAACGTTTTAAGGCTTAGGGCAATATGAGTTCAAAGAGAGATATGGCTCAAAACAGTTCAAACACTAGAAATAGTTAGCACATGACATTGTTCTCTCTCATCCCTTTTACTATCCATCCAAGCTCACTGCCTTTTGGTTCCCTCTCTCACCTCCCATATCTCTCCACATACGAAGATACAATATAATATTAGCAACTGTGGTCTGCTTAACGAGTTTTGGTGCACTAATGACTGGATTTTCTTTCACTTTTCTGACTCTTTTTTATATATATTTTGACTTGACTTTTTTCAGCCATAATGCTTTTGTCTTTGCTTGATACTTCTTCCACTCGTTTTTACATTATTATTGTTTTTTCTGAATTTTTTTTGTTTTTCACGGTTTGGCTGACCTATAATCATTGTATCACATTGTTTCTACCTTTTTTGCTCTTTTTTAACCACCATAATGTATCTATCTAAACCCTCAATATCTAGATAGAATGAATGAAAGAGAATTCTTACCAATAGGTCCTTTGAATGATAAACAAATAGGGATGCGTTCATTCATAAAAAAAATAGGATCAACCCCCATTGCGTATTGATACTTATCCGGTATAGAATAGATCTGCTTCTCTTTTTTCTTCTGAACTGAATTCTTCCCTTAATTACTAATAAAATAGAACAAATATTAATCCTTTCTCCAAAAGAATCCACCGAAAAGGGGAGGTATTCCAATGCAATAAAGTTACATAGTGTCTATTTTTCGTTGATAAAGGGGTATTTCCATGGGTTTGCCTTGGTATCGTGTTCATACTGTCGTATTGAATGATCCCTATCACTTGCTTTATGTTCATATAATGCATACGAATCTGGTTGCTGGTTGGGCCGGTTCAATGGCTCTATATGAATTAGTCGTTTTTTATCCTTCCGATCCCATTCTTGATCTAATGTGGAGACAAGGTATGTTCATTATACCCTTCATGACTCGTTTAGGAATAACCAATTCATGGGGCGATTGGAGTATTATAGGGGGGACTATAACAAATTCGGGTATTTAGAGTGACGAAGGCGTGGCCGGAGCGCCTGATGTCTATTTCGTAATGTATTAAAGGACCAAGGATAAGGAAGAGTTCAAGTTTTCAATTCATCTGTGGTCTTTAGGTTCCAAATTTTTTTTTTTTGTAAGTTCATCAAAAAAGAAGTTATCAGACTCAAAGAAGGAGACTAGGGATTCATAGCATTAAGGTATATTCATTTGAGAATTAGCTATTCAAACAAAGCCTTAGGTCATCCCTAAGCATCCAACCTTACACCATTTCATTCATGCATCAAATTAGACCAAATGAATAATAATTAATTCAAATATTCATGTTTCTATGACTATCTATAAGACTTATATCTCATATGACATTATCGTTACTTAGGTACTTCTAATCTATTATCCAATTTAACTAGGTAACCTAATCAATTTTCCTAAAAAAATAATCAAATCATCTCATATCAATAAAAAATTTCATACTTGGCAAAAAGCATTTCACACTTTATTATTTTCAACCATTATTCATTGTGTTAATATAATCCAAGCACCATGCAACAATAATGATAATTAATTTTTTAAAGGAAATAAATAATTAATAAAACAAAACAACCACATAAATCATAAATTAATCCTATGTACTTCCCCCACACTTTATAACATACTTTGCCCTTAATAATTGAAGTTCAAACAAGAAAATTTCCTTGAGAAGGCCAAGTATTTATTGTTATGATAATCTCGGGCTTTGTGTGCTCCAAGCAGATGGAGAGCGCCTAAAAAAGTTCTACAAAAACAAATATGAAATATAATATAAAGAGAATAAAAATAAAAATAAGAAGAAAAGACAAAGTGTCGATAAATGGATGAAACGATGTCTTTATTCGGATGAACTTGGGCCATCAATGTTGTAAGGTGCATTCTATTAAGGATGTCACGACATTAAGGTATGATGTCTCAACATCAATCCCAATTTTTGATTTATTCGATTTTTTTTATTCTGTAGGTCCATGATATCTATACCTGTTATTGGGAAAAAAACTAACACAACTAAGATTAATAAAAATGAAAATAGACGAAAAAAATTTAAAAAAAATTAAAGCAAAAAATAGAAGTTCTTTAAAAACTAGGATGATCTGTGTCGCCACCATAAAAGAACTTTCAACTGTTTCTTAACACTTTGATCAGGTGTTTGCTCCTCTATCGATGTATATAAACTAGCCCCTTTGCTCTATTACAAGATGTTGCCTTATTTTCGACCGGTGTGACATCCACATTACAAGCTATTTAGTACCAAATCTAAGCCATTCTAAATCATTTTGTCGGGGTATTATTGCCTCGAGCTTCCTCCCTTCCATACCGCATGAAGTCTTGGTTGCTCGAGCCTCGCTATCATTTTTGAATGAGAATGAATTAAACTCCCCGACTTCTTCGGTTGGCTCCTCTACTTTGGCCAAAAAGTGTAGTAGCTCTTCTACAGTTTCATTCACTATTTGTTTTAGCTCCATGGTATTGGTTAGTTCATCTGTCACTTCTACCTTTACGGTTAAATCGATTGATATGTCAGTTGGATCAGAGACCACTTCAACTATGTTCAACTCCTCCTCATGGTCTTCAGTTTCAAGCTCAAGTTGAATCTCACCATAATTCTCATCATAGTCATTAACAATACAAGGGTTCTCATGATACAAGTTATGAGCGTCAAACATGTCCTCTTTTTTAGAAGGCAACACTTCGGATATTTCTTACATCATTTTAATCATTTGCGTCATCATATCTGACGTGTTTGGTAATACCTCAGAGTTGGTCGTCCTGGTGGTTTCACATGAAGGCATTCTATACAAATCATAAGGAGGCTCATCTAAATATTCGGGCATTCCATGATCTTCTTCAA
Organism: Kokia cookei; assembly: GCA_039519145.1. Taxonomy (NCBI): domain Eukaryota; kingdom Viridiplantae; phylum Streptophyta; class Magnoliopsida; order Malvales; family Malvaceae; genus Kokia; species Kokia cookei. Next base: position 13,830,974 of record CM076908.1, read on the forward strand.
GTGCTTTACACAAATTACCAATGAACTACTATGGATGTTTGACTATATCAACACTTTGTTCATTACTCCACCGGTATGTTGAAGCTTCGTTCCCGCGTTGGCTTATTTCTATCATGAACAGTTTTTTATTTTCAATGATATCCCATTCTTCATACACCTCCTCCTCGTATATTTCATTATCATAATTCATTTCATCGTTAAACTGCATGTAGTCAAACTTATCCATAGTTGAAAGATCTTCGCTAATTTAGTCTTTACGAATAAATGATTGACCAGACGATTGTTCCTCTCCTTTGCGGCATATATTGAAACTAAAAAAGAAAATAGTTAGTAAAAATAACTAAAAAAAATGTATCTATAACCTAAAGATTTCCCAATTATTCTTTAATAAAATGCAAAAATTAAAATCAGCCAGTGACATTGCCATCTCGATGACGACGCCAACAACTTCATCGGCTTTGAATGTACTACTATTTAGAGTATATTTTTAGGCTTTCTACAAGTGTACGGGTCTAGTTGTAATATAATTACAATGGGTTAGGTGAGTACTTCGAGGATCATACCTAAGGGAGGCAAAGCACTAAAAATTCTAATTCCTGTACCAAGAAGATCTAATTACTACTTTCTTTAGGTTTAAAGTACGAGATGTAATAAAAGGGGTTTGATAATAATAATAATAATAATAATAATAAAATATGTTAAAAAGAAACAAATAAAATAAATTGAAATAGAGATAAAAGAAGTGATAAATCTAATCATGGGGAGTTAGCTTGCTTTGGCATGATTTCATCAATTGTTGCTTCGGGTTTTTCGTCAATCAAATAGTAGTTACCTTAGTAGGATCTTCAATCTTTCACTAACATAACGAGTCAAAAAGAACTACTTATCTTTCGACCTCGCAGTTCAAATTGGTTTGGGGTAAAGGTGTTCACGAATGGGTAATACCAATTTTGAGTTAATTTCCACCTTGATGACTTCTCGGGATTGTCAAGCTTAGGGTTTGTTTCACATTCTTCCTTCTCCAAATAGTTGATCTACTGAAAAACCCTACACAACAATTAAATTATCATACCTCCGCTCGCTAATCCCCTATAAAGGGATTAGTTCCTCATGGCTTCTTGAGACATTGTAAATTAAATATAAATAATAATCATAAAAATTAGATTGAAAATATAAGTAAAAAACTTAGGGATTTGTATAGAGATCGTTGAAAGAAATCCATAAAAGTTAATGCGCGTCTACAAATCTCTATTCCGAATAAAAAGAACAAAATACTAAAGCCTAAGGAAAAGAAATAACTAAAACCTAAATTACAAAGAAAGGAAATATCTAAGAATTGGTGTTTGTAAAATGGAGGCTCAAGGTATCCATTTATAGTATTCTGATGGTCGTTTTCCTCAAACCTAGGTCAACTACCATTCTTCGGGTTTAATGATGCATTGTGAAGACTAAAACACCCTTCACTCGGTGTATTTTCATGTCCAAGAGTCGAGGTCGCGACACTCAAGGTCTATGTCACGACATAGCAGGTAGTGTACTCCTTTGGTGTGATTTAGGCAATTTCAATAATCTTCGAGTCTGATCTCTATGTTACGACATCTTTAGTCTTGTGTCGTGACATAGTGATCAGTCTTGGTAGGATTTTCCTTCTAAAGACCTACTGCACACTCACTAAGTGGATTAGCCATCCTTTAGGCCTCAATCGACCATGAAGTCAATAAAAGACTCATTTTTGCACATTTTACATATTTTATTAACTTTCCTAAAACTTAACAAAATCCTAATAAAACCTAACAATAATACTTAATTTCAAGCTCCTAAATATAAAGCAAGACTGCTTGCAAAAGGTTATAGTCAGATTCCAAGTGTAGACTTCAAAGATGTGTTTTCTCCAGTTGTGAAGCATAGTTCTATTTGAGCTTTGGTTGGTATTGTGGTCATGTATGATTCGGAGGTTGAGCAATTAGATGTAAAAATAACGTTTTTGATGAAGAACTTGAGGAAAATGTTTACATGCAACAACCAAAGGGTTTTATAGTCTTAGAAAAGGAAGACTATGTTTGCTTGCTGAAAAAGTCCTTTTATGGCCTAAAACAATCACCAAGGCAGTGGTATAAGAGATTTGATTCATTTATGACTACTCATGATTTCAAAAGAAGTAGCTTTGATATTTGTGTTTATTTAAAGAAAAACAGTGATGGTTCATTTATATATCTACTCCTATATGTTGATGACATGTTGATAGTAGCCAAAGATAAAGGAGGGATAAAAAAGGTCAAAGCCCAACTAAATGAAGAATTTGATATGAAAGATTTGGGAGCAGTAAAGAAGATACTTGGGATGAAGATTCTCAGAGATAGAAAAACATGTAAATTGTACCTAAGTTAGAAAGGGTACATTGAGAAAGTTCTTTTTAGGTTTAGTAAGCAGAATGCCAAGCCTATTAGTACTCCATTAGCAGCTCACTTTAGAATTTCGTCGGCTTTCTCTCTACAATTAGATGATGAGGTTGACTACATGTCATGTGTTCCATATTCTAGTTCAGTAGGATCTCTCATGTGTGCTATGGTTTGCTCATGTCCAAATTTATCATATGCAATTATTGCAGTAAGCAGATAAATGGTGAATCCCGGTAAAGAACACTGGAAAACAATTTAGTGGATTTTTAGATACTTATAAGGTATTATTGATATTTGCTTACAATTTGGAAAAACTAGAGATTGATTCATTAGGTATGTTGATTCTGATTTGGTTGGAGACCTTTATAAAAGATCTCTCACAAGGTATGTCTTTACTATTGGGGGTTGTATAGTCAGTTGGAAAGCCACTTTGCAAAGTACAATTATTTTGTCAACTACTGAAGTTGAGTATATGGCGATTATTAAGGCTTGTAAAGAAGCTATTTTTTAAAGGGACTCTTTGGTGAACTTAGTAAAGACATTCATATTAGTACAATGTTTTGTGATAGTCAGAATGTCATCTTCCTTACGAAAAATCAAATGTTTCATGAGAGAACAAAGCACATTGATGTTTGGTATCATTTTGTGCGTGATATTATTGCCCATAGAGATATTGCTGTGAGCAAAGTTAGTACGCATGAAAATCCTGCAGATATGATGACTAAGTCACTTCCTATAACCAAGTTTGAGCATTGCTTGGACTTGGTTAACATTCATTGTTGAAGAATACCCCTTAAGGGGTTTCAAGGAAAAGGTGGAGAACTTGTTCCTTGAGAGTTCGTGGTGAAGAACTTGTTCATTGAGAATTCATGTGAAGGTGAAGATTGTTAGAATTGAGTGACTCGAAACCTTGCTAAAATAAAATACAGTGGTAAAATAAAATAAAAGTAAAATTCATATAGAAATATGCTTCTTTTATTTGACATTGATTAAAATAAGGTTTTTCAACGATGTAGTTGAAACTCCTCTTGTATTATTCAAATTCGACATTAGTGAATTTTTTTCTCCTCTGCCCGTGGTTTTTCCCGAAAAGGTTTTCTACGTAAAATCTGTGTTTTATTTTTCTTATTGCTTTGCGATCGTTCTATATTGCCATTACCGATACTAGTTCAACAAACACAAGAAGCGAAAATGTGTTAGAATTCATAATATAATAAAAAAATCTAAAAACAAAAGAAAATCTAATGCTAGAGTTAAAAAAAAAATAAACTACCCAACGAAAAACCCAAAACATTGGAAAACAACTTGAATTTTTTCCGTTCGAAGTATTCCCAATTTCTATAACAGCCCATTTTTCAGTGGTGTCGAAAACAGTGGTTTCGGGACCACAAACCTGACGAGTAAATTCATATAATGAATATTTAAATTATATGAGTCAATAATAATTTTTATGTGGAATTTTGAATTGATGAATTTTAATTATTGAATTAAAAGTTAGTATAAGTGTTTTTGTTCAAAAGTCAAGTGGTTTTAGAAAATGAAGTATCAGGACCCCGTTTATGAAATTTAAGGTTGTAAATATTTTTATTAAATATTTACATAGTCTTATTATTTGTGAATTGAAGTTTGGTCAGGTAATTTTGATGATTTATCTCTTAATTAAGGAAAATAAAAGTAAAATATTTACATAGTGTTATTATTTGTGAATTGAAGTTTGGTCGGGTAATTTTGATGATCTATCTCTTAATTAAGGAAAAAGGAGTAAATTGTAAAAGTGGTGAAAGTTAATTGCTATAGATTAAAAATAAAAGGGACCAAAGTGGTAATTACACCATGGTAAAAAAAGTCCAAGTGGTAGAGGATATGATTACCTTCCACTAACTTTTGGGATAATTCTTCATTTAGTCCTAATTAGTTTAAGGTTAAATTGAAATAATGTTTATTTAGTTGGAATTTAATATAATTGAAGGACCAATTATATAATTGGACCCTCCTTAAATGGCTTAATAATAGAAATGATGTGGAATTCTTTAGATTTTGGTAAACTGCAATCAAATCCTAATTAAATAAGGATTTACTAATTACTCTATTATTTAGTATGATCAAAATTGGTGATTTTGAGGCCACAACTTCAATGTGTTAGACTGTAAATATTAATTATTTAATATTTACGAGGCCATTAGTATTGTATTAAAATTTGGTTATGAAATTTTATTGCGTAGATAGTTAATTAAGTAAAAGGGATTAAATCGTAAATTTTGAGAAAGTTGATTTATATTGATTAATGTTATCAAATAGCTATGGGAAGGTAGTTAAAAGGGATAATATGATAATTAGCCCATGAATGGTCATAATGGACGGTTTGAAGGTAATTGAAATGGAAAAATGAGTTAAGTAGTTAAGGGTAAAATGGTAAATTATGGAATAAGTGATTTTAAACAAAATTAAAGTGGTCAAAATTCATTTTTCATCATCTTCTTCTTATGTTTAAATCGAAAACCTTAAGTGGCCATAAGAGAAAGTTTCGGCCAAACTTTAAGCTTCGATTGATCAATAAGGTGTCTTCGATCTTAGAAAAGGAAAAATTACAGATTAGTCCCTAGAGTTCGCTTTAACTGCATATTTGTTCGGTAAGTTCGTAACATTAAATTTGCATTTTAATAGTACATTATTTTATTCTTTATAATCGTTGCAGAATAGGTTATGGTACAAGAAATTGAGAAAGATGAAAAAGAAATGAATGAAAGAGATATCATGCTTTGAGCCGGTGATTTGAAACTGACGCAATGACTTATGTTGCAAGTCCTCAACAGTTTGTGTGAGTAGCATCGTGATTCGGGAAATGAGAAATGAATCTAAGAATGGATTACAAGCCCTACGATGGTTAGGATTTATTCATAAGTGCATATTCTGGATAGCTCGTGTTACCAGCATCGTTAGGGAACAGTATTATGCACATATACCATATCGATGGTTGAGGAACAGCATATGTTGCGAGTCCTTGATAGCTCGTGTGAGCAACATCGTATACTGGCAACAGAGTTGATATAGACATGAGAATGAAATTCGAGATTATAGCATACCGTATCGATGGCTGAGGTACCGCATATGTTGCGAGTCATTGGCAGCTCGTGTGAGAAGCATCGTCTATTGGTAACAAAGTTGACACAGAAAAGAGGATGAAATACTAGGTTATAGCTTGTGGAAGCAAGGCTCTATTCTAGTTCGAATGAATCAAAGACTGTTCAAAACATGATGTTTGGTAATTTATTAAACTCTACAAACTTACTAAGCTATGTAAGCTTACCTATGAAATTGTTGTTGTTTTGTAGATCCTATTTTGCTGCTAGAAGATCGGATCATCTCAAACAAATCACAATATCTCGGGTACTCGCTCGATAGTATTTACATCACTTGGTTATATGGCATGTACTGGGATGTTGTTATCTTCAATAATGCTTGATTTGGATGAGTTGTAAAATGACTTATTGAATGTTGAGATTATGTTTATGTAAGTTTGTTAATGTTTCAAGTAGACTTACATGCATAAGATATAATATCTTATGAATCCATGAATATTGATATGTTATGCTTCCTTCTCATAAGAAATTGTCTATTTTGTGTTGTGCTTTGATGGAAGTTTTGGTATCATTCAATTGTAAATTTAGAAGACTTAGGTGCATAATTGAAATATGCATACTTGTTTCGATTGTATTCTTACATGTTTCGGTAGAAGTAAAGGGTATTTAAGACTTTGGTTACTGACTTGCATTGTATCGGTAGCATTACAGAAGTATCGGTAGTTCTGGTCATGGTAGAATCGATAATCTGAATACTTGTTTCGATAGAAGTTACAGGGTAAAACTTCTTAGCTCTCTAAAGTTTGTTGTATCAATAGAAGTGTAGGTTGTATCGGTAGTACACAAATGTGTACCAGTAGAGTCGTCATTTCTACTGGTAAAAAACTGCAGTTATTTTCCAAAGCTTACTGTTCTGACTTCTATTGATACTTGTCCAACAAGTATTGGTAGAAGTCACTCAGATTGTGTAAAATGACAATTTTGACCCTTATAAAATGAAAATGTTATCAAAGCAAAAAAATTATTACGTGTATATTCTTGTGATACTGAATTGTTGAGATATGAGAATTTAATCATTGGTAAATTATCTGAAAGACCTCGAAATCCTAATCGGCGACGGTGTCGAGTTTGGATACTACATAGTGATAGTAAGAATGATTAATGTATCTTGGTTGATATTGTGGTATTATGGTTTGATATGGAATATAGATGTCATGATATGTGATATGAATATTGACTCTTGCTTGAAAATGTATTGATGAGTATGATTTGGAATATAATTTGGTTGGCTAGTGATGAAAGTTGTGTTAAGACATAGGGTTGCGTAACCCCTGTTGAGAAATTTTTTTATTGTGATCCTAAGATTTAGTATGGTTTGAATTGATCCTTGGTTTGTTGGAATGATTGCGAATGAATCTGTAAGATTAAATGGAGCTAGTATTTTGGGTTGCTAGTTTGTAATTGTATAGATTATGATTGAATTATTTGTATGGAAAAAAAACTCGTAAAGTTCTGTAAACCCTGAGACCCTAGATCGGAGATGGTTATGGTTTTTGGGTGTTACAATTTCCAAAAATCACAAAATTTAAACTGAAGTCTCTTCAACTAATGCAGTTCTGATCTGGAAAATCTTTGATCAAAATTCAACCCATAATTTTTTATTTTTTATTTTTCTATTTTTACACTTTTTCAATCACTTTTTTTTAGAAGGATTTTTTGTCAATTCCAATCATTGTAATCCTAATCAATTTCGAGTTGCAAGTCAATGTCTATACAAACTCTTGGCTTCAATCATTGTTATCTTTAAGAAGTCGTTTGACTTCTAACAGTCCCCCTCAAACCGAGCTCTTCATTCCAAGCTTTTCTTTGAGTTTATGTAATACGTCTACTTTCAATGACTAAGTAAAAATGTTCGCCAATTGATCTTCTGTTCTGCAGTAAACTAACTCCACATTTTTATTCTTCACTTGCTTTGGAATAAAATGATACTTTGTATCAATATGCTTTCTTCGACTATGAGACACCGAATTCTTTGCAAGAGATATTGTGGACTTGTTGTCAACATAAATTGTAATTGGACCTTCTTGTATAAAATTTAATTACCCAAAATATTCTTCAACCAAATTGCTTGACACGTGCATGTTGCAACATCCATGTATTCTTTTGCAAAGAATCTGACGTCTCATAGTCGAAGTAGGCATATCGATACAAAGTATCATTTTATTTGAGACCAAGTGAAGAATAAAAATGTGGAGTTAGTTTACTGCGGAGTAGAAGATCAATTGGCAGACATTTTTAAAAAGCCATTGAAAGTGGACGTATTACATAAACTCAAAAAAAAAAAGCTTGGAATGAAGAGCTCGGTTTGAGGGGAAGTGTTAGAAGTCAAACCGACTTCTTAAACACAACAATGATTGAAGCCAAGAGTTTGTATACAAATTAACTTGCAACTTGGAATTGATTAGGATGACTAAGCATGAGTTTTAATCCTTACTCATAATAAAATGGATAAACTTGACAACATGGAAGCTTTTAACACAAGCCTTTTAAAGTTGATTTAGAAAACTATAAATAGGACTTTTGTTTGTGTAATAGAAGTGTGTGTGAAAGTGAGAAAAAAAGAGAGAAAGATGTGAGAGATAGAAAACTAGCACAACTAGTATAGAGAGAAAAGAAAAGAAAAGTTTGTATTTGTATTTGTATTGTGTTTTATTTGTGTGTAATAAAATTAGTATTTAAGCTATTAATTTTTCATTACGCTTCCAACAAGAAAAATAAAGAACGACGCCCTTTTATCCTTTTTACGAGGTTCTTTCAATACTTTTTTTTCGTTTGTCAAAGTCGCTTCAGCAGCTGCATTTTCAGGCTTGATATATCCTTCTTGGACAATATCCCAACAGTCTTGAGAGCCGAGCAAAGCCTTCTTTTGGATGCTCCAATTTTCATAATTTGTCTTTGTTAATTTTGAGATCTATGATTGAATCATGTTTGCCATTGTGATGTTGACACGAACCTAGCTCGAAAACCACTTGTTGGAAGCTTAATGAAAAATTAGTATTGCAGCTATTAATTTTTTATTATGCTTCCAACAAGTGGTATCCGAGCTAAGTTCATGTCGACGTCACAATGGCAATCATGATTCAACCGTAGATCTCGAAATTAACAAAGACAAACTATGACAATTGGAGCATCCAAATGAAGGCTTTGCTCGGCTCTCAAGAATGTTGGGACATTATGGAAGAAGGATATGTCGAGCCCAAAAATGTAGCTACTGAAGCGACTTTGACAAACGAAGAAAAAAGAGTATTGAAAGAAGCTCATAAAAAGGATTAAAGGGCATTGTTCTTTACTTTTCAAGGTGTTGATGAATCAACCTTTAAAAAAAATTCAGATGCGAAGACATCAAAGTAAGCGTGGGAAATTTTGAAAAAATCCCTTCAAGGAGCAGAAAAGGCCAAAAATGTACGTTTACAAACCCTTAGAGTCGAATTTGAGATGCTGAAAATGAAACCTTCAGAAAGTGTTGATGATTATGTCACCCGAGTAAAAGTTGTCGTAAATGAAATGAAAAGGAATAGAGAAACACTTGATGACGTAAGAGTAATGGAAAAAATTTTGCAGTCATTAAAATGCAAATTTGATTATGTGGTTGTTGCAATTAAAGAATCAAAAGATTTATAACAAATATCAATTGATGAACTTGTGGGTTCCCTTCAAGCCCATGAGCATAAACTGAAGCAAAATGATGATACTGGAAATTTGGAACAAGTCTTGGAAAGCAAGTTATCCTTCAATGAAAGTGGAGCTAGAGATAATTTTGGAGAAGGTACAAGCAATCGTAGAGGATACCGTGGAGGATATGGAGGAAGAAATAGAGGTGGACGAGGAACACGCGGATGAGGCAATCAATCATACGGTAGAAGCCAAAACAAGATCACTTGATTGCAACAAAGAGAATTTTGAGATACATCAAAGGTACGATGGATCATGGTTTATTTTATATACACTCGCAAAGTTCAAAATTGGTTGGTTATTCAGATAGTTGTTACGGTGATGACTTGGATGATCGTAAAAGCACATCTAGATATTTATTCCATATTGGCTTCGCAGCATTTTCATGATCATCGAAAAAGCAACAAATAGTAGCCCTCTCAACATGTGAAATAGAATACATGGTTGTTGCAGCATGCACATGTCAAGCAATTTGGTTGAAAAATATTTTGGGTGAATTATCTTTTATACAAGAAGGTCTAATTACAATTTATGTTGACAACAAGTCCACAATATCTCTTGCAAAGAATTCAGTATCTCATATTCGAAGCAAGCATATCGATACAAAGTAGCATTTTATTCGAGAGCAACTGAAGAATAAAAATGTGGAGTTAGTTTACTGCAGAACAAAAGATCAATTTACAGACATTTTTATGAAGCTATTGAAAGCGGATGTATTACATAAACTCAAAGAAAAGCTTGGAATGAAGAGCTCGGTTTGAGGGGGAGTGTTAGAAGTCAAACCGACTTCTTAAAGACAACAATGATTGAAGCCAAGAGTTTGTATACAAAATTGACTTGCAATTTGACAAAGAGTTTGTATACAAATTGACTTGCAACTTGGAATTGATTAGGATGACTTAGCATGAGTTTTAATCCTTGTCCATAATAAAATGGATATGCTTGACAACATGGAAGCTTTTAACACAAACCTTTTAAAGTTGGTTTAGAAAACTATAAATAAGACTTATGTTTGTGTAATAGAAGTGTGTGCGAAAGTGAGAAAAAAAAAGAGAGAAAGGTGTGAGAGATAGAAAACTAACAGCAGCTAATATAGAGAGAAAAGAAAAGAAAAATTTGTATTTGTATTGTGTTTTATTTGTGTGTAATAAAATTAGTATTTGAGTTATTAATTTTCCATCACGCTTCCAACAAGAAAAATAAATAACAACTCCTTTTTATCGTTTTTACAAGCATCTTTCAATACTCTTTTTTCTTCGTTTGTCAAAGCCGCTTCAACAGCTGCATTTTCGAGCTCGACATATCCTTCTTCGACAACATCCCAATAGTCTTGAGAGCCAAGCAAAGCCATCATTTAGATGCTCCTTTTGTCATAATTTGTCTTTGTTAATCTCGGGATCTACGGTTGAATCATGTTTACCATTGTGACGTCAACACGAACTTAACTTTGATACTACTTATTGAAAGCGTAATAAAAAATTAATAACTCAAATACTAATCTTATTACACACAAATAAAACACAATACAAATACAAAATTTTCTTTTCTTTTCTCTCTATACTAATTGCTGCTAGTTTTCTCTCTCTCACATCTTTTTCTCTTTTTTTTCACTTTCACACATTTCTATTACACAAACATAAGTCCTATTTATAGTTTTCTAAATCAACTTTAAAAGACTTGTGTTAAAAGCTTCCTTGTCAAGATTATCCATTTTATTATGGATAAGGATTAAAACTCATACTTAGTCATCCTAATCAATTCCAAGTTACAAGTAAATTTGTATACAAACTCTTTATCAAATTGCAAGTCAATTTGTACACAAATACTTGGCTTCAATCATTGTTGTCTTTAAGAAGTCAGTTTAATTTCTAACACACACCATATGAGCAATAGGCAACCTTGCTGTGGTACCATTTCGTGACATTACACGACTTCGAGAAACAACCTCATCCATCCATGCACCTTCCCTTTTCTCTGATGGACGAGAGTATGGATCAAAATAGAAATAGGCAATTGGACTACCTGAAGAATCTTTGACACAGTAGAACCTAACATCTTTGTTCCAAACCTTTCAAAAGAGAAAGAGTTAGAAGGACCTAAAATTAGTATTCTGTGTAATGGGCAGTGAGAAGAAGTTGAGATAAACCAAAAAAATATTTACAGGAGCTAGACAATCAGCTGGCTCGATATCTATCCTGAAAAGGGTCTTAGCAAGTTTGAAGAGGCCATCCATAACTTTTGAAAGTGAGCAATATGGCCGGAGTTCTTCCTGTACAACTTTTGCATCAGGAAAGGCATAAGTTGCAGGCAAGCCCTCAATTTCTTTCCTTATCCGTTATTAGCTTTTCAAATTTCTTTGTGGCATCCACAACATTCTCGCTAAATTTGTGAGACAACCTCTCCAGCTCCTGCGAATCAGCTCACAGTAACTAGATTAGAATAGCCAAAATGAATGAATATGACATGATTGAGCACAAATATTTATATGATTATTTTCAGATTGCCATCCCTGCTAAACTTTACAGGAGGAATTTGCTTAAAAGATGGGAAAAAGAATGCTACGAAACCAGGTACCAAGAACTTCAAAAGGAACTATTGTTAACTACTTGCTCCTTGTTTTACTTGGCACAGAAATTGGCTTCAAAAGATAAAAATAGTAAGGTATTATGACACCCAGTAAATTTCTGTTTAACTTCTAAACTAAATATTAACAAACCTGTTCAGTTTTGTTAAACTGTTCTCGTTTATCTTCTTCAAGTGAAACACAGAGAAGAAAGCACTGTATGCTACACAACCAGGAATCAGCATAGTAGCTGAGGATATTCACAGAAAGGGTTTAATTAACAGTGATGAACACTAAGTCCTAGAACAAAGTTGATATTGACATATTTAGTTTTTTGAAGTAATTCGAAAATGCTTTAATTCTTAATAGAAACAAATGCTTTTAACCTTATAACAACTCAGAACCAGCAAAAGTCATGTAAGGTTGATTTGCTGAATGTTGCATGAAAGTGTAGACATGCATCCAAACAAATGGGGTTAAAGGAAGGAAAATCCAAAGCTACAATAAAGAACTGATAAAACCAAATTGAGAGGATGACGAATACAAAAAGTCCTTTTCTTATCGATCAAAACTACTAGAATCGGACTCTTCAATGAAGACAGCCTCATATAGGCTTTGGAACTACCTCCTTAATCTGCCCCACCAGCTGTAAACCCCCATTTTCTCTTGATCTTCCCTCCTTTTAATTCCCCCAATCACCTTATCAACTAAAGTTAGAAGTTCATTAAGGAAAAAAAAATCACATTGTTTCCCTACTGGTGTTAAAGAATGGGTCATAGACATGGTTATCGTCCTGCTACAGTGATTGATATAGGGGAGGGGCCGCTGGATTTCACTGGAGGGCTTCAATACGTTGACCTTACATACACTGTGACAAAGAAGGAGGAGGTAGAAGGGAAATGGTTGAAGCAAGAGGTGGACTTGTTGAATAGGATTACTGGGTCTGCACCAAAAGGGTGCATCACTGCAGTCATGGGGCCTAGTGGTGCAGGCAAATCCACTTTCTTGGATGGTTTGGCAGGGCGTATTGCTAGTGGAAGCCTTAAGGGTAGGGTGCTTTTGGATGGGAAGCCAATGAGTCCAAGTTTGATTAAAAGGACTTCAGCTTATATAATGCAAGATGATAGGTTGTTTCCGATGCTTACGGTTTATGAGACCCTGATGCTTGCTGCTGATTTTCGACTTGGACCCATCTCAAGAGCCGAGAAGGGTCAACGCGTCGAGAAGTTGATTGATCAGCTTGGATTGACAGTAAGTACCTTTTCCAGTTTCAACCATGATTCTATGTTCATCTTATCAGTAACCCGAAAAATTTATTTTAGAATGGTTAATTGCACTAAATTATCATTTTGATATTTAAAAGAATTTTCTCTATCAATTTGGTATCTAAAGTTTCCAACCTTATTTTGCTTTATCCCAATAGTTAACAAAGTTAAAAAAAAATGACGTGCCATGTAGACAGAGGCAGAGTTAAAAAATTTTGAGAGAAGCCGGAATAAAATTATATAATTTTATGATAAAAAAATGAAATTTTACTATTTTAATAATTTATATATTTATAATTTTTAAAGTATTAAATCAATTTTTTTTTTCATGAAAGTCAAAAGAGTAATTTTACCATATACTAATTTAATATATATATATATATATAAAATATCTCCAACATTTTTATTTTTTTTAAAATGAGATTATTTTTCTGAATTTTTTATTTTTGGCAATTTTTAACGCTATAAACGATTGGGGTAAATTGATACTCGGTTGGAAACTTCAAATACTAAATCGATACAAAAAAAAATAATTCCTTAGGTAGCAAAGTAATAATTGAATGCAACTTGGGAGTAAATAGTGCATTAACCCATTCTAGAATAATAAATTACAGTTCTCATGAATTTACCAGAAAACTATGTTTCTCAAGAAGTGCAAGCTCTAACTACCTGGTTTCTTGCAGTCCTCATGGAACACCTATATAGGTGATGCTGGGACTAGAGGAGTCTCGGGCGGAGAGCGTCGCAGAGTTTCAATCGGTGTTGACATAATTCATGGACCATCCTTGCTTTTCCTAGATGAGCCAACTTCGGGTCTAGATTCTACTAGTGCTTACAGTGTAATCGAGAAGGTGCGGGACATTGCACGATCTGGTAGCACCGTAATCCTCACGATTCATCAACCCTCATCTAGAATCCAGCTGCTCCTTGATCATATGATTGTCCTTGCTCGTGGCCAGCTAATGTATCAAGGACCACCGCAAAATGTCACTCTACATCTTAGTCGAATGGGGAGAAAGGTCCCCAAGGGTGAAAGTGCAATAGAGTTCCTTATTGATGTGATACAAGAATATGATCAATCTGAATTCGGAGTCGAGGTAGTTGCTGAATTTGCAAGAAGCGGACGAAAACCACCACAACTGACAGAAGAGGAAATGTCTGTTTCAACAGCTGCCCCAACACCACCTCCAGCTCATCGTGGTCACGAATGGAAAAACAACAGGCGCCATGCATCGAAAGAAAGTGAAGATTCAGATACTGGTTTCGATCATAGTGTGAGAAGCACTTACAATAATACATCAAGGTCATGGAGTGCCGGCCACTTAGGAGTTGTGCACAAACTCAGGTTCACGCCCACAAGGCAACGTACTGATCAAAAAGCTCCAAACCCAATGAGGTAAAGCAGTTATATTTTTAAGCAATTTGGAAGTTCAGAAGAAATGTTATTATTTTTAGAGAAAATAAGCTGAAGTTCTTCCATGAAATTACGCAGTTCATCGCCTGGCTATTATACATACTCAAGTGACATCCTGCCGGGGACGCCGACACCTCACAGCAGCGACTATACCGTGAACGAAAATGATTATCTAACTCCAGATGTTTCTCTGAAGGCAGTTCAAAACTTGGGGCCCAAATTTGCAAATTCCATCTTCCCAGAGATTTGGATTCTCATGCGCCGTAACTTCAAGAACATTAGGCGTACGCCTGAGCTTTTTCTCTCCAGACTTGTAGTCCTAACTGTCATGGGCTTTATGATGGCTACGATGTTCATGAACCCGAAAATCAGCATGCAAGGCATCACCAATCGCCTTAGCTTTGTTATCTTCACTGTCTGTCTCTTCTTCTTCTCTTCCAACGATGCAGTACCGGCTTTCATCCAAGAGCGCTTCATTTTTGTTCGCGAAACTTCCCATAATGCCTATAGAGCCTCTACTTACACCATAGCTGGCCTCATCACATACCTTCCTTTCCTTGCACTACAAGCTGGTGTCTATGCTTGTATTGTTTGGAAAGCCTTGGAGCTTAGGGGACCATTCTACTATTTCTTTATTGTTCTCTATGCCTCCCTTCTTTCAACCAACTCATTTGTGATGTTTGTGAGCTCAGTGGTGCCTAACTATATCTTAGGGTACGCAGCAGTCATCGCTTTCACCGCACTCTTTTTCTTGTTTTGCGGCTACTTCATGAATAACCATGACATTCCGGTGTACTGGAAATGGATGAACAAGGTTTCCACCATGACATACCCATATGAAGGGCTCTTGATGAACCAGTATCAGACTAACCAAACTTTTGGTTACGATCCAAAAATGACACCTGTGACCGGATTTGGCATCTTAAATTCTCTCGACATTAGTACCGTAGAATTCAAGAAGTGGGAAAATGTTATTATAATGATAGGTTGGGCTGCTTTTTATAGGTTGTGTTTCTATATAGTGCTTCGTTTCGGATCAAAGAACAAGAGGACATAGACAAATCAAGGAAAAGGATGATGCTGAAAGTGCTTAATATTTTGCTTCATCCAAGTGATCTGTTCTTTTTTTTTTTTTTTTTTAAGTAAATTAATAAGTTATTGTTTTCTTGTCAAGATATTTGGATAATACTTATAGAATGCATGATCAAGGATCAATGCAGATGCATTCACCAAGGGAGAAAACAAATATAATCAACTAAATTAAGTATATTTCTGTTTTTTTTTTTTCTATAATCAATGTTAAGAAAAAGAAATAGTCAACAAGAAATCGTTAGTTGATATTTGCAAGCTTGGTTAGAATCACTGACTACAGGCTTCAATATAACTAGAAATCATGGAAACAAACAATGGAAGAGACCTTGCAAATTATTTACAATACCCCAATCAAACTGCAAAACGAGAAACATGTATGAAACTGCAAATTGTTTTGGCAGTATGTATGTATCAGCAAGGGACAATGTTTAATGCTTGGAATATATCTCCTAATCTTTGTAAGCATCGAAGACACCCAACCAAAAATAGGCTAACCAACTTAAATACTTTGTCACAGTGGTGACTAATATATTTGATCCATTGGACAAAACAAAGAATCCATCTTTCAGCTATATATACATAGATTAAGCTTGTCTTAAACCTGTGTCAAAGATACAAATTCCTCTAGCTGATAGGCCTCTTAAGACTAAGAGTTTATGAGCTTATGAATGTGGTTGTGATTAGACAGGATGATTTATCAGAAAAGGAAAAGGGCCAAAAAGAGCTAGTTGTCCTCTAGAACCAACAAGTATAAAAGCCAAAACCAAAAGGATGAAGACAACAAGATGTCATTTTCTTTTTGTTGATTAAAAATTTGCTTCATTCTTCAACAACATGTCAGCATAGAAAAACTTTGGGATTACTTCCAAAGACACTTGCCTTCAAACATACAACTAATCTACTGGATATTCCTCTTTGCTTCCTCTGGCTATCCCTAAGTAATGATCCCCAAAAGAAAACATGGAAAGAATCATTAAACGCGTTTTCTTCGTCATCTTCACCGTCTGCTTTTTCTTCTTCTCATCTTTCATCGAAGAACAACTCTTTTTCGTTCGCGAAACTTCTCATCCTGCTTACAGACCTCAGCTTACCATACATTTGGTTTTATCATTCACAATGGTTTTCCTGCACTAGAAGAAGTTGTTATACGAACTGTTATACAAGCTTTTATTGCTTGGAAAGCTAATAGACTTCCATGGGCATTCAATGTTCTATTTATTGCTGTCGACCATTTCTATTTATCAACCAAAATAAACCCTTTTTATAAGGAAAATGCCTGCTTAAAGCTCTTGTTGGTTCCTTACGAAGTAAGTTACGTAGTATCTTTGCTTTCAGAGCTCCTTTTTGCCTTTTTACATGGCTAGTTATTATATGAAAATGCTATTCATGGTGTTCCTTTGGGATAGAGTTTCGAGATGTTCTTACTTCACAAGATCAGTTGGCCTCCCTCCTCAGTTGAAAACGTCTTTTTTCTTATCTTTAAAATCAATTTATTTCCTTAAATTTAGAAAAAAAAAAAAAAAAACCTAAGTACATAATTAACTTTTAAAATCAGCCTTTTTTTTGCTAATTTTCCAATCTGACGGTGTCAAATAATTTATGTTTTTAAGGTAAAACCTAAATTCACTTATATGCTGACCCTTCATCATTTCCTTTTCCATTCGAACTTCACAGGAAGCAACACTCTCAATACGAACGATTACAACCCAAACTCCTTAAAACGACCTCGTAAGACCCCTCTTTTAGAAAGAGTGTAGGCCATAGCCCCAATCTCACGTGGGTCATTCACATTCCAAATCCAGGCCGGCCAGTCATGTCCTGTCCCCACTTCCTCCACTTTTGCCCATCTTAGTTCTCCCTGATTGGTCCTCCCCAACCAACCCCACCCGAAAAAGAAAGACCATCTTCTTCCTCTCCGAGTCTCTCCGCCTTGATTTTCCATTTCTCCTAGAACATAAAAAGCTTGTGCTGGCCATGGATTTCTCCAAAAACGTGAAAAGTTCATTTGAAAATGCCCACATAAAATAAATGAACTATATATCATTTTTGTTAATTTTTGTTAATACTTGATAGTTTTTTTTTCAAATACTTTATAGTATTTCAATGATGCAACTATTCATCACCAATTACTCCATTTTTATGAAAAAAAAAAGGGTTTAATTAACCGTGATGAACACTAAGTCCTAGAACAAAGTTGATGTTGACATCTTTAGTTTTTTTGAAACAAAGTAATTGGCAAATGATTTAATTAGAAACAAAGGTTTTTAACTTTCTAACTACTCTGAACCAGCAAAAGTAATGTTGCAAAAAAATGTTGACATGCATCCAAACAAATGGGGTTAAAGGAAGGAAAACCCAAAGCTACAATGAAGAACTGATAAAGCCAAATTGAGAGGATGAAGAAAACAAAAAGTCTTTTTCTTATAGATCAAAACGACTAGAATCGAACTTCAATGAAGATGTTGGAAATGCAAAAGAAAGAAACAATCTCACATTGATTAGGCATAAGGTTCTAAGAGGGTTAACAGATAGACTCTCCTCTTTTCTCTATTGAGTAATTGGAGCTAAAGGTCTGACACACGTGCATTGTTTGGCCTAATCTGTGTTTGTGTTAAACGTGTATGTGAAATGTAGTATGAACGTCACAAACAAATAATTCATAAACAGATTCAATATTTATTTTACTTGGGTCTAGTCCGATCTATTGTCAGTTTAATTAATCACATCTATGTCTCTATCTTTTGGTAGTTGTTCGCTTCGATATCCAAGACAAAGCATCTTAGTATCTGTTTAAATATTAGACCACTAATGAGCAATATTTGCTTCCATTTTACTTTGCGTGCAAAAATCATAAGAGGATAATTATACAAATTATATTCATGTGATCAATGAATTGTTTTATTAACTAATATGTGACGACATATTAGTCTTTCAATTGGTTTGTTCATTTTCGATTAGACTAAGGACATGTTTAGATTCGTCTACTAATACAAGTTATTTCTTCGTATTATGATCCGACAGCGTAATACTGCTTAGTATATGTTTAAACATTAGAAAACCAATGAGTAACATTTGCTTCCATTTTGCTTTGCGTGCAAAAAACATGAGAGAACAATTATACAAAATATATTAATGTAATCAATGAATTTGTTTTATTAAATAATATGTTCGAAAAAATTACAAGTGTACTTAGAAGAAAACATTACACTTTGGGTACCAGATCCAACTGTACTCACTTTAGAGTACATGAGGTCTAAAAGGAACCTAGTTGATCCATTAATTAATGGGTTAAGTAGGAAAATGATTCTTGATTCGTCGAGAGATGAGTTTTAAGCCCAGTGGTTGAAGAATTCATGGTGAATACCCAACTTAGTTTCCTAAGTTCAATTAATGTGGTCAAAAGAAACCATGAAAAGACTCATAATGTACATTTTACCTATCCCTATGGGGAACGATGTATTTGCATAAGGTTGAGTTATTACTCTTAATGAATTTATAACCCAGAGTTTGGATGATCCTATTGAGACAGACTTGATGAATTCACCGACGTGTAAGGTTGAGTTTCTTACTCTTAATGAGTTCATATCCTAGAGTTTGGGTGGTACTATTGAAACAGACTTAATGAATTCACCAAACTTAATTTTAAGAAGATGAGCTTAATAAAATGCTCTTAATAAATTTATAGTTCTTATTCTGGTGGTCTATATTGAGGTAGACTTGATAAAATAACCTACGTAAGTATGAAGAATTAGTTACCTTTAATGAAAGACATTGGACAATCTTTCTAAAGCACTTACCAGAATCCCGAGGTATATTGGCTAAAACTTGTTAATTTATCGTAGAACATCAATTAGTTCTAAGATTAGTTGGGCGTCATGAGTTAACTCTTATTTTAACAAGTTCAACATTCGTTTACTTGTTAAAGAGAAGAATCACTCATTTCACTATGTACTATTTCAAATCCATAAGATAATAGTGCTTAAGCGACTAATTTTATTATTGCCCTTCTCGTGTTTTACTTTTTTCTCATGTTTACAAAATTTTCCTGATTCTTTTGCATTATTAGGAGAATGTTGGTAATTTAAAAGAAAAGAGCAATCCAACATTGGTTAGGCATAAGCTTCTAATAGGGTTTATATATAGACTTGCCTCTTTTCCTCATTGAGTAATTGGAGCTAAAGGCCTAACACGCGTGCGCTGCCTGGCTAGGTTTGTGTTCACACATGTCTATGACATGTATCGCGTGTAAATAAATTCATTTCCTATCCAAAAAAAATCTATTGCGAAAAATCTACTCAATAGAAAATATTTTTTTTTACTATTGCAAATTTTAGGAAACTATTTTACCTTTTTGCCCTTACACATTTTACTACTTTGCCCTTTAAGAAATTATATAAATAGGAGGTCATTTCTCTCACTTTTCAAAACACAACAAAAAATAAAACAATTTCTCCCCTTCTTCCTCTCTAAAAAATCTTGATGTTTTGCTAAATTACATTAGAGCTTTGTACGTATCAATGTGAAAATATCCATTTGCACGAGGAGCGACTCAAAAAATGGTTGGAAGCTCATGTATCTTCCCTTTGACAGGATGCTAGTCAACGAAGTGGACCCCAATCGTTATCTTCTTGTAGAAGACGAAAGGAGAAAAGTGTCCATGAAGGTGATGTGGTGGATAGGTCAAGCTTGAGGGCGATGATGGTGGCGAAAGACGAAGGAGTGAAATGGATCTTAACGGTCAGGGTGTTTACCATCGACTTGTTTATTGTTGGATGCTTCTACCACCGTCTACAATTAGCAATAGATGTGGATAGAGGTGAATTTGAGAACTTTTCAGTTTCTTGATATTCTGGTTTTTAGACGAGGAAAGCTCAAGTACGATTAGAATCTATGGCTTTTAGAGGTTGGAAAGAAGGGTGCAAGCCTGTACTAAGTTTGGATGGCTACTTCTTAAAAGGTTCATTCAAGGGTGAGATGTTGTCTGTTATTGTGAGAGATGGAAACAATCATATGCACTAATTTTTTGGGCTATTGTTGAGGGAGAATACACTGATTATTGGTCATGGTTTCTTAATTTTTTGAAAGCAAACTTAAGAATAGAATATGAGTTCAAGTATACCATCATCAGTGACCAATAAAAGGTAAACAATGTTATGTTATTCGCACCAATATATTACTGCTGTGAACATTTTTGTAGATTGTTTTACTTACGTTTTGTAAATTAATTTGCGTAGTTTTGATATAGCCGTTAATGACATTCTACCTAGAGTAGAACATAAAAATTGTGCTAGGCATGTCTTAGCAAACTAGTCTGGTATGAAGAAAGCAAAGACATATGAATTTGCTTTTTAGAGAACTGTAAAGTCTATAATAGATAGGGAATGAGAACAAAATAAAGAAGAATTGTATAAGATTGATGAAGGTATTGCAAATGATTTATTCTCTAAGAATTTGAAAGCTTGGACCAAATCCTTTCAAGGGTTGCACTCGATGTCAGATATTGTTGACAATAACCTCTGTGAAGCATTTAACTCCAGTATCATGGAGCATAGATTCAAAAGCATAATAACCATGTTAGAGGAAATGATGATCAGAATAGTGGATAAGAGGAAGCAATACAGTTAATGGAAATACAATTATGGTCCACTGATGAAGAATAATTTTGATGACAACAAGGAAGGTATTGACTAAAAGATTATCTGGAATGAGGAAAATGGATGTGAAGTTAAAAAAGGAAAAAAAAAACAATACATAGTAAATGTAGAAGGTAAAACCTACAATTGTTGAAACTAGGAATTATCCGGGATCCCTTGTCCCCATGCTTACTGTTCTATATGGCATCTTGAACAAGAACATGATGACTACTTACATAGGTACTACCACAATGAAACATATCTGAAAGCATATGCATATGCTTTACAACACATAAATAGGTCACATGAGTGAAGAATATCTGGTATTGAGGTCGTACTTCCACCAGTTAAGAAAACAATGCCTGGTATGCCAAAGAAGAATAGAAGGCCAAAAATGAATCAAAAAAAGTGAGGCCTAGACAACTCAGTAGGGCTGATTTGATTATGAGATGTAAGAAATGTGTTGGTGAGTGTCACAACATAAGATCATGTAATCAACCTAACACAACTATACCATAAGTATATCGTAAATACTTTTTCACTGTCAAATTTCAAAATATTTTAATGTAATTTGAGGTTGTGCATTTTTTTCTCAGTCTGGCATGAGTACAAGAACTAGAAGCCAAAAAAGGATGTCATATCAAGATCCTATCAGCACATAAGAATTCACTACAACAAAAAAGATGAAGAAATGAATTGAAATGTTGTTCGAACTAAACCTTTTGTTTTTTTATTGAAATAGTTGCCTAAGATATATTTTGTTTTCCATTACATGTAATAGTTGCTTAAGATATTTTTTATATTTCAGGCTTTTAGTGTCACGGGCCAGAGTTCAAAGCCAGTGACCATTGCACACAATGAGTCTCATGAAAGTCTATCATTGACATTGGAATCATTTAGCCCACATAAGCTGGCCAGATTCAGAGTGCTATTGCTCAAAACCTGGGTGGCCCAATGATGAGGATTTGGTAACATAAGGCATCTTGGCAAATATGGGAACTACTCTTAAAAGATAATAATGAATCATGTCTTTGAGATTAGATTAGATAAGATTTGATATTATAATCTTGTAAATCCCATTAGTTAAGGGATATGTTAATCTCACCCATAAATATAACTCGATCTTGACCGTCGGTTGTAGCGAAGCTCAACTATAAATAGAGAGCCTCCCTTATTTGTAACTCATTTAATTCTTTATAATTGTTTTTTTGTGAATACAATAAAGAGCATTTACTCAAACTTCTCTCTTGTTATTATTTTCTATTGCTTTCTGTTCTGTTGAGCCTTCTTTTTACTAAGTCACTTTCGCTATACGAATTGGTGCCTTGGAGGAATTCCCTTAGTGAATCCTCAATCATGGTGGTTAGGCTGACTTAGGCATGCTTGTAAGAAAGGATCGCCTAAAGCCATACGGATTGCGAGACTAAAGATCTAGCCCCGTGATACTAGGACTTGCTTAAAGTTGGTATAACAATGATGGTATATGTAACAAACTGATGTGGTATACCATTACTGCTATAAGCAACTATGTGGGTTTAGAGTCATTTTGTTATTTACTTTTATTCATGGTGCCTACAATTACCCATACAAACAACTATTTTGCACATGACATATAATGTCAAATATTTTATATGTTAATACATGTAACAGTCTCTTGTATCTCCAATTGCTCCCTTTCATTATACTTCCCTCAAATTAGCTACAAATCCAATATTGATACAAAACTAAGTACCCTTTCATTATACTTCCCTCAAATTAGCTACAAACACCAATTCAAATGTGACAATTTATGTCAACAACAAAGTTTGAAGATACTAGATATACAAAACATAAGAACATGACACCATACTTTTCAAATTATAACATTCTTACATAATGTGAAACATAAGTAATACACTACAAATAAACATTTTCTTACAAAACTCTTTCTCTTTCTTGAGTGATTTACATTTTTGCTTCAAGCCTTTAATCTATCGTTAAATCAATGTGATCCACAACATCAGCTTTGACCTATTTATAATCGTTCTCCTTACCCACATTATGCATACTACCACTCTTAAACATCTCAATATTATTGCTTTTACTACCACATAGACTCCCACACTTCATAATCTGCTTTCTAAGTCTTGTATTCTCTTTTGCAAGTATTTTTTTCTCTATCACGTAATTCATGTATTATTTCATTTGCCCTGTTACACAACTTAAAATCATACCACTTAAAAAAATCTGCATCCACCATCCTACAATTCACACAAAAAGTTCGACATTTTATTATGTAATCCATACAATTCACTCAAAAATCTAATGCTACGACGAAATATAGCACTAATTTAGTTCAACCGACACAAAAATCAAACAAACTAAAAAAAATCCCCAATTCATATGCACCATAAAACAAATTTACTAAATATATGCTTACCTAGAAATCTGAGCAACCATAATACCTTTTGTCTGGGTTTAAATCGCTCCATGAAGTCTCTTTCAGAGCTAACTTGTTACAAAAACATGTTATTTTCTCTTCATCATAAACAAACTCTCCTCGTGAGGAAAAAACCAACTTCGAATAAAGCAACTTCTCCATTGATGGCTTCCAACCACTATTTTTAGACAATATTTTCGATTCTTTTACTAACTCACTAGATTTCAAGCTTCGGTTTTTGTAGAATTTCAGTGGAGAGGGAGAGAATTCGAGATTTAGGATTCTTCATTTAAGGGCTCTTAGATTGTTTTATCTATATTGTGTGTGTTTAAGGGTTTTTTATTTTTTAATAATTTTAAAATCATTTTATAACGTGATATATAAGAAAATAATGTCACATCAATATTTAATTGCATTTGGACTGCCACATCAACAGTTAATGTTGATCGTTAGTTAACTAACGATCACATCAGAATGTTTGTTAAAAATAAACCAATTTGACAATAAAACAAATGTTAGAGATTAAGTGCTCCAAAAAAATAAAAAGTCAAAGTGACCAAATAATTAAACGTTAAGGGCTATCTTTTGGTATTATGCTTTTTTTTTTTCTTTCACTCTCTTTGCAGATAAAAAAAAAGACACTAGAAAAAAAATTGATTCTAGTTTCCGGCACTAGAAATAAGATAATGTGCCGAAGATACGCTAACCAACTAAAACACTTTGTCACGGAGTTGACTAATATATTTGATCTATTTGACAAAAATAATCCATTTTTCAACAATATATACATGGATTAAGCATGTCTGTGTCCAAGATACAAATTCCTCTAGGTGACAGTCATCTTAAGAACAAGAGTTTATGAGCTTGTGAACATGGCTGTGATATATACAGGATGATTTATCAGAAAAAGGAAAAGGGCCAAAAAGAGCCAGTTATCCTCTATACCCAACAAATATACAAGCCAAAACCAAAAGGATGAAGACAACAAGATGTCATTTCGTCTTTGTTGATCAAATATTTGCATCGTTCTTCAACATGTCAGCATAGAAAAACTTTGGGATTACCTTAGACGCACTTACTTTCAAATATATAACTAATCTACTGGATATTCCTCTGGCTATCGCTAGATAATGAACCCCAAAAGAGAACATGGAAAGAATCATTAAACGTGTTTTCTTCGTCATCTTCACCATCTGTTTTTTCTTCTTCTTCTCTTCTTTCATCCAAGAACAACTTTTTTTCGTTCGCAGAACTTCTCATCCTGCTTATAGAGCCTAAATTTACCATACATTCGGTTTCATCATTCACTATGGCTTTCCTGCAACAGGAGCTGTTATACGAACTGTTATACAAGCTTTTATTGCTTGGAAAGCTTATAAACTTCCATGGCCATTCAATGTTCTATTGATTGCTGTCGACCACTTCTATTTATCAACCAAAAGAGACCCTTTCTACAAGGAAAGCGTCTGCTCAAAGCTCTTGTTGATTCCTTACCAAGTAAGTTATGCAGACATCTTTGCTTTCATAGCTCGTTTTTGCCTTGTTACATGGCTAATTATTATTTAGCAATATGCTATTCATGGTATTCCTTTGGGATAGAGTTTCGAGATGTTTTGACTTCAACAGACCACTTGGAACACAAGTTTACTAGGCTCAATCTTGGTTTCTACTCTCGGTTATCCAACGGATTCTGGATTTTTTTTTTTTTTTTGGGGGGGGGGGGGGGGTGGTTTGTCAGTGTATATGGAATCAAGGTCATAGATACAAATTTTTTTGCTGAATATTTATTGTCATCGAATGAAGAAACAAAGTAATAGCTTTGAACTTCTGATATTTTATCTTCCAATCAACTAAAAAGAAATGTTGATTTTTGGTTTTCATAATCAAATATGATTTCACAAACTAAGATCAATCGGACAAAATAAACAACCCAATGTTTTTTAATTCTAGACTTAAAAAATAATTAAAATTGACAGGCGGGATTAACAAAGAATTGTATTTCCATCTTATTAGTAAACAAATCAACCATACATACAAGTCTGCTGATTATAGGAACCAACTTTTTCTGTATTATTATTATTTAAAGTTCTAAAAAAAAGTCTAATCAATCATCCTAGTTTTTCGCCTTGTCTGATTGGATGTATACCCTAAAGAAGCTTTTATGATGACCTTGAATGCATTTCGACATCATATGGCATTTTCTACTTTGACAATTAACCTGGAATCTCTATCAAAGTGTGAAAATGGGACTAGCTTAACAGATGTGTATGAAAGACAAACCTAAGGTGTTGTCAAAATATTTTCAAGGAAAACAAGTACCAACCGTACAGCCTAGTTCCAATGGTACTTAGATGAGCATTGATAACAAGTATATGTTTGACATGAGTATACTCAATTTTTTATATATTTAGAAGACCAGACCTAGTATGAGCTTGGTAGGCTTGTTAGAGGTTGATAAACCTACAATTGCAGTTTTCTTTTAGTAGTATAGCTGTGTGGCTTAACAGACTAAGAAAACGGTGGATGGTTCCCCTCGTTGGGCAGGTGGCTGTTAGCTACATCAGCTCACAATTTCCTTCATTGTTATTGCCGCCCTGGGTTCGATGATCAACCCTTTCAACATTTCAGTTTTGGTTTTTGATCTTCTGCCATCCTGTACCTGGTCTTCAGGACCCAACACAATCTTATTATTTTTATACGTATTTCCCTCGACAGATGCAAAAGGTGTGGATACATCCTATCCACATACAAAAGCTTACCATCTTCCACGCATTACCACTTTGGCTGCAGGAGGGGAATGGTTTAAGTGAAACTCTCGCCATCGGGATGTTTACCCAAGAGCCGTAGTCTTGCCTAACCATAGCCTTTCAAGAGGTATATAGCACGATATTCTACTTCTTATTCACTTTGCCTACACGCATACAGACGTTTGAACCCATTCAAAGAAAGTAAAATATAATGAATAATAATGGGTCGTGTTGAGTATTTTGCTGTGTCTCGTCTTGGTGAGAAGAACAGATGTATTTATATAACGTGATTACTGTTCATTGACATAACATCTTAAGTAGGCTTTATGCATATTAACATGTATACTGTTCTAGACTTAACACATATTCACCGGTCCACTCGTTTGAATTTGCACCCTCTACCTGCGAACACTCAAGGACACACGAACTAAGCTCGTGAGCCCTTAATGTATCCACCTAGTAGGGCCCAAGCTCGAGTCGTGGGTCAGTAGTCCGGGTTATATTCGGGTTTTGGGTTGGTAATCGGAAATACCATAACAGGTCATTGGCTACGTTTGCAAAGATCTTAGCAGGAATGACCAAATTAAACATGATTAACTATAACCAAATTTAAGATACCAAGTACAACATCTTGTATCATCTAAAAAACCTAAGAAAAATATACCCGACCTACAGCATCACTAGTAAAATGTAAAAACCGACATTAAAAATTTTCCTTTCCATGAAAATTCAGGATGTTGCTGATTTCAAAGACAATAAAAGGTTTTACTAAACCCATGATGTGAAGGACATCCCAATCCTCCAATCTCTAAATAACAGCCTTTTATTGAGAGGTCCTTTTCACTGACATACTATTAATGCTATTTTCAAATAAGGAATTGACAAACTATTATTCTTCGTTCTACTGCCTACCCCCATTCCGAGCCATATCTATTTCTTCCCTAGAAAGTTGTATGATTCATGTGTAATATGGTGATCAGTTTATTTTAACTTTCAAGGGTATAAGGAAGCAACAATGAAGTCGAGGGATCACTACCAGATTCTCTTATCTCACTTCCTGGACTTAACTCCATTATAAGTTGTTTTTTACACAAGGTTCTATATTGTGCTGCCAAACTAGCTATTATCTGTTTCATATTATGAAGATAAAGGCTGGTAACTCAATTATCATGATATTTCTTACCCAGATGCTAAGGATGCAATCCTCAACTTGAAAATGATCTCCCATCTTGCTTGAAGAGCTTGAGACTAGCCATTAAGAACGAAACTAAATACAATTTATGACTTCACAAAACAGTAGAGGCATTTCCTGTACTGACATTTTGCAGTGTGTATGTGTTCTGGAAATCAAGTGATATTGCTACGTATGGATCTACTGTAGCTATCGCTGCTATTGGAAACATTCTGATTTGCCTTTACAGACAAAAACTAATAACTAGTAGAAAACGTAATGGAAACAATTCTCGAGGCAAAGAGTAATCCATTCTCATGAATTTAATATCAACTAACTGCATTCTGAGTTCTGTATAAAGATTAGAAGTATTTTTCTAGCGTGTATTATGTTCTGACGAAGTGGATTGATTTACCTTACCTACTTGAAAATGCAGATGCAGTGTTGCCCACAACTAGCACAGATGATGTTTCCATTAAGTCTATGAATCCAGGATACCTCAACTCAAGAATTTGAGAAAGAGGTAAAAGTCTTTATTCACAAGTCGTCATCTTAGAATCCACCATTTATGGCCACAAGCAATACGTGTTAAAGAAAATGCAAACTAATAACTAATTCAATCTATCTATAGCTAAACCACCCTAACTTGATTACGGAACAGTTCAGCAACTGATGACTTACCATGGTATAGAACTGACATTGCACTACGAATCCAGACTGATTGACTGAACACTCAACTGCGGCGGATATTAAGCCACTTCCAACATAACATGTTTAAATTGACATCAATTAACATACAAGAGACCTTTTGAACATCTAAAACTTATAACCATTTCAAAGATGAATATGGCTAAAGGAGCCAAAAGAAGCCATTTTAGTTATTTATTTAATACCTTTAAGTAGACTAACTAGCAAGTCAGGCCAGAGTAAAGTTCGAGCAAAATAGATCCAATCAGAAAGAAGATTGAAACAAGATTGCCAAAAATATACAATCAAGGAAAGGACAAATGAAAGAAAAAATCAACAGCAAGATGCTAATGTCTTACAAATATGACAGATTCGAAAGAAACGAAGAGCAAAAGTTCACTAATCGCCAAGGTTACTATATAGACAAAAAGAAAAAGAAGAAAATTTTGTTTTCCTACAACGTCGAAAACTAGTAGAGGAAAAAAATCACGACAAAGATATGGAAACAAATACAACTTTTAAATATGAATCACATACTGAAAAGAGAAGGGTTAGCGGAAGCAGTTCCAACTTGAACTTCAAGAAGCTCCAAACGACGTTCCAGGGTGTCCAGTTTCTCGTTCAAGGATGCTAACTTGCTCTTCGTTGTAGCCTCTAGAAGCAACAAAAAAAAACAATTAATAATTTTAAAAATAAAATAGAAAAGTGAGCTTGAAAATGAAAAAGAATTACCGAATTGGAGGAGAAATTCAAAGAGGCGACGAACATTGAGGGAAATGTGAGAGATGAATTCGCGATTCTCCCAATCAGCTTGGACTGCTATCCCTACGTTAACGGCGTTCGTTATCCCTCCTGCTCTTGCCATTTCTTCCCCTTTTTTCCCCTAAAGAGATGCCGATTTTTACAGATCTTTTTCGCCTCGCTTATTTCTGGCTTTTTCCTTGAGTTTTGATATTTCTTTTAAGAAAAGAAATTGGTCCGGGTTGGTGGGTGGGTGGGTTGGTTTGGGTAATTGGGTTAGTTGTGGTTTTATAATTGGCGGGTGTTGCTTCATTTCACACTCCTCATTTATTCGCTTTTGTTTTGGAAAAAAAAAATTAGAGCTATTATTGTGTTGTTAGTTTTTTTTTAACATCGTTAACGGAATAGAGTTGTAATACGTAATATTAATGAGATTATAATTATATTATAATTTTAAAATATATTAAAAAATAATAAAAATATGAATTTAATAAGTAATTTCAATAGAAAAAAAGATTTTGTTTATCCTAAAGATCTCAAGTACGAGTATTTATGTGTGTAAGGTATGTGTGTCTTGTCAAAAAAATTAAGAAAGTATGAACTGATATTATTATGTAATTATATGAGCAGATATTATCATGTAATTATATCAATGTATTAAAAAATTAATAAAAATATTTTTTTAAAATAAAAATCTAAAATAAAAGTTTCCTATTTCTATTGTTCCTCTCTTTGTATTTCGCAAATGGCAAAGCCGAGTTCTTCTTTTGTCTCCAGCACTAGTTCCTCGTCTCATTCTTGTTCATGGTCTAGGTCTTGCTCCCGCTCTTATTCTCGTTCAAACTCCAAGTCAGGGTCCAATTCTCGCTCTCACTCCATGTCTCGCTCCAGATTTGCTTCCCCGTTTAGCTCTCGTTCTCACTCTAGATCTTTCTCCTCTTCCTCTCCTTGTAGCAATAGCTATCAAATTTGAATTTTAAGATTTTTTATGAAATTTTCAGATTTGAATTTTTTAAAGATATGAATTTAACCTGAAGGCACTTAAATGGTGAGGTATGTTTTTCTTCCAATACCTGTATGTATCCTCAAATGGAGATTTTTTCAAATATGAGTAATGGTAATTTCGTGTCTGTGATGAATGAAACGATGAAAATGTGGAACTGTAAACAATCGTATCAAGTATTAAATTGACAAGTAAATGTCAAGTTATCATATGCATTAAGACTGTGTCAAGAAAAATATTTATGAAATAATTAATTAACAGTTTGGTTACAGAAATATAATGATTTGTAAATGATCAATCTAAACTAAAATTAATCTAAGTAAAAATAAATAAAATTCAATTCCAATGTTCGATTTCAAGACTTTAATCAATATGACATAAATGTGTTAGATTAATTGCATTAATAACTTAATATTATCAAAATCATGTTCATGCTTGTTACGAAATAAATTCACGGCAACTAAGTATGTTGTTAACTTATGAACAACATTACTTACTAAAATTCATTCATCTCTTGACTATATCTTTATGCCAATATAATCGATCAAACCAATTTTAATAAGTAAATGTGTTAATGCACATACATACTCATAAAATTAAAATAATTTCTTGAACATATCTCTATATCAATTCAAACAATTAATTAATATTCATAAGCAAGTAAAGGGTCAAATGAAGTAACAACATACATCTATATTGAAACACTGTAATCACACAATCCTGCAAGTTATGCAAGGCTAATGTATTGTTTAATATCATTGCTTAATTTAACTTTCAGCTACCTTAGAAGATTAAATATGCATAAATTAAATAGTGTGTCTATTAATCATAATTTCAATCCGTTTAAATAATTAATTCATTAGTTATATCACAAGGGTAATGCAAATATAACATAAACAATATATTATTTAATTAAACAAAATAATCAAGCCTATAACAATATAAACATGATTTATAACAAATTAAGCAATCAACACAATCAACTCAACAAATCCAACAATTCTCAAGAACTGTTATTGCGCTCTTCATTATTCTTACTCGATTTTTATAAGATCGAGGACTCTGATGAACACCCAAATGAAGCTACTCCAAGACTGAAGAACACTCTTTCTCAAGAGAGGAAAATCGGCAAGGAAATGGAGAAAAAAGAAATGGAAAGGTTAGAGAGAAAATGAGAGAAAAAAGAGATGTGTTGGTGAACGAGTGAGTAGAAAGCGTAGCACAGGGGGTAATTTATAGGTGGGATTTGGAGGCTATTTTTAGCAAAGAAAAATCAAACACACACTCTCCATGGCCGACCATCCTTTGTGCAAGTTTAAATGATTCAAACTTTGCTTAAAATTAGATTGGGGTAAATCTACAAAGGCACAAATAGTGGAGGGATTTGAATGAGATTTGAGAGAACTTTAAGGGCTGTTTTGCAAGTGTGAAAAATCAGATAAAATAGCTGATTGGGTCAGCCATTTGGACGGCACTAGGCTGCCCAATTCGTGGTGGTTTAGTTCTCCATGTTTATGCACATTGGATCACTTCACTTCAGGTTTTATAATTTAATTTCTAACTCAATTAAATTGAATTAAAAATATAATTATAAGGTATAATAATACTCATAATTTGGACCGACATTTGTTAGAAAATAAATCATCTTTGCTCTTAATTCACTCGGTGTAAAAATGTTCTCAACGGTTCAGGCTTTCTGTAATGTTTGTCAAGTCGATTTTCATCAATTGTACAAAATTGTTAAAAAAAAAAAACATCAAATTCATGCTTAATTATTAAAAAAATAATTAAAAATTAATGTTAGAATTTTAGGTATAAATTAATTATTGTATTTTTAAATAATAATTACTAAGAATTTGCATGAATTTAAGTTAGAAAGTGCGTGGAAAAAATTTATGTATTTTCATGTTTCCAATGAACTACAACTGAAATCCATGATTTCGAATATGAAGTTTATTACATTTCAATTTGTTAGTTGTTTTTTAAGATATGAGTTTTTATAAGATCTATATATATTCGAAATAAATGTTCTGAAAGTTAGTAAATGAACTTGGAAACTTGGCTCATGGTGCTCATGGCGTTCTAGTTCACCTACGCACTTTATGTAGTAATTTAACTTTATTGAGTTATGGTTGCTTTGAAGAGTTGAAGGGTGAATTCTGACATATCTTTGCTTGTTGATTGAGTTAGAATCCAATATGTGTATAAGTGCCAATGAAAGGGCAAAATAAGGCATATATACTAATTTTTATTTTTATTTAGGCCTTTAGGCCAGTCTTAAAAATAATGAGGGGAATAGACCATTTTTTAGGGAAAGTGTTTTTAATTGGATGCGCTTTCCATATTCTAGGGCTTTTTTAAGGTTTCGATTGATATTTTATTAAGGTTAGGGTTAATATTTCATTAGGGTTTTCGACTAGAACGTTAGAAGTTCTTATGTAATTCTGAGGGGTCGAGGATGGGATAACGTGCCTTAGAACCCATACATTTCATATGTCATGGTAAGATAGGACTATCACCTGAGAAACTCATCATCGGGAAGTCTGGTTTTAGGGGCGACAGTGCTCGATACGATTAGGGGTCGAAGTTTAGGTGGAGAAGGTAGTCGATGGTTGTGATGTGGTCATGGGTTCGAGTAAAATCAAGGCCTCAATGATGGTCGTTACGCGATCATGAGTTCAAGCTTTTTGGATACTCACAAATGATGTCTTATAAATACCATACAAAATATTGAGGCTATAATCGTATGAAAAAACTTTGGGACATTCGGTTGTAATCAACGTATTTTTTTCTATATTTCCAAGTAGCCAGTATCTTTAACCTTTCATTCTTTTCTGAAGGCTGACACTGAGATGTACATAAGAGGGCTCTCAAGGGGAGAGTGGATGTTTCGGCACAATAGAGGTCAAATTCGAGTCGGTGTGGTAACGGTTGTAGTTATTAATGAGTTGTTTAATAACGACAACCATCGTCGGGCCGAAAGAGCATCACCTTTATTACATCGCAACAACTGTTCCCTGCCTGAGAGTTCTCTTGCGTCCATCACAGTGTCGATCTTCGAATAAGAAAGAAGGCTAAAGGTACCAGGTGCATGGAAATGGAGAAAAAAATTACCCCGATTATAGCGAGAAGCCCTAGAGTTTTTTTGTATAATTATGACCTCAGATTTTTGTATGGTATTTATAGGACAAAATTTTCAGGTATTCGAAAAGATTGAGCTCGTGGCCACGTAACGGCCATCAACTAACTCCCCGATTATACTTCGATCAATGACCGCATAACGGTCTTTGATTAAGACCTCTATATAGACTTCCAACCTTGATCGTAGGAAGCAAATTCACTCTATAACCGACTTCCCCAAGATAGGTTTCGAAGGCAATGATACCATCTCAGAATGATATATGAAATGTGTGTTGCTTGGAGCAATATCGCATCATCGACGAATCAATAATACCTCGAACATAAACTAATTATATTTAACGACCGAAATTTTTAAGACCAGGAAATGTTTTATAATGGAGGAATTGAGAGGATTGGAAAAAAGTTATGTGAGTGAGGGTGATTATGCTTTATGGTGTGCAATTCCTTTTATAGACGTAGGGAGGGATCAATTTGCAAAAAAAAAAAGCTAAATGTTCAGTGGTAGAACATATTCTAAAAGTTTTTTGTGTTTAAAGCATCCGAATTATTTGTTGCTTCAGGCTTTTCTATCGAGGGAATAGTGATTTATTAGAGAAAGCTCACCCAACGGGGGGAATTTCCTACCAACATGGCAGGAAAGCACGGCTAGCTAGCTGCGCTTTTGACAACTGAGTAAGATCTAATCATCGACATGAGTTTGTAGTTCGAACTATGTATTCTGGAACATGGGTTACTTAACTCCACTAACCAGTAACTATTTCTAGACAAGTTACGAGATCGTCCAACGTCAATTCCATGAAATGTAAAACAACTTGAGGACCATGAATGCCTATGGTGCAACATATGTATCAAATATACGTTCGAACAGTGGACGTAGTCGTACAACGGGGGGTTTACGATACGGCCACATGACGTCAAACTTGGTTGAGTGCATCAATTTCGTACTAAAAAGGACGCATCATTTGCTAGTAACATCGATTGTCAAAGAGACGTACTTTCGTTTGGTAGCCATGTTTCCTAAGAGGGAGTCGACGTATGCAAGAGAGATAGCGAGTGATGGTACATTCTACGATAAAGTGATGAAAGAGATTCGAAAAATTATAGCGAGAGCTAACATCATGTATGTAG
Source organism: Kokia cookei (assembly GCA_039519145.1). Taxonomy (NCBI): domain Eukaryota; kingdom Viridiplantae; phylum Streptophyta; class Magnoliopsida; order Malvales; family Malvaceae; genus Kokia; species Kokia cookei. The sequence goes on from CM076908.1 coordinate 13,865,189, forward strand.
TGTGCCACTCGCGTCAGGACCTTGATTTTCGAGTCATGGAACAAGCTAGCCCCGACCAGGAAATGTCAGATGCATCCTATTGTGTGAACCTAAATGAAGGAAATTACGACTGTGGGAGATTCCAAGCACTCCAGTACCTATGCGCACATGCAATTGCCGCTTATGGGCATCTAAGAATTTATTATGCGCCTTACATTAACAATGTGTATTAACTAGAAAACGTTCACAGAGTGTGAAAGCTTGTATTCACACTCGTCCCAGATGAGAGTATGTGGTCGTCGGTATCAAATGTGTCATTCGAGTTGGTGCCAAACAAGGACTTGTGTCGCATCCCGAAAGATCGCCCGAATTCCACCCGGATAAGGGCAAACATGGATATTCGGGAGAGAGATAGTCAACAAAAATCATGCGGGTACTATAGAAACCTTGGTCATATGAAGCCAACATGTTCTTTGTACAAGGAAACGTTGGGCCTCAGCGTCGATAACATTACTTTCTACCAAATTCCACATTTAGTAGCATGCTTTGCATATTCCCATTGGTTAAATTTATTATTTATTATTAACTTACGCATAACTAGTTATAATTATTAATAAAGACAAATGTATTGTATGAATCAAAAATTTCGGTTTATTTATTTATGACATTTCTTTTTACATTGCAAAATTTAAAAGAAAAATACATCAATCGAGTCGTTAGGGAGAATGTGTGCCGCAAGGCGGTGGATGACGATCGTGTGGAGGATTTCTACATACAGCTGGCCGTACAACATTAGGGTAATCCAGAGGTGGAATCGAAGGTGCATTTGGAGGTGTATTCGGAGGTGCATCCGGATGTGTATCCGGAAGTACGGGCTTGTAGACTTCATCCTCCTCCTCGTCATCAACTAAATACGACCTTAGCACAGTCCCTTGAGCAGCATCATCATCTTCCTCACCTGTCGATTGTTGCATCGTCCTATCTTACCATTGTGTATCCCCCACTCGCGACACCTAATGAAATATTAACCCTAACCCTAATGGAATATCAATCGAAACCCCAAAAAAAGCCATAGAATCTAAAAAATGTCTTTCCCTAAAAAACGACCTATTCCGTAATTATTTTTAAAACCAACCTAAAGGCCTAAATAAAAATAAAAACTAGCACATATGACTTATTCAACCCAATGAAAGTTATGATTTTTAATATATATTTTTAAATTATGACATCATTAATGCCACATGTCACAATCCTATTATGTTATTTGTCTTAACCTTAACGACATTATAAAAAAATATCGATTTAGTTGATGAAAAAAAATTCAAGTATCAAGCTAGAACAAAAAAAAAAAATTTAAGTGTCAATTTAGAAGAAGCAAACAAGTTGAGACAATTTTTATATTTAAGCTATTAAAATATTATTATTTTATTAGATCATTCAATTTTCATAAATTTTCATGTTGAACATCATAAAAAAAAAAGTCTTGCAATATGCTTATACCATTATATACTTTTATCATTTTACTCACCATTGTTGCATAATTTTATCATTTTATTCATCTGTCATTAATTTATCATTACATTTATTTTAGTCACATAACTTTAGTAAAATTTCATTTTAGTGATTATTCTTTTTAGAATTAATTTTTAAAAAAAACTTCATTTTTATATAAAATTAAGTTATTCAATTGTTGAAATGAACTCTAAGTTTCTCGCCTGTAACTTAAATTTATGTACAAACTCATATTTAAACCGTAGTAATTCCTTGTTAAATCCCGGGTGCTTCCCTTTTACTAAAAAAAAACTAGAATTAATTCTAAAAATAATAAAGGAATTAAAAATAAAATTGTTTTTCCGGTAAAAATCCAATTTCTATAAAACTTTAGAATTTTCCATTTTATTGAAAAAACTGAAATTAATTATAAAAAAAGAGAAAAGGATATGAAAAACATAAATTTGTTTTCCTATAAAAGCTCAATTTTTTTTTTCTATAAGAACCCAAATAATTAATTCCTTGTAAAATCAGGTTTTTCCCTTTCTGAGAAAAAACTAAAATTAATTTAAAAAAAAAAAGGAAAAATAATAAAGAAAATGAAAAGGGTAAAAAAGTGGTCAAAATAAAAACTTAATAAAATAAGTGCATGTAATAGTAAATCAACGGTGGATTATTAAAATGAAAAAAATATGTAATGATGTCTATATTATAAAATTCTTTTTCGGGTGTCCAAATTAACATTTATGAAAAAATGATCAATTGTGTGATTCACCTTATTTTATAAATAAATTATATCATTTTAAAGATAATTCCGTTATTTTACATGTTTTATATAAAAAATAGTAACAAAATACACAATTTAAGCTTAACACGGTATGATTTTAAACATTTTTCATTTATCATTTCAATTAAATCCTCATTTACTTTTTATATCAAATTTTACTTATCATTCCAACTAAAACCTCATTTAATTTTTATATCAAAGTTCTATAAATATATGTGATAGATAATTCTAATTTTAAAACTAAAATTTCATTTTTTTTATATTAAATGTTTATAGTTATATTTAGTACATAATTTTATTTCTACACCCGGGTCAAAACATAATTTGAGATATTTAATTAAAATCAATTTAATTTAATCAAATTTCATCTACATTTACTCATATTTATAAACAGTTCATGATTTGGAGCCTTAAAACTTGTGTTTTTGCCTTCGACAATACAGGATTTCCTAACAAGGTCATCAACACCAACAAACTCTTTGATGGACAATTTTGTTTGAGAGTTATCATATATTACACAAGACTCCAAGTGTAAAAAATATGGTATAAGTTGAATACAAATATGATTAATTTTTAAAAATTTATTTTTCACACGTTTGGAAAATCAAATATGGATATTTTAGAGGAAAAAGAAATCCAAGTACTGTATGCAAGCAGATAAGGGAACCAAAACCAGAACTTATTTCACCAAACGAGATGGCAGGAGAAAGCTAATTCAAGATTAAACATGTTAAGGTCAAAAGGCATCACTAACACCTATCCCCTTCCATAACTTGGGAATGGTTGCTGTTTCTTTGTTCTTTTGAGGGCAATAACTAGCCCCTCCAACTAAAAGACAGTTTAAAAAGTTTAACATGAAAGGACTAGTGATTTATAACAGAAACTTAAATGACCATATCTCCTTGGTAAAACCTTGAATGGCAACTTAAAAAACCAGCTCATGCTCAGGCTGCAACTGGTAACAATCCATTGTGCCTCAGCAATGCCTCAGGTGAAGGTTCACGTCCACGGAACTCAACAAAGACCTGGAGCCAACATCATTTCATGTTATGAAGATTCAATGGAAGCACCCTAGATTTACAAGTTTCAGCGTCTAAAGAAGGCCTTAACAGCAATAAGGCTAGAGAAACAAAACATGGGGTGTTTCTCTTATTGAGAAAAAGGGAAAGAAACAGAAAATAAAATGAAAATTTTTTTACAATCAGGAATGACAATTTATAATTTGCATATACTAACCTCCAATGGTGCTTTTCCACCTCCAAGAGCAAGAATGGTCTCTCGGAACTTGTGGCCAGTCTCTTTAACCGCCTGTGGAATACAAGTAAACATAGCAGATCATGTTTTTTATTTTTAGAAAAAAAAAAACTCATCATAACAGGATCATAAGTTTTGTTTTAGAAAGCAATGAGTCTGATGCAGAGCTTTTGAAGGGAAACACAGAGAAGAAGCACTGTATGCTACACAATCAGAAATCAGCAAAGTAGCTGAGGATATGCATTCAATGACTTGTGCATTTGTAGTGTGATGAACAGTTTGTTGAATCGTTTACAAGAAGCTATGGCTCTCCAACTCTTGGCACAGACATAAATTCTAGTCAGATTTACACAGAAAAGGGGGGGGTGGGTGGGTTGAAATCTATGAAATGGTTTCACTATATTTGATGTACATAATTCTTCAAGAAAATATATATAAATGAGAAAAATGCAATTCTGAACAGCCTTTTCAACCACCATACCTTGGTGTTGTCCAATCCTACATCCTCAAATGCTGAGAAAGCATCTGCAGACAATACTTCTGCCCACTGCAGAAATAGGCATTTCAGATTTCAGTTCACATAGCAAAGGGAAAAGGAAAGAAAGGGCAAAACAAGGCTACAAATCATGCCCAATAGAATGAAAAGGAAAGGGGAAAGGATCATAAATTATTTTGTTTAGACAGTCATTCCAATTGCTGATGCAACATTTCAGCCACGTTTTCATTGTAGTTTTCTAAGGGCCTAAATAAAAGATAAAATATACCTTGTAACTGTAGTATCCAGCAGCATATCCACCTAATATTCACAAAAAGTCTAATTAAAAAAAGCCCATGGTGAAGTTTGCACCACATTTCTAAAAATTACATAGGAAGAGGGTAGAGAGAGGCGGGAAGTGGTGGAGCCAACCTGAAAATATATGGTTGAAACCACAGAGGAACCTATCTTCTGGCAATGGAGGGATCACTTGTGTTTTTTTCGAAACTCTCTGATCAACATCAAAAACTGATTCTGACCCATCTGGGATGTATTTTGTATGTAGTTCCAAATCCACACAAGCAAATCGAAGCTGGAAACAGAAAACGGTTAGAAATTAACTGTCAGTAATTCAAATACTAGAGCAAACACTAATCTGCTTCGACAAAAATTACAATGTACTTTCACTAAAAAAGTAGACATCATACAAACTCATGGAGTTTCCATGAAACATTTCATGGTGTAATACGTGTTAAAAACAAATGATGAAAAAGATATAGTAATTGTGTCTATTAAAATCATCTTATATCACATTTCTGTAAACGTGCATTTCGTAGACACAAAATACCTTCTTTATTGCTTAAAGAAATGGATACTCATACAAGATTTTACCCATTACTAAAAGAACCTTTTACCTTTCTAAACGCAACTACATGCTATATCTGTAGCTGTAATGGTTTATATTAAAGAGAAGCACAAGCAAAATCAGTCCCACATTGAGGTGAGAGAGGGTAGGAGAAAAAGATAGTTAAGCATGTTAGGAACAGACAGAAGAGGGGGGGATGTTGAGCTAATAAACCCTCACAGTGTACCATGCATACATATAAAGGAGCAGGCTAAACCTCAGGAAACACATTGTTTCTGCAGGAATATATACACCAAAACTAACCCAAGGGCAGAAAAGTTCAACTGACCTGACGAAGACTTAGAGAACCAGCACGGAAAGTCCTTGCAGCAAGGAGCTTCAAATATACCTCTTCAGGGAGACTCTCTCCTGTTTCATAATGCTTTGCAATGCTCATCAATGTATCCCTGAAGCAACAAAAGACAATTTAAACAAAAATCTACTAAATGAAAGTTATAATTGATTTGAAAAACAAAATGCACATGAAATAGTGGAAATAACCAAAGATTAGGCTATAAGAAATATATTCAGACAAAATATTTGGAGAATGCAGAAATTCAGATGCTTGTATATTTAGACAAAATATTTAGGTCAAGCAGTCATGATCCAGAAAGGTCAAATAGATGCCTTTTCCTAACCTGCTGTGGCATCATAAGCATTATGATAAAATGCAAGATGATTAACCACAAACACATTACTAAAAACTCTAAAGAGTAGCAAAAAAAAAAAAAAAAAAGAAGCCAGAAACCACAAACAATAAGCCATATAACATATAGCTAGTATAGAAGCTTCTTTTCTAAGCTTGAGCCTCTAATGAATGCTTTCCACATGCATAGCATATTCAATTTAGTTCTTTTAGCAACAAATAGGATATTAATCTGAAGCAATCCAAAAGATATAGATTTTGATTATTGGAGATGTTAACCTGTGGTAACACCAATTTTCCATGAATTGGGAGGGCAACTCAACAGCATCCCACTCAATTCCTCGAATGCCAGCAACCAGACCCTCATCTTGCTTGGTCAGCATATGCTGAAGTGCATGACCAAATTCATGGAAGACAGTCTCAACCTGAAAAGAGAAATGCCATCAGTGCATAAGGGCCAAACCGCAGCAGCCACTTTGAATATTCAGCTGCGTTGCATATGCTTTTGCATCTGCCACTATTGCAAAAGTAATCAATGTAACATAAAAGTATAAATATGCAAGCACCGTAAGAATTAAGCCATAACCTCTAGAAGTAAAGATTTGAAGTCAGCAGAGCATACATAATATTCACGCTCTCAGCCAGCATCTGGCCTAAGTCTAAGTATTATTCGAGCTTATGTTCTCCTAGAACCATGCAGTTCAGCACACAGATGCATGTTCTTCTTATGTGTATTTGTTCAAAAGAATGTACTAGATCCATGCCTTTAAATCTAATAGGTTCTGAACAAGAAAAATTCATATGTCTTGCCCTTCAGGAAAGAAGGTTGTTTGAATATTGTTAAACTATAAAAGTATGAGCTATGATAACAATAGATCAAGGAGTATCACCTTTTAGCTTAAATGTAAGAAGAACAATGTTACAGGAGATTGTTCTAACAACAACGTTAATAGTAAAAGCACAGTATTTAGGAGGCCCAAATTGCTTTTTTTGACGATAAGACCAGAAGCACATCTAGGGGTGGAAAGGAATTGGGTGAGGCTATAGACAGGTAGAAACTCTAGGCTTCTGGACCTCACTGTTCCCTGTTATCAACTTAGCTTCCAGTTCCAATCATTCAGAACACAAGAATTTATGAGCATTAACATTATACTTAAAACCAATGTCTTCAACTTACTTCACGGAATGTCATGAGGCTTGGCTTGTCCCCAAATGGTGGTGTTTGATTGCACACCATATGGGCAATAGGCAACCTTGGTGTGGTACCATTCCGTGACATCACACGACTTCGAGAAACAACCTCATCCATCCATGCACCTTCCCTTTTCTCTGATGGACGAGAGTATGGATCAAAATAGAAATAGGCAATTGGACTACCTGAAGAATCTTTGACACAGTAGAACCTAACATCTTTGTTCCAAACCTTTTAAAAGAGAAAGAGTTAGAAGGACGAAAAATTAGTATTCTGTGTAATGGGCAGTGAGAAAAAGTTGAGATGAACCAAAAAAATATTTACAGGAGCTAGACCATCAGCTGGCTCAATATCAATCCCGAAAAGGGTCTTAGCAAGTTTGAAGAGGCCATCCATAACTTTTGAAAGTGAGAAATATGGCCGGAGTTCTTCCTGTACAAATTTTTGCATCAGGAAAGGCATAAGTTTTCTTCACATAAAACCGAGGTCTAGAAGTTATGGTTTAATTAGCAAAATAAAAAGAGGGTGTCAACCTCATTTATGTTGTATTTTGACTCACGAAGCCTCTCACTCCAGAAGTTAATGTCCCAATGGCTCAAATTATCAGCTTCCAAGGCACCTTGACTCTTGGAGTAACTTTTTAGATCTTCAATATCTGTAAGGACCAAAAGGGATTACAATTTACCCATGTTATTTCATTTGTTTATGGTAGAAAGAAAATATAGGACAGGAACTGTTTAGGAGAAATATGAAAGGCAGACGTAGTGAGCTTTGAGAGATTGAGTACATAAAATTGTATCAAAGAATTATGCCATAAATTTGTCCTGCAATATCAAAGGTGAATTATGAAAGGCCATATCAGATGGCAAGTAATTACAAAATTAATTGCTACAAGTAGAGTTTCACTCATGATAAGCTAGTGCATTAATGTGTTCTTAATAACAAAAATAGTGTTTGCAGGAAAAAGAATTGAACTTTCAAGGATCAAGAACAAAAAACTATACACAACAAGTCCTTATCACATATGCATATTCTGTGGAGAAAGTTAATTTTCTACCCTATAAGAAACTATTTCTTGCATAATACCTTGGACAGCAGCATTCCAGGAAGCACTCCGAAGCTTTTCTAATAGTTCCTCAGCTTTATCAACAGTAGCCATTTTGGTTGCCATGCTTACCTGATCAAATAGAGTCAGCATATGAAAAGGATGCATTCTTGTAGATACAAAGGATTCATACCTCAGCATAGTTATTGTAATTGAGAAGCCTAGCCTTTTCCAACCTAAGCTTCAATATCTGATTGATGATTGCTGTATTATCCAAATCACCACTCGATGCTCGAGTTATATTAGCAAGGTAGACTTCCTCACGCAAAGCACGGTTACATGCATGTTGCATAACAGCAATCAAACATGGAGCATCCAATGTAATCACCCATGGCCCGTTCTCAGCGGTTGCATTTTCGTGCCCCTAGGTGAAAAGAAATAATATACATGGCAGGAAGCAGAAACTTTAGACTTGACAATAGAAACCATTGAATGGGAAAATACACTGAATTTTGGAAAAAAGTACCTTAGACACTGCTGTTTGTGCAGCTAACCCAAGAGAAGTTGCAGGTAAACCCTCAATTTCTTTCTTATCCGTTATTAGCTTTTCAAATTTCTTCGTGGCATCCAAAACATTCTCGCTAAATTTGTGAGACAACCTCTCCAGCTCCTGCGAATCAGCTCATAGTAACTATATTAGAATAGCCAAAATGAATGAATATGACATGATTGAGCATAAATATTTATATGATTATTTTCAGATTCCCATCCTTGCTAAACTTTACAGGAGGAATTTGCTTACAAGATGGGAAAAAGAATGCTAAGAAACCAGGCACCAAGAACTTCAAAAGTAACCATTGTTAACTACTTGCTTCTTGTTTTACTTGGCACAGAAATTGGCTTCAAAAGATAAAAGGTATTATGACACCTAGTAAATTTCTGTTTAACTTCAAAACTAAATATTAACAAACCTGTTCAATTTTGTTAAACTGTTCTCGTTTATCGTCTTCAAGTGAAACACCATTAAGAACAGCTTCCTTAATCTGGGCTGCACACGTTTACAGAAATAAAAAGATTTATTGGGTCTAACACTCATAGAAATTAAAAGGAATGAAGCAAAAACAAAAAAAATTACACTCTAGCAGTCAATTACACCAAAATGACATAGGAACAACAATTCCCTAACTTATTTGACATGTAGATATATAAATAAATAAAGATTCTTACTTTCCACAATACGTTTCCAAGCTTCACTTAGTGATTTCCAATCAGGAGATTCTTGAATAGCCTTGAATGCATTGTAGATGGGTTTACTTTGACCAACTCTTAGTAGGAACTTCACTTTTTCTGGCTGTAAAGAAAAACTAAGCATAATAAGGGCCAAAAAGTTGGTTTAAAAGAGACTACACAGTATCGCATATTTAACTAAGGTACAGAAACAATAGCATTGATTTGAACAAGACTTCCAACCAATTTGCTTGAAAAGAAATAAGAATACCACTATTCTGGAGTCTCTAGAAAACAAACTAAGCGCCTAGTATATCATGTGAGCCTATATCATGATTATGCCAAAAAAAATTCATAAACATAAAAATCATGACTTCATCCCAAGATTGATGCTAAATATTTTGAAGATTTCACCCCAAGATTCCTATACAGTTTTCTTAATGAAATTCTTATACATATTGTACGTTGAATATTTGAGCTATCTGTTAAAAAAGAACATAACGACAAGAATGTACCTGGACTTCTTCAATGGCAGCACGGAGCTCAGCTGTATTTTTAACAGCCTTAAGATGATTAACTATTCCCCACACAACAGTCAACCGATCAACAATCTTTTCCAAGGGATCCACCAACTTCGGCCACGAAGGCTCTACTGACTTCTCCAATTCATCCAAATCACTCTCCTTCTCAACAAACATAACTATATCAAAACCATATACAAAAATCCAGAAAAACCATATACCAAAACATGATCTCCACAAAGAAAAGATCATAACAACAAAAATTTTGGATTTTCATACAAGGCAAGTGAATGATCCAAAAAATAAACAAAAAAACAGATACCGAACACTAAAAAAAAAAGAAACTCAAAAGTCAGAATCGGAAACAGTCCAAAAGATCAAAAGGGCATACGAGTTTCTTCAACAATGCACGAATCCCGGGCCTAACATGCTTGGCTTCAACAACATCAAAAGGAGGAAAGACGAAATCTTGCAAGAGAGGATTAGACTCAATGTTGTCGTCAACAGAAGCTGAAGAAGCCATTGAAGGAAGAGAGAGAAAAGAGCAAGCAGGAAATAAATAAGAGGCAGATAGAGAATGGGAAGAGTAATGAGAACTTGGGACGGGGACAGATGTAGAAAGAAGATGAACAGCAAGGAGAAATGTGAAATTAAAGCAAAAACTTTGGGGTAAAATGGGGAGAAGATGAAGAGAAAAGGTCATATTTTTATTTATTAAGGTTTAATAATAAATTTGGCCACTAATAATATTTACATATTTTGTCAAAATAGTTTTAATTATATTTTTGAGTTGATGAAAATAACATTAAATTATTACCGTGAATGATGTGGAATACTTTTAATGAGATGTAATTTATTACTTAAGTAATTCAATAAGATAATTATTTTATGAGTTATTTAAATAATAAATAAATTACATCTCATCAAAAATATCTCATCTATAAAATTTCACATCATCCCATTAATTTTTTTTAATGATACTTTCATCAAATCTATTAAAAAATTAAAAAAAAATTAATGATAAAAATAAAAAATAAAAAATACAATTAAAATTATTTTAACAAAAACATGTAAATATTAATGGTCAAATTTATAATTTAACCCTTTATTAAAAATGGCTAAAAGGCCAAGAGGTTAGACTGAAAGCCCAAACAAGGGGGCATGGCCCAATTTGATCTCTTAGGAAAATTGCATCCTAACAAGAAAAGATAATTAGGGACATTGGAAAAATTAAAAAAAAAAAACATTTGAGAAAAAACTCAAAACATATTATTAGGATGGAATAAAGTAGGAATTTAATGAATATTCAATAATAGTAAAATAGAAATGTAATAGTTTTGTGTTTTAATTTATTAAGTTAATGAATATACAAATAATAGGTTTAAATGATGTTCTTATTTTAAAATAAAAATTGGTATGTTTTCTATTCATGCTTCGGGTTAGATTAATCCAGTTTTTATATTTTTATTTTTAAGAATTTAGTCTCTTTATTTTTCAAATTTAAAAATTCATGTTCAATTGTTAACACCGTTAAAATTATTATATTAAATTTATTGGTGTGACATTTTATAATAAAAAGGTACTAATTCGATAATCATGTCACTGACTTGAATTTAACAAAAAAAAAAATTAATGATGTTAACAATTCTTTGAATTAACGTCGACGTTTTAATTTAGAATAAAATGTTTAGACTAACTAATGGAATTATAAACGTCGAAGTACCAAACTATGTATACAATTAAAATATAAATATCAAACATTAAATTTGACCATTTTTTGTATAATTAAAAAGTAGCGGACTAAAATTAAAATTTAACCATTATTGTTAGTAATGAAAAAAAAGGACAGGTGTCAAAGGATTGAAATTTAAATTTGACCATTTTTTATAACTAAAAGGTAGAGGGACTACCGCCGAAAATTTATCATTATTGTTAATAATGTAAAAAAAAGTAACGACAGGTGTCTTCCTTTATTATATAGTTGTATAGATAATATCTTATTGAAAATTTTAAATAATTTATATTTAACGAATATAAATTACCATGATAAATTATTTTAAAAATAATACTAAAATAACATTGGAGACTTGAGCATTTGGGGAACCAATTGCTCATTATTTCGTATTGTTTATTAGTTTTATAGAAAAGTCGCAATGCCTGTATTTTTAAAGAAGAGAATAGTAGCTGCAAAGAGGTTTCAACGAGGGGTTGGGTTTGTCTTGGACAAGAAGCTTATCTCATCTGGAGGGTTATAAACTACGAGCTATTAATTCCACATTGGCGTACCATGAGATGGATGGATTGAACTCAATTCGGGTGGTGCTACGATTATTGATTCGGGTTTTTTAACTATTGGTGATGTTTCGCGTGATGCAAATGCTGGTTGGGTTATTGATATGCTAAAAAATTTGGCAAAAGACAAAGACAAGGCTGCTGTTGGACTATTAATTGAAAAGTTTGGGATTAGATATTTTAACATAAGAAAACAAAAAACTAAACTAAATGCATTACACCGGAGGTAAACACTATGTAATCAACAAACTGTCGCTAATGGAATAGCTAAGATCAAGCTTATCCTTGAGTTAACTACATATCCTGGGCAATTAGTTTAGACTTTAGAATGAATTTCTTATATTATGATTGTCTTGTTAACAATGTTCAAATTAAACTCAAGTTAAGATATAACTCGGGTGTATTTCAATGTAAGGTTTGTGAGCTTGGGTAGTCGAAAGCATTAATGAAATTGCATATACGGCAACGAGTATTCTTGGTAGCATCAGAGCAACACATTCTCCATAGGCGTGGGGGTCATAGCAATAAAATTTATTATTCATACATATGAACATTGCATTTACCATAGAAATCAAGTTCTAGACAGTAATATTATATCTCAAAGCAAAGTTCGATGCTTCATATCATAAATATGCATTCGTATATGTATTTATACACATTTAGTGAAGATGCAAACCCAAGTTTTCTCATTAAGACCCATGAAAGGTTAATTCACATTCTACACAAATTGGCCTGCTAGTAAAGTTTTATTCCTGGTCCGCCTCCACCACTAATAAATCTCATGCGTACCTGTGTCCAAACATATGAATAATCAGCCGAAAAACATGACAAGACGAAGAAAAGAACCAAAATAACATGTCTTGTTGCAAATATGGAAAACAAAATTGGGTTTTTGATGTCAACTAATTTGCCTTATCAAGATTTAAGAGATGACTTAGCAAGGTGAAGTTGATAATATACCTTCGAGACATGGCTGATATCTTAGTTCATATACTTCATGGTTTCCTTTTCGAACCCAATCGTGGGGAATTGCTTTGCATACTCCTCGACATCGTGGCGGAGTTTTGCAACCTCAGATTGAAAGTGAGCAGACTGCAGTGTGGCCACAAAGTCCTTCAACTTTTTCCCTGGATTTCCCAAAATCAACAGCATGCATCCACAAATTAGTAGCACACTATACTATTTGGACTAGAGTGTTAGATATGGGTATGTTCGATTTTTCTTTAAGATTTTCCTTCAGAGGATCGTATCCCCATAACTATGTTCACAAATGTGTTGAACACAGGTACTTTGAAAAAGAAAAAGATCATCGAAGCAACATAGGTAGAATAACAAGCACAAGGCAAGAGAGCAAAATAGGAGGGAATAGAGGCTTGCAAAAAACCTGTTGTTTCAGCCTTGATATTAACTGCCAACTTCACAGCAGCATCAAAGTATTCTGCTACCTTGACAAAGTCCTCCTCAACAAAGCCCCTAGACGTAAGAGCCGGAGTTCCTGATATGCAAACAGATTTTGTCAGAATAAGGTTATTCATGTGAGCACAACATTATGGTAGAAGGCTTTTACCCATCCTGATGCCACCAGGAACCATAGCAGACACATCTCCAGGTACAGTGTTTTTGTTTGCAGCAATATGAACTGCTTCCAATACCTTTTCAACCCTGGAGCCATCAATGCCCTGTAGAGACCATTCAATAAAAACATCTTACTAGTAAAGAGCATTGTCTTGCACATGAGAACTTTTAAAGAAGATTTATTAATGTCTCCAAGTGGCCTGAGGACAAAAATGTCTGTCTCTTACCTTGTTCTTCAGATTAACCAAAACTAGATGATTCTCTGTTCCACCAGAAACAAGTTCGTATCCTTTTGCAGCCAGAGTCTGCAAATTGGGAAGATCTTGATTGTTAAAACATTGGGCATTTAAGAGTAGAGAACCCCATATGTTTATTGTTTAAAACCATCTAACATGTCCCTAAGAATGCCTCCTGGTATACTGGTTCATTCTAACAAGACATTTTCCATGCTTGGTTGCATAACAAGTTCTTCAACATCTTGTCAATGATACCTGTGCGAACTTCGAGCAATTACTGAGAACTTGCTCTTGGTAGGCCTTGTACTCCGGAGTTGTTGCCTGTTTCAGTGCAACTGCTAGACCAGTAATCGTGTGGTTGTGCGGACCACCTTGAAGTCCAGGAAAAACAGCCTGATTGATTTTGTCTTCATAATCATACAGAACCTGCAGGGCAAAAGAACACTAGTCTAAATCTTTGTGCCACTTACATCTTAGAAAGATGCAAAGTTTACTTTCAGCAGCTTACCTCTTTCCCTTGTTTGTTAACCTCTTTCACTCCCTTTCTGAAGAAAATCATGGCTCCACGAGGCCCACGAAGTGATTTGTGAGTTGTGGTGGTCACAACATCAGCATACTCGAAAGGTGAAGGGATAACACCGGCCGCAACCAAACCACTGATGTGCGCCATGTCTGCCAACATTATTGCTTTTTGCTTGTCACAAACCTGGTTATTGTGTAACAAATGTGGGGTCAAGAAAATGAACTTTGATGTATGATGAATTGAAAACTCAACCAAATGGCTTAAATAAATCAAAAGATGGTTACCTTTCGAATGCGTGCATAATCATACAGACGTGCATAAGCACTGGCACCAGCAACTATCAATTTCGGCCTGAAAAGAGTTGCACTCTTCTCCAACTGCAATTAAAAACTTTGATGTCAAGAAAATATTCTACCCCAGGATCCAATCACACGCTGAAATTTTATCTGTTTTGAACGAGAAGGAAAGAAAGAAAAACTAAGAAGCTAGCACAGATTGAAAACTGATAATATACCTGATCATAGTCGATATAGCCAGTGCTTTCATTCAACCGATATGGCATTGTCTCAAAAAATATAGACACAGCAGATATCTTTTTGGTGTCCGTCTAAGCAACCACAAATGAAACCAAGTGAGTTTAAAGCTGAAAATACTGATACAAACAAGAAGAGTTCTTAAGGAACTGCTGACTTTCAGTCACATAAATCCACTTAAGCATCACAGTATAGAGATGTGAATACATTGGCAATAAGGTGACAGTTCCAGAAGAGAAAGAATGTTACATGCTTTATCATACAGCCGCACAAGAGATGAAAGATTCAAAAGCAGACCTTCAAATCTCAACTAACAGGCAAAATACAAAGTGACAGTGCTCAACTAGACAATCAGTTTTGGGAGAAAACTCGGAGAATATTAGACTGAGACTTCGAAAGAGAACCATAAAAGTTTAAATGAGACAGAGAGAAAGTAAAGCTGACTGCCCAGCTTGGTGTTCTAAAACTTGTACTAGGTATCTGTTCTCAGAAATAACAATGCAAATGCGTGGAAAGAAATCAAAATTGGGGCTTAATTTCTTAATTATCACTACTATCTTTTAACTCTGTCCACCATTTTTCAGTAAACCAAATAAGAAGAAAAAGACATTAGGGGACAATCATCCATCCATTTTAAGTAACTCCAGCAGTTGCTGAGGCAGATCCAACTGAGGTTTGAATAGAATAATATCTAGCAATCTAGCTTTAACACTTAATTGCCAATTGAGTCTTAGCTCAGTTGTCATCAGCATTATTGCTAGTGCAAAAGGATGTGGGTTTGAGTGCGTTGAAGGGTTGGGGAGGGATTATGGATAGTTCTAGTCATTCTATAAAATAACAAAGACTAGAATCGTGATGCTACACTCATATGAAAGGAAGTAACTCAAAAAAAAAAAAATGCTTTAACACTTAATTGCAAAGTCATAGTGTACTTAATAACTGTCATCAAGTAAATGAAAACATGTCAATGAAACCAAATTAGCAATGGGATTTTGAAGTACCTGATAACCATGAGAGAGATGACCACCATGAGGAAGATCAAGTGCCATAATTCTGTCATGAGGCTTTAAGAGTGCAGTGTAAACTTGAAAATTGGAAGGAGAACCAGAAAGGGGCTGCACATTCACTGCCACACCACAAAGTTCGATGAACATAGAAAGCATATCAGCAACCAAATGCTAATAAGGCTCAAAACAGCAACAAGAGCTCTTTCCAAAACATGAAGCATCAACAAGTAACTAAATTTACAGCCATAATAAAAATAGACATATCTCTTACCTCCCCATTTTTCAGGATCTAATCTGAATGCTTCCAGAGCACGCTTCTGACACAATGTCTCTGCCATGTCGATGTACCTAAAATATGAAACTTAAAATCACTCAAGCATCCAAGTATAACATAAATTTACCGATTCAGGTCAAACCGAACACCCAAAAACAATATATTGGTACTTGGTAGAATCAAAAAGAGTATGAAGAAAGATGAAATTACTCATTCCCTCCATAGTATCTAGCACCGGGATACCCTTCACTGTACTTGTTGGTCATGATAGACCCAACTGCTTGCATCACTGACACCGAAGTGAAGTTCTCCGATGGAATGAGTTCAAGTCCCTTTGAAAACCACAAATGTTTTATTTCACTTAATTTAAAAATCTTAAAAACTTTATAATTTTAGCATGTTCATGCACTTAAATAAGTATTTCCTGATCATCAACAGTACATGTGATCTTAGTTTATCAATCAGTTTACAACAGAGGAGCCTAATTTAGCTATTATCTGCTACGATATTCAAATATGGCTCTTAAAATATTCTTTTATGCATCATTATTAAAAGTCTTCTTCGAAAAAAATTAATTAACATGATATAAATTTGAAGGAAATGAAATTGAAAAGTTCTTGGATAAGAAGGTACCTTCCATTGGCGCGCTTTTTCAAGCTCGATAATGTCAGCAATTTCAGGATCAACGGTTTCAAGTGGAGCATTCAGTTGCTTTGGCCACTGTATAATAATTAAAATGAAATAAAGAGAGTATTTTCAATCTAAAACTACATAAAATAAAACTAGAATTCTTTTTTTTTTTTTTAAAAGAAGTTTTACGGTGACGCCAGGTTTCTCCTTCTCGTACACAGCTTCATTTGGCAAAGACGACTGCACTCACCAATAAAAAAAAGGATTAAAAAGGAAATGATTGCAGAAATTCAGAAGAAGTAGAAATGAAAGAGAAGAAGAAACCATGTAATAGAGGGAAGTGGCATTGAAGAAAGGGCGGAGAGGCTTGTCAATGGAAGAGGAGAGTCGTCGAAGCGCCATTGCCATGGCCATCTTTGTTTTTCTTCTTGTATTGGGTTGTGGAAGAAGGTAGTTAATTGGAGAGGAGGTGATTCATATATGCAAGCTTGTTTGTGGCATTGGGTGTGGGTAAGCTATTGGTGGCTGTAAATGGAATGCCAATTTCTTTTTTTTATTTTAATTTTGTGGGTTAAAATATTCGGGACATGGCTTTATTTTGGTTGCATCTCTGATTCTAAGACGCTGGCCCTTGTCTCAAGGCAATAATGCTGTGTGTCTCTAACCAGTAAGAATTGTGAATTGGGGGATGATGATGAGAAGAAAACTAAGCCATGAAGGGCTTATCCAAAACTCTCCCTTTCTTAGCCACAGAGATACATATTAGCTGATAAATATCTCGAACGTAAATTTGAGAGAGAGAGATTTGGCCACCCAAGGTCTGGACTGTTTCTCCTACAACACTTCTGTCATTTTCGCCAACAATTTTGAATACTAATGTTAGTTGGACACAAAAGCCTTACAATTTAGAATCCACCACACCATTGGGCTCCTAGTGTCGAACAGTGTCGTTAGCCCCAACCTGAGTACTGCCGAGGCGGGCTTATGGCCACCTACACTGCACTCTACTTTCCCCCCTTTGTCTACTTGTTTAACCATCCATTACAGATCGAGTTTTTAACAATAACTTTCGGCTAAATTACACACAACATCACTCAACTATCAATAAAATATTTTAGTTAAGCAATTTCAAATGGTTACTAAACTATTTGAAAGTTTTCATTTAAGTCATTAAGTTGTTAAAATCGTTGTTACTTCTCTGTTCACATCTCTTGTACTAATCAAAATCTCTCTTTCCTCTTCTTTTTTACGTTTAGGGCCGGTTTGTTTCATTTAAAATGATTTCCGAAAAATGATTTTTGAAAAATAATTTATTTTTTTTAAAAAGCTAATATTTTGTGATGTTTGAATGAATCTGTGTAGAATATTTTCTGCTGTTTGACAAATTCATTGAAAATATTTCATAAAAGCTGTTTTCAATGAAACAAACATACATTTAAAATTTTCTTATCTTTTCATTGTTTAATTGAATTTATTTTATACTTATAAATTTATATTTTATATTGTTTTTGCATATATTAAAAATATTTTATTAAATTCAGGTTCATTACAAAGTCATTTTTTAGTTACATGAATATCAATTGAGTATTTCTTATTTAAAAATGTGACATCAACAAAATTGAAAAATTTAACAATGTCAACAATTGGACTTGATTTTTAAATTTGAAAAGTAGAGAGATTAAATTCTTGAAAATAAAAGTATAGAGACTAAATTACAAATTTGTGAAGACTGCATAGACTTATGATATATTTTAACCTTTATAGTACAAAACACTTATTATTAATATAGTTATAATTGTAATAAATATTTATTATTAAAATACTACTATTGAATGTTTTCAATAATATGTGAAGAATATTATTTAAAATTATTATTAAAATAAAATTAAAATATTAAATAATTTATTAAAAATAATAAATTATATTAAGTATATTAATAATTTATTATATGACTAAATATAAATAATTAAATATATATGTTAATAATATTGAAAAATATAATATTTTATATTAATATTTTAATAATTTTAAATATTTTGAAAAATAAAAAAAAATTATTATCAATATAATAAAATTAAGTTGGATTTAAGTTAATTTTTATATAAAAATAAAATTAACTATAGAACACACAAATTTTACGTAGAAAATCCCTTCGAGAAAAATCACGGGCAGAAGAGAAAAAAATTCATTAGTGTCAAATTCGAATGATAGAAGAGGAGTTTCAACTACATCTATTTAAAGGTTGAAAAACCTTATTCTAATCAATCAAATAAAAGAAGTGTTGTTTTATTCGGGTTCTACTTGTGCAACATGAGTGTAGTTCAATAGCATTCTACTTGTGCAGCATCGTCTGTACTGATAAGTGCCAATCGTGAATTTTATGCTCGTAATCCTTTAAATTAATGTTTTTATACTTAGAGGGGCATTTGGGAGCAAAAGGAGCAAAAAAATGAACGAAAATCGAAAAATCAGAGCAAGTTTCAAAAGCCACATGAACTGACCTTTTTCACATGGCTTGGCCACACGACTGTGTGAGCCACACGATCATGTGGCAGGCTATGTCATTTACACGAGATTGCACTCTAAACCGCGAAAAAACGTGATTTTTAGGTTTTTCGGGCATTCTAAGATGTATATATGTCAGAAAAAAGAAGATAAAAGTGAGTCGTCATAGAATACTCAAGAAAACAACTCGAAAAACACCATTGAAGCAGATTATGAAGTAAATTCCAATCAAGATTGAATATTCCCTTTCGATTTCTTTGAAGATTATTATGAGTTTCTTTGTTTCTTGGGAAGTTATACTGTCTTTGAGATTTTTTATTTGCTAGCATGAACTAATTTTTTAAATACCTAGGGAGATGAAACCTTGGATGAATTCTGTTATTTGATTTTTATTTTTACGCAATAAATACTTGGATATTGTTCTTAATTATGTGTGCTTAATTCTTGGTTTGATATTTTTAGATTATTGATCCATGTTTGATGTGCTTAAATCAAAGGAAGAATATACCTTGTTTAAGAGTAGATATTGTGTAATTAAGTGGAGTTGCATGCAATCCTAGAAATAGGACGACATAAATCTATCATATTAGAGTCAAATCTAATAGGGGAATCCATGAAATGAGTTAATGCGATAATAAGAGTTTTAATTAAAAAAAAAATTTCATTAATCAACCTAAAGTTAGTTGCTTTAAGTTTTGAAGAGAGATATTAACATAATTTAGGGATTTCTACATAACAAAATACTAAGTGAAGAAATTGCGTAATTTAGGCTGATAATGACAAATGAAATCTAGGTGAATTCCTTCTTGGGTATTGTTTCGCCTCTTGATTGTTTATTTGAATATTTTTCTGATTTGTTCTTTGTCATGTTCTTCAATTAATTTGATTAGTTATTTTAGTTTTTAATCAATCATTCCAATTATTCGGTTAAATAATAGAAAGACAATAATTATTAGTACTTTTAGTCCTCGTGGGAATGATATCTTTGTTCACCGTAGCTATACTATTAATTGATAGCTGCACTTGCCTTTGTTGAATTTTTAATTTGTTTACGACACATCACGTGCTGTGGGGGCCTCCGACCTCCACACCTCAAGTCGAGAATCTGTTGGGCTACAATCTCGAGCCTTCGACCCTCAGCCTTAAGCCCTACACAGATCTCCTAAATTTACCACTATATTTTTCTTTAATAAGGATTGATGTCACACAACTCTAACAATAACTTTACCTTCCATTATCGACAAAATATCCCTAAACTACTAGCCTTCTTAACCCTCCCACAAGTGTTTTGTAGGACATCTTAACTCTCTACCAAAGACTCTATCTCAAACTCAACATTTTAATTGAATCATGAGTTTTTATACCAATTGCAACAAGCTTGGAATTTAATTGAGCAAATTGTACGACCATAATCAGAGAATTCGTGGCGACTTATTGTAAGGAGGGAGAGCACCACATCTTCTATATGCTTATGCAAATCAATTAATGTTCATGCCTGTATGCTTATTTGATATATTGCTTAAATGCATGGCATTTAAAAAGTTTGGAATTCTTCATTGAATTTCTTTAATTCTTATTTGTCATATCTCTTGTTGAAATTCAATGCTCTTGTTTAAGTGTTTATGCTTACATTTTTTCAAGGAATAAATTATTAAGGGGAGTAATATTTTGAAAATATCTAAATGATTTAGGGGAAGTTTTTTTTTTTTTTTTTTCTTACCAACGCTAATTTCTCTTAAATTTTTGTTATATAAAAAAGCAGGAGATTATTAGCTTTGATGTCCCAAGCTTTTGATATAACAACATTTAAGATAAATTTTTATTTATACTTTCTAAGTCATTTCGAAGTAAAAGTACTCAAAAGTACTCAAAAACTTTCCAAAAACTTGTAAAAGTACTCAAAAACATGTTTTAAATGTGTTTTAATTAATCTAAATTTTTTGAGTCAATTCACAAGGTTTTTAAGAGTTTTAAACTCATTTTATACAAGTCTCAAAAGTTGTATTGATACTTTGGGGGCGGAAATTCTACCAGTAGAAGTAAGTCAAATACTTAGGGGGCTTCTACAGATATAAGTTCATTTCTATCAATACAAATCCACTTCTTATTGTTAGATTTTTTATCATTTTCATTTCACTGTTTGAGAGAGAAAGAGATTTTAACACTTATAAACACACACCTTAGATAGGTATTATTGTTTATATATATTTTTTGTATTGCAAGAACTACTTAAAGTTTTTGACGTATAAAACTTAAGTAATTTGTAAAGTGTTATAGTTAGAGTTGTTCATGAGTTAAGCCCTAACAAAAATTTAGGCCTGGGCCTGACCCAAAAATGGGTCTAAATTTTTCTTAAGCTCGGCCCGAATAAAAATGCTAAAATCTGGATTCGGCCTGACCGTATTAATTTTTATTTTTTATATAAAAAAAATTTAAAAATATAATACACCAAATACACCAAAAATATTAAAATAATTGTTTCTCAACAAATTGAAAATAAATTAAAAAAAGTCTTTATACTTAAATAATAATAAGATAAATGCATCTTAATAAACAAATACCTCTAAAATGATAGCAAAATTAATAATAAAATAAGTATTATACAATATCCAAACATTAACAGCAAAATAGTAGCAACATAATAGTGAAATGATAGAAAAACAATGACAAAAAGTGAGAAAACAACAACTAAACATGAAAAAACAACAGAGTTTTTCGACTATTTTACCCATCTAACCCAAAAAAATAATTAAAAAAATTACACAGGTTCAAAAACAATCACCAGAATGACCTGAAATAAAAAGTGCACTTGGGTTTTGGCCATATAATGATTAGAACTCTCTTTTAAATTTGAACCAATGATTGCCTAATGATTGTGTCAGATTTTAAAAAAATTGATTTATTTAGTTTTAGTTATCTAATGATCGACATCATGATATTTTTTTACTCGTATCATATTAGTATATGTTTATACCAATATTTAAAAAAAAAAGAGGTTTTGGTAATCTAATGACCGACATCAAATATTGAGAATTAAAAAAAAATTTTGGGTGCTCACCATTAAATGATCGGCACCAAATCCCATCACAGATAAAAATAATAAATTTTTGGTTTTGACTTATAGATGGTTGGCACGACCTTTTTTGGGACTCGATAATTTTTTTTTTTTTTTGCTTTTGGCCAACACCAACTTTTTCGAAAATCGAATTTTTTTCCGATATTTTGAGACATTGATAGCTACACCAACTTTATCAAATTTAAATTTTTTTTATCGATCATATGTTTTTGTAAAAATATTGTAAAAGTATACAAATTATACATACAAATAACTTACATTATTCAAATTATTTTACCACAGTCTTATTTTCTAATTGTCCATGCTTTTTAATTTAAACAATGGAATTTAATTAAAATATAAATTTAAAGAAACATTGATTAAATTTAACAGAAATATAAGTTAAATTAAAATTACAATTTAAAGATATAAATACAAATTTAAATAAATAGAATTTATAATTTATAATAAATATAATTTATAATTTTCCAAGGTCGTTATATGCTGGTCCTGGAAGACGTGCAATTGGAATCATCACGATGGCAACAGACGAACACACAATTGCAACGTAATCGAGTTCCTCCATTCGGGAACACCGATTCTATCTCAAACCCCGATCCTGATGCCCAACATGAAGCATTCGGCTCGTCATCTCATGCTCCCAAGCTCGAATTTCCTCGTTCATTCGAGGATAAATTTGGCGAGAACCCCGAGCCTCAACATTCAACACACTTCGGATCGTCCTCATACCAATCGGAGCTTCATTGGCAAGCATGTACACCTACCGTTGAGGATATTATACCACTTTACTAAGCACACCGGTCGGGACATCGGAGGTCGGAACGAGCAACTATGAAATGCCTCAGCAAGGTGCATGGTCTCATCGACCATTACACTCCATCGTCGGGAACATCGCTGAGATCACGAAAATTTTGATTTTTTTCTGTAAATATTTATTTTACTTTGTAATTATTATTATTTCAATATAAATTTATTTTTTATAAAATAATTATTTGTTTGCATAAATGACTACAAAATATTTATTTAATAAAACAAATATATAGTTCGAAAAAAATATTAATACGGACTAAATTAAATTTACAGATACAAGTAAATACAAACATTCTAGAATATTAATACACGAAAATACAAAATTTGAACAACAAATGATACAAACTAAATTAAATTTACAGATACAAGAAAATACAAACATAGATAATATCCACCTACTTGAATCAGGTCTAAGTCATCTCGGCTAGCCATCTATGCCGTAGGAAGTCATTCGACCTTTTATAGCATAACCTTTATGGTTCTCCACAGTTAGTCGTCTTTGGTGTAACACCCTTAACCTATAACCGTCGCCACTTTATGATCTCGAAGTATTACGAGATTATATAAGATCATTAAATTACTTCAAACAAACATTCAAATTCATTTAAGTCATTCTCACAACACATATGATTCAGTTAACAAACACATAATTTAAAACATATACCAACATTACAATCCATCATGAATAATAAATGAACTTTAATAAAAAATTTCAGAATAACATGCTAGTGTCTCAAACACACGCCCGTGTATCCACTCTTACACGCCCGTGCCCTTGGCCATGTTCTTACTTGAAATACATTCACATGGTCGTGTCATTGACCGTGTACCTACTCAGTCTTGTATCACACACTCATGTGTGAGACCGTGTGTCTATGTGATATGGGGCCACACGGTCGTGTCCCAGCCCGTGTGTCATGTAATGCACCTAAACACAGCACACGGTCGTGTGATAGCTTGTGTCACAGGCCGTGTGTACCCAATTTGCTTCCTAACCAAGTTAATTCCTTAACCTAACTTGTTCCTCAAGATGAATTACTAACAAGGTAAAATTTCTAAGTTCAAATTACCATCCATGCATCAACCCAAATTATTAACCATAATGACCTTCTATCTACTTCATGTTCAAACCATTCAACCAAGTTTACCACTCAAACAATCACCAATATCAACATACAAGTCATACATACTTCATAACATTCCATTATAGTTAAAATATTTACATAACCTCAAAATTTACTGAATCATTATATCATTCAAAATATATTTATATCATATCAACTATCATGTAACTAATATTCACATTTGTTCATCTCCTAAAGACCTTTAAACATAAAATTAGTCCTAGGTACATGTCAACATAACCAAAAGAAGACATCACTAACTTTGAGTATGGGATTCTTGTCTTGATGCTGAGTTGAAATCTACTGCTAAATTAACTTGTAATCATGAGAGATTCAATTACATTAGTAAACTTTCATTCACCAACATAACCATTCACATGGATGTTTATAATCCTCAAATAGATGCTTTCATTTGACAATTCATAGTCTTAATTTCAATATAGCACATAATGCAAACGATCAACCATGTGTAATACTTCAATTCATTATATTTCTTACACCATATATATATGTATATATCTTGACAATTCTTCCCAATAATTTGTTCATTTGTCGTTTATACCGTCAACTCATGGGACCTGTTGCCTAGCGAATAAATCGCGAAAGTGAGCTCTAGTTGGATTAACCAACGGTTTGCGCCCAATGCTAGTCGGATAAACCAACAATTATGGCACCCAGTGCCTAGCGGATAATCGCAAAAGTGAGCCCAGCTCTAGTTGGATTAACCAACAATGTCCGTCAAATCTTGGCACCCAGTGCCTAGCGGATAAACCGCAATTGTGAGCCCAGCTCTAGTTGGATTAACAAACAATATTCGTCAAATCCTGGCACCTAGTGCCTAGCAGATAAACCACAAATGTGAGCCCAGCTCTAGTTAGATTTACCAACAATATCAGTCAAATCCTCAATTAATAATCAATATCACTAATTAAATCAATGTATCAATATAACTACTTCCATGTGTCATGAATTAAAATAACAATTAAATAATTTAAAATTTAATCAATATTTAAAAAGAATAATAAGTTCGAGGATACGAACTTACCGAATTACGATGGCCGTTTAAACCGAGGTTGACTATTCTGCAACTTTCTCCTTTCCTCTTTTAGTACTTGCTCTACTCGTTTCTTGCTCTATATACCACAATTTAATCTTAATTAGCCACCTATAATTAACTCAATTCAACAATACACCATATTCAAGTTAATGTCCACGACAACAAGCACTTATCAAATGTTCATATCATTAAATTTCCACGCAATCCTCATTCTAGTAAAATCCTATCACATAGACATTTAGCATC
Source organism: Kokia cookei (assembly GCA_039519145.1). NCBI lineage: Eukaryota > Viridiplantae > Streptophyta > Magnoliopsida > Malvales > Malvaceae > Kokia > Kokia cookei. The sequence goes on from CM076908.1 coordinate 13,890,598, forward strand.
TTGAATTTATTCAAGCATATCATCAACCATTAACACCATATAACCTTGTCACTTAAAATAATTTAGGCACAAATAAATTTACAAATACTACCTAAATACTCTCAAAACGGTCCATACGTACCATTATTTTTCTTTCAACTTCATCCTACTCACTACCAATATTTAATCACACCATTATACATATAATCCATGAGTCTCTCATGCTAAAACCTTGTATATCTTAGACATGCAAAGAAAATACCAACACATCTCATCAAGAACTCAAAATTCACCCATGGCATCTCTTAAAGTACTTCATAATACTAAAAATTAACACCCGAATTAAGTAAATTAAGGCAAGATGATCACGAAATTATAATTTTTACTTACATGCAAGCACCCTCAAGGACCAAAATCAAGCTTTCAACAATGACTATAATCCCCTTCAAATTTCGGCAAGAGAGGAAGAAAATAAAAGCTAAAAAAATCATCTCTCATGTTTTAGTGGCCTTTTTCCTTTCTTAACTCTAATTATTATTGATTTATTAAATTACCATAATACCCCATTTAAATTATGATAATTTCCAACATACTAACACATCAAAATCCACTAACTCAATTTGTGGTTTATTTATTCTATAATTCCTTAGCCATCATTTCTTTTCATTTAACTCTTTTATTTTACACTACCCATCTTACATTTTTCCACAATTAAATCCTTTCCCTCAATATAGCATACTAATTAACTAAATTTCTTAACCAAATTTTTTTTTTCCTTACTCCAACTAAATAACCATACTTATTTACTTTAATAAAAAAATTTTAACATTCCAAAACATTATTCCCGATATTGCTAATTGCAGGTCGTTACATGTGGCGGGAAATAGACCTACGTTGCATCAGTACCTCAACTGTTAGTTTGCGGAATAAAAGGTCTTGCAACGTAGATAATGTCCATCTGCGTTGAACATCTCGATTTGTCATCTATGGCGTAGAAAGTCATCCAACATTTGATGACATAACCTTCTCGGTTCACATTATAGTATATAATTCAACTCCGGTAAAACATAACTGTATATAATTCAACCCTGAAATTCGATTGTACACTCCAAAATAATCCCATTTGCAATCCAGTACAAAATACTCATTTGATGATACACTACAAAACACTCTCATTTTGATTTTAGTTTCTCAACAAATTTTTTTCTGATCCAATGACAATTTGAAAACCCAAACCATTGCCTATATATAGAGTAAGAGGGCTTTCGGCCATTCGATTCCCAAAATCAAGAGAAATAAATTTTTTATACTTGGGTGCCGACCATCAATGTCCCAAAACAAAAAAACAAAAAATTGATAAAATTGGTGTCGGCCATCAATGTCCCAAAATACCAAAAAAAATCTCAAGTCTCGAAAAAGATGGTGTCGATCATCTATAAGCCAAAACCAAAAAAATTATTATTTTTATCTATTATTAGACTTGGTGCAGGCCATTTAATGGCCAACACTCAAAAAAAAAAACTTTTTTAATTCTGAATATTTGATGTTGGCCATTAGATGGCCAAAACCTAAGTTTTTTTAAATACTGGTATAAATATATATCAGTATGGTACGGAGTAAAAAAATACCTTGATGACAATCACTAGATGGCCAAAAAAAGAAAAAAAAAAGATCAATTTTTTAAAGCCTGACATAACCATTAGGTAATCATTGGCTCAAATTTAAAGGGGGTTCCGACAATTAGATGGCCAAAACCCAAGTGCACTGTTCATTTCAGGTCATTCTGATGATTGTTTTTAAATTTAGGTCATTTTTGTAATTATTTTTTGGTTAGATGGGTAAAATAGTCGGGTTTTTCTTATTGCAAATTCAGGTTGGGTCTGGACAAAAAAAACCTTACCCGAGGCCCAATCCATTTTCTAACCGAGCCTTATTTTTTTGCGCCAACTCAATCTTCGAGTCTATATTTTTTCCTAAACTCTCTCATTTTTTGGGCGGGCCTTCGAGTCGATCGGGTCGGGTGGCCTGACCCATGGACAACTCTAATTATAGTTGAGCCTTCTAAAAACTAAAAGGTTCTAGTTAAACCATAAAAAACTAGATGAAAAGTGCTATGATAACCTTGTGAAAAAAAGATAGAAATTGTAAATGTTGTTATACATTTTCCTTAAAAGTTATCAATTCAAGTATAGTAAATTAAGAATTCTTTGGTTGAAATACACCAAAGAAGTGGAAATTGAGAATTGGACGGAATCACTATAAATCGAAGTGTCAAGTTGATTTTTTTTTTCATTTCCTCATCTTTTAGATAAAATTTGCGAAGATTTTTAAAATATCAATTAATCTCCCTTTTAGTATTTTCGAGCCTAACATAATAAATTATTAAAAATAATTACCAATATAATTACACTGTTTTTTCTATAAAAATAAATCTTAATTTTTGAAAATTATTTATTCTTTACTTTTAATCTTATTAATAAATATTTTATATTATTTTAGATAGTTTCAAAAATAAGTTAAATATGATAAATTTTTTATCTCGTTTTTTAAAAAGTTATCTATCTATTTATTTTAGTCAACATTTAAAAAAGATAATTTTAAGCAAAAGAATTATCTTTTTCAATTTCAATAAAATAAATATTTTCCATACTTTATAAAATAAATCCTTAGAAAAACAAATATGGCAATTAGATTAAAGAGAAAAAAGAACACTAATTATACGAGGAAGGGAAAAAAACTTATTTGTGTAAAGAATCAAATCGGACATTCAATCAACCATCCCCTGCCAGACCAAAGTAGAAAACAGGCTTACAGAAACAGTCTGCAGCATACAGGGTGAAGTCCATTGATTCAGTCAGTCCATGTGCACCCACCATCTTTGTCCTTTCACAACATGTGAATAAACAACATCATGTCTTCGGTCCAAGACAAATTTCAGCTTCTTCACATGGTGTCCTTGACCTCTTAACCAGATGGAAAATTTTCCCATTTTTCAAGTGTTAGAAACCCTTCCACAAAATCTATGATTCGCTGTCTTATACCCTAATGGTTTAAGAAAGAAACAGATCAGTTGAGGCCAACATGCCTTGAGTTTGAGTCATTTTGCTTTGATTTGGTTCAAACATGGGCTACATTCTGCTTACACTCCCGTATCTATTTAAAGCACGTTTCCTTTATGCTTGTATAGATATGTCCAAAGCATTTACGGAGATGGTAAGTAATCTTTGTGCCATCAAAGTTGCACGCAATCCTAGATCGGTATCCTTAATTTCATTGTAACTACAGTAAACAGTTATTAGAAAGAGGAATATACATAGTAAAGTGGTAACCATCTTCGTTGATTGTAATTTGATCACATATACAAACATCAACTGCAGGGCCGAAAGTATAAGAAAAAGCTTTGGGTTTTGAGTTTGATTTCGGGGCCAAGGACTGCTTTCACCTTAACCTTGTCTTTCTGCAATACTACTATTGGTTGATTCACAAAAGGAAGCATTGACCAAAACCAGAATGGATAAAAAAAAAAAAACCAAGGTTCAAATCTGCAGTCAAGGATACTTCATCAGCACTCAAAGCTGTCTCTCTCATAATTAAATTCTATAACAAATTCAATCATCTTTTATACATCAAGGAACGTAAAACTCTCGTCCCAGAACTAAATGTAGAAAGACAACTGCTTGAATTGACATGGAGATGTAGTCCCAAGGTGTTCAATAGCAAAACCAAAAAAAAAAAAAAAAAGTTGAAATTATTATTACTCCCTTTAGAATCACGGGACATGTTGAATTTTATTGTTGATCGTGGAGTGTGTCTTGTATTTACAAACTTTTTGCAGGTATTTAGAAAGACGTTCGACGATTTATCGAAAATATGTAAAACGGAGGCGACGTCATAACGACGTGACGAAACCCCAAATGTACGTGATGACAACGTAATGATGAGCATACATGAGACGTCACGACAATTTCTCCAAGTTATGCAACTACGTTTTAGACTTCAAGCAGGATTGTTCCATGGATATTTTGGTGTGATTAGAATTCTAATTTAAGCATATTTAAAAGGTATATTGTATCTCTATTTTGACAAGCTAATCAATAATGACTTTTCTTTGAGGGCAATAAGATGAAGTCACATATAAGTTTTGATGATAGTTTTGTGGTAATTTTGAGGAGAATTTTGTTCCCAAATTATGATTTTGTTTTCGATTTTTGGGTATGTACGTTTAATACAATTGAAAATTTTTCACGTAAAATATTTGTGTTCGTTCTTCTCCACCTTTACTATTTCGTTGTTAATTATGGTCGATCCCCAACACTCAATCAGAACATTAAGTTGTTACCACTTCCCACCCAACATTTCAGAACCAATGCCTTGAATCATTTTTTACTTGTATATATATATGTTATGATAAAAAATATGTAGAGATTAAAACAAAAGTTCACGTATATCCCATGATTTCTCTTTCTTTTGTTAAAGGAAATGTTAAAGAAGGATAAGAAAAGGGATGGAGGAAGGGACACTGAATCCTAGAGGAGTGAAATGTTTGCATATGGTAGTGTGTACTCACTGGTCTGCTCAGCTCAGCTCTGCTTGCTCTTATCTTTTTTCAAAAATTTCAACATATTATACGAAAAACAGCTCCCCAAGTCCCCACCAGTTACGGTGGTGGGGGCGTAGGTAGGTGCAGCCGCTTCAGGTTTTGTTGTACCAAAATCACATGCTTAACCCTCCCTTTTGCTAATTCTTCTTTGCTTATGATTATTCGTGCTTGGATCTCAAGAATGATCAAAGTTTCTTGGATTTACTCCATTTGTTTCAACTCATTCATATTCGAATGTGAATTAAATACGAGAATCAAGCACGTAAAATTAAGGTTTAATTTTGCTATTAGTCATTGTATTTTACGAAAGTTGTAGATTTCGTCATTGTACTTTAATTTGATCATTTTAGCCACTTAAATTTCTAAATTTTACGTTTAAGTCACCACCGAAAACTATTAAATCCATTAAGTCATGATGTTTCCAAAATCTAATGTGCCAAACATATTATCATATGTGTAATGTCATGTCAACTTGGTATTTACATGTATCACTCACTAAAATTTCAATTAATCCGATTAATGGTTGTTCTTTGTGTTATGTGTAATGGCGTAACTCGAACTCGGACTACACCTGAAATATAATAAATATTCTTGACCATCAGATCAATACACAAATGAACCCATTTTTCGAATTGATGGTTGTTTGAGTGAGGCAGGGTATTTTGAACCAGAACTCTACATAATTTATTGGGAATAAAGACAATGGAAGCACTTAGGAGATGAAATTAGGGGGTCAATGTCTGGGATTTAATTAAAGGGGGTTGATTTATTTGGAATACTTCATGGAGTCTGCCATTTGCATCCTTAACAGAATCTTTTAAAGCTATAAATTAAGGCGTCAAACACACTCTTTGCACAACTACCACCATTAATCTTACTTGACAAATAATAAACCAACCTGTCCTAATCAATCAATATCTTGGTAACTAATTATAATAAACCACTAAACATTTTTATATTGTTCTAAGAATGTTCAATATAGTAGTAGTAACTAACGACTGCCACATTGTCTTAAAACAATAACTTACATTATCATAATTAAAAATTAAGATTTTCAATTTTTTTTTTTTTGAATGATTCGACACATTATTAAATTTTAAAGACATGACATTATGATCATCCACTCGTACATAGAAAAATTATTTTATGAACTTTTTTCACCACACTATCCATGGTTACTTTTCAATTATTTGATATTTCAACAATTTTTTTATGTCAACGACACATAATTTTGATAATTTTTTTACATTGAACCCAAAACTTAAAACCTCAAATCTGTAACCCTCGAACCCAAATCCTAAACCTTGGGGGTCTGGGATTCAAGGTTTAAGGTTCAGGGTAAAATAATTACCAAAATTATGTGCTGATGACATGGAAAAAATTGTACAAAAATTACTATTTTTTAAAAAAATTGATTGTACAAAAATAAAAAAATATTAACTTATGAAAAAAATAATTAAAATTTGTAAAAGAAGAAAAGATGTTTGTTTATAATTTTAAAAAATTAATTATTTAAGTAATTTAATTAAAGTTAAATTAAGTTGAAAAAGATATTAGATATAGATGAGTATCTAAAAGCATTTTATTATCTTACACTATTTTTTTATGCCTAAAAGTTATTATTTGAATATAATTTAATTTCTTAAAAATAATAATTAAAGTTTTTGTCAAGATGAAACTGTTTAAAAAAATAGAATTGAGTTATAAATTTGAGAAAGGTTAATTATTGCATTAATTGACAATTCTATACTCTCCAAACAGATAGTTATAATTTATAAAGTTGTAAATTCATCATTGATCATTAAAAAGAAAAGAAAAAAGCAAAACGAAAATTGAACTTAAGGTTGCTGCCTGCCTACCCATGGCCTCGTGATTCACACCTACTGTTAGCTCGTATAACATGTAAGATTGTGTGAGGTGGGTATAAGCAGAGAGGCTCAAAATCAGAAGAGGAATCAATTCAGAGCAAGTTGGACTTGTTTTCAGATCTAAATTCAGATAAAATAAATTGCAGTATGAGCATGCAGTAAGAATCCGAGGACTCATATTGGGTTGACAAGGAAGCTTACTGGCAACAAGTCCATAAGTGGTGAGTTGAAATATAAAGATATTTTATCCTAAGTCCAAATTTAAATTTAATTAAAGCTAGTCCAAGGTCACTTATTAAAATATTGAGTTATACAAAATAGATGTAGCTTTTGCCAGGTTAAATACATAAATGGCCCACTGAAATAATGAAGAAAAGGGATAATGGGTTCATACTTATAAAAGACACCAACATCCTCTTCTCACTCATATGATTGTCGAAGAAACACATGAAAAACTTGACATCATCGTCAATTTCAATCCTAAATCAACTCCAAGTCTACCTATAGTAAAGCAACCAAAAAAGAACCCGGCCATGTCGGAAATGGAGAGAGATCTGATCAATCGCCGCCGGGGGTCCTCTTATTTTTGCGGGTGTTATATGATGTCCCCATCGTGCTTCCCGGTACATGAAGAAATGGACTACTCACGCATTCACCGTTGCAGCAGCGGGGGCGACAAAAGGACCAGGAGGAGATGGCGGAATCTGTTGAGAAGGTTGGTCAAGGATGGGAAGACCAGCTTATACGGATCCAAGCCGCCATTGTCTTTTCACTATGATGCTGTTAGCTATTCTCAGAATTTCGATGAGGGTTGTCATCGTGATGAATCTGCTCATCGCCGCCGAGTGTTTCAAGAAGTACACGAGTAATGTTTTTCTTTTCTTTTTTTTTTGTCTTTGTGTTTTTCTTATTTCCCAGTTTTTTTCCCCTGCAAGTTCAAATCAACTTTGATGTAACTATATATAATTATAATATATATCAAGATCTGTTAGTTAAGTTTTACAGTTCTACTGGTTTTTTTTCTCCATTTGTTAGCTATGATGAATGATAAAAAATAATGGATCTACTCGCCAGCCTTGTTTGTCATTTTGCGGATGAGGCGAGTGAATTGTTAGGTTTGTCGGGTAAAATCAGGTGAGGATGTCAGAGGTCGTCGGAGTTATGGATATAGACAAGGTTAAATCGGCATAATTTCAGTAGGTTGACACTTGACACAGTTCTTACATCTGCCCGGCCTATCTTCATTCTGGATTTTGAGACCTGTTTGGTGAGAGCCTGAGGTCTGGACAGGTGTTAATTAGGTGTCCTCAACATTGATTAAGTGTGAGGACTAGGTATCGTCACACCTGTAGGAAATGGAGCTATGTGATCATTGCATGGGGGGGACAAATGTATAACTAGGAATGAAATTTTCACTTGAAAACAACCATTCAGGTTGTTGAAGAAAAAAGAAATTCCATTCAGGTCCATGATAAGACTGATTAACTGTGGTTGGTACATTGCGATTCACAAATGCTATGAGAGACTCAGAATTGGACGTAAAACTCTTTTACAAGCTAGGAATAGACCGAATGCTCATCAGCTGTTATCATATCATGGCCTTGGCGATCGGAGTTAACAGTGCTTAAGTTTTATGCTTTTTGAGGGTCCAAATGCGCAGCTTCACCAGTCAATTGAAGGTCGCAGAATAAGTAAAGGCAATCTCTGGTCCGGGCCTGTGGGGTACAGCCCTGCAAGTTGGGTGGTATGGGTCGTTGCAGTTGTATATGATCCCTTTTTTCTAAAAGATTAGAGGATAAGTGTTATCTAGGAAACAAACTTGAAAACAAGTATGAATTGGATTTTGAATACTGAGTTTCCTTTTATCACTTCATTTATCATTCAAATCATGAACATTTTTGCTCTCCCATAATATTTGGAATTAGTTTAGCAATATTTTTTAAAAATAATTTTACGTTAAAAATCACTTTTCAAAAACATTTTGTTTAACAATGTTTTTATATCAAAAGTACATTTTGTCCCAAAAAATTTTCTGAAAAGCAATGTTAAACTGATTTTATCTTGTTATAAACAAAGTTGAGATGTGTAAAATTGAATTACATTTGTCAGCCAAAATTCTATATGTTAAAAAAGAGGTGGTTGTTATAATGGTATTTGAGGTTTAAATCATATTTGAATTTTTAAGGTTTTAAATTAAAAATTATAATCCCGATGAGTCAAAACCAAAGCTCTTATTCTTTGTTGAGAAATAGTTCGAGTAAGTTTTGAATAAGCCTCTCGAAAGCTTGATTCAAATAAACTAATTTTTGTTCTTTGTCTACGAGTTATATATCCCCATTTAATTCTGGTCATTGAATAAAAGAAATTTTGATGAATAACTAATTCTTTCTTTCAGTTATTCTTTTCTAATCTATTAAGAGCAATACAGATTCTTCCAATATATAAAATAAAAATTCCAATGGTTTTTGCTGCTATAACCATCATGACCACGATTTTTCCTTTTTTTTTCTAGGTATTTCATTTCGCCTTGAAATAAAAAATTGTATTGATACTAGGTATTAAAAAAAGCATATTAACTAAAAAAAGAGTGAATAGAAATGGATAAATAAATAGTGGGTTCCATCGTTTTTATGGTTACTTCGTAAACGGTGAGGTCCTCTCTATACACTGGAACTCATTCATTCATTTAATTGGCACTACAGGAAAATAGGTTTTTAGCAACGTTTTTTTGGGTTTATAGCGGCGCTTATAAGTGCCACTAAAACATTTAGGCGACCCTTGCAAAAAATGCCGCTAAAGATAACACCGCTAAAAATAGTGACGTTTATGAGGAAAAATGTCACTAAAGAGCATGGTCTTTAGCGGCGCTTCTCCCACAAACGCCACTAAAGAACATAGTTTTTAACGACGCTTCTCCCACAAACGCCGCTAAAAAACATGATCTTTAACGACGTTTACCCCAAAAACGCCGCTAATAAACTTGATCTTTCGCAACGCTTTTCTCACAAACGTCGCTAATAAACATGGTCTTTAGTGGCACTTTTCTCACAAACGACGCTAAAATTAACAAATTTTAGCAGTTTATTTTAATTCACATAGAACTCGAATTTTCAACATTTTTTCCTGTAAATTCAAATCCAACCAATAAGTTTAAATCTAAATGTAAATGATAAACGAAAGAAATATACATATGATTTAAATTAATAAATAAATAAATAATATTTTCAAAAGTAGTATTGTGTATATTATTCTCATAATAAGAAAAAACAAAAGTCTAAGATGACGGATTCTACGATTGATTTTGCTGAAACATTTTCATCATATTTTGAAGCTGTAACTACAGTTCATCATACTTTCTTGTTGCCTCTGCTTCATTCGCTTTTTCGTTGCTGCCTCCGCTTCCCTCGCTATTGCCTCCGCTTTATGTTGTAGCTGGAGTTCATCATATTTTCTTTGAACTTCTGCTGCCTCCTCTTTAAGTTGAGCAATTTGCTCAACTATGCTCGCTTGCATATGAGCCATTTGATCTCTTAACCTCTGAACTTCAGCTTGATCCTGACTCCTCGAAGGCATGTATCTCTGCGAGCTGGATCCAAAATATCTAGATGGGCTAACAAAAGATCATTGAAATCGAACTTGACTATACCTTTCTGGACCCAAAACTTCAGTAATAACTTGGTTATCAATGTCCTCTAGATTAACTGAATTATCACTTGAAGTCATCGCTTCATACTCCACTTTCTTATCATTTAATTTATCCTAATAAGTCAATGAAAGAGTTAGAAACGAAATATATAATCAAATAAATGCAACATAACTTGCCATTATTTGCATTATAAATGACAAATTAAACCATTATAATTAAACATGATAAATATTTAAAATAATTCAAAATTTATTAAGTAAATATACCATAATTTCTGTAACTTCAAAAGTCATAGGAGATTCATCTTTCTTTCTATGTGTAATGTCAAAAAATTGAAGAGGTCCAACTTTTTGACCTGACTGTTCCTAAATTATAGTAGGAAAAATATTAATTAGTAAAAAGTAATTAATATTTGACATAATTAATAAATTCAAAATGCCTCATCAGCAGCTACACAAGCAAAACTTCTCAATCCAGTTGTGTGCGTGAATTTTTGTTCTTGCCTACTTGTAGTTCCAACACGCTCACGATCCTACATTAATTATTATTACGGATATAATAAATACTATAAACCGAAATAATTATAAGAGTTTAGTAGTACATAATACCTATTCTTTCTTTAAGCTCCAAAATCTAACTTGTTCTTCCCATTGGTACTTCTGCATTCCCGACGGAACATTTCGTAATTTATCTTCGAGGCTCATATTATTTTTAAAATAATCTTTCTTTATAGTACTCTTATGGTCTCTTCATTTCTTTCCTAATGCCTTCTTCACATAATCGTCCTAGATCTCTAAAATAAATCTCTCCTGCAAATAACACAAGTTTAGAAAATAAATATAAATTAAAATTAAACCAAAGTATTATAAATTACTTTCACTTTATTACCTTAATATTATCGAGAGCTTGATTTTTGTTACTATCAGACATATGATGCCATGACTCGTAGTTGATTGGCAATAGACTGCCATTTCGTGCTACAATGCCCAAGTATCCTCCCAAAAGTCGAGCTTTTGATTCGTAATTCTTTAAGTCTAAAGTTGACAATAAATTATAGTTAGTTAAATAAATTTTAATTTAAAAACATATATTAGTGACAACATTTTACTTAAATCTTACTAGGAAAAATTTATGCCTATAATGTCATATGACACCTGTAGCCTATAGTGTTAGCAAAATTTTATGGAAGTACTTGTATGCACTAATTAATATAATTAAATATTTGTGTTATTTTTTAATAAATAACTAATTGAATAATTAAATATTTGAGTTCATTTTAATAATTAAATATTTAATTGAATATATTAATTTTGGATTAAATATTTTCGATTGTTATTAATAAATAGCTAATTAAATAATTAAATATTTTGAATTAAAGATTTGGGTTGTTTTTAATAATTAACTAATTAAATAATTAAATATCTTGAATTAAATATTTAATTAATTAATAGTGTTTATAACTAAATATTTAATTAAATATAATTAAATAATTAAATATTTTGAGTAAAATATTTTAATTAACTAATACGGTTTATAATTAAATATTTAATTAGATATAACTAAGTAATTAAATAATTAAATATAATTAAATAATTAAATATTTGAGTTATTTTTAATAAATAACTAATTGAATAATTAAATATTTGGGTTAATTTTAATAATTAAATATTTAATTGAATATATTAAATAATTAAATATTTTGGATTAAATATTTTCGATTGTTATTAATAAATAGCTAATTAAATAATTAAATATTTTGAATTAAAGATTTGGGTTGTTTTTAATAATTAATTAAATATATTGAATTAAATATTTAATTAAATAATTAAATATTTTGAGTAAAATATTTAATTAACTAATACTGTTTAAATTAAATATTTAATTAAATATAATTAAGTAATTAAATAATTAATTAATTAAATATTTGAATCATTTTAAATAAATAACTAATTGAATAATTAAATATTTAGGTTAATTTTAATAATTAAATATTTTGGATTAAATATTTTCGATTGTTATTAATAAATAACTAATTAAATAATTAAATATTTTGAATTAAAGATTGGATTGTTTTTAATAATTAACTAATTAAATAATTAAATATCTTGAATTAAATATTTAATTAACTAATAATGTTTATAATTAAATATAATCAAACAATTAAATGTTTTGAATTAAATATTTAATTAACTAATACTGTTTATATATATAAGACTTGGCCATCAAATGGCATACGAGTGAAGAGAGTTTTAATTTGTTCCTGAGAGAAATTTGTATATGTTATTAATTTATAATAAATTATTGTATATTATTAATTTATAATAAAAACCATATGCATTCTAAACAATGCCTGTGTAGTTTGGAAAGAAGCTCCATCAGACCGTACCCTGCAGTTCTATGCATATTTAGCAGTAAAATTATAGAATTTGGACGAGACCTAATGAACCCATCAAGAAGAGCTATGGAAGAGCAAAGACTAGAGCTTAGAGCTTAATTTTATATAGACAAGATAGCCTTGTGTCTTCATTTTGAGAATGAAAGCATATTCAGCAAATTCCACTAAGATTATGATGAAAGCAAGGTAGTCCAATTAATATTAACCACATAAAGGAAGAGAGAATAGTCTCAAAAACTCTTATTAGAAGTAAACAAGCAAGAAAACAATTAAAAATCATAGTGCAATGATACCTTAGAGTAATGGATGAAAAACAGTTGATGCACAATCCATAGTGGCTGTTAGGACCTATTTATACGAGTTATTTTAATGTGTGAGGTTGATGCTGAAATGGCTGAGGTGGCCATCATATTTTCTCTCTGTTTTAGTAATATGATTATGAAGTAGCTCGTCACTAAACACAAAGATTTGTGATTCTGAATTGTTAAAACCATCCTGCTTTGTAGATGTCACTTATAATAAAGAAAAAAAATATAAAATACTGATGCATGATTTGCAGTGCACTTTGCTATGTCAGAGACTAAGGAACGATTTCCAAGTTGGTCTAAAATCTTGGGGAACAGAACAAGGGGCTAGAATCAGAAACATCAAAGTGGGGCTGTGAAGAACTTAAGATGATAATGATTACATAGGTTCATGCCAACACATTTAAAAACTAATAAAAATGCTTAAAAGTGCTACAATGAGCCAACACAATAATACTCCAGAAAGATAAAATGTAATGCTGCAATTCTCCAAACTATTCAAGTGAAAAAATCATCTACTACAAGAAGTACACGCGAGGTAGTGTACCTGACCTGACAGATGAGGAGTTAAGCAATGCTTTAAGCTCTCGAACAGTATGTTGTGTAGGCTTAGTTTTTTTGCATCAGAGAGAGAGAGAGAGAGATTGAGAATTATTGACACCACAATTATTGACACATGAAGATTAATATCCAAAGATACTAAATATGCAGAATCATTGCAACTCACACACACACACACATATATATATACAGACACACACATTCCATATTCAATCGACCCTAGCTACATGCAAAATTATATATATGATGATGATGAAGCTACACTGTATATAATGGCTTGTGACATTATCAATTCGTTTTTAAAGTTGAATGCTTAGTTATGTTAGGGACATCATCTGCAACTAAAATAAGCTTATCTTAGGAACACGCAAGCTTTTGAAACATAAAAGATAACATCTTTTGTCATATACGGATATAATATTCAATCACCAACCAAGCTTTCCACTGATCTCCATATTGGTTTTATGTACTAAAGAACAAGTACAACTGCATTAGCTCCATAAAAGGGATAGATCCACTAACATATCTAAGGTGGAAAGCACCTATAGCCAATCACTTATAGAACAATACATGTTTTGGTTCTCATTGGTAGATAGATATAAAGACAAAGCAAAACTGGTATTATTTATAGATGAAATTTAAATGAAATGAAAGACTAAAGGCAAATGAAGAAATTAGCAGCTGAAGAAAATTCTTAAAAAATTTAAAGTGAGCCTTTTAAATTTGTTGCACACAGACACACACTCACATTTGAGTTTAGATTTGAAAAAGGTTGTTAACAGGACAACCTTTTGAAGCAAGATCTTAGAGGACTGTGCGAAAATCTCAAAGTTTTAATCCTTTTACAATAGACTCTCACCACAAAAAAAATTGGGAACTTAAAAAAAAATGATTTTTTTTGACAGTTTAGAATTCAAACATAATCCAAAGCAGAACATGAAAGAGTTTAGACAAAATATATACATGAAAAAAAACTAAAATGGATGTTATAAGTCCAGCATTTGAAGTTTGTCACTGAAGGACATGAGGAGGTTGCCATTGAAGCTATCATTGGAAAGATCTAAATGGCGCAGCTCTGGAAAATTCAAGTTGATATCTTCGGGTAGTGTCCCGTGTAAGAAATTGTCAGAAATGTCAAGAAGAGTAAGCTTTGAGAATATATTCTGAAAATTGCTAATGAAAGGACCAGTCAAGTTATTAACACTTAGCCATAATTCTGAAGTAATATTGTGAAGCATCCAAGGAGAAATTTTCTTGACATTACAACCACCTAGAGACAGAGTAATTAGTCTGAAAGATGGAGAACAACTTGGTGACATCATCTCTGTTTCAACTTCCAAGTGATTAAAAGATATATCAAGGTCACCCAGCCTCGACAAATTAGCAAAAACACAAAGAGATATACATGAAAAACCCTAAAATGGATGTTATATTCGACAAGAAAAAGACACAACCCAAAAAAAATTTGGGAACTTGAAAAAAAATGATTTGTTTGACAGTTTAAAATTCAAAAATAATCGAAAGCAGAAGATTAAAGAGTTCAAACAAAATATATACTTAAGACACAACCCAAGACTGATCAAATCTGATTTAAAAGAAAAAGGCATTAATAAGATTCAAAAAATGTTTCTGCAAAAGTTCAACTTATGAACCAAAAAAAGAAGAGAGAAAAATCTTACCAGAAAATGGCAGAGCAGCCTAAAAAAAGCCGCCTAAAAGTTTGAAGGGTGTTTTGTGAAACAGCTTTTGGAGAAGGAGAAGGCAGGTGGTGGTCGACTGGTGGGTGTTGGTATAGAGTGGAGAATGAAATGGTGGAGGCAAACGGTGGTTGTTGGTAGAAATTATGGATTTAGAAATATTACGAATTTAGGAATTTTTTTGACAAAGAATGAATGAAGAATTTTCAAACCAGCTTTGGAGAAGAGAAAGCAGGACGTCGTCGTTTCAATATTAAATGATTTAACGAAGTTTATGTAAAAACGTCGCTATTGCAATACCTTTAGCGGCGTTTATAGAAAAAAACGCCGCTAATGCTCTAGACCTTTTACGGTGTTTTTTAACATAAATGTCGCTATTGCTTGATCTTTAACAGGGTTTTTACCATAAATGCCACTATTGATTGACCTTTAGCGACGTTTTTCTCATAATCGCCGCTATTAATTGACCTCTATTTTTTAAAAAAAATTCTTATTAATCTCCTTAGAATTTTTAGAAATTTTATAATATTTAATTTAAAATTTTAAAATTTATAAAAGTCCTAAACGAAAAAAATTATTTTAGGAGGCCGAGATTCCTGCCAGCTCCCTAGATGTCACTGACTTTAAATAAAAAAGATTTATAGGCACAAGCATGAGAGAATTTAAATTTTCTTTTAGAAAATTGAAAATTAATTATAAAATTTTGGGATGTCAAAATATAATTTCATCCATTATTAGTTTATAATTTTATATTTTTAAGGCATTAATTTTTTTTCATTTTGAGGTAAAATATCAATTTCATCATATATTACTTTATAATTTTATTATTTCTAAAGGGATAAAAATAGTAATTTTTCATTTTTAGGAGGCAAGGCCCTTGTCCCCTTAAATTCTATTGGGATACAAAATCCCTTCAAATTAAAAGTGAAAAAAAAAAAATCAATTGAGTCTATGCACTAAACTCTCATCGATTAAGCTTTCATCAATAAAAGTATCAATTAAATTATCCCGTTAATAATTTTCGTTTTTGACCAACAATTAAAATTAATTAATGAATCAATCAAATAACAACACATAACACATTTCAAAACTTCGGATTTTGTTTTCATTTTGTCATATAAATTATTGATAACGAAATGTCATGCCTTCAAGGGCTCTTGAGTCAATTGGAAAACGATATTAAAAAAAAAAAGCAACTTTGAATTATCAATAAAGGACAAATTCAGTATTTTAATTTGTTAGAATTTGATCCTTATATTTTATGAAAAATCGAGAAGTTAAATCTAATTAGTAATATTATTAAATCGTTGATACAAGAATCGACGGTTCAACAATTTGTATATAAGAGATTAGTAATAATCAATAATTTAACGATTTATACAATAAATTAGAAAAAAGAAATTGATAGATCAAGTTTACGTGTTTTTCAACAAATGTATTAACTTTTTAATTTTGAGCTAATTTTTTTTTAGACAGAGCAAACTTCAAGTATCAAAATATACATAGTATTAGAGATTTCACAAAATACAAGAAGTCAAATATGTTGTTTTCCCTACTTAAAATTTAACGCGAGATTATCTTAGATTAAAAAAATTAAGATGATATCAAAATAATAATTAAAATATATATTTTTGTCAATACAAGAGGACGAGAGTTCGAATGCGTTGAAGCGCATTATCCTCCTATTTATGAGTTGGGGAGGGGTTATAGGTAGTTATAAACATATTATGTCAAAAAGAACAAATATGATCAGAACTACTGTTAAAAAATAAAAATTGAGTGATCAAAGTGAAATTTTTATTAAAATTTAGGGACAAATAATATAATTTTCCCAAAAAGTATTAATGCAAATCCAGATATTCAAATATAATCTAAAAATTAAATATGCAATTTAACCCAATTCGACCATCTTAGAAGTATCATATTTTTGGAAAACTGTAGAGTGGAAATACATTCATGTCTTGTCATTATTCTTATCGAAATAGTTGTTAAGGGTCATTTCTAGGTAATATTAAAAGTATCTTATACTAATCATTAACAATACTTATATCAATCGAACTAAAACTCAATTGAACAATCACCCATCTTTTAAATCTTACAAAACTGTCATTAACAATATCGAGTTGTTATAAAATGATCACTTACCCATTAAGCGCATCTTCAATGGGATAACGTTTATCTTACGTGACATGTTAAATATGACACATTTATGTATGTAATATATAAACATAAAATTATGTTATAAACAATAATTATGTTAATAATTTACAAGAATCAAATAAAATGTAAATTAGCGGCGTTTATTGTAAAACGCCGCTAATGCTCCGACCTTTAGCGGCGCTTCTTCATAAACGCCGCTAATGCTCCGACCTTTAGCGGCACTTCTTCACAAACGACGCTAATGTTTCAACCTTTAGCGGCGTTTTATCATAAACGCTTTGCTCCGAGCATTAGCAGCGCTTTTCTATAAAAGCCGCTAATGCTTTGACCTTTAGCGGTGCTTTTCTATAAACACCGCTAATACTCTAACCTTTAACGGCACTTTAGCACAAACGTCGCTAATTCTCCGACTTTTAGCGGCGCTTTTGTATAAACGCCGCTAATGTTCCGACCTTTAGCAGCGCTTCCCAATAAACGCCGCTAGTGCTCAGACCTTTAGCAACACTTTGCCCTAAATGTCGCTAATGCTCTGACTTTTAATGGCGTTTTTCCTATAAACGCCGCTATTACTTTACCTTTTGCGGCGTTTATGGTTAAACGTCACTAATGCTTTACCTTTTGTGGCGTTTTTGAAAAAACGCCGCTATTGCTTTACATTTTGTGGTGTTTTCTTTCCAAACACCGCTAAAAGTGCCGCTAATAACCTGTTTTGCTGTAGTGTAGTAACTTGTACAGTTCACACTCTTCGGCTCTACTCATAAATTTTTCCAGTAATATATCTCTCACAACGAGATCTATCTTATAATATATTAATAATATTAATTAGTGAGATTTAGATGTTAACTTTAATAAAACTTATAAATGTAATTTTATGTGTTAAAAATTATTTGTTTAATATGATTAATAAATTTATAAATAAAATTTAAACATTTTATTAAAATAATATCTTAACTAAAATTTATTATTTTTATTTTATTTAGGAACATGATTAATTTTATTAAGACAAAATATTGTTATAAAAAAAATAATTTAATAAAGAACGTACTTCATATTTTATAATCTTATTGTTATAGATGAAAAAAACATAAATAAAACATAAAAAATTAATTTTACAAAAAAATAATGAAAAGCATGCTATTTTCCTAAAAAAATAAACATAACTTTCAAATTCCAAGCGAATTTCTTTTGGAATACATTTTATAAAATACCAATATTTTTAATTGGATAATTTAATTAATGAATTTATCCTACTTCAAACACAAAACATAATCTAAGATTAAGACCATTCAATTTTTTTAAATAGTATAAAACAAATAAAAAATTTATATTGTTAATGTTTATTTTTTTCAAATAGTTAAAAAATATACTATACATAATATATATTATTTATTTTTATTAATATAAAAATTAATAGTTCAAAAATACATTATATATAATATATACGGTTAATTACTTGATTTTGAACCGAATTAATCTATAATTAAAATTTCAAAAAATTATTAATCGATCTTCAACTGATTAACCGAATTAGATCGATTTATTTATTTTCCATCATGTCGTTTTTTTCCAAATTTCTTCTATAGATGGTTTTTGACTTTCTTTTAATTTATTTTCCTTCAGTTAATTCGAACGTCTCTCTCTTCCTGTTTCATGTGTTCTTCGTCAAACCAATTTTAATTTAACTTCAAAATATTAATTTTTATGAATCATAAAGATAACGCAAGACTTTTCTGTTTATCCTTTCAATGGTCAGCCTCTACGGTCGGCTGGTGGAATTGACCTTTCAAGCATCTTAAGACGCATCTGACACATTCTTTCATACTATACTAAAAGCTTCAGCTCTGCTACATTCTTCCACCAATTGACATGGTCACCAGGATCAGCAACTCAGTGTTATTCTTCTATGCTTAGTTTCCTTTCTCTCTGTTCTTCCCTGTATTGTTTCTGTCAACTTCCAACTCTCCCGGTTTGACCCAACTATGATCACCGTTGCCTATCAGGGTGATGCAAAGCCTGATGTTGGAAGTTGGAACCATCGAGTTTAACCTTGTCAATTATATAAACCGAGTTGGATGGGCTACATATGCCGACAAGGTGTTGCTTTGGGATTCTGAAACAGGTAAGCTTTCCGATTTCAACACTCGGTTTTCCTTTGAAATCAACACCCAAGGTGTTCCACTTTATGGTCATGGGTTATGTTTCTTTCTGGCTCCTGTTGGATCTCTAATCCCACCAAACTCAGCTGGTGGCTTTTTGGGATTGTTTAACACCACAACCAGTGATTCACCAAGCAACCAAATTGTCTCCATAGAGTTTGATTCCTTCCAAAATCCTGAATGCGATCCGCGTGGAATTGATGGTCATGTGGGGATCAACAACAACTCTATTGCTTAGGCTGTTTACAGATCAACAACAACTCTATTGCTTCGGCTGTTTACACCCAATGGAATGCTAGCTCTCATAGTGAAGATACTGCGAACGTGTTGGTTACTTACAATTCTACCACTAAGGATTTGAATGTGTCATGGAGCTATTTAACCACCAACAATCCACTAGAGTATTCAAGTATTTCCATGTGGATTGATCTAATGAAGGTCCTACCAGAGAGGGTCATGGTTGGTTTTTCTGCTGCAACTGGTATGTATGTGGAGAGACATGTACTTAAATCATGGGAATTCCATTCAAATTTGGAAGAACCAGCTATTAATGGAAAGAATACAAGAAGGATCAGAATACTAGTAGCCTCTGCAGTTCTTGTTAGTGTTTTGATAGCTGGGACAGTCATAGCATTTATCATGTGGTTTCAGTGGAAGAAAAAGCAAACAAAAATTGGTGAAACAAAAAATTTAGCATCCATTAATGATGATGAACTTGAAAGAGGAGCTGGACCTAGAAGTTTTCCTTTAAAGACCTTGAATCTGCTACCAACAACTTCTCTGAAGGGAGAACGTTAGGTGAAGAAGGGTTCGGAGCAATTTATAGGGGTTACCTTATTGATCTGGGCATTGAAATTGCGGTTAAGAGGATTTTGAGAGGGTCTAAACAAGGTAAAAAGGAATATGCAACTAAAGCGAAGGTCATTAGCCAGTCAATACATTGGAATCTAGTGCAACTTATTGGTTGGTGTCATGATAAGCGTGAGTTGTTACTTGTCTATGAGTTCATGCCAAATGGTAGCCTTGATTCCCACCTATTCGGTGGAAGAATTCCACTTACTTGGCCTGTAAGGTACAGAATATCTCTTGGATTGGCATCTGCAATTTTTTATCTTCACAAGGAGTGCGAGCAGTGTGTCGTGCACCAAGACATCAAATCCAACAATGTGATGCTAGACTCTAGTTTCAATGCCAAACTAGGTGATTTTGGACTGGCAAGGCTTATGAGCCATGAGCTTGGTCCGAAAACAACAGGGTTGGCTGGAACTTTAGGCTACTTGGGTCTAGAGTATATAAGCACAAGAAGAGCAAGCAAAGAGTCGGATGTATATAGCTTCGTAGTTGTTCTATTAGAAATAGCGACTGGACGGAAGTCAACCGACCCAAGAGAAGCAACCAAAACAGGAGAGCTGGTTTGGGATCTTTATGGGGAAGGAAAGCTTCTTTCGGTTGTGGATGAGAAATTGAATCAAGATTTTGATGTAAAAAAAGCAGAGTGTGTGATGATTGCTGGACTATGGTGTGCACACTGTAACACCCTAATTTTATTAAAGGACTTAATTGTGAATTTTTTGAAAAAAATTGGGGGCTTTGTCTTAATTCTTAGAAGTTACAAGGACTTAGTTAGGCATTAAATTATATGTTGAGGACAATTTGGTATTTGTGGGATTTATTTGTAGTGTGTGTAAAGGTTTGAGGTCAATCTAGAAACCCTAGTGTTGTCTAGGGACCTCCGAGTAAATACTCTAATTTTATTGAGTATAAAACCCACCTTTTCTCCCTAACTGACCTTTCTTCTTCCATTAGTTTTGTTACTGTCGATTTTTCATTCCCAAAATCCCTCCTTCTACTTTAATCTTCAAAACCGATCATCCTCCGACCACCCTTGCCGTCGTTCGTGTACTTTCTAAACACCATCGATCTCTACTTTAGGTGTGTGCGACCAAACCCCTCATCCCACGTCATTTTAGTTGTCGCCGTTCGTGAGTATTGACAAAGAGAAGCTTTTGGCTTTTGGTTCTTATTGTGCTCCGTCACCGTTTCAAATATTGGTGAGTGTAGGAATAGTGCTTGTGGCCTTGTTTGGAGTTGTTTGTGCATGTGATCTTGGTGGTTATGCACCATTCGTGGTGGTGGAAGTGGGTGTCGCCGATGAGGGTGTTAAAACCCTAAGGGTACTATGTGATGATTTGTGATGTGGGCTAATTTTTGCTTTAGCCAAACCAAAGTAACCCAATTAATCCTAAATCAATACCTAACTTTAAGCCCAAACCCTTATTACCTATTTAAACCCAATTCCTAACCAAGTAAACCAAGCCCAAGTTTTTGACCCAATAAGAAACGCAAACCTTTTTGACCCAAAATCAAACCTTTAAACCCAATAATCAAACCCAAACCAAGTCAAGCTAAGTTGATCGACCGTTGACTGATCGTTGATCGATCGTTGACTGACCATTGACTTTGACCACTGACCGTTGACTTTGATAATTGATCGGTGACCATTGACTTTGACTTTGACCTGTTGACTTTTTCGAGAAACCCTACCCTACCATTTTTCGACATTCTAATTCTGATTCCGCTGTCCTTTTTGTCAAATTTGAACCCAAAAGCCTCGTTTTGACTGTTTTATCTTTTGTGTTGCACTTTAAGTTACTTTGAGTTTTAATTTGGGGTTACTAAGATAAGATATTCGTGTTTAGGTGATCACGATTCCAAGGTGGACGATCTACCTCCTCCTCCACCTATTCAACCCGCTCTTGCATCGGTTCCGAGAGCTACACGTAAGTTACTTTAGTTTAGTCTTGTGTTAAAGTGGTGGCTAGAATTGTAATGATATTTAGTTGTATTTGTAGGATCTAATCCCGTTAGACCGGGTACTCTTACAGCACGTGGCGGATGACCTCCTCGTTGTTAGAGTTCTATTTGCTAGAGGTGTGTTTCTAATTGTACTTAACTTATCATTGAAATGTTGTGATTTGGGTGATTGCATGATATATTGAGATACATGTTGTTGATGTGATGATTGTATTGAGATATGAAAATGGTATGATTAAAATTGAGTTGAGTAATATTTGTTGATCATGTCATGCATTTACTCGGGGCATATGATTATTGAATTATTGTGTTACTCCATCATGCTTTGAGATAATTAAACATATGAGAAACATTGTGAAATTGAGACTGAGATTATATTGAAATAATTACTTAATCATACCATTGTGTGTTCATGGGGTGAGTTTGTATGGTGAAAGAAGTGGTTATCATTCCTTTAAGGTTGATACTAAAACCACACTGCGATTGGTGACGATTGGTTAGGAAAAGGTTCTGGGGAACTTTTTCACTATGTTGGTGTATTGGAGTATCGGGTTCATTGCATCATGCTTGTGGTTGCAACATGATTTGTGGTTACTTTTTGAGTTTTATATATATGATTGTGATGATATATGTTAGGTTGTATGTGTCTTAGAGACACAATGAGCTTTATAGCTCACATCCCTACAGTTTTTTTATAGATATTTTGGATTTAAGTGACTTGGTACTGGAGGCGTTATTATAGATTTTTTATATATTATTTTACCATATAATTATTTTGATTTTGGGTTTTTATTATACTTTGTTAATTATTTTTATAATTGGGGTTGTAAATTTATTTTATTTTGGGAATTTTGGTATTTTTATTTTGAGATATTAATTATGTTATTTTATTTTAATTATAAACTTAATATTGTATATTTATATTTGCCTTATAAAGCCATAGTTACAAAAACTAAAATATTACAAAGTAGCTGTCTTACCCCTATAAAATTATGATTAAAGTCAAATCTAGAAATGAGGATATTCATATTATACAGGAAATTAAGAAGAGTCTAGAGCATGTACTTGAACCTTAAAAAAATGTTTCCTTGGCAGCGAAGACAGGAAGAAAACTTATTATCTATAATACATATTAAATTTTACCAAATGACAAATTATTCAATTTAAATATTTAATTACTTAAAAACTTATTAATGACCTTTTAAACCTTTAACTGTTAACCAAATCTAAATTTTTTCAATGAAAATTTACCGAACCAAATTTTTTTGGTTAATTCAGTCGGTTAATCGAATTAATCAAAATTTATATATATATTTTTTATTTTTGATTAAAACAAGTAGAATACATATAAAAAAATAACCGAATTAACCGACCGGTTTTTGGTTAAAACAAGTATAAAATAAATAAAAAATAATTATATATTATAATATTATTTATTAAGTTCGGTTAAATCGGTCAATTTGGTTAACCAACCGATTTCGAACCGAATTAACCGTTAACTGAAATTTTAAAAAAGTATTAACTGATCCCGATCGAATTAGTTCGATTAACCGACTGATTAATCGAATTCAGTCAATTAACCGAATTAATTCGATTTTACCCAATATTTACACATCCCTAATCACATAATTTAATTTTAAATATAACAAAATATTATTATACACTCGTTTATATCTAATATTCTATCCAACTTAATTTAATTTTAGTTAATTTTTTTCAAATAATTAATTTTTAAATTATAAATAAACTTTTTTTTTTTATTTTACAAATTTTAATCATTTTATCTTTTTTCATAAATTTTTGTGCAACCAATTTGATTTAATGGAGGAAGATTATTAGAATTTTTGTTGCTGATATATCTCGAATAAAATCCTCTGCCAAAAAATGTCAATATGATTTCGTAAGACACTGTTTTCCTTAAATTCATATATATATATATATATATTCTAATAGGTTGACAAATTCAACTTTTCGATATATATTATATATATTCTAATAGGTTCATAAATTCAACTTTTCGATATATATTTATGATTCAGGAAAATGTCTATTGAAGATTCCTTGATGCATAAAATAAAGCTGGTCATTGAAACTTCAGCATCAAGTTAACTATTTTTTAATTACTTCATCTGCGGATTCTATTGGTTCAACTTCTCTTTTATATGCTGTCTGGCTGAAATATCTCTCCTTGCTTCTCCGTTTCCATGGCGATTAGGTTCATCAACTTGCTTCAATCATCGCTTCTGATTCCATTTCTTTTCACTCTTCCCTTTGCCAGTTCACTAAATTTCCAAATATCTCGCTTTGAATCAAATGCAAACAACATTCTCTATCAAGGTGATGCAAAGCCTTCCGTTGGAGTCATTGAGTTTAACCTTATCGATTATATAAACCGAGTTGGATGGGCAACATATGCTGAGAAGGTGCCAATTTGGGACTCAAGAACAGGAAGGCTCACCGACTTCAGTACCCGCTTCTCCTTTGGCATTTCTATTCAAGGTTCAATTTATGGTCATGGACTTGTCTTCTTTCTTGCTCCTGTTGGCTCTCAAATCCCACCAAATTCAGGCGGTGGCTTTTTGGGATTATTTAACACAACAACCAGCCATTCATCTCAGAACCAAATCGTTCTCGTTGAGTTCGATACGTTTGAAAATCCTGCATGGGATCCAACTGGTATTGGTAGTCATGTTGGGATAAACAAAAACTCAATTTCTTCAGCAAATTATACCAGATGGAATGCTAGCTTTCATAGTGGAGATACGGCAGATGTAGTCATTAACTACAACGCTACTACTAAGAACTTAAGTGTCTCTTGGAGCTATCAAGAGACCAATAATCCTCGAGAGAATTCTAGTCTTTCATATCAAATCGATCTGATGACGGTTTTACCAGAGTGGGTCATGGTCGGATTTTCAGCTGCTACAGGTCGGTACGTAGAGAGGCATACACTCAAATCTTGGGAATTCAGTTCAAGTTTAACTGTGGAAGAGGATACAAGCGGCAACAAAGCAAGAAATGTTAGAATAGTTGTGGGTATTGTAGTTCCTGTGGGTGTTCTGATAGCTGGGACAATTATAACTTTTTTAATTTGGAGGAGGAAGAAGCATGCGAAAACAACACCAGAAACAACAAACTTGACATCAATGAATGATGATCTTGAAAGAGGAGCTGGACCAAGAAGGTTTTCTTATACTGTTCTTGCCTCAGCTACCAATAACTTCTCGGAGCAAAGAAAGTTGGGTGAAGGAGGATTTGGTGCAGTTTATAGGGGTTACCTGAATGATTTGGATGTGGAAGTTGCTGTTAAAAGGATTTCTCGTTGGTCCAAACAAGGGAAAAAAGAGTATGTAACTGAAGTGAAGGTGATTAGCCAATTAAGACACAGGAATCTGGTGCAACTAATTGGTTGGTGCCATGATAAAAATGATTTCATACTTGTCTACGAATTCATGCCAAATGGCAGCCTTGATTCCCACCTCTTTGGTAGGAGAAGTCCACTGACATGGTCTGTGAGGTACAGAACATCGCTTGGATTGGCATCTGCACTTCTCTATCTCCACGAAGAGTGGGAGCAGTGCGTGGTGCATCGAGACATTAAATCAAGCAATGTAATGCTTGATTCCAGTTTCAATGTCAAGCTTGGTGACTTTGGATTGGCTAAACTCATGGACCACGAGCTAGGTCCTAAAACAACTGGATTGGCTGGAACTTTAGGCTACTTGGCTCCAGAGTACATAAGCACAGGTAGGGCTAGTAAGGAGTCAGATGTTTATAGCTTTGGGGTAGTCCTTTTAGAAATTGCAACTGGAACGAAATCTGTTGATCCTGGAAGAAAATCTGACATGGGATTGGTTGAGTGGATTTGGGGTCTTTATGGGACAGGAGAGCTAATTTTGGCTGTTGACGACAAGTTGGGCAAGGAATTTGATGAGAAACAAGTGGAGTCTTTGATGATTGTTGGACTGTGGTGTGCTCACCCAGACTGTACTTCAAGGCCGTCAATCAGGCAAGCAATTCAAGTTCTTTATTTGGAGTCGCCGTTGCCAAATCTTCCAGTCAAGATGCCGGTTCCTACATATCAAGTAACTTTACCATCAGTCTCCTCCTCCGAGCCTTCAGTAACGTATTCAAGCATGAATTTGGGGCGTTAAACATGATTTGCCTTCATCTGGATGTGCTTCTACTTTCATTTTCCTTTTCTTTTTAGTTTTGACATCTCATGTTGATGTATAAACACCACTTGTATAGTTACAGAGAAGAATCTAGTTCCATCCAAGTGTAGCTTAACCCTTTTCGTTCTGTCATAAATATAGATTAACATGTTTGCCTTGAATGTCTTTGCTGGTCACAGTTAAATTTTGGCTCATATATTGAATTCTAAGGCAAGAAAATGAAAAAAACTGATCACCAAGTAGAATTAGACAGCCTGTGTTATTTAAACTTGAACTCGAAACGACACAAACATGAATTGACCGGAAAAAGTAACTTGAAACGATCCGAGATGACTAGATCTGAAAAATTCAACTGTCAAACTTGAAGAGCTCAAACCAAAAATGATCTGAAGCTGAAATAATCGAAAATTTTAAACCCATATTAAATTCATCTATTAATCCAATCCAAAATCAACTAGATCCACTCAATTCTAACTTCTAAATTGCATACATATACCTGAGTTGAATCAAAATATGCCAAGTAGTCATGGTTGAGTTCGACACTTACAAAAATGGTTGGGATCCTGCTCATCTTGATAACCATGTGGGGATCAACAACAACTCAATCATGTCAGCCGTATATACCATATGGAATGCAAGCATTCATAATGGAGATACAGCGGTGGTGTTGATTACCTACAATGCCACTACTAGGAATTTGAGTGCCTCGTGGACCACCAATAATCCTCAAGAAGTTTCTAGTCTTAGTTATCTAATTGATCTTAAGATGGCTCTACCTGAGTGGGTCATGCTTGGGTTCTCAGCAGCTACAGGTGTGAGTACAGAGCAGCATATTCTTCAATGGTGGAAGTTCAATTCCACTTTGGAAAGAGACATGGAAACTGGTGGAAATATATCGACAGATGTCAAAATAGTTTTAGGTCTTGTAGTCCCTGTTGCTGTTCTTATTATCGCTGGGATTGTTTTAGCAATCATTTTATGGCGACTAAAGAATATCAGAAAAAGGAAAACACCAGAAGCAGCAGAAAACTTAACATCAATCAATGATGCCCTTGAGAAAGGAGCCGGACCTAGGAGGTTTTCATATGTTGACCTTGTCACCTCTACCAACAATTTCTCAGAACAAAGAAAGTTGGGGGAAGGAGGGTTCGGTGCAGTTTATAGGGGTTACCTACCTGATTTAGACATGGTGGTTGCTGTAAAAAGGATTTCAAGAGGGTCCAAGCAAGGGAAAAAGGAGTATGTAACTGAAGTGAAGGTCATCAGCCAGTTAAGACACCGAAATCTCGTCCAACTCATTGGCTGGTGCCATGAAAAAGGTGAGTTCTTACTCGTTTACGAGTTCATTCCCAATGGTAGCCTTGATTTCCACCTCTTCGGTAAAAAAGCTCCACTTTCATGGCCTGTTAGGTATAGGGTATCCCTTGGATTAGCGTCTGCAATTCTCTATCTTCATGAAGAGTGGGAGCAGTGTGTAGTGCACCGAGACATCAAATCCAACAATATAATGCTTGATTCTAGTTTCAATGTTAAACTTGGTGACTTCGGGTTGGCAATGCTCATGGACCATGAGCTAGGTCCCAAGACAACTGGCTTGGCTGGGACTTTAGGCTACTTGGCCCCAGAATATGTAAGCACAGGTCGAGCAAGTAAAGAATCAGATATATATAATTTCGGAGTGGTGTTGCTCGAAATTGCAACCGGAAGAAAATCTATTCATCGTATACAAGATTTTGAAATGGGATTAGTAGCGTGGGTTTGGGATCTTTACGGGCAAGGGAAGCAACTTTCGGCTGTTGATGAAAAACAAGTGGATCGTTTGATGATTGTTGGATTGTGGTGCGCTCACCCTGATAGTAGCTCCAGACCCTCAATCAAGCAAGTAACACAAGCTCTTAATTTCGGGATAGAGAAGCCAAATCTTCCTACAAGGATGCCTGTTGCTACGTATGTTGCACCTACAAAATCAGTCAGTACTTCAGACGAACCTATATTAACTAATACGAGCTTGGAAGTGGGTCGCTAGTCTCCTTTTGCTATGACGACAACATATGTATCTTCAATATTTTCTTTCTTATTTGTTTTTTTCTGGGAGAAATACTGATTTGTTTTTCCCCCCCTAATGTCTGCATTATCATCTCGGTCTTTGAACTAAACGTGGCACATGTTAGAATTTTCTAAACATAATAAACCATGTAGATCGATTCTTGGTGAGATTTTCTTCATTTCTTTTTATCTTCTTTATACTTGTAATTTGCTCTATTTTTTGTCTTCTACTTCCTTTCTATGATTCTCTCCACACTACAAAACTAAAGCCAAGGAAAGACATAGTTTACTTCTAATCTATAACACACACAACACACACACATATATATATAATTTTTAAATGAGAATAAATTATATTAAGATGATTTAAAAAGTATAGTGTCACATTATTAAATTTTAAAGATGATAAAATATTATCATACACTCATTTATATTTAATATTTTCCCCAACTTAATTTAACTTTAGTTAAATTACTTAAAATAATTAGCTTTTTAAATTATAAACAAATGCCTTTTTTTCTTTTACCTTGAACCTAAAATCTAAAATCTCGAATATTGAACTCAAACCCTAAATTTTAAACCCCAAAGTTCAAGATTTAAAGTTTAAAGTTTAGGTTTGGATTTAGCGTTTAAGGTTTAGATTTAGGATTCATGATTTGAGATTTGAGATTTAAGATTTAAGAGTTTGGGGATATTGGGTTTGAGTTCAAGGTTCAAGGATCTAGGGATTAAGGTTTGAGATTCGGGTTTTGGGTTTTATATTTTGTGTTTAGGGTTTAGGATTCTAGATTCATGGTTTTGGATTTAGGCTGATAAATTATAAAAAATTACGTGTTAATGACATGAGAAATTTTTTTAAAATGTGATTAAATAATTGGAAAAGGATCTTGGGTAATGTGGTGGGACGAGTCCATAAAATAGTTTATCTATGGATGAGTGTATAATAATAATTTTATGTCTGTAAAATTAATGTGGCAACATTTTATTAGTGCCTAAAAACCTTATCATCCTTATGTAAGTTACTCCATTTTTAAATTAATAAAAATTCTTTTAAACATTCATTATATTATTGAAAAGAAAAAATTATATTAGGATAATCCTAAAAAGTATAATTTTTAGACACCAATAAAATAGTATCACATCTATAGATATTCAATCGGTTAACCGATCCAAACTACAATAAATCGAATTAACCGACCCTTTTAAACCTTTAACCGTTAACCAAACCTAAATTTTTTCAATGAAAATTTACCAAACCAAATTTTTTCGGTTAATTCGGTCGGTTAACTGAATTAATCAAAATTTATATATATTTTTTATTTTTGATTAAAACAAGTATAAAACATATAAAAAAAATAACCGAATTAACCGACCGGTTTTTGGTTAAAACAAGTATAAAATAAATAAAAAATACTTATATATATTATAATATTATTTATTAAATTCGGTTAAATCGGTCAATTCGGTTAACCAATCGATTTCGAACCTAATTAACCGTTCACTGAACTTTTAGAAAAGTATTAACTGACCCCGATCGAATTAGTTCGGTTAACCGACTGATTAATCGAATTCAGTCAGTTAACCGAATTAATTCGATTTTACCCAAAATTTACACATCCCTAATCACATAATTTAATTTTAAATATAACAAAGTATTATTATACACTCGTTTATATCTAATATTCTATCCAACTTAATTTAATTTTAGTTAAATTTTTTCAAATAATTAATTTTTAAATTATAAATAAACTTTTTTTTTTCTTATTTTACAAATTTTAATCATTTTATCTTTTCATAAATTTTTGTGCAACCAATTTGATTTAATGGAGGAAGATTATTAGAATTTTTGTTGCTGATATATCTCGAATAAAATCCTCTGCCAAAAAATGTCAATATGATTTCGTAAGACACTGTTTTCCTTAAATTCATATATATATATATATATATTCTAATAGGTTGACAAATTCAACTTTTCGATATATATTATATATATTCTAATAGGTTCATAAATTCAACTTTTCGATATATATTTATGATTCAGGAAAATGTCTATTGAAGATTCCTTGATGCATAAAATAAAGCTGGTCATTGAAACTTCAGCATCAAGTTAACTATTTTTTAATTACTTCATCTGCGGATTCTATTGGTTCAACTTCTCTTTTATATGCTGTCTGGCTGAAATATCTCTCCTTGCTTCTCCGTTTCCATGGCGATTAGGTTCATCAACTTGCTTCAATCATCGCTTCTGATTCCATTTCTTTTCACTCTTCCCTTTGCCAGTTCACTAAATTTCCAAATATCTCGCTTTGAATCAAATGCAAACAACATTCTCTATCAAGGTGATGCAAAGCCTTCCGTTGGAGTCATTGAGTTTAACCTTATCGATTATATAAACCGAGTTGGATGGGCAACATATGCTGAGAAGGTGCCAATTTGGGACTCAAGAACAGGAAGGCTCACCGACTTCAGTACCCGCTTCTCCTTTGGCATTTCTATTCAAGGTTCAATTTATGGTCATGGACTTGTCTTCTTTCTTGCTCCTGTTGGCTCTCAAATCCCACCAAATTCAGGCGGTGGCTTTTTGGGATTATTTAACACAACAACCAGCCATTCATCTCAGAACCAAATCGTTCTCGTTGAGTTCGATACGTTTGAAAATCCTGCATGGGATCCAACTGGTATTGGTAGTCATGTTGGGATAAACAAAAACTCAATTTCTTCAGCAAATTATACCAGATGGAATGCTAGCTTTCATAGTGGAGATACGGCAGATGTAGTCATTAACTACAACGCTACTACTAAGAACTTAAGTGTCTCTTGGAGCTATCAAGAGACCAATAATCCTCGAGAGAATTCTAGTCTTTCATATCAAATCGATCTGATGACGGTTTTACCAGAGTGGGTCATGGTCGGATTTTCAGCTGCTACAGGTCGGTACGTAGAGAGGCATACACTCAAATCTTGGGAATTCAGTTCAAGTTTAACTGTGGAAGAGGATACAAGCGGCAACAAAGCAAGAAATGTTAGAATAGTTGTGGGTATTGTAGTTCCTGTGGGTGTTCTGATAGCTGGGACAATTATAACTTTTTTAATTTGGAGGAGGAAGAAGCATGCGAAAACAACACCAGAAACAACAAACTTGACATCAATGAATGATGATCTTGAAAGAGGAGCTGGACCAAGAAGGTTTTCTTATACTGTTCTTGCCTCAGCTACCAATAACTTCTCGGAGCAAAGAAAGTTGGGTGAAGGAGGATTTGGTGCAGTTTATAGGGGTTACCTGAATGATTTGGATGTGGAAGTTGCTGTTAAAAGGATTTCTCGTTGGTCCAAACAAGGGAAAAAAGAGTATGTAACTGAAGTGAAGGTGATTAGCCAATTAAGACACAGGAATCTGGTGCAACTAATTGGTTGGTGCCATGATAAAAATGATTTCATACTTGTCTACGAATTCATGCCAAATGGCAGCCTTGATTCCCACCTCTTTGGTAGGAGAAGTCCACTGACATGGTCTGTGAGGTACAGAACATCGCTTGGATTGGCATCTGCACTTCTCTATCTCCACGAAGAGTGGGAGCAGTGCGTGGTGCATCGAGACATTAAATCAAGCAATGTAATGCTTGATTCCAGTTTCAATGTCAAGCTTGGTGACTTTGGATTGGCTAAACTCATGGACCACGAGCTAGGTCCTAAAACAACTGGATTGGCTGGAACTTTAGGCTACTTGGCTCCAGAGTACATAAGCACAGGTAGGGCTAGTAAGGAGTCAGATGTTTATAGCTTTGGGGTAGTCCTTTTAGAAATTGCAACTGGAACGAAATCTGTTGATCCTGGAAGAAAATCTGACATGGGATTGGTTGAGTGGATTTGGGGTCTTTATGGGACAGGAGAGCTAATTTTGGCTGTTGACGACAAGTTGGGCAAGGAATTTGATGAGAAACAAGTGGAGTCTTTGATGATTGTTGGACTGTGGTGTGCTCACCCAGACTGTACTTCAAGGCCGTCAATCAGGCAAGCAATTCAAGTTCTTTATTTGGAGTCGCCGTTGCCAAATCTTCCAGTCAAGATGCCGGTTCCTACATATCAAGTAACTTTACCATCAGTCTCCTCCTCCGAGCCTTCAGTAACGTATTCAAGCATGAATTTGGGGCGTTAAACATGATTTGCCTTCATCTGGATGTGCTTCTACTTTCATTTTCCTTTTCTTTTTAGTTTTGACATTTCATGTTGATGTATAAACACCACTTGTATAGTTACAGAGAAGAATCTAGTTCCATCCAAGTGTAGCTTAACCCTTTTCGTTCTGTCATAAATATAGATTAACATGTTTGCCTTGAATGTCTTTGCTGGTCACAGTTAAATTTTGGCTCATATATTGAATTCTAAGGCAAGAAAATGAAAAAAACTGATCACCAAGTAGAATTAGACAGCCTGTGTTATTTAAACTTGAACTCGAAACGACACAAACATGAATTGACCGGAAAAAGTAACTTGAAACGATCCGAGATGACTAAATCTGAAAAATTCAACTGTCAAACTTGAAGAGCTCAAACCAAAAATGATCTGAAGCTGAAATAATCGAAAATTTTAAACCCATATTAAATTCATCTATTAATCCAATCCAAAATCAACTAGATCCACTCAATTCTAACTTCTAAATTGCATACATATACCTGAGTTGAATCAAAATATGCCAAGTAGTCATGGTTGAGTTCGACACTTACAAAAATGGTTGGGATCCTGCTCATCTTGATAACCATGTGGGGATCAACAACAACTCAATCATGTCAGCCGTATATACCATATGGAATGCAAGCATTCATAATGGAGATACAGCGGTGGTGTTGATTACCTACAATGCCACTACTAGGAATTTGAGTGCCTCGTGGACCACCAATAATCCTCAAGAAGTTTCTAGTCTTAGTTATCTAATTGATCTTAAGATGGCTCTACCTGAGTGGGTCATGCTTGGGTTCTCAGCAGCTACAGGTGTGAGTACAGAGCAGCATATTCTTCAATGGTGGAAGTTCAATTCCACTTTGGAAAGAGACATGGAAACTGGTGGAAATATATTGACAGATGTCAAAATAGTTT
This sequence comes from Kokia cookei, assembly GCA_039519145.1. Lineage (NCBI taxonomy): Eukaryota > Viridiplantae > Streptophyta > Magnoliopsida > Malvales > Malvaceae > Kokia > Kokia cookei. The sequence goes on from CM076908.1 coordinate 13,924,094, forward strand.
TAGGTCTTGTAGTCCCTGTTGCTGTTCTTATTATCGCTGGGATTGTTTTAGCAATCATTTTATGGCGACTAAAGAATATCAGAAAAAGGAAAACACCAGACAGCAATATTGTGAAAAAGGTTTTAAAAAGTATTTTGTAACGATCTCATGCCTTTTAGTGAAAAGACTTCATTCCCTGAAGTGAATGTTACAACGCATAACAACTATAAAAAATCAGAATATAGAAATCTTGGTTGTCGTTGTAATTGAGGATGTGGTTTGAGACATACTAATAATTGTTATCATGGTTGTTATAATAATGATTCTTCTAACCACTAGAAAAATAATAATAAGGAAAATCAAGAAAATGGAGGTTAAAAATATTCGAAGGTTATTGAAAATTCATGCTACCAATGTTGTATGAAAATGCATTAGTCACATACCTGTCGTATGTTTAAGCATCTAGTAAAATTTTATCAAAGCATCCATTAAAAAAAAGGGAAATAATATTGAGATAAATTTTATCTAAAATGATGAAATGGAGGATAATTTTTTCGGAAAGATGAAAAGTTTCAATATGATGCTAAAGTTGGCTATGCATACAAGGATGATTAATATGTATTTAGTTTGTGTAAAAATTTTGTTGAGATCCAAGCATTGAAATTTAATTGTTTGATTTAAGAATCATTAGAATTAATGTCTACTTGATATTTGCTTGGGGATGATCTCTTTCTCTTCATTACAAAAGATGCTTATAATCACTACTTCTCATCCATGATAACCTAAGTTAGTCTAATCAACTTCTTTTGAAATTTGATTTGATTTTTATTAAGAAGTTTAATTTATATAGTTCTCCATATATAATTCTATGAATTTTTAAACCTTATATTTGTAACGTTACTTTAATCTGACATTATAATATTTTACATTTTGTTGTGTTATGGTATATATAAAAATGTATATTATCTAACCATAGTGATTTATTAATAACATGAATTTATTACTTATTATGTTTAATATATGTTTTATTTATACCTATTTATTTTATTTTTATATGAATAAATTAAATATTCATTAATGATATATAATAAAATGATTGCATGCTCCTGAAGAGCTAATATTGCATCAAACTGTAAAAAGCTCTTGAAGAGCTAATATTTTACCTCCTTGAGATGCAAAATTTTGTAAAACCTAAGATTATTTTTCAAATCAATAAGATATATGTTGAAGGAAATTTTTATGTGTTTTACATTAAAAACATGGATAGAAATGACATGAGATACTCATGTTTTTGTATTATAAATATTCCTAGAAGGAATACATTACACTTATATGAATAACATATGAGATAGTAAAAATAAGTTCATAATGTTGGTATGACCGGTTAGACCATCCCGAGTCAATATTAATGCAAAATAATTTGATGCAATTTTATATGATTTTATTGAAGAATTAGAAGTTATATTTTAATAATTTTCATCATACTAGTTATTTGGACAACATATTGATCTAACACCAGCTAAAGCTAGAGGTGGATTGCATTTTTCAATGATAACCAAATAATATATGAGCTCATGTATCACATGTGTGCAACCTGAAGTTTGCGATACTATTTCTTGAAATAATTTGATTGTGCACAATCTCTATAGAATGCAATTTGTGCTAACAATGCTGGTGCATTATATCTCTAGCATGATTTTCATAGTTTTAGTTGGGATAATTTTAAGTTGTCTATTGCCTATATATGTTATATTTAATGGTTAGCAAAACTATGCCTCCATTTATTTGCTTAACCATTAATATAAGAATTGTTTTACAATAAACATGTAATTTTATTTGCATCAAGCCAACATGTAAGAAATGTTTGTCTCATGAGAATTGACTTTCATTTATAAGTCAATGGGTTCCATCTAAGAATATATGGATGTGCAATATCTATTTCATATTCCGCCATAATGCACTAAGATAAATCATCAAATATGAAGTTGAGAAATTTTAGGAATTTTAATAAAAGAAGATATATTTATAATTTTGAAAAAAAAAAGTATTGGTATGTTGCAAATTTTTTCAACATTAAGGGGAGACAAATTAGTTAAATAATTATGTCATCATTTTTCTTTTTTGATCCTCACTAATATTATGTGCACAAAGTTTGAAGGATAAAAATTATTTGCTAGATATGTTTAGTGATGACATTTAGAGATTCCATATACTAGTTTATACATATACGAGCTAAAATGCTCCAAATAATTATATGTCCCAAAAGGACAATGTGATAAAAATAAGTCTTGAGCATGCTAGAAGCATGACAAACTAGTCGACTCCACAAAACGAAAAATTATTGAAAGAAAGGAGAAAGAAATGAAGATGATTACATACTAAAAGGAGGTGGATACTCATGAAGAGACCCATGACATAACTTTTGATAAAACCCTAGAAGAGCTTCAGGTACCTAAAATTATGAATATAATGAGATATCTCAGTTAGTTATGTCATAACTAAATATGATGGAGTTGAAAAAAAATGAAATTATTGTCGACAACGATAATATACATAGAACACTTCAATATTATGAAAAACTGAGGATCTTGAATGAAAATATACTTGAAAGCATTGAGATGAGAACAAGTCATCAACAATAAATAAGTGTTTCTATTATAACTTATGAAATGTCTCTCGGACAAAAAGTCCAAACACCTAGAAGGTGTAAAGCTAAGGAGAGTACATGTTAGCATAATAGCGAAAATAAATAAATCATAATATATAGAATTAACTTGTAACAAGAACGTTCACAAGACACCTAGTATTGATTATGAAGATACGTACTCTCTTGTGCTGGATGCAACTACTTTTAGGTTCTTGATTAGTTTGGAAATAAGAGAAGGGCTTGATTTACGTCTAATGGATGTAGCTACAACCTATTTATATGCCCCACTTGATAATAACATTTACATGAAACTCCTAGAAGATTTTAATCTGCCAGAAACAACTAATTCAAGTTCTCGAAAATATTACTCAATCAAATTAAACAAATCTCTTTATGGATTGAAACAATCTGGGCGCATGTGGTATAATCACTTTAGTGAATACTTATTGAGGGAAAACTATAAGAATGATCCCATTTCTCCATGCATTTTTATAAAGATGTTTGGATTAGGATTTGTTATAATTGCTGTGTATGTTGATGATTTAAATATCATTGAGACTTCCGAAGAGAATTTAGTGATAATGAAGTGCTCAAAGAAAGAATTTGAAATGAAAGACCTTGGAAAAACAAGATTTTGTCTAGGGTTAGGATTACAAATTGAACAGCTAAAGGATGGAATCCTTATGCATCAAACAACATATATAGAAAAAATACTAAGAAGATTTTACATGTATAATGCACATCTGTTGAGCACCCAAATGGTTGTTAGGTCAATTGATGTAAAAAAAACCCCTTTTTTTTTGTCTTCGAGAAAATGATGAAGATTTTCTTGGTCATGAAGTACCATATTTAAGTGTTATTGGTGCATTGATGTATCTTGCTAGTCATACATGACCTGATATATCATTTGCTGTCAACTTATTAGCAAGATTTAACTCTTGTCCAACCCGAAGACATTGAAATGGGGTTAAGCATGTTTTTCATTATCTTCAAGGTACAAGAGATATGAGTTTATTTTTCTCTAACCTACCCAAAACAAAATTAGTTGGTTTTGCAAATGCAGGGTACTTTTCCAATCCTCACAATGTTCAATCACAAACTGATTATGCTTTCACATATGGTGGTACTGCAATTTCTTGATGCTCTATGAAACAAACAATTACTGCTACATTTGAGAAATTAATTTTCAACATTGGATTTCGTTGTTTCAAAGATCTTAAGTGATGGTTACATGAGAAAGAGTAAATTCACACTATATATATATGGTTGTGATATACTATGTATCAAAAGATTATGTACTCTTTTTTCCTTCACTAGGTTTTTGTCCCACAGAGTTTTTCTTAGTAAAGTTTTTAACGAGGCATATCCTTTATACAATGAACATCCAAGGGAGAGTGTTATGAATATTATTAAATGAATGTTCAACCTTTTATCTCCCTTGACCTTTAACCTTCCATCTTCTTTAACATTTCATATTCTTGTAACTACTTTTTCCTATTTATGTATTAGAATATGCAGAGTCGAATCTCCTTATATATAGAGAAGTATGCTACTTGTAAATGGGATGAAATATATAGAATACAATACATATTTTCTCTTTATTCTCATTTATTATCTTTGTGTTTTTTACATCGTTATTAACATTATTATAATTTTATTTAATAATTTAACTTAATTTGTAAGTAACAGTTATATTATTTTTATTTTATTTATGAAATTATCACTTCGTAAAAAAAATTTATAATTTTTAACAAAATTATATCTATATGGGAGGAATCTTAATACATTTTGAAAAGTATTGGACGATGTTTTTTCATTTTTGTACTTCAAAGATAACATTTAAATGTTTTAAGTTATTTAAAATATGTTTACTTTATTTTGATTTGTATAGAGTGATAATTAAATTTTTTATTATATACTCATTTAAGTATGAATTTAAATTGTGAAATTCCCTTTTTTATTCTTAATATTGTATAAAAAATATTTATATTAGTTATTTTGAATATATTTATGTTCATCCTTTAGACTAGAGGTGTTTATGAGTCGGGTCAAGTCGGGCCTAAGCATGATATTAATATATTTTATGTTTGTTCAAACTCGGCTCAACTCGAAAATTGGGTTTAAAATTTTGCCAAAACCCATCCATATTTGTAAAAGACTATCCCAAACCTGTTTTAGGCCCAATAATATTATTTTTAAATTTTTTAAACAAATATTTATTTTATTTATTATAATATTTAATAATTTTATACATTTGTTATTTATTGAAATTTTTTATATAGTCATCTTAACATTTTTAATGTTTACATTATAGTATTATATATTTAGTATATGTTTATTTTTTTAATGTGTTCTAAATTATATAAATATATAAAAATAACATAATATAAAGTATTATAAACTTAAAACGGGTCGGGCCGAACAGGATTTGGTCTTAAACATTCAACCCTGAGTCCGACCCATATTTTAAATGGGCCTACTTTTTTTTACCCATGCTATTTTTCGGACCTAATATTTTTATCCAAACCCTTCCAATTTTCAGACAGACATTCGGGTCTGAACGAATAACCCAACCTATAAAAAAGATCTACTTTGAAGAATTTTTTTTTTGTTTAAATATGTGTTTAAATTTGTATATGGTACTTTATATTTTATGTTTAGACAATTATGAAAGATGTTTTATCATTAAATATATTCTAGCAACATTGTAATGACAAATAATTCTTGGAGTCAACTAGTCATATTAATCATCTTTAGGCAGATGATGTAAGATTAGAAATAAATATTTTTTTTTTTAATTTTCTAAGAATTATGTTTAAAAAGTTAAAATAAATAAATAATCAAATTAAATAAAGCAAGATGGATGAAGATAGATGTACTTAATATCTATAAATATTATAATGCTTTTTAAAATTATATATTCATGATGAAGTAAGGTGAATAGTGGGGCAGAACATGTCAATTATGAAGCGATAGTTGAATTGACAATATATATCTTACCTGGATTCACTTCAATCCTTAAACGAAGATATTTGTTTAACGTTTGGTGGGAACTCTTCGATATTTTGTTTCCTCTTTTTATAGATGCTTGCATTTGTGGCTTATTTGTTGTTTGGTTTATTATTTCTTTATCTTTTTAGTTTAAAAAATCCATTTATGTTGGGAAGTACTTTGAAGGGTTCAAAGATCATGCATTAAACTAATGGATAAAGCTTGATTGAAACCAAATATAAATACAAATTCAATGAGTATAATCTCTATATATAACTGTTCAAATTTGGCGACCAACTTCACACAATGAATTAGTCATTGAAGGTAAGCCAGATATATTTGATCAGTACAAGCATCTTTGCTGAAAGATCTGGCATTCCTGCCTCAAAATTAAGGACTTGAACTGCCTGCTTTATTGAGGGCCGTAAGTTGTGATCTGAGTCAATTTTTCGTCAACAGCTGAAAGAAGGATGCCAAACCAGTCCAATGTCATAATTTCTAGGATCTTTGGACCTTCTGCCTGTCACAATCTCTAAGCTGACAACTCCAAAGCTAAAAACATCAGACTTGCTGCTAGGTCTCCCTGTCTTTATATACTCTGGAACCATGTAGCCTAATGTTCCAGCCAAATGGGTTGTGGGTCGTCCTAGGTCATGGTCCATGAGTTTGGCTAACCCGAAATCACCTAACTTCACATTAAATTTGGAATCCAACATTACGTTAGCAGCTTTGACGTCCCGGTGCACCACGCATTGCTCCCAATCATTGTGAAGATAATCCAATGCGTTTGCTAAACCAAGGCAAATCTTGTACCTCATATCCCAAGTGAGGGCGCAGTTTTTGCTAAACAAGTGACTATCTAGGCTACCATTTTGCATGAACTATAGACAAGCATGAACTGACCTCTATCATGGCACCAGCCTAGGAGTCGCACTAGATTACGGTGTCTCAACCGGCTAATGACCTTTACTTCAGTTATGTATTCCTTCTGCCCTTGTTTAGAGCCCTTTGGAATTTTCTTCACAGCTACGTCTATATCTGAGTCAGTTAAATGCCCTCTGTAAACAGCGCCAAACCCACCTTGACCGAGCTTATTTTCATCAGCATAATTGTTGGCAGATAAAACAAGATCTCTGTAAGAAAATCTTCTTGGTCCCAGAGGCGAATCTAGGGGTGCTGGCAGGGCCCTGACTCCCCTAAAATGAAAAATTATTATTTAAGCCTTTTAATTTTTTTTTAAATTTTAAATTAATAAAAGTAAAATTGTACTTTGATTCCCTTAAAATTATAAATTTTTTATTTAATCTTTTGAAAATTATAAAGATATAAACTATTAAAAATTAAAATTTAATTTCAGCACCTAAAAAAATTTTTCTACCTACGCCCCTGCTTGTTGGTCCTGCTTCTCTTTCAAGGTTGTCATTAATCAAGGATTTCTCTTTTGTTTCACTTTTTTTCAGCCTCCACCACCAAAATGCCAAACATGCAACTATAGACCCAAGAATTAGAGCTCCAGGAATTGAAAGACTCGCTGCTAGTATTTTGATTTTCTTTGTTTTGTACCGTTGCATCCGAACTTGAACTGAATTGCCACGATACCAGATTATGTAGTTCTATGCCATCTCTCTTACTGCCAGACGAGGAGAAACCTATTCTAACCCATTCAGGCAAAATGTCGTAATATCTTGAACCCCCATATTGTTGCAGGCGAGTTTTGGGCTATGATTGAATATTGGTAACTAATTGAAATGTTATTTTACATGGTAGGTTTTGTTTCTTATGTTTGGATTTTGTCATGACGTGCAATAGGATGCAAACAAATGAATTGAACATTATTGATTATTTAGTGTAACACCCTTTGCCTAACTTGATCGTTGTGTTCGAACTATAGGATGTCACATTTGTTGATGGAGTAACCACGATTATTTAGCATTCAATCCAAAGCATAATATATGAAAACATAAGCATTTAAAGCAATATTATATTATATGCAACCTTTCTCAGGTCTTATACAAGCCTTCGTAATCTTTGTAAGGTTGTTTCTTGACTTGTCCTGAGTATTCTTGTGCTCCATTTATACCCTCTCCTGGATTAATAGTCATTTGAGAATGTTAGAAACAAATTGGAGTCGTTGGAGTTTTTAACATTAATTGCTTTTACAGGCCTTTAGGTACTGATACCGGGTCTAGTTCTTTTGGCCAAAAAATGACCATTGGAGCCACAAGTACCACACCTCAGCTGGGAAAGGTGTGATACCTTTACATTAGGGCTGTAGTACTAGAGAAATAAAAGGTTTTGAGGAACCAGATGGGGTGCGGTTTCTTTGAAGGAGGGGTACGACTCCTTTGTCTCAATTTGCCTACTGACTCTTAGGTACTGCACCATTTTCGAAAAAGATTCGATACACCTGAATCATTTTACCCACTAACTCTTGGGTTCTACAACTTTTTGATCAAGGCATATTTGACTTGATGTAATTCAAAATTTTAGTCTTCTTTTTTTAATAAAAAACTTCAAAAATAATTTTAGAAAAACTATTTAATTTAAGTTAGAGATAATTTATTATATGAAAACATTAAAAAATAAAACTTAAGATATATAAATTTCGTTTATTTAAATTATTATAAAGAATATATATAAGGGGAAATTCTTTCAATTGATAAAAATAAATTAATTAAGACATTCTATGGAAAGCTTAGGTTATTTTCAATCTAAACTCAGGAGCTAACAATGTTCATGTATTAAGACAAATTCCCATGCTTAATAATGCAGGATGTTGTGCAATTTTCACTATAGCAAAACAGGTTATTAGCGGCACTTTTAGCGGTGTTTGGACAGAAAACACCGCAAAAGGTAAAGCAATAGCAGAGTTTATAGGAAAAACGCTACTAAAAGTTAGAGCATTTGTGACGTTTATGAGTAAGTGTCGCTAAAGGTCAGAGCATTAGCGGGATTTATGAGGAAGCGCCGCTAAAGGTCAAAGCACTAGCGGCGCTTATGAGGGAACGCCACTAAAAGTGAGAGCATTAGCGACGCTTATGAGGAAGCGCCGCTAAAGGTCAGAGCATTAGCTAATCTATATTTAATAGTTAATTTTTTTTTATATATTTATATAAATTTTGAAAATAAATTAAAAAATTAAAAATATGGGAAAGAACATTAGTGACATTCGACGTTTTTCCAATAAACGTCACTAATGCTCTTTACCTAAATTAAACAAAAAAATCCCCAATCCCCTAATCTGTATATGTGCAAAATATCACATGTTTTATTACACTCCACAAGTTTAATATATGGATTTTTTCTTATTTATTTTTATTATCGTTTATAAAAATCAAGATAAACTACGGATAGGACTTACCATCTGGACTGATATTTTCTATCATCCGACAAGCTGAGAGCTATCATGTAATTTTATGAATTCTCATTTATAAAAAAACTGAATTTTTTAAAGAAAATAATATTAAACTACTTTAATGTTTGAATTTTTTTTAAGGAAAATAAAGTTTTTCTCTTTACACAATGAAAAAAATCTTTAATTATTTTGTCCTTTCTCTGGATTTTTGACATAAAAAATCATTATCTACTTATTTTATTTGGATGCATTTCAAAATAAGTAGTATATATATATATATATAACTAACTTTAGTGAAAGACATAAAATCTTTGATATAATTGACAAATGATTCTTAGATTGTCATCCATTTGTTTCTTAATGGGATTAAATAATTAATCTCTATATTGGTGACATGGCATACCCTATAGTTAAGGAGATTCTAATCTCACACACTGACACACACATACATATATAATAATATATTTATAAAAAACTAAAAAATAATATGGATGGGTCTAAACGGATTTGAGTTGACCATTTATAAACACGATAGATTTGAGTAAAATTTGAGCTTCATGTTTCAAGTCGATTCAAGCTTGAACAAATATTGATACTATGAATGAGTTGTATTCAAATCCGACCCACAAACACCTCTATAACTTATCTATAATATATGTAAAAATAAGAGTTTAAAAAAGCTTTTGAAATGATTATTGTTCATTATATTACTAAATTATCTTTAAAATAATGATTTATTAATATATTAATAATGATTACTTACATTAATTATATAAATTTTATTTTCTATTCAATACTAGGGATAGTAGATAGGGTAACTCAATTTGAACTCACATCAAACGAGTGTTAGATAAGAGTTTTAACTACTGCTCCATTTAAGTCAAGACAAATTTAAAATATATTTTAAAACTAAAAATAACTAAATGTATATATTCACGTAAAAGAACAGATGAAAAAAAAAAGTATAATTAAAGTATAAATCAAGGTAATCAGGGTAATCAAGGTAATCAATGTAACATCCGCATTTTTGAATCGGAGTTGGAACAGTACTAGCGTCGAGTTAAGAGTTAGAATATGTGGTTAAAATAAGAAGATTAGGAAAATTTAAGGATTAATTAGTAATTGTGAGAAAGGAGGAAGGACTAAATAGCAATTTATCCAAATTGAATTATGAGTCATTATGGGAATTATAGTGATTAAGGAGGGGCAAAAGAGTAATTTGGTGGAAGATATTTTTGGAGGCAATATTTTGGGCCAAAGTGTAAAGTTGGAAGGCCCAAGGACTAAAAATGCAATTTTACCATTATTAAAGAAAGATATTTTCATAAAGAGAATTTGATAGAAAAATCTAGAGAAATGAAAAAAAGAAATGGTGAAAAAGCTATAAAAGACATCAGCCATTGTGTTTCACATTAACCACCATTTTTCCACCATTTTTCCGCCATTTCAATTTTTTCTTTTCTTCCAAATTTGTCCCTTTTCACCAAATACAAACCAATTAAGCTAGTTTCTTCCAAATTTCTTCAAGATTAGTGAATAAAATTAATGGAGAAGTGTAGTAGTTATCCAATTGTTAAAAGAAATGCATCCATACTTGTCTTGGAGGAGAAAGAAAATGGACATTAGTGTTGAATACAAGTGATTAAGGTAAGGAAGTTAAACTCCTCTTTAAATGCATGTTAGTTTTTGGTTTAGAAACATAGATTATGATATGTTAGAAGGATTTTAATATGAATATATGTGTTTTGTATGAAATTGAAGAGAAAGAAAAGAAGGAGAAGGACCAAATTGAAGGAAAAAGGAAAGGAGAAAGCCAAGGAGTGAAAAGAGATTATCTACAAGAGTTGTAAGTACTACAAGTATTAAAAGGTTTAGAATTAATTAAGTTAAAGTGTTTATAATTTTAACATATATGATTAATTATGATAAGAATTATATGTTTAATTATAAGTGTTAATTATGTATGATTGAATGAAATTTAGTATAAAGAAACATGAGAAAGGAATTATTCTCATTGAAACAGTTTGGACAGAACCAGAGGACTAACTTCGAAAATTCACCAAAAATTGTATAAAAGAGTTAATGGTCGAATCAATTATGTAATTAAAGCTTATTGAGTTTAGTTTCATATGGAAGAAACGGTGAAAGAAAAAGAATTGTGTACTTTGAGATATACTAGTTTTTGTATAACAAGGTCAGAGTAGGTTCAAGTTCCCCTGTTCTGACTTTGAAAAATCATAGAAAAATGTAGAAAAAATATTAGAGACTGAAATTTATATGGTTAATTCTATAATAAGTCTATTTTCAAAAGAAATAGACAATAACATTATTGTATTCCTGAACTAAAAGATAAATAATTTTTAGTAAAAAAATGTTGAAACTGTTAGGCAACAGAGAAGGGGTAAATTGAAAGAATTTACTGTACAAATTGACTAAAGTAAAAATTTTGAATTTTTTATGGTAAAAATATAATTGAGTCTAATTTCAGAATCATCAAGCGGATTATAATTTCAAATTTTGTAGCTCAAGATATAAATAATTTAGTGACTGTGACTCAAATGTACAACTTTGAAAATTAATGAAAAAAAAAAAGAAAAATTGAATAGAAATGAAAATTTGATGCATATAAAGTGATATGTGATGAAATTGAGAAAGGAGAATGAAATGAATAAATCAAAGGTTTCCAAAGTTATTAGTACCTAATTGTTTATGATATTTGGTTATTATTTTGTTAAATTGATTTGTTATTGATTTGTATTACTATAATCTGAATTATTTATTATTTAATGTTTATTTCGATATTTATATTTAATAAGTGAATATAAGGTAAGCGTTAATATTGAGATGAATGAAAATTTATATTTAATTAATAGTATATTTGAATTGAATTTGAATGATTTGTAATCAAAATTGAAAGTGAAAGTGAAAGTGAAAGTGAAATTGAAATTGAAAGTGATATGAATTGTAAATTGAAAATCCCTATTAACTAGTTGGGTTGAGTCGGATATAGTTGGCATGCCATAAGATTGGAAGAGTTCAGGGATACTTCGACCTTGAGTTGATAAGACACTGGGTGTCACTTTATTGCTTCGAACTATCCGATTAGGCAATGAGTGTCATTCTGGTGTGTTTGGTTGGATTCGTGTATCCGCCAAGGTCCGAGTCTTGTTAATAGGGTAAACAATGTGAAAAAGAAAGAATGTGCAAATTGTGACATTGAGGTAAGTGAAATGATAATCACATGGAAGGTAAGTACAATATATGTATAAGAAATCAAAGAATGATAAAACTAAGTAAGCTAAGAGATTGGAATGGCTAAAATGTGAAATGAGGAAGAATATGTGAATTCATAACACTACTGTAAGTTAAATGTTATACACATAAAAGGTATGTATTTTACATGAATAAATAATTATATGAATGAGTTTGAAATGTGTGATTAAAAGATGAATGATTAATGACTCTTGTAATACTTACTAAGCCTTCACCGGCTTAACGCGTTTAATTCAGTGCGTAGGTGCAAGATCTCTGAGAAGCTAAGGTTGGATTAGGTGTCTCTCATCAAATCACATCAACATTGGAAGATTACAAGACGAGGTATACTTATTTTGAGGTAAAATGACATGTACAAATGATACTTATATGTTCTCAATGAATGGGTTATAAATGTTATTTTGGAATACTATGAACTTATGAAATGAGATGATGAATTTTGAATGGAATTGTGTTTTAGACTGAATTGATTTATTGGTAAAGTTTTTATATAATTTTAGGGGGGTTAGTTTGAAGTTTCTAGCTATATTTCTTGATTTTAGAACAGAGGTTTCAATATTTTTATGGTGGTATCGATATTTGCCCTGTTTTGAGTAAAAATTACATTTTCATTATTTTTAAACTGGTTTTAAGTCTCGATTTTGATTATACTTGATTATTTTGTGATATTTTGAGTAAAACGATTCAATTACACAGTATTTGAAAGAAAATTTTATTATACTCATTTTTAATTCTCTGATATTGTATGTAATACTCTTATACCGGGTTTATACGTGTGAACTGGGTGTAAGGGTGTTACAATCAATACCACACCAATAGACGCACCATTATTCTACTAGATTTGATATGTAGAAGTACCAGTTTGTTTTGATGTATCGTTTTGAATATATCAATATTTTTTAAAATATTTAATATATATAACAATATTTACAAATATCAAATAAATGATACTGAATAAATTTCAAATATAAAATAATTATCAATTATATAAAATATTCATTAATAAACTCCAAATTCAAAATTAATAAAAAAAGCCAAAAGGGTGAAGGGATTTTTTTGATAAAAGAATATGAAGGATGAATAAGGATTTATTATTCATAGAAAATAATTTTGTATGTAATATTATTTATACAAGCTGAGAGCTGGTATTTTTTTTTTATATAAAAAGTGAGCTTGTTTCTCTTTGGTTGTTTCAGAATCACATGGATCGACAAAAATTAAATTTGAACAATCAAATAAGTTCCCATCTAACGGCCAATGATGATTCGTACCAAGGAAGCAGTGGGAAGAAGAGGAAATGGAAGGAGTAATGGAGGGAATAGTGCGGTTTCAGTTTCACTTTCACCGAGCCCTTCACGATGGCCAAAAGTTGAAGTTGAGGCTCTTATCAAGCTTAGAACTAATCTTCACACCGATTTGCTTCTTCACACCGATTCACGGCCTTCTCTCTGCTCCACCAATTTAGCTGGGTTTTTTTCGAGTTTGGAGATAGCTCCTGAAACATGGAACCAAATATGGAAGATACTTGCCCAATAATTCAACGACCTTCCCTTAAAACTCATCCCCGTTTCAACAATTACTCCTTATGGAAACACAAGGTTCGTCTCCCTCTCTAAGGATTCATTATGGGTTTTTCATTTCTACTTTTTGAGGTTTAGGGTTTATATTCCATTTTACCTTTCTTTAATTTGTTGAAAAGTAGAAATTGGATGAATATTGTTTAAATTGTGGATGATGAAGTGTAGTTGAGAGAAAATTGTTACAAAAGGGTATGAGAAGACCGCACTAGTTTGCTTTGGAAAATGAGGTTGCCTGTTGCCCAATCTTTCAATGACAAGGTTTTTTTGTTTTCATTCAAAAAAAAATTATCCGGTTTCTATATCTTTATTGCCTTTTGCTTCATATTATTAGGTTACCCTGAACTTGGAATATAAGATTTAGGTTCCTAGTTATTTCAAAATTCTACCCTTGCTACTTATTTAGCTTCTCTTGATAAAATGGTAGTTTAAATATTTAATATTTAATATATGTCAAAACAGAAAAATCCTTCCAAAACTCTCCAATTACATGAAAAACATCATTGTGAATTCCCCATGTGACCTTAGTTTGTTTAGGGTTTTTTTTTTTACCTTCCCTTTGTTCCTTACTTTCTATGTTGTTCTTGGTGCTTTAGTTTGAAGGTTTATTAATGTCCCAGAGTGCTTTTGAACTATATTCTATTCCGTATTTCCGAATTTAAGATAGATATTAAAATAGCAAAAAAGTTGTTTTTATACTAGAAAACTAGCTGAGCTTGGTTATCATCGAAGTGCTAAGAAATGCAAAGAGAAATTCAAGAATGTGTACAAGTATCACAAGAGAACTAAAGATGGCAGAACCAGCAAAGCTTCTTGAGTACTTGACTCAGTTCTTGAGTACTTGGCCGTTAAGGTATATCAAATTAAAATAAAATCCTTTAGCTATGTTTGCGTTTACTTAAATTTGTGTTTCTTAATATGGGTTTGAATTCAGGTTCTGGAATTGGCTAGGAACGTTGCACGTGATAACAAGAAAAACAGGATCATCCCAAGGCACATGTCGCTCACCGTGAGGAATAACAAAGAATTAGGGAAGCTTCTCACCGACGTAACCATCGCTCACGGTGGTGTGTTGCCGAACATCAACCCAGTTCTTTTGCCGAAGAAGACTGAAAAAGCTGCCAACAAAGAACCCAAATCTCCATCAAAGGCTACCAAGTCTCCTAAGAAAGCTTAGTTTGATTATTAGGAAACGTAGTTTAATAGGGTTTTATTTTTGTTAGTCATAATTCCTTCGTGATGTTTTAAGCAATTGTGAGAATAATATACATAATACTATTTTTGTATAATATTATTTATTTATTTATTTATTTAAATCATATATATATTTCTTTCGTGATAGTATCATTTACAATTAGATTAGAAGTTATTGGTTGGATTTGAATTTACAGGATAAAATGTTAAAAATTCTAATTGTTAAAATCTGTTAATTTTAGCGGCGTTTGTGAGAAAAGCGCCTCTAAAGACTGTTTTCTTTAGCAGCATTTATGGGAAAAGCACCGCTATAGACCATGGTCTCTAGCGGCGTTTGTGGGCAAAGCGCCGCTAAAGACCATAATCTTTAGTGGCGTTTATGGGGAAAGCGCCGCTAAAGACCATGTTCTTTAGCGGGGTTTGTGGGGAAAGCGTCGTTAAAGACCATGTTCTTTAGCGGTAGCGGCGTTTGTGGGGAAAGCGGAGCTAAAGACCATGATCTTTAACGGCATTTGTGGGAAAAACGTCGCTAAAGACCATGTTCTATAGCAACGTTTTTCCTCATAAACGCCACTATTTTTAGCTGCATTATCTTTAGCGGTATTTTTTGCGGTGCTTGCAAAAGAAATATAATTTTAGAATATTTTTTGCGGCATTTATGAAAAATATTAGTACCTAAATAAAAATCAATACCAACTTGACATTCTGTCAAATTTTAGAATATGTGCTTAAAAAGTAATATCGATACCAATATTAAAATATCAATACTTCAAGAAAATTTAGTAAAACTTATAATTTTTCAAGTTTGCAACTTCTACCTAGCCTATATGGAGCTCAAAGATTATTATAAATGCATCTAGGAACATATCAAAATCAAACCAACATCCAAATCAACTAACTAATTATTCAATCAATAACTCACCCTAATAATCTCATACTTAGGCATTTTAACCTAGTAATCATCCAACCAATTATATGCATTTGTATATATTACCATCATAAGAACTACTAGTGACATATTCACACATAAATACATTCTTAACATATGCAATTATCAAATATAACACGACCATCATTAATTTACACAAATAAGGACTCAATAACAAAAGACATCCTAGGTACATGCCAATCAAAATAAAGACATCATCACTAACACTTGACTGCAGGTGTAATGACCTAAATTCACGGGCACCAGAAAAGTGAGTTATAGGGCCTCCGTCTTAGTAAACCGAGTTTGTAAAAAATTATTAGAAGTAATTATGAGTTTAGTAGTGTGTTTAATTAGGCTTTGATTAGGTGAATTTAGTTTAATTTAAAGTAATTAGTAAAAAAGACTAAATTGAATAAGGGGTGAAAGCCTAATTATAGATTAAAAGAAACAAAAAGAGGGACTAAAATGGCAATTATGCCTATTGCATAATTTGAGGCGACAAACAATGAGAAAATCTAAAGATTTTTTTTAATTATTTAAATTATTATTAATTAATATTAGAATATAATAGTATAAATTATTATTTAATTAATATTATCTTATTATATTACTGATATATATATATATATATATAAATTAAAGTCAAATGTATGGTAATAAAATATACATGTGTAAAAATTATATTTGTACATTTGTAAAATAAATATTAATTTACTTATTATTTAAGTAAATAGATATTTATAATTTATTAATATTATTATTAACTAATATATATATATGATATAAAAGAATAAAGAAACAAAAGAAACAAAAGAAGGGAGAACAAAAGCTCAAACGAAAAAGGGGAGAAAGAAAAGGGAAGGAAAAAGAAAAAGGAAAAACTAGAATTTTGAAGCTTTAAGCTTTAATTGGTAAGTCAATTAAGCCATTTTCTCTTAAATTAGATGTTTTAGAAGCTTTAGAACAAAGTTTTGATGAAATTAAGTTGAGATCTTGGAAGTTTTATTTGAACATAGTTCATGTTGAACAAAATAGTGAATTAGGGATTTAATTGAATGAATTTCAAGTTAGCATTGATAAAGGGATCAAAATGTAAAAAAAGCTATAAGTTTTGTGATAGAGAGATTAAATTGAAAGAAATTTTAAATTAGGGTTTTATTATGAACATTAGATAGTTAAGTAGAATATGGAAGGAAATTGAATAAAAATAAAGTATGAATTGAGTTAGAAAAATAAATAAGTTAATTAGGATTAAATTTGAATTAGGGTATAAATTGGATACAAATTCAATTATTATTATAAATTAGTGTTGCAATTAATAGTGTAAATTATTATTATTTTTGTAGCTAGCAAAGAACCCGAAGCATCGGCACAAAAAGGAAAGAAGAAAGTTATCGAGGAGTAATCGCGAAATCCAGGTTTGTATTACTATAATTTAAATTATTCATTATTTAATGTTTATTTCTATATTTATATTTATTAAGTGAAATTGAAATTGAAAGTGATATGAATTATAAATTGGTAGTTCTGCACCGGTTTAACATCACAGAGATCAGTATCTACAGCTAGAGATAAAGGATCTGGTAGAGGTGGTTCGATTTTCAGAGGAGGAAGGTGTTAGAAGAAGCAGCGATATTGTTACCCAACAGTCTGAAGCTAAAGTACCGGCTAAACCTTGTGGTTAGAACATGGGAAGAAGGCGATAGCCACGATGTAGTAACAAGTATATTTTTATTGTATTCTGAACCTGTTTACACTTTGATTGATCCCGGATCTTCACATTCATATATAAATTTAAAACTAGTTGAGTTGGGGAAATTAAAGTCTGTGGTGTTTAAAGTGTCAATAGAGGTGTCGAGTCCATTGGGGGCAAACAGTGTTAGTAAATCAAGTGTGTCCGAGATGCCCGTTGATTATACAGAATAAAACTTTTCCTGTTGACTTGTTGATCATGCCATTTAGGGACTTTGATATAATACTGGGAATGGATTGTTTATCTAAATATGGAGTGATTTTAGACTGCTATAAAAAGAAATTCAGTATTCAGATAGAAGATGAAGGTCGGATTGAGGTAAATGGTATCCGTCGTAATGGGCCAACACGTCTTATTTCAACAATAAAGGTTAATAAGTTACTTCAGCAGGGGTGTTCAGCATATTTGGCCTATGTCATTAATTCAGATTTAGTTGGAAGCCAATGCAGTAAAATCTGGACAGTTTGTGAGTTTCCTGATGTATTTCCCGAAGAACTATCGGGTTTGCCACCAGACAGAGAGGTTGAGTTTGCTATAGACGTTTATCCGAGTACAGCTCTAATATCCATACCCCCGTACCGAATGTCACCTACAGAGTTAAAGGAGCTAAAGATACAATTGCAAGACTTATTAGATTGTGGTTTTATTCAACCGAGCATATCGTCGTGGGGAGCTCTAGTATTATTTGTTAAGAAGAAAGATGGCTTGATGCGACTTTGTATTGACTACCGACATTTGAATAAGGTAACAATTGAGAATAAGTATCCACCACCTCGCATTGATGATTTGTTCGATCAGTTGAGAAGAGCTTTTATATTTTCGAAGATTGACTTAAGGTTAGGCTACTACCAGTTGAAAGTAAAAGAAAGCAATGTTTCGAAGACAGCTTTTCGTACGAGGTATGATCACTATGAGTTCATAGTAACGCCATCCGGATTGACTAATGCCCCAGCTACTTTTATGGATCTCATGAATCGTATCTTTCAGCCGTATTTAGACCAGTTTGTAGTGGTTTTTATCTATGATATACTAGTTTATTCAAAATCAGAGTCAGAACATGATCAGCATCTTAGAATTGTATTACAGATATTACGGGAGAAGTAGTTGTATGGAAAGCTTACCAAATGTGAGTTCTGACTATCAGAAGTTGTATTTTTGGGACATGTGGTATCGGCAGATGGAATCAGAGTTGATCCGAAAAAGATTGAAGCAATTGTTTAGTGAAAAATACCGAAGAATGTATCTGAGGTACGAAGTTTTCTTGGTTTAGTTGCGTATTATAGAAGATTTATAAATGGATTTTCGAAGATAGCCTTGCTGATGACTAAATTACTATAGAAGAATGCTCCTCTTATCTGGGATGATCAGTGCTAGAGAAATTTTGAAGCATTGAAGCAAATGTTGATAGAGGCACCAGTTCTGACATTATCAGAGTCGGGGAAAGATTTTGTAGTGTACAGTGATGCTTCTTTGAGTGGTCTGGGTTGTGTATTAATGCAGGATGGAAAAGTAATAGCCTATGCATCTTGTCAATTGAAGCCACACGAACGTAACTATCCGACTCACAAATTTCGAACTAACAATTGTGATTTTTGCTCTGAAGATTTGAAGACATTATTTGTAAGGTGAGAAATGCTACATCTATACTGATCATAAAAGTTTGAAATATCTTCTTTCTAAAAAAGAATTGAACTTGAGACAAAGACGATGGATAGAGCTCCTAAAAGATTATGACTGTGTTATAGACTACCATCCGGGAAAAGCTAATGTTGTAGCTGATGCACTAAGTAGAAAAGCTGTAATTGAATTGAGAGCGATGTTTGCACGGCTCAGTATTAGTAATGATGGGAGTCTTTTGGCCGAGTTGAGAATAAAGCCGATAATGTTTGATCAGATCAAATCAGCACAATTGGGAGACGACAAATTGTTGAAGAAAAGAGAGATGGTACAGAATGGTACAGCAGAGAGTTTTAGTATTGATGATTGTGGATGTTTGAGATATCAAAATCGGATTTGTGTTCCAACTAATTCTGAGTTGAAGAAATCGATTCTTAGAGAAGCTCACGACAGTCCATTAGCTTTGCACACCGGAGGTACGAAGATGTACCGGAATTTACGAGAACTATATTGGTGGCAGGAATGAAAAGAGACATAGTTGAATTTGTGAGTAAATGTTTAACTTGTAAACGGGTAAAAGCAGAACATCAGGTTCCTACTAAACTACTTCAGCCTATTAATATTCCTGAGTGGAAATGGGATCGCGCCACGATAGATTTTGTTACAGGATTACCATTGTCAGCAAGTAAAAAGAATGTCATTTGAGTGATAGTTGATAAACTTACCAAGTCAACGCATTTCATAGCAGTTAGAACCGACTAGTCATTGCAAAAGCTTGTTGAGGTTTATATCCGAGAAATTGTAAGATTACATGGTATTCTGGTATCAATAATTTCCGATCGGGATCCTCGATTTACATCAAGATTTTGAAAGCAATTGCATGATTCTCTGGGTACTAACTTAACTTTAGTATGACTTTTCATCCGCAAACAGATGGATAGTCTAAATGGGTAATTTAGATACTAGAAGATATGCTTCGGGCTTGTATCATCGACTTTGAATCAGGTTGGGAACGTTATTTTTCATTAGCTGAGTTTGTCTACAATAATAGTTTCCAATCTAGTATACAAATGGCCTCATATGAAGCACTATATGGTCGAAGATGTAGATCACTAGTGTGTTGGACAGAATTGAATGAAAAAAAGGTGATTGGGCCAGAATTAATTCAAGAGACAGAAGAAACGGTTAAGAAGATTAAAGATAGATTAAAAGCAACCTTTGATAGATAGAAATCTTATGCCAATTTGAAGTGCCGGTACATTGAGTATTCAATCGGGGACAAAGTATTTCTCAAAGTCTCTCCTTGGAAGAAAGTGTTGAGATTTGGCCCAAAAGGAAAGTTAAGTCCTCGTTATATTGGGTCATATGAAATTGTAGAAAGAATCAGGCCAGTCGCTTATCGGTTAGCTTTACCTCCAGAATTACAAAAGATTCACGATGTTTTTCATGTTTCTATGCTATGAAAATATAGATCAGATCCTTCTCATATCATTTCTACTGAAGACATTGAAGTTCAACCTGATTTGTCCTACGAGGAAGAGACGGTTCATATTTTAACACGAGAGGTAAAGGAATTAAGAAATAAACGAGTTTCGCTAGTAAAAGTCTTATGGAGAAGTCATAGTATGGAAGAAGCGACCTGGGAACCGGAAGAAACTATGAGAGCACAGTACCCTCATTTATTTTCAGGTAAATTTCGAGGACGAAATTTATTAAGGGGGGAGAAATGTAATGACCTAAATTCACGGGCACCGAAAAAGTGAGTTATAGGGCCTCCGTCTTAGTAAACCGAGTCTGTAAATAATTATTAGGAGTAATTATGAGTTTAGTAGTGTGTTTAATTAGGCTTTGATTAGGTGAATTTAGTTTAATTTAGAGAAATTAGTAAAAAGGGCTAAATATAATAAGGGGTGAAAGCTTAATTATAGATTAAAAGAAAGAAAGAGGGATTAAAATGACAATTATGCCTATTGCATAATTTGAGGCGACAAACAATGAGAAAATCTAAAGATTTTTTTTAATTATTTAAATTATTATTAATTAATATTAGAATATAATAGTATAAATTATTATTTAATTAATATTATCTTATTATATTAATGAAATATATATATAAATTAAAGCCAAATGTATGGTAATAAAATATATATGTGTAAAAATTATATTTGTACATTTGTAAAATAAATATTAATTTACTTATTATTTAAGCAAATAGATATTTATAATTTATTAATATTATTATTAACTAATATATATATATATGATATAAAAGAATAAAGAAACAAAAGAAACAAAAGAAGGGAGAACAGAAGCTCAAACGAAAAAGGGGAGAAAGAAAAGGGAAGGAAAAAGAAAAAGGAAAAACTAGAATTTTGAAGCTTTAAGCTTTAATTGGTAAGTCAATTAAGCTCTTTTCTCTTAAATTAGATGTTTTAGAAGCTTTAGAGCAAAGTTTTGATGAACTTAAGTAGAGGTCTTGGAAGTTTTAAGGTTTTTGAACATAGTTCATGTTAAACAAAATAGTGAATTAGAGATTTAAATGAATGAATTTCAAGTTAGCATTGATAAAGGGATTAAATTATAAAAGAAGCTATAAGTTTTGTGATAGAGGGATTAAATTGAAAGAAATTTTAAATTAGGGTTTTATTATGAACATTAGATAGTTAAGTAGAATATGAAAGGAAATTGAATAAAAATAAAGTATGAATTCAGTTAGAAAAATAAGTTAATTAGGATTAAATTGGAATTAGGGAATAAATTAGATAGAAATTCAATTATTATTATAAATTAGTGTTGTAATTAATAGTGTAAATTATTTTTTTTTTTTGTAGCTAGCAAAGAACCCAGCACAAAAAGGAAAGGAGAAAGTTATCGAGGAGTAATCGCGAAATCCAGATTTGTATTACTATAATTTAAATTATTCATTATTTAATGTTTATTTCGATATTTATATTTAATAAGTGAAATTGAAATTGAAAGTGATATGAATTATAAATTGAAAGTCCCTATTAACTAGTCGGGCTAAGTCGAATATAGTTGGCATGCCATAGGATGGAAGAGTTCAGGGATACTTCGACCTTGAGTCGATGAGACACTGGTTGTCATTATTTTATTTCAGATAGATTCGATGAGGTACTGGGTACCACTTTACTTCGGCTAGGCCGATGAGACATTGAGTGTCACTTTATTGCTTCGAACTATACGATGAGGCACTGGGTGCCATTCTGCTGTGTTTGGTTGGATCCGTGTATCCGCCAAGGTCCGAGTCTTGTTAATAGGGGTAAACAATGTGAAAAAGAAAAATTGAATAGAAATGAAAAATTAAGGCATATAAAGTGATATGTGATGAAATTGAGAAATGAAAATGAAATGGTTAAATTGATTTGATATTGATATGGAATGAAAGTGGTGTATAAATTAAGATAATATGTGTTCATATATTATATGATTGATTATGTGAAGTTTATTTTGTTATTTATAATTTGACACTTTGTTCCTCATCGAATAAATCCGAAGAAATAAATCATGCCCAACGCTATAATAAGGTTGACATCCATTGTCTCATCGGTTAAACCGAAGTAACTTGGCACCTAGTGCCTCATCGACCCGTGATTGAAGTAACCCTGAACTCTTCCTATCCTATGACATGCCATCTGTATTCGACTCGGCCCAAACGATTAATAGGATAATAATTTCAATTTTCAATATCAATTAATATCTCAATATTTGATTTTGATCACAATATAATTGCATTTAAAATTCAAGTAATAAATCTCATATATTTTTCCATAAAATCATTTCATATATTCATACATATAAGAGCAAACATTAAATTCTCATACCTTTACTTGATTCCAAGCCAAACTCAATTGAGTAGAGTATTCATACCTCAATTTCTTACCTTGAGCATCATACTAAAATGTGACAATTTATAAATTAATTTAAGTTATAAAAACACCAGCCGTAACTTTCGAGCTATTCGTTGTCGACCTTGCCTTTGTCTTTCCTTTTAGAAAAGTCCGGGTCAACGTTAGTTACGAAATTAAATACACAATATTTTTCATTAAAACACAACAAATTTCATTTTAACTAAATTTAACTTCCTACTTTCTTATTCTTACAAAAATGACCAAATTTCTAAATTTAGCCCTTATTATTTTAAAATAAACAATTTATCTCACAATTTATTCCTATTTCACTTCTAACTCAAAATATATCAAATTTGTATTTAAACTTTATCTACCCAACAATGCTAATATTTAATATTCTTGACAATAATAAAAAATACGATATGAATCATAAAAAGTGAGATACCGAAATTCCAAAAACATAAAAATTACCAAAAAAAAAAAAAAATTAATTAAACTTACAAATTTGAAGCTTCAACTTATCAAAACTCAAAGCTTTTTCCCCAAATCCTTCTTTCTCCGTACTGCCGGTTTTGCTATCAAGGAGAAGAAGAAGATGTTGTTTCTCTCTCCCTTCTTCTCATCCCATACTTAATCATCATTACCTTCATTTCCTTTCTTTTATTAATTTTCTTTTTAAATCACAAATTTCAAGCAATTTCCTAAGCCACAATTTGGCTACGTAACGGCACTAAGGATTTCAAAGGAGAAATTTGCCCCTTTGGTCCTTCCTATTTCATTCAATTTAAAATCTTTTTATAAATTGCACTTTTACCACTTATGCAATTTAGTCTTTACACTTAAATTAAGCACTACACAATTAAAATTTCCTATTTGAAAATCAATTATTCTACTATTTATTTTTGTAAATATTTTTATTAAATATTTACGGCTCCGATTTACAAATATGAAATCTCGAAAAATACCTTTTTCGACAACCTCGAATTCAGGACGTTACATTTCTATTCATGTTCGTTTGTTTCTTTTTAAGCTTGTTCATGTTTAGTTTGTGTCGCTAAGAATTTCAAATTTTTTGTTCATGTTTGTTTATTTAAAATTATGTGTATTCATAATCATTTGTTTAATGTTCACTAACATGTTCATTTAACTTAATTGAATATACTCACGAACATTAAACGAACATGTTCACGAACATATAATTGAACATGTTCACAAACAATGTTAATGAATAATGAACAAAAAAATAATAAATGCATACACAAATATTATTTTAATATTATTATAAGAAAATATCATTAATATTTTTATAAGAAAATATCATTAATAAATAAACGAGCCAATAAACGAGCTTGTTTGTGAACATAAATGAACCGGACACACCTATGTTTGTGTTTGTTCGTTTATTAAACGAACATTAAAATTTTGTTCATACTCATTTATTTAACTTAGTAAACGAACATAAACGAACGATTCACGAACAGTTCATCGAAAAACAAATTGATTTCCGAAAGACACCAAAAAATAATACTATGATTTAATTCAATGAAAACATTTGAATCTATTTCATTAAGTAAAATAAAAAATAAAAAAAATAAAATTTTAACAAACGTTACACATTGAAAAATTGCTTTGATTAAATATCTCTTTTCTAATGAAGTTGGGTTTTAATCTCGTTTCAAACACGAATGCTTTTTGGGCTCGCATCCTTAGGGCAAAATACTGCTTGAATGAAGTCAATCCGGTCTCTATTTCTCATGCAGAGGCTTTTTTCTTTGGAAATCTCTTTCTAAAATTTGACTACTGCTTCGAGAGAATATGATATGGTCTGTTGGAAATGGAAATTAGATTCGTTGTTGGTTAGATGGTTGGGTTCCTGGTGAAGGTCAATTGATTAAGTATATTCCTGAAAACGTTTCATTTGACTTTGGTTGCTACCTTCGTGAGATGACTACTGAGGATGGTTCGTGGAACCTTGATCTTTTTAGAGTTTGGCTTCCTGAAGAGGTGGTTCAAAATATTATGGCTATCCCTCCTCCAAATTCCTCTGTTTAAGAAGTTTCTCGATTGAAAGTGCCTATAAGGTTCTAAATGGTAATGCTTGGAGTCCAGTGGATGATAAATGGAAGAGTGCTTGGAAATCTCCAATGCCTCAAAGAGTTCGTTTCTTCATTTGGTTAGTCCTCAAGCAACGTCTACTCAGTAATGTTGAACGGGTTCGAAGAGGTTTGGTGGTCGACCCTTCTTGTCCCATTTATGGGTCTCATTCGGAAGACATCTTACATATTCTTAGAGATTGCACCTCAGTTAGGGATGTCTGGAGTCAAGTCCTCATAGGTAATTGTCTTTCCAATTTTTTCACTTCTAATTTGCAAGACTGGATTCTTTCTAATGTGCAAAACATTTCCATGATCCATGAGGGAGCCACCAATTGGGCTTGCTTGTTAGGAATTATAATTTGGCAGCTCTGGAAGAATCGTAATCTATTTATCTTCCAAGGAGCTTCTTGGAGTTAAAGGGAAATTATCAAAAATTCATACTCTTGGGTTATCCAGTACATGTCGACCTCCAAGGTTAGGCTAGATGTTGAGACCACTGTTTATCTAGATGTGTAGGTTTCGGGCTCTAGAATTGTCCTTAATTCGGATGGTGCTGTCAACCTAGCTTCTGGATAGCAACTGTTGGAGGAGTTGCACGTGACACAAATGGTGATTGGCTTTTTGGGTATAATCGGTATCTTGGAAAGCACTCCATTTTTTATGCTAAGCTTTGGGGAAACTTGGAAGGTCTTAAGATTATCTAACGTCGAGGTCATGATATCGTAACCATTCGAACCGATAGTTTGGAAGTTCTTCAATCCATTTAAGGAAGTACCTCCTCCACATCCAACTCCGCATTGGTTCGACGCATTCAAAATGTCCTATACCAAGAACCTTAATGGTCCCTACTCTATATATCTAAGGAACAGAACCAAGTTGCTAATTGCTTGGCCAAGCAAAGATTATCTGCTAGTGACGAGCTGCAATTTTTTGATACCCCTCTTGATACAGTCCAAAGGGTTCTTCATTTGGACAAAATTTGGAATGTTTTACCTCTTCAGAACCTTTTGATGTAATAATCTAGATTGTGTTTTTTATTCTCAAAAAAAATTGCTTTGATTGTTAGAAATAAACAACGACAACTGGAGACATAATCAAGACATCTTATCATAAAAAAAAAATATGATGGGATGGCTCAAGGCTCGATCCTGAGGTTGGAATCAGTCACCAAAGGTTCAGTAGTGCTGCTTGTTCTTGTTGCTACACGTTGATGATCTTGATAGGTAGGAACAGGCATTTCTGGTGGAAGATTTGGCAGTGCCACATCAAAATCGAGAACCTGAACTGCTTGTCGGATTGAGGGTCTTAGACTGCTATCAGGATGAGCACACCACAATCCAACAATCATTAGACACTCTACTTGTTCTTCTTCAAACTCTGCATGCAACCTTTCATTAACAGCTGAAATTAGGTTCCCAGTTCCATAAAGATGCCAAACCCACTCTACCAAACCAATTTGTGAGTTTTCTTCGATTGGGTCAACCGACCTTCTCCCTGTAGCAATTTCCAAGGCAACTATCCCGAAGCTGTACACATCTGATGCCTTACTTGCCCTGCCGGTTCTTATATATTCCGGGGCCATGTAGCCTAATGTTCCTGCCAATCCTGTTGTCAAAGGGCCTAGTTCATGGTCCATTAGCCGAGCTAACCCAAAGTCACCAAGCTTAACATTAAAGCTAGAATCTAGCATTACATTGCTGGATTTGATGTCCCGGTGAACCACACATTGCTCCCACTCGTCGTGAAGATATAGCAATGCAGAGGCCAAGCCTCGAGCTATTTTGTACCTACAGGGCCAATTGATAGGAGTCTTCTTGCCGAAAAGGTGGCTGTCGAGGCTACCATTTGGCATGAAGTCATAGACTAGAAGAAATTCACCTCCATCATGGCACCAACCTATGAGTTGCACTAGATTTCGATGTCTCAACCGGCTAATGATCTTGATTTCAGTAATGTATTCCTTTCTCCCTTGTCTTGAGCCCCTTGCAATTTTCTTGACTGCAACTGTGGTATCTGAATCATTGAAATACCCTTTGTAGACTTCTCCAAATCCTCCTTCACCCAACTTTCTCTGGTTGGAGAAGTTGTTGGTAGCTACAACAAGATCGTTGTAAGAAAACCTTCTTGGCCCTGCTCCTCTTTCAAGGTCGTCATTGATGGAAGTTGAGTTTACTCTCTCTTCTCTTTCTTGTTTCATCTTCTTCCATCTCCGGAAAAACACGAATGATATGGTGACAACAGTCATTAAAATGCTCAGCAGAACTACAAGTACTACTATCATTTTGTTCCTCTTTCTATTCTTTCCCTCATCAGTTGTCTCTATTTCTAAACTTGAGCTGAACTCCCATGATAGAAGTCGATGCCGCTCCGTTTTGTGACTCGTAGCAGCTGAAAATCCAACCTTGACCCACTCTGGTAAGATTGCCTTGAGATCAACACGATGGGAAAGAGTGAAATTCTTTTGAGAAGTACTTGTGTTCTTGTAGCTCAATGTCACGCTCAAATTCTGAGCAGTGGCATTGTAAGAAATCCATGCATCGGCAGTTTGTCCATCGTACAAACTGAAATTCCAAGTAGTGTACTTAGCTGAAGAAATTGAATTGGTGTTGATCCCAATATGCTGAACCGGAGGATCCCATTCAGAGTTGGAGAAAGTATCGAACTCGACCAACACAATCTGGTTCCGAGATGAATCGCTTGTTGTGGTGTTAAATAAGCCAAGGAACCCACCTGCAGAATTGGGTGGGATTTCAAACCCAACAGGAGCAAGAAAGAAAGCAAGCCCAGCTGCATAGTCTGACAGAGTTTTGCCTTGGGTGTCTATGTTGAAGGAGAAACGAGTGGTAAAATCGGCAACCTGGTTAGTACTAGAGTCCCAGATTGGGACATCTCGAGCATACGAAACTCGACCAACCCGACACAGATAAGATATGTCGTTAAATTCAACATAACCAACAAAAGGTCTCGCATCCCCTTCGTAGAGAATGCCGGTTGCCTCAGGGTTAAAACGAGGTATCTTAAAGTGAACTGAGCTAACACAAGGAAAAAGGAACAGGAAGGAAATGAAGGGAAGAAAACTCCATAAGCAACAGGAATGGTTGGCCATAGCTGTGAGAGAGATACCAACTAGATGGATATCTTACTGGAACTTATATGTCAAGGGCACATAATAGCTATAAGCTTCAATTTTTGACTTCGCATGGAGCCATAAAAGATTTGAGAATGTGCATAAAAAGTCTCAAAATAAGTCAAAGTCGTCGTATAGACTCTCGTGGGAAATGCAGAATTAACAAACACATGATGTTCGTGACGTACCGGCTATGCTATGCCCAGAATCAACGCCAACATTGACTAATCTGTATTAAGTGGCTTAAATCAACTGGGAATTGCCACTGGACTTCACTACAATATATATACGCGAGTATGAAAATGAAAATGGTATTAGGTGAATACTAATAATAAAAAAAAAGGAAGCGTAATCATAAAATCTAAAATATAATACGGTATAAAAACCAAATCTGATAATTTTTTTTTTGTTACGAAATGACTATTCATGCTAATTACGAACCGTGAGCTCATCAAAACAATAAATTCACCAAACATGAGAGTTCACCAAATGATTTTTTATGAGATGTTTTGGTTGCTCATTAGACTAAAATCAACCAACAGAGAAAGAGGTTAAACGGTTCAAGTTCAAAGAATTGTCAAGTTGTAATATATTATTACTATTATTATTATTATTTCCAGTTTATTTAAGCATTATTGTACTTGTAATCTAAGTACGCCAAGTAAATGAAATTGAAGTTCCTTCATTTTCCTGTCTTTGCTTTCTGTCTCAATACCTTCTTTTATCAAATTTCTAACATTTAAAAAAAAAATCCCTTTTTTTTTTCATTTTTAGGAACTGAGAATTAAAACTTTTGACTGAGGCTAATGGAGTGTTTCTTGAATTGATACGTATCTCTACAAGTCAAGTGGAGAAAAATGAGAACCATTAGGAAGTTTCGACGAAGCCATGCCTGAGAAAACGAGACCACCACTTTTCTTTTTTTATTTTTTATTTTTTATTTTTTATAAAGGAAGGGGAATGAGTTACTCACTGATTTAAATTTGAAATCTAGTTAAATTATATTTTATTGCATAAAATAATTTTGGGAGGTTAGTTTAAGGAGTAAATTAAATATTTTTGTTAAAATTTTTATTTATTTGTATTTTTAAAGATTATCGTGACTGATGTGTATCTTATGCTGACATACATGAACCAGTTTCGAACAATAAAAATAGATGAATTTTTAATAGAATGATTAGTTTATCCTTTAATCTAATGTAAATTACTAATTTACCTATTTTAGTAGAAAAAGTAAAATATAATCTAACTCTTAATACAGAATCTTTATGATATTTTTTCAGATAAAAATTTTTTGTGCATTTTGTTTTTCAGTTTAATTTAATAGATTAACTTTATTTTGTTTTAGCCAAACCAAGAGGTAAATATCTATTAAAAATAAATAAAAATATTAGTTACGAAATTATAGTAATTTTTAAAAATATTTACTTTTCATTTATAAAAGCCAAAAGACGAATATGTTAATAAAATATAACTTTAAGAACACGTTATAATGTAAATGACGAAAAATCTTAAAAATAAAAATTAGCTCCAGTTTCAAAAAAAAAAAAAAAAAAAGCTCAATTCTGGTTCACTCAATAAATCTATTTTACTATTTAATAACTAATAAAATTATATTTTTAATTAATATTTTATACATATTTAATTAAATTTAAATTTAAAAAATATATCTTAATTATTTAAATTAAATTCAAATAGAATCGAATCATAGTTCAACACTCGGAATTTTCGTACACGACACGACAAAGTCATTTGGAGCCGTTTTACACTACACGACAAATGGGTTTGAAAATAAGAAGCAAAGTGCCTTTGAAGTCTAAAACCATGTACTCCAGAAGCCATATCTTCATTTAGAAACTAGAATTATTTCCTTTCATTTCTTGGTTTAAAAATTTTAATTGAAATTTTTTATTTAAAATATAATAATATTAATATAATAAGATATTTGACACACCCATGATCTGGGGGTGTTATATCTCCACCTCTCGAAGATACTCTTTGGATAACTCTTCAAATACAATTTTTTAGTACACTCATTGTAGTCATTCCTCGATTTTATATTCAAGTAGACCTCACTTATTAATTATCACTCTTAACACCAACTATCATGTTTAATCTGAAGTAATTGACAGTGTGTTTAATAGCCACTCTATCTAGATCTATAGTGGTAGATCACTTGACTAGTTTGCTTTTGACTCACATATGGAGAGATTGTTGGATATGTTCCCTTAAGTATAGCATTTTCGTCTTATGTACTCTTGTATTTGACAAAAAAATTGGTTTAAAAAAAAATATTCATTAGTTACATCAATACATTTTGTATATTGTTTTTGATGTTTTTGCACCCAAAGTAAAATAGAAGCAAATATTGGATCATTGGTTATCTTATGTTCAAATACTAAGCAGTATTGCATGGTCATATCGTAATATGAAAAGACAGTTTGTATTAGTAGATGAATCTAAAAATGTTCTTAGTCTAATCGAAAATGATAAAACCAATTAAAAGACTAATATGTTGTCAATCAAGACAAATTGGATAGATGTTTTGTCTTGAGCATCGGAGCAAATGACTCTTAGAAGATAGAGACATAAACGTGAATGACTAGACTGACAA
Organism: Kokia cookei; assembly: GCA_039519145.1. NCBI lineage: Eukaryota > Viridiplantae > Streptophyta > Magnoliopsida > Malvales > Malvaceae > Kokia > Kokia cookei. The sequence continues at coordinate 13,955,117 of CM076908.1, forward strand.
TACATCGGATAGGATCCAAGTAGAATAGATCCTAGATCTGTTTATGAATTTATTCACTTGTGACGTTCATAGTATGAAATACCTTAATCCTGAATGGATAATGAATTTTATATGTGTGACTACTATACTTTGATATAAGTAAAAGTCTAAGTTCAAATAGGTAAGGAATCAAAAGTTGGTTCGTTGAGTATATGACTTCTGCAGTATGTAACATCACTAATAATAGTGGAATTCATAGCACAACTAAAGGGTAAATGATATATCCTCTCATCAGCATTATATGACAGATGAAAAGTAAACGTGGTCTCGGATCGTTATTTTGATTTCGTTGTTTGATTATTTTCTATTTATTTAATTTAGCTATCACTGATTCTTTATTTAATTGTTCATCCTAATATATATTTTAATTACTAATATTTAGACTTATTATTGTAGAAATATATTTTTTGGTTTAATTCATCCTCTCTTAGTGTAACCCCCTTTACCTGATCCAGAGTGTTCGACCGGATCTAGAAAGTTATTTAAATAATTTCACCCACACACAACTAGATAGTCCAAAATCATTTACAAAAATAAATATAAACATAAATATATAATATAAAGTCTATAATTAAAATAAAATAATATAGTTAATATCTCAAAAATAAAAATACGAAAATTCCCAAATAGAATGTATTTACAACCCCAATTATAAAAATAATTAACAAAGTATAATAAAAACCCAAAATCAAAATAATTATATGATAAAATAATATGTAAAAAGTTTGTAATAACGCCTCCAGTACCAAGTCACCTAAATCCAGAATATCTGTAAAAGAACTATAAGCATATGAGCTATAAAGCTCAGTGTGTCTCTAAGGCACATACAACCTAACATATATCATCACAATCATATATATAACTCAAAAAATAACCACAAATCATGTTGCAAACACAAGCATAATGCAATGCACCCAATACTCCAACACACTAACACAGTGAAAAGGTTCCCTAGAACCCTTTCCCAACCAATCGTCATCAATCGTAGTTTGGTTTTAGTATCAACCTTAAAGGCATGATAATCACTTCTTCCACTATACAAACCCACCTCATAAACACACAATGGTATGATTATATAATTATCTCAATATAATCTCAGTCTCAATTTCACAATGTTTCTCATATGTTTAATTATCTCAAAGCATGATGGAGTAACACAATAATTCAATCAGCATATGCCTCGAGTAAATGCATGACATGATCAACAAATATTACTCAACTCAGTTTTAATCATACCATTTCCATATCTCAACACAATCATCACATCAACAACATGTATCTCAATATATCATGCAATCACCCAAATCACAACATTTCAATGATAGGTTAAGTACAATTAGAAACACACCTCCAGCAAATAGAACTCTAACGACGAGGAGGTCGTTCGCCACGTGCTGTACGATTACCCGGTCTAACGGGATTAGATCTTACAAATATAACTAAATATCATTACAATCCTAGTCACCACTTTAACACAAGACTAAACTAAAGTAACTTACATGTAGCTCTCGGAACCGATGCAACAGTGGGTTGCACAGGTGGAGGAGGAGGTAGATCGTCTGCGTCAGAATCGTAATCACCTAAACACGAATATATTATATTAGTAATCCCAAATTAAAACTCTAAGTGACTTAAAGTACAACACAAAAGATAAAACAGTCAAAACGAGGCTTTCGAGTTCGAATTTGACAAAACGAACAGCAGAATCGAAATCAGAATGTCGAAAAATGGTAATGTAAGGTTCCTCGAAAAAAGTCAACGGGTCAACGAGTCAAAGTCAACGGTCAACGGTCCGACTTGGTTTTGGTTTGGGTTTGGACTTGGTTCAATTGGGTTTGGTTAAATTTGGATTTGGGTCAAAGGTTTTAAAGGTTAGATGTTTATAAAGGGGGTTATATCGCGTTCGAAAAAAAATTACGAAAAATCTACGGAGCACCAAAACAAGTCCTAATTCCCTTCTAATACGTATTTTGAGCCTCGAGGGTCCAATTAAGGAATTTTATGATTATTTTAGAGTATGTTCATTAATTATTTATTTATTATCTGTAAGTTGTACGATATGTCTGGTAATACCTTGTAACCCTGTTTTGACAACGATTTAGGGTTAAGGGATGTTATAACAGGATTGTCTTTGGATGTTGAGTCGTGATAATACCAAAAATACCTAACTTGAGCAAGAAAAAAAAATCGCACGCATGAGTATTACTCAGTAGCATGACTATAATCAAATATTAAAGCAAACATAAATACATTTAATGAATTAATTCAACATCAATTCAATGATATCATAATCATGAAGATTTTTGTAACATCATGCATTTCATCAATTAAAATATTTATACATAAGTCATAAGGTCATTAGCATGTACACATTCATTTTGATTCCCATTGCACATTCATAGTCTTTCCATTTCTATAATCATCATTTTCATTCTCAATATGCTTGATATCATTAAGCATGCTTTACCTCATTTTTTTGATTCTCAATACATAAATCATAACATTTCCATTTCAAATATGCATATCAAATATCATTTTTAGCTTCTTATTAAAACTACTCAGACTCTGACGGATACACAGATCCAACCAACACAACGATTTGACACTTTGTGCCTCATCGAATAAATCCGAAGAAATAAATCACGCCCAACACTATAATAAGGTTGACATCCATTGTCTCATCGGTTAAACCGAAGTAACTTGGCACCTAGTGCCTCATCGACCCATGATTGAAGTAACCCTGAACTCTTCCTATCCTATGACATGCCATCTGTATTCGACTCGGCCCAAACGATTAATAGGATAATAATTTCAATTTTCAATATCAATTAATATCTCAATATTTGATTTTGATCACAATATAATTGCATTTAAAATTCAAGTAATAATACTCATATATTTTTCCATAAAATCATTTCATATATTCATACATATAAGAGCAAACATTAAATTCTCATACCTTTACTTGATTCCAAGCCAAACTCAATTGAGTAGAGTATTCATACCTCAATTTCTTACCTTGAGCATTATATTAAAATGTGACAATTTATAAATTAATTTAAGTTATAAAAACACCAGCCGTAACTTTCGAGCTATTCGTTGTCGACCTTGCCTTTGTCTTTCCTTTTAGAAAAGTCCAGGTCAACGTTAGTTACGAAATTAAATACACAATATTTTTTATTAAAACACAACAAATTTCATTTTAACTAAATTTAACTTCCTACTTTCTTATTCTTACAAAAATGACCAAATTTCTAAATTTAGCCCTTATTATTTTAAAATAAACAATTTATCTCACAATTTATTCCTATTTCACTTCTAACTCAAAATATATCAAATTTGTATTTAAACTTTATCTACCCAACAATGCTAATATTTAATATTCTTGACAATAATAAAAAATACGATATGAATCATAAAAAGTGAGATACCGAAATTCCAAAAACATAAAAATTACCAAAAAAAAAAAAAAGACTTAATTAAACTTACAAATTTGAAGCTTCAACTTATCAAAACTCAAAGCTTTTTCCCCAAATCCTTCTTTCTCCGTACTGCCGGTTTTGCTATCAAGGAGAAGAAGAAGATGTTGTTTCTCTCTCCCTTCTTCTCATCCCATACTTAATCATCATTACCTTCATTTCCTTTCTTTTATTAATTTTCTTTTTAAATCACAAATTTCAAGCAATTTCCTAAGCCACAATTTGGCTACGTAACGGCACTAAGGATTTCAAAGGAGAAATTTGCCCCTTTGGTCCTTCCTATTTCATTCAATTTAAAATCTTTTTATAAATTGCACTTTTATCACTTATGCAATTTAGTCTTTACACTTAAATTAAGCACTAAACAATTAAAATTTCCTATTTGAAAATCAATTATTCTACTATTTATTTTTGTAAATATTTTTATTAAATATTACGGCTCCGATTTACAAATATGAAATCTCGAAAAATACCTTTTTCGACAACCTCGAATTCAGGACGTTACATTTCTATTCATGTTCGTTTGTTTATTTTTAAGCTTGTTCATGTTTAGTTTGTGTCGCTAAGAATTTCAAATTTTTTGTTCATGTTTGTTTATTTAAAATTATGTGTATTCATAATCATTTGTTTAATGTTCACTAACATGTTCATTTAACTTAATTGAATATACTCACGAACATTAAACGAACATGTTCACGAACATATAATTGAACATGTTCACAAACAATGTTAATGAATAATGAACAAACAAATAATAAATGCATACACAAATATTATTTTAATATTATTATAAGAAAATATCATTAATATTTTTATAAGAAAATATCATTAATAAATAAACGAGCCAATAAACGAGCTTGTTTGTGATCATAAATGAACCGGACACACCTATGTTTGTGTTTGTTCGTTTATTAAACGAAAATTAAAATTTTGTTCATACTCATTTATTTAACTTAGTAAACGAACATAAACGAACGATTCACGAACAGTTCATCGGAAAACAAATTAATTTCCGGAAGACACCAAAAAATAATACTATGATTTAATTCAATGACAACATTTGAATCTCTTTCATTAAGTAAAAAAAAAACAAAAAAAAAAAATTTTAACAAACGTTACACATTGAAAAATTGCTTTGATTAAATATCTCTTTTCTGATGAAGTTGGGTTTTAATCTCGTTTCAAACACGAATGCTTTTTGGGCTCGCATCCTTAGGGCAAAATACTGCTTGAATGAAGTCAATCCGATCTCTATTTCTCATGCAGAGGCTTTTTTCTTTGGAAATCTCTTTCCAAAATTTGACTACTGCTTCAAGAGAATATGATATGGTCTGTTGGAAATGGAAATCAGATTCGTTGTTGGTTAGATGGTTGGGTTCCTGGAAAAGGTCAATTGATTAAGTATATTCCTGAAAACGTTTCGTTTGACTCTGGTTGCTACCTTCATGAGATGACTACTGAGGATGGTTCGTGAAACCTTGATCTTTTTAGAGTTTGGCTTCCTGAAGAGGTGGTTCAGAATATTATGGCTATCCCTCCTCCAAATTCCTCTGTTGGCCCTGATAAAACCTCCTAGTCCCATACTTCGTTAAGAAGTTTCTCGATTGAAAGTGCCTATAAGGCTCTAAATGGTAATGCTTGGAGTCCAATGGATGATAAATGGAAGAGTGCTTGGAAGTCTCCAAGTACTCAAAGAGTTCGTTTCTTCATTTGGTTAGTCCTCAAGCAACGTCTACTCAGTAATGTTGAACGAGTTCGAAGAGGTTTGGTGGTCGACCCTTCCTGTCCCATTTATGGGTCTCATTCGGAAGACATCTTACATATTCTTAAAGACTGCACCTCAGCTAAGGATGTCTGGAGTCAAGTCCTCATAGGTAATCGTCTTTCCAATTTTTTCACTTCTAATTTGCAAGACTGGATTCTTTCTAATGTGCAAAACATTTCCATGATCCATGAGGGAGCCACCAATTGGGCTTGCTTGTTAGGAATTATAATTTGGCGGCTCTGGAAGAATCGTAATCTATTTATCTTCCAAGGAACTTCTTGGAGTTAAAGGGAAATTATCAAAAATTCATACTCTTGGGTTATCCAGTACATGTCGACCTCCAAGGTTAGGTTGGATGTTGGGACCACTGTTTATCTAGATGTGTAGGTTTCGGGCTCTAGAATTGTCCTTAATTCGGATGGTGCTGTCAACCTGGCTTCTAGATAGCAACTGTTGGAGGAGTTGCACGTGACACAAATGGTGATTGGCTTTTTGGGTATAATCGGTATCTTGGAAAGTACTCCATTTTTTATGCTAAGCTTTGGGGAATCTTGGAAGGTCTTAAGATTATCCAACGTCGAGGTCATGATATCGTAACCATTCGAACCGATAGTTTGGAAGTTCTTCAATCCATTCAAGGAAGTACCTCCTCCACATCCAACTCCGCATTGGTACGACGCATTCAAAATGTCCTATACCAAGAACCTTAATGGTCCCTAAGCATTATTGTACTTGTAATCTAAGTAAGCCAAGTAAATGAAATTGAAGTTCCTTCATTTTTCTGTCTTTGCTTTCGGTCTCAATACATTCTTTTATCAATTTCTAACATTTAAAAAAAAAATTCCCTTCGTTTTTCATTTTTAGGAACTGAGAATTAAAACTTTTGACTGAGGCTAATGGAGTGTTTCTTGAATTGATACGTATCTCTACAAGTCAAGTGGAGAAAAATGAGTACCATTAGGAAGTTTCGACGAAGCCAAGTATGAGAAAACGAGACCACCACTTTTCTATTTTTATTTTTTATTATTTATAAATGAAGGAGAATGAGTTACTCACTGATTGAATTTTGAAATCTCGTTAAATTATATTTTATTGCATAAAATAATTTTGGAAGGTTAGTTTGAAGTGTAAATCAAATAATTTTGCTAAAATTTATATTTATTTATATTTTTAAAAATTATCGTGACTGATGTGTATCTTATGCTGACATACATGAACCAGTTTCGAGCAATAAAAATAGATGAATTTTTAATAGAATGATTAGTTTATCTTTTAATCTAATGTAAATTACAAATTTACCTATTTTAGTAGAAAGAGTAAAATATAATCTAACTCTTAATACAGAATCTTTATGATATTTTTTCAGATAAAAATCTTTTGTGCATTTTGTTTTTCAGTTTAATTTAATAGATTAACTTTATTTTGTTTTAGCCAAACCAAGAGGTAAATATCTATTAAAAATAAATAAAAATATTTGTCAAGAAATTATAGTAATTTTTAAAAATATTTACTTTTCATTTATGAAAACCAAAAGACAAATATGTTAATAAAATATAACTTTAAGAACACGTTATAATGTAAATGACGAAAAATCTTAAAAATAAAAATTAGCTCCAGTTTCAAAAGAAAAAAAGCTCAAGTCTGGTTCACTCAATAAATCTATTTTACTATTTAATAACTAATAAAATTATATTTTTAATTAATATTTTATACATATTTAATTAAATTTAAATTTCAAAAATATATCTTAATTATTTAAATTAAATTCAAACAGAATCGAATCATAGTTCAACACTCGGAATTTTGGTACACGACACGACAAAGTCTTTTGGACCCGTTTTACACTACACGACAAATGGGTTTGAAAATAAGAAGCAAAGTGCCTCTAAAGTCTAAAACCATGTACGCCAGAAGCAATATCTTCATTTAGAAACTAGAATTATTTCCTTTCATTTCTTGGTTTAAAAATTTTAATTGAAATTTTTATTTAAAATATAATAATATTAATATAATAAGATATTTGACACACCCATGATCTGGGGGTGTTATATCTCCACCTCTCAAAGATACTCTTTGGATAACTCTTCAAAGACAATTTTTGAATAGATTTATTGTAATCATTCCTCGATTCTATATTCAAGTAGACCTCACTTATTAATTATCACTCTTAACACCAATTATCATGTTTAATCTGAAATAATTGACAGTGTGTTCAATAGCCACTCTATCTAGATCTATAGTGCTAGATCACTTGACCAGTTTGCTTTTGACTCACCTATGGAGAAATTGTTGGATATGTTCCCTTAAGTATAGCATTTTCGTCTTATGTACTCTTGTATTTGACAAAAAAATTGGTTTAAAAAAAATATTCATTAGTTACATCAATACATTTTGTATATTGTCTTTGATGTTTTTGCACCCAAAGCAAAATAGAAGCAAATATTAGATCATTGGTTATCTCATGTTCAAATACTAAGTGGTATTGCATGGTCATATCGTAATATGAAAAAACAACTTATATTAGTAGATGAACCTAAAAATGTTCTTAGTCTAATTGAAAATGATCAAACCAATTAAAAGATTAATATGTTGTCTATCAAGTCAAATTGGAGAGATGTTTTGTCTTGAGCATCAGAGCAAATGACTCCTAGAAGATAGAGACATAAATGTGAATGACTAGACTGATAATACATCGGATAGGATCCAAGTAGAATAGATCGTAGATCTGTTTATGGATTTATTCACTTGTGACGTTCATAGTATGGAATACCTTAATCTTGAATGGATAATGGATTACGTATGTGTGACTAGTATACTTTGATATAAGTAAAAGTCTAAGTTCAAATAGGTAAGGAATCAAAAGTTGGTTCGTCGAGTATATGACTTCTGTAGTATGTAACATCACTAATAATAGTGGAATTCATAGCACAACTAAAGGGTAAATGATATATCCTCTCATCAGCATTATATGATAGATGAAAAGTAAACATGGTCACGGATCGTTATTTTGATTTCATTGTTTGATTATTTTCTATTTATTTAATTTAGCTATCATTGATTCTTTATTTAATTGTTCATCCTAATATATATTTTAATTACTAATATTTAGACTTTTTATTGTAGAAATATATTTTTTGGTTTAATTCATCCTCTCTTAGTGTAACCCCCTTTACTCGGTCTAGAGTGTTCGACCGGATCTAGAAGGTTATTTAAATAATTTCACCCACACACAACTTGATAGTCCAAAATCATTTACAAAAATAAATATAAACATAAATATATAATATAAAGTCTATAATTATAATAAAATAACATAGTTAATATGTCAAAAATAAAAATACCAAAATTCCCAAATAGAATGTATTTACAACCCCAATTATAAAAATAATTAACAAAGTATAATAAAAACCCAAAATCAAAATAATTATATGATAAAATAATATGTAAAAAGTTTGTAATAACGCCTCCAGTACCAAGTCACCTAAATCCAGAATATCTGTAAAAAAACTGTAGGGATATGAGCTATAAAACCCAGTGTGTCTCTAAGGCACATACAACCTAACATATATCATCACAATCATATATATAACTCAAAAAATAACCACAAATCATGTTGCAAACACAAGCATAATGCAATGCACCCAATACTCCAACACACTAACACAGTGAAAAGGTTCCCTAGAACCCTTTCCCAACCAATCGTCATCAATCATAGTTTGGTTTTAGTATCAACCTTAAAGGAATGATAATCAATTCTTCCACTATACAAACCCACCTCATGAACACACAATGGTATGATTATATAATTATCTCAATATAATCTCAGTCTCAATTTCATAATGTTTCTCATATGTTTAATTATCTCAAAGCATGATGGAGTAACACAATAATTCAATCAACATATGCCCCGAGTAAATGCATGACATGATCAACAAATATTACTCAACTCAGTTTTAATCATACCATTTCCATATCTCAACACAATCATCACATCAACAACATGTATCTAAATATATCATGTAATCACCCAAATCACAACATTTCAATGATAGGTTAAGTACAATTAGAAACACACCTCTAGCAAATAGAACTCTAACGACGAAGAGGTCATTCGCCACGTGCTGTACGAATACCCGGTCTTACGGGATTAGATCCTACAAATAAAACTAAATATCATTATAATCCTAGTCACCACTATAACACAAGACTAAACTAAAGTAACTTACGTGTAGCTCTCAGAACCGATGCAGGAGCAGGTTGCACAGGTGGAGGAGGAGGTAGATCGTCTGCCTCAGAATCGTGATCACCTAAACACGAATATCTTATATTAGTAATCCCAAATTAAAACTCTAAGTAACTTAAAGTACAACACAAAAGATAAAACAGTCAAAACGAGGGTTTCGGGTTCGAATTTGACAAAACGGACAGTAGAAACGGAATCAGAATATCGAAAAATGGTAGGGTAAGGTTCCTAAAAAAAAGTCAACGGGTCAAAGTCAAAGTCAACGGTCTGACTTGGTTTGGGTTTAGACTTGGTTCAATTGGGTTTGGTTAAATTTGGATTTGGGTCAAAGGTTTTAAAGAGTGTGGGTTTTAAAAGTTATTGGGTTGGTTTTGGATATTAAAGGTTTGGATCCAAAAAGCTTAATGGATTAGGTATAAACTCTCCTATTTGGGCAATCAAGTTTTGGTTGGTTATTTTTGACCCAAATCACAACCATGTTACACTAAGAAAAAACTAGAGTTTGCTCCCCTATCCCCAAACAACACCAGCGACAGCCACCACCCACATCGGCATCCGACCACCACAATTTCAACAAGCAACCACTCCAAAACAAAGCCCCAACTCACAACCAACCACTTACCAACTTCAAAAAACAACCAAACAATGAAGCCAAAAGGAAGTGACAAGGCCGAAAGTCCCCCTTGTCAACACACACGAACGGGGGCGACTTAGGAGGTTTGAGTTTGAGGGGTTTGGTTCGCACGAGTATAAGGAGAAGATTGGTGGTGGCAGTGACTAGCACAGACGACGAAACGACCTTGAACGGAGGGTGATTGGTTTTGAAAAAAAATAAAAAGAAAGGGTGTAGACTTGGAAAAAAAAATGCAGCAGGAAAATAAATGGAGAAGAAGAGTCAATTAGGGTAAAAAGATGAATTTTATAGTCGATAAAATTGGAGTATTTACTCGGAGATCCCTAGACAACACTAGGGTTTCTAGATTCACCCCAAACCTTTACGCACACTACAAATAAATCCCAAAAATACCAAATTGTCCTCAACATATAATTTAATGCCTAACTAAGTCCTTGTAACTTCTAAGAATTACGACAAAGCCCCTAATTTTTCAAAAATTCCCAATTAAGTCCTTTAATAAAATTAAGGTGTTACACTTAGGTACGATTCTTGGAATACTAATCATTATTTCATTGTAACACAACTATATTATAATTTGACCCGTGCACTTGCGGACACCACCATTTTAATTTAAGATATTTCTGTGTGGCTTTGATACTCTAAATAGTAACACGTTTAAAGGCGAAGATCAGGCCTCAAGCTACGAAGTCTATTGTTGTGAATGACGCTACGTACTGCAGATGTCGTACACCCAACGCACCAGCTTTCAGTTCCTTATCTATTTGAACTCAGGCTTTTACTTACATTAAGTACAAGTCACACATACATAGTCCGTCATCCACTCGAGATTTAGGTATATCACACTATGAACGTCACAATTGAATAAATCCATAAACGGATTTAAGATTTATTTTGCTTGGGTCCTATCTAATGTACTGTCAGTCACATCTATGTCTGTATCTTCTGGGAGTCATCTACTTCATGCCCAAGACAAAGCATCTCCCGAATTAGACTTGATAGACTATATATTAGTCTTTCAATCATTTTGCTCATTTCTCATTAGACTAGTACATTTTTAGATTCGTCTATTAATACAAGTTGTCTTTTCGTATTACGATCCAACCACGTAATACCGCTTAGTATTAGTTAAACATTAGAAAACCGATGAACAACATTTGCTTACATTTTTCTTTGTGTGCAAAAACCATTTCAGGATACTAATACAAAGTATATTAATTGTAATAAAAGAATTTGAAACCCTAAACCATTTGAGAATAATAATACAAAGTATATTAATTATAATAAATGAATTTACCAACAAATATACTACACTCAGGGTAGCATATCCAACAGTCATGACATTCATCACTCCAGCATTAGGCTTTGGAGGAGATGTTGGAGTGGTATAGTCACTTGATTGGATATCTTTTCCCTTAAATAATAAGTGGTGAGTTACATTTGATCCACAAGGAGAGACATCTTCCAGATAATGAGTTGATGAAGAAGTGGATTATCACTAAGCATCAAAGAAGTTTGTCCAAATAACTATAAAAGAGCTTTCGTCTTTTGACTAATGCCATAGGGATGGGCAAAAACATTGGTGCTTGATGATGAAGTCAAACGGGTTGCAGGATTAGTTTAAGCAAGCTTGTTGATAATGATATTCTTTGAGGTCATTGCAACTTTGAACTCTGACTTTTCGAGAGAAGAGATGAAAGGCAGAGATTGTCCCATTAGGTGTGCCAGAAATTTGTAAACACAAATTTCAAGTAGAAAGTTGACTTGAAAATTTAGAGTCAAACTTTATAGATAACTTGAAAGAAAGTTACAATCTCTAGATTTCTTTACAAAGAAAACTCATTTGATTCTTCTTTTCAGTTTTACTTTGATCCAAGGGTAATTTGGCTCGATCTTGGATTGATGTCGATTGCTTCAAAGATCATGTTGACTTGCTCTTGAAACGGGCTTGGACCTCCTTTGTTCAATTGAAACGGATCAAAACACGACTTTCTTCATAAATGGCTTTTGACTTCTTCTTCACGATTGAATTTGATTGAAAGGCGACTTCTCTTCAGAGCTGATATGGCCTTTTTTAGAATTTTGTCAAGTTCTTCCACTTCTTCAAAGAATTTTATAGATTTTTTGGGTTTCTAAAACTTGTGAATGTGTAGAATGGCTTGGAGTGATCCTTTTTACAGTGCCAATTACATAAATAAAAGATAGTTCTAATAGAATTTAATTGATTCATTTGATAATTCTACAAGAGCTTAAACTCTTTTGTTTATTATTTATTTATTATTAATTTAAAAAATTAAAGATAAAATTATCACTCAATTAATTTATTTTTAATTAGTGAAAATATAAAATTTTAATATTTATCTTTTAATTAATTTAAATTAATAAGAGAAAGATAATTATGGCACGAATATAATGTCATCATTTTCACCATGATAATTTTGGCTTCAACCCAAAATAATTTCGACTTAACACATGACACTTATAATTGATCCAAAAATTTCTTCATCTGCAATCATTATCCCCAAAGTTCATCTCACTAAATCTATTATAGAATTGATAAAAGGCCTATTTAAGTCATAAATTATTTTTTTTAATTTGCAAATTATTAACTTTGAATGATCATTAAAAAAAAAATTTTGATTACATCATATAAAATTTTTAAATAATTGAAATTTTACATCAATTAAAATAAAATTATTTCTCTGGTACATTAAATACAAAATCTAAATTAACCCTCCAGAAATCACGTGAATTAACAATTTTAAATACAAATTTCATGAGTTAATATATATATTATAAATCCTTTAAATATCATTTAAAAATAAAGTAATAGATCTTTCTAAAACACCATTTAAAAGTAAAACAAAAAATATAAATTAAAAAAAAAAATTTAATGCCACATGTGGCAAAAGAGGTAGAGCATGGATACTCTAAGAACAAGAGATATACATGTAGGCAAACATAACTAAAGACATTTCTTTTGGGAAAAGAAACAAAGTCAGCAGTAAGTGCTTCTCAAGGCATCTATGGTGACAAAGACATTATTATTTTCTTTTCATTGTAATACAGTTGCTTAACGACCCACTTCAAGGCTTGAATTGGTTAGAATTGGCTCTCCAGGACTGCTTGATGCAACTGGCTCTCTATATGTTGGAATAGGCATCTTAGATGGGAGATTTGGGATTGCCATATCGAAATCGAGAACTTGAATCGCTTGCCTTATTGAGGGTCTGAGGTTGCTGTCAGGATGAGCACACCATAGCCCTACAATCATCAAACACTCCATTTGTTTTTCATCGAATTCTGCATTCAACCTCTCATCCACTGATGAAAGAAGATTCCCACTTCCGTAGAGATGCCAAACCCATTCTACCAAACCAATTTCTGAGTATTTTTCAATAGGATCAACTGACCTTCTCCCTGTAGCAATTTCTAAGGCGACCACACCGAAACTATAAACATCTGAGGCTTTACTTGCTCTGCCAGTTCTTATGTATTCTGGGGCCATGTAACCTAATGTCCCTGCCAGCCCTGTTGTTAGAGGACCTAGCTCATGGTCCATAAGCCGAGCTAATCCGAAGTCACCAAGCTTGACGTTGAAATTATAATCTAGCATTATATTGCTTGGTTTGATGTCACGATGGACTACGCATTGCTCCCACTCTTCATGGAGATAGAGCAACGCCGAGGCTACACCACGGGCTGCTTTGTATCTCAAATGCCAACTGAGAGGAGTTTTCCTGCCAAAGAGGTGAGAATCAAGGCTACCATTTGACATGAACTCATAGACAAGTAAAAACTCGCCTCCACCATGGCACCAACCAATCAATTGCACCAGATTCCGGTGTCTCAGTCGACTAATGATCTTCACTTCCGTGATGTACTCCTTTTCCCCTTGTCTGGAGCCTTTTGAAATTCTCTTTACTGCAATTGTTGTATCTAGCTCATTAATGTACCCTTTGTAAACAGCACCAAATCCTCCCTCTCCTAACTTCCGCTCACTCGAGAAATTGTTGGTAGCTACAACGAGATCTGTGTAAGAAAACCTTCTTGGTCCTGCCCCTCTTTCAAGGTCATCGTGAAAGCCCAAAGCCTCTTGATCTCTATCTTCTGATCTCTTCCTCCTTTTCCACCACAAGAAAACCTCGTATCCTATGCATCCCCCAATTATTAGCACACTCAGTGGAACTACTAGACCAACAATTATTCTGATCCTGATCGTGTTTCTTTCCTTGGTTGCCTTTCTTTCCAGACTAGAACTAAATTCCCATGACAGAAGCTGATGTCGCTCTAGAAGACAACTTGTAGCAGCTGTAATCCCGACAGTGGCCGATTCTGGCAGAATTTCCATCAGATCAATTTGGTGAGAAAGACTAGAATTCCCTTGAGAGCCAGAAGTGTTCTGCTTCTGATAACTCCAAGTGACGCTCAAATTCTTAGTAGTAGCGTTATAAGAAATCCATGCATCAGCAGTGTCTTGGCTATACAAACTAAAGTTCCAGGGAGCATACGTAACTGAAGAAATAGAGTTGATGTTGATACCCACATGCTCAACTGTGGGATCCCATTCAGGGTTGGGGTAAGTATCAAACTCAACAAGAACTACCTGGTTCCCAGATGAATCACTGGTTGTAGTGTTAAACATGCCTAGAAATCCACCTCCCGAATTCGGTGGGATTTCACTCCCAGTGGGAGCAAGGAAGAATGCAAGGCCGGCTCCATAGTCTAAACTAGCTTTACCTTGGGTGTCAATGATGAAGGAGAAATGAGTGGTAAAGTCTGCAACTTCTCTCGTCTCGGAATCCCAGATTGGCACGGTTTCAGCGTAGATTACTCTACCAACTTGATTAACATAAGTGAGGCTATTGAATTCCACAGCTCCAACATTAGGCCTTGCGGCACCCTGGTAGAGTACATTGATTTCATCAGAATTGAAACGAGGTATATTAAAGGAAACCGAATCAACAGGAGAAAGAATAACGAAAGTGAATGCAAGGAGCTGAAGCAATAAACCAGAGAAAGGGCTAGCCATTGCTCGATGAAAATTTTCTAGCAGATGTACTCGATTTATTAAAGCATCGACTTAACTTTATGTAAACAAACTTTCAAGCCATGGAACATTAATATATATAAACACTATCAGAGACAATATTATAATAATATCGTCATTGCTTTTCCATCACGCTTCTATCTGCAGTTGGGTTTTACCTTATGAAACTACCTTGAACAATCGTATAGAGCCATTTTCTCCCAAGTTCAGTTCAACCATGACAAACCAAATAAACAAAACTAAAACAGTTGACATAGAAAACATGAGATCGACAACAATACTTTGTTTTTTTTTTCTTTCAAGTATTATATAGCCATTGTCAGTCGTATCTGATAGCTCATTAACCTTAATTTATATCATTACCTCAAAAGACAACAAATGAAAAGTACAATATACTTTAAAGAACCAAAAGTCATTTTTTTTCCTGTAGCATCAATGACTACATTGAAGAAAAGAAAAGAAAATTGAATACAAAAAATAATCATCCCACGACCTATATATTATCAATAAACTAAGACAATATTGAGGTATAGATTAATGTTACCTAGTCTAAACATGTAATCTCTATCTTCATACTTGTTTGAAGAATTATTTTAAATAAAGTCAAAACCACCAATGATTCAGGTTCACCACTGAATCATTAGAATAGTCCCAACTCTTCACCATAATGAAACTGTTAAGTCCCTCTCTCCCCAATCTATAAAGAAATTCAAAACTAATTTGCAAATGAAACACCAGGACAGAACAGCTTCAATGCAATCTATAATCTGTCAATGTACTGCACAAATAAAAGGCATCTGAAAGTATCTCCCTTTTGTCCAATGATAAGGATCAACACGTTGACTTGGAGAATCCTAGTAAGAATATATTGGTCTTGGTACACCTAACCCTCCAGTTCAAATTGCCTATGTTCCAATCCCATGTTACCCAGAAACCTGGAAAAGCTTGCTGCCATACCTTCACTAGCCAAGAAAATATCCAGTCATCAATTCATTAACAAAAATATGGAAAGAGAAATCGAGTCATCCATATATATTTATTTCCTAAGGTATTTTAAAGTCAAAAGTCTCATGCTTATGGCAAACAAGGATATATATATATTTAATATATAAATTTATTATAAAAAGTATCTGTCAACAATTTATGTGTTAAATAAAATAATGTAAACTTATTATATATGTCCAAAAGGATAATAACCCTAAACCAAGATAAGAGTAGGGCATTGAAATCAAAGTTTTCTTCCTGTCTTTGCTGCCAAGGAAACACTTTTTTAAGGTTCAAGTACATGCTCTAGACTCTTCTTAATTTCCTGTATAATATGAATATCTTCATTTCTAGATTTGACTTTAATCATAATTTTATAGGGGTAAGACAGCTACTTTGTAATATTTTAGTTTTTGTAACTATGGTTTTACCTTGATAAGCAAGGCAAGGGAAAGGTTAATTCAAAGAATAAACTGGACTTATTTGGCATATTTTGATTCAACTCAGGTATATGTATGCAATTTAGAAGTTAGAATTGAGTGGATCTAGTTGATTTTGGATTGGATTAATAGATGAATTTATTATGGGTTTAAAATTTTCGATTATTTCAGCTTCAGATCATTTTTGGTTTGAGCTCTTCAAGTTTGACAGTTGAATTTTTCAGATCTAGTCATCTCGGATCGTTTCAAGTTACTTTTTCCGGTCAATTCATGTTTGCGTCTTTTCGAGTTCAAGTTTAAATAACACAGGCTGTCTAATTCTACTTGGTGATCAGTTTTTTTCATTTTCTTGCCTTAGAATTCAATATATGAGCCAAAATTTAACTGTGACCAGCAAAGACATTCAAGGCAAACATGTTAATCTATATTTATGACAGAACGAAAAGGGTTAAGCTACACTTGGATGGAACTAGATTCTTCTCTGTAACTATACAAGTGGTGTTTATACATCAACATGAAATGTCAAAACTAAAAAGAAAAGGAAAATGAAAGTAGAAGCACATCCAGATGAAGGCAAATCATGTTTAACGCCCCAAATTCATGCTTGAATACGTTACTGAAGGCTCGGAGGAGGAGACTGATGGTAAAGTTACTTGATATGTAGGAACCGGCATCTTGACTGGAAGATTTGGCAACGGCGACTCCAAATAAAGAACTTGAATTGCTTGCCTGATTGACGGCCTTGAAGTACAGTCTGGGTGAGCACACCACAGTCCAACAATCATCAAAGACTCCACTTGTTTCTCATCAAATTCCTTGCCCAACTTGTCGTCAACAGCCAAAATTAGCTCTCCTGTCCCATAAAGACCCCAAATCCACTCAACCAATCCCATGTCAGATTTTCTTCCAGGATCAACAGATTTCGTTCCAGTTGCAATTTCTAAAAGGACTACCCCAAAGCTATAAACATCTGACTCCTTACTAGCCCTACCTGTGCTTATGTACTCTGGAGCCAAGTAGCCTAAAGTTCCAGCCAATCCAGTTGTTTTAGGACCTAGCTCGTGGTCCATGAGTTTAGCCAATCCAAAGTCACCAAGCTTGACATTGAAACTGGAATCAAGCATTACATTGCTTGATTTAATGTCTCGATGCACCACGCACTGCTCCCACTCTTCGTGGAGATAGAGAAGTGCAGATGCCAATCCAAGCGATGTTCTGTACCTCACAGACCATGTCAGTGGACTTCTCCTACCAAAGAGGTGGGAATCAAGGCTGCCATTTGGCATGAATTCGTAGACAAGTATGAAATCATTTTTATCATGGCACCAACCAATTAGTTGCACCAGATTCCTGTGTCTTAATTGGCTAATCACCTTCACTTCAGTTACATACTCTTTTTTCCCTTGTTTGGACCAACGAGAAATCCTTTTAACAGCAACTTCCACATCCAAATCATTCAGGTAACCCCTATAAACTGCACCAAATCCTCCTTCACCCAACTTTCTTTGCTCCGAGAAGTTATTGGTAGCTGAGGCAAGAACAGTATAAGAAAACCTTCTTGGTCCAGCTCCTCTTTCAAGATCATCATTCATTGATGTCAAGTTTGTTGTTTCTGGTGTTGTTTTCGCATGCTTCTTCCTCCTCCAAATTAAAAAAGTTATAATTGTCCCAGCTATCAGAACACCCACAGGAACTACAATACCCACAACTATTCTAACATTTCTTGCTTTGTTGCCGCTTGTATCCTCTTCCACAGTTAAACTTGAACTGAATTCCCAAGATTTGAGTGTATGCCTCTCTACGTACCGACCTGTAGCAGCTGAAAATCCGACCATGACCCACTCTGGTAAAACCGTCATCAGATCGATTTGATATGAAAGACTAGAATTCTCTCGAGGATTATTGGTCTCTTGATAGCTCCAAGAGACACTTAAGTTCTTAGTAGTAGCGTTGTAGTTAATGACTACATCTGCCGTATCTCCACTATGAAAGCTAGCATTCCATCTGGTATAATTTGCTGAAGAAATTGAGTTTTTGTTTATCCCAACATGACTACCAATACCAGTTGGATCCCATGCAGGATTTTCAAACGTATCGAACTCAACGAGAACGATTTGGTTCTGAGATGAATGGCTGGTTGTTGTGTTAAATAATCCCAAAAAGCCACCGCCTGAATTTGGTGGGATTTGAGAGCCAACAGGAGCAAGAAAGAAGACAAGTCCATGACCATAAATTGAACCTTGAATAGAAATGCCAAAGGAGAAGCGGGTACTGAAGTCGGTGAGCCTTCCTGTTCTTGAGTCCCAAATTGGCACCTTCTCAGCATATGTTGCCCATCCAACTCGGTTTCTATAATCGATAAGGTTAAACTCAATGACTCCAACGGAAGGCTTTGCATCACCTTGATAGAGAATGTTGCCTGCATTTGATTCAAAGCGAGATATTTGGAAATTTAGTGAACTGGAAAAGGGAAGAGTGAAAAGAAATGGAATCAGAAGCGATGATTGAAGCAAGTTGATGAACCCAATCGCCAAGAAAACGGAGAAGCAAGGAGAGATATTTCAGCCAGACAGCATATAAAAGAGAAGTTGAAGCAATAGAATCCGCAGATGAAGACATTTTCCTGAATCATAAATATATATCGAAAAGTTGAATTTATGAACCTATTAGAATATATATAATATATATCGAAAAGTTGAATTTGTCAACCTATTAGAATATATATATATATATATATGAATTTAAGGAAAACAGTGTCTTACGAAATCATATTGACATTTTTTGGCAGAGGATTTTATTCGAGATATATCAGCAACAAAAATTCTAATAATCTTCCTCCATTAAATCAAATTGGTTGCACAAAAATTTATGAAAAGATAAAATGATTAAAATTTGTAAAATAAGAAAAAAAAAAGTTTATTTATAATTTAAAAATTAATTATTTGAAAAAATTTAACTAAAATTAAATTAAGTTGGATAGAATATTAGATATAAACGAGTGTATAATAATACTTTGTTATATTTAAAATTAAATTATGTGATTAGGGATGTGTAAATTTTGGGTAAAATCGAATTAATTCGGTTAACTGACTGAATTCGATTAATCAGTCGGTTAACCGAACTAATTCGATCGGGGTCAGTTAATACTTTTCTAAAAGTTCAGTGAACGGTTAATTAGGTTCGAAATCGATTGGTTAACCGAATTGACCGATTTAACCGAATTTAATAAATAATATTATAATATATATATAAGTATTTTTTATTTATTTTATACTTGTTTTAACCAAAAACCGGTCGGTTAATTCGGTTATTTTTTTTATATGTTTTATACTTGTTTTAATCAAAAATAAAAAATATATATAAATTTTGATTAATTCAGTTAACCGACCGAATTAACCGAAAAAATTTGGTTTGGTAAATTTTCATTGAAAAAATTTAGGTTTGGTTAACGGTTAAAGGTTTAAAAGGGTCGGTTAATTCGATTTATTGTAGTTTGGATCGGTTAACCGATTGAATATCTATAGATGTGATACTATTTTATTGGTGTCTAAAAATTATACTTTTTAGGATTATCCTAATATAATTTTTTCTTTTCAATAATATAATGAATGTTTAAAAGAATTTTTATTAATTTAAAAATGGAGTAACTTACATAAGGATGATAAGGTTTTTAGGCACTAATAAAATGTTGCCACATTAATTTTACAGACATAAAATTATTATTATACACTCATCCATAGATAAACTATTTTATGGACTCGTCCCACCACATTACCCAAGATCCTTTTCCAATTATTTAATCACATTTTAAAAAAATTTCTCATGTCATTAACACGTAATTTTTTATAATTTATCAGCCTAAATCCAAAACCATGAATCTAGAATCCTAAACCCTAAACACAAAATATAAAACCCAAAACCCGAATCTCAAACCTTAATCCCTAGATCCTTGAACCTTGAACTCAAACCCAATATCCCCAAACTCTTAAATCTTAAATCTCAAATCTCAAATCATGAATCCTAAATCTAAACCTTAAACGCTAAATCCAAACCTAAACTTTAAACTTTAAATCTTGAACTTTGGGGTTTAAAATTTAGGGTTTGAGTTCAATATTCGAGATTTTAGATTTTAGGTTCAAGGTAAAAGAAAAAAAGGCATTTGTTTATAATTTAAAAAGCTAATTATTTTAAGTAATTTAACTAAAGTTAAATTAAGTTGGGGAAAATATTAAATATAAATGAGTGTATGATAATATTTTATCATCTTTAAAATTTAATAATGTGACACTATACTTTTTAAATCATCTTAATATAATTTATTCTCATTTAAAAATTATATATATATGTGTGTGTGTTGTGTGTGTTATAGATTAGAAGTAAACTATGTCTTTCCTTGGCTTTAGTTTTGTAGTGTGGAGAGAATCATAGAAAGGAAGTAGAAGACAAAAAATAGAGCAAATTACAAGTATAAAGAAGATAAAAAGAAATGAAGAAAATCTCACCAAGAATCGATCTACATGGTTTATTATGTTTAGAAAATTCTAACATGTGCCACGTTTAGTTCAAAGACCGAGATGATAATGCAGACATTAGGGGGGGAAAAACAAATCAGTATTTCTCCCAGAAAAAAACAAATAAGAAAGAAAATATTGAAGATACATATGTTGTCGTCATAGCAAAAGGAGACTAGCGACCCACTTCCAAGCTCGTATTAGTTAATATAGGTTCGTCTGAAGTACTGACTGATTTTGTAGGTGCAACATACGTAGCAACAGGCATCCTTGTAGGAAGATTTGGCTTCTCTATCCCGAAATTAAGAGCTTGTGTTACTTGCTTGATTGAGGGTCTGGAGCTACTATCAGGGTGAGCGCACCACAATCCAACAATCATCAAACGATCCACTTGTTTTTCATCAACAGCCGAAAGTTGCTTCCCTTGCCCGTAAAGATCCCAAACCCACGCTACTAATCCCATTTCAAAATCTTGTATACGATGAATAGATTTTCTTCCGGTTGCAATTTCGAGCAACACCACTCCGAAATTATATATATCTGATTCTTTACTTGCTCGACCTGTGCTTACATATTCTGGGGCCAAGTAGCCTAAAGTCCCAGCCAAGCCAGTTGTCTTGGGACCTAGCTCATGGTCCATGAGCATTGCCAACCCGAAGTCACCAAGTTTAACATTGAAACTAGAATCAAGCATTATATTGTTGGATTTGATGTCTCGGTGCACTACACACTGCTCCCACTCTTCATGAAGATAGAGAATTGCAGACGCTAATCCAAGGGATACCCTATACCTAACAGGCCATGAAAGTGGAGCTTTTTTACCGAAGAGGTGGAAATCAAGGCTACCATTGGGAATGAACTCGTAAACGAGTAAGAACTCACCTTTTTCATGGCACCAGCCAATGAGTTGGACGAGATTTCGGTGTCTTAACTGGCTGATGACCTTCACTTCAGTTACATACTCCTTTTTCCCTTGCTTGGACCCTCTTGAAATCCTTTTTACAGCAACCACCATGTCTAAATCAGGTAGGTAACCCCTATAAACTGCACCGAACCCTCCTTCCCCCAACTTTCTTTGTTAGAAATTGTTGGTAGAGGTGACAAGGTCAACATATGAAAACCTCCTAGGTCCGGCTCCTTTCTCAAGGGCATCATTGATTGATGTTAAGTTTTCTGCTGCTGAGCATATAATATATTTCAATCATAGAAAGCTTTAGAAAGTATTATTGTTTTCTAATGGTAAAATCATTTTTTCAATTTATTACATCATTCAAGAATCAAGAGGATCTTTCACAGTTAGATGTTTCACACTTTTAATTCTTTATGTAGATGATAATCATTAAACTTTCACAATGGTAACTTTCTCATAATTATTCGTGTCAAGCTATATATTCTAAGCTAACAACTAAAGCGAGAAAGCACTATTATTCATGTCTATTCAAACTTAAGTATAGAAATATGATCATCTAGATCTATTAAAATCTTATGATAACTAAAATCAAGCTTACAAATCAACATAACAATAGAATACCCCAAAAATGTTTTATGGAATATTAACTAGAGACATCACATTATTTTATTTACTATAACCAAGGTTTCTATAGAAATTTTCATCCGCAAAGAAATAAATAACCATAAGTTATATCATATGCATTTGGATATATATAAGGTACAAATACATTTATATTTTTCTAATTTTTCATATGACATATCCAAATATTGAACATGAGCGTCTAGTGTCAAAAATAATAATCTAATAGACAACATAGTACATTTGGTAAAAGTCACCAAATAAATTTTTTTTTTAAAAATGATTACTTTATTTTTAATCATGTCAATGACATATGTTATGAAAGATATAAAACAATATTCAAGTTATTGATACTTCAATCTTATTCAAAGTCTTAGATCATAAACAAGCATATCATGGAATATATAAAACATAAATTCATATTTAAATACGGGGAAAAAAATGAGCATCATTTTAACTTTGCTTTTCTTTAAGAATATTGAAATCTCAAAATCTTTCAAGCACACAGAAAAATTTGCATACCTTAACCTTGTTGCTTCAACAAGAACGTTGTACGTCTAGATTATTTGTTCTCCAACAAAATATTGAATACTATCGAGCAAGCTCGTGCTGATAACGTGTTATAAAATAATAATAAAGATGTAAAGAACACAAGGATAATAGATGATAATAAAGAGAGAATATGTATTGTATTCTATATATTTCATCCTATTTACAAGCAGCATGCTCCTCTATATATATAGGAAGATTCGACTCTGCATATTTTAATACATAGATAGAAAAAAGTAGTTACAAGAATATGAAAGGTTAAAGAAGATGGAAGGTTAAAGGTCAAGGGAGATGAAAAGTTGAATATCCATTTAATAATATTCATAACAAATAAAACAATGGTTAAATTTTAGGTTAAGTTAAGTAAAATTGTTAAATAAATTTGTTAAAGTTAATTTTTAAAAAAAATGGTTAAATTTTAATTATGACCTTTTACTTTTTTAAAAAAATTATATAATAATAGTCAAAATTTTTAGATAGTAAGTTACGTTAACATTTGAGATTTTATGTTTATATTTATTTTTAACATAATTTGGCATCTTGACTGTTATAATATCATTAGTTAATATAAGTACTCTATTTTGACTAAAATTCATGAGAATTTAAAAAATTTTAACGCCATTCAAATTCTCCATAAAATTCAAGTTCGTTACAATATCGTTTTTTTTTTTTGTTACATAGTTATAAAATAAGTATATTTTTAATTTCAAAATATCGATAATTTTAACAGAGTTAACAACTTTACCTATATTTTTAAAATAAAAAAGTAAAATGATTAAATTATTGAAAGGAAAATATGAAAACTGAATTCCAAATATATAAATAGTACATGAACTTAGAGCATATTGCAACCATTAAATTTTGGGTAAAGTACAAAAATAGCTATTGAACTATCAATTTATTTTATTTTTGTCACTCAACTATTAATTTTTTAAATTTAATCTCTAAATTTTTTGAAACTAAATATTTTAGTTACCCTCTATTAATTGCCATTAGATTTTTTGCGAAAAGCTGACGTGAAA